>JBBELK010000040.1:0-2400000 GCA_037783545.1 Henricia sp. BOLD:AAB3569 | reverse complement strand
GCATCCATTGACATTACATTGCATGTGACGCGCCCCCTCCGCATACGCAATCTTACAAAGACGCGCAACTTGTTGAAAGCACGTCTTTGTAACATTGTGTTACGCGAAGGGGGCGCATCGCGTGCATGGAATGGATGTGCGCTTTTCGTTCTATAACACACAGTCCACGCACTGGAAGCCCCCCAGCTATGGCAGATATACAGGGATAGTTACCGGATTGGTGTATGTGTGGCTAGTCCTATCGCAGTTTTTCCCCCAAACATTATCTATTTGATATACATAATGTTTTCCCTTGTAAACTAAGTATTTAGACTCGACATACCCCAGGGTAATGTTACCATGGTTGCAGTACAGCTTTTGGAAGCGAAACTCTTTGTTATTATACCGCATGATCTGAAATGAAAATTTAAAAAACCGAACATATATTAGCTCCACATGTTTACACATTCTTACAAACAAAAATATTTAACGTTTGCACACTTTATATCAATATTTAGATAGTTATTCAAAATTAAAAATATCTGGTATGATAGAGCACATTCTTTTTATTTATTTTTTAACATTACGTTTTAGAAAATGCAAACACTTTAGATGAGCATGTCATAAAATGGCAGGTTCCACTTTAGGGGCCGTCCAAAGTTGTCAACATTTTCACAGTTCTACAGAGCGTAGTATTTTTCAAGAACCCCTCCCTCCCCCGAAATTCTACTTATTAACATTTTTTTGTCACTACCATGAAATGTCAACAGTGCATGTAAAGTCCTACGCGGCTCTCGACCCTCCTCCCCCTTCCTACACTTTGTAGAACCGTGAAAATGTTGACAACTTTGGACGACCCTCAAAACGATACTACATTCTCCGAATTAAATACAATTTTTCTAATGGGCAACAGGCACCTTACGCTTTTATGAAAACTTTCCTATAAAAACTTACTCTCTGTTAATGTGTGGTTGTGTGTGTCTGTCACGCTCCCTGCTGGTCTTAAACCTGGCGGAGGGGCGTGTGTTGTCCATCCTGGACCTGGGAAAAATAAAAAGAACGTTTAGAATTATGCAACGACTTACGTTATCCTAAACCCCATCAATCCTTTAAGAGTGTCTGCGTCTTTATTCAAGTCAGTGTTGTAGTCAAGTCCTCACAAGTCCCTGCAAGTCCTCACAAAAACTCACAAGTCCTCACAAGTCCCTGCAAGCCCTCACAAGTCCTCTCAAGTCCCAGCAAGTCCTCTCAAGTCCCAGCAAGTCCTCTCAAGTCCCTGCAAGTCCTCTCAAGTCCCCGCAAGTCCCTGCAAGTCCTCACAAGTCCTCGCAGGTCCTCGCAAGTCTTCGCAAGTCCTCGCAAGTCCCTGCAAGTCCTCGCAAGTCCCTGCAAGTCCTCGCAAGTCCCTGCAAGTCCTCGCAAGTTTCTGCAAGTCCTCGCAAGTTCATGTAAGTCCTCACAAGTCCTCACAAGTCCTCACAAGTCCTCGCAAGTCCTCGCGAGTCCTCATAAGTCCCTGTATGTTCAGTGTTTGTAAGATGCTTCAGTCAATGGCATAACCACACAAACATCAGCATGCTTACCTCTATTTGCATATGCATGAGCATGGAACAGATGATTGGACGAGGGATGTATGGGGGTGTGTCTTCATCTGTCAGTGTTTGTATGATGCTTCAGTCAATGGCATAACCAATGCTTACCTCTATTTGCATATGCATGAGCAGGGAACATATGATTGGATGAGGGATGTATGGGGGTGTGTCTTCAGTCAGTGTTTGTATGATGCTTCAGTCAATGCTTACTTCTATTTGCATATGCATGAGCAGGGAACAGATGATTGGACGAGGGATGTATGGGGGTGTGTCTTTATCTGTCAGTGTTTGTATGATGCTTCAGTCAATGGCATAACCAATGCTTACCTCTATTTGCATATGCATGAGCTGGGAACAGATGATTGGACGAGGGATGTATCTTCATCTGTCAGTGTTTGTATGATGCTTTAGTCAATGGCATAACCAATGCTTACCTCTATTTGCATATGCATGAGCAGGGAACAGATGATTGGACGAGGGATGTATCTTCATCTGTCAGTGTTTGTATGATGCTTCAGTCAATGGCATAACCAATGCTTACCTCTATTTGCATATGCATGAGCAGGGAACAGATGATTGGACGAGGGATGTATCTTCATCTGTCAGTGTTTGTATGATGCTTCAGTCAATGGCATAAGCAATGCTTACCTCTATTTGCATATGCATGAGCAGGGAACAGATGATTGGACGAGGGATGTATCTTCATCTGTCAGTGTTTGTATGATGCTTCAGTCAATGGCATAACCAATGCTTACCTCTATTTGCATATGCATGAGCAGGGAACAGATGATTGGACGAGGGATGTATGGGGGTGTCTCCATCTGTCAGTGTTTGTAATGACTTTAACCAATGTGGTTGTTCTTCTGTAGGGACTGCGAAAGAAAACAATGTTTTAGTTGACGACTCAAATCAATGATATCCATTCATTACTGTTCCAACGCGATGCATTTTTATGGATCGCGCGCACACGCAGTATATGATGTGCGCCACAGAGTGCATGACGCAAGCCACATATAGTACCCGATCAACTGAGAACATATATTTGAAACACCCCGCCAAGACCAGGAAAACGCATATGAATTTTCATGGTTTTTTTAAACGTGGTACATTTGACAAAGCTGAAATTTCTTCGGATGAGTTTGTTGATATCTTTCTTTTGATTTATAATGGTTTTATTTGCAGAATCACTCAAAAAAGATCATCTACAGGGCCTTTAAAGGATCCGCTTCAGATTTTTTCAGAAAATGGATTTCGTTTTAAACTAACAATCAGGGTTGTCGTCGAGTCCATCACAAGTCCTCACAAGCGTTCACAAGTCCACCACAAGTCCCTGGGTCTTAATTCAAGTCAAAAGCTATTCAAATGAACTCCAACAAAGGCATTCTTTTGTGCGTGTTCATCGTTTGCTTCTTGTTACTGGACTTGTGCGGGACTTGTCACAGACTTTTATCGGCTCTGGACTTGTGATGGACTCGACTACAACTCTGCTAACAATCATATAAGATACCTCCCCAAAATACTATCCATGGAAAGAAAACAGGAAATTTGCAATCTCCAATTTGGATGTGGAAGCAAAAAGGTTGGTGTGATCACTGCACTGCTTTATGGAACGGATAAACTAGTTTACAAAACATCAGTGGTTTTTTGACGATATCCTTGAAAATATACGGGTTGAGAGCACAAAATTTCAGAATGGTAAGAGAAAAATATGACAAATGATTAACACCCATGGAAAAAACGGGGCTAAAAAATATTTAATGGATTTCAACAATCACATAAAATACTTCCCCAGGAAATTTGCAATCTCTAATTTGGAAGCTTTGGTTTGGGGCTAAAAAATGTAATGGTCAAAAAAGAACCATTTTTATTAGGTCTAGAACCAATTCTCTTAGGTCTAGAACCATTTTTGGATGTGGAAGCAAAAAGGTTGGTGCATTCACTGCACTGCTTTATGGGATCGGATAAATTAGTTTACAAAACATCAGTGTTTTTTTGACGATATCCTTGAAAATATACCGATTGAGAGTTTAAGAACACGTACCTTCGTTTTCTGTCAAGCCCGACGTATGCGCGCTGTGAGAGTTGACGCTAATTATTGCTGGGTCGTGAACCATCCACGACTGCGATGGAATTCCCGGCCAAACATCTAACATGAGACAAAAAGACGAGTATAATTAATAATTAATATTTCTCTAGCTTATCCAATAGGGTGACACTTTTTGCGTAGAAAGTTATGTTAGGGCGACACGGTCGGTTAGGGCGACAATTTGGTGTAGCCCCAATAGGAGGTCAAAAACCATTTTTTTAGGTCAAAAACCATTTCTCTTAGGTCTAGAACCATTTTTGAAAGCTTTGGGTTAAGAAATTGTGTCAATTTGAGTGATTCTTGCCGAAATTTCGGTGGTCGTTCGGGAAAGGTTTACCGGGGTGTTGACCGTTTGCAGCATTAATGATTATTATTATAATTATAATTATTACATTTATATAGTGCACATTCCATATGGATATGTTCACGTGCGCTGCATGCACATTATAATGGGTTATATAAAGCTAAGTGTCTCCCACCTAAACATCGAGATACTTAGGTATGCAGGAGGTCAGGGGTTCGAGTCCCACCCGAGAACTCTTGAGTTTTTAGCGTGTTTTCGGGAAAAGCACTTCCAGCCTGAAGTCTTATGTTTTTTGTTTACTTTTCCCTCGTGTCTTCCTGAGGTGATGCACCCCAAACAGCGCCCTCTTTCTGTGATTTAGTGCAATGAAATCTTCAAAGTTGAAAAAGGCCGATGAAAAGTCTACCTTTTATTGATTTTATATCAAAACGAGCATGTCTTGCTGAACAAGTAATCCGTCATATCATGCAAAGACTAGGCATAAAGTTGTTTAGCATGCAGGGGCGAGATTGGAGAAAAACAAAAATTCCGGAAGGGGCGTGGCTTCCTTGGGGGAGGGGGCGGGGCATCGGAGAGACGTAGAGACAACGAAGATTTCAACTTTTGGGATTTTACATCAAAACGAACAATAGCATGTCTTGCTGAACAAGTAATCCATCATATGCAGCAAAGACTGGGCAAAAAGTTGTTTGGCATGCAGGGGCGAGATTGGAAAAAAACAAAAATTCCGGAAGGGGCGTGGCTTCCTTGGGGGAGGGGGCGGGGCATCGGAGAGACGTAGAGACAACGAAGATTTCAACTTTTGGGATCGTTTTAAACACCACCATCAAGCACATTGCAATGTCAAAAACATTTTAACCAGGTAGGCCTATCACAAATCTAACCCCTGGGCATGTCATGGCCCTTTAATTCAACAATTCCTGCTCACCTGGTTTCCTGTTCTGTGTTGTGGGCTGTATGGAATTTGCAGATAAATTTGCAGCACCAAAGCTGATGTTGATGTTTGGAAGTAGAGCTCTGAGTCCGTCCTGCCAGCTCTTGACTGATTCAGGATGTCTGGTTTGTGGCTGGAAATGAGACTAGCAAAGCAAAAGATAGTCTTCGTCACAGCAGCAGAATTAATGTTTGCATTGAGGAGGGGTAGTTTAATAGAACTTTACTATTGAAGATGTTTGGTTTGCTACTTGAAATGAGACTAGCAAAGCAAAAGATAGTCTTCGTCACAGCAGCAGAATTAATGTTTGCATTGAAGAGGGGTAGTTTAATAGAACTTTACTATTGAAGATGTTTGGTTTGCTACTTGAAATGAGACTAGCAAAGCAAAAGATAGTCTTCGTCACAGCAGCAGAATTAATGTTTGCATTGAGGAGGGGTAGTTTAATAGAACTTTACTATTGAAGATGTTTGGTTTGCTACTTGAAATGAGACTAGCAAAGCAAAAGATAGTCTTCGTCACAGCAGCAAATTTAATGTTACTATTGAGAAGTCATCTAAGGGTCAATTTCACAATTTCACAAGTACCAAATCCATCACAACTCGCTGTCACAACTGGGGTACATGCACATGTTTCACTTTAGCCACATACATGTATACTGTACATGTAGTTTTATTCAAAAGATACCCTGTACTATAGTTTTGAAAAGCTACGTAATTGGAAGCAGGTTTTCTTGGCCGTTTGAATGATTTTGTATATGATTAGACAATGCATAGTTCCGAGATTGCCCAGTTAACCCCGCCCCCTTGGATATTGTTGCTATGTGCTCACAAGCCATCGCAAAAAAATGGCGAGACTACGTACAAAGCAACGGGACTCGGCATGGAAAGCACAGATTCATTGGAGAAAACCCAAAGGTATTTATGTTTTGAGGTCGACAGTTACCGTAGCACTCACTGAGCGAAGGGCTAGTAATGCAGGGATGACATATCTTTCATAAAAATGCGCTTTCCTACCTTTGAACAGCGAATCGCCCGACATTGAAACCAAAATTCACCAGGTCACTGGCGCATACAACATAGAAACTGTATGGGCAGAACATCGCGGATTGTTTGTGATGATTGCATCACTTTGACCTTTGTGGGCGATGTCTGCTAGCTCTGTTGTGATTGGTCGCGGGTTCGGCTTGATTGACAGGTCGGAACTATGCATTGTATCTGCATGACAGACACACCTTGTCACAGGAATATAATATATAAATATAACAAATATATAATATGTAATATGGAGAGAAAAAAAATCAACAAAAATAACGTACTAATATCCCTAACTTATTGTGAGTGGTGTACTTACTTGACTGTGTGATGGCGCTTGATGCATTTTTGGAGCGTGGTTTGTAAATGATGTAGGATTAACACCATTGTGTGGTTGGAGTTCCATCGGTCCGTCCATTCGTAGCCAGTTGAGCATCTTACTACCCCCGGCTTCTGCAACGGTTGGTAAATGATGTAGGATTAACACCATTGTGTGATTGGGGCACTTTGAGGAAAAAACCTGCAGGGTGGTTTGGGGCACTTTGTGGAGAAAGCTGCAGGGTCGTTTGGGGCAGTTTGAGGAGAAAGCTGCAGGGCGGGTTTGGGGCACTTTGAGGAGAAAGCTGCAGGGTCGTTTGGGGCACTTTGAGGAGAAAGCTGCAGGGTCGTTTGGGGCACTTTGAGGAGAAAGCTGCAGGGCGGGTTTGGGGCACTTTGAGGAGAAAGCTGCAGGGCGGGTTTGGGGCACTTTGAGGAGAAAGCTGCAGGGTTGTTTGGGGCACTTTGAGGAGAAAGCTGCAGGGCGGGTTTGGGGCACTTTGAGGAGAAAGCTGCAGGGCGGGTTTGGGGCACTTTGAGGAGAAAGCTGCAGGGACGTTTGGGGCACTTTGAGGAGAAAGCTGCAGGGTCGTTTGGGGCACTTTGAGGAGAAAGCTGCAGGGTGGTTTGGGGCACTTTGAGGAGAAAGCTGCAGGGTCGTTTGGGGCACTTTGAAGAGAAAGCTGCAGGGCGGGTTTGGGGCACTTTGAGGAGAAAGCTGCAGGGTCTTTTGGGGCCCTCGACCCCCCTCCCCCTGAGGTATCAATCCAGTTACCTGTATTGACGTTCTGTCTAGCAGGTGCAGTGAAGCCAGGAGGGGGTTGCGTTATTTTACCAGGGTCAGAGGTCATCGCAATACCCAGTTGTAGTTCCTTTTCCAATAAGTCAGCGAGGCCTTTGTTTGATTCGTTCCAGGGGTCAAATCCTGTAACACAATAACAAAAATGATATTAATGACCAGAGACCAATTTCATGACACTGCTAAGCACCAAAAATTGCTTAGCACAAAATTTATCTGCATGGCAAAAACAGGTTACCGGCAAAAATACGTTCTTAGCAACAGTAGTAGAATACCAGTCAATTGCAATACATATTACATATGATTTTGGCTGGTAATCCATTTTTGCAATTTGTGCGAAATACGCGCAGCTGATGCGCGTCACAAATATTTACGCTCAAGATCCTGATGCACGTGGCAATTTGTAGAAAGTGACGTCATTTGAAAGAGATTTAAATTTTGATTTAATTTGATTTTATTTCCATGCTTCACAGACACAATATAAATACATCTAGATGTTATAGAATGGTAAATACATTGATAAAAGATCAATAGCATTATAGACATTGACCCCATTCTCATTAAAGAAATCACTTCATTCGACGAAGAGATTTCCTGATGTGAACACACCCTCTTCATTCGATGAAGGAAATAGCTTTTTTTCGACGAAGAGATCTTTTCATTCGACAAAGCAAATTTCCAATTGATCACGTTCACAGACGCCATCTTCGTAGGAAAAAAATGCTACTGCGTATTAAACGCCATAAAGTACGTGCACGCACACGCCATAACATGTTCCAAACACGCGCTTGTTGCTCGAAATTTGTTCAAAATACGGCGCAACCGATGCACGTCACAAAAAAATATGCTCAAAATCATGATGCACGTGTCAATTTATAGGAAGTGACGTCATTTGAACGTGATCAATATGAACGCTCACTTCGTTCAACGGAGCAATTTGACACGTAACGAGATGGGGGCATCGCACAGCTTCATTCGATCTTCGTTAGCGGTTGTCTAATGTGAACGGTACTGCTCTTCATTCGATCTTTGTTCAATCTTCATTAAGTGAACTATGAACGCACGCTTCATTAACTAATGATGATTAACTAATCTTCGTCGAACGAAGTGATTTCTTTAGTGAAAACGGGGTCAAAGATACAAGATCAATAGCATTACTATGATTAAACTCTGAAACATACCCAAATCATCTTCATTGAGTAAGTCCTTTGTGTCGGATGAGAACCCAAATGCTGCCTGCCAGTCTGTGTGACTTGCAATAGGAAACAGATCATTGTTCAGAATAACACTTTCAGTCCAATCTACAAATAAAGAAGAAAGAATACAATACATGTAATTAACCCAGTAGAGACCAGGAGATTGCATGTGTTCTCAGCTATACACCAATCCGGTAACTAAGGTCTCCTTCCCTGTATATCCGCCATAGCTGCGAGGCATCCAGTGCATGGGCTGTGCGTTTTGTGTTGCTGTTAGAACGAAAAGCGCTCATCAATTTTTTGTAAACTTATTTATCCATTCTATAAAGCAGTGCAGTGATCACACAAACCTTTTTGCTTCCGTGTCCAAATTGGAGATTGCAAATTTTCTGTTTTCTTCCCATGGATAGTATTTTGGGGAGGTATTTTATACGATCATTTGGTTAGAGTTTGATTTACCTCCTGCAGATCCAGGAATTAATGGAGGAACTGCACTCGGTCCCCGAAATCGACTTCCTATGAATAAAAGACAAAAACATCATCGATTTGTGCCTTTCCATAAAGGCTTAACCCAATAGCACTCAGTAGTAACAAGTGTGTCTTATTACTCCTTAGAGCTTTTGGTAATGTTTCATGTCAAGGTCATTAACCAAAGTTATCCAATAGTAGCCACCCTTACTGAACACAAGATTTGAAAGAGGATGAGTCAAACTATAAGTACATGCCTATCAACTTACATTTCTCTGAGATGAACATGGAGGAAATACAGGGCGGTTTTGGGCGCTTTGAGAAGAAAGCTGCAGGGTGGTTTTGGGCGCTTTAAAGACTAATGGGTTAAAACTTTTTGATGGATTTCTGGAATAACGGCGTAACATATCTAAGGAAGAATGTTGGTAAACTAGCCTGTAGAAATTTCAACTACATAGATGCAGCAATGCTTCAGAAAACCTTCAAAATCCCAGCATGGTTCCCAGTGAGTTTACGCACACCATAAACATGGTGGCGTACAAGCAAAAGTTTTGCAAAAACAAGGTGGTGTACAAGGGACATCGCACCTTACACATATCTTTGCAAATATTTATGATGTCGCATACTTCTAAGCAAATACATTTGCAAAATTTTCAAACAAATTTGCAATAAAATGTTATGACATCGCAGACACACATGTTTGCAAAGATATTTGCGACATCGCACCTCACGTCGCTAACACTGTCCGTTCGGCATCATTCCAAATTAGAAACATTGGTCGTATACGCAAGTATTTGAATAGAAGTGCCACCGAGCAAATCATCCATGCATTTGTGACTTCACGACTAGACAACGGCAATTCACTACTCTACGGACTCCCTCAGAATCAAATATACCGTCTTCAACGTCTTCAGAATACCGCTGCCCGCATCATCACCTTATCCAGGAGGAACTGTCACATCACCCCCATTTTGAAGGAACTACACTGGCTTCCTGTCTCCCAAAGGATTATTTTCAAACTCATGCTTCTGGTCCACAAAGCTCTCAACAACAAGGCTCCCTACTACATTAAGGAACTACTACATGAATATTCTCCAGCAAGAACTCTTAGATCAAGTAACCAGCAACTTCTCAAGGAACCAAATTCTAAGCGAACATGGGGCGCCAGATCTTTTTCTGTTGCAGCTCCTCGACTTTGGAATTCATTGCCACTTGACCTCAGATCATGCCACTGTACAATTAGGTTCAAATCACTTCTAAAAACTTACTTGATGTCGCAAATTTTCGAGAATTAATTACTTGTTGTTGTTAACAGCGCCTTGAGCACCCTGCAGGGTGGATATGTGCGCTTTACAAATCTCATTATTATTATTATTATTATTATATCTGCATTATGCGATGTCCCTAGTATGCCAACATAAAACCCTATGCAGCTGCAAGCGTGTAAAAAAAAACCTACACGCACGTGTCCATATATATAATAATGTTGCAGCTCTGGTGGTCATATGACATCCCACAGCTGCAATCAGTCCTTCACATTCATCCTCGGCCACTTGGCCTTATCCTGGGCATGTTGCCGTAGGCACTGGAGCTGTCTCGCGGTGCAGAGGGGTCCAAGTCCAGCACGTGTCCGTGGCAACACAAAAATATCTTAGCACAAAAAAATGGCGAAGTAATGGCTTCTCCAGAAAAATAGATGGAGCTTACTGCTCTTACCGTTATCTGTTGTCTGTGGACGCGAGGGTAGGAAGCCAGGTAGAATACTCTGTGGCATAAAACCGTTAGTAGCCGGGAATAAAGGAGGTGTTGTTCCCTCGGACTCGAACGACATCTTGGGAATAAATTCTTGAGGTCTGTCTGTTAGAATCGGCTGTGATTGCACCGTGCTTGGAGGAGATAAACCTGTCAACATAGAACTCGACAACATTAGGGAAATCGCTTTGTTCAACATGGAACCCGTTCATATAATGGAAATCTCCTCGTTCAATCAAGTTTAGTTAATCATTGTTAGTTAACCACTTCGCGATGACTCGGCGTTTTCCAATTTATTCCCCTGGAGCGGGAGACTGCACTAGCAGTTTTGGTTATGCAGTATACATGTATGTCTCTGGGGCTGGAGACTTGATGACTATTTTTTATTTCAAGTCGTAAATCAATCTTATTTCCCAAGTCCAGTCACAAGTCATTTTCTCCAGAGTCAAGTCATGGGTCAAAAACCAAAAACTGACTTGAGCCCAAGCCAACAAGTTGAGAAACCAGCTCTGCCCTGGTAGTACTGACCCATGGGCTAATTCTGTATAACCGCCCCCAAGACACTCACACTTAGAACTTGCACTGAAAACCCTGTTGCGAATGGGTCAACAGTCTGTACATGCCTACCTTCTGTCGAGGAGTGTCTAACAGCTTGTGTCTGCATGTCTAGCCCCATGGGTGGGGATTCTGTGACTATATCCGACGTAATAGCAGGTCTGTCCTCAGGAGACTGTGAGTACACATCGTCAGGTTTGGACGGCGTCGCTAATGTCGGCCACGGATCCGTGAGGCTGGCATTCGGCCAAGCGTCACCGTTATTGGCTGCTTGCCAAGTGTCAGTGGCGTTTGTTGGCGGTGAGTTGCCGTGACTGCTACCTGGCGATGCAGAAGGCTTTTTTCTGTTTTAAAAAAAATAATTGTTTTTTTTTATTTTAAAAATCTTTTGCAGGATTAGGGAAGAAATTAAAGATCATATTGTGCATAAACATAAACCGTGTGCGACCGAAATGTCACTGATGTCAAGATGTCATTAATGTACCGAGAATGAGAATGGCACTATCAAAACACACTGTAAAATTAGGGAGGTTTAGATGCACGTAAAATGCAAATGTGAACGCAAAATTGCCTGAGCACTGGTCATATCTTTAGGTCTCAGAACCCGGGTTCGAATTTTGGTCACGAAAGTCACTTTTGTGGATTTTTGTTTTTGTCTGTTCAAAGATTTCCTCAAAGTAACGGCCAAGTGCTAAAAGCATTTCGCGTTTACGTTTGCATTTTGCGTGCATCTAAACCTCGCGTTCCAATCAAGTTAGTTCTCACTTCGCAATAGTTTGTGTCTTAAGCTCGCCGCACACCTTTGCGATTTACCGGATAATCGGATCATCAGGCCACATACCCGAAAGGTGTGCGCTGAAACAATTCGGGCCGGTCTGACTGTACACCATAGACTGGAGCAAATCAAACTTGTTTGATTTTTCCGGATCCGAAGGTTCGGTGTCCGACGGGCCGGTAAATCGCAAAGGTGTGCGGCGGGCTTAAATTACAATCAAATTACCTGGAATTCTTCTTCTTGCCATGTTCGTTACTTGCACCGCCCCCTTTCTGTTTTGGTTGCGCCTGGACTAATGGTGGCGATTTCCGTTGCTGCTGTTGCTGTTGTTGATTTGATTGTTGTTGTTGTTGTGGCTGCTGTTGTTGTTGTTGTGGTTGTTGTGGTGTTGTGGCTGCTGCATGCGTTGAATGGGAAGACGGATTTGAGCCACCCCCGAGAGCATCTTGAGCTAGTTTTTGTTCATACTCCTGGTGTTTCCTGCAAAATGCGATAAGTTCATTAGAGGAAATGTCATAAATACAGCAATATCTGTTGTCGTTAAAAACACTATGTATTCAACAGGGCCCAATTTCATGGAACCTGTTAGCACAAAAATTTGTTTAGCACAGAATTTCCTTGCTCTGTAAAATGAGTTACCAGCCAAAATTGTATGTCAAATTGTATTTTTAGGAACAGGAGCAAAATATCAGTAAATACATCAATGCTTCAGAAAACATTCAAAATTCCAGCATACGATTTTGGATGGCAACCCAGTTTTGTAAAATAAACCAAAGAAATTCTGTGCTAAACAACTTTTTGTGCTAACGGGTTCCATGAAATTGGGCCCAGGTCAAGAGAGGGAAAACTGCTTTCATGTTTTTGATAAGACTTTCTAAATCTATATTTTATCCCACCTTTAGAAACGTGACAAATACTCACCCAGCTTGCATATCCTCTTTGGTAAAGCTGGCTGCCGAATCTCCAAGCTCATGTAGGTACATGCAGTCCTGAAATGAAAAATATTCACGACAGTATGTTATATTTCATTGTTCAGTCAAACAAGTCTTAGCGACAACATGCAAAAAAAGGCTACTTGAAAAATCATGGCTGTGTTCAATAAGCAAAACAACAGGTACTCGGCTTTCCATACACGAGAGCACAAAAGCTCTGTAACCAGTGGCGAAAGTTGGCAACGTTTGCGTAAGTGGAACGCAGCCCATGTATTACTATACTGAAACAATAGAAACGTCGCTTTTCCAAATGTTGATAAAACATCTACAGTGTGCTTAATTTGACAACCCAAATGCCCGGCTGAATATGCTATTTTTAAAATGAAGCTTCCATTATCCAGATTCAAGCGACGTTTCTTTTGCGGTTCAGTATATTTTCCCCCCCCCAAACACCACACGGGACAAATAAACAAAGAAACTCACCGGTTTAGGACACTGCGAATTCTTAAGGAAGTGACTGCAGTATTTTGTTGTTCCCAGCGACGCCTTGAGAGTTCGTCCATCCACATGGACATTATTAACAGCTTGTATGGCCCGTAGTGCGTCTTCGTACTTGTAGTAGGTGACATAGGCACTTGCACTGGGTCCCTGGTAAAGGAAAATAATCAAAAACACTGAACTCCTAATTAAATACTGTGAGTTCGAGTCCCATTCGATTGCAACCAATGTCTTGTGCCCTTGGGCAAGGCACTTTGTTTCAAAATCTGTGATGGAATTAAACAAAAGCCAGGTTGATTATGTTGCCAGAGAGCCGCTAACAACAATTTTCCGGCCACAAGTAGACGTTTCTCAAGCCACTGTAAGCAGCGCACCCTCGAGAGCAAGTTAAAAAAGTCTGGTTCCATATTAAAAGCAGTGCAGTAATTACACCACTCTTTTTGCTTCCACATCCAAATTGGAGATTGCAAATGTCCTGTTTTCTTCCCATTTTGGGGAGGTATTTTATATGACTATTAGGTTAAAACAAAATACATTTTCCTAAACACGCTCTTTTAACACGTTGACTGTCTACTTACCTGCGAGCCAGCATAGGAAGTGTTCTGATTGATTACCACCTTGACTATCTTGCCGAACCTCCCAAAATATTCCTGCTTCTTCAATACCTAAGAGTAAACAAATTATACCAAACAAATTTACATGGAAGTGTAAACAAATTTACATGGAAGTGTAAACAAAATTACTTGGTAAAGGTAAACAAAACTGCCTGATAAACAGCAAACATAATTACAATAAACAAATTTACTGAAAAGTATCAAATTGTTGTCAACACTTTGAAAAAAGCTTTTTTCTTGTCTACTCGATTTTGGACTTTGATATAATTTTAGAAAACTGCAAAATGACAAATTTTGGAAGTAAACTTTGTGTAATCACCCAATTTCTTACCTCAGTATCCGCAAGTCTTTGTGACAATCCCACGACAAACACCAAATTCTTCTGCACGACTCTACAAATATTACAAAGAAGAAAAAAAAGTCTCAATCGTCTCTTCCACCTTTTATAATTATAAAAGGGGCCATCCAAAGTTGTCAACATTTTCACGGTTCTACAGAGCGTAGTCTTTTTCAAGGACCCCTCCCCCCCCCCCAGAAATACTACATTTTTCTGTTACTACCATGAAGTGTCAACATTTTACAGTCCATGTAAAGTCCTACGCTGCCCTTGACCTTGACCCCAACCCCCCCCACACCCCCGCCACCCAACCCCCCCATAATATTACACGTACCTGACACTAGCAAGGTGCTTGCGACTATCTGTTATTTTTTGTTTCCTTTGGTGATCCTTCTGCCGTTTATCATTCTTAATTCGTTGTAATCTAGAAGAAAACAGTTTAAAATAAATCATTCAAACAGGCAGGATTAAGTGACCGCCGTGTCCGCATTCATTGGACTAATTTTGGTAAAACATACGGAGAACGTCGCTAGTTTTACCAAATTTAGTCCAATGTGAACGGCCGGAACACACTTGAAATTGTAAAGTGTTGGCTGTCGATTGTAAGTTTTATGCACTATCGCTGTAAGTTTCACATTGTAAATTTTACATTACTAGAAAGTAATTGTAATGTAAAACCATGATAGAACACATACTGTGGTCATTTAGGCTGCGTTCGGGCGTGTACTCGTGTTAACACGAGTATACTCCTGCGCGCGCGAACGGCAAGAATAACAACACTCGGGTCAGTGAGAGTATGCTCTCGGTACTCCCCAACAAATGGGGAGTGTGCTCTTACTCCCAACGAATGCCATGTGATTAGTACGAAGATGGCGGGATATAGGTTGGATTTTTTGTGAATTTGCTAAATGTGTCAACTGGATAACTGAAACAACAACTTACTAAGGTTTGTTTTGGACGGCATCAAAGGTTCTCACGACTTACGGCCTGTATTTCCTCAGTTTCTTTTGAGCAGTAAAACGGCGTTTTTTTGTGCAGTGATGGCAAGAGACCGCCATCTCCTCTGATTGCCATTCGCGCATGCGGAATGCCGACTTGCCGTTCGCGTGATGTGACCCGAGTGCAATGCGCACGCATTACTCCCGAGTAACGAGAACTGCACGCCCGAACGCAGCCTTAGAGTCTGTGCGGACCAGAACGATGAGGTGACACGTTACTGTACGTTTTACCACGGTTTAACGTGGTGAAAGACATTCTAGGGGCCAACAATTAATCCAGGTGCAGACGCATACCATGATGGAATGTTAACAGAGACTCACAAACTTAGTCCAAAAATAGTCCAATGCGGAGAGTGCTGATGAAGGTTTTTTTCTTTCTATAATGCATATTTGTTGGTATTCTATTATTTATTTGTTCTGGTATTGAAACCAAGGATTCCTCAAAAGTGCCCCAGGCACTGTAGCTCGTAAGCCTGAAGAAACCTTTGAAGAGAAGACGATGAATAAATGCTCAGTTTTAGAGATGGGAGGAAAACCCCTACACAATTCTGCATAGAGGAAAACCCACGGGACTGAGAATCCAATCCACCTACTGACCTGGACGGGATTCGAACCAGGGCCACAGAGGTGGAAGGCAAGGAAAGTACCACTACGCCGACCTGATTCCCCTACTTACTGTTCTTCTGTTAGTGGTTTGAAGTCTGCTGGGCATTCAGGGTACGCTTTCCTACATGCTGGACACAACCCATTCTCGTCGGTACGAATACGGTGCCAACAAAATCTACAGATCTGTGAACATGAAGACGGCAGACACGCAAATGTTATTAAAAGGACCTCAACCAGCGAATGTTTAGACCCAATTACCATGGCAACTGACGTCCCTTTACTATTAATTTCTCCAAAAGATCATGATCCGATTCCTTATTTGGACTCAATTCTATAGAGGATGTGCCCAAGCCTAGTATAAACTAACCTGTGTTCATTGGTAGCATTTTGTCATAGCCAAACATATTGCTCATATTGTCCTAATATTTCAGCATAAAAAGCCCGTGATGTGAAAGTCAGGATTTCTGCCTGTTCTTGAAGAGCTCTGACTATCTTTGGGTGGCAGTGTCCCTGACCTGTTCAGATTTTTCCATAAATTTGATTTCGTTCTTGTTGTGAAAAGGTTTAAATTCACATGCCTTGTGTAGTTTTGTATTTGGATGTTTTTCTTAGAAATGCAGTTTTTGTTACGGGATAAGCAGCATTCCTTCACAAAATTTGGAGGGGAAAAAATATGAAGATTTTACTAGGAAAAACTTAGAATTTTAGGTTTAGTGCAGGAGGGCTTATGTGATGTCCGACTCATAAATTCTTTCCAAATCTACAAAATGATGAATGTCTTACCTGGTACCCACAGGTGCATGGAAAGAAGTTGACATCATCAATCTCCAACGGCTCCATACATAGTGGACACTGAAATTAGGGATGGCAAGTTTAACCGTTACAAATTGACAAAATGCTTATATATTTTGACGAACAATAGACCTTATCCGTATCGGCCATGATACATGTAGAGGACAGGTTTTCATATTTAAATGATGTGACAATAGATCCACAATGTGCCTACTCGTGCATGACGCACTGTGACAATGTGACTGCCCTCTATCATGGCCGCTACGCATTTACAATTTACAATTGCCCTTTATAAAAAACGAACACCTCCATAGTCATTACACTAGGCAGGTCCATCACTACCATCTTCAAGCAATTCGTACAAATCTTGGGAAGAAATGTGTCACATTCGAAGGTCCAAAGCTATGGAATTCTCTTGATCCTAATTTGAAAAGTCAAGAAAAGTTACCAGCATTTAAAACAGAATTTAAAACTTTTCTCCTTACTAAATATGCCGATTAAAATGTTTTGTTATTTTTATTATATATAAACAATCAACAAAATTATGATTCCTTAACTTTGTATGAATGGCAGTTTTTTTTTTTTCCTGCCCAGCTCTGCATTGTGTTAACTAAACCTAATTGCCATATTTTCTTAATTTACTTACCTTAACTCGTTTTGCTGCTTTGTTTGTTGAACTCACACACAGCTCAACTTAGTTGCTTTATTTCATTTTAATGCTGACCATTACTGCGCCTCTGATTTATTTATATTGATTTGCTGGCTTGGTTTTATTTTCTTATAATAAAAGTCTGACTCATATTACATTTATTTGCACTATTAATTAATTTGGTTAACTTTATAACTTAATATTTATTTATGAGGAAGCTCACACTCGATAAGCTTTGCTTCTTGTGAGCTCCCCCCATACTACCTCATTATACTACAGTGTATTAGTAAAATTGTAATTCATTTTGAGTATGGAAATAAAGTGAACTGAACTGAACTGAAGGTCTATTAAACAAAACCCACTTAGAATTGACACTACCATTTTTAAAAGTTAGAATATCATTACCATTTTAGTATAGAATATCCATAAATGTATTTAAATTTCTGTATTGTGGAAACAAATTTGATTGTGGAAAATAATCTCTATCCCTTGCAAAACGAGGGTGGCCCTTTACCCATGTGCGACTTGTTTACATAGTGCAAGTTCCAGATTGTTGTTGTTTTTGGTTTTTTTGCAAGGTTAATTTCTGGTCTACTGTATTTTTAGCTGAAATGATCATATGAATGTTGCAAGGTCCTATTTCTTGTTTTAAACATTTCTAGTTATATAATTTAAATTATTTTTATTTAATGATCGGCATCTTACAAATTTAAGGGCCATTCAAAGTTGTCAATATTTTCACAGTTCTACAGAGCGTAGTATTTTCAAGAGCTCTCTCTCCCCCTCGGAAATACTACTTATCAACATTTTATGTCAGTACGGTGAAATGTCAACATTTCACAGTGCATGTAAAGTCCTCTGCAGCCCTCGAGCCCCCTCCCCCATCCTATGCTTTGTAGTTCCATGAAAAAGTTGACAACTTTGGACGACCCCTTAAAAGGCACAGGCTCGTCAGCAATGCGTGTGCGCCAAATTCGTGCCACAAAATACGCAGCTCCATAGCTAAGGCATGGAGCTGCGTATTTCGTGGTACAAATTTTGAGGGCGTGCATTGCTGATGAGCCTCTGTCTTTAAGGTGCAGAAGCTTTAAGTGATGTCCAGGAAGTCTCTAAAGGTCAACTTACATCATCTGGTTCTTGCATGCTTTTTGTGTTGTTGGCGGCTGCTTCCGGCTTCATTCTGGTTATTGTATTAATGTTGACTTGGTCAAGGAATCCCAAAACAAACTTTGAAGTACCAACTTTAAAATCTGAAACAAGTCATAGGGGCTTATTGGTAAGCAGGGCTCAAAATACCCACTGGACCGGTGGACCAAGGCCAGTAATTTAAGCCTCGGTCCAGTGCTTTCTCTACTGTACTAGACCAGTGGTCCAGTGCATTTTGAAACTAACAAACAGTAAATCCACGTTCCTTGTGGCTTTGGTCTTGTAAAAGTAGCGTCGGTCCAGTAAATGATGTGAGCTACTAACCCTGTGGTCTAGCAGATCATTAATATATTTCTTGTCAAACATCATTTAAAAGAGGGAAAAATTAAAGATTTTCTGAGAAAACAGTAAGAATTTAGTCGGGCATCACTACTTTTTTCCTTAGCCAAGTAAGTGCAGATCTAAACATACAATTAAAAATTTTGCAAGAAATTAACGATTTTACTTGGAAAGAATTCCGTTTAATGGTTGCCACTTATTCTCCTTATAAATATGATGACCTATTAAATAACCACCAAAACTTGTTAATATTTTAAAGGGAAGTGATTTTAGGAGTTAAAAACATTCAACAATTTCCTTGAAAATACTTAAAGTTTTTTCTGCCCGGTTCTATAGATTTAACACACGGCGTCTCAGTGGCGACCAGTGAATGGAATTCATACCTAAATTCTATCCAAATCCCCCACCCACAAGACAAGTGCAAAACATGTCTGTTATGCACTGAAAATCAGATTTCTGTATGTCAAAGTGCTCAACTCTGGACTGGAGCTCTGAAAAACGTAACAAAGTTCTCGCCCAAGGGGTAGGGGCAGTCAGGGGAGGGAAGGTGAGTGCACAAGGGGTGGGGCAGCGTGGGGGAGGGGTGGGGCAGTGCGGGGGTGGGGCAGTGCGGGGGAGGGGTGGGGCAGTGCGGGGAGAAGGGTGGGGCAGCGCGGCATGGAGGGAGTGGTGGGGGGAATGATTGAGCCCAGGTGCTTATCTTCAAGCTCTGTAGTGTAGTGTTAAACATATGATTTCACAGTATTACTTAGGTCTACTCGATCGCCTAGGCCTACTTCCTTATAAAGTTTAGACGATGAGCTTTGAAGCCCTCGCACATAGCCATAGCATAGGCTACTCGTGACTGTGACTGCGACATTGACATGTCCGTGTTGCAATGGACTGAATGATGTTTTGTGTACAACAATCAGTGTGATTGTCGACGCGGAATGTGTATCGACATGTAACTGAAATCTCTCAAAGTTCGCAAACAATACAAGGAAATACTAATTATTCAAGGTAGTTTTAATCTCTAACATTATAAAATCACAATGTCAAAATATTAAGGAAAATTCCGCAATAATAACGTGACAATTACTTACCGAAATTTGGAGTAGCACAGCGGGAACTGTTAACAGATCGTAAGGTTTGAGCTAGTGCGCATGCTCCGTACGAAATATCCCGGATGATCGCAAATGAATTATGGGTAAAACATGGCCGCGCCCATAGATGAGTCACAAAGTAAAAAATCGGGTCTGTTTTATTTCGCGTTCAGTGTTGACATCTTTTCATTGAATCGCAATAGAAAAGCTGGAGTAGTTTATAAATATGTCGTTTAAACGGGAAGGTGATGATCAGTCTCAGTTGAATTTGTTAAAGGTGAGAACATCGCGTCGAAAGGATTGCCCAGATTTCGGACAGATGCCGTGCCTATTAAAGCGTGCACTTCATTGCCAGCGCGGTGTCCGTTCTACTCGCACTATATAGTCGTCTTGGCAACGGATACAGTAACATTGGACATAATTCCGTTTACTGGTCGCCACTTATTCTCCTTATAATGACTCAATAAGTAATAACCACCAAAACGTGTTAATATCTGAACATGCTGAAAGGAAAGTGAATTTAGGAGTGAAAAACATTTAACAATTTCCTTGAAAATACTTAACTCATTCTGCACTTAAACACACGGTGGCTCAGTGGTGACCAGTCGATGGAGTTTATACTGATACATTGGACAAGAATGATGATTTACAGTATACTGTATAGGACTACGTATAATCGGCCAGTGTCATGACCTAACCATGTACGTGCAAGCTTCATTATAAAAAAACCAAAACTATATGCCAATTGAGGAAAAAGCTTTTTTTTCCCATGGAAAAATAAAATAAAATCATAGATTTTGTGCATGGGAATAGAATTATTTCTCTATTAAAAATTGAGAAGTTGATCTTAGTTATAGTACTTTTGTTCTTAATTTTTTTGGGAAAAAATAACCTTTACATATTTTTTTTCTCTCAGTGTTACAAGATTGATCATTTATATAATTTTTTTGACACAGAAACGCCGTGTATCGGATCTCCTTGCTGAAGACATACCTGAGGATGAAGCGTTTCTCATGAGAAGCGGCAGGTCTGAATTTAAGCTGAGCTACCATTAGGCTCAGATTATTTTTTAAAACTTAATTTATGAAATAAAAATCGGCTGTCAGTCGAATATAGGCTCATCTATATCAAATTAAACAATTGAAAACAATAAAATCACTATAAATTAATAGTGCAAACATGCACACAACTTGAATCTCAACGATATTCCCGGTCAAAATATGAAATTATTTACAATGCAATTTTATCCTCTTAGTTTCCAATGCTCATTAATTAGCTTCTTTGGAAAGAATTCCGTTTACTGGTCGCCACTTATTCTCCTTATAATGACTTTATAATAACCACCAAAATGTGGAAATATTTTAAGGGGAAGTAATTTTAAGGGTGAAAAACATTCAACAATTTCCTTGAAAATACTTAAACTTTTTCTGCCCTGTTCCATAGACTTAACACACGCCGCTTCAATGGCGACCAGTGAACGGAATTTATACACAAATGGTAACTGAGCACTGATATTTTGTGCAGGTATGCATGTACCGTCTGTCATCATCGACCAGTATTTGACACCATCGCTATGCTGTTGGTGCATCGAAATGGAAAGAAACACCTGAGCAGTAAGTATAAATAAATCTTGTTCGTCCCTTTTATCATTTGGAGTTAGGCCCTGTCAGGATTCTTTAACTACGTGGCTGCTGGTGCAAAGAGTTTACAATTGCTACACTTAAACATGCATACATTGTACACTTGAATCTGTTGTTTTATTCTAATTCATTATTAGGGAATTTGTAGCTTTGTTTTTCTTTTAGTTCCAAAGTTTTTCCTTCTTCCACAATAATTTTCTTCCAAGTTATGAACCAAATCTTTTAATTGCAGATGTCAAGAGTTATTATGCCAAGAAGCAAGACTTTATGAGGGAAGTCGAGAAGAGAAAACAGTTGCTACACTTGAAAAACTTACAAGAAGGTAAACCAACAGGTTCCAAGGTGAGAAGGGAATTATGCGGACTTGATGATTTGAAAAACTTTGTTCAACTCAAAATGTTTGCTTATTTCCTTGAGGTTTTGACTTAAAATGGTTTAAAATTTAAACTGGGTCTGAGCATTTTTGCTTTATTTAAATTTAAATTTTGATTTTTCTATTTTTTTTAAGATTGAAGATTTGGCACCTTTGTTAACCAAAACCAGACAAGCTACCCATCATGCTCTGCTTAAAGCCGCTCCATACAAAGGCTACAGGACACTGAATACTGAACAACAAGCAAACGCCAAGAGGTATAAATGAACAGTCTCTTAAATCCAAGCATTGTTGCTCACATACAGTGCTTATCGCAGCAGCATTAAATAGACCCTTCACACCGGCGGCCATGACAGGGGGAAGGTTTTCATATTTAAATGATGTGACAGTAGATCCACAAAGTGCCTACTCATGCATGATGCACGGTGACAATGTGACTGCCCCTGTCATGGCCGCCCGTGCAAAGGGTTTAGTAGAAATATGGCAAGGGTTACAATCAAACATTACAATGAAAACATTTGAAGACTTGCAATGGACTTGTGATAGACCTTTAAAGCACGCAGGACCTGTGATGTACTTGAGGACTTGCAGGGACTTGAAAGACCCATGGGACTTGTGAAATGTTCGACTTGTAAAGACTTACGAGGACTTGTGACAGATTTGTGAGGACTTGCAGGTGCCTGTGATGCACCTGTGAGGACTTGCAGGGACTTAGACTTGTGAAGACTTACGAGGACTTGTGACAGACTTGTGAGGACTTGCAGGTACCTGTGATGCACCTGTGACGACTTGCAGGGACTTAAACTTTGATGACATTGTCATGTTTGTGTTTCTTGTTCTCTGATAGTGTCTGCAGCACGACAATAACCAAGAACGGAGACTCATTCTTCCAGAGAATTTCAAGAAATTCTCATCACAGCTCTGATGATTTGCAAGACAAAGGATCGACATCATCAACACAATACAGTGACAGTTCATCCAGAAATATCGAGCCATCCTCGGAAATCCAAACAAAAGACGCGGACTTTGCTTTGTCTGACAAAAGAAAGGACACAAATGAAGTTAGTAGAAATGGACATCCAGTTGACGGCAGTTCAGCACTTGACCAATCAAATTCTACAAATCTATCATCTGTAGACGCTCCTTTAACTGTACTGGAAAAGAGGCAACATGCACGTCTTAAGCTCAAACCCTATGTGCCAAAACGTCTCAGAAACAAAGGTTTAACGGACTCAAACAAAGAGCAGACTGTTCCAGAGAGAGCACCTTCTCCCGAACAGGACCATCTTGAGAGCAGTCCAACCTGCAGCACTGTAGAACAAACTCTTCAAGTGCCAAGGAGAAAGTCTGTGAGCCTAAAACAGAATCCCAAAAAATCTAAAGACTATGTGAAGCAATCTTGCACTGTCGATGTCGACTCTAAAAAGTCAGAAAGGAAGAGATATCTAAAACTGATAAGGTGAGAGGATGTTTGGAAATGGAATAAAGCCAATGCAGATTAAAGGAATCATGAAATATGACAGTTTTGGGATTTAAAATTCATTTTAGGTAAACAAAATGAAACAAAGTATGATTGACATTTTGTTAATAGACCTGTTCGGGATATTTTGCACACAATGGAATTAGCATACTCATGTATATTTTGGTACAGCGGACCTTTGACATGTATAGATTGGTTCCCGAGTACCGGTAGATGGCATTCCGCGATAAAGTATGTCAAAGGTCCGCTGTACCATAAATATGCTAATTCCATTGTGTGTGAAAAACCCCAAACAGGTCTACAGACCCTTTGCATGGGCGGCCATGACGGGGGGCAGTCACATTGTTACTGTGTGTCATACATGAATAGGCACTTTGTGGATCTATTGCACATACATAATTTAAATATGAAAACCTGGCCGCCGGTGCAAAAGCTCTATTAAACCTTTGTGACAAGTCTGAAGGATCCCACAAGTCGTCACCAATGAAATGCCCAAGCCTGACCAGTCTGTCTACTCTGCCAAAGCGAGAATATAGCTTTAATCTTTTAAACTGAGCCCTGACTTTTCTCTAATTCCTTTTCTAATAGTTCTGGTTGGAAGACTGACTGGCAAGGAGGTTGGATACAAGACCCAGGTGTTGAGTTTGATTCTGATGAAGAGATGCCTTCATGACAACTCCGGGTCAAAAAAACCAACAAAAACCTCTTCTATAATAAAAACTACAGTTTTCTGAGCTAAATTTAACACAACAAGCAGAATGTAAGGAGTCAAACGTTTTGATCCGTAGATCTTCATCCGTTACTGACAAGAACACGTTCTGTCTGGCCTCTGGAGATACCAGAGGGGTACCGTGGCCGGGTGGTTTGGGCCATTGACTCGCAGTCATAGGTGGAAACTTGGGGTTGCGGGTTCGAACCTCCCCCCGGCTGCGGTACCTGTGCCCATGAGCAAGGCACTCAACCACACTTGCTCCATCCTTCGGAAGGGATGTAAAGCCGTTGGTCCAGTGTGTTAGGTAATGGTAACGCACTTTAAAGATCCCAGAGCATTCTTTTGTGAAGAGCAAGGGGATTCCCCGGTGTCTCTGGCCATTTCTAATTCTTATGGGTTTCCTCACGCTTGCGAGTGACAGTGCAATGGGCACTTTTGATGAATCCTTGGTATAAATACCAGAAAGAAATAATAATAATAATAACATAAGTTGTTATTAAACTACAGAGATAGCATAATCAACTAACAGATAAACTAAGAGTTAACAACTACATGTACATGGGTCTGTCCACAGTAATGGGGTACATTTCTGTAACATTCAAGATCTTAGGTCCCAGTTGACTTCAAATGTCTTAATTTTATCTTTAAATTATCCAGCTAAACTGAGGAAATAACTTTTTCACCAAGCAGTAAGAAAAATAGTCCTACAACATACATTTGTGAAAACCTCGTTCACAAATTTTCCTATTACGCATGTAACAAAGACGGAAAAAAATGTCACAAAATTGTCTGTCCACGTTACCTACGTAATAGGAAAATTTGTACACTTGCTTTTCAAAAATGTATGTTGTGGCAGCAATTTCTTACCTTTTTGGGCAAATGTTATCTCCTGAGAACAAAACAAGGACATTTCTTTAATTCTGAGATAAACTAAAGACATCTGAAAGGAATTATTGACTTGTTTTTCAAATGTACCCCATTACTGTGGACAGACCCACATACAAACCCTTTCACTAGTATAAGCCACTAAACTGAAATTCATGGATAAACCTCATGATTATGGACCAAAGCCAAGGGCTGTGCTTGAGTGCCATGCTGTACATACAGTAAATGGTAAAATAGTCTATTTATTTTTCAAGTTTGTAAATAAATGAAACAGTTATATTTACAAAATTTGCTCTTGTGTTTCTTGTACGTTCTTGTCATAGTTTTGAGTAACACCACCCACACTATATGAACAACTAACAATGGGAATTGGGCACAAACCATTGTTATTAACAATGGTGTGTGCCCAATTTCCATTGTTAGTTGCTCCATGGAGGTATGGTTGCTAATAGTGATATGTGCCTAGCTGCCCCTATTGTTCATTTACCAAATCTCAAACGCCCCCTAAATTATAAGAGGAATTTCATTCAAATTCCTTGGATGTTTGAGACACAATGGGGAAACAATGGAAGGGGCATACCCTCTGCCGCATATCGTGCTGCATATGTTTTTGTAATGCTTTGTTTCCATTGTTCGTCTATTAAACTACCCGCCCATAGTTGCCAAACGCTACACAATCACTGATTTCTGTCGTACTAGAACCACGGACGTATATATAAATTGACTTGAACCTGCTGCTAGAACACAATACACTACATTTAAAGGTTAACGCCCCTTTGATATCTGGTTTTCTAACGTGCAGACCATTCGGAAACAGGCAGGAGCCTTACTGTTGATTCAGTATTTACGTGAACTGTATGTAGAAAAGGTCAGGATCGCCCAGTTGCGATTGGACTTGATTCAAGCCGGGATCGAGCTTGTGTTTTCCTGTAAATGTTTTGCTCACGAAAACGATATAAAAATCTTTAGCCTAAAACTCAAATTCAGTTCAAAGGTCAAACAGCTGAAAAAAAGGTTGATTGAAATTAGACGATCTTCATGGAGAGAAATAGTTTACTGACATGCGATAAAGTAAATTATTTGGGGCAGTATGCCCAAACTGTTGAATTAATTAAACAAATAAATAAATTACGCTATTAGAAAGAGATTAAAATACTATGTACACGTAGTTTTAGCAGGTGATTTTAGCAAATGTCAACAACACAGTTCACAGAACACAGTTCATAACGGTATTGTACAGGGAGCGCCCCTAGAGCGAGTCCATAACGGTATTGTACAAGGAGCGCCCCTAGGGGGAGTAGGGGCGCCCCTAGAGCGAGTCCATAACGATACTGTACAAGGAGCGCCCCTAGGGGGAGTAGGGGCGCCCCTAGAGCGAGTCTATAACGATACTGTACAAGGAGCGCCCCTAGGGGAAGTAGGGGCGCCCCTAGAGCGAGTCCAGAACGATACTGTACAAAGAGCGCCCCTAGGGGGAGTAGGGGCGCCCCTAGAGCGAGTCCATAACGGTATTGTACAAGGAGCGCCCCTAGGGGGGAGTAGGAGCGCCCCTAGAGCGAGTCCATGACGATACTGTACAGGGAGCGCCCCTAGGGAGAGTAGGGGCGCCCCTAGAGCGAGTCCATAACGATACTGTACAGGAAGTGCCCCTATGGGGAGTAGGGGCGCCCCTAGAGCGAGTCCATGACGATACTGTACAGGGAGCGCCCCTAGAGGAAGTAGGAGCGCCCATAGAGCGAGTCCATAACGATACGTACAGGGAGCGCCCCTAGGGGAAGTAGGGGCGCCCCTAGAGCGAGTCCATAACGATACTGTACAAGGAGCGCCCCTAGGGGGAGTAGGGGCGCTCCTAGAGCGAGTCCATGACGATACTGTACAGGGAGCGCCCCTAGGGAGAGTAGGGGCGCCCCTAGAGCGAGTCCATAACGATACTGTACAGGAAGTGCCCCTATGGGGAGTAGGGGCGCCCCTAGAGCGAGTCCATAACGATACTGTACAAGGGGCACCCCTAGGGGGAGTAGGGGCGCCCCTAGAGCGAGTCCATGACGATACTGTACAGGGAGCGCCCCTAGGGGAAGTAGGGGCGCCCCTAGAGCAAGTCTATAACGATACTGTACAAGGAGCGCCCCTAGGGGGAGTAGGAGCGCCCCTAGAGCGAGTCCATAACGATACTGTACAAGGAGCGCCCGTAGGGAGAGTAGGAGCGCCCCTAGAGCGAGTCCATAACGATACTGTACAAGGAGCGCCCCTAGGGGGAGTAGGAGCGCCCCTAGAGCGAGTCTATAACGATACTGTATACAGGGAGCGCCCCTAGGGGGAGTAGGAGCGCCCCTAGAGCGAGTCCATGACGATACTGTACAGGGAGCGCCCCTAGGGGAAGTAGGGGCGCCCCTAGAGCGAGTCTATAACGATACTGTACAAGGAGCGCCCCTAGGGGGAGTAGGGGCGCCCCTAGAGCGAGTCCATAACGGTATTGTACAAGGAGCGCCCCTAGGGGGAGTAGGAGCGCCCCTAGAGCGAGTCCATGACGATACTGTACAGGGAGCGCCCCTAGGGAGAGTAGGGGCGCCCCTAGAGCGAGTCCATAACGATACTGTACAGGAAGTGCCCCTATGGGGAGTAGGGGCGCCCCTAGAGCGAGTCCATGACGATACTGTACAGGGAGCGCCCCTAGAGGAAGTAGGAGCGCCCATAGAGCGAGTCCATAACGATACGTACAGGGAGCGCCCCTAGGGGAAGTAGGGGCGCCCCTAGAGCGAGTCCATAACGATACTGTACAAGGAGCGCCCCTAGGGGGAGTAGGGGCGCCCCTAGGGGGAGTAGGGGCGCCCCTAGAGCGAGTCCATAACGATACTGTACAAGGAGCGCCCCTAGGGGAGTAGGGGCGCCCCTAGAGCGGGTCCATAACGGTATTGTACAAGGAGCGCCCCTAGGGGGAGTAGGGGCGCCCCTAGAGCGAGCCATAACGATACTGTACAAGGAGCGCCCCTAGGAGGAGTAGGGGCGCCCCTAGAGCGAGTCTATAACGATACTGTACAAGGAGCGCCCCTAGGGGAAGTATGGACGCCCCTAGAGCGAGTCCAGAACGATACTGTACAAGGAGCGCCCCTAGGGGGAGTAGGAGCGCCCCTAGAGCGAGTCTATAACGATACTGTATACAGGGAGCGCCCCTAGAGGGAGTAGGAGCGCCCCTAGAGCGAGTCCATGACGATACTGTACAGGGAGCGCCCCTAGGGGAAGTAGGGGCGCCCCTAGAGCGAGTCTATAACGATACTGTACAAGGAGCGCCCCTAGGGGGAGTAGGGGCGCCCCTAGAGCGAGTCCATAACGATACTGTACAAGGAGCGCCCGTAGGGGGAGTAGGAGCGCCCCTAGAGCGAGTCCATAACGATACTGTACAAGGAGCGCCCCTAGGGGGAGTAGGGGCGCCCCTAGAGCGAGTCCATAACGATACTGTACAAGGGGCACCCCTAGGGGGAGTAGGGGCGCCCCTAGAGCGATTCCATAACGATACGTACATGGAGCGCCCCTATAGGGGAAGTAGGAGCGCCCCTAGAGCGAGTCCATGACGATACTGTACAAAGAGCGCCCCTAGGGGGGGGGGGGGGGGGGGTAGGGGCGCCCCTAGAGCGAGTCCATAACGGTATTGTACAAGGAGCGCCCCTAGTGGGAGTAGGCCGGGGCGCCCCTAGAGCGAGTCCATAACAATATTGTACAGGAAGTGCCCCCTATAGGGGGAGTAGGGGCGCCCCTAGAGCGAGTCCAGAACGATACTGTACGAGGAGCGCCCCTAGGGGGAGTAGAAGCGCCCCTAGAGCGAGTCCATAACGATACTGTACAGGGAGCGCCCCTAGAGGAAGTAGGAGCGCCCATAGAGCGAGTCCATAACGATACTGTACAGGAAGTGCCCCTAGGGGGAGTAGGGGCGCCCCTAGAGCGAGTCCATGACGATACTGTACAGGGAGCGCCCCTAGGGGGAGTAGGGGCGCCCCTAGAGCGAGTCCATAACGATACTGTACAGGAAGTGCCCCTAGGGGGAGTAGGGGCGCCCCTAGAGCGAGTCCATGACGATACTGTACAGGGAGCGCCCCTAGAGAAAGTAGGAGCGCCCATAGAGCGAGTCCATAACGATACGTACAGGGAGCGCCCCTATAGGGGAAGTAGGGGCGCCCCTAGAGCGAGTCCATAACGATACTGTACATACAGGGAGCGCCCCTAGAGAATGTAGGAGCGCCCCTAGAGCGAGTCCATAACGACATTGTACAGGGAACGCCCCTCTGTACTATGGGGAAAGCCATGGCAACATCTTTTTCTCCGTTTGCCAAATTTCCAGTGGGGGATCAACGATTCGTATGTATTTGGATAAGGGGGATGGTCGCAAGAGGGCGCACGATAATCCCTTGTAATATACAGAAGTATAAGAGTCCGGCTTGAGCGTAGTCTAGTAAGTTAAAGCACAACGTTTTACATTTGGTGCCGCATTTGAGACCAGCAATAATGCCTATGATAGTTTGTAGCGTTCCTACAACGCTACAACCGCTACAACCGCTGGTGTCCTGCCACATGTATATTAATTGAACTACTCAGTGTAAGGGACCAGGATTTAGTCTGGTGCATGGTACATCATACTAATTTAATTGAATGGTTAAGGGTACCACGACCTGTGCCGCGTGCCGCGTATATAATGTTCGCCATTTCGTCGTTGCTGCAACTGTTTCTTTCCGCTACAACCGCTACAACCGCTGGTGTCCTGCCACTTGTATATTAATTGAACTACTCAGTGTAAGGGACCAGGATTTAGTCTGGTGCATGGTACATCATACTAATTTAATTGAATGGTTAAGGGTACCACGACCTGTGCCGCGTGCCGCGTATATAATGTTCGCCATTTCGTCGTTGCTGCAACTGTTTCTTTCCGGGAATCCCGCTTGTCTAAATTTGGATTATCCTCTCGGATCTGATACAATGTAATGCTGGCGGCTTGTCCTTACCTGACCCCGTGGGTTTTTCCCCAGAGATTTCTCTGGTGGTTTTCCTCCCACTTCTAAAACTGCAACTCCTTCTTCGTCATCTCAAGCTGATAATAAACCATGTAAACGTATAGTTGAAGCTAAAATCGTATAGTTGACTGCATCATCATGATCATAGAGCAAGGAACAGACTATGACTGCATAAAGGGCCTAAGTTGCCGAAGATGCCATAAAATTAACAACAACAACAATGCTGGCGGCATATCTTCCCGTCCGAAGAAGATTAAAATTGATTTTACGAAGTTGAACAAGAACAAGAACAAGAAGTGTTAAGAGTTTGATAAATTTCATTTATCGTGTGATCTGTCGTCGAGTGAAAAGCTAGCACGGATGTGAGTCAAGTCGACCGAATACAAACTCGACTCGGACCAACTCGACCGGAAAAAAAACTATATGATCGTCAACCAACTCGACCGCAAACCAACTCGACCATACAAATGCAAAACAGGAGTAGCCGTGTCGCGTCGCTGGATTCGGCCGGTGAATGTCGGCTCGCTTGCACAACATGACACGCGGCCGGCCGTGGGTTTGTCGGCATGTCTTTGCCGGCGCCCGGGTTGCTGTCGGCGGTGACTGTCGAGTTGGTTCGGTACGTGGTCGAGTTGGTACGCGGTCGAGTTAGTACAAGTCGAGTTGGTAAACGGTCGAGTTGACCTGACTCCGCTAGCACTATCTGACTATAGCAGTCCTGATTTTCAATTTCGGTTGTGAGGAGGTACACAAAATCAAATACGGTCTTCAATTTTGGGGAAATTACATCGACCCAAGTGTTCTAGCAAAGTGCATGTAGTCTGCAGATCCGTACTTATGCACATTGCTTGTTAATTCGCTGCGTACTTCATGTACTTCGAGTCCAGGTCGTTTAGCATGTTCAGAGAATAGGCCTATTCACCATGACTACCTCATCTTCATCGGCTTCATCTTCATCGGCTTCATCGGCATCTACTCTTCCAGCAACATCCCACCACGATCCTGTAAATGTGAGATTCTTCACCGTCGGAGGATTAAAACTAGTAAAAGAAGCAGCAAAAGTCAACCTGAGGTGTCGCATACAAATATGATGTTTACGGAAGTGGTAAAACCTAAAACGCCAGCTCGCGATTGAAGTCAACAATGCTGTTTTTGTTGAGCGGGCTTTGTTTAATATGCAGTGCAGTCTTGCGTAAGTAGGCTATTTGAATTATACTGGGGGTATTTTTTTTCATATAGGCCTATATTGAACAAAGATTTTAAGGAAAATACCACCTGGAATCAACAGATAATCCAATTCTAAGATACTTTCCACGTGCACTTTTGTCGCAAATGTTGCTTTTATAAAGAAAAATCACATTTTCTCCTTCAGAAATTGCATTCAGTTTGTGCACAAGATGAATCATTTTAATACATGTAGGCCTGGAAACGGGACAGCTCGAACCCGGGACAGCTCGAACCCGGGACAGCTCGGACCCGGGACAGCTCGGACCCGGGACAGCTCGAACCCGGGACAGCTCGAACCCGGGACAGCTCGAACCCTTTCTATGTACGTGCGACTTTTTCCCCGGCACTTTTGCCCCTACTTGGAACGACACTTTTACCATGAAGTTTGCAGGACCTTTATCGGGAATTTGCCGTGACGTTTGCCAAGACTTTCGGACTATTTGGCGCGAGTTTTGGTGCCACTTTTTTGCCGGCACTAGTTTTACAAACATTCACCCGATTTCAGCCGCAATTTTTGCCACAATATTTTCTGGCAATTTTGTCGGGAAATTTGCCGGGATTTTTGCTAGGGCTTTGTTGAAACTTTCGCGGTGATTTCTGTTGCGACTTTACTGACTTTTGCTGCGATGTTTGCTGGGTTTTTTGGGGATGTTTCGCAGGACGTTTAAAATGTTACCAAAATGATAACAACAAAAGGGGTTCGAGTTGTCCAGGGTTCGAGTTGTCCCGGGTTTGAGTTATCCCGGGTTCGAGTTGTCTAGCATTCCTACGCCTACATGTATGCGCAAATCAGCACATGCATCGCACTGATTTTCTCCATTACTTTCTGCAGTAATTTTACCATTTACTTTATATCTCAGAAATTCAACATTTCCGACAGAAGTGCAAGTGGGACGCGATAATGCATTTAGATTAGTCGGGATATTTTGGTCTGGGAACCAGACTACTGCATACCCTGTGTAAATCACTGCTGGACGATAATGATCGATCAACATGTCACTGCGTTAGATTGTCATGCAAGATGCTGTTTTGCCTTACTTTATATATTTTTTTATTGGGTACTCATGTCCAGTATTACAGATTTTTTTAATGTACCAGTGTGCAATTTGATAGAAACAGGAACTATTCAAGGTTTCGCCACACCGAAACTTGGAATTTGTCAGTATACTCTCTGCAAGACGCTGTTTTGCCTCACTTTAATATTTTTTGGGCTTGGTTACTTATTTTCCAGTATTAAAGAAAATTTCCTTCAATGTACCAGTGTGCAATTTGATAGAAACGGGAACTATTCCAGGTTTCGCCACACCGAAACTTGGAATTTGTCAGTATACATGTACTCCCTGCATGACGCTGTTTTGCCTCACTTTAATATTTTTTGGGCTTGGTTACTTATGTTCCAGTATTAAAGAAAATTTCCTTTAATGTACCAGTGTGCAATTTGATAGAAACGGGAACTATTCCAGGTTTCGCCACACCGAAACTTCAAATTTGTCAGTATGCTCTATGCAAGACGCTGTTTTGCCTTACTTTAATATATATATATATTTTTATTGGGTACTTATGTCCAGTATTAAAGATTTGTTTAATGTACCAGTGTGCAATTTGATAGAAATGGGAACTATTCCAGGTTTCGCCACACCGAAACTTGGAATTTATCAGTATGCTCGATGCAAGATGCTGTTTTGCCTTACTTTAATATATATATTTTTTTATTGGGTACTTATGTCCAGTCTTACAGATTTTTGTTAATGTACCAGTGTGCAATTTGATAGAAACGGGAACTATTCAAGGTTTCGCCACACCGAAACTTGGAATTTGTCAGTATACTCTCTGCAAGACGCTGTTTTGCCTTACTTTAATATATTGGGTACTCTCATGTCCAGTATTACAGATTTTTAAAAATGTACCAGTGTGCAATTTGATAGAAACGGGAACTATTCAAGGTTTCGCCACACCGAAACTTGGAATTTGTCAGTATACTCTCTGCAAGACGCTGTTTTGCCTTACTTTAATATATTGGGTACTCTCATGTCCAGTATTACAGATTTTTAAAAATGTACCAGTGTGCAATTTGATAGAAACGGGAACTATTCAAGGTTTCGCCACACCGAAACTTGGAATTTGTCAGTATACTCTATGCAAGACGCTGTTTTGCCTCACTTTAATATATTTTTATTGGGTACTTATGTCTGTATTAAAGATTTGTTTAATGTACCAGTGTGCAATTTGAAAGAAACGGGAACTATTCAAGGTTTCGCCACACCGAAACTTGGAATTTGTCAGTATGCTCTCTGCAAGACGCTGTTACTTGCCTCACTTTAATATATATATTTTTTTTATTGGGTACTTATGTCAAGTATTAATTTTTTTTTAATGTACCAGTAAACTTTCCTCTGTAACTTACAAGACCTCCTAACCCTACTTCACCGACCTTATTAATGAAAATGGGCCGTATTAGCCTTTTTGTCAATGTGGTAATTTTCTCTTTATAATCCAAGTTTGTTGTGTAGTTTAATGTTATACTCTGTATTGTACTTGTAAATTCAACACAATTTTGCTCCTGGCAACAAGTTTGAATATGACTAAACCAAACTATCTATATGAACAGGTTTCACCACACCGATTTGTCGGTATATGCAAAATACTTGTTTGACTAATTATAGACCGTATCCTGTGGGGCACCTTTTGTTACTGGAATCGTTAAACAATTCAAGCTCAAAATGTGCAACCATGCATATCCTATAGTTACAAAGAAACTGCCCCACAAGATGGCGGCTATTTGGTACGGTCTATTGTCCAGTATCAAAGGGATTTTTTTCAATATACCAGTGTGCAATTTGGTAGAAATTATAATTATTACAGATTTCACCACACCAAATTTTGGAGTTTATTAGCGAACTCCGTGCAATATGCAAAGACATGTACTTGTCATAAAAATAGGTGAATTGGGCGCTTTTATAAGAAGTGCGACATCCAATATTATTATCTTTGAAGCCTACATTTGTTTGGTAGGATTCATTTTGTGTTAAAAACTTCAATTCATTTGTAACTTTGACAAATGCATCCGTCCGTTATTGCATTTGATACCCCACTAACGCGTGCAATGCATTATGTGCATAGGCGTATGCAAAGTATCAAAAACGCACGATATCTGCAAAAGCTTAAAATATTTTAGTTTCCTGCACCAACACTTGTGTTCTATAGAAAATGCTAATACTTTCAATAAAAATTCACACTTTTTGTATTTGGGTACTTACTGTATAAACATTTTGTTTGTTTTGTATACGTACTACTAGTGTAAAGTTTAGTCGAAACTTTAATTTTCTATACTTTAATCACTCTTTGATTTGTCTTAATTATGTCAAATTAAGGAATATTTTACATTGCACAGTAGTACAATGTGATGTAAACATGCGTAATGTTATGGTTTATGAATGATTTTTCTTTACATTGATTACTTGTTAATGTCCATACTTTTGCTAACTTGGCTATTTACAAAGTATGGTGCCTGATCACCGTTGAAATGAAACAACCAAACTTGGGATGGGAGAAAGATTGTATGGGCCTTGTCGGGATTTGAACCGGAGACCTGCAACTCACTGGGCAGATGCTCTACCAGCTTAGCTATCAGTGTCTTATAGCTCAACTGGTAGAGCGTCTGTGTAGTGAGTCAGGGTCTCGGGTTCAAATCCCGATAAAGCCCTTACAATTTTTTTAATTATCCCAAGTTTGGTTGGCTATTTACAGACATTCTTTTCCCCTTTTTCACTTTTTATAATCACACTCTGATATAATGACTGGAAATAAAACGTGTGGCTGGCCAGTTCAGTAGTCTGTTTAAAACCCAAGGGGACTGTATGTTAATGTGTGTAATTGTCTCAAACGATTATGCGTTCAAGCCCCTTTGGTTTTAAATGCATTGTTCAATACAAAACAAACCATGTTTACTCTCAATCCAAAATTGTTTTGGGTACTACTCTGTTAAATTCAACCCCCCCCCCCCCCCCCACCAACAGAAAATGTTTAAATTAATGACTACCATGAGTGAGCAGCTGTGAATTAGTTTGTATTGTGCTTTACACTGCAACCTAGTAGTAGTACTTACCGGTATATAGTAATATAACCACACTATATACCGGGTATTATGTATGTTTATTTTAAAAACTGTTTTCAAGATGCAGTGTATTTAATTAGTTTTGTTTTAAAAGTCTTCAGCCCTGTTACCTCAATGCGCCAGATTTGGTTTTTTTCTTCAGTGAGTTGAAATGCAGCAACCTGACATAAATGTAAACGGTTTAGTTTCTTTCATAATCAGTAGGAATGGGTAAACTGTCTCAGGTACATGTACTTACGAATGCAGAATAAATGATTTGAAAGAAATTGAGGTGATTGAGTTTTCTTTCAGTTCTTTGCTACACTTTGGTCACTCCTACCCCACCATGCCATTTTATTTCAATTAACAGTTCAAGAAAAAACCTCCGTCAAATGTCTGTATATTCAACCTTATTTAATACAAGACCTTGTAGTAAAGAGAAACTTTGTATTAACAGGAAACCCTCTTTATAAGCAAAATGTGGTACAGTTAAACACTTATAATAAGAGCACTGTTAATACAGAGTAATGCTTACAGCAAGGAACTTTTAAGTTCTGTCTTTGATAGATAATTTACAAAAGTCTCTATGACCTTATCAGTGTTATACTGTACATGTAATAATCATAATATGCACAATGCTGTACTGTCATGCCTAGCTGTTCACTTTTTATACCTCAAAAGAGAAAAATAATTTTTAAACTAGAGCTTCGCGTTTGTGTTTTTTACAAACGCAAGGTGATCGGGTGACATAAACATTGAAATGATGATGACGACACAGTTTTGAGATTGTTTGAAAACTTGAGTTGTTTGATGTTGAAAAAGTATTGGAATTCTCAAGACATGACTCTGACTATTCAACGCTAAAATTGTGTATCTGATGACGTCATAATTGTCAATCTCATCATAACGTTACTATTGTGTGCACAGATTGTTCAAGTATCTACTGAAGAACAAGTTTTGACATGTATATGTGGTGAAAGAATCTTTTCAATATCTATTACAGTTCTAAAGATGTTGTCATTTGAGATCATATTACTGTAGTATATCGCCGTGTGGGGAGTTGGGGTTCAATTGCATCTAGAATAAACTGACGCTCCAGTCAACTTGAGTTGCGGTCCACCATGTCCATTTTATTTCCAACACAGCAACGATTTCCAGCATGTCACATTCACAGTTTTCGGGGAGAAGACATATTTACTCTGGTCCGCCAACTAAGGCTAGCCACCAGCTAAGTCACCAAAAGTAAATGTCCTTGTGCTATCAAGTGTTCATTCAACTTTCCTGGCGATGATGCCACGGAAACTAGCAGTTTTACATCTTCAAAAGTCAAATTTTCTCGGTTGTAAATCAAGCCCTGCTTATTATGTCTTGTCTGTCTGACTTATTCACTACACGCGCACGTACGTACGTGTATCATTGGCCGTGTGGCCCAGACATCCTCCTTAAAAAAAATACATTATGACCTCTGACTCGAGACAAGCCGCCTAGATACAAGTTCTATTATTAGAAGTCGAGCACTATATATATGGGCGCAAATCGTCAGATTAGTGGAGGCTTGGCATAGCGCCCTCAAACGACTGAGTTAGCTTAATTATCAAGGGACCCAACAAATAATTTCTCCACATTACGTAACCACCGTACACGTGATGACGTCATCAGTGGTATATATGTAGTCATAAAGTCCACATGTGAGGGAACATTTCGTTCCGTAGAACTATGGTCAAATTCCCTACCACTTTGGCTCTATATTTGCATTCAAAGTGCTAAAAAAGTGTACATTTTCGAACCTCTTCCGGTTTGAACCGGAGGTTTGGGTCACACAGGGGTCATGCCATTGTATGATTTGTTCAGTTCATTGCGACCTATCATGCTGTGAGAGAATTTTTCAAGTATCTATTACGATTCTTGAGATATGAATTTTTGAAATAATAACCATTTAATTTTTGTAATTTGACACCTGTGACGATATTATGACGTCACAATGTTGTGCACAAATTGTTCAACAATTTGATAAACATCAAGTTCTTAAATGTGGCGAAAGAATCATGCAAATATCTGTTGTAGTTCTCAAGATACAGCATTTTTAAACAATTCAGCTCCAAATTTGCGTATTTTGACACCACATTACGTAACCACCGTCCATGTGATGACGTCACCAATGGTATAGTCAAAAAGTCCACATGTGTGGAAACATTTCGTTCCGTAGAAATATGGTCAAATTCACTACCACTTTGAATCTATTTGCATTCAAAACGCTTTAAAAAATGCACATTTTCGAACAACTTCCGGTTTGGACCGGAAGTAGGCGTCACACAGGGGTCATGACATTGTATGATTTGTTCAGTTCATTTAGACTTATCATGTTGTGAAAGAATTGTTCAAGTATCTATTACGGTTCTTGAGATATGAATTTTGGAAATAATAACCTTTGAATTTTTGTAATTTGACACCTGATGACGTCATGATTACGTCACACTGGATGCCATCATGATACTATACATTCTGGTGAAAGTCTGCCGTAGGGCCTATGTCTGTATCTAATTTACTAACGATTCAGCTTGGTTTGATAGGCATTGTTGCTGGTAAGTGTAAAAACTGAGATTCTCAGTTTCGTTGAACTTTGACCTCCAATTGACCCCAGAAGGAAGGGTCAGATGAAAATGCCCACACAAAGAAAATTGTAGCATAGAATGTCATCTATAAACCTGCCAAATACGAAGATCCTGGGTCACGTGGTTTTCAAGACGGAAGCATTTTAAAATATGCATATTTTGGTTTTTTGGGGGGTGTAATTTGATACTTGATGACGTCACGATGACGTCACGCTTGATGCCATCATAATATTATACACGCTGGTGAAAGTCTGCCATAGGACCTATGCCTGTACCTAGTTACTTAAAGATTCAGCTTGGTTTGATGGGCATTGTTGCTCAATAAGTGCAAAAATTGAGATTTTCGTTTTCGTTGAACTTTGACCTCAGATTGACCCCAGAAGGAAGGGTCAGATGAAAATGCCCACACAAAGAAAATTGTAGGCCATGATCCTATCTATAAGCCTGCTAAATACGAAAATCATGGGTCACGTGGTTTTCCAGACGGAAGCATTTTAAAACATGCATATTTTAGTCATTTTTGGGTTGTAATTTGACACCCGATGACGTCACAATGACGTCACACTTGTATGCACACCTTCACATTGGGGTTGATGTTCCTACAAAGTTTCAAGTTGATAGCTTAAACAGTTTTGAAGAAAAGCTCTGGAAACGTTTGAGTGGAAAAAGAAGAAAAAGAAAAAGAAAAAGAAACTAGAGCTACGTCTGTTCTATGAACAGGGCGTAGGGCTTTTTCACATTTTTTTACTTGAAAAATTACCATGCTTACCTTGTAAAATTAGATGTTGTTAACATATCAACTATTTAACCTAAAATATTAACCTTTAATGCGTTACCTTTAAAGGACTGATGACGTAATCAATGTTTTAACTACAGACATGTTTGGTGGTCGACGTACTCTATAAGCACCACTATGGGCTAATTTGCGCAAACATTGCTATGAAAGGGTAATTTTAAGATTTGTTAATTTCGCCGCTAGAGGGCGCATTTTTTGGAAAGTATTTACCTTAGACACTAACACTGCCAACCCGATCTCGGCATCGTTGACCACTTTTACAAAATAGGTTTATTTAAATGCACTTCCGGTAGAGCAAGGTCAAAGGTCAACACCATAGTTTTGAATACCCTACCCTAGTTGAACCATAACACAGTAGACTAGCTCTGAACACGTTCAAACTACAAGCAGAGTCTGTTTGACCAATAGGTCAAACAGTCAAAGGTCAAAGCATGTGGGCATCTGAATAATAGTGATGAGATTTATATAGCGCACATATCCACCCAGCAGGGTGCTCAAGGCGCTGTTACCATTATTACCGCTGCCATCAGGGAATCACCAGAACCATTTCGCTTCAACTAGGTGGCTGCTGGTCAGGCGCACAACACTATCAGCAGTTATATTGTGGCATTCCCCTTAACAGCTTCCCATATATCGCTTGGGTTTACGAGGCAACTGGGATTAAGTGCCTTGCCCAGGGACACAGACACGTTGGTCGAAGTAGGGTTCGAACCTCCAACCTCTGATTGGGAGTCCCGCCTCATATCCACTAGACCACACGCGTAAGATGTAGACGTTTGCCCGCCACATTGAAACAGGAGGAATTGCTCCTTTTTGCAAAGGTTCCCGAAGTTACCCGAATGCACGTCCGGACGTTATCGTTAATCGTCGGGTATGATTCGTCATTGTTTCGAGAATTTGAGTTGACGTCGCGTGCACTATGCGTGCCGCTGCGTGTGTATTTGGTGATGCAACGGATTCAGAACTACTACGCAGTGGCTATAGTTACGGTAATCGTAAAGCGATAATGAATGGCTATATAGTTACGGGATTACAACAGCAGATTAAAAGTACAATATGGAGCTCAGCTGGGTGATGCAGACAAGGTTTGAATTTGCTTTTAGATGCTAGGCCTACATGTATATTAAAATGGCATGTGTAATATATTAATTGTTTATGAATTTTTATTATTATTTTTAGAAGTAGTTTGGAAGCATGACAATTAATCCTCGTGCGCGCTGTCAGTCCGCTTTGCGAGCGTCGTGCGTCCATCGCCCATACTTCATAGGAACGCGTACAATACACACGGCGTACGCGCGTTTTGGAATAGCCGTAAGCGCTTTAAACCCGCGCTGTTAGCTCATGCAGCCCATTGTGTCGTCATTTGCCCATACTTTTCCAAGTCACGATTTTCAATGCACGATCGTTGGTCTATAGGTTTATAGGTCTGTGCATCACCGTAATTTATGAATGACGCCCTCTGCCGGTCACGTACAGAAGTCGACATTTGGTGGCTTATGCATTGTTTTACGCAAATTTTGACTTGGCTGAACTTTGGCCTTTAATTGACCCAGGACGGAGGAATCATATGAAAATGACTCCACCAAGCAAATTGTAGCCCATGATCTGATATATAATGTCTGCTAAATATGAAGACCTTGGATTATGTGGTTTTATAGAGGGAAACATTTTAAAAGTGCATATTTTGGTAATTTTCATCTGCTGTCTCACGATGTAGTCAGCGAAAAAATATTGTTAAATTTTAGTTTGTTTTGTTCACATTTGGGATGGAAATCCGATGTTTACTCGAAAAACTGATATAGGCCTACATATATTAGTCATCAAAGGCAGAAATCAGAGCACATAATTTGTTAAGATTGAAAAGAATTTGGCCAAGAAGGAACATTTTCTTAATTATATTTGTTGAAGATGGTTCAATAAAATCCAGACAATGACTTAATGATATCAGGCCTATATTAAGCTTTGCACCTTACTAAACCTAAAAGGAAGAAAACAAACATTGGAATGAATGCTTCACGGCAAAACTACGACATTCCCTCAATAACATACAATTACTTTCTTGTAGAGAGTGGACTCTCTTAAATAAGACTGAAATAACATAAAAGATTGTATCCTACTCACATGTCCTTTTGTTAAACCATCTTCTGTAGAATTACACGTCCGTGGTAGACACAGTTAAAAGTTACCGTGTCACCGTCTCGGTCGACGCCGTGTCACACAGGGCACACGGAATAGACAGCTACGGTAAAAATTTATTTGTACGACGTTTGCTCGCATTGAGAACGGTCAAATCTAAAACTAGGCCCCTTGCATAACACTGGTCACTGCTCAGTCAACCAAAAACATAATGACATGATCATGGTGTCATTTTGAAGAGGAGATTCGACCCTAACAGATGATATCTCCCGTTCATTCATACGCGCCCTACTTATAATTACAATTAGCAATAATATCTCGGTTTCGTTTTTTTAAATCCACCCTGTAAATACGGAAATGTTGACTTGGCTAAACTTTGGCCTTCAATTGACCCAGGAAGGAAGGGTCAGATGAAAATGCCCACACAAAGAACATTGTAGCCCATGATGTGATATATATGTATGCAAAATATGAAGACCCTGGGTCATGTGGTTTTATAGAGGGAAACATTATACGAAATGCATATTTTGGAAATTTTCATGATAAAAATCCACTTTTGTGCCATTTTAAAATTATTATAATTACGTAATCATTGACGTCATGGTGACGTTCTACATGGTGGTGGACGTTTGTGATGGGGCCCATGCCTGTACCTAGTTTTATGAAAATCAAGCATGGTTGAATAGCTAATATTGCTCCATAAGTACAAACAAATACAAAAAAATGTGATTTTTGAATTGGCTGAACTTTGACCTTCGATTGACCCAGGAAGGAAGGGTCAGATGAAAATGCCTACACTAAGAACATTGAAGCTCATGATCTGATGTAAATGTTTGCCAAATATGAAAACCCTGGGTCATGTGGTTTGGGCAAGGGAACCATTTTAAAAAGTGCATATTTCGGCAATTTCCCGCTTTTTAGGCATTTTTAAAGTGTTATAATGACGTAACGGATGACGTCACAATGAAGCCATTCTTGGGTGCACACCTCTTATACTATGTCTTTGATGTGACCAAGTTTGGTTAAGATCAATGTTTGGGAACAACCTGAAAAAGCGCCGACAACGCCTATGCGCTTTGTCTATGGGAAAAAAATCAGAAGAAGAAGAAATAAACGGAAAAAAAAAAAAAAAAAAAATCAAAACGAAAACAAAGGCTTTTTCGTCCTAAACGAAAAAGCCAAAAAAAAAAAAAAAGACAAAGAAATCGTACAATAGTAATAGGTGATCGGAATGAGTTCCGATCACCTAATTATTGTTCATTAACCTTCCATTCGCATTTTCTATATGTCTATTTCTTCTACTTATACTATTTATTAGGTGATCGGGTTGTTCCCCGATCACCTATTGCTATTGTACGATTTCTTTGTCTTTTTTTTTTTTTTTTCTTCTTTTTCTGCTCAAACGTTTCCAGAGCTTTTCTTCAAAACTGTTAAAGCTATCAACTTGAAACTTGGTAGGAACATCAACCCCAATGTGAAGATGTGCATACAAGGGTGACGTCATTGTGACGTCATTAGGTATCAAATTACAACCCAAAAATGACCAAAATATGCATGTTTTAAAATGCTTCCGCCTGGAAAACCACGTGACCCATGATTTTCGTATTTAGCAGGCTTATAGATAAGATCATGGCCTACGATTTTCTTCGTGTGGGCATTTTCATCTGACCCTTCCTTCTGGGGTCAATCTGAGGTCAAAGTTCAACGAAAACGAAAATCGCAATTTTTGCACTTATTGAGCAACAATGCCCATCAAACCAAGCTGAATCTTTAAGTAACTAAGTACAGGCATAGGTCCTATGGCAGACTTTCACCAGCGTGTATAATATTATGATGGCATCAAGCGTGACGTCATCGTGACGTCATCAAGTATCAAATTACACCCCCCAAAAAAACAAAATATGCATATTTTAAAATGCTTCCGTCTTGAAAACCACGTGACCCAGGATCTTCGTATTTGGCAGGTTTACAGATGACATTCTGTGCTACAACTTTCTTTGTGTGGGCATTTTCATCTGACCCTTCCTTCTGGGGTCAATTGGAGGTCAAAGTTCAACGAAACTGAGAATCTCAGTTTTTACACTTACCAGCAACAATGCCTATCAAACCAAGCTGAATCGTTAGTAAATTAGATACAGACATAGGCCCTACGGCAGACTTTCACCAGAATGTATAGTATCACGATGGCATCAAGTGTGACGTAATCATGACGTCATCAGGTGTCAAACTACAAAAATTCAAAGGTTATTATTTCCAAAATTCATATCTCAAGAACCGTAATAGATACTTGAACAATTCTTTCACAACATGATAAGTCTAAATGAACTGAACAAATCATACGATGTCATGACCCCTGTGTGACGCCTACTTCCGGTCCAAACCGGAAGAGGTTCGAAAATGTACACTTGTTTAGCACTTTGAATGCAAATAGAGCCAAAGTGGTAGGGAATTTGACCATAGTTCTACGGAACGAAATGTTTTCACACATGTGGACCTTTTGACTATACCATTGGTGACGTCATTACATGGACGGTGGTTACGTAATGTACGTCAAATTACGCAAATTTGGAGCTGAGATGTTTTAAAATGCTGTATCTTGAAAACTACAACAGATATTGCCTGATTCCTTCGCCACATTTAAGAACTTGATGTTCAACATATTGTTCAACAATTTGTGCACAAAATTGTGACGTCATGATGTCGTCACAGGTGTCACATTACAAGATTTCAAAGGTTATTATTTCAACAATTCATATCTCAAAACGGTGCAAGCTATCAACCCCCAGCTATGGCGGATATGCAGGGAGGAGATATTAGTTACCGGATTAGTGTATACAGCAGCCGATTTCACGAAACTTTACGCAATTGCGCAAGTCCACTTTACGCCATAAGTTATTGCGCAAGTAATGGCGTAAGTGGACTTGCGCAATTGCGTAAAGTTTCGTGAAATCGGCTGCTGAACTTCCATTTTTGCCATTCCATAGGTGATAACAACGTCTGAAATTCATCACAAAATGTTCATTTAACCCGATCACCTGGCGTTTGTAACAACAAACGTCATACCTCTAGTTAGGTGATCGGAACTTTTTCCGATCACCTATTACTATTGTACGATTTCTTTGTCTTTTTTTTTTTTAGGTGATCGGAACTCATTCCGATCACCTATTGATATTGTACGATTTCTTTGTCTTTTTGGCTTTTTCGCTTTGCGGCGAAAAAGCCTTTGTTTTCGTTTTGATTTTTTTTTTTCCGTTTATTTCTTCTTCTTCTTCTTCTGATTGTTTTCCCATAGACAAAGCGCATAGGCGTTGTCGGCGCTTTTTAAGGTTGTTCCCAAACATTGATCTTAACCAAACTTGGTCACATCAAAGACATAGTATAGGAGGTGTGCACCCAAGAATGGCTTCATTGTGACGTCATCAGTGACGTCATTACAATAGTTTAAAAATGCCTAAAAAGCCGAAAATGACCAAAATATGCATATTTTAAAATGATTCCCTTGCCAAAACCGCGTGACGCAGGGTCTTCATATTTGACAGACATATAGATCAGATCCTAGCCTACAATGTTCTTAGTGTAGGCATTTTCATCTGACCCTTCCTTCCTGGGTCAATCGAAGGTCAAAGTTCAGCCAATTCAAAAATCACATTTTTTGTATTTGTTTGTACTTATGAAGCAATATTAGCTATTCAACCATGCTTGATTTTCATAAAACTAGGTACAGGCATGGGCCCCATCACAAACGTCCACCACCATGTAAAACGTCACCATGACGTCAAGGATTACGTAATTATAATAATTTTAAAATGGCACAAAAGTGGATTTTTATCATGAAAAGTACCAAAATATGCATTTCGTAAAACGCTTCCCTGTATGAACCCACATGACCCAGGGTCTTCATATTTTGCATACATATATATCAGATCATGGGCTACAATGTTCTTCGTGTAGGCATTTTCATCTGACCCTTCCTTCCTGGGTCAATCGAAGGTCAAAGTTCAGCCATTTCAAAATTCACATTTGTTGTGTTTTTGTGTACTTATGAAGCAATTTTAGCTATTAAAGTACGCTTGATTTTCATAAAACTAGGTACAGGCATGGGCCTCATCACAAACTTCCACCACCATGTACAACATCACCATGACGTCAATGATTACGTAATTATGGATTTTCTTCATAAAAATTAGCAAAAAATGCATTTCGTAAAATGTTTCCCTCTATAAAACCACATGACCCAGGGTCTTCATAATTAGCAGACATTATAGATCGGATCCTGCGCTACAATTTGCTTTGTGTAGTCATTTTCATCCGACCCTTCCTTCCTGGGTCAATTGAGAGCCAAAGTTCAGCCAAGTCACAATTTGCGTAAAACCATGCCAGGCCATGCACTCGCATTTTGCTACCGTGAAAGTGATATAGCGCCCTCATAGTGATACACGTATAGCTAAAGAGAGAATGCGCAATACGTGTAAACATATAGTACATGTACTTATCTGATTACGAAATTGTCCTCCTTGGCCAAACTCTTTTTAATCTTAACAAATGATGTGCTCTGATTTCTGCCTTTGATGACTAATATATGTATATTAGTATTTCGAGTAAACATCGCAATTTCCATCCCAAATGTGAACAAAACAAACTAAAAATGAACAGTTTATAATTCGCAAAGGGAAATCAAAATTGCCTCTAAACTGAGTTTTCAGGATAAACTTTTTAAATATTTAATTTATAACGCCATGTGACATTATTACAAATAGTACTAATTTTACAGTAACTTAATTGATGTTTTTAAAAGTGCAAAAACTGAAAATTGCCATATTTTCAAATCTAAACAAATTTTTTCTCAATCGATGAAGGCTTCTGTACTATTTACATAATATACATGTTATTTTGTTTTATATGAAATTTAGCTCAAGACTCTCTTAGTATAAATCCTGAACCTACATGTTATGATACTCCTCAAGGAGCTAATTAAGTAATCAAAAGTTTTTACCTGCACCATGACTTGGTATCTCACAGTTCATCAAACACCTTAAAGTGGTAGATCTGTATAGCAGTACTTCCCCACCCAGGCAAACTGACACAACTCAAAAACTGTTCATCATCAGTTATAAGATTAAATGAACATACAATTTAATGTTTTCCATATTCAAACATTCGTAACAAATCAGCTGATTCACCTATGATCGTGATTCCTGCGCCATATACTGTCATTAACAAAGGTATTTAACTGATGATCCCATAATGACGTCATCACGTGTCAGATTAAAGGTGATACAAATATTATAAATATAAAATATTAACAAATGCGAGCTACAACCTTGATTCCTTCCCATATACGATCACTAGCAAAGGTCGTTAACTTTTGGCTTTTCCGTTTATTTCTTCTTCTGATTTTTCCCCCATTGACATAACGCATGGGCGTTGTCGGCACTTTTTGAGGTTGTTCCCAAACTTGAGGTTGTTCTTAAACAAACCTGGTAACATCAAAGACATAGTAGAAGAAGTGTGCACCCAACAATGGCGTCATAATGACGTCATCAGGTTAAGTTTAAAGGGGATGAAATTTAATGTTTCCATATGCAAAATTTCATAAAAAATCAACCGTTTGACCTACGATCTTGATTCTTTAGGCATATACGATAATTAATAAAGGTCTTTCAGATTCCCACATGCCTTCACATTTGACCTCATTCCCTATTGGTCAAACAGACTTTGCCTCGCCATTTGAAACTGGTAAGAGGTATTTGGATGGGGTCAAAGGTGTTTGAGTTCGACTAGGGTGGGGTATCCAAAAAATATCGCCATAACCTGTGAACTTGCTCACTTCCGGTAGAAACCGGAAGTGCATTTAAATGAACCTATTTTGTGAAAGTGGGGAAAGCTGCCGAGATGCGGGCGTTAGTGTCTAAGGTAAATAGGGTTTCCAAAAATGTAAGTTTCTACGTCATTCCATAAAAGGGCGCCCTCTAGCGGCGAAATTAAAAGTCATAAAATGCTCTTTAAAAGCAGTGTTTGCGCAAATTAGCCCAGTAGTGGTGATTATAGAGTGCGTCGACCACCAAACATGTCTGTGTTGTTAAAACATTGATTACGTCATCAATCCTTTAAAGGTAACACATTAAAGGTAAACATTTTTTAAATTAAATAACATCTAATTTTGCAAGCTAAGCATGCTTAAAAAAAGTTTTAAAAATTCGAAAAAGCCCTACGATCTGTTCATAGAACAGACGTAGCTCTAGTTTTTTTTTTTCTTCATTTTTTTTCTTTTTCCACTCAAACGTTTCCAGAGCTTTTCTTCAAAACGGTTCAAGCTATCAACTTGAAACTTGGTAGGAACATCAACCCCAATGTGAAGGTGTGCATACAAGTGTGACGTCATTGTGACGTCATCGGGTGTCAAATTACAACCCAAAAATGACTAAAATATGCATGTTTTAAAATGCTTCCGTCTGGAAAACCACGTGACCCATGATTTTCGTATTTAGCAGGCTTATAGATAGGATCATGGCCTACAATTTTCTTTGTGTGGGCATTTTCATCTGACCCTTCCTTCTGGGGTCAATCTGAGGTCAAAGTTCAACGAAAACGAAAATCTCAATTTTTGCACTTATTGAGCAACAATGCCCATCAAACCAAGCTGAATCTTTAAGTAACTAGGTACAGGCATAGGTCCTATGGCAGACTTTCACCAGCGTGTATAATATTATGATGGCATCAAGCGTGACGTCATCGTGACGTCATCAAGTATCAAATTACACCCCCAAAAAAACCAAAATATGCATATTTTAAAATGCTTCCGTCTTGAAAACCACGTGACCCAGGATCTTCGTATTTGGCAGGTTTACAGATGACATTCTGTGCTACAATTTTCTTTGTGTGGGCATTTTCATCTGATCCTTCCTTCTGGGGTCAATTGGAGGTCAAAGTTCAACGAAACTGAGAATCTCAGTTTTTACACTTAACAGCAACAATGCCCATCAAACCAAGCTGAATCGTTAGTAAATTAGATACAGACATAGGCCCTACGGCAGACTTTCACCAGAATGTATAGTATCATGATGGCATCAAGTGTGACATAATCATGACGTCATCAGGTGTCAAATTACACAAATTCAAAGGTTATTATTTCCAAAATTCATATCTCAAGAACCGTAATAGATACTTGAACAATTCTTTCACAACATGATAAGTCTAAATGAACTGAACAAATCATACAATATCATGACCCCTGTGTGACGCCTACTTCCGGTCCAAACCGGAAGTTGTTCGAAAATGTGCATTTTTTAAGCGTTTTGAATGCGAATAGATTCAAAGTGGTAGTGAATTTGACCATATTTCTACGGAACGAAATGTTTCCACACATGTGGACCTTTTGACTATACCATTGGTGACGTCATCACATGGACGGTAGTTACGTAATGTGGTGTCAAAATACGCAAATTTGGAGCTGAATTGTTTAAAAATGCTGTATATTGAGAACTACAGCAGATATTTGCATGATTCTTTTGCCACATTTAAGAACTTGATGTTTATCAAATTGTTGAACAATTTGTGCACAACATTGTGACGTCATGATATCGTCACAGGTGTCAAATTACAAAAATTAAATGGTTATTATTTCAAAAATTCATATCTCAAGAATCGTAATAGATACTTGAACAATTCTTTCACAGCATGATAGGTCGCAATGAACTGAACAAATCATACAATGGCATGACCCCTGTGTGACCCAAACCTCCGGTCCAAATCGGAAGAGGTTCGAAAATGTACACTGTTTTAGCATTTTGAATGCAAATAGAGCCAAAGTGGTAGGGAATTTGACCATAGTTCTACGGAACGAAATGTTCCCTTACATGTGGACTTTATGACTACATATATACCACTGATGACGTCATCACGTGCACGGTGGTTACGTAATGTGGAGAAATTATTTGTTGGGTCCCTTAATAATTAAGCTAACTCAGTCGTTTGAGGGCGCTATGCCAAGCCTCCACTAATCTGACGATTTGCGCCCATATATAGTGCTCGACTTTTAATAATAGAACTTGTATCTAGGCGGCCTGTCTCGGGTCAGAGGTCATAATGTATCTTTTTAGCGAGGATGTCTGGGCCACACGGCCAATGATATACACGTACGTGCGCGAGTAGTGAATAAGTCAGACAGACGAGACATAATAAGCAGGGCTTGATTTACAACCGAGAAAATTGGACTTTTGAAGATGTAAAACTGCTAGTTTCCGTGGCATCATCGCCAGGAAAGTTGAATGAACACTAGATAGCACAAGGACATTTACTTTTGGTGACTAAGCTGTTGTATCTTGGGTGTAATTATGTACGGCTAGCCTTAGTCGGCGGACCAGAGTAAATATGTCTTATCCCCGAAAACTGTGAATGTGACATGCTTGAAATCGTTGCTGTGTTGGAAATAAAATGGACATGGTGGACCGCAACTCAAGTTGACTGGAGCGTCAGTTTATTCTAGATGCAATTAAACCCCAACTCCCCACACGGCGATATACTACAGTAATATGATCTTAAATGACAAAATCTTTAGAACTGTAATAGATATTGAAAAGATTCATTTACCACATATAGGCCTAGGCCTACATGTCAAAACTTGTTCTTCAGTAGATACTTGAACAATCTGTGCACACAATAGTAACGTTATGATGAGATTGACAATTATTACGTCATCAGATACACAATTTTAGCATTGAATAGTCAGAGTCATGTCTTGAGAATTCCAATACTTTTTCAACATCAAACAACTCAAGTTTTCAAACAATCTCAAAACTGTGTCGTCATCATCATTTCAATGTTTATGTCACCCGATCACCTTGCGTTTGTAAAAAACACAAACGCGAAGCTCTAGTTTTTTAGTATTTTTATACTTTTCTTTCCAAAAAAATTAAAGAATTTCGGTATTATTTTTGGGCCGGATAATCGAACCACACATTACATAGGCCTACATGCAATAGAGTTTCTAAATAAATCATGATACTTCCACAAAAATCTTGCAAAAGAATTTCTAGACTTTTTCAATGGCTTTTCCATGACCTTTTCCCACGTAGACAGGATAATGTGCTATTTTCTGCTGAAAATGAAGCTTTTAAGAGTTTAAAATTAATCACTTCTTGCACAAAAGTTAATTTCCCTAGGTCTATTTGTAAAAAGAATCTTATAAATTACCTCTTTAACAAACAAACCAAAGCTTCACAGAATACTTTTTACCGCTTCATGTAGATTTTTAAGAAACACACGTACAAAATTTCATTCTAATCTCATACCGGTACATATTTCCTCACAAATACGTTTACTGTATTTCCCCAAGCATAAACATTGCATATTACTGAGCTAATAATGAACAGTTAGCTGAATGCATGCCATCTCTGATTTTAATTAGGTGATCGGAACTAATTCCGATCACCTATTACTATTGTACGATTTCTTTGTCTTTTTTTTAGGTGATCGGGCTGTTCCCCGATCACCTATTGATATTGTACGATTTCTTTGTCTTTTTTGGCTTTTTCGTTTAGGACGAAAAAGCCTTTGTTTTCGTTTTGATTTTTTTTTTTTTTTTTTTTTTCCGTTTATTTCTTCTTCTGATTTGTTTCCCATAGACAAAGCGCATGGGCGTTGTCGGCGCTTTTTCAGGTTCTTCCCAAACATTGATCTTAACCAAACTTGGTCACATCAAAGACATAGTATAAGAGGTGTGCACCCAAGAATGGCTTCATTGTGACGTCATCAGTTACGTCATTACAATTGTTTAAAAATGCCTAAAAAGCCGAAAATAACCAAAATATGCACTTTTTAAAATGATTCCCTTGCCAAAACCGCGTGACGCAGGGTCTTCATATTTGCCAGGTTTGTGGGGGGAAGAGTGACGCAAACACACAGCATTTTCAAATCGAGTAAATTGGCAAAACTTAACATGGAGTTGTAATTTTATCAGAGAACAATGAGTGTTATGAAGTTTCGAGTGCTCACTTTTGCTTATTTCAAGGGGAAGAGGTAGTGCTTGCAGAAAATATTCTACGGTACCGGTGCGGTCCAGCAATGCTCAATCGGCAATTGTTTTATCGTGGATTAGCAACCACTTGTTGTTAGATCAATGTGCCGTATGTGAAACATTGCGGACCCGAATTCCTTTAGATATTTATTGTTTGAAAATCTTTTGTATAGAGTGCTTGAAGCCTTGGGTTAATTTTCGGTTATATGTGCAAATTGTATTTACCCGTAAGGCAGCAAGTCTCGTATAATGACTTATTGGTTTAATTTGGGCTATGGCTTTTATCGTATGGCCGCAATTACTTTAAGGTTCTTTTTTTTAAGATGGCTTGGCTCAAACGATAACCCATGTATGCCCGTGTCTTTAAGTTTTCAACTAGGTTCTTTTTGTGGATTTTATACTATTAAATGCCGTTCCCGGGAGTGTACTATGTACACCTTTGCAAAGATGGATCCACCCAGCGCTTTTTTATAATTTTGGCTTTGCCTTTTAGATTTTTCCTCAAAATCCGTTAAGCGTCGTGAGCGAATCCTTCTTGCTGTCATTTTTATAGTTTAATTGTTTTTGTTTTAACAGATCTTTCGCAGTCTCTTGGTCTATCAAATAATTGTGGTTTTTATTTACTGGTGATAGGACTCAAAGAGACGCGATGTCTGGAAATTTGCAGTTTTATCACAATGGGGGTTCTCATCATGTCTGTCAATAAGCTCCTAACTTTGTTACGCTGTTTGCCGCGGGATCTTTGAATTCCGGTTTGGTCAGTGGCTATATTGACAAGACATGTGTCCCCCATTTGTAAAGAATTCATAATTTTTCTCCTAGCAAAGTAATAGATTTTTTGGGATTTACTATAAATACCAACGAAATGTCAGTACGATTGCCTGCACAGAAATCAATTTCAGTTATGAATGAATGTGCTAATCTTGTCAAACAAACTGACCCAACCATACTGCTTGTGTCACGAGTAATTGGGAAACTTGTTTCTTGTTTCCCTGCAGTTCCACTGGGTCCTTTATTCTATAGAAGTTTGGAAATTTCAAAAGACCATGCTTTGAGATTACATGATGGTAATTACAATGCAAAAATGCATTTGTCTGAAGAAGCAATATCCGATTTGCAATGGTGGATAAAAAACCTAAAATCCGCCTTTCGAAATATCTTGCCTCATGTTGCAGATATTGAAATTTTTACCGATGCATCCTTGGAAGGATGGGGAGCCTCATGCCCTAACACTAACATATGCACTAATGGCCGATGGACCTCGGGGGAAAAATTATTCCATATAAATCACCTTGAGCTTCTAGCAGTTATGCATGCGTTGCAGTCCATTGTCACACTTGTGAAGAACAAAACAATATCTGTTAAATTAGATAATGTTACGGCCGTAGCGTATATAAATCACATGGGAGGCTGTCATTCAGAGGATCTGAATAATTTGGCAAAATGCCTTTGGCGCTGGTGTGTACAGAATAATGTTTGGTTAATTGCACACCACGTTCCCGGCAGTCATAATACTGCTGCAGATTCACTGTCACGAACATTCAATGACCATCTTGAATGGAAATTGAATCCACAGACCTTCAGCAAAATTTTGACTCATTTTGACATTATACCAAGTGTTGATCTTTTCGCATCAAGGCTTAATTATCAATTAAAACCATTTGTTTCATGGTTTCCTGATCCAGAGGCAAGACAGTGTGATGCCTTTTCATTTTCATGGTCAAATGAGGTAATTTATGCTTTTCCTCCTTTTTCTGTTATTGACAGAGTTTTGCACAAGATAGAAATGGACCAATCTACAGGAATCTTGGTGTTTCCTATGTGGCAGACTCAGCACTGGTTTCCCAGGCTCCTTCGTCTGCTCATAGCACTTCCCGTGATGTTGTCAAAAACCGAGTTACTCTCGCTTCCGCACGCTCCACATCAGCGTCATCCGCTAGAAAGACAAATGACAATCTGTGCTGCTCTCTTATCAGGCGAGCCTTCATCTCAAGAGGCTTTTCAGCACAAACTGTCAATATCATCCTCCACTCGTGGAAACAGGGCACACAGAGGCAATACTCCTCTGCATTCGTTAAATGGCTACGTTTCTGCACTGAACGGTCGCTTAATCCCATTCATGCGTCTGTAAGCTCAGCTTTGGATTTTCTCACAAAGCTAGTCCACGATGGTGCCAAATACAGCACAGTCAATACGGCTAGGAGTGCGTTATCGTCATTACTGTGGCCTAATACGGACAAGAGTTTTGGAAGTCATCCAATGACTACGCGGTTTATGAGAGGCTTGTTTAACATTAGACCACAACTCCCGCGTTATTCCCAGATTTGGGATGTTGGAACACTTCTGCAGTATGTTGGGAGTTTGGAACCTATTAAGTCAATAAGTCTAAAACAACTGACTTATAAACTCATATGTTTATGTGCACTGACTACTGGTCAACGAGCCCAAACACTGTCTCTGTTTGATATAACCAATATGAAAGTTACAGATAAACGAGTGATTATCAATATCACAGAACTGGTTAAAACCTCCAGGTTAGGAAAGCCACAACCTGTTATTATTTTGTCGGCTTATCCACATGACAAAACTGTTTGTGTCGTGCGTACACTTTTACATTATTTTGTACGAACAAAGCCTTTTCGTTATGATAAACACAAACTCTTTCTGGGCTACACAGCTCCTCATAAGGAAATAAGCACATCCACTATATCTAGATGGCTCAAGCAGTGTTTACTCGAGTCTGGTGTAGACGTAACAACTTTTAAGTCGCACAGTTTTCGAGCTGCATCAACTTCAGCAGCAGCAAGTAAAGGTGTTTCAATAGACACAATTTTGCAAACAGCTGGATGGACCAATTCAGCAACATTTGCAAAATTTTACAAAAGAAATGATAATATTCAGACTCCTCAAACGGTTTTTGCTGAGTCTGTGTTGAGTAAGAAATAATCGTATTGCTGGCAATTAATCGGCCTCAAAAGCCTATATGAAAAGTGCCAACACAAAGTACAAGTATTAAGGAAGCAAATGATTAATTTTAGTGATTGTCTTATTTTCCATCCATTTGCATTGATAATAGAGCGTCCAAGTGCACGCTATATAAGACCACATAAGTTTGTGACTTTGTACAAAACGTACATGTACAATGTGAGAAAGTAGACTCACAAGTTAAAAGAAATCGATTAAAATTGTCATATTGTATATATATTTCAATTTTTCCATGGTATTTCATTATGTAGAATGTTATACCTTTTCCTGTCAGGATTTGCCATTGATTGCATTATTTTTTCCAAGGGACTTGTATATGCATTACACTGTCCCGCTTTGAAGTCTCACGTGATCCGAATGGAGGTAATGGTGAGGTAGAATCCCCCAATTAAACGAGAGAAATGAAGTTTAATTGGGATTCTGCCGAACCATTACCGAAATGAGGAATCACGTGACACCCTCCCATTTTTCAAAAGCATACAGCTGTTTGCCCACCCGTTTTACGTGATGGGCCAGTGTAATTACTACTTTAAATCACTGGTGAGCGTCCGGTGAGGGTGCCTTTATATAGGGGCTGACTGGCAGGACTGGCATTCCTTTCTTTGAATGAGTGGCATACCTAGCCTACTGAACAATACAATCTCACGTGATTCCTCATTTCGGTAATGGTTCGGCAGAATCCCAATTAAACTTCATTTCTCTCGTTTAATTGGGGGATTTTGTGGCACGAATTTGGCCTCACGCCCGCATTGACGAGCCTCTGCCTTTAACCACAAGTAGGAATTGGATGACTAGATCCATTTGGAAACATAAATATAAACTACAAACTTTAAAAAAAAGTGTAGTGCACATCGGGTGTTGCAGTTCTCCTATACGAACCGGGTTGTTCGTGCCTGCTGATGTTGAACTGCCCCTAGCATGTTAGCATGGCGCACTTTTATTTTCTTTTTCTCTTCCGCACCTACCGGAACACCAAACGACCCACCCCCAACCCCACGTTTGTACACAGTGTATGAGTGTAGCGATTTCGAGTTTGTGTAGCGAAATAAAGCACGGTGTCTTATGGAGTAGCGATCTGTAGCGTTTTACTTCTCTGTATGCTGGGCCGGCTTTTCAAATTTGTACACAGTGTATGGGTGTAGCGATTTCGAGTTTGTGTAGCGAAATAAAGCACGGTGTCTTATGGAGTAGCGATCTGTAGCGTTTTTATTTCTCTGTATATATGCTGGGCCGGCTTCTCAAGTTTGTACACAGTGTATGGGTGTAGCGATTTCGAGTTTTTGTAGCGAAATAAAGCACGGTGTCTTATGGAGTAGCGATCTGTAGCGTTTTACTTCTCTGTATGCTGGGCCGGCTTCTCAAGTTTGTACACAGTGTATGGGTGTAGCGATTTCGAGTTTTTGTAGCGAAATAAAGCACGGTGTCTTATGGAGTAGCGATCTGTAGCGTTTTACTTCTCTGCATGCTGGGCCGGCTTCTGAAGTTTGTACACAGTGTATGGGTGTAGCGATTTCGAGTTTGTGTAGCGAAATAAAGCACGGTGTCTTATGGAGTAGCGATCTGTAGCGTTTTACTTCTCTGTATGCTGGGCCGGCTTCTCAAGTTTGTACACAGTGTATGGGTGTAGCGATTTCGAGTTTGTGTAGCGAAATAAAGCACGGTGTCTTATGGAGTAGCGATCTGTAGCGTTTTACTTCTCTGCATGCTGGGCCGGCTTCTGAAGTTTGTACACAGTGTATGGGTGTAGCGATTTCGAGTTTTTGTAGCGAAATAAAGCACGGTGTCTTATGGAGTAGCGATCTGTAGCGTTTTACCTCTCTGTATGCTGGGCCGGCTTTTCAAATTTGTACACAGTGTATGGGTGTAGCGATTTCGAGTTTGTGTAGCGAAATAAAGCACGGTGTCTTATGGAGTAGCGATCTGTAGCGTTTTTATTTCTCTGTATATATGCTGGGCCGGCTTCTCAAGTTTGTACACAGTGTATGGGTGTAGCGATTTCGAGTTTGTGTAGCGAAATAAAGCACGGTGTCTTATGGAGTAGCGATCTGTAGCGTTTTACTTCTCTGCATGCTGGGCCGGCTTCTGAAGTTTGTACACAGTGTATGGGTGTAGCGATTTCGAGTTTTTGTAGCGAAATAAAGCACGGTGTCTTATGGAGTAGCGATCTGTAGCGTTTTACCTCTCTGTATGCTGGGCCGGCTTTTCAAATTTGTACACAGTGTATGGGTGTAGCGATTTCGAGTTTGTGTAGCGAAATAAAGCACGGTGTCTTATGGAGTAGCGATCTGTAGCGTTTTTATTTCTCTGTATATATGCTGGGCCGGCTTCTCAAGTTTGTACACAGTGTATGGGTGTAGCGATTTCGAGTTTGTGTAGCGAAATAAAGCACGGTGTCTTATGGAGTAGCGATCTGTAGCGTTTTTATTTCTCTGTATATATGCTGGGCCGGTTTCTCAAGTTTGTACACAGTGTATGGGTGTAGCGATTTCGAGTTTTTGTAGCGAAATAAAGCACGGTGTCTTATGGAGTAGCGATCTGTAGCGTTTTACTTCTCTGTATGCTGGGCCGGCTTCTGAAGTTTGTACACAGTGTATGGGTGTAGCGATTTCGAGTTTTTGTAGCGAAATAAAGCACGGTGTCTTATGGAGTAGCGATCTGTAGCGTTTTACTTCTCTGTATGCTGGGCCGGCTTCTCAAGTTTGTACACAGTGTATGGGTGTAGCGATTTCGAGTTTGTGTAGCGAAATAAAGCACGGTGTCTTATGGAGTAGCGATCTGTAGCGTTTTTATTTCTCTGTATATATGCTGGGCCGGCTTCTCAAGTTTGTACACAGTGTATGGGTGTAGCGATTTCGAGTTTGTGTAGCGAAATAAAGCACGGTGTCTTATGGAGTAGCGATCTGTAGCGTTTTTATTTCTCTGTATATATGCTGGGCCGGTTTCTCAAGTTTGTACACAGTGTATGGGTGTAGCGATTTCGAGTTTTTGTAGCGAAATAAAGCACGGTGTCTTATGGAGTAGCGATCTGTAGCGTTTTACTTCTCTGTATGCTGGGCCGGCTTCTCAAGTTTGTACACAGTGTATGGGTGTAGCGATTTCGAGTTTGTGTAGCGAAATAAAGCACGGTGTCTTATGGAGTAGCGATCTGTAGCGTTTTACTTCTCTGCATGCTGGGCCGGCTTCTGAAGTTTGTACACAGTGTATGGGTGTAGCGATTTCGAGTTTTTGTAGCGAAATAAAGCACGGTGTCTTATGGAGTAGCGATCTGTAGCGTTTTACCTCTCTGTATGCTGGGCCGGCTTTTCAAATTTGTACAAAGTGTATGGGTGTAGCGATTTCGAGTTTGTGTAGCGAAATAAAGCACGGTGTCTTATGGAGTAGCGATCTGTAGCGTTTTTATTTCTCTGTATATATGCTGGGCCGGCTTCTCAAGTTTGTACACAGTGTATGGGTGTAGCGATTTCGAGTTTGTGTAGCGAAATAAAGCACGGTGTCTTATGGAGTAGCGATCTGTAGCGTTTTTATTTCTCTGTATGCTGGGCCGGCTTCTCAAGTTTGTACACAGTGTATGGGTGTAGCGATTTCGAGTTTGTGTAGCGAAATAAAGCACGGTGTCTTATGGAGTAGCGATCTGTAGCGTTTTTATTTCTCTGTATATATGCTGGGCCGGCTTCTCAAGTTTGTACACAGTGTATGGGTGTAGCGATTTCGAGTTTGTGTAGCGAAATAAAGCACGGTGTCTTATGGAGTAGCGATCTGTAGCGTTTTACGTCTCTGTATGCTGGGCCGGCTTTTCAAGTTTGTACACAGTGTATGGGTGTAGCGATTTCGAGTTTGTGTAGCGAAATAAAGCACGGTGTCTTATGGAGTAGCGATCTGTAGCGTTTTTATTTCTCTGTATATATGCTGGGCCGGCTTCTCAAGTTTGTACACAGTGTATGGGTGTAGCGATTTCGAGTTTGTGTAGCGAAATAAAGCACGGTGTCTTATGGAGTAGCGATCTGTAGCGTTTTTATTTCTCTGTATATATGCTGGGCCGGTTTCTCAAGTTTGTACACAGTGTATATGGGTGTAGCGATATCGAGTTTTTGTAGCGAAATAAAGCACGGTGTCTTATGGAGTAGCGATCTGTAGCGTTTTACTTCTCTGTATGCTGGGCCGGCTTCTCAAGTTTGTACACAGTGTATGGGTGTAGCGATTTCGAGTTTGTGTAGCGAAATAAAGCACGGTGTCTTATGGAGTAGCGATCTGTAGCGTTTTTATTTCTCTGTATATATGCTGGGCCGGCTTCTCAAGTTTGTACACAGTGTATGGGTGTAGCGATTTCGAGTTTGTGTAGCGAAATAAAGCACGGTGTCTTATGGAGTAGCGATCTGTAGCGTTTTTATTTCTCTGTATATATGCTGGGCCGGTTTCTCAAGTTTGTACACAGTGTATGGGTGTAGCGATTTCGAGTTTTTGTAGCGAAATAAAGCACGGTGTCTTATGGAGTAGCGATCTGTAGCGTTTTACTTCTCTGTATGCTGGGCCGGCTTCTGAAGTTTGTACACAGTGTATGGGTGTAGCGATTTCGAGTTTTTGTAGCGAAATAAAGCACGGTGTCTTATGGAGTAGCGATCTGTAGCGTTTTACTTCTCTGTATGCTGGGCCGGCTTCTCAAGTTTGTACACAGTGTATGGGTGTAGCGATTTCGAGTTTGTGTAGCGAAATAAAGCACGGTGTCTTATGGAGTAGCGATCTGTAGCGTTTTTATTTCTCTGTATATATGCTGGGCCGGCTTCTCAAGTTTGTACACAGTGTATGGGTGTAGCGATTTCGAGTTTGTGTAGCGAAATAAAGCACGGTGTCTTATGGAGTAGCGATCTGTAGCGTTTTTATTTCTCTGTATATATGCTGGGCCGGTTTCTCAAGTTTGTACACAGTGTATGGGTGTAGCGATTTCGAGTTTTTGTAGCGAAATAAAGCACGGTGTCTTATGGAGTAGCGATCTGTAGCGTTTTACTTCTCTGTATGCTGGGCCGGCTTCTCAAGTTTGTACACAGTGTATGGGTGTAGCGATTTCGAGTTTGTGTAGCGAAATAAAGCACGGTGTCTTATGGAGTAGCGATCTGTAGCGTTTTACTTCTCTGCATGCTGGGCCGGCTTCTGAAGTTTGTACACAGTGTATGGGTGTAGCGATTTCGAGTTTTTGTAGCGAAATAAAGCACGGTGTCTTATGGAGTAGCGATCTGTAGCGTTTTACCTCTCTGTATGCTGGGCCGGCTTTTCAAATTTGTACAAAGTGTATGGGTGTAGCGATTTCGAGTTTGTGTAGCGAAATAAAGCACGGTGTCTTATGGAGTAGCGATCTGTAGCGTTTTTATTTCTCTGTATATATGCTGGGCCGGTTTCTCAAGTTTGTACACAGTGTATGGGTGTAGCGATTTCGAGTTTGTGTAGCGAAATAAAGCACGGTGTCTTATGGAGTAGCGATCTGTAGCGTTTTACGTCTCTGTATGCTGGGCCGGCTTTTCAAGTTTGTACACAGTGTATGGGTGTAGCGATTTCGAGTTTGTGTAGCGAAATAAAGCACGGTGTCTTATGGAGTAGCGATCTGTAGCGTTTTTATTTCTCTGTATATATGCTGGGCCGGCTTCTCAAGTTTGTACACAGTGTATGGGTGTAGCGATTTCGAGTTTGTGTAGCGAAATAAAGCACGGTGTCTTATGGAGTAGCGATCTGTAGCGTTTTTATTTCTCTGTATATATGCTGGGCCGGTTTCTCAAGTTTGTACACAGTGTATATGGGTGTAGCGATATCGAGTTTTTGTAGCGAAATAAAGCACGGTGTCTTATGGAGTAGCGATCTGTAGCGTTTTACTTCTCTGTATGCTGGGCCGGCTTCTCAAGTTTGTACACAGTGTATGGGTGTAGCGATTTCGAGTTTGTGTAGCGAAATAAAGCACGGTGTCTTATGGAGTAGCGATCTGTAGCGTTTTTATTTCTCTGTATATATGCTGGGCCGGCTTCTCAAGTTTGTACACAGTGTATGGGTGTAGCGATTTCGAGTTTGTGTAGCGAAATAAAGCACGGTGTCTTATGGAGTAGCGATCTGTAGCGTTTTTATTTCTCTGTATATATGCTGGGCCGGTTTCTCAAGTTTGTACACAGTGTATGGGTGTAGCGATTTCGAGTTTTTGTAGCGAAATAAAGCACGGTGTCTTATGGAGTAGCGATCTGTAGCGTTTTACTTCTCTGTATGCTGGGCCGGCTTCTGAAGTTTGTACACAGTGTATGGGTGTAGCGATTTCGAGTTTTTGTAGCGAAATAAAGCACGGTGTCTTATGGAGTAGCGATCTGTAGCGTTTTACTTCTCTGTATGCTGGGCCGGCTTCTCAAGTTTGTACACAGTGTATGGGTGTAGCGTTTTCGAGTTTGTGTAGCGAAATAAAGCACGGTGTCTTATGGAGTAGCGATCTGTAGCGTTTTTATTTCTCTGTATATATGCTGGGCCGGCTTCTCAAGTTTGTACACAGTGTATGGGTGTAGCGATTTCGAGTTTGTGTAGCGAAATAAAGCACGGTGTCTTATGGAGTAGCGATCTGTAGCGTTTTTATTTCTCTGTATATATGCTGGGCCGGTTTCTCAAGTTTGTACACAGTGTATGGGTGTAGCGATTTCGAGTTTTTGTAGCGAAATAAAGCACGGTGTCTTATGGAGTAGCGATCTGTAGCGTTTTACTTCTCTGTATGCTGGGCCGGCTTCTCAAGTTTGTACACAGTGTATGGGTGTAGCGATTTCGAGTTTGTGTAGCGAAATAAAGCACGGTGTCTTATGGAGTAGCGATCTGTAGCGTTTTACTTCTCTGCATGCTGGGCCGGCTTCTGAAGTTTGTACACAGTGTATGGGTGTAGCGATTTCGAGTTTTTGTAGCGAAATAAAGCACGGTGTCTTATGGAGTAGCGATCTGTAGCGTTTTACCTCTCTGTATGCTGGGCCGGCTTTTCAAATTTGTACAAAGTGTATGGGTGTAGCGATTTCGAGTTTGTGTAGCGAAATAAAGCACGGTGTCTTATGGAGTAGCGATCTGTAGCGTTTTTATTTCTCTGTATATATGCTGGGCCGGTTTCTCAAGTTTGTACACAGTGTATGGGTGTAGCGATTTCGAGTTTTTGTAGCGAAATAAAGCACGGTGTCTTATGGAGTAGCGATCTGTAGCGTTTTACTTCTCTGTATGCTGGGCCGGCTTCTGAAGTTTGTACACAGTGTATGGGTGTAGCGATTTCGAGTTTTTGTAGCGAAATAAAGCACGGTGTCTTATGGAGTAGCGATCTGTAGCGTTTTACTTCTCTGTATGCTGGGCCGGCTTCTCAAGTTTGTACACAGTGTATGGGTGTAGCGATTTCGAGTTTGTGTAGCGAAATAAAGCACGGTGTCTTATGGAGTAGCGATCTGTAGCGTTTTTATTTCTCTGTATATATGCTGGGCCGGCTTCTCAAGTTTGTACACAGTGTATGGGTGTAGCGATTTCGAGTTTGTGTAGCGAAATAAAGCACGGTGTCTTATGGAGTAGCGATCTGTAGCGTTTTTATTTCTCTGTATATATGCTGGGCCGGTTTCTCAAGTTTGTACACAGTGTATGGGTGTAGCGATTTCGAGTTTTTGTAGCGAAATAAAGCACGGTGTCTTATGGAGTAGCGATCTGTAGCGTTTTACTTCTCTGTATGCTGGGCCGGCTTCTCAAGTTTGTACACAGTGTATGGGTGTAGCGATTTCGAGTTTGTGTAGCGAAATAAAGCACGGTGTCTTATGGAGTAGCGATCTGTAGCGTTTTTATTTCTCTGTATGCTGGGCCGGCTTCTCAAGTTTGTACACAGTGTATGGGTGCAGCGAGCGCCTGTACCGAATTTGGCATGAACTACACGTACGTATTTGTGTTTTGTGTAGTGCTTGTAGCGTTTTTAGGAACGCTACAAAATATATATGCCGATATCGTTGGTCTCATATGTGGCATGGTATAACGTTTTACACTAGTGTACGATGACCCTGGCCTACCTAGCTAAGTACCCTCCCACCGAAAGCAGCGCATTTTAGCAGTCACATAGGAGACGAAAAGTATCTTTCAACCACTTAGAATCAAGATGTCAAAGATACAAGGTAAGACCCGAGTCCTTCTTCCTTTAGTTTGCAGAAGAATTATATTTCCTTTTGTTTCAAAACGGAAACATTGATTTTTTGTTTTTGTCGGCGCTAAATAAAGGGAAACCGGCTAAAGCACGCACAAATAGCCCAAAGGATTTATGCTGACTCATAATTCATAATTAGGAAATCTGGGTCAAATTCCATAATACCTGGCTATTTGCGTTTTGCGTGATAAAATCCCCACCCCTCGGGTGCAAAACATGCGTGTCTTGTATATCGTCAGTACTCCTAAATCCACGCGGTCCTATTTCTACGCACTCGCCTTAATGTTTGCCGGCCAATGCGCGCGCGTGCATAAGCGTTAGGTGCGCAGAATATGGAGGATCGATGATACAACTGCACAGAAAATTATATTTAAAAGGGTCAAATGCCCCACCCTGGGGCATGAAAAACGTGACCAAACCCGCACCTAGGGGGTGGGGAAGGGAGGGGGGCAGGGAGGGGTGGGGGAAACAATTGATAGGTGCATAATTTATACACATGATAATAACTTTCTGAATTGCCATTTTTACAGGCGGAACCGTAGTGGAAGCAAAAGGAGATGAAATGACGAGGTTGGTGTAAAATTTGAAATTACTTTACCTTACACTTTAATACAGATACACTAGCCAAGTTCCGAGCCGAACTTGCAAATAATGTGTTAAAGGGACATTGGATATACAGGTGTGTATCCCTTCCGAAGGATGAAGAAGGAATTTTTGACCAAGTCTTGAGAGACATTAACAGCCTAAAATTGGGAATGAGACGGACTGAACATTTTAAAATTGTTTCTTTACAAAATCTTAAAATGTTCTCACTCCTAAACTTGGGTTTTTCCATCAAATCTGCAGTTGCCGATGCTAGATGAGTCATTTTAAAGAAAAAACAATTCTGATCAACTTCTCAACTCTTAACCAAAATTGAGCCCAAGTTAAACTGTTAATTTTGAAAGAAAAATTGTAAAATTATGTGTTCTTTGTGATGTTAGATTTAAATGAGTTATTTTCAAATTTCTACAGGATTTTCTGGGAGACAATAAAAGACAAGTTAGTTCTACCATTTGTGGATCTTGACATTAAGAGTTTTGATCTGAGCGTACAGAACAGGGATGCCACAGATGATAAAGGTATTTATACAATTTTTAACAAACTAAAATTTAAGAGATTTTTGTTTGTCAGTTTTTTTGGGGTCTTGTTTAACAGAAGAAAAATTCGTCTTCTTTTGCTTAAAAGAGGCAAATTTTTGAATGTCATCTGCAGCTGATTTCACGAAAGAGTGCGCAGCTTGCGCAACTTTTGCAAAATGGCGCAAGCCCCATAGCTTGCGTGTAATTTTCACAGGAATGTTGCACAGCCTACGCAATAAAATGTTGCGCAAGCGGACTGTACGCAGTGCGTAAGGATTCGTGAAATCGGCTGCTGTAGGTTTCAAAAGTTAAAAGTAAGTTTGCTTTTGAGAATGTCTCTGCGGATTGGTATAAGCATATATTGTTAGATAGTTTGTACATATTAAAAATCCAAACGAGAAAAGTTTGAAACATGACTGTGTGTATCTAGTCTGTATAATTAAGATGCTGGTATTATCAAAAAATGCTGGTACCCTTACATTTTCAGCACTTGTACACTGATTTCACTGTACATATATGCTTAACATTATATGGATTATATAAGTTGGATGTGTAATCTGTATCGCTGTGCAAAATAAAATATATTACTATTTGAATATACCAGTGAAATGTTTGAATAAATATTTACCACTCTCACAGACGCCATCTTTGTAGGAAAAATACTACTGCGTATTAAATAGCATCACGTACGCGCACGCACACCCTGGAAAATGTTCCAAACGCGTGGACGTGTTGCTCGAAATTTGTTCGAAATACGGCGCAGCCGATGCGCATCACAAATATTTACGCTCAAGATCCTGATGCATGTGGCAATCTGTAGGAAGTGACGTCATTTGAGAGTGATCAATTGAATGTTAATTTAGACTGATTTGGTCATGAATTGTGTATAAATTCGGTAAATAAAATGGTAAATAAAGTATCATTCTAGAAAGAAATTAGTACTTCTGCATGTGTTTGGCAGAATGGATTTTCCCCTATTTTTTGATTGGAGACCCTTCATCTATAATACATTTTAAGATAATTAAAAGAACATTTTATTGGCTCTGGGCCAATTTCAAAACACACACAAAAGGCTCACTGTACATGTCCAAAATAATTTAGCATGGTAATAATTAAAATGTATCTTTTTACCACACAGTGACTATAGAGTGTGCAGAAGCTATCAGACGACACAATGTGGGTATCAAGTGTGCAACGATTACGCCTGATGAAAAGAGGGTCAAAGGTCAGTCACACACGTTTGAAGTAGGTTGTGTCAATAAATGGCCATAAGACAGACTAGTTGTCAGAATTGATCCTAATCGTGCCCTTGGTAGACCTATATACTTTTGATTTGCTAATGGAAGTGCCCGTTTTAATCACCACAGCTCAGTATGGATGTCTTACAATTTGCTCCTAAATTGATACAAAATTAACAGACTTGTAAAGCTTTGTATTAAATTGACCACAAAAAAACAAAACAAAACATGCTGGTCGAGTCTTTTTGGCTGTTGCTTTATTGTCCCGTAAATTTTAGATATAAAAATGTAAAATTGTGACTTTTTTCAAAATACTGAGCTCCTATTCGTTATTTTTACACCTGTGATTTAAATATAAATGAGTGATTATCTTAGGAAGAATGACCCAGAGACCACCGTTTTTCACTGCATCCAGATTTCCCAAACTTATGGACATTTGTCCACATTGATATGATTTAAAATTTCAGAGTTTAACCTGAAGAAGATGTGGAAATCGCCCAATGGAACGATTCGCAACATCCTCGGAGGGACGGTGTTTAGAGAAGCTATAATCTGCAAGAACATTCCACGATTGGTCGTTTGTTGGAATAAACCTATTGTGATTGGTCGACATGCGCATGCTGATCAGGTAATGGAACCTTGATAATAAGAGCCGATTTTGAGCTAACCGAGGCTCCGGCTATTTCATGGAGACCGTAAGCACTGCTAAACGTTAAATGTTTGCTAACTTTAGAGGCAAAATTTGCTAAACACGGTGACGCAACAATGCCCGTTTTCAAGCATGCGCATGCTTAAGCACGCCGCGGCCGTGAAATAGCCTTAAAGTTAGCACAACTCTTCTACAGTAAGCACACGTTTTCAGCTAGTGCTTAAGCAGCGCCAGGAAATTGGCCCCTGGTCTTAACTTTTGGCCAATCACATTAGCCTTTTTAAAAAATTAGAATTTTGCCAAAAATAATGCCAGCGTCTAAAATTATTTTGCTTCCTCCAAAACAGTACAAAGCGACAGATTTTGTCGTGCCTGGCAATGGAAAGTTGGAGCTGAAATTCACCCCGTCCGACGGCAGCGAAGTCATGAACTTTGTTGTGAATGAATTCAAAGATGGCGGCGGCGTTGCCATGGGGATGTTCAACACAGACAAGTCTATCCGAGACTTTGCTGTATGTTCCATGAACTACGCGTTGGAAAGGAAATATCCACTTTATCTCAGGTAAGCATGTAGTTCAGTATTTGTTGTCTAATGAGTGTGATGATGTCATTGTGATAATATTGTATACCGGTATAACATTTTTATTTCACAAATTGAATACAAAAACCGAACATTTCATGTATTTTTTATTTCATATTTGCTCCTTGCCCAATGGTGTAACTTATGCTACTCCCTGAACTATTTTTCACTTGTCTTTAAATTATTCTTACAAATAGTTCCATTAGACTAGTGCAACCTCGGACTTGAAAGTTTCAAGGAAATTCAAGTTCTATTTAGCTATAAATAAATGAGACAAAACTACGTTTCTTAGTTATCTATAATATTGAGAGTTCCTTTTTTAACTTGCTCTCAAGCCTGAATTTCAATCCCAATTCTATAATTTTGTTTGTTGCAGCACGAAGAACACAATCCTGAAAAAGTACGACGGACGTTTCAAAGACATCTTCCAGGAAATTTATGACAGGTGAGATTGTTGTTTGGTTGGACAGTTGTTGTCAAGTGTTTCAGTTCTTTAGACTTTGCAGATTGCCTCGTTATAACAAGAACATTGTATTATCAGAAACAAAAACAATCGACAAGCAAACTTGGGATGAGAGAAAAATTGTATGGGCCTTGTCGGGATTCGAACCCAAGACCTCCGACTCACCGGGCAGACGCTCTACCAGCTGACTTATACTCCCTCGGGTTATACCACTGTGCCTTAAAGCTCAGCTAGTAGAGCATCTGGCCGGTGAGTCAGTGATCTTGGGGGAAACCTGAGGGAGTATACCACTGTGCCTCATAGCTCAGCTGGTAGAGTGTCTGCCTGGTGAGTCGGAGGTCTTGGGGAAACCTGAGGGAGTATACCACTGTGCCTCATAGCTCAGCTGGTAGAGCATCTGGCCGGTGAGTCAGTGATCTTGGGGAAAACCTGAGGGAGTATACCACTGTGCCTCATAGCTCAGCTGGTAGAGCATCTGCCTGTTGTGTCAGAGGTCTTGGGGGGGTGGGGGGGAGACCTGAAGGAGTACACTACTGTTTCCTCATAGCTCAGCTGGTAGAGCATCTACCCGGTGTGTCCGAGGTCTTGGGGGAAACCTGGGGGTGGGGGGAGGGGTATACCACTGTGCCTCATAGCTCAGCTGGTAGAGCATCTGCCCGGTGAGTCGGAGGTCTCGGGTTCGAATCCCAATAAGACCCTTACGATTTTGTTCTGATCCTAAGTTTGGTTGTTTCATTAGGCACCATACCAGGTGTTGCAATGAAGAACTAGTAATTTGTCCCTCAATCTTTCCTTGTTATAAGACGAATCAAAAGTGCTCTTACATATATTTGTTAAATCCGTTTCCTTCCAGAGACTACCAGTCTAAGTTTGAGGCGGTCGGTATTTGGTATGAGCACAGACTGATAGATGATATGGTCGCGTACGCTATGAAATCAGAAGGGGGCTTCATGTGGGCGTGTAAGAATTACGATGGCGACGTGCAGTCGGACAGTGTAGCGCAAGGTAAACATTGTGTGGTGTGGGTTCGAGTCACACTTAGGCTCATCAACATAGACTGATAGATGATATGGTAGCCTATGTAGACAAACAATCAGAAGGTTGTTCCACCTGAGCAAATATGTTTTTTTATTGGGGCATTTTTGGTAAAGGCCATTGTATAGTCATTTTGTTCTACAGAGCGTAGTATTTTTCAAGATCCCCCTCGCTCCCTTCTAAATAAATAATAATAATAATAATGAAAATTTATAATGCGCCGGTATCCATCAAAAAAGATGCTCATGGCGCAGCGAGACACATTAAAAATATAATATCACATACTACTTATCAACATTTTTCTGTCGGTACCATAAAGTGTGAACATTTTACAATGTATGTAAAGTCCTACGCGGCCCTTGACCCACCCAACTCACCCCCTCCCCCCACGCTTTGTAGTTTCGTGAAAATGTTGACAAGTTTGGACGGCCCCTTAAACTCTATCCATTACAATCTGTTCTTTCCTCGTTCCAAGGTTACGGTTCCCTGGGAATGATGACCAGTGTATTGGTTTGTCCTGATGGGAAAACCGTCGAGTCCGAGGCCGCACACGGAACGGTCACGCGTCATTACAGACTTCATGAGAAAGGACAGGAGACCTCGACTAACTCCGTTGGTAAGTTAAAACCATTCACCAAGGATTCCGCAAATGCTATTGACAGTAGGTATCTCCCGTTAAAAATACTGTCCACGCTGCACGCTCTCTTGATCGCGCAACACCAGTTTTAACATATGGTTGCATACAATAGACCTTTATCACGGTGCGTCCATCTTTGTCTTGTTCCCCACTGCATAGTATGTGTGCGTGTCTGCGCGATAGCAGTCTTCCGTTGTTGTTTTGAGAGAATCACTGTCCGCGTTTTCTTGATCGCACCGCGCGCATGTCATTGTGATGCACACAATGAACAATTTCAGAACGGGACCAAACTATTTTTTCTGCAAGCCTCGCTTTGGTTACGTTCATTTTAATAGAAGAAAAGGGAAGATGGCCTCACCAGGCGCACCGTGATAAAAGTCTATAACGAGGTTAAACTGTACAAACATAGGGAATACCACAGAATTAAGTCGAGATTTGATTTACTTTGCTTTATTTTCAGCGTCAATCTTCGCCTGGTCGTGTGGTTTAGCCCATCGAGCCAAGTTGGACGGTAACTCAGCGCTAGCCAGATTTGTCAAGGATCTGGAAGCCTCGTGTGTTGATACGATTGAAGCGGGTTTTATGACCAAAGATCTAGCTATATGCATCAAAGGAATGAAGAAGTAAGATTATACAATAGTATACAAATATTGAATGTGAGTGAGTGCATTGGGAGGAATGGAATAATATCTTTCATCAAATGAAAATATTCCTTCCATTGCACGATTTAAAACAAAAAGATCAACATTTTTTAACATTGACTATTTTGAAATGGCCACTAATGCAAATTTATTGTCACAATAAAGTTGAACTAGTTTTCTACTTGCGTAAATGTTTGTCGAAAATTGTACAATGTCAGATTTAAGTCTCCAAAATCTGTGTGCATTGTTTTGAGATTTTGGAAGATTTACATGACTTTACTATTAAAATTAACAACACGACAAGGGCTCAAATTGTATAGGGCTAGTTTAGTGAACCAGAAAAAAATGTACTAGATCACATCCGGAAAAAAAATTGCTGTTTAAATTGGGGGGGTGGGGATGAAATAACCAGATATAAACGATTTAGGACTTTTCAGGAAATACTCATCTGAAAGGTATAGAATCAGTTATAAAAGCAAGTAACTTTTACTGACTTAGTGCTGCATTTTTCAAAGTATTTTCTGATAACCATGAAATATCTTGAACAGCTTTTATTTGGTTTAGCAAATGAAACTCTTCACATGTAAAACTCACCTTTTATTTTTCATTCATTCCAGTGTGCAACGGTCAGACTACTTAAACACGTTTGAGTTCATCGATAAAGTGGCCGAATCTCTTTCTGCCAAGCTGCAGAGTCGCTTGTAGTCGGGACGTGAACATTCCGACGGCAAACCAAAGTTTCACCATGGACCAAACGACCAAATCCGTTTGATGTGCTGATTTTGAATTTTTTTACGTTCTGAAGAAAACTGGCTTTATGGATGTAGTTGAATCTAACACAAGTTCCTAGTAAATTCAAGTCTTCCTCAATTGTTTCTTGTAACTAGACTTCAACCTCGACAGGCTGGCCATAATAGACCCTGTGCACCGGCAGCCATGACAGGGGGCAGATTTTCATATTTAAATTATGTGACAATATGACTGCCCCCTGTCATGGCCGCCCGCGCAAAGGGTCTATGAGAAATTTGTGAATTTATAATGAATTGATTCTGGTACTATGACTTAAAGGAAAAGTACAATACCAAAGAAACAAACATGACCCCCACTAAGAAGAGCAATGGACCTGAAACATAATGACGTCACCTGGTACCCTGAGACTCCCCCCATATATAACGTCATTATGTTTCATGTCTATTGAAGCAATGCCTTGTCGTATGGGGACTACCATTTTGTAAATCAGATAAGGCCAAAAAAAAAGAAAAGATGTTTTGTCTCTGGTCAGCACGTCAATCTCTTTTTTTCCTGTGGCAGCTAAAACAGTGCCTCACAGCCAATCCTGTAGACTACGGGCGTGTTTGTTATATGACAGATCCGAATCCAGATCTGTTTTACCGCGCAGAAACAAACGAAACCGCTCTCAACTCAAATCACGTGAGTTGCATTATATTTGTCAAATTTCTGTTCCAAATTTCTCCCACGACATTCGTCGTAAATAAACAAGCATTATAAATTTGTTTGTATCGTGTATTGCTTCTGAAAACTTAAACGACATGGTTTTACTCACACAAAATCTCCGCGAGTTTACGTCGCCATTTTGGATCTAGCGCTGAACCATCTCTCGAGAAGGATTCCACAGATCACAGATCTCGATCAGGATGTGCGCGAAGTGAACGAGTTCACTTTGGATCTGCGCGGATCTGGATCCGTCCGAAACAAACACGCCCTACATGTACGTAGGGAATGGGAACAATTCTATGTATTTTCCCAGGCAATAGAGAACGAATCCGGACAAATCTCACTCTTGCGAATGATAGCGAGTATGAGGTTGTTTAATCAGGGGCGGCTAGTTATCACGCGACACAACAAGGTATTGCGAATTAGAGGGTGTCTGAGCTGAAATATGCCACTTATTTCCGGAGTGAAAACTCGAAACATTCAGTGTTGTGACGGCTCTGCAAGTTTACTATAGCTCTTACGCGTCAATTCCGGTCTGACCAGAAACAGAATACTTTCTCTTTTTTTGGCCCAAGCTGTATGTGACTTAAGTTTGTACCAGCGTAACAATGCAATTAAGCAATACTATGTTTTTAGGTAAATGAATGTTTTAGCTAGGTTTACTTAATATATATTGAGGTGCTTGTTTCATTAAGGGTTATCTTTATACAAGGTTTTTCACAGCACTGCCGAATGGAATCTGACAATGGTGCTTGGAATTCTTTTTCAAATTTTCTGATAAATATGGCTTTGGAATACAACAGAATTCTTCTTTAAAAGATATTTTTTATCCAATACATTTAGAAATCCTTAATTAACAGCATGTGTTAAAATTTCATTAAAATGTGCCAAAGATCACACGATTCCACAACAAAAATGACATTTAAATCTAGTTTGCAGTCATTTTGATTTTAAGAAGTAAATATTAGAACCGTTTATTATTTTGGGTGTTGTTCGATAGTTTTATAGTGTATGCTTTATTTAAATAGAGTAAAAAAACAAAAGTCAAAAGCCTTGCAGAATGCTTGTAATAACAAAACTATGCTGTATTATTTTACATTTTTATGCTTCAAATGCAGTGAAACGTTGAGCACTGGCAAACTTTTACATAAAACATGACCATGTTTTATGTAAATGTTTGCAGGTGTGGACAGCCCTATAAGCCTGTACCAATCAGGAACCAGTTTCAGGTCATGTGATTAGAGCCAGCCAATTGTAATGACGTGACCGTTCAAGAAGTTTGCTTCTGTTTGCCAATGTAGGGACATAAACTTCAGCAAACAAAACGTTTGCAAGTGTAGACGAGGCTTTAGTTGACACGAATCCATACTTGTAAAAAGTAAGTTTAACTCAAACTCTGACCTAATTTTAGTTTAATTTCAATATTTATACTTTAGATAGTCATTTGGGTGCGTGTACACTTTGTAGAATCTTATTTTAAGAGTCAATATTTTAACACTGAATTTATTAAAGATATTATGATTTGCATCCTAAACCCCTTATGTTCTACTTGTTAATCTTAAGTTGGAATAAAAAACATATTTTACAAAGGAAATAAAATGTTTTACCGATTGGTTTCAGTATATTAAGACCCGAAGGCACAGGTTAAACATCCAGGGCTGGGAATTCACAGGGGCCGTTGGCCTTTTGCAATCCTCCCATATATTTTTTCATTTTTTGATGGAAGTGCCCTTTTTAAATTCTAAAAGACTACTCCAAAATCACATATGGCAGTGCCCTTTCAGTGACGAATTTCCTGCCCTGAACATCTCCCATATTATGTTTCCGCTTCCCAAACAACGAGCTAAACAATTCGTTTCTGAAACAGAAAAATAAATAAAAGAAATTCACAGCTTGGCTCACAGACAAAAATCATAAGAAACGAACAAAACACAAAATGTACAAACTAGCAACAGTATGAAAGCCTCTTCAAGTCTTACCAAGTGCAACACACAGAAATGTTGGTTTCATAGGGAAAATCCACGCTAGAATCGATTCCAGATTTTTGAGAAATCGATTCCCTTTCATTTAGATTCGATTCCCAGTAATAGCTTGCCGATTCCAGAAATTACCTACCAATTCCGAAGGCAAAACTCCAACTTTTGTAGGAGTATTTGGGTCTTTCTATAAATTAGGGGTCCAAAAGTGTGACATTTAGTGTCCCCCGTTACACCTGAAATGTGTGATTTTCCGTACAAAAAACATAAAAATGGCTTTTAAACCATTTTGTATGAATTGTACTTTATGTACTCACTCTTTGAGATGGAAAGTATTTAAAGAATGTGTCCTGAATTTACAAAAACAAGATGTAAAATGTAACGGGGGACACCAACATTGGACCCCTAATTTATAGAAAGACCCATTTAGCCTCTGATCATTTTCACATTATTAAGAAAGTGTGTGTGTGGTACAGGCTGGCATCATTTTGGGGACGTTTAGTGCCACTCGGTGCCAATAATTGGGTCATCGTCGGCACAATAAGTAGTATCGTCGATGTACATGTACATAAACACGCTCATTTACCTATTAAATACGCTCAGTATATTTAATGTTTTCAAAAAAATAAATAGAATCGATTTCGAATGGAATCGCGATTTTTTTTTGGAATCGGAGTCGACTCCTAAAATGCTGGAGTCGCCAAAGCCTAGAGTATACCAACTGTGGCTTGTAGCTCAGCTGGTAAAGCATCTGCCCGGTGAGTCAGAGGTCTCGGGTTCGAATCCCTATAAGGTCCTTACGATTTTTCTCTAATCCCAAGTGCAGTGAATGAAAGCTTTCTGCTTGATTAAGACATTTTCCCACGCATGGCCAAAATTGTCAAACATGTTGGTTATTTCACGCAGCGTCGCAAATGACAAAATTTGTTCATAAAATAGACTGGATAAATATCTGCTTGGTCACAAATTAATTTTGGGAATAAAGAAATGCATGTTAATTCAATATTAAGTGCACGGCGATTGTGACTTCCATTTTTCACCAGAGAGAAAAACCACCGATCACAGGTAAACAGAAATGTACTAATTAAGAAAACTGATGAATATTCATGAGATACTACTCACTTTGCATCTTCCATCATCGTTCCTGCGTCTCTCGCTGCAACGAAACTTACGAGTTTTGGGTGTACATCGTACCTGAAGAAAGAGGTGAAAATAAGGGAACGTCCAAAGGTGTCAACGTTTTCACAGTTCTACAAAACGTAGGAAGGGGAAGGGGAAGGGGAGGTCAAGGGCTGTGTAGGACTTTACATGCACTGTAAAATGTTGACATTTCATGGTACTGACAGAAGAATGTTGATAATTAGAAACTCGGGGGAGGGAGGGGGTCTTGAAAAATACTACGCTCTGTAGAACCATGACAACTTTGGATGGCCTCTAAACGTCTTGGTTCAACGATCAATAACACCTGCTGCTAAATGATTCGAACCAGCCACTCAACACCGGCCAGCTCGGTGGTTAAGACGTCTGCCTAGGATGCAGTGGGTTCGAGTCCCACCTGAGCACGCTATGAAGTTTTTCTTATAGTGTTTCGGGCAAAACAAACCCTCATTGATATGATAAATGAGAGATTACCCTCATTGATCATATACCCAATCTACCCTCTACTTAGCTTGCTTGTCAGACGATAGGTCACACCAGCTGATTTCACAAAACCTTATGCAACTGCGTAAGCTGCGCAACAATCTCGTGATATTTTTTGCGCAAGCTACTCTCGTTTTTGTAAAATTTGTGTTTGTATACCGTACCGGATTTTTCTCCCTTTGCTTGCTTTGGTGTCAACTTTTTTCTTGATTTTTCGACGGAGCTTTTGTACCTCCAGCCACTGCCTGTAAATGAAAACAAAAAATGAATTTCCCTGTAGAAATCTCTTAGCCCATAGAGGGCGCTATGACAGTTTTATGGTTGGAAAATGAAGTTTGTTCTTGACAATTGGTGGCGCCCTTGTCACACACCACATTTTTTCATTGCATTTAGCGCCTCGTGATTTTTCACCATGTTTGCTATTTGATGCTGGAAAGTTGTTGTAATTTGCCTGAAATAAGCTGCTCTAAGGTGCTTAACTAGCATAAACAAGAAAACAAAGAAAGAAACAAACTCGGAAACAAACACATAACTGTGTCAAAGGAGAAATTTGTGAACTGAGTTTATCGGCCAGAAGTTTCTTAGTTGCGGCCCCACTTGTTAGAGATTAAAACCCAACCAGACCCACCGTTCAGAACATTCCCTATGAATAGCAAAAAAGATGGGTAATTTTTTCTTGTTTTTTCTAGTAACAGTGGGTTCTTGTATATCACATTATTACCACAATATTAAATAAAGCGCTGTTGCCATTATTATCGCTGCAATCAGGGAATCACCAGAACCATCTCGCTTTATCTAGATGGCTGCCAACTGACTAGGTAATTGAGGTTAAGTGTCTTGCCCAGGGACACAGACAGGTTTGGCTACAGTTGGGCACTTCCAGATCGACTGTACCTTGTCAACTGCACCGGATCAGTCGTAGATGAAGTCTTTTTGTCAATGAGCTCACGAAGCAACTGCAACAAAACCAAGAAGAAATTGTGTGAAAGATAAATTTTTGAGCTATAAGGCACAGTGGTATACTCCCTCAGATTTCCCCAAGACCTCCGACACACTGGGCAGATGCTCTACCAGCTGAGCTATAAGACACAGTGGTATACTCCTTCAGGTTTTCCCCAAGACCTCTGACACACCGGGCAGATGCTCTATCAGCTGAGCTATGAGGCGCAGTGGTATACTCCCTCAGGTTTCCCCCAAGACTTCTGACACACCGGGCAGATGCTCTACCAGCTGAGCTATGAGGCGCAGTGGTATACTCCCTCAGGTTTCCCCCAAGACTTCTGACACACCGGGCAGATGCTCTACCAGCTGAGCTATAAGGCACAGTGGTATACTCCCTCAGGTTTCCCCCAAGACTTCTGACACACTGGGCAGATGCTCTACCAGCTGAGCTATGAGGCACAGTGGTATACTCCCTCAGGTTTCCCCCAAGACTTCTGACACACTGGGCAGATGCTCTACCAGCTGAGCTATGAGGCACAGTGGTATACTCCCTCAGGTTTTCCCCAAGACCTCTGACACACCGGGTAGACGCTGTACCAGCTGAGCTATGAGGCACAGTGGTATACTCCCTCAGGTTTTCCCCAAGACTTCTGACACACCGGGTAGACGCTGTACCAGCTGAGCTATGAGGCACAGTGGTATACTCCCTCAGGTTTCCCCCAAGACTTCTGACACACCGGGCAGATGCTCTACCAGCTGAGCTATGAGGCACAGTGGTATACTCCCTCAGGTTTTCCCCAAGACTTCTGACACACCGGGTAGACGCTGTACCAGCTGAGCTATGAGGCACAGTGGTATACTCACTCAACTTTTCTCAAGGTGTTGCACAAAAATGCGAAACTGAGCAAATTACTGAATCCAACAAACCTGATGGTAGAAGTCGTCGTCGTCAAACGTTTCCTCATCATAATCTTTTAAATGGGAACTCCCAGGCAGAACTTGCTCCTGGAACAGGAAGTTAAAAGAAACATCAGTATTTAGGTTAATTGCGGCGAGCATGACTCACAAAGCTCAATCTAACATTCCTTGGGCATCTCTTGAAGACCAGGGGCCAAGTTCATGGTACTGTTTAGTACACAAATTTGCTTAGCACAGAATTGATTGGCTTTGTATGTAAAATTGTGTTTTTTGAAACAGTACCAAAATATTTATAAATAAACATTGCATATAATTTAAGCTGGCAACTAATGCTGTAACCGAGCAGACAAACCGAACGGGATTTTACCGAATATTTCACTCAGTTCAGCTGTTCGGGAGTGTTTCTCTTTGGATTTCCCATCTTACGTATTTTAACTGTAAATGTGAAAGGCAGCTGGCTTCCTGAATGTCAAAAACCCACTCGAAATGACTTCTTATGCTTGCAAAAGCGCTTCGTATTTAACTGTCGAACGTCATATGCACTGTACAAAGCAATTCTTGTGCCAAATCAGATCCGACATTTTGAGCCCGGCGCTGGCGTCCACTGTACCGACATGCATGACTCCGTACCAACATGACTTCACGATCGATATCTACAAGAACGTCGCTCGTTCGGTGCCGATCAAATATTGTAATCGCCTGCACAGTTTGATTGCAAACACCCTGTAGCGGCGTGGCATACATTTGCATTGTGAAAATAGCGTATCGGGACAGAATTGTCTTGGACTTGCAGGTACTACAAACAATCGTAAAAAAATACACACCAAAGGCTAGGAAAAAAACTCCTTTAAATAAGACACTATCTCTTACCTCTGACTCCGGTTTAGACATCGAAGCATCATCTTCTTTCTCTGTATCGCCAAGACGTCTTAAGATGCCTCGTCTCAGCTGGGTACGTCGAATCAATCGCGGCTTATCTTGTAGCAGCTGTTGTATTTGGGACACCGCCGATTTCTCAAATGATGAAAACGACTGCGAAATAAGATAAAAAAACCACCTTAAAGGAAGAAATCATTCATCTTGGAAAAAGTGCTCATGGAGTGTAGATTATACAAGAGATAAAATAAAGATCCTTGGACAAATGGTGGCAGAAGTGGGATCAACTGCTACCTCTGATGAGACACCAACACAGAAAGGTATCAGTTTTATATCTGTAGTACAGTAAACACTTATCCAAAAAGCTGATAAAGGAACTAAACGATTCTTGGACAAATGGTGGCAGACGTGGGATCAAGTGCTACCTCTGATGAGACACCAGCACAGAAAGGTATCAGCTTTATATCTGTAGTACAGTAAACACTTATCCAAAAAGCTGATAAAGGAACTAAACGATTCTTGGACAAATGGTGGCAGAAGTGGGATAAAGTGCTCCCTCTGATGAGACACCAGCACAGAAAGGTATCAGCTTTATATCTGTAGTACAGTAAACACTTATCCAAAAAGCTGATAAATTAACTAAACTACGAAGTGTTCCAATCAAATAAATGTTTACTTTGTGTTTAAAGGCTTAAAAAACCTTTAAAATGAGGAGTCTCTCATGTGGATTTAATAAAATTTAACCCTTTTTGAGGGCCTCTAAAACAACACTTGGCATTTACTCACACTGATGTAATTAAGTTAATTGGTTGATTTTATAAATGAAGTATCCCTTTATTGATGAATTGTTCGACATGAAACATTTCTTGACACTGTTTTTGTCTCCCAAAGAAATAGTAGATTTAAAAACTGGTCACAATTTGCATGCACAAATTTGTATATCACGGAGTGCACCTTGAATTCAGCAAGGTCTACAGACCCTTTGCACGGGCGGCCATGACAGGGGGCTGTCACATTGTCACAGTGCGTCATGCATGAGTAGGCACCTTGTGGATCTATTGTCACATTATTTACATTTGAAAACCTGCCCCCTGGTTCAAGTTGATCACAAGTTACAAATTATGACTACTGACCTTTGACCCTTGTTTTCCCGATGACAATTTCGTCTTGTCATGCCACTTCTGTATCGTGTCGTACTGAAAACTCTGGAAGTCTTTATGTCGTTTAGTAAGAAACTCTCCGACATTGCCGAGGTCGGCCTTCCTCTTGCGATGTTTGTTTGTGGTTGGTTTCCGTGGCGATTCTGTCGGAATTGTAGCATCATCGTTGTCGTCATTGTCTGAACTTGCGATTTCCTCATCACTTAACGGTAAGAGAAAAGAAGTGTCATGATTAGCCACGAAATAAACGCTGTTAGTGAATCGTAGCCTTGTCCCAAGACTGCGATATGTTGTCCCCTATACTTATTTGCACACCCTGCTATTTGGGTGCCACTCATGCTGGGGAGAAAACAAATCTCAGTCTTGGGATAAGACTATGATTTTTTTATGTCGTAGCCAATCGTGGCACTAAATCACGACAGTGTGATCTTGGCTAAATGAACTTTTTTTTTTAGGCAAAGTAAAAAGTAGTTAGGGCATCTGCCTAGTGTGCAAGAGGTTGTGGGTTCAAGTCCAACTAAAGCACATTATGAGGTTTACAGCATGTTCTCAAAAGAAGAAGCATTTAATGTAAGAAGGCCGTGTCGTGTATGGGCAAATTAAATATCATTTAACATGAAAGAATCAGGTTTTTTTTGGGGGGGGGGGAAAATCATTTCTAACCTATCTTTTTCAGTCTTTTCTCTGCCCTCAACAATATGGCGGGTCGCTGGGTTGCCTAGCAACAGCCCCTGCTGCAGCTGGATCAACTGTCTCAGTAGTTTCTTCAGCTGTGCGCTGCCTGCATAGAAACATGCATATTCATTAAACATATGCACATTCATTAAAATATGCATATTCATTAAAATATGCATATTAATTAAAATATGCATATTAATTAATGATATGCATATTCATTATTTATATGCATACTCATTAACCACTGCACATGTGACCAGTCACAAGAAGAGGGATTTTAGAGTGACCTACAATGAAATGGAAGGGAACATCTTGTGAATGGTTGGATTGATTTAAATTAAAAACTTTAAAATATTCAAAATAAGCAAAAATTGATATTTAATTTACAGCTTAGAGTAAGTTTGACGCTATAGTTCAACTGGAGTTCCTCAATGCATTGTTCAAGGGTCTCTGGTTAAAATCTTTCCAAACTTGCTCACTCTGAAACACTGAAACAGGCTTGTGATGTCAAGAGCCAGGGTAACTGGGTCTAAACATTAACTGGTAATCTGAAACGTCCATTGCTAGAGCGTAGGGAAACAGTTCACTGCTTTTAGTGTGGACCCAGTAACCTTGGCAACATACAAAGGGAGCCCAGAGAGAAATTCCAGTAAGTAACTGGGAATTGGTGACTGGTTTTAACTGGTATTGAACTGGTTCCAATTGAGACTACATGTAGTTGAAACCAGTTCGAGCCAGTCACCAATTCCCGGTTACTTAACTGGAATTTTCTTCTGGGAGACTTTCTCTTCCGTACTCTGTGGTCCACTGATAAAATGACTTACTTGAATGAAGCGAGTCTCGCACTGCTTGCCCTCCCTGCTCTATAAACGATTCCTGCTTATCGAACGATGGAAGCTGATTGGCTATCGCAAGGGCCTTCTGCAACCTGATTCGTTGTTCCATGAATGTATCCCATAATGCTATGGACAAACAGATTCACTGCAAGTTAATAAAATAATAACCAGTTACAATGGAGCTCTGAGAAAAATAAGACAAATGTCTCACACATTTACCAAGGATAACTTACACCCTTGAAGATGTTGTTAAAAAACCTTAGCACAATAGACCGATCCAGTAAGCCCCACCCACGTAGACTATTTGGATCACCAAAATGATAGGTTGTTAGGAATTTCAGTCAGGGGCGGGGCTTAAAGGCTTCTGGATCGATCTATTGCAGACTACTAGTACCCCACATCTTCTGGTCTGAGTAGCATTCGATAGACTTCATGGCTTCTAAAGACCGTTTTATAAAGAGGATTACGGTCCAAGAACCAGCCAATGTACAGCATAGGGGCCGTCCATAAAATACGTACGCACAAAATGCCAACTTTTTAGACCCCCCTTACGCATTTTTTTGGCAAAATTTGTGACGTCATCCATTTACTTTAACATTGGCGTACGCATTGGCTCAAACGCCCCCTCTCCCCCTCAGTACGTACATACTTTATGGATGGCCCGAAGCATGCGCAATAAGGTAATTTTCAAGTTACAAGGTATTCTGTAATTACTCCAAAAACGTACCTAATTGTGTCTTAGTATCCTTTCCTTTGGCAATCTCCTCAGCTATGTTCACGTCGGAAAACGTCTGCACTTCACCCCCTGCCTCCTGGGTGCCATGGAAACCCGCATCTTGCATGTCATCGGTGTCACTGATGTCACTATCATCTTCATCTTCTGTATCATCATCATTGTCACTGTCATCGTCACTGTCACTATCAGTGGCTGATGATCCCCGATCCATCTCCTTTTTAATCTTCTTAAAGACATCTTCAATTTCCGTCGTCTGATTTTTGCCAACACGATTGGTGAATTCATTCTCAGATGCAACTTCATCAGAATTCATGTCCATTTGTTCGTCGCTGCTACCGATGACATCATCACAACTGGCTGCATCATCGTCAATACTGTAGGTGACATCGTCTGCACAGATTCAAAACATCAAAACAAAAAGGAATGGTTGCTGTGGATGGGACGTAAAACCATTTCACACTGTGAAGGACACTAATAGACCCTAAACACGGGCGGCCATGACAGGGGGCAGTCTTATTGTCACAGTGCGTCATGCACGAGTAGGCACTTTGTGGATCTTATTCTCATATCATTTAAATATGAAAACCTGTCCCCTGTCATGGCCGCCGGTGCATATGGTTTATTTACGCATTTGATCGGTTTATTCGGGCCTCCTGAATCACTTCAATTGAATGCAAACTGCTGACTGGAAAGGTGACAGATTCTTTATGCATTCCTAGCCTCGTCTTCAGATTGAGGTTTGCAACACATACGTAATTGGCACTCCAATTAGCAGACATTTGAGCATTCTGTAGAACTGATTTAGATTAAATCGTTCAAAACGTGTGAATAAGGTTGATCATATTTCTACCTGGGTACTACATTACCAAGCACGGACACCCAGGATTTTCCTTGTTATGACATATAAACCACGTAAAGATGTTAGTTTGGTTTTAGAAATGCAAAACTTGGAGGTAAAAGTGTCTGCACGTTAAGCAGAAGGTGCGCGGTTCGAATCCCGGTGGAGCCAAGATTTCCAAAAATAAATTGGACATTTGTCCACATTTGTATCTTATTCATTCACCCCGGCGGTTCCTGGGTCATACTGGTAATCCCTAAAAAAAAAAATCACTTATTTACAGGGAAAAGTGTCATGAATTTACTAAGAAAAAACTTATAATTTTTTAGAGTTGTCCCATAGGTTTAGCGCATGGGGTCTCAGAGGGTGTCCGTGCATGGTAATCTTTCCTTTTACCTTCCCATATATCCTTCCTTGATGCAGATCGCCCAACATAACGCTTGTCCTCTTCAGAAAGCAACACAGCTGCTCGACGTCGTAGTGCGCTTGGTTGAGATTTCTCGATATCTTCAGCATGTTCAGCAGTTTCATATTCAAAATCAGCCACTTTTGCTTCGGTATCTACAAACAATGATTTATAAATGTGAGAAATACTACTGCTGAAACAGTCTACTCCTACAGAATAGTACAAATTTGAAGCAAAACCCAATTTAGGAGGGGAAATATGATAAAGCCTCAGGAATAAGCGAACTTGTGGCGCTTGACCATAGACCTTATCGCAAATACCGCTTGGGCGAGTTTGCACAAAAGCACAACTGTATTGTGGGAAGGAAAAAGGGGCAAATTCTGCCCCAAAAACCTTCCCACAATACATTGCTGCTTTTGTGAAAACTCACCCAAGCGGTATTTGCGATAAGGTCTATGCCTGTGACAATGTTGACATTTTCAAAGTTTCAATCATTCAAGCCTGTCTGAGTACAAAATTACTCTTTTTCTTGTTCACTATTTACCTGTGTCTGAAGCATCTTCCGGGTCATAGCTTGGAGCAGGGTTATTTAGAGCAGTAATCTGCTCTGCTAAACTCAACTTCGGTTTCGGCTGTGTCATTTTAAAGCCAATTTTGTTCAGAGCTGAAATTTACCCACGTCCGTCCAGCGTGCGCCCTTTCTTCAAAATGAACACTGCCCTCTTTGGTGAACTAAACTGTTAAACCTCGGCCTAAGGAGGGCGCCCTTCCATGCTAGATTCTGCTAGCTTGTGTTGACAAAAGTGACACGTAACATACCAACGTTGGAAAAAACATGTAAAAGTCCTCTTGTTACATGTAATAAGCTTAGGAATAGGAGAGAAGAAAACAAGCCACATATTACAAGGGAAAATAATCTCTGATGGAGCAGTGGATCTGTTATGTTACAATTTGGGGTTGGATATATGGGCGGGTGCGCCGGCCGCGCCGAGCCCGGCCCGGCTCGAATTTTTTCATGTGGTGTAATCTAAAACTAAAAGATTACACCACATGAAAAAATTCGAGCCGAGGTAACCTTGTCTAGATGAAGATGTATCTTAATACATGTACAACATAGATGGGATGGAAAAGTGTGTTCAAAGAAAATCTATAATTTTCCCACTCTTAAATAGTTAATTAAGTTTTTCTACCAAATTTGCACTGACGCACTTGATACTTGATAAGTCATTTTAAAGAAAAATAGCAATGATCAACTTCAATTCTTACCCTAATTCCTTAAAATCATAAAATGTGAATTTTCTTATGACAAAATTTAATTTTATATTTTATTATATCTTTTCATCTACAGTTGTAGTTGTGGTTTGAACATCACAAAGATTTATACAACTGTTTGTTGCCACAGAAACATCAAGAAATCCTCCCACATCAAAGGGTTGATTAACCATGAGGCGAGCAGGGTGTAAGTTTGACATAATACAGACAATGCATAGTTCCAAAATTGCCCAGTTAACCCTGCCCCTTAGATATTGTTGCTATGCGCTCACAAGCCATCGCAAAAAAATGGCGACACAACGTACAAAGCAACAGGACTCGGCATGGAAAGCACAGATTCATTGGAGAAAACTCAAAGGTATTTGTGTTTTAGGGTCGACAGTTACCGTAGCACACTGAGCGAAGGGCTAGTAATGCAGGGATGACATATATTCATAAAAATGCGCTTTCCTACCTTTGAACAGCGAATCGCCCGACATTGAAACCAAAATTCACCCGGTCACTGGCGCATACAACATACAAACTGTATGGGCAGAAAATCGCGTGATTGTTGTGATGATTGCATCACTTTGACCTATGTGGGCGCCGTCTGCTAGCTCTGTTGTGATTGGTCGGCGGGTTCGGCTTGATTGACAAGTCAGAACTATGCATTCTGATAATAATGCTGGAGTCTTATAGAATGTTGCAGGGGTCGAAATAGACAGAATGATTCTGACAGAAGGAACCCCTTTCATAAAGTGGATTGTTGTTATTTTGCCTCGAAATTAGAATCACACCCAAAAATTTCCTCCTAGTTGTGTCCTGCAGTGGTTTGAGATGTCCATGATTGGAAAATGATTGGAAAGAAATACTTACAACACCGTTTTTGAAGCCAAAATGTTCTCCCACGTTCAAACTCGACGATAGTTTTTCTCGTTGCAGTTTAAATAATTATGGACGCGAGAGGGCGCTCTCTGCAGTGTAAATAAGGTACAGTTGCAAGTGCGCAATAGTCTTGGCCAAAGACCATGGTAATCGATATTGGATTGTGCACGCCTTGGCACAATCCAATATCGATTACCATGGTAAATCTTGTAAATTTTTCCCACTCAAAAATTTGGGTTTTTCCATTAAATCTGCACTTAACAATGCTTGATGAGTCATTTAAAAGTAAAATCAACTTCTTAACTCTTTCCCTTACTTGTTTTTGTTTCTTAGTGGATGCGGCCAACAGCCGCACATACGCAGTGGAGGATGCAGTGGAGGATGAAAACGAGCGATTGGTCGAAGGATTGCATGACAAAGTCTCCGCCCTCAAATCGGTCAGTGATTTATTACTGTCATTCATATTTAGTACAATTATAGGATGTAAGGCTCAATGGAAGTTGACCCCCTATGTCAGTCAGAAATTGTATTTATCTGGTTTGATGACTTAAAGGCAGTATACATGATTGGTATCTCAAAAATCAGAAATGTTCACAGAATTACGCCTAACTTTAACACAATATAAACATGATGACCGTAGAAAACTTCCCCTGAAATGGTTTTGTCTAAAGTGCTATAGTCTTTGAGAAATGAGTAAAACAATTATTTTTCGTCTCATGAGACGAAAATTCAATTCGCCCCAAAACCATTTCGCCCAAGTGCCATTTCGCCCCCAAACCACTTCGCCCGAGTGCCATTTCGCCCCAAATCACTTCGTCCAAACACTACATCGCCCAAATGCCACCTCGCCCCAAAACCACTGGTTCAGGGCGAAATGGTTTAGGGTGAAGTGGTTTTGAGGCGAAATGACTGCAAACCCTTTTTTGACTGTTTTCTCAAAAGTTAGACGAAGTACGGAGCTGGTTTTTGCTTAGGTTGGTTTTAATCATGCATATCTTCAATCACACACGGGGATAAAACTATTTGTAACAGTTTACAAATCATGTATACTATCTTTAACACATTTTAAGTGTTTTTTTTTTTTAAAAGGGTCAATTTGCATTGGGACTTGTACTCCTTATTATTAAAATTAACTGGTTTTTTTTCTCTTCAGATTATTCAAATTAACTGTGCGTATCCATTGGCACTGTCTTAAAACGATTCTATAAAGACAAGTACCTGATGTATGAACCTTTTGCGTGATTTCTCATTTGATAAATACAGTTATCCATTGATATTGGGACGGAGGTGCGGGAGCAAAACAGCTTCCTCAAACAGCTGGTGAGTGTTTATATTCAAGTGAGACTGGCGTAGTTCAGGTCTGCCACAGGCCAAAATGGGGGAGTGTCACCACGCTTTTCAAAGTGGGGGCGCCAAGGGGGGAGGGGGGGGGGGGGGGGGACTGGGGGTGCACAATATGTTGGAACACAAAGCAGCTTACACATGCAGTTATGCAAATCTCAAGTATCATTTGCGGGGCACAAGGGGAGGCATAACACTTTCAGGGTGCCCATGTGCCCCTGAGGGCCCGCCCCCTCTTTGTCGACGCTACTGGGGGGTGGGGGGGGGGGGAGCGGTGTCAGAAAAGTCTGAATTTATTCCGTTGATGTTTCGTTTACTGAGGTTTTGCTGTTATTGACATAGTGAGTGTCCAAATCTGAGATGTTTAATTTGTTATGTATTTCTCTGTCTTTAGGACAACACATTTGATACATCAGGAGGTCTACTCTCATCCACCATGGCCAGGCTTTCTAAGATGTCAAAGTCAGGACACAACTGCTATCTGTGCTACCTTCTTATTTTCTCTCTCTTCGTCTTCTTCGTTATTTACTTCATCATCCGCTTTAGATGATGGCTTATGATTGGAGGACCGTGTCTCCAGAATTGCCGTAACAAGTCCATCGCAACTCACAGGACGATCAAATCACAATTGAGTTCATCCTAAGACTAGAAATTGAAGGATGGACGCAAATACTAAATATTTTAGCTGCAGTCCTTGGAACTATGTAATGGATAAAGTGCTTGACTCATTGAATGTTGTGAGTTCGAGTCCCATTGAAACCAATGTCTTGTACCCTTGGGCAAGGCACTTTGCCTCATTTGCCTCACTCCACCCAGGTGCATAAACGGTTACCAGCATCCTGCTTTGAGGGTAAACGGACTCTCTGTGTGGGATTACTTAAAAATGCTTTTTTTTTATTAAAGTGGATACAAAATTTTACATGCACGGTGTAGATTTTTCTGCTTAAAGGCACAGGCTCGTCAGCAATGCGCGCGCGCCAAATTCGTGCCACGAAATATGCAGCTCCATGCTTTTGCTATGGAGCTGCGTATTTCGTGGCACGAATTTGGTGCACGCGCATTGCTGACGAGCCTGTGCCTTTAAGGAGAGAAATTATTATTTATGAAATTACAATACTTCTTCACTACATTACATGTAGGTGTCGAGTACTATGCTTTTTGACCTGAACAATATACTGTAATATATTCTAAATATAAGCTGGATATATTCAAATGTTATTGCCAAGTTTTTTCATATGCAGCAGGATATGTGGCAGAGGGTATCCCGCTACCATTGTTCCCCCATTGTGTCTCAAACATCCAAGGAATTTTCAAGGAATTCCTGTCAGTTTTTAGGGGAGTGTTGGTGCGTTATAGGGGCGTTAGGGGGGGAGAGTGTGTTGAGGTAAAGGGGCGTTAGGGGGGTTGGGGGCGTGGGCAGTGAGTCCCTTTGCCACATATCTGGGTATAGGTTTTTTTGCCATTGGGTAGCTATTGTGTAACAACTGCATGCATGGTGGAAAAATATAATGGATTTGCACAGAAAGACAGGTTTCTTCTCATGAATGTTCATTGGTAATGTCCCTCTTGTATATAGACCATTTGCACCGGCGGCCATGACGGGGGGCAGGTTTTCATATTTAAATGATGTGACAATAGGTCCATAAAGTGCCTACTCATGCATGATGCACGGTGACAATGTGGTTGCCCTCTGTCATGGCTGCCTGTGCAAAGTGTCTATAGCCAGTAACATAATTTAATTTAAACACTAAATTTACCTTTTCTTTAAATCTTGTATTTTTATTAAAAGGGTTTAAATGTCTCCTTTCTAAAGACACTTGCTGAACACGGCGTTAGAATGAATGTTTTGTGTATAATAAAAAAATATATATAGATTATTTTGGGTGGTTCATTGCATTTTTCCTAATAATGTAAATCATTATACCTTAAATATTAAATTCTGTATTATTAATAAATAAAATGATTGGCAAATCATAACTGTTCTTTTTTTCCGGATTTTTTATTTATGTCTTCGCCCTGTATCCCTAAAAGTTTATAATTGTAGCTGTGGTTTCCAATAGGCAATGTATTTGGGTAAAACACATCTAAGGGGCACTAGAGGTGTGCACGTTTTGTTCAGGGGGCACTTACTCTCTGAATTCAGGGTGTCCGCGGGTCTTTACAAGTCTTAAATTCATTTTCTAAATTTAAGGCCTTAAAAAGCATTAAAAAGTATTAGAAAGCATTAACAAGTATTAAATTGTTAGCTAGATTTTGGGCCTGTGGTAGCCGAGTATGGAATTCTTTCCTGTTTTGGGGGTTTAATTGGTCTTAAAAAGGTCTTAAAAAGTCTTAAATTTGACTTGCTGAAACCTGCGGTCACCCTGGAAATGTAAAGTTATGAAAATGACATCCTGGGGGCCGGGTGGACATAAGCTGTGGGAGCACGCCCCCTGGTCGCCCCCGCCCCCAAACCCACACACGATTTGTGCAGGTTATCTGATTAAGCCGGCTACCTGGGGTCTTCCATAGACTCGTGTGCAATTTCGAGCCACAGCCAAATGAATTCGGACGCGGCCAGTGAAAATTTAGACTGCTTTCCAAACCTCATATTTCACATACGAACACAAAATGTTTGATGTGAAATATGTGAACCGGAAAACAGTCTAGTAAAAATTGATAACTTTGCTCATGAATATTAATTTAAAGAGCGTGATCAGATACCCCCTCCACACCCGTATTATTGTTGTAACCTAACAATCGTATGAAATATTCCCCTAACATACTATCCGTGGGAAGAAAACAGAAAATTTGCAATCTTCAATTTGGATGTGGAAGCAAAAAGGTTGGTGTAATCACTGCCTGCTTTATGGAACCAGATAAATTAGATTACTGAACTTCGGTGGATTTTTGATGCTATCCCAGGAAATAATGGATTGAGAACGCGAAATTTCAGAATGGTGATGAGAAAAATATGACAAATGATATAGTATCAAATTCTCAACACTCGTGAGAAAAAAATGAGGGTGTGATCTGATCACGCTCCTTTAAGTCTTGCGTCCTGACTCCACTAAGTTTGATCTGTGCAGCAAATCGGCACGCAACCAGACTGATGGGAGGATAAAGGCGGGCACCAGTCATTTTGTGTACTACAGCACGGCAAACGTTTTTGAGGAGCAGCGAAAGTAAACAGTGTGCGATACTTAGCGAAAGTGTCAATTGATGATCTGTCGAAAAACTTCAAAGTTCAATTTGTCCACTTTTATTTTGCTCAAGACCTTTAAAAAGTCAAGACTTATTAATATTGTAGTTCATATAAAACGCATGTAACTACCGATTATTCAGCAGGCCCAATTTATATCGACAAAAAGAAGGTATACTTTGGTCATGTTGAGTGTTCATTTTTTTAGGCCACGAGAATGAAAAATCCGGTTTACCGTCCAAGGGATTTTGAAAAGTGATGAGGCTTTTTAAATTTTTCATTAGGGCTATTCATTATTTCAGTTACGAGCTGATGCACAGTCAACTTTTAAATATAGCAGACACACACCGGCCGCATGATCACGATGCTCTTATCGGCCCCGCAGAACTTGCAAACATGTGCGTGCACGTATTCCATTCTTCCCGCCCGCATCAGTGTCGTTCCTATTTCTAAAATCACGCAGCCTAGGACCACAAAATTTTTTACAGATAATCAATAACAGATAATCTAATTTTAAGATCTACTTCCCACTTGCACTTTTGTCGCAAATGTTGCTTTTCTGTAGAAAAATCACATTTTCTCTAGCTAAGATAATCTCAGCTCTTTTTTTATCATTTTTCATTGGGATGTGGTCTTTTAGCAGTAGAGCTGAGAGAAGTTATGAACATGAACCCGCCATCGCAAAACAAAAAAAAAGTCAAATGTGTCTTTTTCTCACCGTGACACACTAATTCCCCCTAAAACTCACCCAAACCTTGCCAGGCATAACCACTACGCAGGTCCTTGAGGGAAATAACCAGCCACGATGATTATTTTGCAAACAATTCTAGCGAAACAAACCGGTATGCTCACAGCCTAGCCGTTTTTGTCTTGTTCAAAAACAACCAAGTGTCTAGTCTGTGTACAAAGGAATACCAATGCGCATTGGTTACCAGACTTGACCTTCACGTCTGGACGTGAAGGTCAAGTCTGGTAACCAATGCGCATTGGTATTCCTTTGTACACAGACTAGGCAGATAGACTTTTTAAACACAACATGACAACGGTTAGGCTGTGAGCATACCGGTTTGTTTCGCTAGAATTGTTTGCAAAATAATCATCGTGGCTGGTTATTTTCCTCAAGGACCTGCGTAGTGGTTATGACTGGCAAGGTTTGGGTGAGTTTTAGGGGGAATTAGTGTGTCACGGTGAGAAAATGACACATTTGACTTTTTTTTTTTTTTGCGATGGCGGGTTCATGTTCATAACTTCTCTCAGCTCTACTGCTAAAAGACCACATCCCAATGAAAAATGATAAAAAAAGAGCTGAGATTATCTTAGCTACATTTTCTCCTTAAAAAATTGCATTCACTGAGTTAGTGCACAAGATAACCATTCCTGCGCGCGCGCAGCGACCCCTGTTGTCGCGCTTATGCACGGACCGCTTGCGCCATAATTTTGTGCATTACTTTATGCAGTGTTGTTATCATTTATTTATCTCAGAAATGCAACATTTGCGATAAAAGTGCAAGTGGGAAGTATATCTTAAATTAGTAAAATTGGATGATCTGTTGATTCCATAGGTAATTTCATTCCAATCTTTGTTCAATGTATACGGAAAAAAATACCATTCCTTTTAATAGATGATTGTTTATTTATTTCAGTGTGAACTCTAGAAATTTTTCTTGACCCACGTGGCTCGAGTGGTTACTGGCCAAAAAAGCAAGAAAAGCGCATTGGTTGCACTTACCTCTGTTGCTTAACGCACCAAAAAAAGTCTGGCTGCTGGCGTTGGTTTACCGCTCTGGCCGTCTTCAAACAGCCAGAGGCATTAGGGCTAGGTTTAAGTGCTAAATTCTTTCCATTATCTGATTATGCAGTTCTGAATCCCCTATAAACCAGGACAATGGCACTGTGAGTTGTGACTGGAAATTGTTTTTGAAAGAAGATGGACAAATGTGTCCATATAAAGAAACAAGTCACACACAGCCATTCGGTATTCAACCCACAAAAATGGCTCTGCAAAGTCTGCGGGACAACTGAAAGTGTGTGGGTAAGTACCAAGTTTTCAATATACGCTCGTAGCCGGAACGGACACTTGTTACATTTTAGGCCGTCCCGGTTACGAGCGTATATTGGAAATTTGTACACGGGATTTTTAGAAAGGCATGTTGTCACACTATTTGTAACCTTTTTTGGGCCTAAGTTATGGGTCGTTCTATAAATTTGGGGTCCAACGTGTGACATCTTTCTGTCCCCGTTACAGTACCTGACATACTGCTATTTGCCAAGTATCATTAAAAATGCCTTCAAACCATATTTTCATGAATTGTATTTTATGTAATCACTCTTTGAAATAGAAGGCATTTAAAGAATATGTCCTGAATTTACAAAATACAACATTTTACAAGATGTCAGATGTAACGGGGACAGAAAAAGTGGACCCCAAATTTATAGAATGACCCTTATCTCTTCAGAACTATTGAAACTTATTTATTTTATTTTGAGACCAGACAAAGGTATTTTCTAGAAAATATGGTCTGTGTTGCCAAAATGCTCCCTTTACCGTGGAAATACTCGCCTCCTACTTGGCCCTTCTTTACTGGTTGATTTTTTCCTCCCTTTTCTTTCTACAGGCTTGTCTAAGTTGTACGAATGTAGCATGTGGTCGCTACAATGAAGAACACGCCGTCAGACATTTTAAAGAGACTAAACATCCGCTAGCCATTGAAGTCAACGACAGATATGTGTTCTGGTAAGGAAACAAACGTAACATTTTCTCTTAAAAACACTCGAAACAAAAATATAAAACATGAAAATGAAAAAGCGAATAGAAGACTCGTCAGCAATGCGCGCGCGCAAAATTTGTGGCACGAAATACGCAGCTCCATGCATTTGCTATGGAGCTACGTATTTCGTAGCACGAATTTGGCGCGCGCGCATTGCTGACGAGTCTGTGCTTAGTAATATTTTGTGAATTTAATAGTTCCCCAATACTTGGCGTGATTTTAATTTTGTATTTGTGTCCATTGACTAATGTGCTGTTTTTGTGGTGAAGAAGTTAGCCTGTTTTCATATTCACAGAAGTTTTATTGGCAAAATTTGCAAGAATAAAAACCTCGCACATTTGAATTCCTTTTGTTTGAAGTTATGAATGCGACGACTACATCCTGAACGATAATGCCCAGGGAGACATTAAACTCTTACGAAGCACGCTCGACGCCATCACCAAACAAACACTGTATGAGAGTCAAACTAGGAGTGGGCGTCGCCTGTTGAGGGCGCTCTCTGTCGACAGTGGCGAACAAATCAAACACAGGTACACTATGTAGAATATGAACACATTAAATTTTTGTTAAAGCATTTTAGCCATGAAATTGCTAGAAATTAACAAATTTTGTTCAGGTATTCGGTTCCGCATTGTACTTAATCAAATGTCCATATTTTTCTTGCAAGCAGATTTGCTAAATTTCCCCTATATGGAGCTATCCATCAGGGTTGTAATGACTCAGACTCGAGACTCGAGACTTGAGTCGACACGAGTCCCGATTTACACTGACTTGACTTACTTGAGACTCGAACTTCAAATGACTTGACTTGACTTGACTTGGGACTCGAAGACCATTTGACTTGACTTGGGACTCGAAGGCAGTTTGACTTGACTTGACTTGGGACTTGAGCAGAAGGAGACTCGTTACAACCCTGCCATCTATAAAGTAATTATGCACGGAGGGGGGAGGGGGGTGGTCAGAGCCAATGCGTATGCCAATGTTAAAGTCAATAGATGACGTCACAAATTTTGCTAAAAAATGCGTACGGGGGAGGGTCTAAAAAGTCGGCATTTCGTGCGTACATGCTTCATGGACGGCCCCTATTTTGGCTCACAGAAAATTGATTTGCAAATGTCAAAAAAAACAATCGTAATTCTTCATTAACATTTATAGATTCTTAAGTTAGCAGATTTGTAAATATTTTGTGTTTCGTTGCGTAGACGTCAAGAGAGTTTGACCTGGGAGGACAAAGGTTACACTGCCCTCGTCCATCGACGATTGGTCCTCCTCAGTAAAGTCTTCCTTCCGTGGAAACATCTCGTCCACGGTGACAAAGTCACGGGAACCAAAAAACCACAAACTTCCAAGTTGTCTCAAAAACGGACACTGGAAATCAAAGGCGCATCGTCAGATCGCCCCGAGACGAGTTCAAAGCGACGAAGACCCGACGGGATCCGGGAAGCAGGAACAAAAAGAAAATGGACGGCCCTGACGCCAGGAGTTACAGGTTTACGGAATCTGGGGAACACATGTTACATGAACTCAATCCTACAGGTCTTGGGGTGAGTGCTTATAATTGTTGCCAGGGGGCGATTTTACAAAGAAATATTTGTGATGAACCCGTCGCAAAGTTACGACTATCAAATATGTCATCGCAACTTTGCCAAGGGTTCTGCCCAAGGATTGTATAGCGCTGCGTAGCGGTTCTGCCCACGACTTGTGATGTGGACTCGCCGCAGGTGTTTCATGAAATGCAATTATAAAACCTGTGTTAGAAGAAACCTCGTTTTAATTCATGATTTTTTCATTCTTGTCTCAGCCATTTACATCAATTCAGAGAATGCTTTCTGCGTTTGGAACTTAACCTTCGACCTTTTACAAAGAGCCAGTCTACGGGAACGAGACGACAGATTGAGTATATGAGGCAAACGACAATGGAGTGTTTTGAGGTAGGCTTTGAAACAAAAATGACTTGAAATAATCTACTCGCTACTCGGAAGAGCCCTGCAACTGTAGTTGTGTCAATACACTGTATAACAATAGCAATGAATTTTGTGACATTTCACTTTACACCCACCCCCGTATTCAGCTGTGCTGCACATCCCCCAATTGCTTAATCATAACAAATGACACATCATCGTAAAGAGGAATAACCGGGCTTTCCAATGTTACCAAATTCAAGGAAAATTACTTGGTATCAAGAGAAAAATTGTTGGTCAAACGTTAGTTTCTGAACATTTTTTTAGGAGTTTAATTGAAAATCTGCCAAGCTTCTTTTTGTAACATTCTGGAAGTTTTTATCATTTATAGGAAGCACAGAAACCGAAAGCCGGGGCGATATCCAAAGGACATCTTCTCCGTCAACCAGGCACCTCAGCTGGGGGTCTTAGTGGGGGGTCCAGTGAAACCCTCGACCCATCAAAGTACAAGGATCCCAAAACTGTCAGGAACAACTTGTAAGTTGGGATCTTAACAGTTCATCAAAGAGCATTAAAAAGTCTTCATTAAATCAAAGAAATTCCCTGGTCATTGGGGTCAATTATATCATCCCTTAAGCCTTCTCAGCTCCCTGGGGAGTATACAGCCCTGGCTGCCGGCTTATCACACACATTACGTTTACTACCCTTACATTTACTCCTGGGTGAAGAGGGGCAAAGTGCCTTGCCCAAGGGCACACACCATGTATGAGGCGGACTCAAACCCACAACCTCTAGAATAAACTAGATTTATCTGCTGTAGTGCTCCAGGTTTGTAAATTCTTTGTATCGTTTTTTGTTTTTGTTTTTTGTTGTCACCCCTCCAGCCCACTCTGTCATGAACTACACGTTCTCTACCGCGTCATGTGGTCTGGGAAGTGGGCCATTGTCTCCCCCCATGCCATTCTGAGCAGCGTATGGAGACTCATTCCGTCGTTTCGTGGCTACTCGCAGCAGGACGCCCAGGAGTTTCTCTGGTAATTGTCTTTGAGGTTTTTCATTTATGTAACATAACCATTATTGTAAGTGAAAGGAAGTGTGCGATTTTTGCCACGAATTAGGTACGATTAGGTATGATTGTGTATAGAGTCTATAGACAGTCTCTGGTAATCTCACCAAATCGTACCTAATCTTTTGAAATTTGTGGCAAAAATCGGACAGTGGGAGACCCGCTTAAGCCTCTGGCTTTCTACACATGTCCGTGACAAGTCCCGCACAAGTCCAGTAACAAGAAGCAAAAGATGAACACGCACAAAATAATGCCTTTGTTGGAGTTCCTTTGAATATCTTGTGACTTGAATTAAGACCCAGGGACTTGTGGTGGACTTGTGAGGACTTGTGAGGACTTGTGACGGACTCGACTACAACCCTGGTAGACATGTGCGCTACTCAAGAATCCACCATTATTATTTTACCGTATGGACCAACGCAATAATTAGCCTATTTCGTGTTGTGACAGCGAATTTCTGGACAAGATCCACGCAGAGCTCCAATGCGTAGCGTCAGCGCCGCTAGTTCAAATGGCCAGCGGTGTTTTCGTACCAACCAAGGATATCATCATACGGAGCTTTGAGGGAGGGCTAGTCAGTCAGGTCATGTGTCTACAGTGTCTCAACAAATCCAACACGTTTGAGCCGCTCGGAGATATGTCGCTGGAGTTTCCTGAAAGGTATTGATTGATTTTTAGGGCCGTCTAAAGTTGTCAACATTTTTACGGTTCTACAGAGCGTATTATTTTTCAAGAGCACCCCCTCCCCCTGAAATACTACTTACAAACATTTGTTGTCACTACCATGAAATGTCAACATTTTACAGTGCATGTAAAGTTGTACGCAGACCACCTTCCCCCTTCCTGCGCTCTGTAGAACTGTAAAAATGTTGACAACTTTGGACGGACCCTCAGTGTAACAATCCTAAGCATGTGTGGTTTAGTAGGAGCATATGTGGTTTAGCAGAAATACCTAGAAATACCTAGGCGGCTCGGGCATTATCAGTACCCAGGACCCCTAGCTGGCTTTAAACGTGTGTTTAAGATTGGCCAAACCTACTTTTAACCCCTAAATACTTGCAAACAATGCCACAGGCTTTCTTGCAGTTGAGTGGTTGGGTTATATTATATTATATTATATACCTCATACATTGATTCTCGTTCACTGATTGGTTAAAAGCAGATCACGCGACATAGATTAGTTCAACCATTTCCATGTGCAACTGAAAAAACTACTATTGTTTGACCTTTTGCGTCATAGGTCAAAGGATAGTACTTTCTAAAAGTACTATTTGACAGCGCGTATGGAATACGCACGAGCGTGTGCCAGCACGCGCGCGCGGGAGACGCGTGTTTGCGTGAAGCAACCAGTGGTGTTCGCGTTTACGCGAATAATGTGCACTTTGGTTTGGCTCTCTGAAATATCAATCATTTGACACAAAAAAAATCAATGTATGAGGTATATAAAACAAATATTGACTGCTCTTTATTCGGGTGATGGTGTAAAGTACCGCCCCTCAGTAATCTTGAGACGGCAGTCCTGCTATTTTCCCTCGGCCTGGGGCCTCAAGAAAATAGCAGGACTGCCGTTTCAAGATCACCTCGGGAAGATAGTTTGCACCATCACCCTCATGAGCAGTCAATATTTGTATACTATCACCCTCATGAGCAGTCAATATTTGTATACTATCACCCTCATGAGCAGTCAATATTTGTATACTATCACCCTCATGAGCAGTCAATATTTGTATACTATTTCATGTCATATTATTTCAAATTGTTGTATTGCAGGTGTCATATTTCAGCTTTTTACCCATTGAATTCACCCCAGGTACCAGTTCAGTGAGTGGCGCACAAGCCTGTCGGAAACTAGCTGTCACCTGACCGAAATGCTCGCTAAGTTCACTGAGCGCGAGCACCTTGGCAAGGTGTATGCCTGCGAACGTTGTAACAGCCGACGACGCAACGTATCCGCCAAACCGGAGGTACACACCGAAGCGACCAAGCGACTCTTGCTGACAAAACTGCCCCTCGTTCTACGACTTCACCTCAAAAGATTTAGGTGAGCAGAGGGCCAATTTCTTAAAACTTTTCAGCAGACAAATTTGGGGTGTTATGGCCGAGCGGTCTAGTGCGTCGAACTTAAGTTCCTGTGCTAGTAATAGGGCGTGTTTGTTTCGCGACAGATCCGAATTCAGATCCCGGGTTATTTAACCGCGCAGAAACAAACAAAACTGCTCTCTACTACAAATTAAAGTCACGTGAATTGGATCTGCGCAGATCTGAATCTGGATCCGTCCGAAACAAACACGCCCCTAGAATGTAGGTTCGATTCCTGGCCGTGACGGGTTGTGGCACCTGTGCCCTTGAGCAAGGCACTCAACCACACTTGCTCCCATTCCTGTAATTGGCGGTCCCTCCGCTGTTGGATGTGGTATATAAATAAATAAATAAATAAATTAATCCAAAATTTGTTTGCTTTATAAAAAAAAAAGGGGTTAGCAGTCAAAATCTTATGTGATGTGTATTACAATCGACTGGTGTTCTGCTATTCTTGCTAAAAACACAAGTTGACATACAATTTTGACTATTAACCCATTTTTATAAAGCAAACAAATTTTGGATTAAGCAAATTTTTCTGCTAAGCAGCTTTATGAAATTGGCCCCAGGTGACAGGTGTAACTATGTTTTTGTTTAGTAGGGGGAGGTATTGATCAGTTTTTAGTTGATTTTAGTGATTTTTAAACGTTTAAATGAACCTTTTGCTTGTTTAACATGAATAGGATCTGCACTGATATACTTCCTTTCGCATGCACACTTAGTTTCCAGACTAAATTTTTGTTGCTATGTAATGTGACCAGGTGCACGTGGCAGGTGTGAAGTACAGACTCAAGGACATCTTTTGTTAAAAAAGTTACTTTTTTTCCTTCTAAACTTTGAACCCCGTCATAAGAATAAAGGATAAAGTCTACACCCGTTGATTTTTAAGAGTAAATTTTTACAGGTGGTGCGGTCGAAATCATCGCGAAAAGATCAACGTTCACGTGAATTTTGAGGAGGAATTGAACCTGCGGCCGTATTGCTACATGGGCAAAGAGGATGAGAACAGATTGACCAATGAGGACTTCATCTACGACTTGACGACGGTCGTTATACATCATGGCAGAGGGTAAGACTTATGTAAAGTCAAGAATTAAAACCAAAAAACCAAAAATTCAACCGAATGTCCCATATTTTATATACTTCAACTTGCGACGGACAAGTATGCCTTGGAAATTCATCCTTTTTGAGAACCTTGTGGAGACCTTTTCATAATTTTCTTCCCTATTACACCCATAGGGTCTCCAGAGGGTATTAAGTATTTGTACATAAGAAAAAAGGGATGTCTCCACAAGGATACAAATACCAGAATGCCAGAACTAATGTAAGCTTTATATCCGCAGAGCGCTTTAACCAAGCATCCATATTATGCAACGTACATATGCTACAACTTGGAAGAAAACCTCTTTATAGCCAGTTTTATGTCGGGGGTCATTCCCTGGGGGTCATTCAAACGAGAGAGTACTGAACATTTTGCTGAACTGTCTTCAACTCAAGCCGACACTGTACTCAAAAAATGAGAATTTGTTTTTATTATTTCACAGGTTTGGGTCAGGACATTACACAGCCTATTGCTGGAATACCGTTGGAGGTAAATTAATAAACCCCCTCTGCTCGTTCTTATCCTTCCCCCCTCCCTCTGCCCCCGCCCCTTCCCCCTCCCTCTGCCCCCTCTCCCCTCCCTCTGCCCCCTCTCCCCTCCCTCTGCCCCCTTCCCTGCTCTTTAACCAAGTGGGATGCAGTTAGCCCCCAGCACTAGAGCAGTCTCTGGAGTATTTTTTGTTACAAATTCGGTTTATTTTCATTTTCTGTACAGGTTTTTGGGTGCATTGCAACGATGCTCGCCTTGAACTCTGCTCCATTGAAGATGTCACTGCCTGCCAAGCTTACATCTTGTTCTACACAAAGCGAACTGCAACTGTTGCTCACGTTGGTGAATTCCCCTCGATAAAAGGACGAGACGAAGAGGACGGGCCCTCACGGCCAATCAGAAAGAGACGTTTCACGTTATGATAAACAACAGCGCACCGGGATTGAGTATTCACGACCAAAATCAAAAACATTTCGTCTCCTTAAAACCAGAACAGTCTATGTCCAGTTTTGGCTAAAATTAGTTTTTTGGGCAACGAGGCCCATGCATCAACATTTACAAGGTGTAAGTAACATCAATCTATAAGATTACTATTTATGCTAGAGTTTCTGATTTTTCAGCAACATTCAACTTTTAAACTTGTTTTTCTCAAAATTACATTTTTGGACGAGACTGTTTGCTTTTAAGGGGACGATTTGTTTTATAGCTTATCAGAGTGTTTGATTTGCCATCGCGTGATACACAAGTCTGCCCCGATGGCAGCCACCACTGCCCGAGCTTGCGGCATGGTGTAAGGCTCGGTGTAATGACGTCACCTAGTAACTGTGTGGAATTCGCAAGTAGTGAAACATAACAAACAATATTAAAGCGTAACTACCGAAGATATATGAACAGGGGTCTATTTCACAAAAATTAAGACAAGTTTGATGCAATCTAATTCCCTATACCAACGTCCCAAGATAAGAAGAGTGACCCACATGTCTTAGCGCTTTGTGAAATTGGCCCCTGGTCATGTTTCTAAATTAACAGGTCTCACCAGTTAGTACAAATTATCAACTAACCACTGAGACCTGGGATTGATTTTACAAAAGTTCAGATGAGTTTACTGCGTCCTAATTACCATACCAACGTCCCAAGACAAGAAGAGTGACCCTTCCTAAGATGTGTCTTAGCGCTTTGTGAAAACGGCCCCAGTTCTTTTTGCATTTAGCATCATTACAAATTCCTCCGTTTCTGAAAAGTATGCCAAAGAGCAATCATGTGCACTGCCTTTAAAATATCTCCTAATTCCTTATGATGTACATGTAGAAGAGGTAGTAATTAATAGATTATGACAATTCAGAAAGAAACCGAGTGAAACTTGTGTAATTTCCGTCATGTTTTCATGCGAGAGTAAAACATATTGTTTAAAGGCACAGGCTCGTCAGCAATGCGCGTGCGCCAAATTCGTGCCACGAAATACGCAGCTCCATAGCAAAGGCACGGAGCTGCGAATTTCGTTGCACGAATTTGGCGTGCGTGCATTGCTGATGATCCTCTGCCTTTTTAAGGGTCCGTCCAAAGTTGTCAACATTTTCACGGTTCTACAAAGCCTAGGAAGGGGTGGGGGAGGAGGGGGATCGAGGGCCACGTAGGACTGTACATGCACTGTAAAATTTGGACATTTCGTGGTAGTGACAACAAATGATAAGTAGTATTTCAGGGGAGGGAGGGAGCGGTCTGGAAAAATACTAGTCTCAGTAGAACTGTGAAAATGTTGACAACTTTAAACGGCCCCTAAAATTGTAGCTCTGTAATTATTTGTACAATTTCGTCTCTCAGGAATATACATGCATACATGCTGCAACATTTTGGAATATAAACCACGACTTTATTTCCATTCATTGCAACATACATTATTTTTAATTGTAATATAACAGTGGGTTAGAAAGACCAAACGAAGTGTGTATTATACCTTCTCAGATTTTGTAAAAATGTGTAAAATTGTTGTGGAGGCTTTTCATTGTTTCCTTAAAGCGGGCCTCCCACTGTGCGACGGATTTTTGTCACGAATTTCCTACGATTGGGTACGATTGTGTGTAGAGTCTAGTATAGGCAGTCTAGTCTGCGATAATCGTACCAATTCGTAGCAAATTCGTGGCAAAAATCGCATAGTGGGAGGCCCGCTTTAGAAATGGATGAAGGGAATTGACCGTCGTGTCTGTGAAGTAGCGAAATAAAAGCGAATATCATAGTGAACATTTGTTTTGTTGAAATTACATTCCAACAGAATTCGCTGGCCGAGTTGTGATGTCACATTGAGGGCGCTGTACCGTAACTATGGTTACTGGTTCACGCTCACGTCTTACATCCATTGTGTTTGCGCAGTGTATTTTACTGTTATTCTTTTAGGCTGCATCCGAATCCATTGTCTAGAGCTAGGTCTAGGTCTTTGCTCCATTGGAAGTACGTGGAGACACGAAGACAATAGACCTAGTCATAGCTCTGGAAGCCCGTTTCGGACACAGCCTTAGAAGAAAATATATTCGAAAATAAGGACAATAATGGCTTGCAATGGTTTGCTCATACCTACTCTCATAGCGATACACTATCCTGCCTCCTTATTTTGCGATGTTGGTAACAGAAAAACTCAACAGAAAATGTTCCCCTTGTGTGTTCCTATGCAACAAGGCGCAACTTCTGGTAAAAAAAGGAAAAGTTAACCCCTCATATTTTGTTGTTCTTCGCACAATTGATACCTTTACAAAATAGATTATTACTACTCCGTAAATTTTGTGAAATTTATGGTCTAAACAATTCATTAGAATTAAGAAAAATAATTTTCCTTGCAACAGTTAAGAATCCAATATCGGTTATCGTTTTTCTTTTGCAACAAAAATGGAAATATAAATTAGACCTATTGTTTTTAGTCGAATCTCGTTAATACGAGGTCCTTGACACTACATTATGTTGTAACACGAACCTTGTATTATCAAGAATGAAAGCATGCAAGGAATTGAGATTTCGTATTTTCAATTTAAAACAGCGCTGTACTGTTCATGTTAACTTCGCTTCAAAAATATTTTTATAGGCCTATTGCTGTATATTTTAGTCACATTGGAATATGGTCGATTACTGTTGCAAAAGTCTCTGGCCATTTCTAATTCTAATTCTTCATGGGTTTCCTCACGCTTCCGAGTGACAGTGTATTGAGGAATCCTTGGTATGAATACCAGAAAGAAATAATAATAAGAAGAAGAAGAAAAAGAGCAGTCTGCACATAATAGCGGCACTGTTTTACCAAAGACGGATCATAAGGAACCGACATTGGCCTTTTCACATGACAGAACTCGCCCCTCATCTTACTGCGGCCGTTGCTACGACCGTTGCCTGGTAACGCCAAGGTATTATAATAACGCACATCGCTTCCAAAATTACCTCCACGCTCTTAGGTTCTGCACTTTCCACACTATACCATTATTAGTTAATTGCATTTACATTAAGAGTAAGACCATTGTGTAATCTTTGTAAATCACGTGTTTATGACAATATAACCGAGCTGTGCGCTCACAATGCATTGTCTTTGTTAAGGATTCGCCCACACGATGCTACAGGCTACATAGTGCTCCGTGTCGCATCAGAAAATAATTATATTACGTTGGAATTTCTGGCAATCGATATTTCAAGTTGCAAGAGAAACAAAGGACTAGTACCTGCACCATACCAGCGCTGTAACCGGGGTGCAAAGGTAAGACATGACAACAGGATTACAAATTGTCTTCAATTGGAACCTAAATATCAATTCTTAAAGCTTCACTGTCCGTGTTTGGGCAAAAGGATTTAAAACAAAAAATAATCCACACAAGCGAACGAATTTAGAAAGCGTACGTGTCTATGTAACGAAAAATATAAACAACAACAAATTCCGACGTCGGGAATTGGAGATACAAGCCTTTTTCTTGAAACGGGCTTCACATGTTGTACATGGGTGCGTACGCTGTACATAGTATGTGTACAATGTACACATGTACGCCCACATGTACATTTACGTTATAACCCTGTCGAATAAAAGACAGGGCCTGTCTTTTATTATTTCTTGTTTTTAATCGACTGGCATTAATCCTTGACGGATTTTTACGTTTTTGGTACCAAATGAAAGCTGATACCTTTTTCTTTTAAAAATAAATTGACGCTCAAATCGGCCTAAAATTGGACAGTGCAACTTTAAAAATAAGAACATGTCTCTGCAGCCAATCTCATTCTTATATGGACTGAAACATCTACACTGAAAAAAAATATAAACGCACCATGTAAATTATTTATGTAACATAAAATGGGCGACCCTATATGAGCTGATATTGTCTTATAATTGTACAAATTGGATATTTTAACGGACAGTAATCTGTAGCATATTGAACAACAAAATGAATTTTGTATGATTTAATATATTGTGCAACCATTAAGGCTAGTAAACGTTTCAAAGTGTCACATGGGGCGTTTATAATTTTGTTCAGTGTACAATTCGAAACGTTCATGACTATTTTTCTGGGTGTTACCGCACACTAAATTAATTAAAATACAGGGGTGCGAAATCGGGGGCTACAGCCCCCTAAAACCCATTGTATTCCTGTATTTTAATGAGGCTGGATCCGCCATGGTTGCACTGCACCCACATTTTATGACAATGTCCACTTTTGTATGTTCTACATGTATGGACCCTTTGCACCCGCGTCCATGACAGGGGGCAGGTTTCCATATTTAAATGATGTGACAATAGATCCACAAAGTGCCTACTCGTGCATGACGCACTGTGACAATGTGACTGCCTCAGGGTCTTTCGATTAATTGAATGTTCTATTCCACTCAGCTTCGCGGAATTGAATATTCATGATTACTATTAGGGGCGTTCGAGATGCTTACACCGTGTAACGCGGGTTTACACCGGGGAAGCCCCCAGAAGATGCAAAACGAACGACACGGGGTTTCGCTTTGAATTATGGGAACACGTGGTCAAAGGTTGTTGCCGGCTGGGGCTTTATAAACGCTGTTATCGTTTGTCTCGGGATGAAAAATTAAGCCGGCGCCACGCAAAAATAGTTTTCCTAAATTGCCGCAATAAACTTTGTCAATGCCCACAGACATCTACTGATTCAGCAAAAGGTATTTACAGCCCTATTCCCTCCTATATTGTGGACGTCATAAACCTGTGTTTTTCTTCGTACTCACGTCGCGATCCCAAATTGTCCGCCATGTTTTACTACTCGCGGTTACTAGGTGACGTCATTACACCTTGCTTTACAACACAGACCCGCCCGCGAGCTCGGGTAGTGGTGGCTGCCACCGGGGCAGACTCGTGTAACAGCACGTTATGGCTAAAAGAACGCTCCGGTGTAAGTTGGTGTGACACGGTGTAAGCATCTCGAACGCCCTAATGTATTTGTTACTATTGATCTAATAAATATTCATTGTTTGTACTGTTAGCTCTAAATATTCATTATTTGAACATAATTGTAATTTCGGTCAAACCTCCGTTCGCGGTCGTACAAAAATCGATGGCTTTCACACCATAATTTCAAATACCAAAAGTATAAAGATATAGAGTACTATTAGACTACTAAAGCGTGTACATGACTACTGTCATGTACCAGGGTAACTGGATCTAAACATTAGCTAGTATAAGAAAACATCCCGATTGCTAAAGCACAGGGGAACAACTCACTGGTTTTAGCGTATAGACCCAGTAACCTTGGCAGCACACAATGGTGACGCCACGCTTTCACTTGCGGGTTTTGGCGGGAAGGGAAAGGGGACGGACGAATCGATATGTTGTTGTAATGAAGATTTTATGACACAGAATAGCAGCACTGCCTTGTGCTGAAGCATAGAGAAAGGTAGCCTTTAGTCAAGGCTGCCTTGGCGAGTTATATATTCGCGCGCAGTCAGTTTTCCAACGCTGTATGAATGTTAGTCTTTCCTCAAGCGCTAGCAAAACAGTGCACAAAACAAACCTCGCCACGGACGCCTTGACTAAAGGCTAAGAGATAGGTTGTTTCCTTCCTCCATGGCTGAAGCGAACCTTGAGAAACGTGAAAGTACGAAATCAGCTAACAGTACTCTCTTACTTGAACTTGCATGTAACTGAAGAGTCTTATGTTTTTGGGGTTGATTTGGACATCATTGTTACCTGCATTTCCGCCAAGTAAATAAAAAAAGTTCAAATTTTGAAATTATATAGACTGTATCGAATATATAGCTGCCATCTTGTCGGGCAGTTTCTTTATCCTTGAGGACATGCATGGTTGCGAATTTTGTGCGTATTGACCATTTTGGGAGTCAAATAATGCTGAGTCATTGTGGAAGCAATGTGCGCGTTATGTGTGTCTCTGGTGGGCGTAACGCGGTTTAGTTCACCAATGGGAGCCTCATCATAGCGCGTTACGCGCGCTATGGACACACACAACGCGCACGCACGTTGCTTCCACAACGACGCGGCATTGTTTTACTCCAAAAATGACGTCATTGGCACGAGCTCAATAGGATTATTGTTGACAAACGTAATCACCAAATATTGCCCTACAAGATGGCAACTGTTCTGTTCGATTACGGTCTATATTAATTGGTTTGAAGGACATGTATTCTTGGGTTTTACTTTCTTGACAACCGGTTTCTCCGCCATTACCGTCTCCATACTATGGCACGCCAAAGTGAAACAAATTAAATACTGACAATTTAATGTTGACGCATATTTTCGCAAATGTTGCGCAAGTGGGCATGACTTTTAAATGTTGATAGACTGTTTGAAACTGACATACCGTGCTTTTGTTAGCAAGTGTTTAAGAATGTTGAGACTTATTTTTTAGGGTTGATGGCAAAATTATCAGTGTTGAATTATCTCCGCTTTGGCGTACCATACGCGTGACGTCAACAAATATCATATCCGCCATTACTGTGTCGATACTATGGCACGCCAAACAAAAAAGCACGGTATGCCAGTTTTAAACAGTCTATCAACATTCAAAACTCATGCCAGTGTTGAATTATTTTGGCTTTGGCGTGCCATAGTATGAACACAGTAATAGTGGATAAGCTAGCAACCGGTTGCCAAGAAAGTGAAACCCAAGAATTAGTATGCATGTAACCCACCAATCCGAAAACAAGAGAAGATATGCCGTTTTCCCCCATCCCGGCTGCCAACATTATGTGCAACGATCAGACAACCAAAGCAATGCATAGTTAGTTCCGAACTGTCAATCAAGCCGAACCCGCCGACCAATCACAACAGAGCTAGCATATATCACTGACATAGGTCAAAGTGCACTGTCTCACAACAACATGATCACGCGATATGTTCTGCCGGCCCCATACAATTTGTCACAGTGTTGTATGCGATGATCCGGGTGAATTTTTGGTTTCAAGGCCGGTCGTTTCGTTGTTCAAAGGTACGAAAGCACGTGTCATGATATGACATCCCTATATTACTGGCCCTTTACTCTGTGTGTTCTAAGATAACTGTCGACCCTGAAACATGAATGCCTTTGAGTTTTCTCCAATGAATCTGTGCTTTCCGTCCCATTGCTTTGTGCGTAGTGTGTCGCCATTTTGACGATAGCGTGTAAGCCATAGCAACAATATCCACGGGGGCGGGGCTAACTAGGCAAACTCGGCACTATGCATTAACGACTGTCAAAAATGTCAAGTTCCAAATGGGACAATTCAAGGGCGATATATGTAATTTTGTCAGTACTCATTAAAGGCACTTGACAGTAATTAAATTAATTGCCAAGGCAATTAATTTATATCATGTCATAAACATGGTGACCATGCATTGTTGGCTTATATGAGTTAATTGGGCTTAATCCACGTATACCGAACAACACAAGAAACGCAAATTTTCGTCAGAAAATTCACTGAAGATCAAACTATTCAGACAGCAACTAACTTCTTTATGCATGGCAGCATAAAGCTTTCGTATATTTTGAAAATTCCTAATCTGTCAAATTGACTGCACAATTAAAGGCACAGACTCGTCAGCAATGCGCGCTAAATTCATGCCACGAATTACGCAGCTCCATAGCAAAGGCATAGAGCTGCGTATTTCGTGGCACGAATTTGGCGCGCGCGCATTGCTGACGAGTCTGTGCCTTTAAACGAACGCAATATCTGGTATGGTACCTAATCACCAATGATTTAAAACAACGATTTTTCTCTCATCCCAACTAAGTTTGGTTGCACAAGTAAAGACATTGTTTGCGTTAATTACTTTGTCATTCCTTACTTTTAGTACCCCGTTCCATAAGAGATTTAGTGTCATTTTCATCAAACCACGTATACCTACACCAATCCGGTAATAAGGTCTCCTTCCCTGTACATCCACCATAGCTGGGGGCTTCCATTGAATGAACTGTATGTTTTTGTTGTTGCTGCATTTGTTTACTTCGAACAAGTTGCGCGTCTTTGTAGGGTTGTGTGCGCGCGAAGGCGGGCGCGTCGCGTGTACGCGAAGGCGGGCGCGTCGCGTATACGCGAAGGAGGCTCGTTCGTGCATTGTAATGGATGAGCGCTTTTCGTTCTAACAGCAACACAAAACGCACAGCCCATGCACTGGACGCCCCCAGCTATGGCGGATATGCAGGGAGGAGATATTAGTTACCGGATTGGTGTATAGTGTTACTCTTGATCTTTCTCCTCAGAATGACGAGATTATTTTTGTGAAAAGAGGGCATGGTTTTGATTTTTGAGGGAAATCGTGGGGTAAAAACAGGAATAACTGACCAAAAGTTTAACAAATTCAAGATAACGTTTTATGCTCAATAAAGCATGAAAGACCGTTTTTAATTGGCTGAGAAAGCTTTCACTTTAATACCCGGTCTCTGATTGGTCAAGGAGTAGGAGTTTTTTAAAACATGAAACAGCAGAAGGCCAAATTCAAGTGAGTTAGCAATGCTGAAGCTGACAAAACAGGCAAGACAAATTGTATTATTTGAAGGAATTATCGTCCAAAAGTTTTAAAAAACTATGGATTAGGGGAATGAAGAAGAGTTGGTTGTAAAAGTTATTACAAAAAAATGGGTGGCCTAAAAGTAAGGAATGCCATTATTTTGTTACTCGGCTTCGATTCAAGATCAAAACCATTAAGTTCCATTTTGGCATGATTCAGGTTCCATCATGTTTGGCAACTCAGTCAGAATTGGGCTTGCCTTCCTGATTTTACATCTCATGGTTTCTGGTCTGCTGGGGGAAGAGCGTCAACCTTTATACAAGTCGTATTTCCATCGAGATTGCGTCCGAATCGAGTTTGGACCAGATGGACGCCCTCAGCTTGACCAAGAAGACATTCCCGATGTCATCAACGCCACTTTCGCCAAATTCCGAGAGTCTTGGATGAAAGGGAGGGGAGAAGAAAGCCTGAAGGCGACTACGGTGCGCAGCATCATCGATAAGTCACTCACGAAGTTGGTTATCATCGACGCGTTTGCCAAGATCGCGGACCGGGTTTCCGTGGCTTCTAAGAGATGGGGCGCTATCGTACGCAACGAGACCCGGGAGTACTACCGCGCACGGCTTGCTGAGTTTGGCGGTATCGAACGCAACGAGACCCGGGAGTACTACCGCGCACGGCTTGCTGAGTTTGAGGGTGATCTACCCCTACCTGGCACCGGTAAAGATCGACCGCACCTGTCTACACCTAGAGAAGCTTTCATGGAAACCGGTACAGATCGACCGCCCCTGTCTACACCCAGAGAAGCTTTCATGGGAACCGGTACAGATCGACTGCCCACGTCTACAGACCGAGGATCTTCATCGAAAACCGGTACAGATTTAGTATTTGTGACGGGCTCTAGGGAAATGAGTCACAAGTCGCGCCGGCTATAGTTGTTGTTGTATATTTTATTGCATCTTCGGCAAATAAGGCCCTTTATGCCATAAACTATACGGTTTTAGCTTTAACTATACTATATTATGAACTTGAGATGACGAAGAAGGAGTAATTGCAGTTTTAGACGCCCCGGATTCGAACCCGGGACCCCAGAGGTGAAAGGCGAGGAAAGAACCCGTACGCCAACGCTCATTAAAATACCTAAACACAAAAGAAATCACAGGCGTAACACAGACATCCCAGGGGGAACACAGACATTCCAGGCGGTATCTCGGCACCGCTAGGAATTTCCATTGTGTTTTGGTGTTTTATTAAGCGTGGATTTGCCGCGGATTTCTTTTTATGGTCGCAAAAAGAATACTAGCCAGCGCGACTTGTGACTCATTTTCCTAGAGCCCGTCACTTTTAGTATTTATTTCATTTTCCCGGATATACACTAACTTAATGTCACAGAACTACAGACAGATAGGCCTAATGATCATAATAAATAATAAAGGGAAACAAAACCACAAAACAAAACAAAACAAAAAAAAGATCAAAACTGCAAATCAACACAAAAAACTAAAACAACATCAAATTAGCTCCCACAGGATTGCCCAAAAGAAACTAATTTCTGTCAGGGGGCTCTCCAAACTGATTGAATGACAAAACAATTAAACATAAATATATAAGAATATGGTATTTACACAAATTAAAAACTAATGTACCTACACGTTTGTACTACTGATCTACTGTCCCTATCTACAGACGGAGGATCTTCATCGGAAACCGGTACAGATGTGTCCACGTCTACAGACGGAGGATCTTCATCAGAAACCGGTAAAGATGTACTGTCCACGTCTACAGACGGAGGATCTTCATCGGAAACCGGTACAGATTTGACCACGTCTACAGACGGAGGATCTTCATCAGAAACCGGTACAGATGTACTGTCCACGTCTACAGACGGAGGATCTTCATCGGAAACCGGTACAGATTTAGTATTCATTTCATTTTCCGGGATATACACTTAATGTCACAGAACTACAGACAGATAGGCCTAATGATCACAATAAATAATAAAGGGAAAAAAACTACAAAACAAAAAAAAGAAAAAAAAAAGATCAAATCTGCAATTAACACAAAAAATTAAAACAACATCCAATTATTTTATTTTATTTATATACCACATCCAACAGCGGAGGGACCGCCAATTACAGGAATGAGAGCAAGTGTGGTTGAGTGCCTTGCTCAAGGGCACAGGTGCCACAACCCGTCACGGCCAGGAATCGAACCTACATTCTAGTACTAGCACAGGAACTTAAGTTCGACGCACTAGACCGCTCGGCCATAACACCCCAATTAGCCCCCGCAGAATTGCCCAAAAGAAACTAGTTTTTGTCAGGGGGCTTTCCAAACTGATTGGATGACAAAACAATTAAACATAAATATATAAGTACTAGTATATGGTATTTACACAAATTAAAAACTAATGTACAAGTTTGTACTACTGATTTACTGTCTCTGTCTACAGACGGAGGATCTTCATCGGAAACCGGTACAGATCTACTGTCCTCTTCTACAGACAAAGGATCTTCATCGGTGTCCTCGTCTACAGACGGAGGATCTTCATCGTTGTCCTCTTCTACAGACAAAGGATCTTCATCGTTGTCCTCTTCTACAGACAAAGGATCTTCATCGTTGTCCTCGTCTACAGACGGAGGATCTTCATCGTTGTCCTCTTCTACAGACAAAGGATCTTCATCGGTGTCCTCGTCTACAGACGGAGGATCTTCATCGTTGTCCTCTTCTACAGACAAAGGATCTTCATCGGTGTCCTCGTCTACAGACGGAGGATCTTCATCGTTGTCCTCTTCTACAGACAAAGGATCTTCATCGGTGTCCTCGTCTACAGACAAAGGATCTTCATCGTTGTCCTCGTCTACAGACGGGGGATCTTCATCGTTGTCCTCGTCTACAGACGGAGGATCTTCATCGGTGTCCTCGTCTACAGACGGAGGATCTTCATCGTTGTCCTCGTCTACAGACGGAGGATCTTCATCGTTGTCCTCGTCTACAGACGGAGGATCTTCATCGTTGTCCTCGTCTACAGACGGAGGATCTTCATCGTTGTCCTCGTCTACAGACGGAGGATCTTCATCGGCGTCCTCGTCTACAGACGGAGGATCTTCATCGATGTCCTCGTCTACAGACGGAGGATCTTCATCGTTGTCCTCGTCTACAGACGGAGGATCTTCATCGTTGTCCTCGTCTACAGACGGAGGATCTTCATCGGCGTCCTCGTCTACAGACGGAGGATCTTCATCGTTGTCCTCGTCTACAGACGGAGGATCTTCATCGTTGTCCTCGTCTACAGACGGAGGATCTTCATCGTTGTCCTCGTCTACAGACGGAGGATCTTCATCGGCGTCCTCGTCTACAGACGGAGGATCTTCATCGTTGTCCTCGTCTACAGACGGAGGATCTTCATCGTTGTCCTCGTCTACAGACGGAGGATCTTCATCGTTGTCCTCGTCTACAGACGGAGGATCTTCATCGTTGTCCTCGTCTACAGACGGAGGATCTTCATCGGCGTCCTCGTCTACAGACGGAGGATCTTCATCGTTGTCCTCCTCTACAGACGGAGGATCTTCATCGTTGTCCTCGTCTACAGACGGAGGATCTTCATCGTTGTCCTCGTCTACAGACGGAGGATCTTCATCGGCGTCCTCGTCTACAGACGGAGGATCTTCATCGTTGTCCTCGTCTACAGACGGAGGATCTTCATCGTTGTCCTCGTCTACAGACGGAGGATCTTCATCGTTGTCCTCGTCTACAGACGGAGGATCTTCATCGTTGTCCTCGTCTACAGACGGAGAATCTTCATCGTTGTCCTCGTCTACAGACGGAGGATCTTCATCGTTGTCCTCGTCTACAGACGGAGGATCTTCATCGGCGTCCTCGTCTACAGACGGAGGATCTTCATCGTTGTCCTCGTCTACAGACGGAGAATCTTCATCGTTGTCCTCGTCTACAGACGGAGGATCTTCATCGTTGTCCTCGTCTACAGACGGAGGATCTTCATCAGAAACCGGTACAGATTTAGTATTTGGTATTTATTTAATTTTCCGAGATATACACTTAATGTCATAGAACTACAGACAGATAGGCCTAATGATCATAATAAATAATAAAGGGAAACAAAACCACAAAACAAAACAAAAAAAGATCAAAACTGCAAATTAACACAACAAACTAAAACAACATCAAATTAGCTCCCGCAGGATTGCCCAAAAGAAACTATTTTCTGTCAGTGGGCTCTCCAAACTGATTGGATGACAAAACAATTAAACATAAATATATAAGTATATGGTATTTACAGTAGTTTGTACTACTTATCTACTGTCCCTGTCTACCCTGTTTGCACACGAAGATTCCAGAACACCAGGACGCACAAAACGCTCAGCAGATGAACCCAAAGACCGGCCCTCCCCGACCTTCGATCCGGCCAAATTCGGCATCGAAATGCCGGCGTGGCCAGACTTCAATATCAAGCAACGGGTCCGTCTCCTTCGCAAACTATCCTACTTTGGCCTGATATTTTTCTCCGATGAAGAATCTCCTCCAACGGAGCCCATCGCAGCGGATGATTCGACTGGAGACGCCAAAAAAGCATCGCATATGACGCCCCTTGGGTGGTTCCTTGACAAACTTCTGCGAGCCCAGGTCATACAAGTGCTCAGCCATTCTTTCCGTAAGTGCATTTCATTTGGTATTACCCCTGGCCATAGGGCTCAATAATAGAAAGGTTTTGCATACGAAGTCGGATACAAAAACTGACATACAAATAGTTTTATCCCCATGTGTGATTGAAGATATGCATGATTAAAATCAACCTCAGCAAAAATCAGCTCCGTACTTCGTCTAACTTTTGAGAAAACAGTCAAAAACTGCGTCGTCATTCTCCTGAAAGCTTTAGAGTCACTTCGCCCAAAAACAACTTCGCCCTGAACCACCTCCGAGTCGCCCTGAACCACGGCCTGCGCACGAAGTGGTTTTTGGGCGAAGTGGTGTTTCTAAAGGCGAAGTGGTGTTTAGGCGAAGTGGTTTTGGGGCGAAGTGGTTTAGGGCGAAGTGGTTTTGGGGCGAAGTGGTTTTGGGGCGAAGTGGTTTAGAGCGAAGTGGTCCAGGGCGAAGTGGTTTTGGGGCGAAATGGTTAAGGGCGAAGTGGTCCAGGGCGAAGTGGTTTTGGGGCGAAGTGACCGACATCGTTGGAAAAAATAATGTTCGTTTCATGAGACAAAAAAATAATTGTTTTACTCATTTCTCAAAGACTATAGCACTTCAGACAAAACCATTTCAGGGGAAGTTTTCTGCCGTCATCATGTTTATATTGTGCAAGTTATGTGTAAATCTGTAAACATTTTCTGATACCAATCATGTGTTCTACCTATAATTCACAAGGTGACGTACGTTCGCCATAAGCTCGGGCAGTATACCCTAAACCCACATTTCGAAAAATGTTTCTAATTGTGGAGTACATTTTGTTTATTTTTCCTTAGGTGATCCGTCGAAAGATTTTAAGGTCCACCTCCCCGAAAACCTCCTGGACATTTTGATGAACAAATCCGTGGGTCTAGATCTGGACGGGATTGCTGATGAACAATTGACAAATAAAACCTGGATGACTGAGCAACTTTTCCCACAAATGGACGGCACTCAAGATGATCCTAAGATGAAAAATGGCAGTATGAACATGAGACGTTTTAATCCGATCGAGGATCTACAGTTCGGCAGTCTCCTCAAGGCACTCCGGGAGAAAGTAATAAGATGGATGCAGAACACGAACACACCTTTGTACACCAACGATTGCTCGTTGAAACAAGACGAGTCCGGCATCTTAAGCTGCAACATCTGCCCTACTATGACCACATATGCTACAAGAACCCTCAACATCTTGGCTAAGACGTTGGTGCCGCCCTTCTCTGTACTTCAGCTTGACCTGGACAGGGTCACGGATAACCTTGGTCGACGATATCGGGAGTGGATACGCAACTCAGGTGAGTAGACCAGTACCCCGTGGCTGCGTTCTCGTTACTCGGGAGTAATGCGTGCGCATTACATTCGGGTCACATAACGCGAACGGCAAATCCGCAGTCCGCGTGCGCGAATGGCAATCAGTGAAGATGGACGTTTCTTGCCATCACTGCACAAAAAATGCCGTTTCATTGCTCACAAGAAACTGAGGAAATACAGGCCGTAAGTCGTGAGAACCTTTGATGCCGTCTAAAATAAACCTTAGTGATATATTGTGATAGTTATTGAGTTGACACGTTGAGCAAATTCACCAAAAATCCCACCCATATTCCACCATCTTCGTACAAATCACATGACACTTGACAGGAGTACGAGCACACTCCCCATTTATTGGGGAGTAGCAAGAGCATACTCTCACTGACCCGAGTATCGTTATTCTTGCCGTTCACGCGCGCAGGAGTATAACTCGTGTATATACACGCCCGAACGCAGCCCGTATGTCCCTAACCCTCCCCCAACCAAAAAGAGTTAAAACCATACTTGACATGACACTCCTTTATAACTCAACAGTTGATTCCCCTGGCACAGACCCCCCCCCCCTCCCCTAACCTCCCCCCTCCCCCCCACCCCTCCCCCCCCCACTCCCCTCTCACCAACACCAACCCACACTCCCATATGCAGCACGATATGGGGCCGAGGAACGGGGGTACCCCCTACCATTGTTCCCCATTGTGTCTCAAACATCCAACTGAAGGAATTCCGAAGGAATCCTGTCATTTTCTTAGGGGTGTTGGTGCGTCCACATATTCCACACAGGAGAATATAAGGACAGGTAAAGGGCGCTTCATCTTGATCTGTAATTGGTCGTCTTTGCGCGTGCGCATTGTGTTTTTATATTTAAAAATTGGCCAAGCCCTTTGCAATGTACTTTATTTACATAATTGGATATGTTCGACACGCACGGCCAAGTTACAAATGTCAATGCAAAATCTGCGCACTTACTAAAAAAATTATAATAATAATAACCACGTGACGGGCAGAATTCTGCCCGTCATGCATGGCTGCCCTTTACCGATCCCTATATTTTCGCAATAAGCGAACCAATCTATAGGGATCGGGAACCAATCTAGAGTGTGTTGAGTCATATATAGGGGCGTTAGGGGTTCGTCATTAGGCCCCATATCGCGCTGGGTATACCCACTTCACCCAACTTCAAAGAGTCTGGCCCCGCCACTATAACTAGTACCAACTACATAGTAGTAGTGGGCGAGACGGAATCATTTATGGTGAAGTTTAGACATAATTAGACCTGATTATGTTGTTGTTGTTAATTTATGGCATCTTCGGCAACTAAGGCCCTTAATGCCATCACATATACGGTTTTAACTTTAACTATACTTTATTATCAACTTGAGATGACGAAGAAGGAGTTGCAGTTTTAGAAGTGGGAGGAAAACCTCCAGAGAAATCCCCCAGGGGAAAACCCACGCGGTCAAGTAGGGACTGCAAACACAATCCACATACACGCCCCGGATTCGAACCCGGGACGCCAGAGGTGAAAGGCGAGGAAAGATTCGAACCACTACGCCAACCCGACCGTCCCTAGACCTTATTATTTTACATTCCTTCAATTAAAAGTCAGAGCTAGTACTTGTCGTTTATTACAAATCTGGCATTGAAAAAGAGATTTGTACAAAAAAAAAAAAAAATAAAAGAAAATAGTCAGGGATGTCCGCAAAAATATGGGGGTGTCATGTGGAAACTGTTGGGGTAAATGCAAATTGAGCTGCGCGCGCCACTGGTTTTATGCGCGTTCAATGTCGTGCGCCTGCGCAAAAAGTATCATGCCAATTTTAATAGTATAATAGACAGCCGAGCCGAAGTGTTACGTGCCTTGCCATGCCAATTCGCTCTAAACTATTATGGCCGTCGAAAAAAGTACCATTGCAAAAGCACAGGGACATGGTTAAGTGATTTTTAGTTTAGAGCGAATTGCCTAGAGGACTAACAAAAGATGACGTATTCACTTCGGCAGTTTATTGGAATTTTTCTCCAGCGTTCCCTGGCATACAACGGCTGCGAAAGCGGGGGAGGGGGGCGTGGGGGGAGGGGGGCGGGGGGGGGGGGGGGGGGGAGGGTGGTGGGCTGGCGGCACCCCAATCACCACCCCCCCCCTTTCGACAGGGGGCACCGCCACTTTTCACTGTTATTATTTCGTTTTTTTCAACATGCATTTTCTCCAAATTAATTCTTAAGGAAAATAGAAGAACTATATTTAACATCCATCTAATTATACCGGTAATTGGATGAAAATGATTAATGCCAGCGTATTCCTTTGTATTTCTGTATTTCAATGAGTTAGAATACGACACTGAATCATGTCTGTAATCACGGGCGGATCCGGGGGTGGGGGGCGTGGGGAGCGCACGCCCCCCTTCCTAATAAAAACAACAACAAAACACCTATCCGGTTTGTTTTTAAATCATCGATAACTTTCGCAACCATTGGGGTACTTGCTTCATATGACATCACACTTTTGCCTGCTTAAAGTGGTTAAATATTGCCTGAGATCGCACCACAAAGCATCTAGAATTCAAAATTTTTCGGGGCCCGCTTCCCCCCACGCCGTTATACGCGCTCGCCATTTTATTGTCTTCACCATTTCATGCTTAAACATTTCACTCCCCCCCCCCCCCCCCCCCACCCTTGCCCCCCGCTTGGACAATTCTGGATCCGCCACGGTGATTGGTCAAACAAAAGGGTGGACTTAATAGTCGGCATATCAATGGCTGGTTATGCTGCCTGATGTCTCACAACATGGCCCTCTACTTTGAAAAAATGTTCCGCCGCCGTTGCTGCCATAACCTTTTTTTTGTAATGCATGAAGACAGAAAGGCCGCGCGAGGCAGCGCTGCATGAGCTTGTGATGCGTTACCATGGCAATGAAACCGCCACTGACGTTTCGTTGCCATGACTATAGGGTTGTGCTAAGGACAGCAGTTTGCAAAATGAGTTGACAGTCAGGGGAGATATTTCACGTAGGATACCTTAAAATTATACCTTTCAGAAAATGCTCACAAAAACAGTCAATCTTTTACCGATATTACTTTTACACCAAATTTGGTTTAACCATTTTTTCCCTGAAAAATGCAAATATAAATTCTTGATCCACCCGAGAGTTCTTTGTGTATGCGGTATGCACTGACATGACGGGCGAAAAGCTTAGGGAGAAGAGTATACACCATTCCGGTAATAAGCTCTTTTTCCCTGTACATCCGCCATAGCTGGGGGGCTTCCACTGAATGAACTGTATGTTTTTGTTGTGGCTGAAGCTGCATTTGTTTACTTCGAACAAGTTGCGCGTCTTTGTAGGGTTGTGTGCGCGCGAAGGCGGGCGCGTCGCGTGTACGCAAAGGCGGGCGCGTCGCGTATACGCGAAGGAGGCTCGTTCGTGCATGTAATGGATGAGCGCTTTTCGTTCTAAAGGGGCGTTCACACTATCGCGGAAAATTCACACTTTCGCGCTGCGCTCACCGCATTGCATGAGTTCCTAATCGCCGATTATTCCAAAATAGAAAATTCCACTCTGGTAACTTGGGGCTTCTCTGATACCTCACTGGCTGCGCGTTGGAAAGGTCAGCCTACCGCGGTCAAAGTTCAACAAATTTGAACTTTGACCCAGCTCAAAACGTTTTGCGCGTCGCGATAGGCCGCGCACAAGCGGCAAACCAGTTTGTGTACAAACCAATGGAACAGTGTGTTTTTTCCGCGATAGTGTGAACGCGCCTTAACAGCAACACAAAACGCACAGCCCATGCACTGGACGCGCCCCCAGCTATGGCGGATATAATATGCAGGGAGGAGATCTTAGTTACCGGATTGGTGTATTGACCCCTTTCGAACACGTGCGAATATGCCATTTTGGGAGTCAAATAATGCTGAGCCATTGTGGAAGCGATGTGCGTGCGCGTTGTGTGTCTCTCTGGTGGGCGCAACGCAGTTTAGTTCACCAATGGGAGCCTCAGCATAGCGCGTTACGCGCGCTATGGACACACACAACGCGCACGCACATTGCTTCTACAACGACGCGGCATTGTTTTACTCCCAAAATGACGTCGTTGGCACGAGCTCAATACATGAACTCATATTGGTTCGTATTGGTTCAGTGACTACCACGTTTTTATATGTAAAATCCATTTTTATACGTTGAGTTCGGCCTCATATATCTTCGCAAGAACGTTAAGAACAAAAACCAAAGAAAAACCAAACGGCCTTCTACGGCGGTCACGTGACGATCTCTTGGTTACAAACAAGTTACAAAACTTGAACCAAGTGGTGACTTTTCTTATCGTCAAACGAGCGGAGCTGAAACCTTGAATTGTATAGGCACTCTCAAAAGCTGTCCAATGCATAGTTCCGAGATTGCCCAGTTAACCCCGCCCCCTTGGATATTGTTGCTATGTGCTCACAAGCCATCGCAAAAAAATGGCGAGACTACGTACAAAGCAACGGGACTCGGCATGGAAAGCACAGATTCATTGGAGAAAACCCAAAGGTATTTATGTTTTGAGGTCGACAGTTACCGTAGCACTCACTGAGCGAAGGGCTAGTAATGCAGGGATGACATATCTTTCATAAAAATGCGCTTTCCTACCTTTGAACAGCGAATCGCCCGACATTGAAACCAAAATTCACCCGGTCAATGGCGCATACAACATACAAACTGTATGGGCAGAACATCGCAGATTGTTTGTGATGATTGCATCACTTTGACCTTTGTGGGCGATGTCTGCTAGCTCTGTTGTGATTGGTCGCGGGTTCGGCTTGATTGACAGGTCGGAACTATGCATTATAGACCGCTCGCTTGCTTGTTGACTGTTTACGTCCGTTGTCTTAGCAACCACTTCTTGCAATCATCTCAAAACGTCCTTGTATTCTAAGCGAGCTTGGATGGCAATTATAATCGATCAATATGATGTAGGGCTAGAAGATTCTGGGGGCGGGGCTTAAGAGATAGAAGAAAAACAAAGGGAAAAAGTAACAGGTTGTCGTAGTTGTTGTTTATTTTAAGCGGGCCTCCCACTGTGCGATTTTTTACCACGAACTAGCTACGATTGGGTACGATTGGGTAGAGTCTATAGCAGTCTCCGATAATCGTGGGAGGCCCGCTTAACGGCCCCTTTATATGCCATCAACTCTTTGGTATGAAGCCCATTGCATCATTTGACCCAAATATTTAATTGACCACTCTTACAGACGCCATCTTCGTAGGAAAAATGCTACTGCGTATTAAACACCATCAGGTACGCGCACGCACAACCTAGAAAATGTTCTAAACACCCGCGCGTTTTGCTCGAAATTTGTTCGAAATAAGGCGCAGCCGATGCGCGTCCCAAAAAACCCGATTGAATGTGATACCATGATGGTAACAAGCCCCGTTGGTTCACGACGGTACCTTTGTAGGAGAACTTGCAACATAATTACATGTGCATGCTTTTAAAAAATCGTTTGCAAACGAGTTTTTTACTATTCATTCAACACAAAATCTGAATTTTTAAAGGCACAGGCATGTCAGCAATGCGCGCGCGCCAATTTCGTGCCACGAAATACGCAGCTCCATGCCTTTGTTATGGAGCTTCGTATTTCGTGGCACGAATTTGGCGCGCGCGCATTGCTGACTAGGCTGGATCCGAAATAGTGGCTTCGGTTGTGGCTATGTTACGGGCGGACAATGACAGTCCTTAGAAACAGCATAGCAACAGCCATGCACAGTAACAGCATCTGTGGCTTGTTCCCAGTCCATTCGCGGCTATACGCTGCCGCGGTTTATGAACCAACCGGTTTAGTTACCGACTTGACATTTCTACAAGGCGCTTTATCAACATTATTCTTAGGTTATGTAATGCTGTCGTTCTTGAAATTAGTAAAACAAATTCATTATCAACTTGTAGCCTACATTAGATGACGAAGAATTAAGCAGATGCAGTTTTAAAAGTGGGAGGAAAACCCCCAGAGAAATCTCATGGGGAAAAACCCACGCGGTCAAGTAGGGACTGCAAACCCAATCCACATACACGCCCAGGAATCTCGAACCTGGGACGCCAGAGGTGAAAAGCGAGGAAAGCACAAAATTGCATTGCCGGTCTGACCACCAATTTTATCACAAAAGAAAGCACTGAAACTCTCGGTTTTCGATTACAATTTGAAATTCCTCAATACTAATCGTTGGTTGAATCAAAAATAACGAATTGACGTTTTTAAAAGACTTTGTATAACTCCAAAAACAAATTACCTAAAAGGTGTGTTTTGACAGTGTTCGTGTTCAGTGCATAACCGACGATATTAATATGTCTATTTCGCTACCGACGCGTATCCTATTAGTAATTGGCCATTTATCGCTCGGTTAGATACGCGCGAACAAAAAGTGGCAGCACTCCAATATACAATCGATTTCTGTTGCCATGGAAATTTGCAAACAGAGAAAAACACTCCCTGGATGAAGACAATAGCAGCCTCGTGACATTTCGCAACAACAACCAGAGACGTCCTCCAGGTCTCTGCGACAACCAAGCGATCATCTTAAAGGTGAATCTGCTCGAAATTGAGCGATTTTGTGCTAGAACAAGGGCTAGAAACTTTTCCAAGATGGCGTAATTTGAAAAACCAATACCGAGTTAAGAAAACAACCTCAGTAATAACGCTTAATGTAGGCCTACAGCGTATAGTGGCAGCTCGCACGAGTACTTACACTGTACAAATTTCACTAGCACATTTTTGTCCCAAAATCATGAACACATGAGGCAGGTAACTGCTTATGGATGATGTACCTGATGTGTTAGTGACTAGCACCCCAAGTAGCTCAAGTAGATTAAACCACGGTTCCTCATGTGCATCAAGTGATGGTTTAATTTGTTAACTCGCGTCTCATGCACGTGTAGGGCCGGAAAATTTAAAAAGTAAAATTGAATGGTCACTTCAGGTGTGTAAAGTGGTGGTCAGAGCGTGCTGAGCAGCATGTGTTGCACCTGAGGTGTAAGATGATTGACAATCAAAAAGTTTTTACTGAAAATAATTTCATCTCTCGCACATGAAATGTTTCCATTTAAGCTTTAACTATCACACCAGGCACATGAAACACTTGAGGTGACACTCGCCTCAACATGAAGTGACAGTCACCTCAACATGAGGTGAAACTCGCCTCACCATGAGGCGTATGCATTGCTCAGCGCAACATTTCAGGTGCATGAGCTTGGTAGAATCACGTGCATGATGTAGAGTCACTTTTTACAGTGTAGAAAAACGGCACTAAAAATACCAATCGTCTTGTTGGCATGAGAGGCGCGCTAGAAACGGCCTTATAAGGGAGCTTGTTCATATATATTTCTAGAAAATAAAATGATTTTGTTCTAATTTAACAATCATATAAAATACCTCAATAAAACGAAATAGGTTATGCATTGTGGTAATCGGATTAAACTAATGTGGCCAGAGAGGGGATCGCGACGTTTCGACCAAACATACCTCCCCAAAATACTATATATATAAGAAGAAAACAGGAAATTTGCAATCTCCAATTTGGACGTGTGGAAGCAAAAAGGTTGATTTTTTTACTGCACTGCTTTATTTAACCGGATAAAAATACAAATGTTGTATAAAAATACTGCAAATATTGTATTTTTGTATCGATATCCTTAAAAGTATACGGATTGGAAGCGTCAAATCGTATAATGGTACTGAGAAATTACATATGATAATATAGGGGTGATGTTCCGGTCAACACCTTTAAGTGAACTATCTCAGTCGTTACGTAGATAGACAAAAATGATACGTTTTTACTCCGAAATTTCGAACTTGAGTCCATTGCCAAAGAAGACTGAAAGGAAACCCCCCCCCCCCCCCACCCCCCCATAAACGTACACTGCAAAAACTGTGGTGTTAAATCAACACCAGTGGTGTTGTCTTAAATAGATACCAAGTCTGATGTTAAAATTCCTCAATTGGAAAAAATGCATTATTTTTAACACCCTATAGGTGTTAACACCAGGCTTGGTATCTATTGAGCTCGTGCCAATGACGTCATTTTGGGAGTAAAACAATGCCGCGTCGTTGTGGAAGCAATGTGCGTGCGCGTTGTGTGTGTCCATAGCGCGCGTAACGCGCTATGCTGAGGCTCCCATTGGTGAATTAAACCGCGTTACGCCCACTAGAGACACAGACAGCGCGCACGCACGTCGCTTCCACAATGACTCGGCATTATTTGACTCCCAAAATGGCATATTCGCACGTGTTCGAAAGGGGTCAATATAAGACAACACCACTGGTGTTAATTTAACATCATAGTTTTTGCAGTATGTGCAATCTAAACAGACAATGTCTGTCGTCGTAACAGTATGGGGATGGATTGCAATAAATAAAACCATAAATGAGCGTGTACAGATCACATTTTTGAAGCCCCCATTTTTCCCATGGGTGCTGATTTGTTTATACCATATCATTTGTCATATTTTTCTCATTTATACGCGCTCCTAGTCGATAGATTTCCAGGGATATCGTCAAAAATCCACCGAAGTTTAGTAAACTAATTTATCCCGTTACATAAAGCAATGCAATGATTAGGCCTACAGCAACCTTTTTGCTTCCACATCCAAATTCGGAATTGCAAATGTCTTGTTTTCTTCCCATGGATAGTATATTGGGGAGTACTTTGGATAAATAAAGAAAAATAAACCTTGAAACCTTGAAACCTTGATTGTTAAAAGCAAGTCTTGTCAACATTGCGCGCGCGCCAAATTCTGCGTGGCACGAATTTAGCCTAACGCGCGCATTGACGACCCTATGCCTTTAACTAACTAAAAAGGCATTACAGGACGATTTGTCTTGCAATCAAAGTTTCTGTGCCATAACTTGTATCTTGATACACTCATGAAATTGAAGACAGTCACCTAAATCCAGTTTCATGTGACGGTTATATAACAGTCCACCCCGCTTCGTTACATGCGTTACGACAGCCAGGTTGTCACACTCTTTGTTTGTACCCTTTTGGGGCTTAAATGTATATCGCTTTGGAACAATGTATAAGGTTATTTCTTATATTTTACGATAAAGGGGTTTGTATAAAAATCTGGTCTTGTTTGCCCTTTCACCTTTACCGTGGAAAGACCCAAGAACAAGGTAAGTGCTGTGAAAAACACGCCTTGTGTCTCTTCTTCTCAAAACCCTGCCATTTTTCACGATCTCAAATTGTAATATCGATTTTCCGACGCCGTTATTGCGACACACGGCAAGCCTTCCCCGACACCTATCAATTCTAATTATACACCTGTTGAATCTTAAATGACTCCAAGCTGTGTTGTGATCGGAGGAGGAGCTGCGTATTTGCATCTCACGTGTCAAGAACTATTGATTCAATTGGTCAATCGCTGTCACGTGTGGAGATTCTAGGCGTCGCGACCATGCAGAGGTGTGGATAAAAATCACTGCTTCGTCCGCATTTTATACGCAGTATACAGACCACTTCAAACCTCAGCGCAGCGCACAACATTCTTGAAGTTTGAGCGTGAGTCAGCAACGCCGAAAAGCAGTGCATGGACGTTATATCCCTACAAGACGATCGCTTGCTCAAAAACTATTAACTTCAATCGATTTAGAGTATTACAAAAGAGACGGTTTTTAGGAGGGGAATAAAGCGGCAAAGAAACTAGAAGACAACGGCATCCATCCACATTCGAATCGAAACATCTTGGCAAGTTCTGTGGTTTTTGAGGCCGTCTTTCGTCGCCTGCCGAAGGGCATGGCTTGGTGTTTGAATCTCGTGGTTTTGGCGGGATGTTGCCTTTTCTTGTCCGTGAGTGTTGGGGCTCAGGATGGCGCAGTGCCCCCTGTCGATCCAATAATAGAAGAGGAGTGTCCCTCCTTCACGGGTACCGACGTCTCTGTGGAGATCGAGAAGGGTGGTTTTTCGGTCGAAGATGGGGATAGGTTGAAAGTACTGGCGAGAGAATGGAGAAATCGTTTTAAAAAACAACCGACACCCCCTTCTCTCTCTCGGCAAATTCAGGCAGCGGTTAACACATCCCAGCGAGACCTCATGAAGATTGGCGTCTACAGGCGTCTTTTGACGCAGATCACACCCGCTCTCAACATCCTGAAGATGGAATTTCGCACTGACTCCGTCAGTGGCTCCTTCGGCACCGACTCAGTACTACCCAACCTGTCCGGAAGGTTTGAGAAGTTTGCCATCTACGGGATGTTGTTCTATCCTCGGTCCGAGCTGCTCTCTGCACTTCAAATTAGCTCTCGCGTATCCACTGATTCATCTGCTCGAGATGATAATTTCGGCTTGTATCTGGAAAGGGTGTTTTCCATGGTAGCCAACCAGATCTATGACGCCTTCGAGTTAACGGAATCCGGCACTGTCGGCTTTGTAAGTGGCACAACGCAAAGCGACATGTCGGTTGAGATGTCGGTTCGATCACAGATTGGTATGATTCTCCCTTCTCCGTTTTCGGCTTTCAGTAGAGCCACAAGTGAAGCATTTAACACACCGTTTCAAGGCGAATCCGGGTACACTGCCATGTGCAGCGCTGCCACGTGCATTATCTGCGGTAGTGCCCAGTTTCATGAGCTGGCCTCTAAAATGGGAATTGTAACAGGCCTTGAAGGGTATCACGAGAGAATGGTAAAGGCCTACAGCAGTCTCATGAACAGCATAGAACAAGCACAAACCGAGTATACACACGGCGAGAAAAATGGAATGACCACTGCCTCTCTGAACATTAATCCTGATGGCGTGAAGGAAGAGGCTCCAGAGATGCACGGCGCGACTACCCCGGATGACGTCACCACTCCTGATGACGTCACCACCCCGGAAGACGTAACCACCAGCCAGATGAGGAGCATCATTCCCTTACCGATACCCATGGAATCCCTAGTCGCTGGCAGTGAACCAGACGGTAGCTCACAATGCTGGAATGCGAATTTCACCCAGGAAGGATGGGAACCTGTCCCTACGGGCATCATCCCCAAAGCCATTCTAGAAGACCTGGAAAATCTCACAGATGTTCATGGCTGGTCGGACAGGGTTGCAGTTGAAAGGGCGAAAACCCGAAAACTTACCATCCAGGCGTTTCTCCAACCGATCTTTAGCGGATCCGCGGAATGGATCGTGCGTGCCGAAGCGTACGGCGAGTACCTTAGACAGACCCTCGCGCTGTTCAAATACACTACCGAAATGAAGAGAAAGTTGCAACCAGATGAGTACACTTTGTTTCACTACACATCGGATGAAACATTGAAAGACAGAATACTCAGAAGCTTCGAGAAGACAGCCTTGACAGCCCTGGTTCTTATTGAGAAACCTGCTACTTTATATTATAATCTGCAAGATCCCAAGCGCTCTGAGTTCGACATCTTCGTCGTAAGTAAACTACATGAGTTGCTTGATTACTATCTTGAGCAACAAATGCCCATGAAAGATACTACGATTGACGATCAATCTAGCCCCAGTGAGTCGGGATTCGACGTGATGCCAATCCTTATGGAGACTAAGAAAAAACTGGGATCATCACTGGAAATGTTGGTGACAATGCGGTTTGGTAGTCAGTACAGCTTTGGTCAAAGGGAACAAAACCTATTGGCCGTGGAAGAATGCCGAGTGAACAGACACAGCGAACTTCACAGTTGCAACATATGTGGCAATCCCGAAGGTTTCCGCTCAAATTTCGGCGAGGCCTTTAGTACCATCGATAAAAATCTCCTGGATTTTCATGAGTTCCTCAACGACACGACTAAGAAGATTTCCGAAAAGGTGAACATGTTGTACTTGCAGTTTGATCACTCCGGAGGCGACGGCGGTGGGGGCAATGGAGACCAAGGCATTGGATACGGACCGATGTGCTGGGGAACGTGGTTCGATCAAGATTGGAAGGTCTACATCAACGAAACTACCACTATGACGAGTAATTCCATTTCGTGGCTGGTGGGGAATTTCAGTGAAGTCCTCTCGCAGAGAACCGCTTCGATTCGCAGGTCGCAAAGGGCCAGATTTCTCTCCAACCTCCTTCAGAGTATCCTGAACGTTGCTTTTCATTTCCAGTCAGCAGACCCATTCAAGCTCTACGTGGCTTCAAATGTCGGCGAGGAAGTGTTGCGGTCAGTGGCTGAAAATTGGGCAATGGTGACTGGGAAGAGGATGATGACGATGACGGGTGAGCATGAAAACCCCGAGGGAAACATGGAAGGGCCTTCTTCCCCTGACGACTCCGATATGTACCACGGCGACAACGAGATGCACAAACCTCCCCAAGGATTGGTTGCAAATTTCGGCATACCTGCGACTCTAATGTTCATGAGCGAGGAAACCAGAAATCATTTGCAGAAGTGGTTTTATGTGGAGCTGCCCAGTTTGTCCGATGATGACCCCGCTTTTCGCCTCTTGGACACCCTTCATAAGCAGAACGTTCCCAACTACATCGAGACTTATTTCTACACCCTTTATTCCACCATCCTCTCCGATATGAATAAAAAATACCAAATGCGAACGGACATTGACCCTCTTGCCAAAGACATGTTTCAAGAGATGTTCGGATCCTTCGACATGAAAATGTTCTTCAGCAGGGTGTACCAACAAATAAAGGAGATTTGGGAACGGATGGAACAGAGCCCCGTCACGTGGAGTTCTACGTTGACCGTTCAGGAGCTCACACCCAATATGGTGACAGTGGAATGTTCTCGAGTATCGCGCAAGAGTCAAAAACCCGCAAACTGCTCCGTATGTATTAAACCCGAATTCAAAACTCTGATGGGGACAATTCAAAAGTCGATCCAACCGGTCATGGCGGAACTTCGACAGAAGCTGATGGAAAGGTCACAGAGGCTTATGGAGTCTATTAAATCAGAAGGTAAGAGGAATATGTATATCTAGTTAAAGGAGCGTGTTCATATTTTTCTAGAAAATGGATTTTGTTTTAACCTAAAAATCATATAAAATACCTCCCCCAAAATGTTATCCATGTGGTACCAAGAACGTAAAAATCCGCCAGTCGATTAAAATCAAGACAAGCTCTTTTTTAAATTTTCGACAGGGTTATTACGTAAATGTACATGTGCGCATACATGTGGACGTACATGTGTACATTGTACACATACTATGTACATTATGAGCGTACGCGCACATGTACAACATGTTGAAGCCCGTTTGAAGAAAAAGGCTTGTATCTCTAATTCCCGACGTCGGAAATTTAAGTTTTTAAATATTTTTCGTTACATAAACACGTAAGCTTTCTAAATCCTTTCGCCCCAACACGGACAATGCAACTTCAACTCATTTTAAAAAAAAACTTAATCTCTTGACGAGGTTTTAAGGCAGTATACATCATTGGTAATCTCGAAAATCATAAATGTTCACAGATTTACGCCTAACTTACACAATATATACAATTGTCATGATGACCGTAGAAAACTTGCCCTAAATTGGTTTTGTCTGAAGTGCTATATAGTCTTTGAGAAATGAGTAAAACAATTAGTTTTCGTCTCATGAGACGAAAATTCAATTCGCCCCAAAACCATTTCGCCCAAGTGCCATTTCGCCCCAAACCGCTTCGCCCGAGTGCCATTTCGCCCGAAATTACTTCGTCCAAACACTACATCGTCCAAATGCCACTTTGCCCCAAAACCATTTCGTGCGCAGGCCGTGGTTCAAGGCGAAATGGTTAGGGCGAAGTGGTTTTGGGGCGAAATAACTGCAAACCCTTTTTTTACTGTTTTCTCAAAAGTTAGATGAAGTACGGAGCTGGTTTTTGCTCAGGTTGGTTTTAATCATGCTCCCCGCCCCCGTAGCTACGCCGCTGCACCATATGTGTTAGTTTTAAATCCACACTTGGAATAAATGCATTATTTTTAACACCCTAGATGTTACAACTAATACTTGTGGTGTTAAAACTTAACACCAGGCTTGATATCTATATAAGACAACACCACTGGTGTTAATTTAACATCACAGTTTTTGCAGTGTACATTCCAATAACCCTCATTGCCAACAATCGCCACTGGGCAAAACATAAATTTAAACGCCTCCCATCATTGCAAAATAAAATCGATTCGCGCGGCGATGCTAAACTATAATAGAAAGTCCACTTAGTGATCCGTACAGTAATAAGAAACCGACCTCAAATCAAAGAAAGTCGAGGCAGGCCAAATTATAATAATGGAAATCGTTAGATCTGATCATCCAGTGACCTTCTTTATCGATTATCTGGCTTTTAAAAGAAGACTCCGTGGCTTTGGCGGTTCATTTTGCGCAGGATAGTAGAGACTGGTAGCTCTAGTACAATGGTTGGGCTTTTGCGCAGTAAACGGGTCTCGCTGAGTATCATCTGGTGTATTGGTGTTGTGAGTTTTATTGGTGGTCGAGGGGTTCTTGGTAAAGACACGAGCAGTGCGAGGGATGGAGGAGATGCCGGGACAACCACAAGCACGACTGTTGGAGAGAAAGATCAGATTCCGGGGGAGTCTTACGGGAGCACCACTGTCACTTCTTCTGAGACAATTGGCGATGGCGGAGCCATGGCAGACCAGAAGAGCGGTCAAAGCGATGGTGGGGGAGGCACTACACAAAGTACCAGCGAAGACCGGCGTTTACGGGAAGTGACGACAACATCAACTCATAACGAAAACAAGAACCGTCAAGACGCGAAAAACCACTCCGGTAGTTTTACAACAGCAAGCATCTTTCCCGAGGAATACAGTACCAGCAGCCAGAAAGACAATCGTGACGAATTTGGGACTCAACTTCAAACAACGCCACAATCGGATCAATCAGGAATCTACGACAAAAACAACCATCAAGTAAACGATTCAAGTTCTCCGAGGTATGGTGAAAATAACGATAAAATAAGTAATGGTATGGTAACCGCTACAAGTGGATACGATCGACATGATCTGAATAACAAGGATACATCATCAGAAACATGGTTTACTACAGGTTTTTATGATCAGGATGAGCAGAGAAAGACGACTTCTCAAGGTGGACCTACGCAGGGTCAAGATGGCGGTGGCCACGGTACGGTGTTTCCGATTTCTACTTCAGGTGATAAAAAGGGCAGTGATCTGGCGGAAGCAACAAGGTTCAGTGATCGAGAGGGTAAGCGCATCGCCGGCGCCGACAGATTTCGATGGTATCGCCAATTCCAAAGTTTGAGTTTTATTGGGTAAACGAATAATTATGTACGTCCGCGTACATGTACACGTTCGCGTTCGGCGTCCATAACTCTTTCGCCGACAGATTTCGATGGTATCGCCAATTCCAAAGTTTCAAACTTGTGTGCGTCTGTGTGCGTCTTTCGCGTCCGCGTTCGCGTTCAGCGTCTTTGTGAATTTATTTATGTCTCTTCAGGGCTTCCATACCAATATGTTTCGAAATATTTGTTATAAAGTCAATCCTTAAGTTTGTCAATCAGCTCAAGAAATGATGTTGTGTGAGTAATCTAAATTCGCGCACATTTAACTTCGCGCACAGACGCTTTCTTCGGCGTATCTCGGCAACGGAATCACGCACATGACGTCAACATTTTCTTGAAAGTTGTTTGTCACATCATCTTTCAGTTTGCATTATAGTCGAATGTGAAAAATCAAGGCTTTCTCAGTAAATAATTAAATCCTAATTAAGGGTGCAAAATTCTACCTTATACTTATACTACAAGGTACAAATTTAAGTATACTACAGTCAAAATGGTTTTGATAAATCTTTAAAATTCATGAAAACTTTCACCAACGACTTGAGGGGGTCATTTGCACTTAAGGGGTCATTTGCATAATTAATTGGTGGAGCGTGGTCTAGACCCAGTATTCAGTAAAAAAACAAACAAAATTCGTTAAAAACGGGGCCAACGACTCAGTTACTGGGTACATGTTGCGCAGACAACGGCTTTGTTCCTTGGCTTGTCACCATGGGCACAACCGGCACGGTTGTTTTCACTCCAGTGACGATGCATGCGGCGACCGACAGAATACGTTTTTCTTTGTGATGTTGATCTTTTTCATTTTTTCCCCGTATACATTGAACAAAGATTTGAAGGAAATTACCTCCTGGAATCAACATATAATCTAATTTTAAGATATAGGCCTAGGCCTACTTCCCACTTGCACTTTTGTCGCAAATGTCGCTTTTCTGTAGAAAAATGTATGAGAAATCACACTTCCTCCTGTTCGTACACAAGGTAACCATTCACGGCACGCAGCGCCCTCTGTTGTCGCGGTTACGCACGGACCGCGCTCGAGCCGTAATTTTGTGGTCGATGTTAAATCTCAAACGCTGCAGTAATGTTTGCAAAATTCAAGAAATATCCGAAGAAAAAACTAATTGGGCCGCACGAGGGCGCTGCAAAAGACACAATTTAGACTTGACCAAGTCTTTCAAAGGCAGATTTGTGTATGTGAGGCTGTGATTACAACGACCTCCGCGCCTTATAGTGCCAGGGCATTATGAATTATTCCATGAGCCTTCTTGGTTGTGGCAGTCCAATGAATAAATTTCAATTGTATCTTAGTGGGTCTCTGTCTTTGTTACGTTGGGCCAATAAAGTACCTTGGTCTGCCTGAATTCAACCTCAAACGCTGCAGTAATATTTATGTATAAAGTACACCGGTCGGCGCGAAATCCACCTCAAACGCTGCAGTAATTTTTTTTAAATAAAGTATATTGGTCTGCCTGAAAACCACCTCAAACGCTGCAGTAATATTTCTGTATAAAGTACACTGGTCAGCGCGAAATCCACCTCAAACGCTGCAGTAATTTTTTTTTAATAAAGTATATTGGTCTGCCTGAAAACCACCTCAAACGCTGCAGTAATATTTCTGCGTGAAGTATATTGGTCTGCCTGAAAACCACCTCAAACGCTGCAGTAATATTTTTGTATAAGGTACATACACTGGTCAGCGCGAAATCCACCTCAAACGCTGCAGTAATTTTTTTAAAATAAAGTATATTGGTCTGCCTGAAAACCACCTCAAACGCTGCAGTAATATTTGTGTATAAGGTACACATGGTCAGCGCGAAATCCACCTCAAACGCTGCAGTAATATTTGTGCGTAAAGCCTATTGGTCTCCCTGAAAACCACCTCAAACGCTGCAGTAATATTTCTGCGTGAAGCATATTGGTCTCCCTGAAAACCACCTCAAACGCTGCAGTAATATTTTTGTATAAAGTACACTGGTCAGCGCGAAATCCACCTCAAACGCTGCAGTAATTTTTTTTAAATAAAGTATATTGGTCTGCCTGAAAACCACCTCAAACGCTGCAGTAATATTTGTGCGTAAAGCCTATTGGTCTCCCTGAAAACCACCTCAAACGCTGCAGTAATATTTATGTATAAAGTACACTGGTCAGCGCGAAATCAACCTCAAACGCTGCAGTAAGATTTCTGTGTATTCACATTATGTAACGCTGCATGGTCTTTAAGCATGAATGCACATATCAATTGTTTCAACCCCCCCCCCCCCCCCTCCCCCCCCCCCCCCCCCTCCCCCCCCCCCCCCCCGTTTCTCATGCCCCTGGGTGGGGCATTTGACACATTTTCTGTGCATTTTTATACAAGACGCGCATGTTTTGCACCCGCGGGTGGGGAATTTGTAACCTTATGTTGTCCCAGGGTTGGGGATTTTGTCACGCAAAAAGTGACAATCACCACCTCTCAGGTGGGGTAGCCCGGGGGTGGGGGGAATGAGGCAGGGAAACGATTGATAAGTGCATAACCTTCAGTATAATATAGTTGCTTGTCCTCGAAACGGGATCCCTTATCTTCTACAGTAAACAGTTAATTGAAGCTGAATGGCCATGAACAGCTGTCCATAAATGTTATGATGACTACGTCATTTGCGTAAACAATGGTTGTTTGTTTATGTCGTCTCCGTTGGTGGGCAAATGGTTCGTTGCTTATAAAGAGGGAAATAAAAGCTGTATTTTCTCCCGTGACTTAACAGCTCCACGCTGTTATTTACGTAAAAAGGTATTTTAACGTAATTAAACTGTACAGTAACTTCAAAACCAGTAACTGTTATTATCTGTGTGTTTACTGTTTTCGTTTAAAGGAGCGTGAGCAGATCACATTTTGAGCCTCCAATTTTTTCCATGGGTGTTGAGATTTTGATTCCATATGATGTGTCATAGTTTTTCGCGGCCCCAATTCGTATATTTCCAGGGATATGGTCAGCAATGTAATTTATAAACTGCATGGTTACATAAAGCATGGAGAAAGAAACTTTCTCCATGCATAAAGCAATACCGTGATTACTCCGACCTTTTTGCTTCCACATCCAAATTGGAAATTGCAAATTTCCTGTTTGCCTGTATAAAAAAGTATGTTGGAGAGGTATTTTATATGATTGCTAGCCTAGGTTAAAACATAATCAATTTTCTGGAAAAATCTTAACACGTTCCTTTAAAAACGGGAAGATGTAAATTTACACGATTATTTATTTCCACACAACCTCCCGAGGGAGAAGTAAAATACCCCACGACATCAATATACTAAAATTAAAATGGAGATAATAATTGTTTAATACCATCAAAGTCATTCTTGAACAAAAGAAACTTGATGCTATCACATATACCATGATTAACACATAAAATATCCTTAAAAGAATTTTACTTTGCATCAAAAATTGAATTTACCAGAGAAAACTTATTTTTGCAATTCTCAACACGTGACACCAAAGTACCATTACATATAGTAGTTGACTTATCGCATGTGTTATGACAATTTAACAATTGAGAATAAAATGCTCTGGATGCAGAATCATTATTAAACTTAAAACTTGAGATATAAGACCCAACTGTAAACCCTTAATAATGCCACTCACTTTAGGCACTCCAATAGCATGCAATAAGGGTGTACTATGACAAATCTGTGCTATTTGGAACTAGTCCATTAATTTACAATCATAAAAACCCAACTTGAAAGTTGTTTGGGGGGTTAAAATCAAGGTTTTCGATTTTTATGCTAATGAAAATTTACATATGCATGAGCAAAGTGATGGAAAACACAGGAAAATCTCATTCAACTGTGCACAAAAGTTTCCACAATTTTCTCCAACTTGCTGAAACGTTTGTAACCCATGATGGTTTAGGTTTGTTTTACATGTTGCCTGTTTCAAACCATGAAAAAACTAAGGCTGGAAACTGCAGCATGTTTTTTCTTTGCTTTTTTGCAGTGTGTTCCTAAAGTGACATGCCCCAAACAGCGCCCTCTGTCTGTGAGTTTATGTAAAGATATTTTCAAAGTTGAAGATGACACTTTTGCTCATGGGGCATCAAAATGAACAGTAGTATTGTCTTTCTACACAAGTAATCCTTCATATGCAGCAAAAACTGTGCATAACGTTATTGAGCATTTCATGGCCCTTTAAATTAACACTCTGACATCCATAAGTCAATATGGGGATTAAACCGGAATTCCACAAACTTTGACATCCGAACTGGAACCACCCTTACAAAGCCCGCCCCCTGTAGGGAGAAGAATGCCATTTGACATTTCCTCATTCTTTCTTCCATGTGACTCTTACAATTTAAATCAGAAGACAAAGTGACCCCTAGGTTAGTGATATGATCGAATCATTTAAAATGATTCTTCCCAAAAGTGCAGCAAAATGTCTTAGAGGGATTAAAACGTAAACCATGTTTCACAATATAATCATTTGCATAATCAATCAACAACTGAAGGCCAGATGGGGTCATGCTAAGGAAGTTGTAAATCATCTGCATAACAAAAAAACATTTAAATTATAACGAGCTGTAACAATACCACAATTGAGATTATTTAGGCCATTCACCAAATCTTTATAAAACAAGTTAAAAATCAAAGGAGAGGAAAGTCCTCCTTGCCTCGTGCCCTTACAAATATTAACTCGTTTACCCAGACTGTTAGCCCATTTAACCTTAACGGAAATATTATAATACCAAAAATAAAGACATCTCCACCAACCATCTCTAATATTATAAATTAATTTATAAAAAAATGATGTCATGTGGGATGGCGTCGAAGGCACCCTCAGCATCTAATGAGTATGCAAAAACAGAAGATCCACGGTTATTGCAATATTTGATGACATCGTGAACAGAGGCAGCAGCCATGGCTGTGCCCCTACCATTAACAAACCCATACTGTAAATTATAAAACTTAACATCAGAAGATTCAAGCAAACATAAATCAAACAATTTAGACAGTGTATTATAAACTATAACAGGACGATAACTTTCAGGTATCAGACAGGTCGATCGTAGGTTTCTTAAGAATAGGCACAAGTGACTTAGTGTGCCCATTTGAAACTTCCCGGGCACAAAACCAAATTTAATACAGATATTACAAATGTCAGCTAAAATGTCTGACCAGAATTAACACAATGTTTTAAATGCTCTGCTGTTATACCATCAGGACCAGGGGCGGAACCCCCATTAAGTGTGTTGATTAATCTAATGATGGCTTCCCTATTAAAATACTTAACGTTAAAAACAACCACATTCAATTAATTGAGTTTTAACTGTACCGCCGTCTTAGCTCTAAAAAGAGTATTGATGCTGCTGAGTTAACAGAAAATTAATTTTCAAAGAAATGTGTTAACAAGAAAGCGCCGTTCTGCCTTTTAAATCTTTGTATTATGTTTAGGCCGGAATGAAAACGACAAACCGCTATAGTCACAATTGGTTATTTCACTAAATTTATTTATTTCCAGCCAAATTCTCCATGGTGACTATACTAAAGAAGTAAGCGGGTAGCGGAGTGGAACCTAACACTGACCTCTTATAGGTTGGTAAGGACCGCTCCAATAGTAAGTACCTCAAACAAAGGATAAGTAACGACGTTGCAAGGAGTCTAAACATGAAAGAATGTTTTACACTGACAATAACAGTTTTCCGAAAGTCACATAATATTCATTTACATTTCAAGTGTCTCCCTAATTGTTCTTGAAATACAAGTTATATAGAACGAATTACAGTGAATGAATTCGCAAAACATATTGATTTTAATCTTCTCCAGTTTCAGCAGAATTAACAAAAACTATGCAAATTTCCACGACGCGATGAGAGCGACGGTTCAAACGCCGGGGGACGCATCTCTCCCCGAACTATATGTATTCATACGCGATGGACAGTATACTATCCACACAAACCTTTACACTGCCGCGTTTTTCTCGCCAAGTCATTATGTCCTTTACGCAGGAATCTTACTGCAGCGTTTGAGTTGGATTTCGCGCTGACCAGTGTACTTTATACAGAAATATTACTGCAGCGTTTGAGGTGGTTTTTCAGGCAGACCAATATACTTTATAAAAAAAACATTACTGCAGCGTTTGAGGTGGATTTCAGGGAGACCAATAGGCTTTACGCAGAAAAATTACTGCAGCGTTTGAAGTGGATTTCGCGCTGACCAGTGTTCTTTATACAGAAAAATTACTGCAGCGTTTGAGGTGGTTTTCTGGGAGACCAATATGCTTCACGCACAAATATTACTGCAGCGTTTGAGGTGGTTTTCAGGCAGACCAATATGCTTCACGCACAAATATTACTGCAGCGTTTGAGGTGGATTTCGCGCTGACCATGTGTACCTTATACAAAAATATTACTGCAGCGTTTGAGGTGGTTTTCAGCGAGACCAATATGCTTCACGCAGAAATATTACTGCAGCGTTTGAGGTGGTTTTCAGGGAGACCAATAGGCTTTACGCAGAAATATTACTGCAGCGTTTGAGGTGGATTTCGCGCTGACCATGTGTACCTTATACACAAATATTACTGCAGCGTTTGAGGTGGTTTTCAGGCAGACCAATATACTTTATTTAAAAAAAATTACTGCAGCGTTTGAGGTGGATTTCGCGCTGACCATGTGTACCTTATACAAAAATATTACTGCAGCGTTTGAGGTGGTTTTCAGGCAGACCAATATACTTTATTTAAAAAAAATTACTGCAGCGTTTGAGGTGGATTTCGCGCTGACCAGTGTACTTTATACAAAAATATTACTGCAGCGTTTGAGGTGGTTTTCAGCGAGACCAATATGCTTCACGCACAAATATTACTGCAGCGTTTGAGGTGGTTTTCAGGGAGACCAATAGGCTTTACGCAGAAATATTACTGCAGCGTTTGAGGTGGATTTCGCGCTGACCATGTGTACCTTATACAAAAATATTACTGCAGCGTTTGAGGTGGTTTTCAGGCAGACCAATATACTTTATTAAAAAAAAATTACTGCAGCGTTTGAGGTGGATTTCGCGCTGACCAGTGTACTTTATACAAAAAAATTACTGCAGCGTTTGAGGTGGTTTTCAGGGAGACCAATATGCTTCACGCATAAAAATTACTGCAGCGTTTGAGGTGGATTTCGCGCTGACCAGTGTACTTTATACAAAAATATTACTGCAGCGTTTGAGGTGGTTTTCAGGGAGACCAATAGGCTTTACGCACAAATATTACTGCAGCGTTTGAGGTGGATTTCGCGCTGAACGGTGTACTTGCTACAAAAATATTAATACAGCCTTTGACTCCTATCTCCCTTCCCCTCCTCTCCATCCCCTCGACCGCCCCAACCCTGTCCCGGCCCACCCCTGCCCCAACCCCACCCCTGCCCCAACCCCACCCCAACCCCACACCCTCCAAGCCAAGTAAATGCAAGTCGTATCATGGAGCTATATGGTCGTATACAGCCAAAACAAACACAAAACCCTAATTATTTTCCATTGATGCAAGCCGAATCGCTAATAATTTGTCTCGTTGAAAGCTAATGGTAGGCGTACTATTGTACCATTTTATGCCAAAGGACTAGGTGAAGTCTAATTTAGAAGCAAAATGTGTGCCGCCCTCATTCGACTTTTTCTTCGGATATTTCTTGAATTTTGAAAACATTACTGCAGCGTTTGAGATTTAACATCCACCTAATTTTGTGCATTACTTTATGCGGTATTAATTTTATCATTTATTTATCTGAGAAATGCAACATTTCTGACAGAAGTGCAAGTGGGAAGTATATCTTAGAATTGGATGATCTGTTGATTCCAGGAGGTAATTTCATTCAAATCTTGTGCAATGTATATGAAAAAAAGGCCTCTTTTTCAAGAAAAATGTTTTCCCAACAAATCATAATGTCGTCAGAACCCCTAAATCCACGCGGTCCTATTTCTACGCACTCACTCACGGGCACGGCCAATGCGCGCGCGTGTTATGGAGGATCGAGGATACATGAAATATGAAACTTGAACTTTGAAGCATAATTTGTTCACAAAAAATTTCCACCGATCACCAACTTACTTAGAGACCTCAGCATACTGCGGGCTTTTAATCACCACGCTCCCCAGCTCAGGAGGCATGGGAGGGGGAGTTCCGCTTTCATGAAAATTGCATTCCCCTTCCCCCATTCCCCCATTCCCCCTAATTCCCTGTGCCCCTCCCCCCCCCTCCCTATTCCCCTCTCCCCCCCCTCCCCAATCCCCCTCTCCCCCTCCCCCTCCCCCACTCCACCCTCCCCCACTCCACCCTAGCTCCCCCACTCCCCACTCCCCCACTCCCCACTTCCCCTAGCAGTAGAGGCGCACGCCCAAAAACGGAGACATCCCCGAAATCGAAGACTGTCCCCTTTTATGGGGACAACTGACATGGAACTGTCCTGCCTTTCCAAGACTGTCTGGGTTTTGGGGGACAGTGGTGACACAATCTGATTATATGCAGCATGCCAAACCGAATTGTAAACATAACCGGGATCGATTACATGCAGACAACTGTGCAGGGTTCGATTTAGACGGGTGCACGCATGCACTGGTGCATGTACTTTTTGATCCGTGCATGTAAGGATTTGTATTTGTGTGCACGCCGTGCACGTACTTTTTTTTAGGCCTAATTACGTACCTGGTATATTTTCCCACGTTGAAGACCAACTTGTCACAATACGCGCACCAAATTTTCCATTAATTGTGCACGCAACACATGATCGATCGACCACCGCTAAGCTATAGCACAAGAATGTACCGATGATGCCGCTGTGTGCGTAGACGTAGTGTGGCCGTTTTCTAAACACTTCCTTTATCTATACGTTCCGGCTACATGCAGTTCACCATCCGAGCAATACAGCGCGTGAGCGCGTAGCATAAAAACGACCGGGAAAAAGACTCGGGGGGGGGGGGGGGGGGGGGGGGGGGGGGGGGGGGGGTACCGCAATTGAGCAATTGGATATACCCCTCTTGGCCACCGCTGAAACTTATGTTGTGCATGGATACATGTACAAACACGTGCATGACTTGTACTGTGTCTAGCGATCGCAGAGGATCATGAATGCGCTTAGCCCTACAAATAGGGCTGTAAATAGCTCACTTTTGAAATCTGACTTTTTACACTGTCGCCATTACAGCCCTACTTGAGGTCGTACGACAATACCAAGTCTCAAACTGCTCAAATCTGACAAAGTTCTACTAGAAATACCGTCCGAAGCACATCGGACCGAGCACTTTCACATACACCATTGTAATCCTGAGAGTCTAGTGTTTCATAAAATAACAGTAACGCTTACGGAATCGTCAATTTGGCCATCTACGATGTCTGGAAACATTGGACAAAATTCGGACAACGTTAAACCTGCATCTCTATGAGCGACGCCATCTTAGCTGATATGCTTCCGCTTCTCGATCATGAGACGTACAGGAGCCCGGCTAACTGTGCAATATGCATAATCCATATTGACGTCGCGCGTGTTTATCCCAGCTGGCAAGTACGTCACGCGCGCAGTGCAGCTAGTTATCTAGATTGGTTCCCGATCCCTATAGATTGGTTCGCTTATTGCGAAAATATATATTATATTCTCCTGTGTGGAATATGTGGACGGGAACCAGTCTACTAGTTATCGAACTGTGCGAGTGACGTATTGCCAGCTGGGATAAACACACGGACGTCAATATGAATTATGCATATTGCACAGTTAGCCGGGCTCCTGTACGTCTCATGATCGAGAAGCGGAAGCATATCAGCTAAGATGGCGTCGCTCATAGAGATGCAGGTTTAACGTTGTCCGAATTTTGTCCAATGTTTCCAGACATCGTAGATGGCCAAATTGACGATTCCGTAAGCGTTACTGTTATTTTATGAAACACTAGACTCTCAGGATTACAATGGTGTATGTGAAAGTGCTCGGTCCGATGTGCTTCGGACGGTATTTCTAGTAGAACTTTGTCAGATTTGAGCAGTTTGAGACTTGGTATTGTCGTACGACCTCAAGTAGGGCTGTAATGGCGACAGTGTAAAAAGTCAGATTTCAAAAGTGAGCTATTTACAGCCCTATTTGTAGGGCTAGAATGCGCTGTATTCATACACGTACATGTACGTAAATGTGCGCGCGATATTGTGAATCATCCTATAGCGACTTCTAAAACCAGGTGAGGGTATCACACTTCTGAAGTTTTATTTTGTCATTGATGAAATAAACTAACAGCGAGTTCTAGTAGTGACTGTACAAAAAAAATCATTTTATTGAATAAAACAAAACACCACCATTAAACAGCGAATATATAAATAATACTTTTTGTTATGATTTGTGTGCTCACTTTTTTGTGCATGTAAAAGTTGTTCTGTGCATGTAACTTTTTTAGTCTACATGCACCAGTACAGTGCATGTTATTTATTTTTTCTAAGTCGACCCCTGCAACTGTGCACAATACAAAGGTGTTTTCATTGATTCCACAACTCCAGTAAGAATACTACCTCCATGGTGTAACCCATAAGCTTGGGGGACATTCTCGTTTAAGGGGGACAGATTTTGTCCTCAAAAACCAGGACTTCCTCGAAATCGGGGATGTCCCCGTTTTTGGACGTGCGCCTCTACTGCCTAGATGATAAAGTTGTTTTTATATTTTCTTGAAAATGATAAGTTTCCACTGCTGTTGTGACTCTACGGGATACTGATGATGAGGAAGGACATCGCCAAGACGGTACAACTCCTAGAAATAGAGATGACGATGGTGGAACACAAGCTGGAGAAGCTAGAGATAGGGGTACGGGTCATGACATGGAAACCACTTCTAGAAATGAAGATGATGGTGAAGAAAGGCATAAGGGTGAAGGAGATAGGGGTGCGGGTCATGACAGGGAAACCACGCCTAAAAATGAAGATGAAGATGAAGGTCAAGAAAGGCCTAAGAGTGGAAAGCCAACATCTGGAAATAGGTATGTGAATAAGGTATATTTATTATTATTTATATACCACATCCAACAGCGGAGGGACCGCCAATTACAGGAATGGGAGCAAGTGTGGTTGAGTGCCTTGCTCAAGGGCACAGGTGCCACAACCCGTCACGGCCAGGAATCGAACCTACATTCTGGTACTAGCACAGAAACTTAAGTTCGACGCACTAGACCACTCGGCCATAACACCCCACATGTTTTAGTTTAGGCCACAACTCAAATTTAAGGAAAATAATTATTGGAATCGATAGCTTGGACGATTTTAGAATACCTTTTCTATTGGCATTTCCGTCGCAAATGTTGCGTTTCCATGAAGATTCTGTGTTTTTGTTACAAAAGTGTGTGAAACTGCTGCCGGCCGAGCAGTGTGTAAAGTGCGCTAAGAAAGAGGGCGTGCGTGTGATTATCCGTTTGTTTCTGGCCGGCCGCTTTGCGTGCAATCATATTCAATATTTTTTCTGTGATTTTTCTCTAAAACTAAGCCTTTGCGACGAAATGCATGTAAGTATTCCTATTCTAAAATCGTCCAAGCTATCGATTCCAATAATTATTTTCCTTAAATTCGAGTTGTGGCATAAACTAAAAAAATACCTTGAATAAAAACCTGCGCGCGGCCGTCGGTAAGGGCAAGGCAAACCCTAATTAACATCAATTCTCCCCGACGCAAGCTAAATCAATTTTTACCGAAGAAGAATAACATTGCCTCACTTAGGAAATTGAAGTTGTATCTTTCTGAGTAGTCATCCCCCATTGCTAATAAAGGTTTACTTGTTTTCTAAAATGTTTAATTTGTTTTTCTTGAACTTAGTACACTTTTACGGGGTATAAATGGTCGAAATTCCTAATTCCACACAATATTCATCCCATTCCACAAAGTTGCACACCACGTGCACAAAATGACAGCTTCCCATTGGTCGCAATTAAATGACCGATTGTGCTCACGTCTAGGCAAAGATAGTCCCGGTTTACGTTTCTGGCAGACCGAGCTTGTTGTCACGTTAGTTATTGTCGTGGAACTTTTAGGCAACGCGGCGGTGCTAGGGCATGGTCACAAGCTCCCATTGACGATGTGTGGCCATTTCGCGCCAAATTTTCCAACTTTCTTTTGGCAATAATTTTATCTGTACTGAACGAAACATGCTCATTTTGGTATTTTGTAATTTCTAATTTTCGTGTTCTGTTGAATAAAATGACTTTTATTAATTAATTAAACTGGAGTGATTTTAAATGTTTTTGTCACATACCATTACCTACTAGAAACCATGAAGGAACAATGCCCGGAAACCAAGATGGAGGCGATGATACACGCAAGCCTCATGACGGGACCACACCCGCGATGAACCAAGATGAAGGTGGCGATCAAAAGCCTGGAGACCGAGATAGTGGGACCAATCGTGAAAGAACCACTTCAACGAACACGGAATCAGGAGGTCACAAGAAACCAGGTATCTAAGATGCTTCCCAAATTTCCGTGCATAGAAAGATTACGATGCACGGACACCCTCTGAGACCCCATGCGCTTAAAACCTATGTTTTTCCTCAGTAAATTCATGACACTTTTAATTTTAGAAAGATTCTCGCAAATGACAAAATAAACCACTGCCAAATTTCTGGAAGTTTGTAGTTTGTGCAGCCATTACATTTTTTAAAATCGTCAAGTATTTCCTGGAATCACCAAACTAATGGGAATCAATTCCTCCGAAAGACTGAATCGCGATTTTGCTTCGCAACTTGGAATTTATTCTAATCGACTTCAGAGAGGTTTCGAACGCCCCGGCGTTGTTGATTTTTTGTGAGCATAACTGTAAATAAGCCGCAGATCCAGACTTTTGGAAATACGGAAATACCTCCTTTTTTTGTATTTTCATAAGCCTAGATCTGCCACTGATTAAATGCGCACAAATGCGACATCTGAGTCGTTTTCACATTTACACTTGATCTTTTTGGATTTCACTTTGATTTTCTTACTTTTCAAACTTGAACTTGACAGCGAGGTATGCCTTGGCTGCTATTATTGAAGGGCCTAAGAAGATACCCTTCTGCGCTGATGTCATCATTGGAGGGAGTTCGTCCCGAGGAGTCCAAACTTACTCCTGGGAAATCAGTGGTGGTGGTCGAAGTGGAATTTCCGAAATGATTAAACAAGCGGTCCAAAGGCATAATGGTAAGTAAATGACCATGAAATACAGCAGCCGATTTCACGAATCCTTACGCACAGCGTAAGCCAGCTTGCGCAACTTTTTATATTGCGTAAGCTGCGCAAAATTCCTTGGATAATGACACGCAAACCTATGGTGTTTATGCCATTTTCCAAAAGTTGCACAAGCTACGCAATTTTTCGTGAAATCGGTTGCAGGTGATTATGTAGCTTCACAAGGCCCTGCAAGTCCATGGGTAAACGATCAGATTGTGCTTCTCAAGGATCTAATCCTGTTCCTCAAGGATCCTGCGAAACATCAAGGATCCTGTTCCTCAAGGATCAGATCCTGCTCCTCAAGGATCTAATCCTGTTCCTCAAGGATCCTGCGAAACATCAAGGATCCTGCTCCTCAAGGATCAGATCCTTCTCCTCAAGGATCAGATCCTGCTCCTCAAGGATCAGATCCTGCTCCTCAAGGATCAGATCCTGCTCTTCAAGGATCAGATCCTTCTCCTCAAGGATCAGATCCTTCTCCTCAAGGATCAGATCCTGTTCCTCCAGGATTAGATCCTGCTCCTCCAGGATTAGATCCTGCTCCTCAAGGATCAGATCCTGCTCCTCCAGGATTAGATCCTGCTCCTCCAGGATCAGATCCTGCCCCTCAAGGATCAGATCCAGCTCCTCAAAAATATTCATTCAAATCCATGGGTACTCAAGGATCAGTTTCTGCTCCTATAAAATTCATGATTGTAACAAAATCACGCTTATTGTAGTGAACATGTATGTTATTGTTTTATTTTGAATTCATACATACAAATTGTGACCAATCGGTTTGAACAAATATTTAATATTTGATTGAATATTTGATAGGAATATTTGAGCAGTGAATTATTTGAATTTGCTTACAGAAAGAAACCAGCCGAGTCTGAAAATTACGAAGGAATTACTTGAGACTGAGGTTCCTTACACGGTGACGCTGACCATTAGCAAGGATGATCGCTCTAAAACGGCGGAACATACCTTCAGCCGTCTGTCGGCCGACAACACCCAGCCTCAACTACGAATAGGCGTGTTGCATTTGAGTGACGACAAGACTATTATGGCGTCTAAACGGTAAGCTTTTTGTCAATCCTCCGTCTCCATTTCAGACACACTGCAGTCATCTTGCACAAAAAGCTAGAGAAATAAAATAACAGAAAAAAATCCTATCCATGCTTTACACATTGAAAATCTGAATTGGTATAGAGTGTTGCAGTTTAAAGGCCCTATGTGTCATTTGCAAGATAGAACTTTTTACAGATTCGTGGAATAAGAGTGTAACATATCTAAGGAAGAATGTTGGTAAACTAGCCTAAAGAAATTTTAGCTACAATAGGCCTTTTCCCACTACCCACCTCCGACCCAGGTAACTTTTCTACCCCAGGTAGCGGTAAATAACCCGGGTTACATTTAACCCGGAGTTTCTATTCACACGACAAGCGTTAACCCGGAGAAGCACTTACCCGGGTCGTCTCTTACACGGGTACAACAGCGACCCTTTTCCCACGGCATTTCTGCATGCGCATGTACCCGGGTACACCAATCAGCACAAATACACAGAAACCATTGCGAGTGGAAAATCGATCGATCAAACATGGCGGACGACACAGAAACATCGCTGGCGATTTTTCTGTTAATATTTCGCATGTTTAATAATATTTATCGATGTGTGCTTTGTTACTGGCCCCACGCGTATTTTGTTGTACACTACCTCCAGAAGAGTACCAGTTTGACAGTGCCATTCAAGCGCGGGCGCACTTGTAACCTTTGACCTAATCATTATTGCGGCAATAATTTAACTCGCTAAATAGCCTACCCAAGTAGGCTATTGTCGACGTTTCCCACGACAAACGTTAACCCGGAGAATCGTCTCAAGGTCGCCGTTAACCCCGAGATTGGTGGGAGATTTGCCGTGGGAAACGAACACTTAACCCGGGTAATCTCGGGGTTAAATGTTTCTGTTACCCGGGTTATCTCGGGGTTAAAGTGCCGTGGGAAAAGGCCTATAGATGCATCAATGCTGGAGAAAATCTTGGAAATCTATATATGGATTTTGTGTACAAGTGAATGGTAAAAAAGTCCCAGCACATGTCTTGGCCCATAGAGAAGATTAGGGACTTTTTGTTTGAAAACCACCATCGGTTGTCAATTTCCAGCATGAAATACCATTTTGGACGGAAATAAATTCATGTGGTGTTTGTTACCATTGCTATCAACACTTTGAGTAAGGTTTTTCTTGTCAACTCATGAAAAACAAAATTGGGTCATTGCAAATGATACAATGTGCCTTTAACTGTGCCATTTTGAAAAGCACTGGCGGACCACCAAGCTTTCAGCAGGACCAGTAGAGTTCTCTAAACTGCTGGTAATACTGACCAGCATGAAATTCAGATTTAATTTTGTCCCCTGATAAACAAGTGCATAAATTATTCTCTAATGGGTTATGGTATGATGTATTTATATCAAGTAACAGGTCTCCCCAGTTAGTATAAATTATCAACTAGTCAGTGAGATCTGGGATCGATTTCACAAAAGTTAAGACAAGTTCAATGCGTCCTAATTACCATACCAACGTCCCAAGATAAGAAGAGTGACCCTTCCTAAGACTGGTCTTAGCGCTTTGTGAAATCGGCCCCTGGAAACATTTCTTTCGTCTAATAAGTAGTTTCTATACGAAACCGAATAGCCTCCATTAATTGTACAATGCTTGATTTCTGTGTAGATTCATCCTAATTGCATCGGTGAAGTTTTGCAAAGATAAGAAAATGGAACGAGGAGACCGAGCTGTTTTCTCTTGGACTGCAACTCGTCCGAACGATGAAGCGGTCGATATCAAACTTCCGCCGCAGAGAAGCCAGCTAATAAGAGCCAGCGACTTGCCAGGTTTGAGATTAGGAGTGGATTGCAATATAACCATCTTGGCTGCGTTCGAGTGTACCCTTCTCGTTACTCCGGAGTATAATGCCTGCGCACTGCACTCGGGTCGCATCGCGTGAACAGCAAGTCTGCAGTTCGCATGCTGCACAATGCATAGTTCCGAGATTGCCCAGTTAACCCCGCCCCTTAGATATTGTTGCTATGTGCTCACAAGCCATCGCAAAAAAATGGCAAGACTACGTACAAAGCAACGGGACTCGGCATGGAAAGCACAGATTCATTGGAGAAAACCCAAAGGTATTTATGTTTTGAGGTCGACAGTTACCGTAGCACACACTGAGCGAAGAGCTAGTAATGCAGGGATGACATATATTTCATAAAAATGCGCTTTCCTACCTTTGAACAGCGAATCGCCCGACATTGAAACCAAAATTCACCCGGTCACTGGCGCATACAACATACAAACTGTATGGGCAGAAAATCGCGTGATTGTTTGTGATGATTGCATCACTTTGACCTTTGTGGGCGCCGTCTGCTAGCTCTGTTGTGATTGGTCGCGGGTTCGGCTTGATTGACAGGTCGGAACTATGCATTGGCTATCAAGATGGCCGTCTCTTGCAGGGTGTCTGCGGGTCTTTAAAAAGTCTTAATTTATTTTCTAAATTTAAGGCCTTTAAAAGCATTAGAAAGCATTAAAAAGTATTAAATTGTTAGCTAGATTTTGGGCCTGAGGTGGCCGAATATGGAATTCTTTCCTGTTTTGGGGGTTTAATTGGTCTTAAAAAGTCATTAAAAAGATCTTAAAAAGTCTTTCCATGACTGTACAAAAAAACGCTGTTTCACTGCTCACAAGAAACTGAAGAAAATACAGACATTCCAGTCGTAAGAACTTTTGTGAAATCATTGATGCCGTCTGAAACGGAATGTTTCAGTTATCGAGTTGCTACTTTGAGCAAATTAACCCAAAATTCCACCCATATTCCGTCATCTTCGTACAGATCACATTTCATAGAGCTGCTTAAGCATGAAAAATTGCTTAAGCATGAAAAACCTTGCTTGATAAAATGAGGTTACCAACAAAAATGTACAAATTGTCATGGTAATGAAAGAGTCCTCTAACACTGGTCATAAACTACTTCTATCACATGAGATTTCACTGGTAACGTTCCCTACTAAGCAAGTGTTTTTTGTGCTTAAACAAATTTTTGTGCTTAAACACCTCTATGAAATTGGCCCCAGGAGTAAGAGCACACTCCCCAATTGTCGGAGTGTAGCGAGAGCATACTTTCACTGACCCGAGTGCCGTTATTCTATCAGTTTGCGCGCAGGAGTATACTCGTGTTAACACGAGTACACGCTCGAACGCAGCCCTTTAGTCAAGACACAGAATATGTCATAATTGAAGTTAGGTGTTACAAGATATAATGATTACATTTTTATTGCAAGACAAAATTAATCTCTCATGTCTTAGTTACAAGACAAACGAGAGCAATGCAAGACGGATGAAAAATGTCCCTGTGGAAATGAAGGTGCCTTAAAGGCACAGGCTCGTCAGCAATGCGCGCGCGCCAAAATTGTGCCACGAATTACGCAGCTCCATAGCAAAGGCATGGACCTGCATATTTCGTGGCACCACTTTGGCGCGTGCGCATTGCTGACGAGCCTGTGCCTTTTAGGCCATCACAGAGTTGTTACAAGGCCAGTAATTGTGAGATCATCATGAGCTGCTGTTAGGCCATCTAAACACCATTGCAAGGTTTTTTTTTAGTATTGTTGATTGGTCTAATTTTGATTGGTCTAATTTTAATTGGTCCATTTTTGATTGGTGCACTTTTGATTGGTCCACTTTTGATTGATCTAAATTTGATCGGTCCATCTTTGATCGTGCATTTTGATTGGCCCACTTTTGATTGGTCTAATTTTGATTGGTTCACTTTTGAATTGCCCACTTTTGATTGGTCTATTTTTAATTGTGACAGCTGGAGTACCTATCACATTTACTGTTACGGCACGAGCCAGTAAAGGATCAACGCAGACGGCATCTGCGAGTACCACCGTCAGTGTGATCAAATCCGAGCTGGTCGCATTAATCGCTGGAGGAAAACGAATCAGCGTCGGCAAAGACTCTGTTAAAAAATTGGAGCTTGACGCATCCAGATCACATGACCCAGACAACAAAGAAACAAGACTCAACTTCGCTTGGAGTTGTGTCCGAGATGTAGGTTTAACGAAATATTCTTGTGTTTGTGTTTGAGTTTCCCCAACAGGTTGTTAGTTTCCATGGCATGGAGTGACTAGGAGCATTGCTACTCCCCCTGTATGGGATGCCAGTCCATCACAGGTTTACCAACAGCAGTTAGTTGGGATTCTTTACCAATATTTCAGTGACAATCTAGGTAGCGCGTGTGGTCTAGTGGGTATGAAGCGGGACTCCCAATCAGAGGTTGTGGGTTCAAGCCCTACTATGACCAATGTGTCTGTGTCCCTGGGCAAGGCACTTAATCCCAGTTGCCTCGTCATCCCAAACGATATTTGGGAAGCTGTTAAGGGGAATGCCACAATCTAACTGCTGATAGGGTTGAGCGCTTGACCAGCAGCCACCTAGTTAAAGTGAAATGGTTCTGGTGATTCCCTGATGGCAGCGGTAATAATGGCAACAGCGCCAGGAGCACCCCACAGGGTGGACATGTGCGCTATATAAGAATCCACCATTATTAGTATTAATTATTTCATGTACTGGTTAACCGTTTAACCGTTCGGCCGTCATTTTGTGTACAGCACCCAAGGCTACCAAAAAAAATGAGTACACGTACATTAAATAATAAACACATATGTGTAAACAAAGTTGAATTAATCCCAGGGCTAGAAAGTTCGCATGGGCCCTGCTCGTTCCCGAGGTCAACTTACACAGTCTATAGGGGGACGCAACTTTACCGGAAGTTCCGGTTCTGTGACCTCGAGCGCGGTGAAAACAAACGCCCGCTCGCATGTTGCTCTATGCGCAGGTCTACCCCCAGCAACTAGTTGGGTTTCCCCAACCGTATTTGCCGGTACCCATTTATACACCTGGGTGGAGAGAGACAACGTGGAGTGAAGTGTCTTGTCCAAGGACACAATGCGGTACAATGGCCAGGTTTCAAACCATGGACCTCTCGACCGAAAGTCCGACACGCTATCTTACATCGGCATTTCTTCAATTTCAACTCTACTTAAAATTTTGAGAACCGTAATTTTTGTATTTTTTAAAATATTTTCAGGACACTTCGTGCAACAACATTCTCCCACGTCCTTCTGAGATGAATTCCATCTTGAAAATTGACCCAAAGAATCTAAATGAAGGAATGTACACGATAATCGTGACTGTAAGCCAAGGACAACGCTCTGCTACGGCCCAAATACAATTGAAAGTCACTGGTGGCTCGACTTCTCTGGTAAGAAATGATATGTGATGATATAAATTGTTGACTGGTGTGGTGTGGGATATGGAGTTTTAACACCCGAGGGAGCTCATAGCACCCGCGGCAACGCCGAGGGTGCTATGAGCTCCCGAGGGTGTTAAAACCCATATCCCAGATGACTGATGCAGTGAAAAACAACTTAGCTTCACCAGGATTCGAACCGCGAACCTTAAAGTTATTGCATTGGTCAAAATGATGATAAGTGGAAGTAACTCATGGACGTTTTTCCCCATTTGTATCAAATTCTTGTTTTTGATAATAGGTGGAGCTGGTCATACCATCCATGGGAATATTCAGGCCTACCAGACAAGTTGTCCTCCGCGCTATCGTGGAGAATACGGCAGCAAACGTAGACTGGCAGATCATGCGCGATAGCACAGCAGTGGACATCAGCAATGCCAAAACAAACGTTGTCAATAAAAACGGCCGGGATGTATATGTAATCACTCTACCTCTAGGTAAACATATTAATGAACCTTTAACTTTGTAGAAAATAAAATTTAAACCCTGTCGCCACTCAAAATATAAATAAGGAAAAAGACGTGATTGGTCGGTCTTCAACTGTACGCTAGACACTGGTTAGGGACCAGCAGCCGATTTCACGAAACTTTACGCAATTGCGCAAGTCCACTTACGCCATAAATTATTACGCAAGTAATGGCGTAAGTGGACTTGCGCAATTGCATAAAGTTTCGTGAAATCGGCTGCTGGATACTGATTTAGGGCGGGTTCACACTGCACTATTTTCGTCCGTCAGACCTACGTTACATCCGTTGTGCGTCCGTTCGTCGCGTAGCAACACGTCAAAACGGATGAGTTGAATTTGTTCCAGAATCTGTCAGTTTACGTACGTCTTCACCAGCGGTTCACACTATCGACGCATCCAACCGCATGCGGAGCTGAACAAAACACAAGGAAAGCACGCATCGCGCCATTTTCATCCGTTCCTTCTGCGGGCAAAGCTAGCTCAACCATCTAGCTGCCTAAGTCCAGCCACACATTCGAAAACAAAGAATACATCCACCACAGGATTCTTTTCCTAACAACCGCCTCAGAAAACATCCTCTACTGGATGTATTTTGATTGCGCTGTTGTATGTATAACCAACTTGATGGATGAACATTTGACAGACAAGTAGACCTCGGATCAACTCTTCCGTCATCCGTCAATTTGACGTATGAAACGTTCTGATACGTTGATTTTTTCTACTCAACATACATAAATGAAGCTGATCTTTGAGACAGTTCACATTGAAAACGCATCGACGGACCAAAAACTGACGGACCTAAGATGACGTTCGTCACTTTGACGTACGTCTGACGGACGAAAATAGTGGAGTGTGAACCCGCCCTCGACATACTATTAGGTATGCCAACCATACCTTCATTCCCATTCGGTAATACTCTTTTTGTGTAAATCAGCAAAATTTACTGAAATCGTAACAGTAAATTTCACTTTTTTGCCATTGTGTGTCTGGTCTTGCATATCAAATGTGTGCTTTATCAATGTAAAAATAATAATTATGATTATTATTACCTAGGTACTCTGGAGGGAGGGTACGATTATGAAGTGACAGCAATATCCAAATCCTCAGACGGCACAGAGCTATCGTCTGCGTCCACTACCATCACCGTATTGCATGGCGTGACTGGATGTTCGATCAAGCCAATCACAGAGTATCGAGTCTTTAATATGGTATGTAAGGGGCTGTCAAAAATTGTCAAGATGTTCACGGTTTTGTAAAGCGTAGGACGGGGGGGGGGGGGGGGGGGGGGGGGTGGGGGGGGGGGAGGTGTAGAAGTTTAGGGAAGACACATAAATCTAAAAAAAATAAAATAAAATAAATAAATACATAAATAAATCTAAATCTAAATCTAAATCTAAATCATAAATCATAAATCACAAATCTAATCGGTACCGCTAGTACCACATTGGGCGAAATGTTTTTGGGGCAAATTGAATTTTTATCTCATGACACGAAAACTATTTCTTTTGCTCATTTCTCAAAGACTATAGCACTTCAGACAAAACCATTTCAGGGGATGTTTTCTACGGTCATCATGTTTATATTGTGTAAGTTAGGCGTAAATCTGTGAACATTTCTGATTTTCGAGATACCAATCATGTATACTGCCTTTAATGCTGAAGAAACCACACGAATTGTCTGCATCTTGATTCCTTAAAGCTTGACATTGTCATTGAGGGATGCCTAGGCGAAGGGATACTGACCTATCGGGCCTTTGTTGCTTCGTCTGATGACCAGAAGATAAGACAACCCTTGACTACGACGTCTCACAAGGAGTCTCGACTCGAGGTCAGGGCTGTCGAAGTCCAAGGAGCATCTCAAGTTATCATCATCGTGAAGGTGGGTACCTTATGAAACATCGGGGGGCAAATCTCTGGTCTGTGACGTCACGTGTTTACGTACGTCTAGCACGTCCTCTGTTGTTTAATGGAAGGCAAAATATTACAGCTTGGTCTATGAAACTCCATAAAATCTATAGATTATATCGAGCGGTCTTTATTTGGCTAAATCATGTAGCCTATGACACCTGTATAAGCATCCAGGGGGTCTTTCTATAAATTAGGGGTCCAAAAGTGTGACATTTAGTGTCCCCCGTTACACCTGATATGTGTTATTTTTCGTACAAAAATCATTAAAATGGCTTTTAAACCATTTTGTATGAATTGTACTTTATGTACACATTCTTTGAGATGGAAAGTATTTAAAGAATGTCTCCTGAATTTACAAAAACAAGATGTAAAATGTAACGGGGGGACACCAACATTGGACCCCTAATTTATAGAAAGACCCATCATGGTTTATTGACAACTTAAAAACATTTGCTTTGAAACCAAAGCTTCTTAGCAAAACATGGACTCAAAAGCAGAGGTTCGTCAGCAATGCACGTGCGCCAAATTCATGCCACGAAATACGCAGCTCAATGCATTTGCTATGGAGCTGTGTATTTCATGGTACCTTTGGCACTCGGATTGACCTTTGGCACTCGGATTGACCTTTGGCACTCGGATTGACCTTTGGCACTCGGATTGACCTTTGGCACACGGATTGACCTTTGGCACACGGATTGACCTTTGGCACACGTATTGACCTTTGGCACTCGGATTGACCTTTGGCACTCGGATTGACCTTTGGCACTCGGATTGACCTTTGGCACTCGGATTGACCTTTGGCACTCGGATTGATCTTTGGCACTCGGATTGACCTTTGGCACTCGGATTGACCTTTGGCACTCGGATTGACCTTTGGCACTCGGATTGACCTTTGGCACTCGGATTGACCTTTGGCACTCGGATTGACCTTGGCAGTCGGATTGACCTTGGCAGTCGGATTGACCTTGGCACACGGATTGACCTTTGGCACACGGATTGACCTTTGGCACTCGGATTGACCTTTGACACTCGGATTGACCTTTGACACTCTGCATTCAGGTTTGCGATAAGACGAAATCCTGTGCAATAGTTACTTCTGAAAGAATTTCCCAGAATGTGCAGCCAACACCAGAGGCCGTTGCTTCACTAGATGACGATATTCTAACGTCCGTTGTAGAAGGTACAGTAATTATGCTTATAACAAGGAACCCTGATAATAAGAGCACTGTTAATACAACATTCTGCTTATAACAAGGAACCCTGATAATAAGAGCACTGTTAATACAACATTCTGCTTATAACAAGGAACCCTGATAATAAGAGCACCGTTAATACAACATTCTGCTTATAACAAGGAACCCTGATAATAAGAGCACTGTTAATACAACATTCTGCTTATAACAAGGACAATTTCAAGTCCCAATCCTTTGTTCTTCATTGTTTTTATTCCTGATAATACAAGGTTCCTGTTATAACAAGGTAATTTCACAAGTGGTTTCTATGAATGTGGAGTTTCAAACCTAACAATGAGGAATGAAAAGTTTGCATCCTGAACCTCCCAACCCCCTCCCCTAAAAAATGACGTAAACACATTCTTAACTTTTGTTCCCCCGTCACTCCTCCCAGGGGATCATGTTAAGGCCCTACACGAGTACGGAATGAAACTTGAATACAGCAAGTCGCTAACAGTTGCTGGGTCGCGGCGAAAACGTGAAGCTTACGGGGAAGACGAAGAAACGCACTACATGTTCCTAACTAACGCCACCGCGGATTTCCCATATCTTGAGCTGGGCGAGAGACAGACGACAGTTATGGAGCTTCGGCGATTCTTTGCTGATGATTTGGAAACCAAAAGTAAAAAGAACCAGTGTATTATTTCTTTATTTTATCCAATAGGGTGACCTTTTTTGCGTAGAAAGTTATGTTAGGGCGACACGGTCGGTTAGGGCGACAATTTGGTGTAGCCCCAATATTTTGGAGGTTAAAAACCATTGTTGTAAGGTCCAAAAACCATTTTTCTTAGGTCTAGAACCATTTTTGGAAGCTTTGCGTAGAGAAATTTGGTGTCAATTTGAGTGATTCTTGCCGAAATTGTTGTGGTCATTGGGGAAAGGTTTCCCGTGGTGTCGCCCGTTTGCAGCATTAAGGATGATTATTATGATTATTATTATTATTATTATTATATCTTTCTGGTATTCATTACCAAGGATTCCTCAATAGTGCTCATTGCACTGTCACTCGCAAGCGTGAGGATACCCACGAAGAAATGGCCAGAGACACCGGGGAATCCCCTTGCTCTTCACGAAAGAATGCTCTGGGATCTTTCAAGTGCGTTACTGTTACCTAACACACTGGACCAAAGGCTTTACATCCCTTCCGAAGGATGGAGCAAGTGCTGTTGAGTGCCTTGCCCAATGGCACAGGTACCGCAGCTGGTATCGAACCCGCAACCCAAAGTTTTTACCTATGATTGCGAGTCAATGATCCAAACCACTCGGCCACGGTACCCCAAGTATTGACCCCTTTCGAACGTGTGCCATTTTGGGAGTCAAATAATGCTGAGTCATTGTGGAAGCAATGTGCGTGAAAACCTGCCCCCTGTCATGGCTGCCAGTGCAATGGGTCTACTCCATAAATGTTGTCATTTAATACCCATACCAACTCTAACCCGGGCTTGTTTTTGACCAGTGAAACTTCTTGAGAGTGTGGAGCTAATGATTGAATCCTTCCTGACGGATGACCCAGAGGATATCGACAAAGAAGTTGGGGAAAGGATCATGAAAAACATTGGCAAAATCCTGCACGGCCTTAGAGCGAACAACGAAGAGAGTAAGATGATTATTGCAAAGTGCAGGTGTGTGAAAGAGGAGGCGATTTCATTTATTATTATTATTTCTTTCTGGTATTCATTACCAAGGATTCCTCAATAGTGCTCATTGCACTGTCATTCGCAAGCGTGAGGAAACCCATGAAGAATTAGGAATTAGAAATGACCAGAGACACCGGGGAATTGCTTTTCCTGAAAGAATGCTTTGGGATCTTTAGAGTGCGTTACTATTACCTAACACACTGGACCAACGGCTTTACATCCCTTTCGAAGGATGGAGCAAGTGTGGTTAAGTGCCTTGCCCAAGGGCACAGGTACCGCAGCCGGATTCGAACCCGCAACCCCAAGTTTTCACCCATGATTGCGAGTCAATGACCCATACCACTCGGCCACGGCACCTAAGAGCACAATTTATTAAGAAGCACTTTAGAAAAAAATGGCGTATAAGGTTGTACTTCTGTTAAGGCATAAAGTTCTTAGCAACCATGCAAACTCTGACTTCAAAAGCCTTCTTTTAGTACCTTCTGGTGTATGGGATATGGTGCCAACCCCTGCCGAAGGCAATGAAAATAAGCATGGAATATCGGTGATTTTCCCATTGTTTTAGTAAAATTAGCCTATATAATTTCATGAAGGTATGCTTTAGTAAAACACTGAAAAAACTGTTTTCTGGAAGTATTTATTTTCCTAAACGTCTTTAGGTGATAGATGGATACTTAATAGATGGTCTCATGCAGAAATCCTGGTATCGATAAAAAAATGCCCTACTTGACATACATGCATAAATTAGCCATTATCTCAGTTCTGGCCTGTGCGACAAGCGCCTACTTTCAGTTGAACGGCTCACATCTTATTTTCATACCCAATAGTTTTTGTCTTTTTGTCTTTAATCCTTCAGGCATCTCATGAGAAAGTTCACAAGACTCCTCGCTGGTGGCCTTTTGGCGGGAGAATCCATCATACAGGAGACGGGTCGAAGCCGTATTGAAATCAGGAAGCTAGTCCTTGACCCAACGACTGACATCACTGTCGGCTCGACCAAACTGAAAATGCCACGATCATGGAGGTAAGAAAATATGCAGCTTGACTTGACTTGACTTGGGACTCGAAGGCAGCTTGACTTGACTTGACTTGACTTGGGACTTGGGACTCGAAGGCAGCTTGACTTGGGACTCGAAGTTAAGAAAATCTGCAGTTTGGCTGTGTCATTTGGATGTGGAAACAAAAAGGTTGGTGTGATCACTGCACTGCATTTTGGTACTAGATAAATTACATGTAGTTTACAAAATATCGGTAAGTTTTGACAATATCCTTGAAAATATTTGGATTGAGAATGCGAAATTTCAGAATGGTAATGAAAAAAATATGACAAATGATACACTGTATATCAAAATCTCAAAATCCATGGGAAAAATGGGGAGCTCAAAAATGTGAACTGGACACGTACACTCCTTTAAGTTGCCACAGTACAATCATAAAATATCCATGGTCTTTTGCTTATCCTCGACTTCGGTGTGGTACTATTCCAGTGATGACGTAACTGAAGTGGTCTTGCAATATGAGGAGTTAAACGACAACGAAGATTTGAACGCTGGAAGCGAAAACCCAAAAGCCCTGAGTTCAAAAATCCGGTCTGTCAACTTAGAAGATTACGAAGGTACTTCTCAATTATTGCCCCCTCACCCTCGCCCCACTCGCCACAAGCTCCTCACAAGTTCCCACCAAGCCCTCACAAGAATTGCAGAACACCAGTCAATTATAGACCGATCCAGTAAGCTCCGCCCATTTTGGAATTGACCAATCACAGCCTCAGGTTGAGGTAACCAAAAAGTGGATCTCCATTTTGGTTACCTGAGTCCTAAAAATTGTGTGCACAGAGCTACGGCGAAATGCAGCACGAGTGACGCAAAAATACCATAAACATAATTTGTTATCAGCGCAGAGGACCCTAGCCGGTTTAAAACGGATTGTATAAGACTATCCTAACCTACTTTTAATCCCTTCATAAATGTATTTTTGTGTAAACGGGAAAAACTCACAAAAAATAGCTTGTCGTTTTGCTATGTTGTGCATTCATGGCATTCACGACGTGTGTCGAGATGTTTTTGTTCGATCGCGTGCGTTACGCGTATTGCAAGCGTGTGCACATTTTACTTTCGAGCGTGCAGTTTCTGTGTGCGCTGACCAGGGCGCGGACGCTGACGCACGGCGCGGCCACGTGACTCTACTGCACACGTGCCTCACATGTGTAGCATGTTGCTAGGCAATTTCTAAATAGGGCGGAGCTTACTGGATCGGTCTATTACAGTAATACACATCACATAGGATTTTGACTAAAACACATTTTTATAAAGCAAACAAATTTTGGATTAAGCAAATTTTTTTGCTAAACAGCTTTATGAAATTGGCCCCTGGTATGTCACACTTTTTGTACCCAACCTCGTGGAATGACCCCTACAACCCAGCTATGAACCCGGATCATTAACTAACCCGACAACTGTTATTCATGTTATGGAGCGCGTGTGGTCTAGTGTGGTCAAGCCCCACTTCGACCAGCGTGTCTGTGTCCCTGGGCCTCGTCATCCCAGTAGCCTCGTCAACCCAAGCGATATTTGGGAAGCTGTTAAGGGTAATGCCACAATCTAACTGCTGATAGGGTTGAGCGCCTGGCCAGCAGCCACCTAGTTAAAGCGAAATGGTTCTGGTGATTCCCTGATGGCAGCGGTAATATGTGGGGTGTTATGGCCGAGCGGTCTAGCGCGTCGAACTCAAGTTCCTATGCCAGTACTAGAATGTGGGTTCGATTCCGGGCCGTGACGGGTTGTGGCACTTGTGCTCTTGAGCAAGGCACTTAATCACACTTGTTCCGTCCTTCGGAAGGGATGTAAAGCCGTTGGTCCAGTGTGTTACATGTAACGCACTTTAAAGATCCCAGAGCATTCTTTCGTGAATAGCAAGGGGAGGGATTCCCCGGTGTCTCTGGCCGTTTCTAATTCAACTTAGTAGTTGATAGTTATTTGAATATCTATGTTAATTGATCCCATTCCTGTATAAAAATAAAAATAAAAATAAAAAATAAAATATTGGTAAAAGCGCCAGGAGCACCCTGCAGGGTGGACATGTGCACTATATAAGAATCCACCATTATTATTATTGTTGTTATTAACAGGCAATCCCCTAGAAGTCAAGGACCTATCAGACCCCATTGAGATGACCCTACCTGGAGTGGGAGGCTGGCATAAATGCATCAGCTTTGATGAGGCACCCAAAGTGTGGACGGACGCCGGACTGACCACTGTCCAGACCAAGGAAGGTGGTGAAATAACGTGCCAGACCAGGCACCTGACTGACTTTGCTACTGAACAATTTTACAAAAAGACTGGCGGAGGTATGACTTCAACAATTATTTTTTTTTGGCTTTTCATTTTTCATAGACATTTACATGTTCATGATTTGTTTGTATAATGCAGTTTACATGGTTGTTATGACTCGGACTGGAGACTTGAGTCCCGATATTCACTGAATAGAGTTGACTTGAGACTTGAACCTCAAATGACTTGACTTGACTCTGACTTGTACATTTTTCACCCAGGTCTGCCAAAAATGAAATTGAACTTTTAAGCATTTTTTTGTCGGAACAACAAAAATACTCAACATCAATTCAAGTTTAAGCATTAAGACTAATTTTTAAATTAGCTTGAACAAATTTACTGTTGTGACTACTTTACTTAAACTGACTTGACCAACATGCCCAGATGCCTGACTTGACTTGGGACTCGAGGGCCATTTGATATGACTCTACTAGGGACTCGAAGACAGTTTGACTTGACTTGGGGCTCGAAGGCAGTTTGACTTGACTTGACTTGGGACTCGAAGGCAGTTTGACTTGGGACTCGAGGGCCATTTGACTTGATTCTTCTAGGGACTCAAAGGCAGTTTGACTTGACTTGACTTGGGACTCGAAGGCAGTTTGACTTGACTCGAATTGGGGCTCGCAGGCAGTTTGACTTGACTTGGGGCTTGAAGGCAGTTTGACTTGACTTGGGACTCGAAGGCAGTTTGACTTGACTTATTTTTGTGCGGGCGACTGACTTTTTGTCCGGGCGGTAAATTTTTGTAGTGGAGAATGCTGGTTTTATTTTGCGTGTGTAAAAATACTTTGTTTTATTCTCTCTCCTACGTATTATCAATTTTTTTTTACACTTCTAGACAAAATTCTTAACAACCTTTTGCCTATTAAAAAGAACCCATTTCTAAGAATAAATAAAGTATTTTGTACTGAATCCCATCTTTGAATAGATACATTGCTACCGTAACCACGCATACAATGGAAGACTATTGAAATGCATTGTTTACGTCACATTCGAGCTAAAGTGCGCATGCTCAATATGACGTAGACAATGGAAAAAGACCGGTTTGTTTGCTGCCACCACGGGTATCAAATGTCTTCCATTTGACTGCATTGAGTTGAAACTGTTAATGTTTTCTTTGTTTTTCTTCTTTATTTTTTCTGTGGCACACAGGGATTCTAACCCCTGTCGGTGAGTTTAGATTTTATTTCAATTACTGTTATAAAATTTAATTTTATTATTTATTTTAATAAAATCTTTTAAAAAAAATCTTTAAAACATTCTCTGCCTTGCCACCAACGCCCTTCAAAATCCTCATTTTAAATCACCTTTGCTATGGAGCTGCGTATTTCGTGGCATGAATTTGGCGCGCACGCATTGGTGACGAGCATGTGCTTTTAACCTTGCTTTATGTTGTTGCGTCAAGGCTGTTGTATCGATAAAGATAAAAATGTATTTCTTCAGGCTAAAAATTGTGATCAAGTAAAAGCACTTTTGCTTTTACAAGCTATAATTTGAATGTATCGCAACACGCGCGTGCAGCATCTTCGAATGAAAATATGCTGGTGAGTGTATTTTACGCATGTCCATGTGCGTCTATTGGCGCGAGCGTGTATGCGCGTGACCGTTGACACCCAAACATTCCTGGATGTTCTACGTCACGAAAAGCAATCAATATTAGACAATATTTCCATCGAGTACTCGAAAAGTACTCGACTTTAACACATTAACCCTCATTCCTTTTTTGATCAGGTCTTGGAGCCGGAGCAGTAGTCGGAATCGTCTTCGGCGTTTTGACCTTGCTGGCTGTGGTCACTATCATCATCATCATTGTGGTCATCAAAAAGACCAAGCACAAGAAGGTCAACCCTCATGAGTAAGCGGTCACTCTGGCCACTGACCGGTAAGAATTAATCTGGACAAATGTTGATATGCATGTATGCAACATGGACAAAACATTGGGTGTTATTATAAGGATATAAAGGAACCATGGTAAAAATGAAAGTTGGTCACGGTCGTCTGTACGGCCGCAGATGACCAATAATGAACAAAGTGGGCATACCTTGGTTAAACACAGATGGGTCATTCTATAAATTTGGGGTCCACTTTTTCTGTCCCCGTTACATCTGACATCTTGTAAAATGTTGTATTTTGTAAATTCAGGACATATTCTTTAAATGCCTTCTATTTCAAAGAGTGATTACATAAAATACAATTCATAAAAATATGGTTTGAAGGCATTTTTAATGATACTTGTATGCCAAATAGCAGTATGTCGGGTGTAACGGGGACAGACAAACGTCACACGTTGGACCCCAAATTTATAGAATGACCCAGAAGTCAAATCATCTGGGATTAATCATTAAAGACTCTTAACATAGACAGTATTAAAACCCATGATATATTAATGGTCACTGTTTGGTCACTAACTGGTCAGAAACTATATGCATTCTCACTGTTTGTTTATTTCTAAGAAAGAGACACATTTAAGACTTAAGATCGAAATATTGCTGAAAAAAAATACAGCAAAATTGTAACAAAATAAAAATCTAAAACCAATCAGCTATCTTACATGACCTCATTGGCTCGCCAGATGGACGCCCCCCTCCCCATGAACAAAGTTCCTGATATAATTCTCTTGATACTTGTGAGTTCTTTTAAAGTCCTGCTAAATGCCACCAAGAACAAAGCTAAGATTAAAAGTTAAAAATAGGAGAGTAAAAAATTTATTAACCACATCCAACAGCGGAAGAACCGCCAATTACAGGAATGGGATCAATTAACATAGATATTCGAATAACTATCAACTTCTAAGTTGAATTAGAAACTGCCAGAGACACCGGGGAATCCCTCCCCTTGCTCTTCACGAAAGAATGCTCTGGGATCTTTTGAGTGCGTTACCGAAACCTAACACACTGGACCAACGGCTTTACTTCCCTTCCGAAGGACGGAACAAGTGTGATTAAGTGCCTTGCTCAGGAGCACAAGTGCCACAACCCATCACGGCACGGAATCGAACCCACATTCTAGTACTGGCACGTACAGGAACTCGAGTTTGACGCACTAGACCGCTCGGCCATAACACCCCACATCAAAGTTCAAAGTTTTCTATGTGACTATGTTCATTTTGGGCTGAAAACTTTATACAGATAACTCAAATCAGTTTAGTTGGGTTTTTGAGATCTCTTTTAATTCTCTATTTTGAAAATTATCCATAAACTGGTGGTTGAGTTGGAAAGTTTTCATTTTGCAACTAGCCTGACAAAAAAAACATTCAGATCAACACTTTGAACAAATATATTCACTTGCTTTAAATGCAGAAAAACAAAATCAGTGTCATTCTTTCGAGAAAAATAATTTGTTTTTTAAATATTTATTAGTGTTAAGTGTTAAGATTGCATAACTTTTTGCTTATATTTCGAGTCGAGTGTCAAATTAGTGCCTTATTTTACATTACTGCCTCAGTGTCTTGTGAAAAGCTTTTGAAGTTTCTAAAATTTAATAATAAAGTACCTATTTGTGTCTTTAGATATCAAGACTTCGGATTGTTGATGAAATAAGTTCTAAAAAAATTCCCCAAACAGTGATAACCCTTATTAATTGTCCACTGAATGTCTTTGGTTCAAAATATCACAGTCAAAAAACAATTTGTAGACAATCTGAAATTTATTTGATTCAAAGTAATGCAATAAAAAAAAAAATTTGAAATGAGGTTGAAAAAGAAAATGTTGAGGAAACATTAGCACTGAGTGCAAAACTTTTAAATCCGGGCATTAATTTGTTATCCCAAATAACTTAGTTTTCAAATTTTATTTTCTTAAGATTTGTTATAAAGATATACAGTCCGTCGTTCTCAGCAGATTTAATTTTTTTTCTCTGAACAAATTTGTAAAGCATTTACTTTATTTTAACGACAAAACATCTGTATTTTAGACATCGGCAACCCTGTGAAAAACGCCATTTTTATTCGGCCGTTTTTGCGTCTGACTTCCCGTGTTTCTGTGGTGCGGTGCGGTGCGGTGCGTGCAGCGCGCCCTCAGTCAGGATGGTGGCCTGTCAAATCTCATCAGAGGAAACAGAAGAAAACAGATCGGACAGGCCACTGGTCCGGCGGCCACACTGTGCGCGACGCGTTCCAGACCGATCTCAAGCACGGGAAGTCGGACTTGAGCGAGTCTCCGCCGATAATTCGAAATATTGACAGTATTTGTTTGATAACTAAACATTGGTCAATTTTGTTTTGTTAGTGTCTCATTTCAAAGCAAATAACTTTTATGTTTATACAGAATTATCAATTCAAACAGTTTATTTGTCGAGGTGCCACACCCAAAAACGCACGGACTGTATATCTTTAAGGCCTGAAATAAAAACCCTTAAGAAAAAGAATGGGATTAACCCTTGAAAAAGACACGGTACTGTCGGAATAGTGAGCTTCTTTAACTATTTGGTAGGAAATGAAGCCCTTATAAGGTGTTTGGGAGTTTTACACAAGGATAAGGCGCGAGGTCAAAATAGAAACGGTCTGTATACCGGGAAACGGTACATAAACGATACACCGTTGCACGGTTTTGAGTGAGCAAGCAAACGGTTCAACTGGTGTGGCCAAACGGTAGATAATTGGCAGTGTTCAACCCACCTGTGTTCGCTGAACAAACGGTTTTCTACCCACAGACAAACGGTTCCAAAAGGGATTAACTCAAACCGATTACCGGTATACAGACTGTTTGTATTTTGACCTCGCGCCTGAGTGACCTGTCACTAAGTACCGTGAAATGTTACTCAAGAAAAACTGAAGTTTGCGATGGAAGAAATTTCCCCAGATTTGGCAAGATCCCCAACCTAACCCTTTACATACATCAGTTTTTAATGTCAGACCATCATGACAGCATTATATATTCTAGGCTGACTGTTGTCGTTTTGTTAAAATTTGGCACCATTTACTTATTGTTCATTGTTTTATTAATGTGATTTTAAGATCTTGTGCAATAATTATTTCGTGAAAAAAAGCAATACTTAATAAATTAGTTTTAGAATATTGCGTGCACGATAAGAAAGTAAGAAATTTTATTTTTCTTCTGACATTTAAACGATTACAGTTGTTCACGATAGGCCATCAGTGTAGCCAATTGGTTGGCATCGATTTGACCCACTGCATTGTTGGAAAAAGAGTGGGAAGCACGAGATTGTTGTGGTGCTCCGGCGGGACGCCCAGATAGCTCAGTGGGTAGAGCAGTTGGCTGTGTATGCCAAAGACCTGGGTTCGAATCCCACTCGGGGCATTGCAATTTTCTCGTGTTTCTAAATTCATCTTTCGATTACAGTTGTGGTCAACTTTTCATATTGAAAAACTTCATCATACTGATTTTTATTTTTTTAACTCCAAAGTCAGCTTTTAAAAACCTCAACTGCTTCTCTAACTGAGTGGAATTGCTTTTCAATGCAACAAGATATTTTATTGGCTGAAAAGTTAGTGTGTCTGCATAACTGTCCAATGACGTGAGAGATTACAGAGGAGTGCCCAAGAGGTTGATTATTGTAGATTTTGATTGGTCAGTGAAGAAGCAATGTATGACAGGCTGAATTTAAAACAAATGCTAAGGTTATCTGGATTTTTTTCTCCAGTAAGGTCACAAAATTGCTTTATTCTTATATAAAGGGAAGTTGAGTGTTTATCTTTGGCACAGATTTTTACTAATTTAAGGTAATTTATTTTATTTCACAGCATTCGCACAACAATTATTACATTATTTTTTATATAAATTGAAGCTTTTGCGGATACTGTGCGTTTCTGATACTGTGCAGCATATAGAGCCCCAATCTGATGTGCGTACACGCTAGGCGCAGCAAAGCACACGCGTCATGCATCGAGTGAATGGATTGCGCGCGTGCCTCGCGCGCATGAGTACAGTAACAAAAAATACTGTGCAACAATAACGAAAGCGCATGCAGTTGCAAACGTTGCAAATAAATTGAAGTTTTAAATACCAAACAGACAAAAATCTTGTGGAAATCTTACAAAACAATGAAGGTAAAAGCTTCATTTTATATAACAATATTAATATTGGATGTCTTTTCGCGTGATATGAGAGTTGGTAACGTTCACAGACGCCATCTTCGTAGGAATTAAACGCCATAAAGTACGCGCACGCGCGCGTGTTGCTCGAAATTTGTTCGAAATACGGCGCAACCGATGCGCGTCACAAAAAAAATACGCTCAAAATCATGATGCACGTGGCAATTTGTAGGAAGTGACGTCATGTGAACGTGATCAATACCGCACTCGTCATGAAAATACCGAACTCGCCTTCAGCTCGTTTTGCATTTTGTTCATGACTCGTGCGGTACATTCTCATATCCCCCTTAAAGCCATCCAATATTTTATAAATCACCAGATACATGATTTACAGACTGTCAACGTGTTTTCTAAGATCCTCCTGTTCTCCTATTTCGTAAGAAAGTCCCCGTGACATAATTAACACCCTGGTCATCAACTTGATCCCAATATGACCTTTGACCTAATTGACTTAGGACATGAATCACTTTTCGGAAATAAAGACGTAGATGGCGAACGTTAGCCAAAACGCTACGATTCTTCTAAAATCGATACACTTTAGGCAGTCTGGAAATCGGCTTTGATTCGCAGAGCAAAGTGTGTCATGGATTTTTTTTCGGTCAGTACGGGTGAAGCGAAAAGACGTAGTACAGGCAATAAATAAAACACTTGTTTTTTTCTCTGAGACAACTGTTCAAGACATGAAACAACTTGGGTTACATAGTCTGGGATACATTATTACCCCTGGTCATTGGGCCCAACTCCCTGGGGAGAATGCAGCCCTGGCAGCCTGACATTAGCAACTCATTGGCTGCAGCGGCGTAACTAGGTGAGACATCCGAGGGGGCACCTTGGGGTGCACACATTTTTCGACCCTTTCAAATGTTGGGGGCGCACGTGCCGTCATCGGACGCAACTCCCTGGGTAGTGTACAGCCCTGGCAGCCTGACACAAGCGCTCAAATGCTGCAACCCTTGCAGGTACCCATTTACCCCTGGGTGGAGAGAGGCAACTTGTGCCTTGCCCAAGGACACATCACAATAGAGTTTGGCTTTTTTTCTATGGGATTTTGTTCTTTGTGTGTTTGTTTTAAAGAGAAACGTCAATATGCTTTTGGTCCAAATTACTTAAACTTTAAAGGCACAGGCTCGTCAGCAATGCGCGCGCGCCAAATTCGTGCCGCAGCTCTATAGCGAGGGCATGGAGCTGCGTATTTCGTGGCACGAATTTGGAGCTGTGCCTTTAACTGTCATTTCCGTTAAAATGTTTTTCCTTGAAAGCAACCATGTATGTGATTGGCTGAAAACGTAGCTCATTTGCATATTGACTGACAACTGTCCAATAAGGTCCCCATTCATTTTTAACTATAATTTCAATTGTCTCAGGGGAAAATACATAAGTTAGACGGTGTTTTACTCTGCACCTACTTTATTTTTTCAAATTTGAAGATCGTAATATATTTTGTGTCAAATATTTATCACTTTAAAGCAGTACGGTATTAGTTTAATGTGTGATATATCTGTATAATTATAATATGGATCTATATTTCTGTACTTTATTAATATATTGTTCAAAAGTTGTGTAAAATATGTATTATTTCCCCACCAAAATAATTAATATAGATTGATCAACAGCCTCGCCGTGGCGCAGAAAAAAAATCATGCCGTTTTACATTTTACGTAATATTACGCGATCTCATTGGTCAGAAAACAACGACGTTGTCGTCCTGCTGCATATGATTGGACGAAAAAAGTGCAACTTTTAAGTTTTAACCAATCAGGACGAAGTTCGCACGGCTGCGCGATTGAACGTAAAATAGACCTCCGGTGCATGCAGCGCCCGTGCGCGTGAATGCAATAACTTTTCAGATTTTCTGAACTTTTTGATTACGTTTTGTGCCTTTATGAAAAAGTGCCTCAACATATTTCCCTAAACTCGCCACGCTTCAATTCATTCAGTCAGTGCGCATTGTTCGTTATTCATGAAGATAAATAATTCGGTTTTCTTTATTAAAATTTGTCGCGGCTAAAAACGAAGGAAGGTGCGTATGCCCCTTGCACGTTTTTGACCCAAAGTCGTAGTAGAGCATGCGTTGTGCGTGCGCGTTGTAAGCGCACGCTCATGACGCTGCACGCGCAACGCGCTTGGCAGGTGACAGTGCAAGGGGTACGTGAATGAATATTTTGTTGGGTTTATTTTTATTTTTAAACTTGAATATTACCTCACCAAGGGTTACATATTTTAACCGCACTTGCTTTAACTGTTATGTGTGTATCTATTTTGAATTGAAGTATACAACAAAGTAAAAACGGGTCCACATTCGTTAGAGAGTGCTTGGGATTGCTGAAAACTGTAAGGAGACCGATGAATATTAATGAGTGCGAACTAGAACATTGCAGCGTTCAGCGCATCAGAATGGAAAGTACAATAAAGGACTGCGTTGCACATACGCGATCGTTTGCAAACGTTGGCAACGTTGGCCAACAATTTCGGACCATCGGATTTCAACACCAATTTCGGACCATCGGTAAGCGCAGCTGCCCTACTCGGGCAAGGTATGGAGCGCGGTGAAAATCATGGCACGATTTTGTTCGTGGTGTATTGACGAGCCTGCGTCTTTAAGGACCCCCACGCCGAGTATACATTTCTCTACTATAGACCGTATCGAATAGCTGCCATCTTGTAGGGCAGTTTCTTCGTTCCTTGAGGACATGCATGGTTGCACATTTTGTGCTCACATTGTTGACCAATTTAAATATCAAAAGGTGCCCTACAAGATAGCAGCTATTCCATCTGATTAACAGCTAACCTTTAGCCCAGATGCTTATTTCAATACCCAAAAAAGTTCCCAAATACACTGTAAAACGAATATGAACCCGTTCTTTTATTTAGTTTGCACGCGAAAATAAATGTTGTATTCACAAAATGAGCAGTTGCTGTGCTGTGTTTAATTTAGTTTTTCTTGGGTCAACCCAACTCGAGCCTGGTGTTAAGTTTTCAACACCATGCACAAGTATTAGTTTTCACACCTAGAGTGTTAAAAATAATGCATTTATTCCAATTGAGGAATAAAAACTAACACCCATAGTGTTTAAATTTAACACCAGACTTGGTATCTATACAAGAAAACACCCCGGTGTTAATTTAGCACCACAGTTTTTGCAGTGTAGAACTGTTTTCTCACTTATTGTGTACTCATGTCTGTGTAAAACAAAAACAAACATATTTGACATATAGGTCGAATTTGGGTGGTCTGTTCTTGACAAAGACAAGGTAACTCGATCGTTCTCGCGGCCGAACGGCAGGAACACGAACCGATAACTGCATTCGGAGTAAGAACATACAGCATGTTAATCTACATGCCCTCGGGGTTCCGGAGTTCCACGAACGCTCGATTGAGAAAAGGACGAAATCTTAAATGCAGCTCGCATATAATTTTGAACAAAATGAAAAGTGAAATCGTGCAATCTTCGGTATGTTTCTCGAATTCTTCACTGATTTTTGAAACTTTCGACATACAGTTGTAGTCAGAAGTTTACATACAACTGTGTTAAAACTGGTGTGCTTAAACTTGCGTTGTCACCATTCTTGTAATAGTCTTTACTAAAGTTGTGATTTATTGGAATTCCTCACGTGCTTGCAGTACTTAAAACATAGCTTGCACACCTTGCAATGGTTCGGGTAGTCCTGTTTACCATTTTGGGTGATGATGGTAGTGGTGTACATGTATTTATACTTCTGACTTCAACTGTAGCTTGTACACCTTGCCATGGTTTGGGTAGTCCTGTTTACCATTTTGGGTGATGATGGTAGTGGTGTACATGTATGTAAACTTCTGACTTCAACTGTAGCTTGCACACCTTGCAATGGTTTGGGTAGTCCTGTTTACCACTTTGAGTGACAATGGTAGTGGTGTGCATGTACATGTATGAACTTCTGACTTCAACTGTAAATATTTAGGCCTACTTTGTGATTGGAACGCACTATACACACCATCATTCGAGTGCCAGGCTCCCTTTTTTTAAGTTCTTGAATAACAGACTGCCCTAACTCGGCTTAAAGGAGCGTGACCAGAGTTTCTGGAAAATAGTTTTCGATGTAACTTACCAATATTATCAAGTAACTCCCATACACACCTCCCATGTCCCAAAAACCCGAAAACATTCGCAATTTCCAGTAAAAAATTGAACAAAACTATCGAGTATGCTTTCAGCGGATAAACGTTGATACTGGAAAATTAGTTTACAAATAATCGGTGGATTTTCGACGATATCCTCAGAAATATGCGGCCTAGAAACGCGGGAGTTTCAGTTTCGTAATCAGAAAAATATAACGGATGTTATGATATAAAAATCTCATGACCCATAAGGTATTAAAGTCCGGGGGAGTTATGGGTAAAAAAAAGTGATCTGGTCACACTCCTTTAAAAAAGAAGAAAATTAAAGTTTAATTCACACATTCAAACAAGTAACCTGTCAAGCAAGAGGGGAGTGGCATTTGAAATTACAAATGTGTGGCCATGATGCGTCCTCGCATTCAGGAAAAAAAAATCCCTCCACAAAAGATCAATGTTTTAGAAACCACGCCCTCTTTATATTCTTTCCCCGCCCACCTTGGGGGAGCTAAGCGTCCATAACCTGTTCGCCGCCTTCGGCTGTGTCAGCTTGCCCCTGGGTGGGCGCCGTGGTCGTGACTCGGACTCTCCTGCGTTTATTCATTCGCATCTTCATGTAGACCAGACTCCCCACCGTTACCACTAGCAACAGCCCGCCCACGCCCCCGCAAGCAGCAATGATAATGATTTGGGTTTTTGTCAGGCCCGTTGACGAGCTCTCATTGGTTGCTACGGTGCTGTTGGCTTCCAAAGTGACCATAGATGTCGCTGCTGATGTATCGTTGCCTTGTTCTGGATTACAAATGAAACACCAGGGAAAACCATCAATACATTACACACCTTTGATTTGGCTCGAAATTGACCAAATATTTTATTGCATTTTAAAAACCGTCAGTGACTGTTGGGAGTTTGAAGGCAAATGGATCATTTCCATGCAAATAATTTGAGAATGGAGCGCGCGCGGCGCGTACGCGGCGCGCGTTGCACATTCCTACACCACTTTGAATCCCGAAATGCAAATTTGTGTGCAGTTGAACTTTGATAATAGGTGCATTTTCAATACAACTTATAAAAGAAACACCTAAGGTCTCATTGTCTTGTTCTTAATTAATTGTGTAAGCAAAACGTTGGCGCCAACGTTAACAAATAAATGTTCGCGTGTTTGGAACGCAGCCCCTGCAGCCGATTTTACGATTCTTCACGCGGCGCACTGCGCGTGCGTGCGTGCGTGCGTAAGCCTGCTTGAGCAACTTTTGATTGCGTAAGCTAAGCTGCGCATCATTCCTGTGATAATTATTACATGCAAGCCTATATATGGAGCTTATGCCATTTTAAAAATTTGCATTTTTTTCGTAAAATCGGCTGCTGTTGCTGTTTTGCAAGACGATGCTGATATTGTATATATAGGCCTATGCGTTGCATGGAAATAACTCGAAAAACAGACAGATATTTTTCTTAAGAAGTGCGCTGAGATTTTAAAAGACCGATCATCTAATCGTCTGAAAACTTACCGCCGGATGATGTCGAATTTGTTCCAGAATTGACGCCCCTGGAACCGATCGCCGTGCCTGGAGTACTGACTAGGCTCGAGGAATCATTTGTAGTTGGTCCTGGTAACCCGGCAGTCGTGATGGCGGTCGTCGAACTTGTAGAACTCGTGCCGGTGGTCTGTGCCTCGGCAAATCGACCAATAATTGCCCAACTCAGTATCACTACAGACGCAATCACGCAAGGGACACGTCCACAGATTGACATTTTATTTTGTAAATTTGAAAATATATCCCGTAGAGAGTCTTGGATGGATGGAGGTATATTTCTTGTATAGATTTCCACCTATATCAGTACTTTAAGAAAGACGAAGGGGCGATATTTGTCGAATACCTCAGCAACGTTTTCAATGACTCAAGATAGTACTCGCTAATTCCTTCTTCACTCAACTTGAAGTCTAAATTTTATACAAAACTGAACATACTCCTCATGTGTAAAGTGTATGATAACAGTCGAAGGTATGATGACTCCCTATGGGTTCGTGGCGCCTCATAAGTAGGCAGATCAGGTTATGATCGATCGCATAACATCCAAGAATAAGTTGATGTCCAAGACAGGGTAAGCACTATCAGCAGCTATCAGTTTCCGTCTGTTTGTCTCCCAGTCAGTTGCTCTTCTCGAGTCTACCCTGTTCTAAAGACACGCAGTTTAGAGATGTTCCACGTCTTAATCAGTACCATGAGTACAATCACTGACTGAGCAAGTTACGTACGTGTACTATACATCAACACTCGACTCATGCCTAAGTTGGAATGGTTTCGTTAATCCAGGTTTCGTTTTTCAGACTTGCAAACACTGCCGTCTCGCCCAGAAATATGATAGACCTATGCTCTCTCTAAATGGTGGTAGAGACGCTGAATGTTCTATTGGTCTCAGTCTGTCGGGCTTTTCAGTTCAAACAAGTCACGAAACATGAGAGGTCTTGTTCTAAGTGAACCTAAACTCGTTTGAACGATCAGAGCTCCACAACACTGTTTTCTTGCGATAAGAATGTAGTACGTGTTTCCAAAGTGGCGTCATGGGTGTCAAATATCTGCCCAAACACCACCCAAACAGTAACCGTTGCTAAGGCCTTGTGACCACCTGTTGGCGTCTTCGGTTTCAATTTTCAAGGTGCAAGTCGCTAACATTTTGCAACCGAAGATAGCTTAAGATGTATGGTGTTTTATTAACGCAAAATGACCAAAGATGTAGTAAGGAATGAAAATCGATCTTCCAAGATATTTCGACAAAGAATTCCCAATGTCTGTTCCTGATCTGAAGATTTTCTTTTTTAACAATGGCAAAACGATTCTGAACCACATGACCTGGCATCATTCTGCATATTGCAACGAAAACACGGGCCTTGACGAACCATGACGAACCCTGACGAAAGGCATGACGAACCCTGACGAACCCTAACGAACCAAAATTATCACTACGTACTCACGTAAAATCTTGCATTCTATCAATTCCTACATGTTTGACACATTAACAAGTTTTAATCAATAAACATAACTCGAATGATAAAGAAAATGTTAAGAACGGACGTGACTAAGAATAAAATTGTACATCGGAAAAACTAGCAAAAGATCATAAAGGTTTTGCTCAATTTTATGAACCAATCAGGTCATCGTCTTTTACTTTTAGTGCTAAACTTTATCCACGCCAAATCAACAATGAATAACATTTAGTCGATCTGTTGCGTTTATGTGCAGTTGTCATAGCATCTGATAAATAAACCATGTGGGGGATGTTTACAAGGCGTTGCTATGCCAACGCACCAAATAAACACGCTTCGAGTCACATTCGTTAATAACCTCTTTCACCTACAAGTAACCCCGGGTTCATGTCATTGGCAAGGTTTCACGAATACGTGCAACAGAGTACTAAAGTGAAAACGTCACCCTTTGTGTGTTGCCAAGGCTACTGGGTCTACTCTACACTAAACGTATACTAGTGAACTGTTTCCCTTGTGCTTTAGCAATGGACGTACCTTTCATGAATGTTTAGGCCATACGGTTAGTTTTTTTCCCTGGTAACTATATAACGTCATACTTCATACCTCAGAACACTTACGCAGCTGTCTCATGGCATGAAATGCATCTTAAAGGGGTTCCTTAAGGCGGATACACACTATCGCGGAAAAATCACACTTTCGCGCTGCGCTCACCGCATTGCATGAGCTCTCAATCGCCGATTATTCCAAAATAGAAAATTCCACTCTGTACTTGGGGCTTCTCTGATACCATTGGCTGCGCGTTGGAAAGGTCAGCGCACCGCGGTCAAAGTTCAACAGATTTGAACTTTGACCCAGCTCAAAACGTTTTGCGCGTCGCGATAGGCCGCGCACAAGCGGCAAACCAGTTTGTGTACAAACCAATGGAACAGTGTGATTTTTCCGCGATAGTGTGAACTCCCCCAATATTCCATATAAATCCTGTGGGGTGTTATGGCCGAGCGGTCTAGTGCGTCGAACTTAAGTTCCTGTGCTAGTGACGGGTTGTGGCACCTGCGCCCTTGAGCAAGGCACTCAACCACACTTGCTCCCATTCCTGTAATTGGCGGTCCCTCTGCTGTTGGATGTGGTAAATAAATAATAATAAAAAAGTCCCACATAAATGTACGACACATAAGCATCTTAACTAAAACTTTTCACTTGTTCACTAAGCTACTAAAGTACGTACGTCTTCTGTTGTGAAACCCCACACCAGCATGATGGAAGAAGCCGAGCAAGAATTAGTGCGGCATGTCTATCTGCTTCATTTATTGTGCTTATTTCGAAACATATGTTCATAGAGTTTAGTTCATGTTCAACCATTGCAAGTTTTGTTGTTTTGGAATCATTCCCTTATTTTGCCTTGCTCAAACTAATCTGTTTAGGCCTATGCTTGCTCAAAAACGGCTTTGCTTTCCAAAAGTAGTCTTTTACCTGGAGAGGGCGGGGCAACTTCAGGAGAGGCGGGCACTGTCATCTTTTTAAAACAACGCCACCAGGCGGCCAACATTTGTCACTGTATCTGTCCATAAACTGATTCCCGGACCTCATACTCACATACGTAAGTACGACGGTTCATGTTTGTAGAATGTGTGGACTAGGAACCAGTCTATGCTCTGCAGTACATGAGGTTTTTGTGGAATGTGATTTTCGAAACAAAAAAACAGGAAACAAATCCTTCAAAACAGCATTTGTGAATGTCAGTAGTATTTTTTGACTGGAAAAATGTATACTGAGGTTAGTAGGTGGGTGAAAATTCTCCAAACTGCTACACATTAGCGAACAGTGGGTGGTTTTTACAGACCAAAAGTTCCCGTTAAAACTGTCACGACTGTGAAAAGTGCAACGCAAACGATGTCAACTCGACCGTTGTACCAACTCGACCGTTGTACCAACTCGACCGGTGTACCAACTCCACCGTTGAACTAACTTTTTCTTTGAGAAGTTTATCATAATTTTTTTCTTTAAAATGACTCGTCTAGCATTGGAATGTACGGGTTTGATGACACTTGTTGGCGCTAATTTAGCATGACCCTCCGTGCCTGCCCTGATAATATTTCCTTCAAATTCGATTGTTGCACTTTGCTGGAAACGGTCGCCAGCTCAACAACTAACCCAAGAATGTTGTGACTTTTTATTTATAGAATCTCGGGCAATCACTAGGATAGGAATAAGGATTTGATTTTCACGACTCATTCTGCCTCCCCTTTGAAGACCAACATGACCAACAGTGTATGCTGTCACGACTGAATAAAATCAAAGTGCAGAGAGAGCTACATCAGGTATGAAATAGAATGTAATAGACCTGTTTGGGGTTTTCCGCACACAATGGAATTAGCATAATTATCAAAAATTGGTTCAGTGGATCTTTGACATGTATAGATTGGTTCCAGATGGCATTCTGCAATAAGGGATACGATTGGGAACCGGTCTGCACATGTCAAAAGTCCGCTGTACCAATTTATGCTAATTCCATTGTGTGCGGAAAACCCCAGACAGGTCTATTCATATTGCAGTGTGAGAAAATTGACTGGGAAAAGCTGTATGACTTCTAGCCTTCTCCAAGGCTGTGGGCTTTTCTTACCGTGCCAAGGACTAAATTTAGGCCCGAAGATAGCGTTGTCAACCGGATGCAGACAGCGACGTGCTCGCAACGAACATACAGCGAATATGCTGGTTGCCGGCATATCTTGGTCTAGAAACAGACTTCTAACTGAGGCTGAATCACAGCTACATATAGTTGCATTTTTTTGTTTTAACTAGCAATGGTTAATTACTCAATTATTTCCAACTGTTTTTTTCAGAAAAAAATGTATTCTTTTTTGCAATTCAGAACCTCCAATTCTACTCTTTTTACTCAATAAATGAAGCAGATAATGACATTTTTTATTTTTAAAGAAAAATGTTCTGCCATCTTTAAACAAAATTTTGTTTAAAATCTCAGGACGAGAAATTTGTATTTTTTTTTACCTGGCCTTAAAGGCACAGGCTCGTCAGCAATGCGCATGGCCAAATTCGTGCCACAAAATACGCAGCTCCATAGCAAAGGCATGGAGCTGCATATTTCGTGGCACGAATTTGGCGCGCGCGCATTGCTGACGAGCCTGTGCCTTTAAGTTAGAGTTTTGGTGATATTCCAAGAATATTAAAAGTACATCAACTGTTCATTATTTTTTGTTTATATTTTTTTTAAAGGTACTTAGCTTTAGAAAGATTTTTAAAATTTGTTCTTTCACTTTGCCCCTACTACAGCATGGCGGACAGGGTTAAGTATATTGCAAAATCCGCAGTTACGGACAAGACCTTAGAGGATAAAACATCTGGGACTACCACCACCAAACGGGAGAACGTCGAAGAAAACACCTGTTTGCTTTCAGCTTCACTTGATGCCGAACATCACATTTACGATTCCGAAAAAGGTATCAAAGTTGAATCGCATTGTTGCAAGATTTGTCCAAAAAGTTTTGCTTCAGAGACGCTTCTTGAAGAACATCTTAAGATACATGTAGAGAATGATGATCATAGTATGCCGGCTGATATCCTAACTGGCCTTAATGAGCAGCCACAGAGACTTGAAAATGAAGGGCGCTCGTTGGAGCTCAGTGTTTCCGGCGAGATCTTTTCCTCGCCGTGGAGTAGAAACCATTTGCAGGGTGATGGTGCACCGTTCGCGACTTTCCCTGAACATTTCATGAACGGAGCCGACCTACAACATCCTGAGCAGGTGCATCTCCTGAATACCGGAAAGCAACCAAGACACGAGTCAAGATCTGCAACTCTGCCTCATTCTGGCTACTCTCAAGGAGATATGTCCAGGTCTAGAGATGGGCCTATGCTTGGAACTTTATTTTATTCTCAGGCTTTTAACACTCTCCAGAATTCGAGGTCTAACGAGCAACGGGTAAGCAGCAATGAGATCCTATTCACTTGTGACCTGTGCACTGAGACATTCGCTCTCCCAAGCCAACTGATCACTCACAGAGCATCTCATCATGATGAGGATATTCTGAAATCCTCGGTTCGCAATAAGGCCTTCCAAACCAGACAAAACCTAGACACTCGCAAGCAAAGTGAGCTTCCCCCTGAAGATCACCCTCGACCTGTTTCTTCGCAGGAGGGTACCTCAAGCTCGCACCCTGAACCCGATGACCACCTTGTTCGGAGCGCTGGCAAAACTAGACCAGTCTGTTCTTATTGCAAGAAAACCTTTGCCTGTAATTCTCACCGCGTGGAGCATGAGCGGATTCACACCAACGAAAAACCGTTTTCTTGTGGTACATGTGGGAGAGCGTTCGCGCATCGATGCAACCTTAAACAGCACATCAAAACACACGCAAGGAAAAAAGACACCCCTCAGTGCACCAAGTGTGGCGCCACATTTAAGTGTCGTTATTCATTGACGAAACACAGGAAGCTCCACACAGACCATATCTGTAGGATTTGCAAAAATAAATTTCCAACTGAGGATCTCTTGAAACAGCATCTCAAACATCATGGGAAAGTAGCCTACGTCTGTGATGTTTGTAATAAAAATTGCAGCACCTATGTAAAGCTTGACAAGCATCACAGTACCCATCACAAATCTCAACACAGGTGCAACAAATGTGGACTGTTATTTAAGACTGCATCGCAGTACAACAAACACAGGTGTTCCAAGGAAGCTGCAAAGCATTACAAATGTAAATATTGCCACAAACGTTTCACCAAAATGAAAGATCTCAATCTTCATTTGCGTGTGCATACCCGGGCCAAAAGGAAACCCAGAGGTGCAGAATCTGTCCAGCTATCTAAGAGGCAAGATTCTGCCGAGAAAAAATACCCCTGTGGAATATGCAGCGGATGTTTTGAGAGTTACTACCGATTGATGAAACACCGAAGGCTACACAAAGATCGTCCGTTCATGTGCAAGGTCTGTGAAGAAACTTTTGTCAGTGATTCAGATCTTCACATGCACATCAGCAGCGGTTGTGGCGATTCCACTTTGCACGTTTGCAGTCAATGCAGCAAGACATTCAAGACCGAATCTGCTCTCAAGAGACACAAGATTAAGCATGTCTTAGAAACTCCTTACACGTGCGGCGTTTGCAACCAACCTTTTAAAACCGCGTCCCATCTAACGGAGCACTTGGAGATTCACAAGAAGCCGTATGTCTGCAAAACTTGCAACAAAAGGTTTGTTAAACGGCGCAGTCTGCGACAACACGTGCAAACCTGCAGCAAGTCCATACGCTCTACCAGAATGGGAAACGCTTCTCAAATTGCACATTTCCGAGGTCAAGTCTCTGACCTGCCATCACCACAAGTTGCAGTCCAAGAAACCGTAAAACTGCATCACGGGGCATCTAGTTCAGAACTTCTGATGTGCGACAGTTGTGGAATGGCGTTCCGCAGTCTAGGTGAATTGCAGTTACACATGAGACCAGGATTCCACGAACAAGCACCTGCAAACCCAGTATTGCCAGACAGTCGACCACGTATACCGTTCCAGCAAGAGGGGAACATGTTTCAATGTCCAGATAATGGCTTCGGAGAGTCTCGCATGTTGGGGAATGTTATGACAGGGCTGCTGTATCCATCAAACTTTTCCACATTAGATCCCGGCATTTCTATGTCTTCCAACCAGATCTTCTCAAACAGCTTGGTGGGGCCTCAAATACACGGTCATCTTTATCCCTCACATAGTCAGTTTGCAAGTACTACTGGCCGCATGGAATTCCACATTCCTGATCCGTTACCTCCCATAAGGCCGGAAGCACAAGGCACTTCAACAAGCAGAGTTTTCCAAGAGGCTCTCGGCACCCTTTACACCACGTCATACGAGCCACAACTAACCCCCGACCCTTCTGTCACGAGCACGGGGAGAAAAATCTCAGAACCCACACATGGAAGAAAAGAATCGCGTATATCTGAGACAGACCAACAAAATGTCTCCATGACGTGCCTTGAGCTAACTTCTTCCTGTGACCCTCAAGAGGAAGTAGTCAAGTTGGAAAAACTACCCGATTGTCCTGAAAATGTTGTACTGCATGAGCTTACATCTCCTGCACCTGTTCAACAGGTGGAAGTTTCTGACGGTAATGAATTGACTGCTGGAATAGGTGGATTTGAGGAACTAATTGGAGGAGGACTCAAGTCTGTAGCTGGTTGCAGTGTGAAGGCTGAATCAGATGGTACAGAATCTACAGTTAGTTACAGCGATGGTTATGTTGATGATGATTTTCCACCGGAGGAGTCCATGCCATTGGATAAACCTGAAGAGAAAAATGAAACTCCAAAATCCCAGAAACAGTCCAGTTACGATTCAGAGTCGCCTTCTGATAAATCGCGCAAGGATGAGTCTACCGGTAGCTGCAATTTCACTGATGACAGCATCTTAGACGGAAACCAAGAATTTAACAACAGGAGGGAAGTAAGACTAGTCTTGAAAAAAATGCAGATGTACACATGTGACATGTGTAAAAAAGTATTTGATATGAAGAGCAAATTGAGCCGTCACATGATGTCTCACAGCAATGAACGACCGTTTCAATGTAAACTGTGTCACAGCACGTTTAAACATCGCTGGCATCTGGGAAATCACGAGGTTACGAACCACGGGAAGACGAGAGAGCAGTTAAAGATGGAGACAGTAGAAAGGAGATTAAACACCTTCCATTGCGGCTTTTGCAATAAGAACTTTGATCAAAGATTCCTCCTTAAACATCACCAATTATCCTGTTCAGCGATCATTGACACATCATCTGTGAAAAAAAGAACGGAGAGGCAAAAGTGCAGCATCTGCTCCATAAAGTTCCCCAATAAAAAGGTTTTGAAAAAGCACATTAAAAGCCACAGTGAAGCTGCCCGACGCAAATTTAACTACAGCCCAAAAGTTTCAAGCGACCAAGAACAGGGAGCTGTCATCAAGACCACAAGCGATAACCATACAATCTCTAAAAGTAAAGAATTGGTACCAAGCTGCCGTAATGAGGATAACCCTGGCTCTGAGAGTAGAACAGAAACAACCGAGAAACGCAATGACAAATTCAAATGCCAGATTTGTCCAAAGTTTTTCTCCACTCGGGCTGTGTTTACACATCACATAGCACGACATACAGATGAAAGGCGTTACAAATGCCGCTTGTGTGGTCGATCCTACAAGCATAAACACCACCGTAACTCTCACGCCTGCCCCTCTTTGAACACCAATGCAGATACAAGATCACACACTATAAAGCAAATGTTCAAGTGTTCCCAGTGTCCAGAGTTTTTTCACAGTTATTCTCAACGCCTGGCTCATCAACAAGACATGCATAAAAGCATTTTGTTTGAGTGTGATAAGTGTGATGATACATTTTTGGAGAAGATTCCGTACTGGGTGCACTTGTGTCAGGTTCACAAAAGTCCATCCCAGGAAGCCTGGGAGAGGGCTGCATCCCTGTACGAAAGCCACCAAGTCCGTAATCAACATAGTAACCTTGTACATGAAGAACAGATCCCATTAAAGTGTGTTAGGTGCTGTAAAAACTTCAGTAGCAGAGATGACCTGGCAGAGCATATCAACAATCAGCATAAGGATGGCTGTGACAGAGTGTTAGATTGCCCCAAAGAGCTTGAGGAACACAGCCTAAACTGTACCTTAATCATGGCAACAGTTGGAGCTACACAGAGCAGTGAAAACGAGCCTCGACAGGTTGACGTTGGAGATGATAAAGTTACAGAAGACACCGGGCCATCCAAGACCGACTATTCTTTCCCTGAAGCCAATCTAGAGTATCCGAGAGACGGTGTGTTCAAGTGCCACATATGCGGTAAATGCTGGACGAGTAGGAGTTCTTTGAAAAACCACTTCGTAACTCATAGCACAGAGCGGCGATTTGTCTGTGAAGACTGCGGATGCTCCTATAAACGTGGCTTTCACCTCAAAGCTCACAGGCAAGTCTGCACTAGTAGAAGTGAGCAAACCGAAAATGCAAAACCCTCCAAAGAGCACCGAGATCCTAGCACGGCCTTTAACCCGCCGCACGACGAGATTCATTCCAGAACAACCTCGGGTCAACAAGGTCATGGTGTAAGGACGGATGAGTCCCAAGATCCAATTACAACTCGAACAGTGAAAGATACTGAACACAACTCCAACGCATCAGGAAATGTTGGAGAACATCAGGGTCTAGACAACGTCGCACGACCCTGTGGTCCAGAACTAGGTCCGGGAGATGACTGTTGGAGTGAAAGTGATGCCAAAACATCTACTTCAGGTGAAAGCAGTAAGAAGTTGAAAGATCATCCTCCAACCCAACAAAATAAGGCTTCTACAAGCCAACAGAGGCCTTTGAAGAAAGGTAAACCATGCCACACTTGTGGAAAAGAATTTGGAAAGTATTCGGTACTCACCAGGCATGTTATTGACGACCACAACAGAAAATGGCCGGATTTGTTTCCGTGCGATTATTGCGGTGCATGGTTTTCAGATCCTGTAAAACTGGACAGACACGAGGCAAGACACACTCTAAGATGGAAGTGCCATGTTTGTAGCAAGGGATTCGCTCAGAAGAGTTACCTCACGGATCACTTGAAAATTCACTCTACAAAGAAGGAATTCATGTGCGACGTGTGTGGTAAAACGTTCTCGAAGATGACTATTCTGAAGTTGCATCAATTCACGCACAGTGATGTATATCCTTTCCAGTGTAAGCTTTGCAAAAGAGCATTTAAGAGGAAAGGGTTGCTCAGTTCTCACCAGCGTTTTCACAACGTTAACGTTAAAGTCAAAAATTTGATGTGCGACAAGTGCGGGAAACAGTATAGAAAACAAAGAGACTTGAATATTCACATCATAACAGCACACCAAGCGACGCCATGGCTGGACGAAAACGACAAACCAATAGTGTGTCATCTCTGCGGCAAACCTTTCAGAGACATTTACCGGTTGGCGATACACACCAGACGTGGCGGCGCCTGTATTAAGAAGGATGACTATGTTTGTCAAACATGCGGAAAATCATTTCCCAAAAAAGCATTCTTAGTCATGCATTCTCGCTCACACCAGGAGAAACGAACGGCTTGTAAGTACTGCAACAAAGTCTTATGTCATAAATATCTGGCTATCCACGAAAGGATACACACAAACATCAGACCCTACATCTGTAAGTTTTGTCACAAAGCATTCTTCACCAAGAACACGCTTGACGATCATCAGAATATTCACACAGGTGAAACGCCACACAAGTGTAAGTTTTGTGGAGCAGCATTTAAAAGCCGCGGTACTTTGTCCAAACATTTTCGAGTCCACAAAAAGGACAGAAAGCAGGACAAAAAGCCAAGCAAATCCCCCAAGCGAAAGGCTGGTGGCACTAAGGGGGTGAAATAAACAAACGTGCATGTTTTACAACATGTATTGTCATTTTCAGGGCAGGGGGGTTGGGGGGGGGGGGGGGGGGCGCACGCACCCCTCACCTCTTTTTAAATTAAAAAAAAAAAAAGACACTTCTTGTGCACAATTTTTCTGCTCAAAGTGGTTAAATATTGCCCCAGATCGCACCACAGAGCATCTAGAATCCATCTAGAAGCCGTTAAGGCTTCGCGCTACGCGCTCGCTATTTCATTGTAATTTCACGCACGCCCCCTTTTTAAAATCCTGGATCCGCCCCTGATTTTCTTTAACACCTTTTCGATGGGAAACTGCGTATCAGTTTTAAATGCGAGTGTCTTGGGGCGGTTATACAGAATTAAATGCGAGTGTCTTGGGGCGGTTATACAGAATTAGCCCATGGGTCAGGACTACTAGGGCAGAGCTGCAGTTTCTCAACTTGCTGGCTTGACCTGTGAGTTGACTGTTGAGAAAATTAATTGTGACTGGATTCATTTACAACTTAAAGAGAAACTTGTTATCCCTACTGTGGAACAAACTTCTACAAAATATCCGCGCTTCAACTTCTGCAGAAAACTTTAAACATGCACTCAAGAAACATCTATTTACTGTTGCTTATGTCTCCTTCTGATTTATCTTGGTCTTCCTTTCGCACTACTGCGCCATGAGCACTATATGTATGTATAGTGGATATCGGCGCATTAAGTACCCATTTATATTGTTAAAGGGCCTGTGACATGCTAAACAACTTTGTGCCTAAGCTTTGCTTCATAATGACGGATTACTTGTTCAGCAAGACATACTATTGTTCGTTTGGATGGAAAATCAATAAAATGTAGCCTTTTTCAACTTTGAAGATTTCATTGTAATAAATCACAGACAGAGGGCGCTGTTTTGAGTGCATCACATAAGGAAGACAGAAGGGAAAAGTTAAGAAAAAACATAAGACTTCAAGTTGGACTTGTGGCAAATTGCTGCAGTTTCTACCCTCAGTTTTGTCATGGCTTACAGCAGGCAACATGTAAAACAAACTCAAACGGCCATGGATTACAAATGTTTCAGGAAAATTGAGAAAAAAGTGGAATCTTTTGTGCACATAGCAGTTGAATGTGATTTTTCTGTGTTTGCCTCTTGTGACATCGTGACCTTGGTCATGAATATGCATATTTGCATTAGCATAAAAACTAAAAACCTTTGTTTTAACCCCCAAGGCAAGCTCCAAATAGGATTTTTATTACTTCAACTGAGTAGATCGAGTGGTTTTAAAGCATAGATTTCATTGATAAAAATTCTAAATAAGGGGCCCTTTAAGTCCCCAACCCCAGAAACATGTACATTGCACTGTATATAACCATGGAGGAAGGAATCCTTCCTCCATGATATAACCCAAAACTGCAAATGCAGTCACCAGCTCCAGGGGAATTTTTTAGCCGCTCGAAGGAAACATATTTTTTACAACAAATATTAACAATGAAAAAAGAACAAGGACCTTGAATGAAGGAATATACATGTAGCTAGTTAAATCTTAAGACACTTAAAATTTGAGACATTTTTATGACACAATTTTATTATGACACATGTTTTAGATATAAAGGCAAGGCTGGTCAATGCGCGCATGAGGCCAAATTCGTGCCAAATTTTGCCTCACGCGCGCATTGACGAGCCCCTGCCTTTAAGATCACTATAGACCTTTATCACGGTGCGGCCATCTTCCCTTTTTCTCCTATTGAAAAGAACAAAACCAAAGCGAGGCTTGCTTAAAAAAATAGTTTGGTCCTGTTTTGAAATTGTTCATAGTGTGCATCACAATGTCAAGCGTTGCGCGATCAAGAGAGTGTGCAGCGTGGACAGTGATTCTCAGGGAGATATACGCGCTATCGAGCGGACCTGCAGCAGAATTCATGAAACTTTACGCAATTGCGCAAGTAATGGCGTAAGTGGACTTGCGCAATTGCGTAAAGTTTCATGAAATCGGCTGCTGCAGATGCGCTGATCGTACCCGACACGTACTATGGGGAACAAGACAAAGATGGATGTACCGTGATAAAGGTCTATAGACCCTGTCATGGCCGCCTGTGCAAAAGCTCTATACAGGTATATTGCAGTCCACCCCTGACCAGGGGCGTCTTTGGTTTAGTATCTTGTTTGTCAAACATAAGGGTACATGTATTCGTAAACTAGCCTGCTTAAATTTTAGCTTTAGGGATATAGCACAATTTTAGAAAACCTTTGAAATTCATGCATAGTCCACGAAATACGCAGCTCCATGCTTTTGCTGTGGAGCTGCATATTTCGTGGCACGAATTTGGCACGCGGCATTGCTGACGAGCCCTTCGCCTTTAAACGAAAGCCAAATACGTGTAAAATAAACATCCATGCTCATTTTTCAAAACAATTTTCAGTTATCAATTTCCTTCAGAAAGTGTTCCATTCAACTGGTAAACTAACAGCAAAACTTTAAAAGATTTTAAAATACATTTACATGTAATATTTTTGCCTTTAAAGTCACAGGCTTATCAGCAATGCGCGCGTGCCAAATTCTTGCCACGAAATACGCAGCTCCATAGCTGCGTATTTCGTGGCACGAATTTTGCAGACAGTAAAATAAACATAAAACAATATCAGTTTAAATTAAAGGAAAATGTAAAATGTTTACTTTCATTTTGCTTTGAGTTATGTCTTAAAAGGTTATTTACAGAATAAAATACAAGAAAGATTATTATATGCACTTTATTCTCAACTAGACTAAGGCGGTTTAAAGGCATAGGATCGTCAGCAACGCGCCAAATTCGTGCCACCAAATACGCAGCTCCATATAGCAAAGGCACGGAGCTGCGTATTTCGTGGTCAGGTGGTACGAATTTGCCGCGCGCGCATTGCTGACGAGCCTGTGCCTTTAAAATTAGAGCCAATTATTAAACATAGTTGGGGCAATTTCCTTGTTTCGTGACGACATGAATGGTTGCACATTTTGTGCTTACATTGTTGACAGATTTAAATGTCAAAAGTTTCCCTACAAGATGGCAGCTATTCGAAGCGGTGTATAAGAGTGTTATTGCAGATGCGACCGTCTCCACCCCGGGCCCCCTTTTTCGCGCACAAACTGCCCCGCCCCGCCTCTGGCTCGTAAAGCGCGCCCTCAGGAGATCGAGAGAACACCAACCGTGCACGACGCGACGCAAAGATCTTTGTCATTTTCCGAAAGTTATGTCTCCAAAAACTGAACTGAACTGAACATTCTGGCTTTCACATTTAGGAGAGAGGTAAGCCACATAACTGTTTATGTAATTTGGATTGGATTTAGTTTGCTTAACTTAAGTTGGCTGTAAATCATGGTCACAAAATACGACGAGCGAGTAATTTTTCGGCTGCCCAGTTCCCGGACAAGCCGCAAACCGATTGAGGGCGCACTCCTAAATCTGGTTTATGTATTTTGTTCAAAGAGCACTTGGTATTTTTGTTGTGTACAAATGTACATTGAACAAAGATTTGAGGAAAATTACCTCATGGAATCAACAGAACATCCAATTCTAATTTTCCCACTTGCACAAGTTTCTGTCGGAAATGTTGCATTTCTAAGAAGTTCTAAAATGATAAAATTACTGCATTTAAAGTAGGCCTAATTATGCACAAAAATACGGCGTGAGCGGTCTGTGCATATTAAGCGCGACAACAGAGGGCGCTGCACACCCGGATGAATGGTTATCTTAATAGGGTGGCGATGTCACGGACCCGGCGACTATGCCGACATTTACGTTACTGTTAGTAATGTTTTGCATTTATATTTTTTCCCAAAATTGTGTGGTTTTTAGGGAAAAAACGTCAGCTGCATGATCAAGTAAAGATATCTTTCATCCTTGGGCTCTCCAGCTAGCTCCAGGACACCCCTTAATCATTACTGGTAAGTAACTTGCAACATCTTCGACTGTTGGGTGGGGGGGGGGAATGGTTTGTTTTCGTCACATGGTTTATTTTGTATTCATTTCAATGAGGAGCAACCACGACATTTACTTTCAACTGTTTCTATGGATTTCTTTCATTTTGCAAAATTTGAAACAAATTTTTTCCTTTTCTTCAGTATGAAAACCATACACCATCGCCACTAATTCTTCACTGGAAAGTGTAAATATGGTGAGGAAACATGAATTTAGCAGTGAGAAAATTTAAAGTTTTCCTTTGAAAAAACTTGTTTTATGTCGTGCTTTATAAACTTAGTGCATTGAGTCTCCGCTAGGTGCTAGCGAAGGTGTATGGTATTTATGTCCTTTTCTTCTTATAGGAGCATTGACAGATTTAAAAACGGTCTGTAACCTTTTCCATTTTTGCAGAAAATAGTTATTTGGCTGGTTCCGAATGGTTGTGAAGAGAGGAGCTTAATTAATACATAAAAGAACCAGACTTGAGTAAAATCAGGTAAGGAAAAAATGCAAGGGAGATAAATAAACCCTTTCGCGGTTATCGACGCCATCTTGTTCACGGAGCACTTCGAACACGCGTTGTTGTGTGCGTGCACGGATCGTAGCTAATGCACAGTGACCTAACAATGCACGCACACAGCAACGCGTGTTCGAACTGCCCCGTGAACAACATGGCGTCGATAACCGTGAAAGGGTTTCTTGACACCTTCTTCCCCTGCCTGGTTTAGCACAACAAATTTGTTTATCACAGAATGTTATCGCTTTGTAATGCAAAAATTGGTTGTCAGCCCAAATTGTATGTGATGTATATATTTACTAATTTTGCTACTTTGAATAAAAACACAATTTCACACAATTTTGGCTGGAAAACATTTTACAAAGCAATGAAATTCTGTGCTAAGCTAATTTTTGTGCTAAACAGTGCCATGAAATTGGCCCTCAATTGTTCTATTGAGTACTTTTAGCTTAAATGTATCCCTCTTAATTATTTATCAAAATGTAATTCAAAGCACCTCAACAGCATATTCTTATTTTGCTTAAATTTTGCATTCTTAATGCTCGTTATCCTTTTAATTTAATTTGATTTAATTTCCTGTAATGTTGAAAGGCATTTTTAATCTAAAATGTCTTGGTTTCTTTTGCGTTTTATAGACGTGACCATAGTTGCCACTAAGATGGAAGTGACCCAAGCCGCAACAAGTGACGATTACAAGGAAGTCTCACCAGCAATAGACCAAGTCATCAAACAAGAGAAAGAAGAAGAGATGGTGAAACCATCTGAAGGGGTAGACCACCAGGGTCACATCAAGGATGAATCGAGCACACCTGGGGTGTCCATTACATCTTCTGGCACCGAGACATTCCTTGCAGAGAATCAACAAATGCATCAGATGGGTCAATATCTTCCTCGCGAATCTCCTTCTAAAATTTCATCACCAGCTCAAACTGATATTAAAGGATCGTATGAGTGTCAGATCTGCGATACCACTTTCCCCGACGAAAGTCATCTTTTGAGTCACAGAGCAGTTCATTTCGACAAGGACGCAATCAGATGTCAGACTTGCAACAGAGCTTTTCGGTCAGATGACGATCTCCGACGGCATGAGGGAATACACAGTAAAGACAACCCTTTTAGCTGCGACTTGTGTGGGGAGGCTTTCAGAACCAGAAAAGCGTTGTTGAAACACGGGAAAACCGCTCATTCTGGGGGCAGTACAGTATCTCTAAATGCCTACAGCACTCTGACTAAAAAGCACATGTGTGCCTATTGCCTTAAAACATTTAAAAGGAGAGACCATCTTGTGGAGCACGAACGAATTCACACAAACGATAAGCCCTATGATTGTCCCAAGTGTGGCAAGGCATTCATGCGCGCGTACTTGCGTACTAAACACATGATGAAAGTCCATGGCGTTTGCAAAAAGTTATTTCCTACTTCTAAAGATCTCCAGAAGCACCTGCGACATCCAAAAAAAGATGACTACACCTGTTATGTCTGTAACAAGAAGTTTCGAAGTCATCCAAACTTGAAGAAGCACATGGAGAGTCACAAGGACGTACTAAGTTCTTACGTCTGTGAGAAGTGCAGCAAGTCTTTTAAAACGGCATCTCTCCTTCAGAAACATCGACGGGTGCATCAGAAACTGAACACCCATGTCTGCCGATTCTGCCAGAAAAACTTCAAAGGAGTTAGAGGTCTTCAATTCCATATGCTTACCCATAACAAAGCCAGGCGAAAAGTTGTGGCTTTAACTAAAACGTCCCCATCTTTAAGTAAAACTCCTAGAGCTTCTGCACCAACAAATACATCTAAGAGGTATTCCTGTGGCATCTGCAGCAACACTTTTGAGACCTACTACCGCATGAGACAGCATAAGAAAATGCATCAAGAACATCCCTTTATGTGCGACACCTGTGAAGAGGCATTCATCAGCAGAGCAGACCTCGATCAACACCAGCGTGGGGAGTGTGCCGATGCCTGCATCTGCGATATTTGTAACAAAGCGTTCATTTCGGAAAATAAACTGCAGCTCCACAAAATTAAGCATGTACTTGAAAGGCCCTACCTGTGTGGCATCTGTCTGCAGCCTTATAAAACGACGACGCAGCTTAAATCACACATGCTCATTCACACGGGTAAAAAGCCGCTCAAATCTCAACAAGGGAGCCAGTTAAGTGCACCGATCTTGGACCAGGTAGATGCTGCAGAATCCTTTCACAGTTTCGTTTGTGATATTTGTCAAGAAGTTCTTCCCAGCAATGCTGATCTTTATTGTCACCGTCAGAACCACATTGTTGCAGAATTAGCACCTGGTACATGTAGCATTATTCACGAAGCCATCGAGACAGTCCACTGTGGTCCTCGGCTTGGAAATGATCTTGCAGTTGCTGCCAGCAGTGATGACACAGAAAAATCTGATTACACGAAAATGCAGGTCTCTGATAGTGATGGAGATTTTGGACATGAGGATCTCTCCGACGAAAATTCCGAACTTGTAGAATTGTCCTGTACTGCAATTCTGGGCCCTCCTGAAAATATTAAAGAGACACCATCCCGTTCAAGAACCTGTGATGGAAATCTTCCTGATGGCCAATCTTCATCGGGGAATGCTTCCCACACATCTGCTTACCAGCTTTTCACAAAGCAAAAATGTCAGGTTGCCGTCAGTAAACTCCAGTACTTTTCCTGTGGCATTTGTAAAAAAGATTTTCCAAGTCTTGTCGAGTTGGACGGTCACAAATCTGCTCATCAGGATGGGTCATCTGTTCAAAATGTCTGCTCTGCAGCAAAGTCACAAGAAAATCCTGTGTCCCCAGAACTTGAAGGAAGACACGATTTTACCTGCAGATACTGTGGGAAGAAGTGTAGAAGTCTGTCCACACTGCAAGAACACGTGAAATCCTCTGGTCAGTCAGTTAACAATCCAACTACCGGTATGCTTGATAGTGCTGAAGCGCCCAGAGATACTAACACCAAGGTCTCCAGTGTCCACAAGAAACCGGGTTTCAAAGCGAAGAGGCGATTTGCTTGCAAGCTTTGTGACAAGGCGTACCTTGCCAAAGGTCATCTGAAAGAACACCACATACGTGCTCACACAAACATTCGGGAGTTTAAGTGTCGCTTCTGCAGTAAAGAATTCTGCAAGAAATATGACTATCGGAAGCACGAACAGGTGCACTCGAAGAAACATAATCCTGTATCAAAGGCTGTAAAGAGGACATCAGACGGAGCAAGACAAGTTCCAAAGAAGATTGCTGTCCATAAGTGTCAATCATGCCTGAAGGTCTTCAAGTCTTCTACAACGCTGGAAGAACACAAGAAAAATGCTCATGTCACCAATTTCTCTAATCCGCCTCTCATTGGAAGTGTGACCATCCCAATAATTCCTTCTGTTGCTGTTATGCCTCCAAGCTATCCTGTTGGATCTTTGCCTGGGTCATGGATGGATCAGCCTCCAGTTGCTTCTATGTCTTCAGGAAGCCAGTTAGTTACAGGGAGCCAGTTAAGTGCACCGATCTTGTACCAGGTAGATGCTGCAGAATCCTTTCACAGTTTCGTTTGTGATATTTGTCAAGAGGTTCTTCCCAGTAATGCTGATCTTTATTGTCACCGTCAGAACCACATTGTTGCAGAATTAGCACCTGGTACATGTAGCATTATTCACGAAGCCATCGAGACAGTCCACTGCGGTCCTCGGCTTGGAAATGATCTTGCAGTTGCTGCCAGCAGTGAACACAGAGAAAAATCTGATTACGCGAAAACCCAGGTCTCTGATAGTGATGGAGATTTTGGACACGAGGATCTCTCCGACGAAAATTCTGAACTTGTAGAATTGGCTTGTACTGAAATTGTGGGCCCTCCTCAAAATACTAAAGAGACACCATCCCGTTCAAGAACCTGTGATGGAAATATTCCTGATGGCCAATCTTCACCAGGGAATGCTTCCCACACATCTGCTTACCAGCTTTTTACAAAGAAAAAATGTCAGGTTGTCGTCAGTAAACTCCAGTACTTTTCCTGTGGCATTTGTAACAAAGATTTTTCAAGTCTTGTTCAGCTGGACGGTCACAAATCTGCTCATCAGGATGGGTCATTTGTTCAAAATGTCTGCTCTGCAGCAAAGTCACAAGAAAATCCTGTGTCCCCAGAGCCTGAAGGAAGACACGATTTTACCTGCAGATACTGTGGGAAGAATTGTAGTCAGTCCACACTGCAAGAACACGAGAGAAGCCACACAGGGGAAAATATCTTCAAGTGTGAGTTTTGTAACAGCGCATTTGCCCGAAGATATGCTCTAAAAGCTCACATACAGCAAGATCACAAGGAAAAAGAGAAAATCCAAGTTGACCGTTTGAAATCCTCTGGTCAGTCAGTTAACAATCCAACTGTGCTTGATAGTGCTGAAGCGCCCAGAGATACTAACACCAAGGTCTCCAGTTTCCACAAGAAACCGGGTTTCAAAGCGAAGAGGCGATTTGCTTGCAAGCTTTGTGACAAGGCGTACCTTGCCAAAGGTCATCTGAAAGAACACCACATACGTGCTCACACAAACATTCGGGAGTTTAAGTGTCGCTTCTGCAGTAAAGAATTCTGCAAGAAATATGACTGTCGGAAGCACGAACAGGTGCACTCGAAGAAACATAATCCTGTATCAAAGGCTGTAAAGAGGACATCAGACGGAGCAAGACAGAAGATTGCTGTCCATAAGTGTCAATCATGCCTGAAGGTCTTCAAGTCTTCTACAACGCTGGAAGAACACAAGAAAAATGCTCATGAAAGTAACCTGTCATCTGTTCAAAATGTCTGCTCTGCAGCAAAGTCACAAGAAAATCCTGTGTCCCCAGAACCTGAAGGAAGACACGATTTTACCTGCAGATACTGTGGGAAGAAGTGTAGAAGTCTGTCCACACTGCAAGAACACGAGAGAAGCCACACAAGGGAAAATATCTTCAAGTGTGAGTTTTGTAACAGCGCATTTGCCCGAAGATATGCTCTAAAAGCTCACATACAGCAAGATCACAAGGAAAAAGAGAAAATCCAAGTTGACCATTTGAAATCCTCTGGTCAGTCAGTTAACAATCCAACTACCGGTATGCTTGATAGTGCTGAAGCGCCCAGAGATACTAACACCAAGGTCTCCAGTGTCCACAAGAAACTGGGTTTCAAAGCGAAGAGGCGATTTGCTTGCAAGCTTTGTGACAAGGCGTACCTTGCCAAAGGTCATCTGAAAGAACACCACATACGTGCTCACACAAACATTCGGGAGTTTAAGTGTCGCTTCTGCAGTAAAGAATTCTGCAAGAAATATGACTGTCGGAAGCACGAACAGGTGCACTCGAAGAAACATAATCCTGTATCAAAGGCTGTAAAGAGGACATCAGACGGAGCAAGACAGAAGATTGCTGTCCATAAGTGTCAATCATGCCTGAAGGTCTTCAAGTCTTCTACAACGCTGGAAGAACACAAGAAAAATGCTCATGAAAGTAACCTGTCATCTGTTCAAAATGTCTGCTCTGCAGCAAAGTCACAAGAAAATCCTGTGTCCCCAGAACCTGAAGGAAGACACGATTTTACCTGCAGATACTGTGGGAAGAAGTGTAGAAGTCTGTCCACACTGCAAGAACACGAGAGAAGCCACACAAGGGAAAATATCTTCAAGTGTGAGTTTTGTAACAGCGCATTTGCCCGAAGATATGCTCTAAAAGCTCACATACAGCAAGATCACAAGGAAAAAGAGAAAATCCAAGTTGACCATTTGAAATCCTCTGGTCAGTCAGTTAACAATCCAACTACCGGTATGCTTGATAGTGCTGAAGCGCCCAGAGATACTAACACCAAGGTCTCCAGTGTCCACAAGAAACTGGGTTTCAAAGCGAAGAGGCGATTTGCTTGCAAGCTTTGTGACAAGGCGTACCTTACCAAAGGTCATCTGAAAGAACACCACATACGTGCTCACACAAACATTAGGGAGTTTAAGTGTCGCTTCTGCAGTAAAGAATTCTGCAAGGAATATGACTGTCGGAAGCACGAACAGGTGCACTCGAAGAAACATAATCCTGTATCAAAAGCTGTAAAGAGGACATCAGACGGAGCAAGACAAGTTCCAAAGAAGATTGCTGTCCATAAGTGTCAATCATGCCTGAAGGTCTTCAAGTTTTCTACAACGCTGGAAGAACACAAGAAAAATGCTCATAAAAGTAACCGACCATATCAGTGCGATAAATGTGATAAAAACTATCTTAAGCATGGGCACTTAATGGAACACAAGAACAGGGTGCACCTTGGAATAGTAAAATTTACGTGCAGTTTCTGCTCCAAGGAATTCAGTAAAAGATACGATGGGTACAGACATGAGGAACTTCACAAGAAAAAACTGAATTCTTTGTCCTCGGCCAGCATTCGTAAGTCCAAAGACAAGATTGGTGTAAATCGGGAAGATGACACAGGTGTCGTGGCTGGCAAGAAAGCTTCTACTAAAGAGAGCAGTGCAGAAGGTTCCAGTAATTCTGAAGCTGTCATCCACAAGTGTGAAGTTTGCCTGAAAATCTTCCAGTCTTTCGTCGTGCTCCAGGCACACAAGATGAGTACTCATTCTGGGAACAGACCTTATCAGTGCGATCAATGTGACAAAAATTATCTTACCAAATGGCACTTGAGGGAGCACCATAACAGAATCCACAGAGAGAGAAGGGAATTCAAGTGCAGCTTCTGTCACAAAGGATTCACCAGAAGACGCCATTTATTTATACATGAAAATACTCACAGGAAAGGACAAAATGCTCTATCCTCGGCCAATAATCGTGAATCAGTGGACGAGGTTCATGTAAGTGAAACATGTGCCAAGGCCGACGAGGGTGCAGCTTGTACTAAAGAGAGCAGTGCAGAAGGTTCCAGTAATTCTGAAGCTGTCATCCACAAGTGTGAAGTTTGCCTGAAAATATTCCAGTCTTTTGTCGTGCTCCAGGCACACAAGAGGAGTACTCATTCTGGGAACAGACCTTATCAGTGCGATCAATGTGACAAAAATTATCTTACCAAACGGCACTTGAGGGAACACCATAACAAAATCCACAGAGAGAGAAGGGAGTTCAAGTGCAGCTGCTGTCCCAAGGGATTCACCAGCAGACGCCATTTATTCATACATGAAAATACTCACAGGAAAGGACAAAATGCTCTATCCTCGGCCAATAATCGTGAATCAGTGGACGAGGTTCATGTACCGGTAAGTGAAACATGTGCCAAGGCCGATGAGGGTACAGCTTCTACTAAAGAGAGCAGTGCCAAGGATTCCAGTAATCTTAAGAAAACTCCTCGGGTGAGAGATAATCCAGAATCCTCCTCTGCTGCAACCAGTGAACAAGAAAAACCAGATGACAAAAATGATCAGGATGATGATACTGTTCCTGAGAAGGCTGTCTCGCGCAGGGTTTTCATTCATAAATGTTGTGATTGTCATGAGGAGTTTTGGTCTGCTGATGTACTCAAAGAACAGTCGAAGACAGACAAGGACGATTGTAAACAATGTGAGAGGATGAAACCGTGGCTGGAGATCTTGAAACGACATTACTCGCAGGCTGATCATCGCATTGAGAGACTCGAATGCTGTAAGTGCAATAAGAAATTCTTTGAACCAGAAGAAGGTACAAATCAGGAGAAGGCCGAAGCAAATCAAGATTCTGCGTCGTCTGCTCCTAGTTCAGAAGACAACACAAATGAAGTCGTTTCTGGTGATAATAATGAGCATCAGAGGTCAAGGAGTGACGATCTCGAAGCATCAATCACGGTCAAGTGTAGTGTGTGTTAGAAAGTGTTTCAAAATATCTCGTTAATCAGAAAACACAAGGGCATTGCTCACACAAAGGAAAAGCAATTTAAATGTAGCCAATGTGACAATGTGTCCTAAGCGATTCCGCTTCCGGAATATCATGCGTGACCATGAGAATATTCGCCTTTAAACGAAAGCAAAATACATGTAAAATAAACATCCACGCTCATTTTTCAAAACAATTTCCTTCAGAAAGTGTTCCATTCAACTGGTAAACTAACAGCAAAACTTTAAAAGATTTTAAAATACATTTACATGTAATATTTTTGCCTTTAAAGGCACAGGCTCGTCAGCAATGCGCGCGTGCTAAATTCTTGCCACGAAATACGCAGCTCCATAGCAAAGGCATGGAGCTGCGTATTTCGTGGCACAAGGCACAGGCTCGTCAGCAATGCCCACACGCCAAATTCGTGCTACGAAATACGCAGCTCTGTAGCAAAGGCATGGAGCTGCGTATTTCGTGGCACGAATTTGGCGCACGTGTAGAAGGGTGAAAACTGTTTATGAATAATTTCTTTTAAATTGTGCAAAAATAATGTCCCATTCTTATTGGGTGTTCATCCCCTGTAGTGTATTTTTGATGTCCTTTTAGTTTCCCATGTGTAAGCCCCATTAGATTGTGCATGACCTGTGTCTTTTGTAGTGCATCTCAAGTTAACTGTTTATTGTTGTAGAGGTCACTGGCCCTGTGACCACATGTATGGTTAGTGTGCAGACCCATTTCGTTTTATCTCTCCAACTTTGTGTGCCTTTTTCTGGTGTTTTTGAAGTTTTCCTAAGCGTGTCTGCACATCCCTGGTGAGTTTTCTTGTTATTTTCAACTTTACTTATAACATTAGTCTATAGTGGTTTCTTTAAAAGTGTTATTTTTACAGCTTATACTTTTGGGTTTTTTTGTCAGAAGTTAGGTTGATATATTTTAAAATTGTTTAACTTTGACTCGAGACTTTTTTTCTCTGTTTTGTTGAAGACAAATTACACGTTTGATGCTGAATTTTACTGTTATCTCTGTAATCGTTTTTGGCTTATTTTTGCTCTATGTTTCCTTTTCTGTACTTTTAAAAACATGTGCTTTGGTATTCCCTTTGTCCTAGATTCATTGGACACATGAGTGTGCCTGGATAAGGATTAGTGGTTTTATTACCTCATGAATATTCATAGGTTTCTAGGTCCCTTGTTTAATTTATTGCACCCTCCCTGGCTCCAATGTATAATGTATTTATCCATGTAATTAATTCTTTGCTCTTTTGGTTTTGTTTGTTTACAGGTTCCCTCATTTTGCCTCTAGGTTTTTACTTTACACTGTGTTGGTTTTATAGTATGTTTCTAGTGTTGGTTTTTATATAGTTGCTTTTAGTTGGTTTCAAGTTCCAAGATTTTAGTCCAGTTTTAGATTATTTTGTCTGATTCATTTTGGTGTCGTTATATTCATTAAACCTTTCTTTAAAAACAGTTCGCGACTTGGTCCTTAGATCCCTGGTGTCATTTTTATTGAGTTTTATTGAGTTATCCCCAGTTGTGCCATTTTTCACGGTTACACACGCGCATTGCTGACGAGCCTGTGCCTTTAATGTATCAAAGGGTTTTGCAGACAGTAAAATAAACAAAACAATGTCAGTTTAAAGGAAAATGTAATATTTTTACTTCCATTTTGCTTTGAGTTATGTCTTGAAAGGTTATTATTTACAAAATAAAATACAGGAAAGATTACTATATGCACTTTATCCTCAACTAGACTGGGGGACTATGGCGGTTTAAAGGCATATGATCGTAAGCAACGCGCCAAATTCGTGCCACCAAATTAAAGCAGCTCCATAGCAAAGGCATGGAGCTGCGTATTTCGTGGTACGAATTTGCCGCGCGCGCATTGCTGACGAGCCGGTGCCTTTAAAATTAGAGCCAATTAACATAGTTGGGTCAATTTCCTTGTTTCGTGACTGACGACATAAATTGGTTGCACATTTTGTGCTTGCATTGTTGACCAATAGACTACTAAAGTGTGACGTCAGTTGCCATGGTAATCGGGTCTAAACATTCGCTGGTACATATATGTAATCTGAAACGTCCATTTAATTGGTAAAACGCAGGGAAACAGTTCACACAACTTCACTGGTTTTACTTTTACTTAGTATTCGTGTAGACCCAAAAACCATGGCGACACACAAAGAGTGACGTTTTCACTTTAGTAGTCTATTTAAATGCCAAAAGTTGCCCAACAAGATGGCAGCTATTCGATGCGGTCTATAAGAGTATTATTGCATAACGACCGTCTCCACATACCGCCCCCCTCTTTCGCGCACAAACTCCGCCCCCGCCTCGTAAAGCGCGCCCTCAGGAGAGAACACCACCACGTGCACGACGCGAAGATCATTGAGGAAGAAACATGCGAAGATCTTCGTCATCTTCCGAAAGTTATGTCTCCGAGAACTGAACTCAACATTCTGGCTTTCACATTTAGGAGGAAGGTAAGCCACATAACTGTTTATATGTAATTTAGAATGGCTTTAGTTTGCTTAACTTAAGTTGGCTGTAAATCACAGTCACAAAATACGACGAGCGAGTAATTTTTCGGCTGCCCAGTTCCCGGACAAGCCGCAAACCGAGTGAGGGCGCACTCCTTGATCTGGTTTATGTATTTTGTGCAAAGAGCACTTGGTATTTTGTTTGTGTACATTGAACAAAGATTTGAGGAAAATTACCTCCTGGAATCAACAGATCATCCAAAAATGTTTTTCTAATTTTCCCACTTGCACAAGTTTCTGTCGGAAATGTTGCATTTATGAGATAGGTCCTAAAATAAATGATAAAATTACTGTATTAAAAGTAGGCCTAATTATGCACCAAAATACGGCGTGAGTGGTCTGTGCGTAAGCACAACAACAGAGGGCGCTGCATGCCCGGATGACTGGTTATCAAAATAGGGTGGCGATGTCGACATTTACGTTACTGTACTGTTTTGCATTTATATTTTTTTCCCAAAATTGTGTGGTTTTTAGGGGAAAAACGTCGGCTGCATGATCAAGTGAAGATATCTTTCATTCTTGGGCTCTCCAGCTTCAGGACACCCCTTAATCATTACTGGTAAGTAACTTGCAACATCTTCGACTGTTGGGGGGAAAAAATGGTTGTTTTCGTCACAATGAGGAGCAACCACTACATTTAATTTCAATTGTTTCTATGGATCTCTTTCATTATTTTGCAAAATTTGAAGCGAAGTTTTTCCTTTTCTTCAGTATGAAAACCATACACCCTCGCCACTGTTAAATTCTTCATAATATGACATAACACCCTAGAAAGTGTAAATATGGTAAGGAAACATAAATTTAGCAGTGAGAAAATTTAAAGTTTTCCTTTGAAAACACTTTATGTCATGCTCCATAGACTAAGTGCATTGTGTCACAACTAGCGAGGGTGTATGGTATTTTTTCCTTTTCTTATAAGAGCATTGACAGATTTAAAAACTGTCTGTAACCTTTCCATTTTTGCAGAAAATAGTTATTTGGCTGGTTCCGAATCCTTGTGAAGAGAGGAGCTTAATACATAATTAAAAGGATCAGACTTTAGTAAAATCAGGTAAGGCAAAAAGGCAAGGGAGATACATTGAGACCTTCTTCCCCTGCCTGGTCGCCCCCTTCCCCCCCTTCCCCATTTTCCCCTTTCCCCCCCTTGCCCCACCCCCCCTTCCCCATATCCAGACACCACCTGAGATCCCTGCAAAAAACGCGTAGAACAAGTCACTAGCTCCATGCTTGTACAAAAGGTACAAAAAGTTAAATTTTGCAAGAGTTCCTAATTTTGTTTCACCTTTAGAGTTGGGCCAAACAAAATAAATGGTGTGTTTATGGTAACCCGACCTACCTGGAATTTATGAGGCCAAATTGCCGACCTCAAACTTTTTATTGCCAATTTTCAAGTTGATAATTGTAAGTGAGCACTATTTTCAAAAATTTCTACACTTGTATGAACATGGTTAATAGTGTTAATAGTGAATTTCAAACATTGCAAAACAACACGCAAATGCATAAACTGAAATGTACAAAAAAAAAATTAATTAAATTATTTTCATACCTACCTACCTACCTGGATTTGTTTTTAGGCCGTTACCGTAAACGCACCATTTATTTTGTTTGGCCTTAGGTTAATGATCATGCAAAAAAAGTGGTGTCATAATATGTAGATCCATCTGAGGCCAATATCGTGGCGCTGTTTAGCACAACTATCTTGTTTATCACAGAATTGTATCGCTTTGTATATTGCAAAAATGGGTTGTCTGCCAAAATTGTATGTGATGTATATATTTACTAATTTTGTTACTGCTAATAAAAACACAATTTGACATACAATTTTGGCTGGAAAACATTTTACAAAGCAATGAAATTCTGTGCTAAGCTAATTTATTTGCTAAACAGTGCCATGAAATTGGCCCTTATAATTAATTGTTCTATTTAGTATTTTTAGCTTAAATGTACATGTATCCCTCTTAATTATTTATCAAAATGTAATTCAAAGCACCTCATCAACAGTATATTGTAATTTTGCATTCTTAATGCTCATTACCTTTTTAATTTTATTTAATTTCCTGTAATGTTGAAAGCCATTTTTAATCTAAAATGTCTTGGTTTCTTTTGCATTTTAAAAACGTGACCATAGTTGCCACTAAGATGGAAGTGACCCAAGCCGCAACAAGTGACGATTACAAGGAAGTCTCACCAGCAATAGACCAAGGCATCAAACAAGAGAAAGAAGAAGAGATGGTGAAACCATCTGAAGGGGTAGACCACCAGGGTCACATCAAGGATGAATCGAGCACATCTGGGGTGTCCATTACATCTTCTGGCACCGAGACCTTCCTTGCAGAGAATCGACAAATGCATCAGATGGGTCAAGATCTTCCTCACGAATCTCCTTCTAAAATTTCATCACCAGCTCAAACTGAAGCTAATATTAAAGGATCGTATGAGTGTCAGATCTGCGATACCACTTTCCCCGACGAAAGTCATCTTTTGAGTCACAGAGCAGTTCATTTCGACAAGGACGCAATCAGATGTCAGACTTGCAACAGAGCTTTTCGGTCAGATGACCATCTCCGACGGCATGAGGGAATACACAGTAAAGACAACCCTTTTAGCTGCGACTTGTGTGGGGAGGCTTTCAGAACCAGAAAAGCGTTGTTGAAACACGGGAAAACCGCTCATTCTGGGGGCAGTACAGTATCTCTAGATGCCTACAGCACTCTGGCTAAAAAGCACACGTGTGCCTATTGCCTTAAAACATTTAAAAGGAGAAACCATCTTGTGGAGCACGAACGAATTCACACAAACGATAAGCCCTTTGATTGTCCCAAGTGTGGCAAGGCATTCATGCGCGCGTACTTGCGTACTAAACACATGATGAAAGTCCACCCGGAAAAAAGAAAGTCGTACCTTTGTTCAAAGTGTAACATATCTTTCCAAACCTATTTTCTCCTGGTTAAACACAAGCAACTCCACAGGGACCGTCCTCACGCCTGTGGCGTTTGCAAAAAGTTATTTCCTACCTCTAAAGATCTCCAGAAGCACCTGCGACATCCAAAAAAAGATGACTACACCTGTTATGTCTGTAACAAGAAGTTTCGAAGTCATCCAAACTTGAAGAAGCACATGGAGAGTCACAAGGACGTACCAAGTTCTTACGTCTGTGAGAAGTGCAGCAAGTCTTTCAAAACGGCATCTCTTCTTCAGAAACATCGACGGGTGCATCAGAAACTGAACACCCATGTCTGCCGATTCTGCCAGAAAAACTTCAAAGGAGTTAGAGGTCTTCAACTCCATATGCTTACCCATAACAAAGCCAGGCGAAAAGTTGTGGCTTCAACTAAAACGTCCCCATCTTTAAGTAAAACTCCTAGAGCTTCTGCACCAACAAATACATCTAAGAGGTATTCCTGTGGCATCTGCAGCAACATTTTTGAGACCTACTACCGCATGAGACAGCATAAGAAAATGCATCAAGAACGTCCCTTTATGTGCGACACATGTGAAGAGACATTCGTCAGCAGAGCAGACCTCGATCAACACAAGCGTGGGGAGTGTGCCGATGCCTGCATCTGCGATATTTGTAACAAAGCGTTCATTTCGGAGAAAAAACTGCATCTCCACAAAATTAAGCATGTACTTGAAAGGCCCTACCTGTGTGGCATCTGTCTGCAACCTTACAAAACGACGACGCAGCTTAAATCACACATGCTCATTCACACGGGTAAAAAGCCGCTCAAATCTCAACAAGGGGGAGAGTCCAAAAAAATGTTGGACCCCCTAAGCTTGACTTCTTTGGTGGCGTCCACAGGTGACAAAGAGTCTGAAAAATGCAGAAGACTGATCCAGGATCCTTTGAAGAGTGATATCCAGAAAATAAAGAAATCAAAATTGCAACACGGAAAGCAAGTCCACTCCAGCAAAAGACCCCACAGCTGTGAATGTGGTAGAAAATTCAAGCAGAGAGGCGACCTGAAGCAGCATAAACTCATACACAAAATTGTTCATCTCAACCTCAGCTCATTTCTTGACGAATCATCGACAAATCAACAACGGGTTGTCATCTTGCCTGAATCACATGTCGCAAATTTTTCCAATTCGCCTCTCATTGGAAGTGTGACCATCCCAATAATTCCTTCTGTTGCTCTTATGCCTCCAAGCTATCCTGTTGGATCTTTGCCTGGGTCATGGATGGATCAGCCTCAAGTTGCTTCTATGTCTTCAGGAAGCCAGATAGTTGCAGGGAGCCAGTTAAGTGCACCGATCTTGGACCAGGTAGATGCTGCAGAATCCTTTCACAGTTTCGTTTGTGATATTTGTCAAGAAGTTCTTCCCAGCAATACTGATCTTTATTGTCACCGGCAGAACCACATTGTTGCAGAATTAGCACCTGGTACATGTAGCATTATTCACGAAGCCATCGAGACAGTCCACTGCGGTCCTCGGCTTGGAAATGATCTTGCAGTTGCTGCCAGCAGTGATGACAGAGAAAAATCTGATTACACGAAAACCCAGGTCTCTGATAGTGATGGAGATTTTGGACATGAGGATCTCTCCGACGAAAATTCCGAACTTGTAGAATTGTCCTGTACTGCAATTCTGGGCCCTCCTGAAAATACTAAAGAGACACCATCCCGTTCAAGAACCTGTGATGGAAATCTTCCTGATGGCCAATCTTCATCGGGGAATGCTTCCCACACATCTGCTTACCAGCTTTTCACAAAGCAAACATGTCAGGTTGTCGTCAGTAAACTTCAGTACTTTTCCTGTGGCATTTGTAAAAAAGATTTTCCAAGTCTTGTCGAGTTGGACGGTCACAAATCTGCTCATCGAGATGGGTCATCTGTTCAAAATGTCTGTTCTGCAATCAAGTCGCAAGAAAATCCCGTGTCCCCAGCACCTGAAGGAAGACATGATTTTACCTGTAGATGCTGTGGGAAGAATTGTAGAAGTCGGTCCACACTGCAAGAACACGAGAGAAGCCACACAAGGGAAAATCTGTTAAAATGTGAGTTTTGTAACAGCGCATTTGCCCGACGATATGCTCTAAAAGCTCATATACAGCAAGATCACAAGGAGAAAGAGAAAATCCAAGTTGACCATTTGAAATCCTCTGGTCAGTCAGTTAACAATCCAACTATGCTTGATAATGCTGAAGCGTCCAGAGATACTAACACTAAGGTCTCCAGTTTCCACAAGAAACCGGGTTTCAAAGCGAAGAGGCGATTTGCTTGCAAGCTTTGTGACAAGGCGTACCTTGCCAAAGGTCATCTGAAAGAACACCACATACGTGCTCACACAAACATTCGGGAGTTTAAGTGTCGCTTCTGCAGTAAAGAATTCTGCAAGAAATATGAGTGTCGGAAGCACGAACAGGTGCACTCGAAGAAACATAATCCTGTATCAAAGGCTGCAAAGAGGACATCAGACGGAGCAAGACAAGTTCCAAATAAGATTGCTGTCCATAAGTGTCAATCATGCCTGAAGATCTTTAAGTCTCCTACAACGCTGGAAGAACACAAGAAAAATGCTCATGAAAGTAACCGACCATATCAGTGCGATAAATGTGATAAAAACTATCTTAACCGTGGGCACTTAATGGAACACAAGAACAGGGTGCACCTTGGAATAGTAAAATTTAAGTGCAGTTTCTGCTCAAAGGAATTCAGTAAAAGACACGATGGGTACAGACATGAGGAACTTCACAAGAAAAAACTGAATTCTTTATCCTCGGCCAGCATTCGTAGGTCCAAAGACAAGATTGGTGTAAATCGGGAAGATGACACAGGTGTCGTGGCTGGCAAGAAAGCAGCTTCTAAAGAGAGCAGTGCAGAATGTTCCAGTAATTCTGAAGCTGTCGTCCACAAGTGTGAAGTTTGCCTGAAAATCTTCCAGTCTTTCGTCGTGCTCCAGGCACACAAGATGAGTACTCATTCTGGGAACAGACCTTATCAGTGCGATCAATGTGACAAAAATTATCTTACCAAATGGCACTTGAGGGAGCACCATAACAGAATCCACAGAGAGAGAAGGGAATTCAAGTGCAGCTTCTGTCCCAAGGGATTCACCAGAAGACGCCATTTATTCATACATGAAAATACTCACAGGAAAGGACAAAACGCTCTATCCTCGGCCAATAATCGTGAATCAGTGGACGAGGTTCATGTAAGTGCAACATGTGCCAAGGCCGACGAGGGTGCAGCTTCTACTAAAGAGAGCAGTGCCAAGGATTCCAGTAATCGTAAGAAAACTCCTCGGGTGAGAGATAATCCAGAATCCTCCTCTGCTGCAACCAGTGAACAAGAAAAACCAGATTACAAAAATGATCAGGATGATGGTACTGTTCCTGAGAAGGCTGTCTCGCGCAGGGTTTTCATTCATAAATGTTGTGATTGTCATGAGGAGTTTTGGTCTGCTGATGTACTCAAAGAACAGTCAAAGACAGACAAGGACAATTGTAAACAATGTGAGAGGATGGAACCGTGGCTGGAGATCCTGAAGCGACATTACTCGCAGGCTGATCATCGCATTGAGAGACTCGAATGCTACGAGTGCAAGAAGAAATTCTTTGAACCAGAAGAAGGTGCAAATCAGGAGAAGGCCGAAGCAAATCAAGATCCTGCGTCGTCTGCTCCTAGTTCAGAAGACGACACAAATGAAGTCGTTTCTGGTGATGATGATGAGCATCAGAGGTCGAGTGCCGATCTCAAAGCATCAAGCACGGCCAAGTGTAAATTGTGTGAGAAAGTGTTTCAAAATATCTCGTTACTCAGAAAACACAAGGGCATTGCTCACACAAAGGAAAAGCAATTTAAATGTAGCCAATGTGACAAAATGTATTTTACCAAGAGCCACTTGAAGGAACATGAGATACGAGTTCACACCAACCGTGAAAGAGAGGTATCTAGATCAAATAAACCTGGATCAGATCTCGACATTCCAAAATGGATAACCCGTTTAAAATACAGTCGTAAACCAGCCGTGTGTGAAAAGTGTGGTGAGGAATTTAAAAACATACGTAATTTGAAAAACCATTATGTACAAGTTCACACAAGGATCAAAGAGTTCAAATGCAGTTATTGCAACAAGGTATTCTGTTCAAAAGTTAAGGTGCTGAGGCACGAATACATCCATCTGAAGGAAGAAGAACATGAATGTAGACGTTGCAAAGAAACATTCTCATCGCGTCAAGAATTAGAATGGCACAAACGTAATGTGCACGTGGAGATGCTGCGTTGTGACAAGTGTGGCAGGGTAGTTGCTGGCAAACATCACTTGAAGGATCATTACATAAGAGTTCACTCGGACATCAGTTTGTTTAGTTGCAAACTCTGTGGAAAGGGGTTCTGTAGACCCTCGGAGTTAGCTCTACACGAATACATGCACGCAAAGCTGCTTCCTCCTTGCAGTCTGTGTGGGCTGAAACACCTCAAGCTCATGGAAAACAAGTTCAGCTTCCTCTCTAGGCAAAAGAGCTGGAACAGTCGTAGTCACAAACTTAAAAACGCTAGTGAACAGAAAGGCCCAAAACGAAGATTCCAGTGCATGACTTGTGGGGCGAGTTTATCAGGAATGTTTTCCTTCAAACATCACTTGGAGGTTCATCAAGCTGGAAAAGAACCAATCTTCTGTCTACTATGTGGAAAGCATTTTACAAGCTTCCAGCATCTACGGAGGCACAAGACCATGTTTCATTCTCGCAAACAACCAAGACATTCGCCCGCATCTTCTAAAGAGAATCCTATGATGTGTGTACGCTGTGGAGAGAGGTTCGCAAAGAGAGCCTTGCTCCTTTCCCACTTGAGCCGTGCCCATTTAAAACAACGGAAGCATGTATGTAACCTCTGCAAGGCATATTTTGCAACATCTTGGAGGCTAGAATCTCATCAGCAACAGGTACATCCAGGAGGCAAGATAAGGCTCTTCGTGTGTACGATCTGTAACATGAGATTTCCTCTTCGGTACCTTCTTAGAATTCACTCCAAATTGCATTCTTCGAGCACTGTCTTCACCTGTACCTCATGCGGTAAGGAATTCCAAACCGAACGTTGCCTCTTGGCCCACAATCGTGAGCACAAACGCAAGCAATTCATGTGCGATCACTGCGGGAAGAGCTTCCCAAACCAGTCCGCGTTAACAGCACACCTGGCCATACACTCCGACGTCAGGCGTTTTATTTGCGAACGCTGCGGCAAGGCCTTCAAGAGGAAGAGTGGTCTCTGGAGCCACTCGAAGGTACATCTACCGGGTAACGTCAAGAAAGATTTTATCTGCGAGACCTGTGGAAGGTCGTTCCCCGAGATGAGATTCCTTGGCGTTCATCGACGGTCCCACCGCGACAAACGGCAGAAATGCAAAGTGTGCAACATTGTCTTGAAAAATCAGGCACAACTGACCATCCATACGAGGAAGCACACGGGGGAGAGGCCCTACTGCTGTCAATATTGTCCTAAGCGATTCCGCTTCCGGAATATCATGCGTGACCATGAGAATATTCACACAGGAAAGAAGCCGCACAAATGCCAGATTTGCGGTGCTTCCTTTGCTAGTCACGGAACCCTGCATCGTCACAAGAGGGTTCACAGGAAGAAAGAGACAACCAAAGGAAAGAAAACGAAAGCATAGGGCTACTTTAGGTGCGTTCAGACGATCGATCGTTGTTAAAGGAGTGTTTAACCTAACAATCATATAAACTGCCTCCAAAATACTTTCCATGGGAAGGAAACTTGCAACCTCCAAATTGGATGTGGATGCAAACAGTTTTGTGTAATCCACTGCACTGCTTTATGTAACCGGATAGATTAGTTTACAAACATGGGTGGTTTTGTGACGATATCCTTGGAAATATGTGGATTGTGAGCCCGAAAGTTCAGAATGTTAATGAGAAAAATATGATACATTATATGATACATTATATGGGGGTGTATATGGCCAAGCGGTCTAGTGCGTCGAACTTAAGTTCCTGTGCTAGTACTATAATGTAGGTTCGATTACTGGCCGTGACGGGTTGTGGCACCTGTGCCCTTGAGCAAGGCACTCCACCACAATTGCTCCCATTCCTGTAATTGGCGGTCCCTCCGCTGTTGGATGTGGTATATAAATACATATATAAATAAATAAGTATTAAAATCTCAACACTCGTGGGGAAAAATGGGCGGCTCAAATGTGATCTGGACACGGTCCTGTAACTACTTGTAAGTCATTGGTAGTGGGCGCTCTTGAGTAAGCTCGTATAAGTATAGCAGTGACTACTACTTGCAAGTGACCAACGATATTTACTCACAAGAAATCTTATGAGTAGCACACTACTAGCAGTGAGCTTGTGGTAACTGTTTGCGCGTCGTTGGTAAAGTGTTGTGTGAACGCTTGTCGTTAATAGTAGTGAGAAATTCATTCTGTCATTAGTTAAGTCATGGAGGAAGGAAAGACTTCTCCATGGTTAAATTTACTTTTGAATGTAGTGCCCATGTGAACATGACTATTATTACTCCAGGTCATTGGGCTCTCGATAGCATTCTTTTTGTTCGATTACGCGTGTACAATTTCTGTGACTGAAGGGAATATTCTATTTAGGGTTTATTTGTATCACGTGAACGGCGAGCTGTATGGTACATTAGATTGGTTCCCGATCCCTATAGATTGGTTTGCTTATTACGAAAATATAGGGATCGGTAAAGGGCAGCCATTAGCGGGAAAAATTCTGCCCGGTCACGTGGTTATTATTATTATTATTATTGTTTAGTAAGTGCGCATATTTTGCATTGACATTTGTAACCCGGCCGTGCGTGTCGAACATAGCCAATTAATGTAAATAAAGTACATTGCCTGAAGCAAAGGGTTTCAAAATATAAAACACACAATGCGCACGCGCAAAGGATAACATGCGATTGGGTAAACCATGGAGGAAGGAAAGACTTGTTTCCTTCCTCCATGGGTAAACAATAGATGTACTCCACAATGTACCATCTGCCGAGAATGTATGCATGAGGGGGTAGTGGTGTAGTGGGAGCGCGTGTGGTGTAGTGGGAATGAAGCGGGACTTTCAATCAGAGGTTGTGGGTTCAAGCCCCACTGTGACCAACGTGTCTGTGTCCCTGGGGGGCAAGGCACTTAATCTCAGTTGCTTCGTCCACCCAAGCGATATTTGGGCAGCTGTTAAGGGGAATGCCACAATCTAACTGCTGATAGGGTTGAGCGCCTGGCCAGCAGCCAATTAGTTGAAGTGAAATGGTTCTGGTGATTCCTTGATGGCAGCGGTAATAATGGCAACAGCACCAGGAGCACCCCGCAATCTTATGTGCGCTATAAGAATCCACCGTTATTATTGTACGATGTATAGTGTGCGGGGGTGCCAGGATTTGGGATATTAAAGAGTTGTTAGGATTTGGGAGGTAACTATAGGCCTATCGACGGACGAATTTATCTTCAGGCTAGGCCATCAATGTAGTCAATTGGTTGGCATAGATTTGCCCCACTGCATTGTTTGAAAAAGAGGGGCAAACACGAGATTGTTGTGGTGCTCCGGCGGGATGCCCAGATAGCTCAGTTGGTAGAACAATTGGCCATGTAAGCCAAGGACCTGGGTTCGAATCCCAGTCGGGGCACTGCAATTTTCTCGTTTTTCTAAATTAATTTTTAAATTATCAATCCTGTTGTATATATGTAAGGGGGAGGCGATGGACAATATAATCTTATCTAGACGACATGGGGCCGATTTCACAAAGCGCTAAGACACGTCTTAGGAAGGGTCACTCTTCTTATATTGGGGGTTGGTATGGGAATTAAGATGCATTAAAACTCGTCCTAACTTTTGTGAAATCAATAAGGAAATCGATCCCAGGTCTCGGTGGCTAGTTGATAATTTGTACTAACTTGCGATACCTGTTACTTTATTTAAATACATGTAGGCCTACATGACAAGGGGCCAATTTCACAAAGCGCTAAGACGCGTCTTATTCTAGGACGTTGGTATGGGAATTAGGACGCATTGAACTCGTCGGAACCTTTGTGAAATTTATCCCATGTCTCAGTGGCTATAGTTGATGATTTGTATAACTGCATGGCGAGACCTGTAACTTGATTTAAATACATGACCAGGGGCCAATTTCACAAAGCGCTAGGACGCGTCTTAGGAAGGGTCACTCTAATTCTTATTTTGGGACGTTGGTATGGGAATTAGGACGCATTGAACTCGTCTGAACCTTTGTGAAATTGATCCCTAGGACAAATAACTATGAAATCGTGTACTTTAGATTATGCGCCGACGTAGAATAAAAAGCTTCCTTGTTTAAATAAATATAAATACAGGTATTTCCTGCCATTCCGGAAACGCTTTTCGTTTGGATTTCGTGTACTTTCGCTTATATTGCTTTTCTAATTACATGTACGTCTAGATTCGAATATTATTCGGTTGATATCGCTCGAGTTTGCACATGCAAAAAATGAATATATAACTCAGACCTATCGAGTATCGATACTAATGTATATCGCTCTTACTAGGCGAAGTCGGACGGTATCGATTAGTTTCATGGTGTTGAGTATGAGGGCGCGCCATTCGCCAGTACCGGAGTACTACTATTAAAACGGGGAGCATGTAAAATTATCACCGTATTTTTGCTGTGGCTGCGCTACTGTTGTAATCAGCGATTGGGGGCATATTTTCATCTGGGTCGACAGCCTTAGTAATATCTCACTCGGCTGATGACCGCAAAGGAAATAGACTTCCGATTGGCGTCTTCGTCTTGTCATAACAGGTAAGGTTTTATACCGGACGAAAGGTAGGGCCTGAACAGTGCATCAGCGGAACACGTCGTACACTACTAGCGCAATACACATGCACGTTACTACTGATACTAAGTAAGTGATATGTGCATGTGGGTGGGGTCATGGTCATTTGGCCAATACGATTCTGTATTTACATGACGGGTGCTTCTCCTTTTCGTTACACGGCGTCCACACACGGCTACTGAATTTTCTACATTCCATTTTTACTATATTTCAGTCGAGCATAATAGGCATATTGAGTAAAATGTTCGGAACCTGTTACTTCGAGCATGCTCAGCTGCCATTTTCAGATGCAGACTGTGCGTAGGGACATAGCTATTATTTTCCTAACCCAAATTGTGCATTTTTTGCCGTCCAATAAACAAGTACAAGTACATGTAGTTTGCAATCGAACTTAGATAAAATTAAGAACATGTTCTGTCATGTATGTTACAAGAAAAATGTTTGGTCACAATCCTCTGTTTAAATTTCTTTTTAAGTTTTATGATAAGGTAATTTTATACCCTTATACCTAAGGAATCCCCCGCCACCCCCCCTCCCTCCCCCAACGCACCTATATGACTCGACATACTATTCCCTTTTGTTTACGCACCAACCCCCCTGAAAACTGAAAGGAATTCCTTTGATGTTTCAGACACAATGGGGGATCTGTAGGTGTGGGGGGATGGGGTGGTGTTTACCATCTGCCCCATATATCGTGCTGCATATGTTAATGACTAAACCGGCCTGCTAGGCTATGCACCTGCACAAATCGTGAATTCGTAATGCCTCCGCACTAGTAGGGTCGAGCTCTACGAATGCATTCAGTCAGTGCACAGTAATCTAATTATGCTCGCCTTTATTTCCCTCAGGGGGTTTTCATTCGAACCAGAATATAGAACAAGTGATGTTTTATGCATGTTGCCTTTTTGCGGACGTTACACACTTGTTAAAAAGAATCTCGACGACATCATGCAGGATGCGATGATGCAGCAGCCTGCATAACATTAACATTAGGCCGATTTCACAACTCTTATCTTATAGGATCAATTAATCCTCCGTGCAGTATTAGTATCGAGATAAGACGAGTAACCCTTTCCTAAGACGAATCTAAGTAGTATTTTGTGAAATCGACCCATGGGCATTTTTGATTGTGATTACATGTGCACACTGCGCATAGAAATGCTAAATAGGAGAAATATGTTGATAGCACATTGGGGTGCAGCCACGTAAATAGGCAGAGATCCGTGCGCCGAGCTCATGAATAGTTTGTATGCCCTCAAATTCTCCTATATTAGAGATATTTGCGAGCTGAACGAGTGTGGTCTTGTGTGGAATAGGAGTATTTTTTCTTCCAACTATAAACATTTTGGACACTAGCTCCTAAAAGTGGCCCTATTTTGCCCAGTAGCGCATGTGCCTTTGTTCCAAAATGGATGCTGGTCTGATTAGCAATTTTCACTGTTGCAGAGGTATAGTTTTGTTTTAAGTGGAAATTAGGGAATAAAAGTGACGGTTTACCCCCATAAAAAGATGAGACTTCAATGAGTATTTTGGTTGTTGTCCTGAGAAGCTGAGAGAGCAGTTGAGTATTTTTAAATGATTTTTTTTATAATTTTAGCATTGGTTCCTATGGGAGCTATATTTACTTGTGTGCAACCATAGGCTAGCGACGCCCTGAACTCCAACTCTGACCTGTAACTCTGAACCAACTTTACGGTCGTAAATGCAAAAGGTGTGGCCTGGAATGTATCAATCACTAGATGTTACCATGCCAACGTGGCTATCTTGCTTTGCCTTAAAGGGAACGCACACGATTAACGAAGGGAATTGGGCTAAATAATGTTAATTGCTTTATGGGGGCCAACGTGTAATTATAGCTAAGGCTATCTTGCCTCAAAGGGAACGTAGGCCTACACGATATAACGAAGGAAATTTGGCTATGTTGGGGGCCATGCGCCAACGTGTAATCAATACAGCTAAGGCTATCTTGCCTTAAATGCATAACGAAGGGAGTTGGGCTATGTTGGGGCCGTCAAAGGTGTCAACATTTTCACGAGTCTATAAACCGTAGAAAGGGGGTCGAGGGCCGCGTAGGACTTTACATGCACTGTAAAATGTTGACATTTCATGGTATAGTGACTAAAGAACAGTATTTCGGGGGGTCCTGAAAAATGTATTACGGTCTGTAGAACTGTGAAAATGTTGACAACTTTGGACAACCCCTTGCCATTTTAATACTTGTCGACGTGTAATTAACACGCACTGCCAGCAGGGATTTCAGAAGGAAGTGTTAGACGAAAACGAAAACAAGCTTCCAGTTCCAAACCACAAACCAGACCTTGAAAATAGACGGAAGTTCAAGGGTAGAAAAACAAAGCAAAACCATGCACGAGTTAACTTCCCGTATGCGAGATGTGCGTGTTGGTTATGGGCACTGCCATTTTTGTAAGCCCGTGGGCTATGGAGGAAGGACATTTTTTGGCCAGAGTTATATGTAAAATGCCTAGATCAGATCTTGCTAAAGTGTTTGCTGAATATTAAGGCCGTCTTCTATTAACTTAGCTAAAGGTTTTTCTACTGCAGTTTTGACCTCCTTTGTTGCATTTTTTTGTAAAGATTTAGGCCAAAGTTTTGCTTCAAAGACGTCGGTCTACCATCAATCCTGAAAAACAAGTCTCAACATTTTTAAAAACTTGCCAACAACAGCACGGTATGCCGGTTCCAAACAGTCTAATCATGCGTCAACATTTTTAAAATATTATTTTCGCTTTGGCGTGCCATAGTATGGACACAGTAATGGCGGATAGCAACCGGTTGTCAAGCCAAGTGAAACCTAAGAATAATGTCTGAACGCACCCCAAGTTTCATTTATTTGTACGAGGCGCGTTGTATTGCACGCAAGACGAAAGCTACCCAGCTGGTTGAAAGTTTCAATTTTTATCATTGCAGGTCAAAGGCAGGTGTCAGTTGCTCAAGGATTGAGGGGGTGTTAGATAACAATGGCGGAAAAGTATAAAGAAAGAGTGAAAGAACTAGAGAGTTTGTATGCCACCGTATCGGCATCACACGGGAATTTCGGCCATTTTATCAGGTCGCAACTCGCCAGAGACGCGCTCAAGAAAAATAACATTTCGGCCTTAGACTTACGCTATGTCACCCTCCAGCTCGACACGCAACTTTACTCATTCGCCGAACACTGGCAAAGCGGCATACCAATGCACGTGTACTCGATTCGTTTCGAGGATCACGTACCGCTGCCGAAAGCGTCCGAGGAGGAGACTAGCTGCGCTCGATTTGTTGTCACCGAGAGGCCGCTCCGCGTTTTGCGCGTGCACAGAAATCTTATGATTGAGCTGTGTAAGAAATGGGTGAAAGGGCATGACGACATGGGGCACGAAATTGAGCATGCAAACTCGATTGATGAGGCTTCAGACCTTCCTTCAGCCTACCCAAGGAATCTCTTCCAGAAAAAAGCCGGTGTCACTCTTATAGACTACGTATTCCATTACGAACGAAGCAGCTCCTTCCATTCCGTAGACGGAGTCTTGTTTGATGAGACGGTTTCCGCACCTTCCACCGCGCCACTTTCGACTTCGAGGGATCTTCTTCTCTTTGGCACCGAGGGCCTCAACTTGAAGCAAGAGCTGATCTACCCTTCAAAGAAGAAGCTCCGTAAATCTCCAGACGGCTTCGTGTCTTGCGTGAGCGAGCCGAGCCGTCCACAGGCACCTCCTATGAAGCGCGGCAAGTCTGTAAATAATCCACCCGTAGGATCCTCGCCTTCCCCGGCCGGGACGCCGCCGCCACCTCCCCCACACACGTACCACTCCACCAGGACGCCGCCGCCTCATCATCATCCACACCCAACCCCTCGCGAACGCCCGGGAACCCCAACCCTACCTGAAGAGAAAGGGGAAGGGTTAAGCAAACCACCGCCCAAACCGACAGTCCAACCGCGAGAATCTACTCTCAACAGAGACGCGACCCCGCCCAAGGCACCGCCACCCGCACCGCCACCTGCACCTCCATCTGCACCTGCATCTCCTAAGGTCCCCAATGGTGGTGATAACGGGCATGACGAGGATGCTCTGGACACAACCATGTAATGATGTAGACTTAATCACATCATTAGAGGATGTCCAAACTTGCCAACATTTCCACGGTTAGACAAAGCGTAGGAAGACGGAGGGGTAGAGAGTAGCGTACGGCTTTACATGCACTGTAAAATGTTGACACTTTCATGATACTGACAGAAAAATGTTGATAAGTAGTGTTTCTGGGTAGGGGGAGAGGTGGTCTTGAAAAATACGCTCTGTAGAAATGTGAAAATGTTGACCACTTTGGACAGCCCCTTATCTATATTAATTTGGGCGTTGTGGCCTGGTAACCTAATATAAAACATCAATTTATATACACCAGGTAGAACTAGCTGAAATATAGGTTCGGTTCGGTTCCTTAAGCAGGGCTATGGAAGAATTTCAGTATAGGAGATAGGCCTAAAAGAACCAATCGGCACAAGACGTCTGTCCAGTTTGCAGGAGGTCGTGGGTTCGAATCCCACCCGACGCCATGAAGTCTTTCCCAGTGTCTTTCAAAAGTACATAGTTGGGAAGGGGCAAAGCAACCCTAAAGTAACATTTGCATTTTGTTCAGTCTGAATTTAGTTTGTGATTGTTGGCTCAAGATTGTTAGGCAGACGGTTCAAGCTGGTAAAAGCATGAGCACCTCGATAAGCTTTTTTTTATAGTAATTTTTTTTCATAAATCCATATTCTGTGCACAAATAGCACACCTCTCGATATTTAGGCCTGCGTTGTACCATTGTGGAAGAATTTTCACACGGCAAATGGTGTTTCCCCATTGAGCTATTGTTTATTCTGCCGTGCACGGGTCAATGAATTTCACCCTCTAAAAAGGTATTTCTATGGCATTCATTCATAACATCCCACATGAAATGCCCCTTTTAACATATAGCTAGGCATATGTGCGTTGGCTGTGAAACCCCATTCAACCTGCTAAGTCCTTGGTCATGATTCTATGAATTTCTGTACAGCCAGATATGTAACAATAATCAACGCTTCTGTGCATGGTACATAAACGAACATGCAAAACTTTGGATGCAGGAAAACTGTTTCGGCCCTTAAATTTTATATTTTCTTTGGAATTTCGCTTAATATTCCACGTTGTATTTTTCGCAGTGTTTTCCTTATTATCTATGCATTAATGTGTTGTATTCAGAGGCTGTTCCTTTAATTATATTTTCGCTTAAAATTGTACATAAAAGGACTGTCGACGACATTTACAATCGCCCAATAGACTGATCCACAAGCTTTTAAGCCCCGCCTCCAAAATTACCATCAACCAATCATGTAGAACAATGGTGATCCACGTGGTCTTGTGGTGATCACGTTCAAATGACGTCACTTCCTACAAAATGCCACGTGCATCATGATTTTGAGCGTATTTTTTTGTGTGACGCGCATCGGTTGCGCCGTAATTCATACAAATTTCGAGCAACACGCGCGCGTGTTTGGAACATGTTCCAGCGTGTGCGCGCGTGCGCGTACCTTATGGTGTTTACACGCAGCATTTTTTCCTGTGAACGCACTTTGATGTTGCTAGACGCGTTTTTACGTACGTGGGCGGGGCTTACTGGATCGGTTTACTGCAGTACAGTTGGGAAAATAAAAAAGCGCAGTGTGTATTTCTTTGCATGCAGTTTCTTTAATTTATAAAAAGCAATACTATTTACAAAGGCGCGTGAGGTAATCAAAGTGTACAGAAATAAAACAACAATTTCTAAAAAGAACAATATACATGCAAAATTGTGGTGTTAAATTAACACCAGTGGTGTTGTCTTATATTGCCTGGTGTTAAAATTTAACACCATGGGTGTTAGTTTTCATGGAATAAATGCATTATTTTTAACACCCTTGGTGTTCAAACTAATACTTGTGGTGTTAAAACGTAACACATGGCTTGGTATCTATATACGACAACACCACTGGTGTTAATTTTATTGGTGGCGACTGAATCTCAAGACTTTTTCTGATCAGTTATAATGAGTTAATCTTCATGAAAAGTAGTGCATTCTTTTTACAATAATAACAGTACTTTCTTTAATTCTCATATTTGGGGATTTGTTTTATATACATACCAGCAGTCCAAATTATCGTGGCTTTTCAAAATAACCAAGGGAAACATGCCCATCTTTCTCGTTTCTTTTAAAATTTATCCTCGGGCGAAACGACAGGTCAATACCCGGCACAGCCTTTTCATGCCGTAGCCTACTTGCCAAATGCTATTTTATTTCAGATTTTTGTCATGAATACAATCGTATGTTTAGCAGAGGTGAACCAAAAATAATATTTAGCTTTGTACATGCGCGGTGTTACACTGCAAAAACTGTGGTGTTAAATTAACACCAGTGGTATTACCGAGTTAACACCAGTGCTGTTACCGAATTAACACCAGTGCTGTTACCAGTGGTGTTACCGAAACCGAGCCTGGTGTTAAATGTTAACACCACAAGTATTAGTTTTACCACTAGGGTGTTTTAATAATGCATTTATTCCAAGTGTGGAATTAAAATTAACACCTATGGTGTTACATTTTAACACCAGGCTTGGTATCTATATAAGACGACACCAAGGGTGTTAATTTACCACAACGGTTTTTGCAGTGTATGCCTAATAATTGCAAGCTACTTTTGAGATATACACCAACAATATTTGTTTTACCATATTTAAACGCGTCCATCATGAGCGATCTTTCAAGTTTTAGCCACGCCTTTATTTGGGGACAGGGAATCAGGTTGGTGTAGCGGTTCTTTCCTCGCCTTCTATCTCTGTGGCCCTGGTTCGAATCCCATCCGGGTCAGTATGTGGATTGGGTTCTCAGTCCCTGCTTGATTCCGTGGGTTTCCCCCCACACGCGTTGGTGTGTGGGGTTTTCCTCCCACCTCTAAAACTGAGAATATCTTCCCGTTCTCTCGCACTTCGTGGCTGAGCTGAGGAACCTCCTAGGTGGCTACAGGGCAACGACTTAAGTCGGCTAATCTCAGCAACCAGATCCCTTTTATATGGGATCATACGAAAGAAGAAGTTTGGGGACCAATTAAATCGCTCCAAATCATGCAAAACGTTCAAATAAACGCTCAAAATTAATTTACATATAACAAATATTACGTCTTAATGCAGCTTTAAGCAAAATGTGCATGCGTCTACTTGGCATTTCAAGAATGTGTTAAGAATACAGAACTTAATTAAATTATTATATTGGGCCTAATAATTATCATATCTACAGCCAAATTTGCCTGAGTCGTACATTTTGGATACTCGTTTTCAACATTAAAATTATTCAATTAAAAAGTTACAAAATAATTACTATATTTAAGCAGTTATATAAAAAAATCAAAATATGTACACGCGTGCGTGGCGGACGAAATCTAAAATAGTCCGCATTTGCAAGGACACGGGTCGTCCAGCTCCGAGCACCAGCAGCACTGGAAGTGAATAGCGCCCTCTATGGTCAACTCGGTGAAAGGCTGCACGTCACCACCGCTTGGGGGCGCGCTAGGGCTCCGCCGCAGTCTGTTGACGAAACTTGCGCGGTCTCCGTCGTGGCCGACATGTTGAGCCCAGAACACCGGCACGTGACTACAGGCGTCCATGATGGGACCACCGATCTGTCCAAGCAGAGGAGCCGGTAGCTCTACGGGGAGTGTCACCCTCAGTTTCTCAACGATGGGCTTGTAGGAGTTCTCTCGGATGTTCTGAAAGGAGCAGTCGAAATTATTGCAACTTGAGTCGATCATCAATGTAAGTAGTCTCGTTACCATGGTTACTATTTTTATGACAAAGTAACTTGCTTAAGGACATCCACATCGGCTGGATAGAATTTGTTAAGCCCCAACTACGTAGGTCCCAACATAATAATGTAAGACCTTCCCAAAACGTTAGGAGTGCCCTAACAAATAATTGGGCCAGTTCTACTGAACAGTAACACATTATGCCCGGATACCCACTCGGAGCCCATGCAAAGTATATGGGGCAGCTCTCAAAAAGGTTATCCTTAGTACAATCATGACATTTTCCCTCCTAATTATGCGTTTTTAACACCAAACTAACATTTTTGCATGGCTTATTCCATATAACGAGGAAAATCCTTGGTGTCCTTGCATGGAAATCTACCCAATGTTTGTATTAAGCGAGTGTCGGTACGGTATGCGTTGTCTGTCTTTTATAATATGTACTTACGAGATTTTGCGTGTTCTCGAGCCGCGTGAGAAGACATAACCCACTGTCTTCCATCCGGATTGCTCTGTAGCCCTGGAAAGAATAGAATGTCATAATTACAACGATGTAGAAAAGGGTATAACGGCACAGACGCTCCTCGTTCGCGTGACAGAGGGCAGGCGAAGTAGCTAAGTGGGCCGGTTGGCATAGAGGTTCTTTAATCGCCTTCCACGTCTGTGGCCGTGGTTTGAATCCCACCTGGGTCAGTATGTGGATTGGGTTTTTAGTCCACGGGTTCCCGCACACATCTTTGTGTGTGGTTTTCTCTCCTACCTCTCAACTAATCATTTCTTCCTGCATATTCTATCGCACTGCATGGCCGAGCTGAAGAACCTCATAGGTGGCTATAGAGCTTTTACACCGGCGGCCATGACAGGGTGCAGGTTTTCATATTTAAATGATGTGACAATAGCTGCACAAAGTTACTACTCGTGCTTGACGTACAGTGGCAATGTGACTGTCCCCTGTCATGGCCGCCGTGCAAAGGCTCCATAGGGAAACTATATACTTAAGTCGGCAAATCTTCAGGAACCAGGGGTCGATTTCACGAAGAGATAGATCCTTCGTAACACCAGTTGCGATGGGTAAACCACTGCAACGTGCGTCTCGAGTTACGAAGAATCGTGGCGCTTCGTGAAATCGACCTCGTACGAAAGAAGACGTCATGCGCCTACACCTTTTCAGGCCTTGGAAGCCTGGTTAAAAAAAAACAGTACAGAACCTTTAAATACCAGTTGATAATTCACCAATTGGGGTGGTCGTATCTGACGTCCAAAGTGATATGATTGGTCGTATGTGCTTGTGCGCAAGGCGTCTGTTATTGGCTCAACCAGGCTCGACATGTTGATCTCCTGGATACGATACTATTTTATCTATAGTAGCTCATTTACCTGATCTTCGTCCCTTATAATTGTGAAGAGTTCACCTCCAAGTTTTCTTAGAACCGTCAGTTTCTGAGGTCGCATTCGGAGATCTGTCTCGATGACCTCAATCCTGTCTTGCCCCCTCATGTACCCCACCGTGCACAAGAACTGCAGAAAGTGAAAACAGACAAACATGTTTCTTGGTTTCTTAGCACCAGGAGTCATCAAACTTGCGCCTCTAGTTGAAATCCTCCCCAGGCATTTGGTTTTTCAGTTCTTTCCCTATTCGTCGTCCGAGTTTAGTGCTTTCCTCCAATATTGAGCTGGAGTGTCGAGTCACATGCACGTTTGAGGAATCTTTGGGTACAGGACCAGAAAGAGTTCCGGACACAATGTATGTGTTGGGTTTCGGGTTTCGGGAAAACGTGGCAGTCGTTCGTGGCGTTGCCTATTGTTCTGTCGGGTTTAATTTGAAGACGGGCTTGCTCGTCTGGTATCATTCGAGTCTTTCAACCTTCGTGAACTTGGCTTGGCACGGCCAAAGCCACTATTTAGTAATGTAGTTAAATTTAGTTGTGTCCACAACCCTCTGTTTTTTTTCTTCAATTTCACTACAATAGTTTAAACACTGATATCTTCAAGAGGTAGCGAAACGTTAAATGTTCCACTCTGTGTAAGAATGGCTCAATATCATTCCAGAACAGCAGGTCGCTGGAGTAAAGCTTGTCCCAAATCGCATGATATAGCAGAAGTGTGTTCGTTTGGACTCTGGCGAAATCCAAGTTTGATAAAGTAAAGTGTGAGAGATGATCGACTTTGACCCCGTTCTCACTAGGGAAATCACTTCGTTCGACGAAGATTAGTTAATCATCGTTAGTTAATGAAGCGTGTGTTCATATATCACTTAACGAAGATCGAGCGACCGCTAACGGAAGATCAAATGAAGCCGTGGGAGGTCGTACCGTGCGTCGCGCATCAAGCGCTGAGCTAGCTTCAAGCGTCTAGCTAGCGCTGTGTGGTTTTCTAGCGGCGCGTCAAAAACAACTTTGCATCGTCGAATGAAGCGATCTCTTCGTCGAATGAAGCTATTTCCTTCATCGAATGAAGCGATTCTAATCATTGTCGAATGAAGAGGCGTGAGTTCACATCAGGAAATCTCTTCGTCGAATCATTGTCGAACGAAGCGATTTCTCTAGTGAGAACGGGGTCCAGGAAACTTACCGATGTGCAGAGCGTCCGATAGTTGGAGATCGGCACTGGGTAGCGGACGACCAAGAAATCTTGGGGTGTTTTCAGCTTCGGACCATTAGCGTCTTCATGAACGTATAAGGCATCACCAAAGCCGTCGCCAAAGTCATCCTGGGCATAACAACATAAAAAAGGCTGCTCAAAATTCGGATAATTAAAATTAGGACGGGAGAGAGTGGTGATCATACCAGAGCCAGATTGTTTTGAGTAGGCCCGGCCTAGACTGATGTAATGCTTGACGCCATTGTGGGCGCAGGTTAAGCCTATGACTAGACGCAAACAACTGCAACGCAAACACTGACGGAAACTTGGTTCAACTTTGTCGACTGTCTGCGTATACTTGTTTGCGTTGTAGTTTCCGTCCAGTTTGCGGTATACTGTGTATCATATCCAAACTAGGCTTTATATATGATACACGTTGGATGTAAGCCATTCCGGACAAGCCTCCGGCTCCTGGGAAATGCCTCCACATTTCTCTTCTATTCTGTACAGATTACTTATTACTTTATCTTATACATTAACCTTCTATTTAATTTGAAGCATTACAATTCTTCTTGTGCAGTCTTACCCCACTTATTTCGGTATTTCCGGATCCTGATCCGGAAACGCCCTCCAAAGTCCAATCCTGGTCGTCGTCGTCATCAACAACATCATCATCGTCAGGAATATATCCAGGATTAATGAATGACATAAATGAATCATGCAATACTTCCGGATTAGAAGACGTGTCGTATGAAGCTGCCGAGAATCCGAATGGAATCTCCACGTAATCCTTGCTCTCCTGATCCAGATCAGTCCCCGATCCTGACCCAGGATCCGGATCAGGCGACGAATAATCCACACTCGTAATAATCTCGCCATCATCAGTCGGGTTTTCCGTCTCGGAGAAGGCAGGGTAAGGCCCGGAAAAGCTCTCCCACGAGGCCGACTCAGAAAGGTCATCGCCAGAGGGCGCTGTGGTTGTCACGTGTCTCTCCTTTGGTCTAATCGTCGTCGTTTCTGATTGGCTGGTTCCTCTTTCGTTTCCATCAATCAGAATGTCCCCAGCGCCCGTGACTGCCCCCGGCATGTCGGTGATTGACTCCGTGACGGCTGCTTGACCTTCGATCCCAAACTGCCACAGTCCGTCGTCATCAGTGACATCATGTGGCGCTTGCGTGTTTTTCACGTCGTTACCATGGGAACCCGTGAGTTGGTGGTTGTAGTGTTGGTGGTCAGCATGCTGTGTGTGGTGGGATGACAACCAGAGAGCGATGGCTCCCAACGTGCCGGCTACCAGGATAAGGGTTGTCACGACAACGGCGCATGCGCATATTGCTGCTCTCTTGATCTCCGTCTTGCTTGCCCTTGACAGCGCCACCTGTTGACAATTAAAGCAGTACACATAACATTTATAGTTGAAAGTGGTCTTTGCAAACGCCACAAATTGACTTTTCTTTTGGAGTCAAAATGATGTTTACAGGTAAAATTTTAAAAGCAAAAGGTCGATCATTTCGATACGCCGAATTGGAATCTTGCATTAACGCAATAAAGGAAACGTGGGTCTCGCTTATAGCTCCATGCTTATACCACGGAGGACGTTTCTTCCTTCATGCTTAATATACTGAAGAAGCCAGTCATTGCCAATGATAAACGGGGTGTGTGATTTATTTGGTTACAAAGCGCTAAACAATCACCGTGCAGTCGTCATGCGCATGCGCACTCGTAAATTTACAAGAAGGTACTCCAATTTCTAACGGAATGATACAAAAACCTATCAATCTTCTGGGCTCTGTCAGACACGGCCTCGCCGACAATAATAGAGCGTAAATTTTAGAAACTCTCATATCTGAACGAGGTGACCTTTGACACCGCTAGGGCGAGATGTTTCCCAGACCGGAATCATGTTTATATAACATTAAACTTTGACATTGTACCAAAAATATTACAGTCGCAAGCTGCCTTAACCTGACCGTGTCGAACTCAATTTCACGCTGAGAAACACAGACCGTCCCTCAGCAAATTCTCAAGTTCCCGGCGATTCGCAATCAAAAGGCTGAATTTGTACCGGTCTCGTAAACGAAAAACGGCTGAATTACGACCTATAATCCATCAAGCCCGGGTGGTCGGGAGTTCGAGACCATGATGACGTACATAAAAAAAACAACCACTATACATCAACGAAATATCAACGAGCACTTTCGGTCAATGGTTTAGAAGGGATACTTAATATCCTCACCTTAAATTACATTGATCCCCTTAAAAGAAATTAATGGACGGCATAAGTTGTCGACTGATGATGTGAAAACATTCAGTACATAGGCCTTAACCGTATGCAATCAACTAAAATGGCCGCCATTTAGAACCTCGAAAACTCATTTAATTTAAAGGTATACTTGTTTGGTAAACTGTTTAAACTGCATGATTTCCACCGGTAATTGAAAGCATGTCAAGAAAACTACCTTGTAGATATTTCAGCCACATAGATGCAGTAATACTTCAGAAAACTCCAATGAGGGTTTTTGTACATGAATGAATGGATCTTTTGAAGATTCAAATCGTTTTGGCATTTTGGAGGGTAATTTTTTTGGAGGGTAATTACCAAACAAGTAGACTATATTAAACAATGATTTGATATCAGTTTGGTCATGGCTGATCCGTCTTCCATTTGATATTTTTGAATAATAATATTACTAATAAATTCGATCAATTCCTAAGTACGTCAGCTTAATAAAACTATACAAAACAATTATCGTGTCTTAATTTTCTTCAGATGTTCTTCCATTTTGTTCAGTACATGTGTTCCCCATTATGGCACTCCAAGTTCAACTCCCAAGCCCATGGAATGCCAATACTTTTGAGTCACCGTCACGTAGGCCTACGAACTCTAACCCCAATTTGTCCCTAATCCGTGTTTATGAAACCCGACTGCCAGTCATTTTTTTATTATGAAATCTCGATCCAGACTTCCATTATACAACACACTAAGCGTTCAACCCCGTGAGTATGCACCCAACACTAATCGCGCCGACACCTGTTGTAAGGGCAGGGGGAGGGGGTGGGGAGACCCCTAAGCCCCCTGAGCCCAAGCTCAAAAGTTACCCTAAACCCAGTGTAATTTCATAAAAAAGGGCCTTGCAGTAATTTTGAACAATTTCGTCAGACAAAAGCCGCTTCCTGCGCTCCCCAAAAGGCGTTGCAAAGCCACGCTTAGGACTGGTTTTCCCGCGGGCAAAAGGAGAAAAAGCCAGGCGCGACAAAAGAGGAGGAAATCGCGGTTTTTTTCTGCTTTTTATCCGTTTTTTGTTCAGTCATAGTTTGGGTTCTCTCTGTGGAATTATTGCCGCGGTTATATTGTGTAAACAGGTCGGAAGGGTCGGCTTAGCTGGGATTCCCTCGGGTTGTTTTGTTCGCACTTGGTCGTAAGCTGATCAAACAGCACCAAACTGTCCTTCATTCCTGAGTCACTAAAATTTGTCACCTATGTTTGGTGGAACTTCGGCCATGATGTACGCTGCTTCCCAGTGTATAGACCCTTTGCACCGGAAGCCATGTTAGGGCCGGCTTTTCTTATTTAAATAATGCGAAAATAGATATACAAAACACCTAGCTCCTGCATGTGATTGCCCACTGAAATGGCCTGGTGGGGAGATGTGCGAATCTTGTAGGCTACCAACTCGCTCACAAATGTTTGCCTCATCTTTGGTATTTTGCCCGTTTTGGCACGAAAGCATTTGAGTTTTCCCACGGTAAAGGTGGCATTTTGGCAACACAGACCATATTTTCGAGAAAATACCTTTGTCTGGTCTCAAAATAAAAGAAATAAGTGATAACATAGGCCCCAAAAGGGTTACAAATAGTGTGACAACATGCTTTTCTAAAAACCCTGTGTACAAATTTCCAATATACGCTCGTATTAAACCGGGACGGCCTAAAATGTAACACAACAAGTGTCCGTCCCGGATGCAAGCGTATATTGGAAATTTGTAAACAGGGTTTTTAGAAAGGCATATTTCACACTATTTGTAACCCTTTTGGGGCCTATATTATCACTTATTTCTTTTATTTTGAGACCAGACAAAGGTATTTTCTCGAAAATATGGTCTGTGTTGCCAAAATGCCCCCTTTACTGTGGAAAGACCCATTTCCAAGTAACCCTATACGGGATCGTAACTCAATTGGGACTGACCACACAATCCACAAGCCACCGAATCGGTCACCCAGGGTGAAACGAACCAAAACCCACGAATTTCATGCTCAATGAAATGTTATTTTGTAAAGCACGCGAAACAAACCACAACAAAACAAAACCAAAAAGGCTAACAGAGCATCAAGCAATCACAAGTGCAATCGGTCTAGTTTTTGTCTTATAAGGCCTACAAAAATACAATATCGCTTGCTAAATTTATCATAATTTTTTTTTTATCAAAGTCTTCTCCCCTCAGACGCTTAAAAGAAGGAAAGTTTCATGTCTAAAATCCAAGCTGATGGAATATAATCATTGATGACGTTAGGCGTTTCATTTCATCTCTCCCCACGCTTACGTACTCGCACACATGGAAGCCATGATAATGTTGCTGAAAGTGTATCCCGCGTCCAAAGAATTTTTTTCACAATCGAGTCTTTTTTCGTTATTTGTTAAGGCCACTTTAGATGATTATATTTTTGTTTTAAAATTCCATCCAAAATCTGTATTATTAGAATTTGTTTGAGTATGCATGCACGATAATTTAAACAAATGTTACCAATAAGATTACAGTTTTGGGTCACGTGGTATTTTCAGGTCACATGACAGTCCACCAAAATGGCAGCCTCCATCAGCACATGCAGCACCACGTACAAAAGTAAGAAATGTGAACGCGAGACGAAGAAATGGACCTACCAAGAAAGAGTTGGAATAATCCATGTGTGGAAGACGTCAATGTCTTTACAATACCAGAAATGGGGAGTGCAAAGGCCGACAGAAGAACAAGTTTTACAAGAATTTTCTGAGACATTTTGATGCAACAGGTAAGATCGTGTTGAGCATATCACAGGCCTACAATCTAGCACAAGCCCTATATATATTTTCATGTAGCCTATTGTGCATGTAGGCACATGCACGATACATGAAAATTGTTGAACAAAATTCTATGGTGTATTTCCAACTTCTGTTGACCTTGAACAAGCGCGAACATTATCATACATTTTGTTGGATGATGTTTTACAAATTTTACAAGAATGTATAGTGTACTTTTATGTTTAAAATTCCTCACTTTAAAGGTACATGTATCTAAATTGACATGCGATGTGAGCTAGATGTTTAAACAAGTCGTCGCTTTTGTAGACTGATGTCTGTACGATTATGAGTTAATTCAACACCAAAGATTTGTTATCCGAGTACATACACGCAGATGAGGTTGGCACCAAAGATCTTGTTAGTACTGTGTGTGTGATGATTGACAACCAGCGATGACTGACAATCACTGTCACAAACCGTGTGGGATTTGCGGCCGAGTACGGTGGACTCCGAGGAGACTCTGTTGGCAATTTGGTGTTTATTTTATCGTTTTTGTTGGGAAACCCAAGTTGTTCTTTTCTGTTCAATCAGAATGTTGAGTCAGGGCTGGTTGCCAATTTGGTTTAGGGAGTGGTAACATGCGTGGGACATTTAAAAAAACAATGTTATTCTTCCATTGTCGCAGAAGTTTGAAGAATGGCACTGGCTTTTATACCACCGTTCTCTACCTTTCTTTTGTTGGTGATTAAAGTTAGTGAGTCAAACTGGCTTGATTGTTGGGACGTAACTTGTGGAATAAGTTGCTTACTTCTGTAGGCCTACTTCTTTAATGATCCGCATAACCGTACAGAGGTAGAAAAAGTACAATCGTCTTACTACTGCAACTAATATAGTACTAAAGCCATTATTGATGACATTTACGCATGCGTGCAAGTATACGCACGCGTTGAATACCTTAGCGACCAATAGAGTGCCGTGACTAGTCACAGTATACGCGCGCGTTTTGAGTTATGAGAACGCGCGCGTGACATAAATATATCGTGCCAGTATAAATGGCGGTTGCTTGGATTAGGATAAGGCGCCTTGCCTTTTTTTTACCATAGATGTTTGGCTATCGTTGCTTATAGCTTATTTTACTCTTGAAAAGATTTATAATGATTGCTTATAATTCACAGATTAGTATAGGCCTATTTTAAAGGAAATGAGGATCCTTCGTCTAGCATGGATCTGTCTAGAGCATGTCCAAGTGGTCAACCAGAATACCAAATCTGGTTAGCCTATATAGACCGTATCTTGTAGGGCAGTTTCTTTGTTCCTTGAGGACATACATGGTTGTTCATTTTGTGCTTGCATTGTAGGTCAGTCTAAAATGACAACAGTTGCCAAACAAGATGGCAGCTATTCGATACGGTATATAAAACCCTATGTAAATAGTAAGTAAATAGGCAGAGATCTGTGCGCCGAGCTCATGAATATTTTGTATGCCCTCAATTTCTTCTTTATTAGGGAGAGTTGCGAGCTGAACGAGTGTGGTCTTGTGTATAATATGACTATCGTCGCGATGTGGGGTATCTTTTCTTCCAACTATAAACATTTTAGACACTGTAGCTCCTAAGTGGCCCTATTTTGCCCAGTAGCGTATGTGCCTTTGTTCCAAAATGTATGCAGGTCTGATTAGCAAGTTTCACTACTTGTAGAGGTAGTTTTGTTTCAAGTGGAAATTAGGGAATAAAAGTGACGGATTACCCCCATACAATTGAACAGAATTGAAAAGATGAGAAATCAGTGAGTATTCTGGTTGTTGTCCTGAGAAGCTGAGAGAGTTGTGAGTATTTTTAAATGATTTTTGAAAATTGGGCATTTAGCATTGGTTCCTATGGGAGCCCTATTTACTGGTGTGCAACCCTATTAGCCAACAGGAAATTCCCCGTAGGCTTTAGGGATATGCCTATCAAGCCTTTCATCCGGTGCCAATCGCGGGAGGCACCCTTATGGAATGCCCCGTCTGACACTTAAGTCTGCCATGAAGTCTGACCAATTAAGTGCGTAACAAATCCAGAAGAGCCGGTGACGTAACGGTATGTGTAATGTTGGCTTAGGATTTGTTCAATTATTGACCGGTCACAAAGGATAGTCGGTCGCGAATCGCAGACATTTGCTTTTTTTCTAAATGTTAGACAACGGTTTGCTGCAGGTGCGTATAGGCTGGTTTGGGGGGTGCCCTTGTTTGACAATGTATAGGCCTACAAAATGCACATAGTTCCACATGGAGCCCCGTGCACTGTCGAATTACGAAAATATAAGCTATTTATGACGTCATCTTCTAAAATTTCTTCCGACTAAAGAAATGACCGGTGAGTGTTCCGTCTGTTTATAAATATATCAAATTCCCGGACACTGACAAGTCCTTTATATAATTAAGCAGAGTCAAAATGGCTGCAAAATTTTTCAAACAATATTGGATTACAACGTCTGCTTCAGATTGACCAAACAGGACGATCGCGTTGCAGTGGTTACTATTTTCTGCAGTTCATATACAAAATGGCTCTCAATAAAATGAACAATGCACCAAAGACGTCCTATAATTAGAAATAAACGTCTTAGTAAAGGCTTTAAAGACTGTAACGTGATCATGCCCTGCTTGACGCTCGTAAAGGTGACCTGCCTGTATTTATCAAACCATTGAATTTCAAGAAATTCATTTTCAAAGCTGAATGGGGCAAAATAGGTGAAAGATCTCTTGCATGAAAAGGAGTGATGTGGTGAAAATATTCATTTGATGATGTTTTCAGATTAGTTAATAACAGCAGGAAATTTATTTGACTGTTACTGAACGTTTATAAAAGGCAGAGTATATGGTAAACTGTTACAAAGGGCGTTGTCAGTAATAGGCTTACTTCCGAAAACTTGAAAATCCATTCGTGCGGCTTTTGTGTTGAGTACAAACAAGTCTTCTTTTTTTGAATATTGTTTTAATTTATTTTTGAAAACCACCTTCAGTTTGGATTGAAATAAAACCATGTGTTTGGTATCATTGCTATCGACACTTTTATACTCATGTAGTTAGTTTATATAAGGGTTTTCTTGTGAACTCGTGAAAAAAATTGGGTCACTGTAAATGATGCACTCTACCTTTAAAGACACAAGCTCGTCAGCAATGCGCGCGCGCGCCAAATTCGTGCCACGAAATACGCAGCTCCATAGCAAAGGCATTGAGCTGCGTATTTCGTGGCACGAATTTGGCGCAAGCGCATTGCTGACGAGCCTCTGAACCTTTGTGCTGTATTTATTCCTAATCTGTCGTCCAAACGAAAAACCTTATCTATACTATTCTGCATTCTCCCCGTGCATGCTCTACGTCAGCCTTCGTCCTTTCAACATGCCCTGGGGCATGATTTGTTTGTCTCTAAGGGTCGAGAAGAGGTGAAAATGTTATTTCAAGCAGCTGGGAAATGTAAACTAAATTCCCATAGACCCCGACAAGGTCCCCAAATATTTGACAGATCGGGTCATACATCAACATTGATGCCAAGTAAACGACAGTCAGATTTATTTTTTCTCCTTTTCACAAACACCTGATTTCAATTCAATTGATAAATTGTTTCTTCCGATGTTTTAATAATCGTTGAAGATGAGCACCATGGGACTCTCGTGCTCACTTCTTATGCCTCCCCCACAACCCCCCCCCCCCCCCCCCCCACAACCCCCCCACCCCCTTCTAGAACGAGTGACGTGGCAGTTTTGAAGATGTTGCCATGATTTTTAGTAATTTTCCCACGGTATTACAATTCAAAGTAAAGTCCTGATGTGATTGTTAAACTTAACTTCTTTGTATAAGAGATGAATTTAGAAACACGAGAAAATTGCAGTGCCCCGACTGGGATTCGAACCCAGGTCCTTGGCACCACAACAATCTCGTGTTTGCCTCTCTTTTTCCAACAATACAGTGAGGCAAATCCATGCCGACAAATTTAGTTACACTGATGGCCTATCGTGAAGAGAGGTCTTTGTATAAATTAAAATCTCATGAATAATAAAAAAAGGCGAAGCATTTGAAATGATGAAAGCATCATTTTTAATGTGCTTTCTTTATTAGCCGAATCTTTCAACTAATCTTAATCTTTTTAAATACGTTACGGTTCCAACTACTCGAAATAATTCCCATTTGTTGTTCAGTTTCCCAAAAAGCTCCAAAAATACGAAATAATATAATAACGGAAAGTAATAAAAATCGTTGATTAAAACAAATAAATGTCTCTATTTCACGAAATTGGTATTAGAAATTGAAACCTTGATCGAATTCATTCGCGCAAAAAAACTTAAGAGTCCCATCAATATACCAAATAGCTTATACACTAAAACAAACTGTGGTGTTAAATTAACACCAGTGGTGTTGTCCTATATAGATACCAAGCCAGGTGTTAAGTTTTAACACCACAAGTATTAGTTCTAACACCTAGGGTGTTAAAAATAATGCATTTATTTCAATTGAGGAATAAAAACTAACACCCACGGTGTTAAATTTTAACAACAGACTTGGTATCTATAAGACAACACCACTGGTGTTAATTTAGCACCACTGGTGTAAATTTTTTGCCGGATTTTTCCCACACATACCATCGGTATTTTTATGTATTTGTTGTGAAATGGTTGTGATATTGATTTACCACAGAATGCCGTTAAATTCACACTACAAACACCCACACCAAAGGACACAAAATTGTAATGACTACACCGAATTAACCTTACTTCCCCCCACGGAGTATATTCAAAATCTTTGAATACAAACACCAATTGGTTCATATTTTGCCGCTCTGTCGAGTTGTTTGTGCTCATTCCCCGCCTCGGGACTCAGAAATTCATTTCGAAAAATGCCTCTGTTGTTCACACTCCCCTTTCCGTGACGAGATAGAATTGTTGCGTCGCAGTTAATTTTACGCTTATATGATCAAAGATTTTATTTGTTCGACCGACACTGAGCCCCTCCAATCTGGCACTATGGTAGTTTTCGGATACGCAGTTCTGCTGCAGGTGTGTTCGTTTTTGGCAACTATTAGGGAATGTAACTAGGTCGGAAGGTGACAACTCTCTTTTACTTCCCCGTCCACCCAGCAACTCATTTCATCCTGTGGGCTCGTTGTACCATGGAGCTATAAAAATAGCTCCGTGGTTGTACGGCTCCTTTGAAAGATAAAGTTTTCTATAAGGATGTCGCAAAGATTGTCCAAGATATACGGACTGAACTTAGAAAAACAAAAGCATCAAGAGGTTGCAGAAGATACTTCAGTTTGGAAATCATGGAAAGACTGCAAAAGGGCAGCAAGGCCAAGACAGCACAATGGAGGCAATTGCCTTCTGGCCTCCCTAAAATCAAAGTCTTTGGGAAGACTGCAAAAGGGCAGCAAGGCCAAGACCAGGGGCAATGGAGGCAATTGCCTCCTGGTCTCCCTAAAATCCAAAAGTCTATGGGAAGACTGCAAAAAGGCAGCAAGGCCAAGACCAGGGACAATGGAGGCAATTGCCTTCTGGCCTCCCTAGAATCCAAAAGTCTTTGGGTAGACTGCAAAAGGGCAGCAAGGCCAAGACCAGGGACAATGGAGGCAATTGCCTTCTGGTCTCCCTAAAATCCAAAAGTCTATGGGAAGACTGCAAAAGGGCAGCAAGGCCAAGACCAGGGACAATGGAGGCCAATTGCCTTCTGGTCTCCCTAAAATCCAAAAGTCTATGGGAAGACTGCAAAAGGGCAGCAAGGCCAAGACCAGGGGCAATGGAGGCAATTGCCTTCTGGTCTCCCTAAAATCCAAAAGTCTATGGGAAGACTGCAAAAGGGCAGCAAGGCCAAGACCAGGGGCAATGGAGGCAATTGCCTTCTGGTCTCCCTAAAATCCAAAAGTCTATGGGAAGACTGCAAAAGGGCAGCAAGGCCAAGACCAGGGGCAATGGAGGCAATTGCCTTCTGGTCTCCCTAAAATCCAAAAGTCTATGGGAAGACTGCAAAAGGGCAGCAAGGCCAAGACCAGGGACAATGGAGGCCAATTGCCTTCTGGTCTCCCTAAAATCCAAAAGTCTATGGGAAGACTGCAAAAGGGCAGCAAGGCCAAGACCAGGGGCAATGGAGGCAATTGCCTTCTGGTCTCCCTAAAATCCAAAAGTCTATGGGAAGACTGCAAAAGGGCAGCAAGGCCAAGAGTAGGGGCAATGGAGGCAATTGCCTTCTGGTCTCCCTAAAATCCAAAAGTCTATGGGAAGACTGCAAAAGGACAGCAAGGCCAAGACCAGGGGCAATAGAGGCAATTGCCTTCTGGCCTTCCTTAACTCTGAGCCATGAAAATATACTCGTTCGACCTCCAAGTAATTAATTTAATTGTCCAGTTGCTATATAGTTGAACACAAGTGAGCATTTGCAATCGTCTTTGGTTCACATGACCTTGAAGTAAATAAAAGGATTAAGAAAACACACCCGCATATAAATGAAAAACATCTTTAGCTTTTTAATCTCAAATCATAATCTCAATTGAGCCGACCCCGGGGTCACTCCATCAATTCGTTCGGGACTAGCTCAAGGTTGCAAAGCCCGGCGTGTCTCCGGGGAAATACCTCGAGAATGTCTTATTTTACTGGGGGAAAAAATAATCTTGGCAGCTTCAAGAAAAAAGATTGATTGGCCCTTGTGCCGTATCGTTACGGTGGGAACTAGATTTCCGGTGTGCTGGCAACAAGTGCAAGGGGAACAGGTGACGGCGTGAAATAGCGCACCTGTTGGTACAAAATCCGGAACGATCAAGAGTCATGTTCAGAGGTGTCCTTTTATATACAGTGTACACACACAGAACATCAGGAAATTGCATTTAGTTTGTAATAGACAAATCCTGTAAATACATGAGGCTGTGTTTTACTACATCCGATATGTCTTAATTCGTAGGTCTGGAATTAAGTGGTTGATGTTTAATGGAATGATATAACTGAGCCCAGTGAGCAGGGGTAATAATTTAAGCGCCCTGGGCACATTGCTCATGGTGACTTTATGCATGCTGTAGGAATGTATCTGTTATCCATGTCTTGTCCTGTGGCGGTGCTTAAGAGGGAATTAAGTTTCAAGTCGGACACCTTACTAAGTCTCTCATGTTTGTCCTCAAGTACAGAGGAAGAGAACAATACAATCACCCGATAAGCCAACCACCATCGTAACACCCCAACGGGCCAAACTAAATCTCCTATACCTCTCGAGTTGACACGAAGTATTTGTGGACAGTGACACCCCGGGTCTGTTATCTCAAAACATTATCATTATTGCTCCAGTTTTTACCCCATTAAAATCGCACCTCTAAAGTGCAGGTACACCCATAAGCCAAGCTAAAAGCAAACACAAGCGAAAGGACTTTTGGTGGAATGTGGTGCAAGCCACAGACAGCGACGAGGCTCCATTTTTTGGCAGGCTAGAGAAGGCAATTGCCTCAAGTGCCCCTGGCCTTGGCCTTGCTGCCCTTTTGCAGTCTTGCCATAGACTTGGGATTTTAGGGAGGCCAGAAGGCAATTGCCTCCATTGCCACTGGTCTTGGCCTTGCTGCCCTTTTGCAGTCTTTCCAACGAACTATACAGGCTGGATTCACACATGCAGCCTTTTCGCGTGTAAATTTCACGCGTATGACTTTGAGAAAAAGCGATATAGAGGACATTTGGAGTGAACCGATGCACCGAAACCACAAGTACGGGCACAATTTCCGCCCTAGTTGATTCTGTGATTTTCAGTGCGTCGAAATTCCTTCCACATCGGTTATTTTTTCCTCTCAAAGCTGTAATTATAATACAGAGACGGAACTATAAATAAAATAAATAAGTGCAAAGTGAAAAATGCAGCTATATTGCATTTTATTCGATTTTATACCCACTTCAAATGTCCGCCAAACTTCAAATCGGCTAATAGCCTAAAAGTCCATTTTAATCTTGACGCATGTTTTCATTGTGATGATTAATTGCATCCTATTGTCATTACTTTTGTATTAGCTGACTTTGAGCCGCGACACCTGCAGTTTTCCATTATCTATATTGCTTATATAACCCTGTCAGATAACCAGATTATTAAAGTGACTTTGGACATTATTGGGCCGACATTTTAAACCTTGAGTGCCAATTTGCACCATTTGCCGCTCCGATAATGGTGCAACAAGTGGTTGGAATTCGCAAGGAGGCAATTAATTTGCCAGATCTGGGTGAAGTTGTCACAGTGTCCTCATTTATTAAGACACTGATTCTTAAGAGTGCTAAAACAGCTTGTTGCTTCAAAATTGTTATGCCAAAGTTTGTTCTGAAGGTTTTCGGAGAAACCCAAATGATCAAATAAGGATGCATTTCACTAGGAATGGTCAACATGTGTATGGGTTTACGGTAGCACCATGTGAATCTCTTTTGTATATGTGTGGTCCTGAAAAGAACCGGTGAGTGTGAACTCAACGTTTCGAACAGTGTGCTCTGTTCGTCTCTCCGTGGTTCGTCTTCAGGAATGGTCAAAGAGAAAGAAATGTTATATCACCGGGGAAAATCGCACTGTTTCTGTACTAAAAACTATTGAATGATGCTCTATCCAGTCATGCATGATCGGAGTACTGATTTGGACCTTTCATTTTTCAGTTTGCAAATCGTGTTTACTTTACTTTTTAAAAGAGGAATCCGACCAGCACAGATCCAATGCCATAAACCGCTCTATCTACTCTGTCACTGTCGGGGCTAAACAGCCCGTGAGGTCAGGGGTAGGGGCCCGTAGGGAGTACTTTTCGATCGATTGGCACACTTTTCGGCATAAAAAAGTCCACCGACCTTTGTCACCTCTGTGGGTAACGGTACAGAAGACACCTGCTGCGGAATGCTGACTATACGTAAGGGTTCCCATGCAGAGTCCCATGTACCGTACCACCCAAGGTCATCACTGTTATTCTTGTGTGGGTTTCGTGAATTTTCTTTAATTTTGTCATGGTTCAATCACCTTTAACGGCTATTGTCAAGAACTTTGGTGATTTATGATGATGGAGGAAGTTTCAACTAGGCCCAACTAAGTGATCCGTGCATAGTTCTTGTGTTGATATCAGTAAATGCTTTTAAATGTGAGGCACGGAAAACAAATCCTTCGGAAGGGATGTAAAGCCGTTGGTCTAGTGTGTTAGGTTTCGGTAACGCACTTTAAAGATCCCAGAGCATTCTTTCGTGAAGAGCAAGGGGAGGGATTCCCCGGTGTCTTTTTCCGTTTCTAATTCAACTTAGAAGCTGATAGTTATTCGAATATCTATGTTAATTGATCCCATTCCTGTAATTGGCGGTCCTTCCGCTGTTGGATGTGGTAAATAAATAAATAAATAAATAAATAATAATCTTCTAGAAACAGTCTTTTGTGACAGTCGCCTACTTGACGAGGCTATAACAACATCGACACTGGGACTAGATCGAGTACCTTTCATCCAAAATAATTAATGACTTTCTTTCTATTGAGGGTCAAGGTCACGCCAGGGGTTAAGGTCAAGCCATTGGCTAATGGTCAATCAAGTAATGACCGTTACGTTTCCCACGAGCCAGCGCTTTGTCCTGACAAGTGCATCATAAATACATTAACAACTGCAACTGAACAGCGTCCAAGTTCAGGGCAACTGGCACTGCTGACAAATAACAAGAGTGTGAATGTGGTTTGAAAACTATATTTTATTTTAGGGGGTTTGTTTGCGATATTTTTTACTGCTGGTGCTACTCAGTGTATATGCGTGTTAACTTAAGAGTTACAATCCTATATCATGTATATAGGCTCGTCGACAAAGAGGTTGGTACATCCCCCTCCCCAGCGAATAATGCCCCCCTCCCCAGCGAATAATGCCCCCCTCCCTAGGCTCCCCTTCCCCATTCCCCCGTTGGTGAAATCCCTTCATTATCAGTGCTATATAAAGCTTCCCGGATTTGGAAAAGATACCAAGAAAATATTTAGATTTTCCACTTCAAACACGAACATCTCTGAGGTTGACAATACAGGAAGGTTTTTAATCTGTGTCGGGAGTCGCGAAATCATATTTTCTAGAGAATATTTTTCTGTGTGCATAATTTGAGGTTAGTAGTTTTGTATTATGCAAGTTACAAATAAGTCTTCTCTCAGACTGACCTCTTTTTCTGGGAAGTTCCCACTTCGATTACCAAATCTTTTAGTATTTTTACGTATTTAAATATCTCTAAACTAAAGCATCTATCGTCTTTTCCTACCTGTACATCCTTCTCTCCTACAACATACACGGTTGTCTCCTTCCTTCCCCCCTTCTCTGGTACTGATCCTGTTTTAGGAAGCATCTTAGCCGAAGTTCAAGATAAGATTTCCTTCGAATTATATCTGAAGTCTTGTAAAAAGTGCAGTGGAGTCGAAGTACGTCCTTGAGTGTCCTCACGATCGATCACGGTCGTTACATCAGTTCACCGAAAAAATTAAAAGTGACACACACACTAACTGTTAGTTAATGAGATTCAAAATTATGCAGAACCTGAAAAGGTGCGGTCTTGGCCTTTCGTGGAAATCAGGTAAAACCGGAATGTTCTTTGATGATTGAAAAGCAATTCACAATGTGCAACAGATGTAGTAAATGTATGCTTCCGGTTCGCTTCGATGGGTACTCCAGAACGTCGGATCGGACGAACAGGTGCAAGCTACTCTATCCCTGGCAAGTGTCGTCGATGGAAAGAGAGAATTGTTCTTTTGGACGCAGTAGCGTTTCCCTTGATCTTTGACAAGTTTGGAAACCTCCAAATTAAGACAGACGATTCCAGCTTAAATTCAAAGTAGTTGGTGCTTTCACACGAGTTGGAATTCGCCGGAACTCTTGAAATTAAAAGCGTTTAAAACTTGGAGAAATTATAAATTCACGAGTGAGGACTGCGATGTTCGTGCGGCGTTCTCCGGCCGTGCACTACAAAGTTATGTCTGGTACTTGTGTGAAGTTTGCAGAACCACTCTCTCATGCACGTGTGCGCTTTGCGCAGTACCCAAGAGAGCGGCTAGCGTGCAACTAGACGGATCCGGAGCAAATAAAGTTTTACGGAGTAGAAACGTTGGTCAGGTGGGATGACGCCAATCGCCCGCTATCGCGTTCAACACTAGGGAGTGAGCTCACTGTAGTTTGGCGTGATCTTTGGCAGTTAATTAGGCATGCGTCGGTTGGCGAGATTACTTAATACAACCAGTTGCCAGCCTGGCGCGTGCGTATATTGTTGCCACGTAATCTCTGAGAAACACGGAGTTTGGAGATCGTTGGCAGGATTCACTCGGGGTCTAAACTGACTTGCTCCTTCGGTTGAGCGTAGTCCAATGCGGCAGTGTGAGGTGTCGTTGTGCCCTGCCAGTTGTGTCAGGGGTTCACGGTGGGGCCATATATGCGGGACACGAGAGGGGTAATGCATGGTGACCCTGGCATCAATAAAATACAGATTAGAACCTTGATTTATGCTTGGAGTTAGGAAACGACTCCGCGTGATCTGCGGCGTCGCTCTAAGCTGAGGGCTGCATCCGCAAATAACATATTACAGACGTTATCCTGAATAAATTTCTTTTACACGTTTGTTTGTATTTTTCTGAACTATTATATAGTTTTGTGATAATGTGAATTTAAAAATAGGTACACTTTGACAGCACGTGCACTTGAAGTGTGGCTGGTTAGGGGCTGTCCAAAGTTGTCAACATTTTCACGGTTTTACAGAGCGTAGTATTTTTCAAGACGCGTACCCTGCCTCCCCCGAAATAGACCGTGTTTAGTCTCGTTTCGGGTCACACTTTCGGAGACAAGTCAAAGAATGGCAATGGGGTTTTAACGTTGGCGATCTTCTTGGAATTATCACTTTACCCGTTCCGCGTCTGTAAGCGTCCAATTACCAATAAATGGAAAATGTTCGCGCCACTTGCGGACTACCAGCGATGCTAATTTTGACGTGGTGTCACAATGGCACCGAAAAAACTGCCCGTGGTTAAGCTGCTATAGAGCTTCTGCACCGGCGGCCATGACAGGGGCAGGCTTTCTGATTTACCACAAAGCACCTACTCGTGCATGACACATGGTAACAATGCGACTGCCCCTGTCATGGCCGCCGTGCAAAGGCTCTATACGAGGTCTCCGGACGTCGACGAGTCTCGCGGCTTCCCGCACGTTCTCGAGGTCAACTTACACGGTCTATACTACTTACCAACATTTTTATGTCAGTACCATGAAATGTCAACATCTTACAGTGCATGTAAATCCGTACGCAGCCTTCGACCCCCTTCCCCACCCCCCTGCCCCTCCCCCTCCCAACACCCCCGCATGCCCCAGTAAAATCGTTAAAATATTAACAACTTTGGACTGCCCCATACACCAATTTTAAGTGTTCCAACAGCCCCAACCCGGCTGATTGATCACAATGTTAAGTTCGGTCTATGCCTTTCAGTCCATGGGTGGCGACCCAGCCAAGAGCGGAATGGGAGCTAGTACTTAGTAGGGTTTAATAAGCTACGACTGTTTTCTTTTACATTTTCACCGAAAATGTGTTGGTTTCTCTCGTATCTCTTTGTCAACTTTAGCTCATTCCTAGCACACCTTACAGGCGCGCTGGGATCGGGAATAAGCGAATTTGTCAACTGAGTACTTTAACTACAGAGGGCGCCAGACCATAGCGTGGTAGCTGAATTTAGCAAGTGTAGAGGGCGCTATCTTATTTTCATGATGTCTGAATTCGACGACCGCAATGATCTGACACTGAGGCTGCGTTCGGGCGTGTACTCGTGTTAACACGAGTATACTCCTGCGCGCGCGAACGGCAATAATAACGACACTCGGGTCAGTGAGAGTATGCTCTCGCTAGTACTCCCCAACAAATGAGTGTGCTCTTACTCCCAACGAGAGTCATGTGATGTGTACGAAGATGGCGGAATATGGGTGGGATTTTTGGTGAATTTGCTCAACGTGTCAACTCGATAACTGAAACAACAACTCACTAAGGTTTGTTTTGGACGGCATCAAAGGTTCTCACGACTTACGGCCTGTATACAGCTGTATTTTCTCAGTTTCTTGTGAGCATTTAAACGGCGTTTCTTAATTGTGCAGTGATGGCAAGAGACGGCCATCTTCACTGATTGCCATTCGCGCACGCGGACTGCGGACTTGCTGTTCGCGTGATGTGACCCGAGTGCAATGCGCACGCATTACTCCTGAGTAACGAGAACTGCACGCCCGAACGCAGCCCCTCTGTCGTCTATATGACGTCATCAAGCGGATAACGCTCACAACTTGAGTTCCCTTTTTGGCTGATTTCCTCTTCTATTTTTTTTTATTACTCATCTGTCCCATTGAAAAGCACTGTACAAAGTTGGAGATTTTTTGCATTTTCCCTCTTTTTTTGTAATGACATACATGTAGTTGCATGCATGTACTACAGAGGTCAAAGATCAACACCCGAGGTACGGCTCAATAATCTCAACTAAATTTCAATTTATTTTGTATCCCGTAAGCTGCTTGATAACAACAGTCCTGCGATAAGAGTTGGCGCAAATTTATTTTTCAATAATTGTAATTTTTTCTAATAAAGTGAAATACATGTACTGTATATACAAAAGTGAAATAATCAATACTCTATATATTTAGAAACGTAAGTATTTTAATGTTTATATTATTAAAAACTCGACTAATTGCGAATGACAATTGGCATTGGTCGTATCATCTATTAGTATTATACGTCAGCTGCAAATCATCTATAGACCGTATTCCTGAACGCGTGAGGGCGCTCGAACAAGGTGATTTGGGGGAAAATGTCCATAGACGACAGTAGAAAAGTGGGGGTACGTGCATACGTACGTGGGGAAAAGTCGCGTACGCGGAGCGCGCAGACCTGCATGTGTCGCGCGCACAGATTTCCATTCAAAATAAACGTTTGGAAGGCGTGTGCGCGTGGCGCGTTTTGGGTTCGAACATAACGCACGATGGGCGCGGAGCACTTGACAGCGCCCTCCACGTTCAGGAATACGGCCTATTGAGCTCGTGCCAATGACGTCATTTTGGGAGTCAAATAATGCCGCGTCGTTCTGGAAGCAATGTGCGTGCGCGTTGTGTGTGTCCATAGCGTGCGTAACGCGCTATGATGAGGCTCCCATTGGTGAATTAAACCGCGTTACGCCCACCAGAGACACACACAACGCGCACGCACATCGCTTCCACAATGACTCAGCATTATTTGACGTATTTGCACGTGCGTGTCCAAAAATAACCTGTCCTAGCTTCGATCTTAAATAACTCTTTCATTTTCTAACAGATTTAAACCGAAAGTTTAAATCATGTAAACAAGGCCTGGCAAAATTTATTGAGTGAGTTTCATCAGTTTTGGACGAGAGGGTGAGACTTAAAAGCCATACGACTTGCCACTTTCGACTTGACATCCTCCATTGTCAAGAAAATTGTCTATGTCTGAGGTAAGAGACCTTAATGAGTTGTGAAAAACGATCAAGATGGTTTGCAATAACATTAGGGGTGATCCTGCATTCCTTCAGAAGCATTTGGCTGCATCATGCATAGGCTTATTCCATCAGTCGCCAGCTGTGTATCGACATTGGAGAAGGCCAAGTCGAAAGTGGCAAATTCTGAAATTTAGAAGTTTTTTGTATAGCTTTTAAACCTTGCCCCCTTGTCCAAAACTGATAAAACTCACTCGATAACATTTGTCAGGCCTTGCTTAAATGATGTGAAATTTTGGTTTAAATCCGTTGAGAATGAGGACATGTTTTTTTGACATCTATAGTACAATCATGTATATTCGTATATTTGTGTGCACACGCACTTTTAGAAAGGCGCCCTCACGTGAACGAAACTAGGTCCGTGACTACCACGGTATTATACCGTGCAGTATAGCCAATGAACCAGTTTAAACTGGACGGTGGCTTTGCATAATTTCTTGAAAGCAAGGACACATTTTCATCGTTTTCTCTGAACGTAGATGAGGTACTACTCTGACTTATACACAGGTTGGTTTTTATCATACATAGGCCTATTCTTAATCACATATGGAGATAACGCCATCTTCCAGTCCTTTACGGTATATAGTACATGTCCCATGAGCGATCATAAGGATCGGGTTCCGAACGGTAGGATGAAGACGACCTGAAAACGGCCTCTGTCAAACCAGAACCGCTCTGCTCGTCTCCCTCTTCCTCCTTCCAATCACCCCCGTCACCTGACACACTCTCATCTCCTGACACGCCCTCAGACCCGCCCATGTCACTGCTCTCCGCCCGCGGTGGGCTGCCGACCCCGCCCCTCATGTAGAACCCATCATAGGGAAAGGACGAACTGATGTAGGTCCGGCCTCGTTCGTAATCATCCGAAGAGGATTCGGTACCCGAACTGGCGGATAATGATGATTCGGATGCCTGTTCGAGCACCTCCCCCGAGTTGGGTCCATCCTGTCCGATCACTAGGATTCCGTTATCGTCACCTGTACCGTCTTTGTTGTTCCCAACTTCTTCAAAATGGATGTCGCCATCTTTGCCGGTGCTCGCTGTCACGATGTCAGGGGTCATTGGTTTGGGCGGCCAGAGGCCTCCGTCATCGATTTTGATTCGTGGTTTGGTCTCGGCAAACTCGGGAAGCATCGGGGACTTTCCGAGATGTTGCGAGTCTCTGGTCGGCGGCTCGGTGCCACTTTGACCTCCGCTGGTGTACGTCAGGATGATAGTGATTGCACCCAGGGTACCAGCGACGAGGATCAGGGTTGTCAAGACGACTGCGCAGGCGCAGATTGTTGCTCGTTTAACCCGAACGGGACTGTCTTGTTCGGCGGTGTACTGTGAACGAAATATGACGAACGGAAATTTTAAAAACGTGGCCGACAGCGGGAAATGTTTGACACAGCTGTGGGCATGAAATCACATTATGAAAATAAATGATCTCAAATATTTATCTCTTTATGGGTGACCTTAGTTAAAAGATTAATGCTTAAGGCTGAAAGAAGGTCGCTTTAAAAATGAAAATTTGAATAAATTTTCATCTTAAAAATGGTCGAAAAATGCATCTATCTTTTTGTCAAATTCATTGGCTCAAACCTTCTTTCATGCTCAAACATGCCGACACAACCCGTAAAAACCATGCAAAGTTCTTTACTTGAAAGAGATGATTAATTCTGTGGTTTTATAGGCATAAAAGCAGATAACATGATTTTACTGGGCCTTTTATAAAGCCCGTCTACACTAGTATTATATTGTTGTCCGTTAGACCATGGAAGAAGTCTGCCATGCTGTCAGACAAACATTCGACAGCACCAGACACTGTCGGACATTGTCAAAAATAATCAAACTTGTCTGTCAAAAGATTGAACATGTAGCTAAATTCAGACAATGTCTGTCAGACAAAATCTGACAGTGTGGACTGCACATCAAACACCATCAGACACCGTCAGACATGATCAAACTTGTCAAAAGATTGAACATGCAGCTAAATTCAGACAAAGTCTGAAGTCTGGTCAGACAACAGCCAATCAGTGGGCAGTTTGATAACATGTGACATTTGAGTAGCCACATGATTGAACGAAATCATCAAATATCATCAGACGTGTCTGATATGATAGTGTGGACGAAGTCTTCAGACAAAGTCAAACATCAAACAATCTAGACAGGTCATAAGTTTTGCCGTTATTAAAGTGTTAAACTTACCGGCGAGTCAATGTACACCACTGCCGACGACTTTTCCTGAGCGCTCGGTAAGGATGGCTTTTCAGGCGGTAGAGACACCGTGGTGGCTGTATTCTTAGGAATCATGATTCGATTCTCTTGTCAAACTATCAAAAACTTGGAACTGAAATTTAGTCCCTTGTCTTGGATGAGTACAGAAGGACGCCTAATCACCGTGCCTCGTTTGCTGGGTAGACATCAAAATGTGGATGTTTTTTTCTGTTATGGTAGGTCATATATACATACCGTCACAGTGGATGGTATAGACTACGTCCGGAAAACGTTTAGATGTGAAAAAATCCAACACCATCCGGAGAGAGGACCACGTTATTCCGATTCCTCTTACCAAAATCCTGTTGTCTTTCCTGTGTGGGCGATTATGCGAGATAATTGCCCAGTGATACATAAACCGAACTTCCCTTGGCTTGTTGCACTGTTGTCTGTGGTAGCTCCATAAACTTTAACAGAACTGGCTGAAAACAACGTACGTTCTTGTTTCGAAAATCAGCTCTAGGTCGGACACGTACTTCCTCAAGTTTCGATATAAATTGGACTTCGCTGAAGAGTTGCCTGTCGCTGTATATTTTAAAAGCAAAACCTTAAAGTTGTTGCTTCAAAGACTTATAAGTGTGAAGTTGATGGCAACTGTCGCAACACCTTTCCTTGAAACCACTTGTTAGTGAATTATATGAAAGACATACACCACACACATAACATACTCGATAGCAGTAGCAACAACCATTCAACCACTGCACGCACAGACACCCAAAAAATTACAACATTCCCCAAGAATAAGACCGATTTGACCTTAGTTGCCCTGGGGTCAAGTTTCACATTCCAATTCAGCGTGGCGTCACGGATCCTCAACGGGGGTTATGTACGTCAACACCAGCTGCTCTGGGTGTCGATTTTGTAATTCAAAACATCCTTTTTAGACCAACGTTACCATAGAAACCTTGTATAAATCTTTGTTTGGTGTCTTTGGGTTTTGTAAACTTTGAACTTGTGACCTCGTTCGAATTATAGTTGCTTTGTACAATTCTTCGTTGGGTCTTTCCATGAAGTATGACGCAAAATGTTTCATTTTTTCAGTTCATTTCTACAAAATTGTAAAAATGTAAGTATCTTCGTTTAGGCCTTTACAACGATATTTTAAGATACGGCTACTTTTAATGTTTAGTCTTGATGGAGTCAGCATTTTCAATTATTTAGTATAAGTCTAAAGACGGGGATCACGTGATCAGAATGTGAGCGCTAATTGGTCTACGGCAAAATGTACGCTACAGTGCATGCGTAGCTATACATGTAGATTTCAATTATCTCGGCTTTGTTTCCGTCTCCGGCTCCGTCTCCATGTGGTTAACATGAAGCCGGAGCCTGAGCCTGAGCCCAAGTCGAGATTTGAAAAAAAGGGCATTATTTGATAAAGCGACCAGGGTAGTATGACTTGGGTCCGGCCGTGACTCGAGTCGACTCGTATAAGAACCACCCCGAAAAACCGCTATACCACAGAACAGTCACAACAAGATCACGTTTTGGCCAATTGTTCTTACTAAGTTAGACACTTTGTTACACTACTGAAAGCCGCCCGAACTATGACAGGGACATAATTAAATGGTGAGACAACAGATCCACAAAGTGCCTACTCGTGCATGACACATGACTTTTGTGACTGTCCTCTGTCATGGCCACTGGTGCAAATGGGCTACCCCCTGCGATGCAGTCCTGTTATTACAACACAATTTGATTGGTTGTGAGAAATCCAAGATGTCTGCTGACCAAGCACTGCACAGTAATGTGATGACCATCTGTCTGTATGTATCCGTCGTAACCTGGATGTGCCAGGCACAGCGGATTTTGACTTCCTTTCCAGAGCATATGGGGTGGAAGTTACGTTTCCTTATTTCATCATATGTAAACATAGATTAGTCAAAATAACAATAATCAGTCATATGAGACATCGTTTTGACTTACAGTTTTTACCAATCGCTTACACACGATAAGTGCAACTAAAGCCACAATATTCGAATGCAAACACTCGCCGTGTACAAACGTGCCGAATATGTGCAAAATTTAAAGTACATTCTGGTTGTTTTCGCACCAACTGCCCTGCAGAACTAAGACGATCGATGCAAGCCACTTAACGAACTAACGTATACTTAACACGGACCTCTTTGTGTGCATTTCTGTTGTAAATCAAATGACACTATTTTCAAAAAGTGAAAGCTTGTACCAGTTGAAATAGTTCTTACCTCACACAAATAAATGCAAACAACACACGGAGTCGATCAATTATCACGAGCGAAAACAAAATATTACCTAATTATATCTTTAGATAAAAATGTATCACGATAAGGCCTTACAGGATCTGAAGGACATCCAGAAAACAAAGGTAAAGAGGAGGGAAGGAAGAAACTAAAACGAACTTGTTTTTCCTTTCAAAAGACATGTCACCCTAATTATTGATACATAGACCGGCACGGTCATCAATTTAGATTCAGAAAACAACGCCAGAACTCAAATCGGAAAGAATGTGAACTGGGTGGAAGGCCTGTCACTTGTGAAGTTGGTTTGTTCTAAACAATGACACGTTTTCATAAACATCTCAACCAGCATTAAATCACCCTTGTGTGTCTCAATTATACGATAATTATGTCAATTATCTTACGCAAGTTTTCGACTGTTGTGCAATTGTTTTCAAAAAGATTTTTTTTACTGGGGGGCGATGGGGTATACATGTAATACATGTACCACAAAATTCTTCGTTATGTAATGTCGTGGGTTTTTGAAAGACTGCCATTCAGGCTGAGAACTGTCATATTACTGTAGCAGTGTATATCCGCTACTTGAGACTGACGTTTGAGACTTCTGATCGATTTCCCGTCATGTCAAGATACAGAAGCATTATGACGTAACTTTTCTATACTCTTCTTTGTAAATTTGTACCTGTTTGATTCTCTAAATAAGAATTGTGTATGTTGCTTGCACGACCTTTTTGCTTCCACATTTAAAGGCACAGGCTCGTCAGCAATGCGCTTGCCAAATTCGTTCTACAAAATATGCAGCTCCATGCATGCCTTTGCTATGGAGCTGTGTATTTCGTGGCACGAATTTGGCGCGCGCGCATTGCTGACGAGCCTGTGCCTTTAAATTGCATGGAGATTGCAAATTTCCCGTTTTCTTTTGGTGGGGAGGCATTTTATATGATTGCTAGGTTAAAACGCAATCCATTTTTCTGAACACGCTCTCGGTATAAACTCATGAATTCCCGGGGATAAATATCCCTTTCTTTTGATTGTAATATTTATATTATAGTTTTTAGGCCTACTTATTAAAAAGTGTACGGGACACGAAAATTGCAAACATCGAGCAAATTTACAGAACTTATCATGAAAGATCGTTTTTGATTGTCGTGTATCATACGGAATCACGATGCATTGCGCTGTCATTTAGAGAAACAAAATGTGAATTTTTATTTAATTTAAGAGTTGTTAATTCCCGAACATAATTCGAGTCACGACATTCATCAAAATATGTAAGCGGCATCATGTCGTCTGTTTGGCAGCATGGCATAGGAACTTAACGACGTGAAAGAACATGCACTATTTGCTTACACTAAAACCTTTAACATGTTTACTTCGCTGTTATGGATATTGCGCTAAATCATCTCCCGAGAACAACCAAACTTGGGATGAGAGAAACATCGTAAAGCGGGCCTCCCACTGTGCGATTTCTTTAACGAAATTCCTACGAATTGGTACGATTACCAGAGACTGTCTATAGACTCTACACACAATCGTAAAAAATCGTATACCCAATCGTAGGAAATTCGTGGCAAATATCGCACAGTGGGAGGCCCGCTTAAGGGCGATTTTTCTCTCATCCCAAGTTTGATTGTTTCATTTCACTGGTGATTAGGCACCATACCAGATGTTGCATTCATCTAAAGCGGGCCTCCCACTGTGCGATTTTGGCCACGAAATTGCCACGATTAGCTACGATTAAGTACGATTGTGTGTAGAGTCTATGGACAGTCTCTGGTAATCGTACCAATTCGTAGGAAATTCGTGACTAAAATCGCACAGTGGGAGGCCCGCTTAAAGCGGGCCTCCCACTGTGCGATTTTTGCCACGAATTTCCAACGATTAAGTACGATTTGGTGCGATTACCAGAGACTGTCTATAGACTCCATACACAATCGTACCAAATCGTACCTAATTCGTGGCAAAAATCGCACAGTGGGAGGCCCGCTTAAAACCTTCAACATGTTTACTTCGCTGTTATGGATTTTGCGCTAAATCATCTCCCGAGAACAACCAAACTTGGGATAAGAGAAAAATCGTAAGGGCGATTTTTCTCTCATCCCAAGTTTGATTGTTCCATTTCAATAGTGATTAGGCACCATACCATATGTTGCATTCATCTACCGAGAAGGATTCTTAATCCCAGATCACGATCTGATTATACACACAGTGTGAACGAGTGCATTGATCGCGATCTCAGATCTGCGCATTTCGATTCGGATCCGACCGTCTGAAACGAATCAGACGATAACTTGACATGGGCTGCGTGGGCGATTTGATAGGCCAAAATCGAGAGCGTGCCCGAATCAAAGTTAACCAAGTCGCCGCAACTCCGCCTGGGAATTCGGAGTGTCTTGAGAAATCTGTTGAAACTGATTTTTGTATCGCTCGACTAGCCGAATTTAATTGGCTTTCCAGGTGCGAGCGGTGTACATTCACCACTCGAGCAATCCACGTGGCGATAAATAAATGATTTATTTATCGCCTCTGCATCATCAAGTTCTTCTCTCGCCCCCGCCCCCCTTTCCCTAGAAAAGCGGAAATAAATGCATGTTATCATCTTTTATATTAAAACAGAAAAACGTATGATTATTGCAAGGGACATCATCGTTGTAGGAAATAGCTGCAAGTGTCGGCCGCACTAGACCATTCCAAGACATACATACTAAAATTAGAAGCCATTACTGAGACATTGCGCGCGCGTGCAGGTAGTACGCACGTGTTAAATACCTCTTTGGCCAATAGAGTGCTGTGACTAGCCAGTACGCGCGCGTTTCGCGTTCTAAGAACGCGCGCGTGAGAGCAATATACGTGTATACCAGTAATATAACAGGGCTGCGTTCCAAACACGCGAACATTGCCAACGTTCGCCACTGGTTACAGTACTTTTGTGCACTCGTCTATGAAAAGCCGGGTACCAGTTGTTGGCGAACGATAAAAACGTTTGCAATGTTCGCGTGTTTGGAACGCAGCCCCGGTACACCCTTTCAGGCTACGTTCGGGCGTGTACAGTCGTGTTAACACGAGTATAGACCTACTCCTGATCCTGCAGTGCGCGCGTGAACGGCAAGTTTAACGACACTCGGGTCAGTGAGAGTATGCTCTCGCTACTCCCCAACAAATGGGGAGTGTGCTGTTACTTCTGACGTTCGCGTAATGTGACCCGAGTGCAATGTGCACGCATTACTCCGGAGTGTGAAGAACTGTACGCCCGAACGCAGCCTCGTGTTTAGCGTGTGTTTATCAGACCTATTTTCGGAATTAGATTAATACAACTCCACGTATACCATTAGCAGCCATTTACTCTCTGGGGCCGACCATTGAAGACAGATTAATAAAAACGTTGACGCCTTGAGAAATCCTCGGTGCTGCTGAAACGTAAATGACCGCAGAAAAGTAGGTCAGTTGGTCAGAACATAATAAAATAATGACCACATATAATCGACCAGTGGTATCCAAGCATGACGTCATCATAAATCATTAATATCCCATCATTAGGATGGCAAGATGTGATGAAAAAATGCTTTCAATCTAGGTTAAAAAACCGTGGCATAAATAACACGCGATCATTTCGAAGCTGGTGGATTGTTATGACAGCGCCTATGATTGAATGACAGTGTCTGTATAAACTTGAAGCTGATGACACTCTTCTAATACACACGTTGTCACATTACTCGTCCTTTTTATTTTTATTAAAAACAAAAGTTTATTTTTGTCATATTGAGCTTATTTACGAGTATTTAATCCATCTATTTCCTTATTATTCATGAAGATTGTTTTGGTATTAAATGAAAGTTGGTGCATGGATTGCAATGTTAACCTCACTTTCCATGAAAATATCACGTGATTATCGCGCTCATGCTTGTCATTATAGACATTTTGTAATTCCACGGTGTCTTTCCTGTGAAAATGCATCGAGAAAACACGTCAGAAATTTCCTGGAAAGTGTCTAGTTTCTCAGTGGCTAAACTCATCACGTGGTCGTCTCTATACAGTAGGGGCGTTCGAGATGCTCACACCGGGTAACACCGACTTACACCGGAGCGTTCTTTTAGCCATCACGTGCTACACGAGTCTGAACCGGTGGCAGCCACCACCGCCTGAGCTCGCGGCTGGGTCTGTGGTGTAAAGCAAGGTAAAACATGGCGGACAGTTTGGAATCGCGACGTGAGTACGAAAAAAACACTTATTTATGACACAAAATAGGAGGGAATTGGGCTGTAAATACATTTTGCTGAACCAGTAGATGTCTGTGGGCATTGACGAAGTTTATTTCGGTACTTTAGGGCTACTATTTTTGCGTGGCGCCGGCTTAATTTTTCATCCCGAGTCAAACGATAACGGCGTTTATAAAGACCCACCCGGCAACAACCTTTGACCACGTGTTCCCAGAATTCAAAGCGAGACCCTGTGTCGTTCGTTTTGCATCTTCTGGGGGCTTCCCCCGGTGTAAACCCCCGTTACACGGTGTAAGCGTCTCGAACGGATTGGGCGCTTTTGGGCTACAACAATGAAATGGACATGGTTGGAAAGATTATCAAAAAGTAGAATATAAAGATTCACATAAATATACCTTCAAATTGTATGGTTTGTGTTTAATTTCGTGTCGAAAAAATTTCCAACATTTTGTAGAATTTCCAACATACTATGGCCCACCAAAGCGAAAATAATTATTTTAAAATGTTGACGCATATTTTCGCAAATGTTGGCATGACTTTTAAATGTTGATAGACTGTTTGAAACCGGCATACCTTGCTTTTGTTGGCAAGTTTTTAAAAATGTTGAGACTTGTTTTTCAGGGTTGATGGCAGAATTATCAGTGTTGAATTATTTCCGCTTTGGCGTGCCATAGTATGGACACAGTAATGGCGGATAGCAACCGGTTGTCCAGAAACCATAGAATAGATTTATTTCCAGGTATGCTACAGTCGAGCAGACCCAAGGCCTTGAGATTGCTTCAATATTTCAGACACCATCAGGTTAATCTGCGTCATTATTCAATTTCATTATTCAATCTGCTTCACTGAGCAGATTTGATATAATGACTTTAACAGGTTTCGGCTGGTTAAAGCAACTTAGAGGAATTTGCACTCCTACAAACATTATGCCCCGCCCCCTCTTATAAACCAATATAGAAATGATTCACCGATCAATGTATTTTGGACAATGTGTTTATCATATCAACGATTAAAGGCACAGACTCGTCAGCAATGCATTGCGCGCGCGCCAAATTTGTGCCACGAAATACGCAGTTCCATGCCTTTGCTAATTTGGCGCGCGCGCAATGCTGACGAACCTGTGCCTTTAATCTTTTGGTTTTCTAATTTCTACATGCCTTTTTGTTTACAAATTTGTGGTTTTTCGGTTTTTCATTTTTTCGACTTTTCTCGTCACATAATACACTAAAGAGTCACTATATTTTTTGATCCACAAATTTGTGTCTATAAATAAATAATGATCGCTTAAGCCTTGTTACAAAGGCTTAAGGCTTGGGGTTCACTAGTATACACCAACATGGACAGTTATAAACATACCTCACCAGAAAATTTTCTGTTACCTCTTTTTAATAGTTTCAACTGTCATGCAGGCATACCTCATAATTGAAATCCACCTGTTCACTAGCAACGCAACCCCGTTGCCAGGTTTAGCCAGTAAAAGCATGCACTTTGAGTTAGCGGCATGCCGTCCAAAAAAGAAAAGGATTTTTTTGTTTGGCATTTCAGGTTTTTATCGAAATGCTTGGCAACAGATCTGTTATCCTCCAATCGCTCGGGCAAGGAGCGGTGACCGCTAGCCTTCTTGCCTATAGCAAGTTGCCGCGTGCCTGCTGTAACCGATCATGGCATCCAGGCAGATGGAGTGACGATGTTGATGCGGGGGATTCTATGATCATTAGGCAAGCCTAGTCAAGTGTGGATACCAATTACACTAGGGAGAGGTGGTTATATAAAAATGAGATTGTGCGCCAGGCGGTGCTGCACTTGCAACCTGCATCGCGTCTACATCACCCGGTCATTGCTTCGAATCATCACCGTCTAATTTGTTTCCATATACCGATTCATCTGTAAACTCGAACAGGTAAGATGAAATCAAAGTGATCTTTAATACCAAGCAGCAAAAGAAACGCAAATTTTCAGTTTATTTCAATTAACTTTAAAGTTTCTTTTGTAATTAAGTTGACACCGAAATGTTCACATAACAGCTTCATTATTTATGACTGCATAAAGCTTTTGTGTGTTAAAAATGTCCATTGACTGCGTTTTTCAATCAAAAGTGGGGAATATACTTGCGGGTTTGTTGTTGGTTGGTATAATTCAGACATAAAAACATCAGTGCTTTTTTATTATTATTTATTATTATTATTTCTTTCTGGTATACTGAAACCAAGGATTCCTCAAAAGTGTCCATTGCACTGTCACTCGCAAGCGTATAAGGAAACCAATGAGGCGAATTACAAACGGCCAGAGACACCGGGGAATCTCCTTGCTCTTCGCGAAAGAATGCTCTGGGATCTTTAGAGTGTGTTACCTAACACACTGGACCAAATTACAGCTTTACATCCCTTCCAAAGGATGGAGCAAGTGTGTTTAAGTGCCTTGCTCAAGGGCACAGGTACCCCAGCCGGGTATCGAACCTGCAACCCCAAGTTTTCACCCGAGTATTGCGAGTCAGTGAGACTCAAACCACTCGGCCTTAGTACCCTTTAGGTAACTCAAAATTTAGGATTTCAACATAAAATTTTCGTTGACTGTCAAACAAACAGAGCGAAATTTAAACTAGTCGTAGGCCTACCTAAACTTGTAAAATGGTTTTTACAAAGAAATATTAAACGTATTTTTACAGTTGAGGACTCTGCTGCAACTGGAAATGCGGGTTTGGTAACGAAATGATAAGGCGCGTTTTGGTTAAAGTTTGGTAAAACGCAATTTGTTATAATAAGTGGTGCACGGTGAGACGTGAGTTTGTAACGATTTACATATTGATCACGTTCAAATGATGTTACTTCCTACAAATTTTGTCACGTGCATCAGGATTTTGAGCGTAATTTTTTTTTGTGACGCGCATCGGTTGCGCCGTATTTCGAACAAATTTCGAGCAACATGCGCGCGTGTTTGGAACATTTTCCAGGGTGTGCGTGAGCGTATATACTTGATAGCGTTTAACACATTGAGCTATATATATATAACTGGAGACGGCATCTGGCTGGAATCGCGTCCGCGCGTGCGTTTTCAAAGTAGGGTAAACAACAATCTTGTTCGTATGCATTGTACACGTACTGCAGCAAAGCACGCAAAGTGACGCGTTAATACCCTCCCTACGCGCCGCCATTGTTCGGCCGCGCATTTCTACACAAACACTCCCAGATGGCGTATCCAGTATATGTATGTAAATCAATGGTTTAACACGCAGTAGCATTTTTTACTATACGAAGATGGCGTCTGTGAGAGTAATCAATAGTAAGACACGGTTGGGTAACGACTATCTTAACATGCACTTTGACGTCAATTAGATATTAATTGGTTGTAATCACGTTCTGTGGTGGTGTTCTAATTTTATAATAATCTATATTAATTGAATGCAGTTGTGCATTTTAGTAATCTCGCTTTACCGAGTCGACTATTGAGGAAATTAATTGCCAAATGATTTTTAAAAGCCAAATATTTTTCTCTCCGCGGTTTCTTAACACACAAAAGTTGTAATTGGAACGTCACTATTTACCAAATTAATTATGGCCAAATCGATTTAAATGACATCTGATGACGCCATATTGGATAGTCTTTCATCAAGGCGTCGAAACCAACCAACCTATAGACCTATTCCAGCCGAATGTGCCGATGTTAACGTTCGGTGTATATTATGAACACCTTTGATCGAAGAATGATGGTGGATGACACACTTTTGCTGAACCGTTTCATCATGCCGTATAGTGACTCAAGGATACCATTTTAATGGAAACCACTCCAGGCATTTTCCATATAGGCCTAAGTGGTGATCATAGATAGATTAGGCATAATGAATAACTGTGACACCTTTTCCTTAATGCTTACTGTTCTGTTTTGACGTGAGTGACCATGACGTCATTTTGGGAGTCAAATAATGCCGCGTCATTGTGGAAGCGATGTGCGTGCACGTTCTGCGTCCAAAGCATGCGTAACGTACGCGCTATAAGGCTCCCATTGGTGAATTAAATCCGCGTACGCCCACCAGAGAGACACACAACGCGCACGCACATCGCTTCCACAATGACTCGGCATTATTTGACTCCCAAAATGGCGTGAGTCATTGTGGAAGCGATGTGCGTGCGCGTTGTGTGTGTCCATAGCACGCGTAACGCGCTATACTAAGGCTCCCATTGGTGAATTAAATCCGCGTACGCCCACCAGAGACACACACAGCGCGCACGCACATCGCTTCCACAATGACTCGGCACTATTTGACTCCCAAAATGGCGTATCCGCACAATCGAAAGGGGTCCATACGTCTTTTGTCATCAAGTTAGATCGAGTTCATTTTTGGCTCAGTCGTATACTTCAAAATGTCGTTATAATTTAATTTCTTAAGTTGACTGACCAACATTAAACTGTCTTATAATACATAACTCTATTGGTGTGGGCAAATGGTAAAACCTTATAAGAACACCGTGTGAATAGACTTAAGACGTCACATGAACATGAAGACATTTCAACGGAATGCTTCCCATTGTTCGAAACGTTGAGTGGGGGTAATTTTAATGTGTCACGTCAGGTTAAATTAATTTACAGTTTTAATGTAATCGAACACGACATTTCAAGTCACGCATGAGTGGTTATTTTACCGGGAAAACGGGAAACAAAATGATAATGCTAACGGAAGAATTTTGACATGTGCAAGCTATAGACTAATCCGACGATTGAAAACTGCGGTGTATCTCCAAAGTATTTACATGACGTCACAATAGAAATACACCGCAGTAACAATGGAATAAAAAAAGAGCGGGCTCACTAAATGTTGCTTGGATTACACTATACTGCCCAGCCCAAGTTGGAATTTTTAATAATAATTTCACGGTCGAGCTGTCCCTTGTGGAACACCGTCTAGTGAAGGTGTATGACGTCATTACTGGACATCACGTGGTGCCTCACACAGCTTTGAGATCAATCAATTCTCGATAAATTATTTATAGATTTCTGGTGGGATTGGCTTTTTGAAACTATACAATTATACCAAAGAAGCTATAAGCCCGCCTACGTAGATATGTGCCCAAACATTCGGGCAAATCTGTTTGGATTTGACCAATGGCTGTGATATGGTTTAATTTTGGATAAGGCGCTGATCATGCGCATTGTAATGTTGCTATATAGGGCACATATCTACGTAGGCGGGCTTATAGCTTTTTTAAAATATATAATTGCATATAAATTTTAGTTTCAAAAAGCCAATCTCACCAGAAATCTATAAATAAGTTATCGAGAATTGATTGATTTCCAAGCTGTGTGAGGCACCACGTGATGTCAAGTAATGACGTCATACATCACTCACTAGACGGTGTTCCACAAGGGACAGCTCGACCGTGAAATTATTATTAAAAATTCCAACTTGGGCTGGGCAGTATAGCTTGCACATGTCCAAGTTCTTCCGTTAGCATTATCATTTTGTTTCCTTTTTTCCCGGTAAAATGAGTAATCTATAGAGTCAATTAGCTTTGTCCTTGCATGATACACGTTCCATGCGATAACCACTCATGCGTGACTTGAAATGTCATGTTCAATTACATTAAAACTGTAAATTAATTTAACCTGATGTGACACATTGAAATTACCTTGGCTTGAAAATCGCTTAGAATGCTTGATGCGTTAAAATGTAACGATCTGTGACGATCACGTTCATGCACAGACGCCATCTTTGTAGGAAAAAATGCTACTGCGTATTAAACGTCGTAAAGGAAGCGCACGCACACGCTGGAACATGTTCCAAACACGCGTGCGTTTTGCTCGAAACTTGTTCGAAATACGGCGCAACCGGTGCGCGTCACACAAAAAATACGCTCAAAATCATGTACACGTGGCAATTTGTAGGAAGTGACCTCATTTGAACGTGATCAATTAATATACGCATACTACCATACCTTACCCACTGGACTCCAGTATTAATGGAGATCAGTAACTGTACCACGCTCATGCGCGTTGTGCGTTTCACCCACGCGCTCATCTGCGTTGTGCGTTTTACCCACGTGCTCATGCGCGTTGAGCGTTTTATCCACGCGCGACTTGTCTTTTTAAGCATTTGATTGGCTGAGACAAGATGAAACGCGTATAAAAAGACCACTGCTGTGTTTGTACTATTGTCGTTATTTAATATTCGTTTCTCTTCAATTTACATTAATTAAATTGTAATTAAACTTTAGCTCTAATTCTTTTAAATAAATTAGCTTATATGAGCATTAATAACCCAAACTAGAGAAATTAGATACACCATTAGAATCAAAATGGCAAAACACTATTAAGCAAGCGTCGTTTTGTTTTCCCCTTATCTGTAATTCAATAATGTCTATGTCCATTTGGTGTAATTTGTTAATGGGAAAATTACTCGGCATGCAATGGAAGTGCCTTGTCCATATTTGTCATCGCCTCCAATTTTAAAATCTAATAATTTTCACGTTTTATACGTTCCTGTTTTTCTTTTTTTTCTTTTCCTTTCCTTAATCCGTTTGTAATGCATGCTGAAAGGATAGTTTATTTTTGTATTTAAAAGGGAGAAATTTGTTGAATTGCGAAAACAAGATGAACAGTTTTTCAATATCTTGTGTACCCACAAGGACAACAAAATATGTCTTAAAAGCAGAGGATCGTCAGCAATGCGCGCGCGCCAAGTTCGTGCCACGAAATACGCAGCTCCATGCCTTTGCTATGGAACTGCGTATTTCGTGGCACGAATTTGGCGCGCGCGTATTGCTGCATGACGAGCCTGTGCCTTTAATAGAGTGATTTCAAATGGTCATCGAAAACGGAGGTCGCACTGCTTTCTTAAAACCAAAATTGTGGCTTATTTCGATTCGCCATGCAGAAAAACAGAAAAAGAAAACCAAGTATTATGTTCGAGTGTGCGCGAATGATGTACTATTCCGTGGTCTAATTTACTTGCATATATATAATGCGACAGATGTGTGTTCGAGTGTCGACAATAAACAACGTCCGTTACTAATTACAATGTTGAGTTGATCTTTATAAATGTGACATTTCTGCAATTAAATTGCCGCATACTGCACTATTTGGTTAGTAAGCTGTGGGTGCAGGTTTCTGTTTGGATTTGCAGGTTTCTGTTTCAAATGCACATTTGTCAATCTAATACTTTGGCGGTTTTCGAAATCACTGAGATCGATTTCAGGCTCATTGACAAACTTCAAATTGACACAGACAGCCTCGTTTCAGATGCTGAGTCATTGTATTACGTCACGCGTCTTTTCGTTTGCAAATTTTATCACAAACGAAAGCACCGAGAACCTCGTTTTCAATGACAATTTGAAGTTCCTCGTACATTTGAGATGTTTTGCCCCGAACTCCTTACGTTCATTCAAAACATATCTTTGCAGGTGCATATTAATTGTACGCGATGAGTTCGACAGGGCTATCTCGCCACTTGGTGGCGCTCTTCATCGGCCTCACCTTGGCACTTTTCGTGTTACACTCAGCAGACGCCCAGTGTGTTTTCTATGGTGAATATAAACTTTCTGTCATTCAGGGAATTTTAAAGATCACAAATAAACTGACTTGAATCATTTCTGATCATAAAAATAAAAAAAATAAAAACCAGTAATCTTTTGTTTTATAGAATCCCATTAAACACGAGACTCGCATCATTGTCCTATAGACCGTATCGAATAGCCGCCATTTCGTGGGGCACCTTTTGTTACTTAAACCGTTCAACAATGGAAGCACAATATCTGCAACCATGCGTGTCCTCAAGGAACAAAGAAACTGCCTCACAAGATGGCGGCTATTCGATATGGTCTATACTTCATGGGGGACTTAATTCGGCGGCCATTTTGAAAACATATTTCATTATTTCTTTTTCCTCAAATCACCTTTTACACTTCAGACGGACCCTGTGAATACAAGAAGGAATTTCACGGCGAGTTCTCTATGTGGGACACAGACGATTGCGAAACGTGTTTCTGTATGGGGGATAGCTTCACCTGCTGCTCGAAGTAAGTTTGCGATTGGCTGAGAATTAGCAATTTCCATATTCATAATGAGATGTGACGTCACAAGGCGTACTCATTGCTAATGGCATGCTAAACAGTTGACATTCTTCCCTCCATTTTCTTGAAGGTTTTGCAAACACATGTGGTTTGATGTTTTGTTTATTTGGGAGTTCCATAAATTGTTGGGCACAGGAATTTCATTCCTATTTTATTGATGATCAAAAATTGATCCTGTTTTAATCCTGTATCTATCCTGTGCTATAATATTTATTTAATCCTGTTTTAATCCCGTTTTAATCCCGCTTTAATCCCGCTTTAATCCTGTATTGATCCCGTTTTAATCCTGCTTTAATCCTGCTTTAATCCCGTTTTAATCCTGCGTTAATCCCCTTTTTCTATTGCAGGTTTGACAGCCCAGTGCACTATGATCCGGCTTGCAAGGTGTTCAAAGACAAGAAATCCTGTCGGACCTTGGTGTTAGATAAACACGGCAACGAATGTGAGACATATGTCGCCATTCTGTAGCAAAAATAACTCAACAATTATGTATTTTCTTTCATATTTGTTCATTTTGTTAGTATTCTTATCGCAAGCCGCATCGCAAGTTACATCATAAGCTATGTCACAAGTCAGATCACAGGTTGTATTATATTATGAGTCGCACCGAGCAAACGTCGCGTCACAGCACGTAAACAAAGATTTCCCAAATATAAGTGAGTTTCGTGGTCACAAAACACGGTTGATGTTTTCATGTAAAATTATGAAATGTAGGCCTACCTATACACCACCCAGAATCCAATCAGTTATGCCTTTGAAAATGATGTGGTTATCGCCTTTATCACTACATAAATACCACTGGAAATTAAAGTTTAAGCTAATTTATTTGCAAATCCGAAATGTTATATAGTCGACTTGTCTCGGGTAATGAATGTCTGCCTATCGTCGAGACTCTTGAGACGCTTGGTGGCAGCAAACAAACCGGTCCTTTTCATTGTATACGTCATATACTGAGCATGCGCACTTTAGCACAAACGTGACGTACAATTGAAAAGGTCGGTTTGTTTGCTGCCACCACGCGTTTCAAAGTAGGCCTATCCCATTAAGATTGAGACGATGTTTATTGTTTAAAAGAGCCTTTATGCACTTGAACTATGCTTGAAGATGTGAATGATTCTAAACAATAATTGCAGGAAGCTCGAGGCAAAATATATCCGCATTGGTTTGGTCCTTGACTTCCCACATAATGTAGAGACTGACCTGCGGGGGAAAGAAGCAAACAAAATTCCCGTGTGAACACAACAATGTTGGAATCAGAGCGCAGGAAACTTCAACATGTAGATGAATGTGTGAACAGACTATAGTACCAGAGCGTGGCATTCCCTTCTCTAATTGTCTAGACATTTATTTTCATGTAAGTATGGGGTGACCGTTACGCATCTCATAACACTGTCTTGAACAAATGCCTCAAACGTGCAGCCAGAATAATACTGAAATGCGATGTCCTAACGCCATCAGCTGGCATGTTTAAAAAGCTCGACTGGCTTGCCTATCCAGAGAGAGTTAAATACAAGAAAGCTATAGTTGTCTTTAAAAGCATCAATTCCTTGGCCCCGCAGTATATGGCAAGTCTATTTACACCTTACGTACAAACTCGAGAAACTCGTCAATCTGCCGAAAAGATACTGAAAATTCCCTTTGCACGAAAGGAGTCTTACGCCTCGAGTTTTGCTGAAACTGGCGCCGCAATTTGGAACAGCCTTAGTGCACACCTTAGAACTATGTCTTCTTTGAGCTCATTCAAATCGGCACTTCGCCAAACATACACATAATATTCACATGATCAACTTCAAGTGAGAAATGCTAATTTACGGAGTCGTATGACTTGGTTGCCATAAAATTAAACTTTAATTTTGGAGGGGAATTTTCCCATTTTTTTTTCTCTTAAAAAGGGTTTTTGCGGGTTTTTCGCCCTTCCCGAAATTAGCGTAAATTTTAGTGTCACGTGCATGTATAATAATTACTTGTGATGTTGTTCTTCTGTAACCATTAGTTTTTTGATGTTGTAGTTGTTGTACAAATGTATCTTATGTGAAGTTGTTCAATTTACCAGTTTTTGTAAACTGTTTAAGCACACCCTGGGTAAATAAATGGAATAAATAAATAAATAAAAATGCCCTTTGAGAACACCAGTCATTTTGGGAATCAAAATTAAGGCATATCATTGGTGTTTCGATATGCGTCCGCGTTTGAAAAGGCGCAACACGCGCTCATTGCATTGTGACGTCGTTCATTTGACTCCCAAAACAACACAGAAAACGTACGAGTGTGGTCTGCAAGAACTCAGTAAAGGCATATTGACCCCCTTCGAACACGTGCAAATACGCCATTTTGGGAGTCAAATAATGCTGAGTCATTGTGGAAGCGATGTGCGTGCGCGCTGTCTCTCTGGTGGGCGTAACGCGGTTTAGTTCACCAATGGGAGCCTTAAGCCTGGTTTCCATATAATCGTAACGCGCCCACGCAGACTAGACGCAAACAACCGCAACGCAAACACTGACGGAAACAGTCGGCAAAGTTGAACTTGGTTCAACTTTTCCGACTGTCTGCGTTATACTGTTTGCGTTGGTAGTTTGCGGCACTCTCTGCGTTTGTTACGTCTATATGGAAACCAGTCTTTAGCATTGCGCGTTACGCATGCTATGGACACACGCAACGCGCACGCACATTGCTTCAAAAACGACGCGGCATTATTTGACTCCCAAAATGACGTCATTAGCACGAGCTCAATACAGACGATTTGCTAAATAAAAATGAGTTTGAGCGACGCCATTTTATTTTATTAATTCCGGAAGCTAGATTGCTAAATCATGCTGCATTCACTAACCGGTGGATCCGCTTTATCGACAAACAGGGTAGCTTTGTAGACATTCTTCGCCCCGGCTTTGAGAGGGCATTGGATCCCGGTCGTTTTGCATGCGTCTTTGTAATTTGTCGGGTATGGTACCTTAATGCTGCCAACGACAGCGTGTACAACGGTAGTGGCCGTGGTGGCCGTTCTCGCGTCAGCTGCAACGAATATTAATAACAAGAACTGATTTCATGCTGCTGTTTAGAAAATAAATACTGCTTAATACCTAATTGTTGTGCTTTAAGACTGAGCAAAAACTTGCGGAGTATTAATCAACAGTAGGTTAGACATGGTATTTTAACTGGTGACCTGTTTCTGCCAAACACAACACCGCACAGTCGTTGCTATGAAACGCATATGGCGGGCGCCATCTTTAAACGTCATTCATAAATACCTTGCATGTATGAGATTCTGGCCTACAATAATGGTCCTGGAGCATTATTCGTTGTTACTACAGACCATATGAGAACGTCTTAAGAAGAGACTAGGGTAGGGGTTAGGGGTTAGGGGTTAGGGGTTAGGGGTTAGGGGTTAGGGGTTAGGGGTTAGGGGTTAGGGGTTAGGTTTAGAGTTAGAGTTAGGGTTAAATTCATTAAAAAGTGATGAGCTTGCAGCGAGTTCGTTTGGTGTAGTGGTTAGAGTGATATATGAACGTCTCTGGTTCGATTCCCATTTGTGACAGATTTTGTGCAATACTCGTTAATTTGTTTTAAAAGATAAAGTAGTTAGAAGCTTGAAAGAGCCAGAAAAAAATGGTAGTCTTTGTTCCGAGTGTTAAATTTAATGTGTTAAAGAAAAATGAGGAAATTGGAATTATGGTCCAGGACAAGTATTGTAGGCCAGAATATCACGCGTGCTAAATACCTAAGACAGTTTACGCATCCCTATTGGCTGATAGCACGTCGCGTGGCCAGTCTTAAACGGATGATAAAGACCAGTGATAAAGGCCGGCTGGCTGGCCCGCGTTTGTGCCCGCGCACTAGTCAGCGCGTATGGAACACGCACACGCACTCAGAAACTGCACGCGCCCAAAAGCAGAATGTGCAAAGTACCCCGTCATGTGCGTGCGTGTACAACACGCCTGCATTACGCGTAATGAACAAAAACAACTTGACGCACAGCTAGCAGTTTGAACGAACGCGATATGCATAAATACAATGCGAAAATGGCAAAACGGCAGGCAAATTTTTGTGAGTTTTACTGATTTACACAAAAAGGTATTTATGAATGGGAATAAAAGTGGGTCTGGAGCTAGGAGCCTGGACAAGTGATAATGGCCCGAGCCGCAAGACAGATTAAAAAGATTTTAAAAGACGCGCCATCTTGCCTCCTTACCATTCATAGTAAATGTTATTTCAGTGGAGACATTTGTCCCTCTCTTGAACTGACATGGGAGCTGGGGACATGGATTCACGATGACTAGGTTTATCGTGGCGTCTGTGGTCACGTTCTCTGTAAACACAAAATAAGTTAACATTCATAATTGGTTTAAAGAAGCTTGCTCAGATTTCTCCAGGAAAAAATCATGTAAAATACCTCCCCAAAATACTAGGCCTATATCCGTGGGAAGAAAACATAAATCTCCAATTTGAATGTGGAAGCAAAAGGGTTGGTGTTCATTATTGTCTAATTACAGAGGCCCATGCAATAGACATGTATCACGGTACAGCCATCTTTCCGTTTCCCCTCTATATCTAGGGGGTGGTGTTATTTTGCAAAAGTTATTGAGCATCTTTTTTGATGGAAACTTCAGGGGATATGTACAGGGGGGTTAGGCTTGACTAAACAGATTTTCATTGGTATTTTCTCGTTCATATTGAACATCTCCATATTCTAAGAGGGGTATATAAAAAAGTTGGTACTAACACCACCCCCTACTATAACATCAATGTAAGCCTTACCCAGATCTTTCTGCACACATTGCTATATGCTCTATGAGTCTTCTACGCGTAAAGTGACTCACTTGAGTCCAACAGTGCAGTGTGTCACTACACGGACAAACTGATGACTCACCCAAATGAGTCAGTTGACTCAGTATTTATTTTCTGTGTAGCATGCGTATTTACATGCTGAGCGATGTGGTGTGATAGGTCACACACGTACAGGCGGTGTATAAAGTAACATATCTTTTTGTTTCCTTTTCCGTTTACGTGCACCGAACTCGACACTAAAAACAGTTGAATTTAATACAAGAATATCCAATTAAAAGTGTATATTTTGAGTAAAGACGACATCATCTGAAACTAATAGCAAAGTTATCAAAGCATTTCCTTGTATGAATAAGTGATTTTTTTTATTTTAGAGATTATGGCTCAGGAACCGCCGTAGTAAATAAATTCGATACAAATGTGGACAAAATTGTCCATGAAATCTGGATGCAGTGAAAAGCAACTTGGCTCTACTGGGATTCGAACCGCGGACCTTCTGCTTAACGTGCAGACGTCCTACCAATTGAGCTATGAAGCCAACTGGAGGTCTCGCATCATGGTATTGCACTTTGTTCCTCACTGATTGGGATTGGCTATCACGGGAGCTTAGCAAGCCCTACAGAGGGATAAACCCTTAAATTAAATAACCGCTTCTCCCAGACGTCACTTAAGATACGCCCCAAACCCCTGACTGGTTTGTCCTAATTATTAAGTATGAATAAGTGATTACCTTTTAGGGATTATGACCCAGGGACCGCATTTCCTCTTCAGACTCGCTGAAACGTAACACTTGCACGACATTTCTTTGAATGAAAGTCTAAAATAAGGGGAGGATTAACAAAAAAATAGAACTAAATTTGAAAAAAAACTTACTGCAGGGCACAGTTTTGACAGCTTGCGCATCAACAGCGAACATGTACATGCTCAGAACAGCACAAACGAAGTAGAGAACTTTGAGCGCCATTTTGTTCATGCAGATGAGTGCTACGTGGACAGCCTTGAGTAAAATGGCTTTTAAGTTATAAGCCCCGTGATGGTGCCACTATACATGATACACCTATACAACTGAAACTCGGTTTAAAGTTCAGTAGACGGTTTCAATTTGTTATCAGATAATAGGTTATGATATTATATTGTGTATGTAATCTCGACCTTTTTACCGTTGCAGAGATCATAAGACCACTTCAGCTAAAAATACATATCGTGTGCCATTATTGGATTAACATGGAGCCTTTTCGCGCATTCATACTGAGCCTTTTCGCGCGTTTATACTGAGCCTTTTCGCGCGTTTATACTGAGCCTTTTCGCGCGTAAAGGTCATCTTCCTTTCGCAAGGGTCTTTGCTGCACACGTACCTAGTTTGCCAAGACTCTTGCTGAAACGAGTTGAGCTAGGCTGTATTTTAGTCTGGTACCCAGACCAATTTTTTTCTCGACTAGACTGATTTTAAGGTCCGGCAACATATGCAGCACGATATGTGGCAAACAGACTCCCCCCTACCATTGTTCCCCTATTGTGTCTCAAACATCCAAGAAATTTCCAAGGAATTCCTTTCAGTTTTTAGGGGGGATTGGAGCGTTAAGAAAAAGGGAAGAGTGTGTTGAGGTATAGGGGCGTTAGGGGGAAGTCCCTCTGCCACATATCGTGCTGGGTATACGGCAGCCGCCAATTCCGCCATTTTGAACCAGGAGGAATTCCTCCTTTTTCCGAAGGTTCCCGAAGTTACCCGAATGCACGTCCGGTCGTCCGGACGTTATCGTTAATTTTGATGCTATAATTTTGATGCTATAATGGGCATGCGTTTTATTTGCCAAATATGGAATAACCCTTTTCAAATTGATATATACACTCTTTTGAAAATTAACGGTTATGCGCTCCTAAAAATAAATGCATGACGTATGCTTAGTGCTATTTTGAACACCCTCACATTCTGTCGTTGTATGTGGAATATGTGGAGCGGGAACCAGTCTAGGCTGTATTTTAGGGCCTCAGGCTGTTCGACCAATGAGAGACAAGATATCTTTTGACCTGGACTTTTGACCTTTTAATGATGCCGTTTCGAACAATCATCTCGCGTGTTGTTTATCTCGCGACATCGTAGCCGCAATTACCACAATTTGTGTGGGGGAGATCTTTTTATGTACATGTATATCATTTTATTTTGCACGCAGTATAAATGTTCGTAACTGAAGGAAGACTTACTATATTTCGCTAAAACCTAAACGCAGTTCATCTGAATAAAGATAGGCCTATTAAAAAACGCTCTTACAGTAACTGTTCATTTAAACATTAGACCCCACCCCCTAGTAAAGGTGGACGCTACTACTAAACGGTGCGAGGCGCGTGATTGGCTCTTGCTGTTGGCAACAGCGTCCGTAGCTATGATGCAATTTTGAATGTCGCGCTACGTGCTACGTGTACGCGCGCTTTAGTTTATCGGCACCGCGATGACCGCGCGAGCAACATGCGCGGCGCGTGATTGGTCAGTTGCGATAACTGTCACTGGCTAATCAATATTAATATATATTCCTTAATACAGCCTAGCTCAACTCGTTTCAGCAAGGGTTCTTGGCAAACTAGGTACGTGTGCAGCAAGACCCTTGCGAAAGGAAGATGCAGTCTCCAGACCAGACAGATACAAATAATCCGCCATTTTACGCATAAACTAAATGGGAATTGTGGAAAACAACCTCAACAACGTGTACGCTGGAATATCGTGAGTCATGCCGCCATTAGCCTTGACCAAGGCTTTGGACTTGTCTTCTAGACGGCCCGCTGAAGATAAAACTCAACAAAGCGCCTACGAGCTATACGGAATCTGTTGCACGTATATTGGCTCACAACGCGCCGCGCTACGACTATGCACACATGCACGTACAAGTATCGGTACGGTCCTAAACCCAATAGCCTTGATGGTTCTGCATTCAGCCAGCGAAACTCATTACAGTAATAGGGAAACCACCCCAGCGTGAGCTGAGATTTCATTGGTCGACGCACGCCAGGCTATGTTTGAAAAACGCTATGATCTGCGATCCCCAGTTTGTTCATCCATGGAGCTATCCGAGGCAGTATTAAGAGCTCCCACAAAATCATTCAGGAAAGCTGTCATATTGCGACCGTTGTCCCCCAGAAGTGTAATCAAATACGTAAACAGACAAGCACAATAAATGCTACGAATCCGAGAATATTTGTTGTTTTCGTCCATCGATCATGCCACGGTTCTCGTAACATGAGGACGCCATGACATGCATAATGCATGCTTCGCGGCATTACGTGCTACTCATGAAGCTCTTGATTGGCTGAAGACAAATGTTAAATATTCATACCTTGCATACCCGCATATCCAAAGCCCGCCCATTTTCGGCCAAAACCGGCCGAAAATATAAAGAAACACATTAAACCCGGAAGTTACAGACTCGACAAGGCTGTCTATCGAGCTAGACCAGGCCGTACGCAGCTAGTACGCAGTATGGATTGCCGTACGAGTTTACTACAGAAGTCGTTATCTCAAATTGGCTCGTTTTGATGCCGTGTGCAGTTTGCATGCGCTAGACTAAATATTCCCTCGTACAGCAAAAAAACCTGCAGACGGCCTTGGACAAGGCTATGCCGCCATAGGAAGCTTGCAGCATCAATATATTAACGCAGCTCTTTTGAATTGATTTGGTTAATGGTTTTCAACCATTTATTTCACATCACAAGCACATCATATATACGTCACAAGTTAAATCACAGCTTCCATTATGTAGGTTGCTTTCGAGCGCTCGTCCCTGGTGCTCACAGGCGTTGGGAACGTTACGTCACACACATGCGTACATATGGAGCATGCACCATGGAGCACCAGGGGTCCCTGGTGCCGCGCTCGAAAGCAGCCATTATAAGTCGCATCGTCACAGGCACAGCCACGTAAGCACAGATTCCCAATTCATAATAACGCAATTCTCTGGTCACAAAGCATGGTCAATGTTTTGATGTAAAACTGTTAAATGTACCTAATTTGATACACTGCTCAAAATCCTATCACTATGAGCAACTAACAATAGAAATTGGGCACAAACCATTGTTATTAACAATGGTTTGTGCCTAATTTCCATTGTTAGTTGCTCATAGTGTATACCCAGCACGATATGTGACAAAGGGGCTCCTCTCCCCCTGACGCCCCTCGTATTCCTCAACACACTCTTCCCTTTTGTTAACGCACCAACCCCCTTGGATCTGGAATTCCTTGGATGTTTGAGCCTCAATAGGGGAACAATGATAGGGGCGATAGGCGCGGATCTAGAGGGCGCGTTTTGGGGGAAAAACCCCCCTCGCCCCCTGCTCGGACTAAATGTTTGTTTATTTATTTTATTTAATGCATTTTGTGCGTCCGCCTGTCCGCAATAAGCCGATATGACTGGCTACCCTCCCTCCAAATTGGAACACAAATTGTATTTCTTTTTAGCACGTCACTAAACCGTGCAGTTTTGTTCCATTGTATGTGCATGTCAAATGTGACGACCCCTGACACAAAAACTGTTTACTACTCACAAGCAACATGGCGGGTTTTGTACTTATGACGACGATGAAATAGGTTAGCGTTTGGACAAATTATTTTGATGCTGCCAACATCATAATAAACTCGAAGGGTAAGCCTGAATAATTTGTTTGAAAAAATTACATTCAAACAAAATGTAACATTTCATCTTTCACCTCATGAAAATATTCCTCCCATTGCACTCATAAACATTCATTATAATTATAAAAGAGCATTTATGTATTTGAACTATGATTGAAGATGTGAATGATTCTAAACAATAGTTGCAGGAAGCTGGAAGCAAAAGATATCTGCATTGGTTTGGTCCTGGAGTTCCCACATCACGTAGAGATTGATACCCTGGGGAAAGAAGCAAACAAAATCCCCGTGTGAACACAACAATGCTTAACGAAATGGAATCAGAGCATGGGAGACTCCAAAGTCCAGATTAATGTGTGAACAGATTATAGTAGGCCTACCAGGGCAATGCATTCCCTTCTCTATAGTTTTCTTATAAACGTTTATGGGAGTCAACATTATAAGGCAGCTATAGACCGTATCGATTAGCCGCCATTTCGTGGGGCAGTTTCTTTGTTCCTTGAGGACATGCATGCATGGTTGCACATAAAACGCATACTAACAGAAGATTCGATACAATGAATTCGAGAGACGCCATTTTATAATTCTGGCAGCTAGATTTCTATAAAATCATGCAGCATTCACTAACCGGTGGAGCCAATTTAGTGACCAACAGGGTAGCTTTGTAGACGTTTTTTGCCCCGGCTTTCAGAGGACATTGGATCCCGGTTGTTTTACACGCGTCTTTGTAATCTGTCGGGAATGGTACCTTAGCTGTACCAATGATACCGTGCACAACGGTAGTGGCCGTGGTGGCCGTTCTCGCGTCAGCTGTAACCAATAACAAGAACAGTTTTCATGCTGCTGTTCAGGAGGACACTATAAACAACTAACAATGGAAATTGGGCACACACCATTGTTAATAACAATGGTTTGTGCCCAATTTCCATTGTTAGTTGCTCATAGTGACATGGAGAGTATATCATTTGCAGTGACTCCATTTTTGTTCACAAGTTGACAAATGACAAAACCTTACTAAAAGAGTTAACAACAATGGTACCAAACACCACATGAATTTATTTCTGTCTAAAATAGTATTTTGTGTGAGAAATTAACAACTGAAGGTGGTTTTCTAGGGGGGACATTTTTGCCAAATACTTGTTTACCTATCAACTCAACACAAAAACCATTTTCCGTTTTTTTTAATTTTCAAAAGTATTACTGCACCTATGTGGCTGAAATTTCTACAAGGCAGTTTTATCAACATGGGCTTTTAATCACGAGTGGAAATAACGACTTTTTTTAACAGTTTACCAATCATGTGTTTTAGCCAATAATTTGTTTGTGCTTTAAGATGGGTAAAAACATGCGGTGTATCATTCAACCGTGTATAATACAAATGAAATGAAATTTTAGCTGGTAATCTGTTTTTTTGTTAAACACCATACCGCACAGTCGTTGGTATATGAAACGCATATGGCGGTCGCCATCTTTAAACGTCATTAAAAAAACGACGCGCCATTTTGCCTCCTTACCATTCATAGTGAATGTTATTTCAGTGGAGACATTTGTCCCTCTCTTGAACTGACATGGGAGCTTGGGACATGGATTCACAATGACTAGGTTTAACGTGGCGTCTGCGGGCACGTTCTCTACAAAACACAAAAGAAGTTAACATTCAGAATTAGTTTAAAGAAGTTGTTCAGTTCCTCCCCCCCCCCCCCCCCCCCTCCCCTCCCCCAACACCCTCAACACCCCCAACCCCCCTCCCCCAGAAAATGATTTCGTTCTAACTACATGTATTACCTCCCCAAAATACTATCCATGGAAAGAAAACAGGAAATTTGTAATATCCAATTTGGATGTGCAGCAAGCAAAAAGATTGAAAAACGGGGGCGTCAAAAATGTGATTTGTTACGCTCCTTTAATATATTCACGAATATCGAATAAGTAAATATTTAAAAAATGACTTTGAATGAAAACGACGTCAACTGAAACATGTCGAAGTTATAATTTCCCGTCCGACTTAAAATTAAAATGCCTAAACGTAAAATTGGGCCGATATTTCTTTGAATGAACGATACGATAATCCTAAGATCTCAGGAAATTTCCACTCTGCTAAGCGACGTTAGGCCTACAATGCGCTGAGGAAATCCACGTAAATATGTAAGTAAGGCGGCTGTTGCGTTCAGCAAACACACGCCCGAGTAATTTTGATGTAATTTAATCCATTTGGTCATGTTATGCCAAAAAGAAATATTTATATACTTTCCAGAAATTGTATTTGGTTCTGTTCCTTATGAATGTCCTATTCCTATACTAAAATTTCCGGCGACGAACGACTATCTTATTTACTCCGCGTTTTCTCAAATTAATAACAGTGATGCATGCTGACCAACGTGAATGGAATGGTGCTTTAAATTGCAGCCAATCGCCGACGCGGACACGGCCAGCATTACCGAGTACATGTATCACACTGCATGTAGCCTTGTCCAAGGCCGTCTCCAGGTTTTTACAATCTGCGCGCGTTACATTTGAACGCCTGCAATGCTCTGCCAAGCGTCCTGATTGGTCCAGAGAGGCGACAAGATTTCTGTGGTTTGTTCCCCGGCGAAATGGGGCCGGTTTCAACAGGGCCTCGGTACGCAGAGTAGGGAGTGTGTTAATAGGCACTCTTACAAGAGGATGCGATACGACAGACCTACAACAAGAGAAAACGGAAGACTTACTGCAAGGCAACGTCTTGACAGCTTGCGCATCAACAGCGAGCATGTACATGCTCAAAACAGCACAAATGAAGTAGAGCAATTTGAGCGCCATTTTGTTCATGCAGATGAGTGCTTACTGTGTGACAGCCGTGGGTAAATCGCGATTTATAAGCCCTGTGATGATGCCGCGCCACTATACATGATGCAACTACTAACTGAAACTCCGTTTAAAGTTCAATTTACAGATTTCGATACGGTTTCTATGTATAAGTGCATGCATCAGATAACAGCTTTATGTTAGTGTATGTAATCTCAACCGTTTGACCAATTGCAGAGATCATGAGACTACTTCAGCTCAAAATAGGGTTATCGTATGATTATTTAGGGTGGATTATTAACATGGAGCATTTTCGCTCGTAAAGGTGGATTCACACCAGGCGCGGATCCAGAGGGGGGGTTTTGGGGGTCAAAACCCCTCCCTGCTCCGACACCAAAAAATATAATGTAATGCATGTTGTGTGTGTCCGTCTGTCCGAAACAAGCTGACATAACAAATCTGACGGACAAAACCCCTCCCTGGTGGCAAAAACCCCCTCCTGCAAAAATTCCTGGATCCGCCCCTGCACACACAGCCTTTTCGCGCGTAAAGTCGACGCTTTGAGAAAAAGCGGTATGGAGCGGATTTGAAGTGAAACAACGCACTAGTTCAGAGAATCATAAAACCACTTTCTGCTCAAGTTTATTCTGTGGTTTTCAGTGCATCTTTAGTTTCACTCTAAATTCCCTGCAAACCGCTTTTTTTCTTCTGAAAACGATCAAGTTTGCGTGCGAAACAGCTCAGTGTCACCCTTTGTGTGTTGCCAAGGTTACTGGGTCTACACTAAAACCAGTGAACTGTTTCCCTGTGCTTTAGCAATGGACGTTTTAGATTACCAGCGATTGTTTAGACCCAGTTACCATACTAAGGACGTCAAACTTTTGTAGTCCATTCTAACAAGGGCCAATTATGTGATTCAAGCCTCGATTTGGTTACATTGACACGACTTTATCCTTGTTCCTCTGGATAGGTCTCCTTGGATTCGTACCACAGATCTTCATTATACATGATGTAGCAGTTTTAAAGATAGTATGATTGGTAAACTGTTACAAATAGTTTTATCCCCCTGTGTGATTGAAGATATGCATGATCAAAACCAACCTGAGCAAAAACCAGCTCCGTACTTCGTCTAACTTTTGAGAAAACAGTCAAAAAAGGGTTCGCAGTCATTTCGCCCCAAAACCACTTCGCCCTGAACCACGGCCTGTGCATGAAGTGGTTTTGGGATGAAGTAGTGTTTGAAGTAGTGTTCGGGCGAAGTGGTTTGGGGTGAATTTTCGTCTCATGAGACGAAAACTAATTGTTTTACTCATTTCTCAAAGACTATATAGCACTTCAGACAAAATCATTTTAGGGGATGTTTTCTACGGTCATCATGTTTATATTGTGTAAGCTAGGCGTAAATCTGTGAACATTTCTGATTTTCGAGATTACCAATGATGTATACTGCCTTTAATGACGTTCTGTGATTCACACTGAACCTTTTCATGCATTAACGCCTGGCCACATATACGGCGTGCACTGCATGAGCCTTATAGACCCTTTTCGCGGGTTAGAACGGTTCATTGTCCCCTGGATCAGTTCCCGCATAGAATACAAACAGAAAGATGCGTATCACGTATGCGTTCAGAGTCTCGTCACGGTTCTGACGACGAGGTTTGGGACACATGAATAGATTGGCACTTTCCAGACTCGACAGATAAGGCCAGGGCTGCGTTCGAAACACGCGAACATTGCAAACGTTTGCATCGTTCGCCAACAACTGGTACCCGGCTTTTCATAGACGTGTGCACAAAAGCACTGAAACCAGTGGCGAACGGTGGCAACGTTCGCGTGTTTGGAACGCAGCCCCGATTGAACTGTTCTGACGTCTTGCGTGTAAATAGTGCGCAGTGAAAGACACGTGTTCATTCAATCAATGCCATGTGTTTTGTAACTTAATAGAGGGCGCTGTTCACTATTAAATAAGGATATACCAGTATCACATCACGCGCTAAACAAAATGTTCATTGACGGTGAAAATTCAAATAAAATTGGCCAGGTTATGTGTCTAAAAGACGTTGCACACTCGAGGTGATGGAATGACGTCAGGATGTCGTCACTGAAACATCAGCTAGGACCCAAAGCCTGGTGTAGATCTGTCCATAATATTCCATTTTAAAGGTGGGCAGTTTTATATTAAAAACTCAAAATGTTTGTTTTCAAATATGAATTGGTAGATGATGACGTCAGAATGACGTCACACAAACGGGATTTCTAGCATAAGGCGTAAAACTGTACCAAATTTGAAGTTGTTCCGTTCTCAATTTAGGCTGCTTAAATGCGTAGGGGCCTATACCCATGCACATTCCAAATGAAAAACATGAAAGTACTGTCGTCTCGTGACGTCATACGCAAAAGGCTTATTCACTTTCTGTAGACACACCCGAGGTCAAGAAACATTTTAAATTAAGGATTCCCCGCGTCTACACAACAGAACATGCACCCCATTGGCTGTATAACAGACCCGATGTAGCCCCGCCCACAGACCGAGGCCAACGCACAACGCATGCATGACGAGCTAGCTACTAGACTAGACGTACAGCTAAAGAATAATCCGCCATTTTACGCACAAACTGACTGGGATTCCTGTGCCAAAACAACCTCAAGCTCAACTACCGTACGCTAGAATATCGTGCTTCGAGTCGCCACGGGAAACGTGCAGTAAGTATTTTCATTGATGTATTAACGTAGCTCTTTTAAATTTATTTGGTTAATGGTTATCAGTTATTTAATTTCTTCAATATGTTATCAGATCTCAACATACAACATTCGTAGCACGCATGCCACAAAAATCTTAGGCATTTTCCTGTGCATACATCCATGCAGAAGAATGTGGTGTGTACAGTACATGATGTATAGTGTGGCAATGTATAGTGTATGGTGGAAAATTGAAAATGTTTGTTTGATTTCCATGTAGGTAAGAGTTCAGAAGTTGATCAGACTTTTTTAAATTTAAAATGACTCATCAAGCATCGGTATGTGCAGATTTGATGGAAAAACCCACAATTTTGAGTGAAAAAAATTTAAAGATTTTGTGAGGAATTTTTTTTAAACGGGCTATCTGACCGACAATGATGCGAACTTCTCGCCCCGCCCTCTCTCCCTCAAAGCACAACCCCTCCCCCAATTCACATTCGAGAAACCCTGGATCTGCCCTTGAACAAATTCGCTCATTCTTGGAACAAAATAAAGACACAATGGGAGGATTACCTGAACCCGGAACCGCTGAATAATACTTTGGAACAACCTCTCATTATAATTTTAGTCCTTTCAGGTCATACCAGAAGTTGTCCCGGTGACACGAAGTCCGTTTTCGACCTCAATAGTTTTATTAATAACGACACACAAAAAGGACAAAAATCAGATATTTGCCACTTGTAAATTTCTTTGTTGTAACCAGGAAGCATCGAGCTATTTAGAGCTCTTATTTTACCAAATGTTGACTTCATTTCTTTCTTTGGATTCCGAATATGGTGGATTCCAACAACGAGGGGGAACTTGAAGTCGGAACGTTCCACCCAATTAGCCCTTTTGGCTGGCCGTTCCCCGGGGCCATTCGTGACAACCGTCAAAGGGTTCACGCAAGTGGAACGTATTTCGCTAAAGATTAAAGGAAAATATTTGCAGTGGTACAACAACGCTGGTAAAAACGAGGACAAAACCTTCATTTATGCATCATATTTTGCATGTGTATAAAACAACTACAATGTACAGACATTTTGAAGGACGTCGTCTGTCAATGGCTTAACCTTGGGTACAGGATACGCAATGCATACGTGTTAACCACTATGGCTAGGCATTTTCCAATTTATTCGTAGCGGTAGACTGCACTAGCAGTTTTGGTTATGCAGTATACATGTATGTCTCTGGGGCTGGAGACTTGATGACTAGTTTTTATTTCAAGTCGTAAATCAATCTTATTTCCCAAGTCCAGTCACAAGTCATTTTCTCCAGAAAACCAAAAACTGACTTGATCCCAAGCCAACAAGATGATAGTGACCAGCTCTGGCTGCCCTGGTCTAATTAATTGGCCAATTTTGTATAACCATTAAGGAAGTTCTTCCTCCATGGTCTATGGTATAACCGCCCCCAAGACACTCACACCTAGAACTGCATATGCAGTTCCTCTTCGCGAAGTGGTTAATTGGTCAAGGTTGCTAGATTGGAAAAGAACGGACGAACGTGTTCATTGGGTGTCGAACACTTCCTTCTCTGGGGTCTGGTTGTTGAGATTAGCCAACTTAAAGGGCCCATGACATGCTAAACAACGTTATGCCTAGTCTTTCCTTCATATGATGGATTACTTGTTTAGTATTAGCAAGACATTACTATTGTTCGTTTTGATGTAAAATCAATAAAAGGTAGCCTTTTTCAACTTTGAAGATTTCATTGCAGTAAATCACAGAAAGAAGGCGCTAGCTGTTCAGAGTGCATCACTTAAGGAAGACACAATGGAAAAGTAAAGAAAAAAACATGAGACTTCAAGTTGGAGTTGTGGCAAATTGCTGCAGTTTCCATCCCCTGAGTTTTGTCATGGCTTACATCAGAAAACATGTGATGAAGGTCTATACAGAACATTGCATAAATTAATGTGAAATGGCTGTCACTCCATATGTTTCATCCTGTTCCTGCATGAGGGAAGTTTGTGGTCAGGCGAGCAGCGTGGATTGACTTTTGTCCTGCTGAAAAAGTATGGACATTTTGTCCACATTTCTTTCGAATTGGTTCACCCCGGCGGTCCCTGTGTCATTATCCCACTAAGAGATCAGCTGTTCCTGTGCCAGTACTAGAATGTAGGTTCGATTCCGGGCCGCGACGGGTTGTGGCACCTAGCTGTGCCCTTGAGCAAGGCACTCAACCACACTTGCTCCCATTCCTGTAATTGGCGGTCCCTCCGCTGTTGGATGTGGTGAATAAATAAATAAATAAATAAATAAATAACAGCAAATGTGGTCTAAAAATTTGATGTTTTTGTTTTCAGTTTTGTTGAGTAATAAACGAATAGAGATTTAATATTCATTAGCACAAAATATAATCTGAGTAGTTCTTGCACCCCCTTTCTCAATTTCTATCTTTTTAAACAGTTAAACCCCCGGGAACAAATCGGACATGGATCCGGGCAACACTGTGGCTTATACCGCTAGGCCTTATACTGACAACGTGGTCGACATGCAACCAGTCGGAACTTCACAATCTGTTACTGTGGTTACAAGTCAGCCAGGAACAACCACTTTCATTAACGTATGATAAATTCAGTATAATATATATTGTAGAGTCTTGTTCAATTGTTTTTTACAATAACATGTAGTCAGGGCTGTGAATGTGTAGATGCAGTGGCGGATCCAGCCTCATTAAAATACAGGAATACACAAGTACAACGGCGTCGCTAGATCATTTTGAATGGGGGTGTGGACACAAATTTGCCGACGGTCAAACAAAAATTGCCGACGGCTGCCGGGCCTTCGCGGGGGGGGGGGGGGGGGGGGGGGGTTGGAGGTTGGAGGTTGGAGGTTGGAGGTTGGAGGTTGGAGGTTGGAGGTTGAGGTTGAGCGCCCAAAAATACAAAAATACTATAATGTAATGCACTACCAGCGCCGTAATATATCACTGCCGATATAAACGTGCCATTTGGATGAGCATGCAATATCACTGTAATTCTTTAATTTATTCATTTTTTGGGGGTCGACTGTACTATGAATTTGCCGACAACAATGAATAATGGGGGGGGGGGGGGGGGGGGGCAGTGTTAAACACCCCCACATCCCCGCTCTAGCGACGCCGTTGGCCGAATACAAATGAAAAGCGGGAGCTACAGCCCGCTGAAATGCTTTGTATTCCTGTATTTTAATTATAAGCTTGATCCGCCACTGAGATGTATCACAAACTTTAACTGACGTGTTATGTTTATTGCCCGGTTTAATGGAACTAAAATGGCCCCAAGCTGTAGTACACAATGCTTTCATTGTGGCCTCCTTGCATGGTTGGCTTCAAATGGAGGCTCTGCGTGCAAATGTCATGGTTTACAATTGACAAAAGGCAACGTTACAGCAACCAATATAAGATGGCACGAGAGGATCTTGTTCTTGCTCCGGTACATGTACAACCTCGCCGTTTATAGATAAAATGGTGGTTCAATACGATAATGCATGCTATTGCTTAGGGCATAAATTGTCCCCGCCATGCCCATGTAGGAAATCGCACATATGTAAACAAACGATGACGCCATTAAGCCTTAGATCTGTTTGTTTTATCAAAACAAGGTGAATCAGGATTTCCGCTACCCCCGAGGCATACCACGTGACTGGTCAACTGGTCTCTTTGGCTGTATGGAGGACGTTGGAGGATGTGAGTGGCTGGACTTCTGTAGTTTGTTTTTCCCTCTCTTTTTTTCCTGGAGGAGGGTTTGGAGTTTCTCTCCAGAAGGACGATCGTCCTGTTCACTTGAAAATTTAATAAGGGAGTAAAGTTGGACCTGGACGCTGATAATGGCACTCGTCTTGCGGCTCGGGTCATTATCAGCGCCCGGACCCCTATAGCCGGTCTTAAACTGTATGGTTGAAATTTGACAAGTTTTGGGCGGGCTTTATCATACATGTTTCATGTGTTTTAGGTGCGGTTGGCCTGTTCTGCTCGCCATGCTACGCGTGTCACGTGGCCTCTAAGATGGGGGAGGCCTGTTGCACGCCGTGTTGCACGCCTGCCGCTCCGCTCGTCATGAGGGCATATTTCCGCGGACGACACAACATCCAGGTACTGTCTGGTCTCGAGATAGAGCTTTTGTCTCGGCGGTCATGAAAGGGGGCATGTTTTTATATCTAAATGATGTGACAATAAATCCACATAGTGCCTACTCGTGCATGATGTACGGTGACGATGTGACTGCCCCCTGTCATGGCCGCCCGTGCAAAGGGTCTATTGATATGTGTGGCTAAATAAAACGAATACCCTCTTTTCAATAATGTTGTCAATTTCTTCCTGCAGGGTTCGCTAATGAACGACTGTTGCACCATTTGTTGGTGTTCGCAGTGCGCCGTTTGTCAGATGTCACGTGAGTTGGATAACATGAAGGAGGGTCGTGCCGCTCCATAGATACAGTCTGGTGTCCAGACGAAGGGATGCATACAGCAACGGAATCCTAACAATTGACAGAGAGGCTACATGCGGAATACTCGCTATGGCTTAAATTGATACCGTGTCCAAATCCATTGGCTTTAGCTTGATCCTCACAAATCTATAGACGATATCGAATATCTGCCATCTTGTAGGGCAACTTTTGACATTTAAAATGGTCAACAATGTAAGCACAAAATGCACAACCATGCACATCCTCACGGAGCAAAGAAACTGCCCAACAAGATGTCTGCTATTCGATACGGTCTATACACTTTGGCATCATTTTGTACCAAAAAGAACATTTTAAAAGATTGGCGTCCGAGTATATATGGGTCACCGTCCACTTTCACAATTTACTTTTCCCTCCCTCTGTATTTTCCAAGATGATCCTTTTTGGAAGATTGTATCAAGTTTCAGTACAATTATTTTAAAGGTCAGTGCACGATTAAAATCTTACATGTATTTATTGTCGGAGTGGTACATGGTACAAACATTGCATGTTATAATAACACTGTCTTTGTATATAATATTTTTCTAAATATCTTTAGAATAAAAAGTTCAGGTGACTATAGACCCCGTTCTCACGAGAGAAATCGCTTCGTTCGATGAAGATTAGTTAATCATCGTTAAGCCGGCCGTATACACCTTGCGTTCCGACTCCGTTGCGATTGCACAGTCACGCCAAATTTCGAGCATGCTCGAAATTCTGCGATTGCGTTGCGACGGACATGTAAACAATATCGTGACCACACCGCCATCGGAACGCATCGCAAAACCCGTACACCTTCTGATGCGACTGCACAACATGCGCTATCGTCAGTAATTGATTTAGCTTGCGTCGGGGAGAATGAATGTTAATTAGGGTTTGCCCTTACCCGACGTATATTAATTAGCACTGTGCACTCAGTGCCTTCCCTCCTGCAAACAAGGCAGACGTCTATCGTGATTAGTCTTTGTGAAAGACGGTCTAACGTTGCTTGGTTCGTGTGGACAGGGAACTAGTTTATGCGCCGTACGTGCGGTCGATATTGCACTGTGTGGACAGGGAACTAGTTTATGGGTGCTGTTTGTTAGACCGTCTTTGGAATCTCTTCACGTGTCACGTGGTTTGCTCGCGAAATTCCGAGCACATTCCTACGTGACGTAATGATTAGCATATCCTGTTTCCGAATGTATGGCGTGTGAAGGTCGTGTACCCTGTACCTCGAAGTAGTTGTACTGTATGCCTATACAACTCTATACAACTCTATGACTGTATGCAAGACTTTCCACACGACGTAACGATAAACAAAAATGTCCGTGGTGATTTTGAGGATTTATGATGGCGGATCTTCACCGTGTTAACAGAAGCGACGAGGATTATATCAAAAGACAGACAGTTTAGCAAAGGATGCATGAGGTACTTCTTAGCGGCGTAGGTGCAAGATTTGAAGAAAGGTAGGAATGCTGTAAAATGATGGTGTTTACAAAATATCCGCATATGCTGAAGGAGAATTGTAACGAACGACATGTTTGCATAGGCCATGGAGGAAGAAATCATGGAAATGTTTCTTCCTCCATGCATAGGCCTACACACATGACACACTACACATGCTACATGATGCAGATTCACTCGCATCGTGGTAAAATTTTACTGAAATGCCTGCACTACATTTGTCTTAAGTTATTACGGCATAATATCACCAAAACGTGAAATTCCGTTAAGAAATCGTAATTTTATTGTGGAAATGTTAATGATTTCGGAAAGAATTGGGAAGTTGATCACGGCTTCAGACCTTGCGTGCATAGGCCTACTGCTTGCAAAACATATGAGACAGGTTTGTAAATTTCTAAGGGATTCCTCGCAAAATCTTAAATTTTGCCACTCGGAATGTTATTAATTTCCCATTAAATATGTACATTCCAATGCTAGATCTGAGATGATTCATTTTAAAGAAAACAATTATGATAAACTTCCCAAATCTTGTCACGGCGACGACCCTCCTGAGTTTGTCCTCCAGATGGGGGGCTGGGGGAGGGGGTGGGGTGGACAAGGTGGGGTGGGGGGGACAAGGTGGGGTGGGGTGGGGGGGGGTGGACAATATAGCCATGTGGGGAAACGCACATAGCAGCTAACAGGAAAGCAACATAGCATGGGCTCTATTTGTTCACACTTCCAATCTGGAGGACAAACCGGGTAAATTTGGTCTGCAGGAAACATGTTTTAGCAATGAAAATATTTCAAGTGTTTGCTTGAAAACACTTTAATTATGTCATGCTCCATTGCATTCTAACCATTTCTTTCACTTTCGTTTCTCTTTTTTCTCCTCAGACCCACAAATTAGCAGAGTTTCAATAAAGTACGGTACAGAAGATGGAATCTCTGTCGGCAAAGTATTTCTGCGAGGTAAAATTTGTTGTAATTTATAATCTTTTCTTTAACAAAAATTCCAATGTCACAAGATAGCAGTCAATCCACCAATGATGTCACACACAAACCCCGGGCACAAACCCATGTTGAGCATTTACTGGTATTTCCTTTTGCAGTCTCTGTACAGGGGAACAGTGACAATAATCACATAATTATTAATACAAGATCCACCTTATAAGAAGCTTTTCATGCTGATATTACAAAAAAAAAGTTAAAACGGGGCACTTTTGCCTACACAAGTGTTCAGTTCAGCTTTATGCATGAACAACTCGTACCTGTTTGAAACAGTGTAGTAGAGACCAGACCTGTGGAAAATGCTGTGTCCTTGATGAGTCACGGGGGGAAATGAATTTAGTAATTACAATTAAACGCCGTTTTAGACAGATTCTTACCAAATTCTCACGATTTACTATCGTATGCGATTCTTTTGCTTTTTTCTTCAGAAAATGAGGAATAAGATTGACCTCCATCTACACGGGATTCTCATCAGTCCGTATACTTCGCGACTACTTGCGGCTTCTCCCAACAGAAGAGTGTGCAATCCTTTGTCTCCACGCTTTGTTCTTCTTTTAATGTAAAATGTCCTGTTGCTGCTTCGTGTCTGGGGTTTCCATATTTTGATGAATGATGGAAAATTAAAGCTACACAAGACTTTTTATTTCAAATGTCCTGCAGCTAGCTGCACGACTTTGTGACTTATGTCAATTGCAACGGACAGCCACACACAAAACAGTAGTCTTTTAATAAATCAGAATGAATTAGACTGTATTGAAGCCTTGCTTGACAAATTCTTTTTTGAGCATGTAATCAGCTACATGTAAGTACATGTACACTCCATGGTGTATTCACATAACATGGAGGCCTAATTGAAAGGTACAACTTCCATGCAGATGTACATGTAACTAGGACAGTTCTTTAATAATCATGAATGAACCTACATGTTGAAATTTTGAGCAAACTGTCCAAGGAGGGGATATAGACACATTTTGTGCCCTTGTAAAAGTGCCCAATTTCATGGTGATGCTTGGCTTACTGATGTCATGAGATTAGCTAGTGGATTTTGAAAGTTCATTTTTCTGAGCTATAAAGGTACATGTACATGTATATTCCTGCTTAAACGAGAATGATTTTGGGCCATGGGGTCAAAGACTTGCGACGTGTCACAAGTATACCAAATCCATCACATCTCGCAACGGGTTCAGCGAGTTCCGATGGATTTGGCTACTTTTGCGACACGTCACAATTCTTTGTGATATCAACCCCTGCTCCTATATAGAAAAGCGTACATGTAAACAAAATTTGACAGTTTGAGTCCACTGGGAAGCATGCCTCCAACTACACGAAATAAATGCTACTGTACATAACAATTGAACTCTGACCTCCAAGTTTTTGTTTATTCTTTACATGTATAGTCATCAGTGCTTGGGACAATTATTTTTTTGGAAAGACAAGTAAATTCATAAGAGTGCCTGCATTGATATAGCAACACAGCAAGCTGTATTAATAACGTCACTTATAAGATTTGTACTAATTATTAGTACTATAGTAAAACAATATGCTTATCACAAGAAAATGTTTATGCCCTATCTTTCAATCATTGCTCTCATTCCTTAGGTTTAAAGACATGATTGGTAAACTTTCAAAAATGGTACCAAACGCATTACAGAACTAAAGTATGCCTTTTAAAATTTCACTCGGCCATAATTCAAAACCCTTTAAAATACATGCATGGTTTTTGTGTTGAATAAATGGTAAATAATTCATTTGCAAATTGTCAACAAAAAAACCAAAAAACTATCGGGCAATTTCTCGCACGAAGGTAACGGATCATGGCTTCAGACCTTGTGTGCAAAACATGCGAGACAGGCTGAACAAATGCATGGTTTTTGTGTTAAATAAATGGTAAATAATTTATTTGCAAATTTTCATCAACAAAATAGTTGGCAATTTCTCATAATAAGGTACCAGTACCCGAAAGAATTGAGAAGGTGATCATGGCTTCAGACCTTGTGTGCAAAACATATGAGACAGGCTGAACAAATGTGTTTTTTCCCAAAATCTTAAATTTTTGCCACTTGATATAGACCCCTTGCACGGCGGCCATGACAGAGGGCAGGTTTTTATATTTAAATGTGTGACAATAGATCCATCAAGTGCATACTCGTGCATGATGCAATGTGACCAGGTGATGCCTTCTGTCATGGCCGCTGTGCAAGGGGTCTATTTTTTCCCATCAAATCTGCACATATTACAATGCTAGCCGAGTCATTTTGTTTTTAAAGAAACAATTATGATCAACTTCTGAACCCTTTTAATCCAATGGTATTATTTTATATGAAAAAGGAAAGAATTTACAAGTCAACTTCATCTAGGCCTACTTACTAACTTTTGTCCAAATTAAAATATAATCGTCATTTCTTCCTGCCAAATTTGTTTTTCTATCAGATCTGCACCTATTAAATGACGGCTAACATTGGTTATTTAGTAATTTTGTCGAGGAATAGTGATGTCCGACTTGTAAATTCTTACGGTATTTTTTTCATATACATTGAACACGGATTTGGGTAAATTTATATGTTGGAATCGATAGCTTATTCAATTCTAAGATATACTTCCCACTGACACTTCGTCGCAAATGTTGCATTTCTGAGATAAATAAATGATAAAATTACTGCATAAAGTAATGCACAAAATGACGTGGCGAGCGGTCTGTGCGTAAGCGCGACAACAGAGGGCGCTGCGCGCGCGCGTGAATGGTTATCTTGTGCACTAACTGAAGGCAATTTTTGAGGAAGAAAACGTGATTTTTCTACAGAAAAGCAACATTTGCGACAAAAGTGCAAGTGGGAAGTATATCTTAAAATTACATTATGTGTTGATTTCAGGAGGTAATTTCCTTAAAATCTTTGTTCAATGTATACGAAAAAAATACCATTCTTACTCGTTAAATCATAGAGCAAGGTTAAATCAACAGAGGAAGGAAAACATTTATCGTTGCTGCATGGCCCAGTTTCCGGACACGGTTCGAATTTTTTTAATTTTGTAAAATGTCCTTCGAATATCTGTCCTTCGTCTCTCCTAATTTTGATTAGCCCCTGCTTCTGGCGGTCATTATTTTATACTCAGAAATCTATAGAAGCAAACCTAAAAAAGTCCAACGACGAACGTTTTACGCTGCCGACTTGGGGAGCACATCGGTACATTCGTAGGGCGTACAGTGCGCTTCCGTACGTACGTCCATATCCGTAAGAGTATGTCACCAGTCTTGCATCATTATTCATTAGCAATGATATCATCTTTGCGATTGGGCGATTCCAAAATGACCTTCGTTTGAATATGTATGTTCAGGTCAAAGTCCCTGGTCTCACGTGACAGGTGGAAAGATTCCAAAGACTGTCTTACAGACTGAACCCAATGGCACATAAACTAGTACCCTGTCCACACGGTGCAATGTCGACCGCGCAGTACACAAACCAAGCAACGTAAGACAGTCTTTCACAAAGACTAGCTATTGTTGTGCAAACATTTGTTTTATGGTTTACGAGAAAGGTGGACGATACTTTGGGGTAATCTAAACTCCTCAAAAAAAGGTTCGGAAAGTCAAGTTTGACTGACAATTTCTCTCTTTGTTACAAAATCATTTTCCTTGAATTGGGTATCATTGGAAAGCCATGTTATTCCTCTTTACAGTGATGTGTCATTTGTTATGATTAATCAATTGGGGGATGTGCAGTATAGCGGAATACAGGGGTGGGTGGAAAGTGAAATGTCACAAAATTCACTGCTATTGTCATGCAGTGGAGGATGGGAATGTGAATGCACTTTTTGACATTTCACTTTCCACCTACCCCTGTATTCCGCTATACTGCACATCCCCCAATTGATAAATTATAACAAATGACACATCACTGTAAAGAGGAATAACAGGGCTTTCCAATGATACCAAATTCAAGGGAAATGATTTAGTAACAAGAGAGAAATCGTCAGTCAAACTTGACTTTCCGAACTTTTTTTGGAGGAGTTTATATTTGAATTACACTTTCTCTTTTTACTTTGACATATTGGAAATTGTGGAGCAAGCCGTAATAAGGTAACCGTAAGACATTTTCCGTAAGCACGGCGCAAGTGCACTGCTAACATGCATGGTCCTCCTCAAGGAAATGCTGAGTAAAAGATGGCCCAAGAAAGATGGCGTTTTTCTGCTCTGGGACGGCTTGCTTCACACTTTAAAGGCCCTGTAGATGATCTGTTTTTGAGCGATTCTGCGAATAAAACCATTATAAATCAAAAGAAAGACATCAACAAACTCATCCGAAGAAATTTCAGCTTTGTCAAATGTACCACGTTTAAAAAAACCATGAAAATCCATATGTGTTTTCCTGGTCTTGGCGGGGTGTTTGAAATATTCGTTCTCAGTTGATCGGGTAGTATGTGGCTTGCGTCATGCACTCTGTGGCGCACATACTGCGTGTACGCGCGATCCATAAAAATGCATCGCGTTGGAACACGCACACGGAGTACACAGCGCCCATGCATTTTGGACCGCGTAGATGCGAACCAAAAATAAGTAAATCGTTTGCAAACGATCTAAATAATTTCATCTTTACGGATTATTTTCTGGTAAAATTATATCATTTTGAGCGAAAACCTTTTAATGGATAGTTGCTATTAATTAAATCTTTACCTTTAGAACTTTTCCCCTGTAAACTCGTCGATTACTTTTTGGGGTCATTGCAAATGATCCACTGAGCCTTTAAAGGCAGCGGAAGACGGCTTAGCGTTGTAGCCAACTCCATCGACAATATTTATTTTAAATTTAAAATATTTAAAGACACAGGCTCGTCAGCAATGCGCGCGCGCCAAATTCGTGCCACGAAATACGCAGCTCTATGGGGACCATGCAATCACGTGCAGTGTACGCACACAGGGACTAATGAAACAGCTTTCACTACTTTCGCCGGTACCCATTTGCTGAGGTCAAGCAACTTTTTCAATAAGGGAATTTCCCCTAGTCACGCAATGATGATTGACAACCGGAACATGCATCCCATTGGTTGGGTGCAGCCGACCTGGTATGGCCACGCCCACAACGTACCAACGAAAATGCTCTACTATAGTCACGCAAAAATAATCCGCCATTTTTTGCACAAACTGCGAATTGTGGAAAATTAAACCTCATCAGCGCACGGTAGATCGGTGCCATCAAACGAGCTTGTAGGAACTGAAGGTAGGCATTTTGTATTTAGGTATAACGTGTGGGTTTGGTTAATGGTTTTTTTTTTATTATATCCGCCATTTACTTCTTCAACATTTGTACCAGATCAAAAATTCGTCACTATTCCTTGACGCGGAATCATTTTTCCTGCGTTGTTGTGAGGCATATGCAACACGATATGTGGCAGAGGGTACCCCCTGGCACTGGCCCTACTCGTGTATTGTTCCCCATTGTGTCTCGAATTTTCAAGGAATTCCTTTCCTTTTTTAGGGAGGTTTGTGTGTTAAACAAAGGGTAAAAGGGTGTTGAGGAAAAGGTACGTCGGTGGAGAGTCCCTTTGCTACATATCGTGCTGGGTATATTGTCATGTGAGGAATACTGTGCATATATTTTGCAGTGGGCCGTGCAATCTGTGACACTGTGGAAATGTGTTTGATGTAATGGAATATAATTTATACTCTTTTTATTTAGTTGAACCTATAAGGAAGTCATTCAACGTATTGTTGAAACTCGGAAAACACTACAACGCCAAATTCGTGCCACGAAATACGCATGCTTTTGTTATGGAGCTGCGTATTTCGTGGCACGAATTTGGCGCGCGCGCGCATTGCTGACAATCCTGTGCCTTTAAGGAAAGGCATTTGTCTCCTGATTTCCGTCTCTCGAGATTGGATCACGCTCTGCTACGGCCGGTATACAGGCTAAGTTTTAAGTAACTAACTCTCGATGGTCGTCCTACGAAAATTACCACAGTCGATATTCGATCATGCATGAAGAGCGACCACTAACGAAGATCGAATGAAGCCTTGGGAGGTCGTACATGTGCGTCGCTCATCAAGCGCTGAGCTTCAAACGTCTAGACGCACTGTGTGGTTTTCCAGCGGCGCGTCAAAAACAACTCTTGCTAGGCGCTCGACGCACAACGCGCTTGTGCAACAGGCCCGTCAAATCGCTTCGTCGAACGAAGGGAGCCGTTTACATAACACATTTGCTTCGTCGAATGAAGCAATGTCGTCGAATGAAGCAGTGCGTCGAATGAAGCAATGTCGTCGAATGAAGCTATTTCCTTCATCGAATGAAGCGATTCTAATCAACGTCGAATGAAGAGGCGTGCGTTCACATCAGAAAATCTCTTCGTCGAATCATCGTCGAAGGAAGCGATTTGTCTAATGAGAACTGGGTCATAGACTAAATTGTCGATCGGTGTCAGCAAATTACCACAATCGATACTCGATCATGAATCGAAACTGATCATCTGTGCAGACTTCCAAGTTTCTTTTGGATTCGGTCTTTTTGTAAAGAGATTTCATTTATTATTTATGAAGGAAGGAAACAATTTCCTTCTGATCCTCCATGCTTCCATTTCAGAATCACTAACATATTAGACACATTGATTTCACCGAAACAAATCCAAAATGTACATCGCTATTGGAAAATGAAAGTTGAAATTCATAGTAGTATGCACTACCAGCACTCGACCGTCTCTTTCACGCAACGCGCAGTAACAAGCAGTGATATCGTTAAAAGGGTCGTGGCCATGACCTTGCACCATAAGGTTGTGTGAGATTGGTGCAATCTCACTATCACATACACCCAACAATAGAATCGCTCAAATAGGCTCCATTTCCTATTGTAAGCTCTCTGGCTGCCTCCAGGAATCAATCACGGTGACGTCAAAGGTAGACACCCGGAGGTACGTGGAATGGTTTATTTCCTACCTCCATAGTCGTATTTCAACAGTAACGCCGATATGAGCAACTGAGCTTTACAAGTTGATAAAAGAAATCGTTGTGCAATTTTTTTCAGGTAATGTTTACTGGAAAGTCACTACGATCGACGCGGATTAAGAAATGACTAAATTGCGGTTAAACGTACTTCCGCCATTTGTATGTTCTTTTAATTTTGTTTCATTTCAATGGCGATCAAGCACCATACCAGCAGCCGATTTCACGAAAAATTGCGTAGCTTGCGCAACTTTTAAAAATAGCATAATTAAGCCCTATAGGCTTGCGTGTAATAGACTACTAAAATGTGACGTCAGTTGCCATGGTAATTGGGTCTAAACATTCGCTGGTAATCTGAAACGTCCATTGGTATAGTGCAGGGAAACAGTTCACTGGTTTTAGTGTAGACCCAAAAACCATGGCAACACACAAAGGGTGACGTTTTCACTTTAGTAGTCTATTATCACAGGAATGTTGCACAAGTGGGCTTAGCGCAGTGCGTAAGGATTCGTGGAATCGGCTGCTGGGGCCAATTTCATGGCGCTGTTTAATACAAAAATTATATTCAGCACATAATTGAGAAGCTTTTGCATTTCCCCAATTCTCACTTTGTAGTTCAACCGCCAAGAACTGCCATGGATGTTTCGAGCAAATACGCAGAAACCGTACCCTACACGGATAATGTGGTTGCTATGCAACCAGTCCCCTACTCAACCGTGCAACCAGTCCCCTACGCAACCGTCGGAACTCCACAAGCAGTTACCGTGGTTACAAGTCAGCCAGGCGTTACCACTCTCATAAACGTATGATTAAAAAAAAACAATTTATATATTCTTGGGTTTCACTTTCTTGACAACCGGTTGCTATCCGCCATTACTTTGTTCATACTATGGCACGCCGAAGCGGAAATAATTCAACACCGATAATTTAATGTTGACGCATATTTTCGCAAATATTGCGCAAGACAAAACAGTTGGCATGACTTTTTAAAAGTTTGATAGACTGTTTGAAACTGGCATACCGTGCTTTTGTTGGCAATTTTTTTTTAAATGTTGAGACTTGAATTTTATGCAGGGTTGATGGCAAAACTATCAGTGTTGAATTATTTTCGCTTTGGCGTGCCATCAAAGTGAAACCCAATAATATATTGACAAGTTTCAAATTCACACTGGCAGCCTCGTTTCAAATGCTCCATCGTATTACGTCACACGTCTTTTCATTTGCAAATTTTATCACAAAATAAAGCACCGAGACCCTCGTTTTCGATGACAATTTGAAATTCCCTAATACAATTGTAGAATTTTGTTGAAATGTTTTCACATTATTTTGTTACCCGCTCTGGAAAAAGGTAATATAAGTCGCGGAGGCTAGGCCGAGTTTTTGCCACCATAATAACAATGGAAATTATTGGCGGTGCCTAGATACCGCCTGGAATGTCCGTATTTCGCCTGGAATTTTCTTTGTGTTTTTTGTATTTTTAACGAGCATGCTGGATCTGCCACAGATTTCTTCTTTAATACGGTCGCAAAAACTCGACCTAGCCTGCGCGACTTATACTATATATATTTTCCAGAGCGGGTCACGTTTAAAGGCAGAGGCTCGTCAATATGCAATGCACGCGGGAGGCCAAAATCGTGCCACGAAATACGCAGCTCCATAGCAAAGGCATGAAGCTGCGTATTTCGTGGCACGAATTTGGCCTAAAAATATAGACGAGTTGTTACTGTTTTAACCAAACATGAGATGACATAAAACTACTTCGTTCGTTGTTCTGCTCAGTAGCGAAACCATGCAACATCGAGAGAAAAGTTTGGTTTTTAGAGAAATCGCCAATGTAAACAAGATGTGACGTCATCTGTTTCTTTATCAAAACAAGGTGAATCAGGATTTCCGCTACCCCCGAGGCATACCACGTGACTGGTCAACTGGTCTCTTTGGCTGTTTTGAGGACTTTGGCGGATGTGAGTAACTGGACTTTTAGTTTTTTTTCTTTTTCTTTATTTTTTATCTCCCAGAGTAAAAGTAAAAGCTGTGAATTTTAGTTCGTGATGTCGACTTTAAAGTTGAATAATTTTTAACAGTGTTGTACATTAAAGGCCTTAAGTAAAGAAATCAGTTTGCAAAAAAATTATGGCCAATGTGGCATCCAGTGCAAAAGCTCTATGGTGAGGCTGACATCCGGGAACCTCATTTGATTTTCCCATTCACTTATACTTCCGATGGTCAAGTTTTTTTGGCGGGCTTTATTGACAAATTTCAAGATTACACTGGCAGCCTCGTTTCAGATGCTGAGCCATTGTATTACGTCACGCGTCTTTTCATTTGGAAATGTTATCACAAAAGAAAGCACTGCGTCACTGTACAAATTTCACTACCACATGTTTGTCCCACAATCATGAACACATGAGGCAGGTAACTGCTTATGAATGAGGTACCTGATGTGTTAGTGACTAGCACCCCAAGTAGATCAAACCACTGTTCCTCATGTGCATCAAGTGATGGTTTAATTTGTTATCTCGCGTCTCATGCACGTGTGGGGCCGGAAAATTTAAAAAGTAAAATTGAATGGTCACTTCAGGTATGTGAAGTGATGGTCAGAGCGTGATGAGCAGCATGTGTTGCACCTGAGGTGTAAGATGATTGACAATTAAAAAGTGTTTACTGAAAATAATTTCATCTCTCGCACATGAAGTGTTTCCATTTAAGCTTTGACTATCACACCAGGCACATGAAACACTTGAGGTGACACTCGCCTCAACATGAAGTGACAGTCACCTCAACATGAGGTGAAACTCGCCTCACCATGAGGCGTATGCATTGCTCAGCGCAACACTTCAGGTGCATGAGCTTGGTAGAATCACGTGCATGATGTAGAGTAACTTTTTACAGTGTGAGACCCTCGTTTTCGATGACAATTTGAAATTCCTCAATCAGACAATTTTCACGTGTTTTAGGCGCGGCTGGTCTGTTCTGCGCGCCATGCTACGCCTGTCATGTGGCTTCTAAGATGGGGGAGCCTTGTTGCACGCCGTGCTGCACGCCTAACGCTGCGCTCGTCATGAGGGCGTATATCCGTGGACGTCACAACATTCAGGTACTGTCTGGTCTCGAGATTAATACATGTAAATCTCATACACAACGTCAGGGTAGCAGAGTTTGCCTGCAGTAGACGGAACAAATATGGTGGCCGGAATTACACCATTGTTAAACGTCGCTAAATTAAAAGGAATATTATCATGATTACAAAGATACTGCTACCCAACGACGTATAGACCGTATCGAATAGCCGCCATTTCGTGGGGCAGTTTATTTGTTCCTTGAGGACATGCATGATTGCACATATTGTGCGTCCATTATTGAACAGTTTAAAGGCACAGGCTCGTACGTCAGCAATGCACGTGCGCCAAATTCGTGCCACGAAATAAGCGGCACCATAGTAAAGGCACGGAGCTGCGTAATTCGCGCGCGCATTGCTGGCGAGCCTGTGCCTTCAAGTAACAAAAGGTGCCCCACGAAATGGCGGCTATTCGATACGGTCTTTACAGAAAATGTAGCTATAGCTGTAGTGATATGTTCATAAAATCTACAGATCATGGAAAATAACACAACATTATATTGCGAATAAAAAGTCCAGATAACCTGTGTTAAAGGAGTGTGACCAGATCACTTTTTTTTACCCATAACTCCCCGGGACTTACCTTATGGGTCATGAGATTTTTATATCATATCATCCGTTATATTTTTCTGATTACGAAACTGAAACTCCCGCGCTTCTAGGCCGCATATTTCCGAGGATATCGTCGAAAATCCACCGATTATTTGTAAACTAATTTTCCAGTATCAACGTTTATCCACTGAAAGCCGACTCGATAGTTTTGTTCAATTTTTTACTGGAAATCGCGGATGTTTTCGGGTTTTTGGGACATGGGAGGTGTGTATGGGAGTTACTTGATAATATTGGTAAGTTACATCGAAAACTATTTTCCAGAAACTCTGGTCATGCTCCTTTAATGTCATCGGTAGTCTTCGGAGCTACACTCGGGTCACATCACAAAACAATCCGATCGCCGACTAATTTGATGCCGATGGGCGTAGCTCGATCAGGCGCAGCTTGGTCCTGAAAAGTCTCTCATTCTGTGGATGTGTTCTCGGCAAGGTGGACCTCGGGGTACGGGTGGGTATCAACTAATAAATGAGCACATTTTCATGATGTTGATTTTGTTGTTATTATTACAGGGCTCGATCCTGGGTGATTGTTGTTCCGTGTGCTGTTGTGCGCAGTGCGCCGTCTGTCAGATGTCACGCGAGTTGGATAACATGAGGGAGGGTCGTGCCGCTCCATAGATACAGTCTGGTGGGACGTCACGATTGATTACATGTGCGTTTTTCTCTGGTCCCACGACTGCCACAAGTGAACTAAACGTAACGGTATCTTGTCTGATACGTTTTCGAATGTTTTTATAACGTCTGTTGTCTTTGCCAAGATCTTCATTTTTGGACGTTTCTATCAAAGAAGGTTCAATTTGACGCTTTATGCTTTTTAGGTTAGTATTGCAGCGGTTAATAGGGGAAACTAGCGCAAAGCCATAGCCGAAGATAACCACTGCATTTGAAAAACGTCTATCGATACATTTTTTTTAAAGATCACAATTTAAAACTTACAAATACTTACATTATTATTACATGTGAGAAAAACGCTTTCTTACATTTTTTTAAAAATCTTTGGAATTTAAAGTGAAAAGTATATCAGTGATTATGTAATGTCACTTCGTACTCCTATTATAAAGCTTGTATTTCGTTCAGTACTTTGTTGGTCATAATTATGGTGTTCAAAAAATATTATACTCTATATAGACCGTATCGAATAGCCGCCATTTCGTGGCAGTTTCTTTGTTCCTTGAGGACATGCACATATTGTGCTTCCATTGTTGAACGGTTTAAGTAACAAAAGGTGCCCCACAAAATGGCGGCTATTCGATACGGTCGGCGGTCTGTAGGTAGTCTTTGTGAAAGACGGTCTAACGTTGCTTGGTTCGTGTGGACAGGGAACTAGTTTATGCGCCGTACGTGCGGTCGATATTGCACTGTGTGGACAGGGAACTAGTTTATGGGTGCTGTTTGTTAGACCGTCTTTGGAATCTCTTCACGTGTCACGTGGTTTGCTCGCGAAATTCCGAGCACATTCCTACGTGACGTAATGATTAGCATATCCTGTTTCCGAATGTATGGCGTGTGAAGGTCGTGTACCCTGTACCTCGAAGTAGTTGTACTGTATGCCTATACAACTCTATACAACTCTATGACTGTATGCAAGACTTTCCACACGACGTAACGATAAACAAAAATGTCCGTGGTGATTTTGAGGATTTATGATGGCGGATCTTCACCGTGTTAACAGAAGCGACGAGGATTATATCAAAAGACAGACAGTTTAGCAAAGGATGCATGAGGTACTTCTTAGCGGCGTAGGTGCAAGATTTGAAGAAAGGTAGGAATGCTGTAAAATGATGGTGTTTACAAAATATCCGCATATGCTGAAGGAGAATTGTAACGAACGACATGTTTGCATAGGCCATGGAGGAAGAAATCATGGAAATGTTTCTTCCTCCATGCATAGGCCTACACACATGACACACTACACATGCTACATGATGCAGATTCACTCGCATCGTGGTAAAATTTTACTGAAATGCCTGCACTACATTTGTCTTAAGTTATTACGGCATAATATCACCAAAACGTGAAATTCCGTTAAGAAATCGTAATTTTATTGTGGAAATGTTAATGATTTCGGAAAGAATTGGGAAGTTGATCACGGCTTCAGACCTTGCGTGCATAGGCCTACTGCTTGCAAAACATATGAGACAGGTTTGTAAATTTCTAAGGGATTCCTCGCAAAATCTTAAATTTTGCCACTCGGAATGTTATTAATTTCCCATTAAATATGTACATTCCAATGCTAGATCTGAGATGATTCATTTTAAAGAAAACAATTATGATAAACTTCCCAAATCTTGTCACGGCGACGACCCTCCTGAGTTTGTCCTCCAGATGGGGGGCTGGGGGAGGGGGTGGGGTGGACAAGGTGGGGTGGGGGGGACAAGGTGGGGTGGGGTGGGGGGGGGTGGACAATATAGCCATGTGGGGAAACGCACATAGCAGCTAACAGGAAAGCAACATAGCATGGGCTCTATTTGTTCACACTTCCAATCTGGAGGACAAACCGGGTAAATTTGGTCTGCAGGAAACATGTTTTAGCAATGAAAATATTTCAAGTGTTTGCTTGAAAACACTTTAATTATGTCATGCTCCATTGCATTCTAACCATTTCTTTCACTTTCGTTTCTCTTTTTTCTCCTCAGACCCACAAATTAGCAGAGTTTCAATAAAGTACGGTACAGAAGATGGAATCTCTGTCGGCAAAGTATTTCTGCGAGGTAAAATTTGTTGTAATTTATAATCTTTTCTTTAACAAAAATTCCAATGTCACAAGATAGCAGTCAATCCACCAATGATGTCACACACAAACCCCGGGCACAAACCCATGTTGAGCATTTACTGGTATTTCCTTTTGCAGTCTCTGTACAGGGGAACAGTGACAATAATCACATAATTATTAATACAAGATCCACCTTATAAGAAGCTTTTCATGCTGATATTACAAAAAAAAAGTTAAAACGGGGCACTTTTGCCTACACAAGTGTTCAGTTCAGCTTTATGCATGAACAACTCGTACCTGTTTGAAACAGTGTAGTAGAGACCAGACCTGTGGAAAATGCTGTGTCCTTGATGAGTCACGGGGGGAAATGAATTTAGTAATTACAATTAAACGCCGTTTTAGACAGATTCTTACCAAATTCTCACGATTTACTATCGTATGCGATTCTTTTGCTTTTTTCTTCAGAAAATGAGGAATAAGATTGACCTCCATCTACACGGGATTCTCATCAGTCCGTATACTTCGCGACTACTTGCGGCTTCTCCCAACAGAAGAGTGTGCAATCCTTTGTCTCCACGCTTTGTTCTTCTTTTAATGTAAAATGTCCTGTTGCTGCTTCGTGTCTGGGGTTTCCATATTTTGATGAATGATGGAAAATTAAAGCTACACAAGACTTTTTATTTCAAATGTCCTGCAGCTAGCTGCACGACTTTGTGACTTATGTCAATTGCAACGGACAGCCACACACAAAACAGTAGTCTTTTAATAAATCAGAATGAATTAGACTGTATTGAAGCCTTGCTTGACAAATTCTTTTTTGAGCATGTAATCAGCTACATGTAAGTACATGTACACTCCATGGTGTATTCACATAACATGGAGGCCTAATTGAAAGGTACAACTTCCATGCAGATGTACATGTAACTAGGACAGTTCTTTAATAATCATGAATGAACCTACATGTTGAAATTTTGAGCAAACTGTCCAAGGAGGGGATATAGACACATTTTGTGCCCTTGTAAAAGTGCCCAATTTCATGGTGATGCTTGGCTTACTGATGTCATGAGATTAGCTAGTGGATTTTGAAAGTTCATTTTTCTGAGCTATAAAGGTACATGTACATGTATATTCCTGCTTAAACGAGAATGATTTTGGGCCATGGGGTCAAAGACTTGCGACGTGTCACAAGTATACCAAATCCATCACATCTCGCAACGGGTTCAGCGAGTTCCGATGGATTTGGCTACTTTTGCGACACGTCACAATTCTTTGTGATATCAACCCCTGCTCCTATATAGAAAAGCGTACATGTAAACAAAATTTGACAGTTTGAGTCCACTGGGAAGCATGCCTCCAACTACACGAAATAAATGCTACTGTACATAACAATTGAACTCTGACCTCCAAGTTTTTGTTTATTCTTTACATGTATAGTCATCAGTGCTTGGGACAATTATTTTTTTGGAAAGACAAGTAAATTCATAAGAGTGCCTGCATTGATATAGCAACACAGCAAGCTGTATTAATAACGTCACTTATAAGATTTGTACTAATTATTAGTACTATAGTAAAACAATATGCTTATCACAAGAAAATGTTTATGCCCTATCTTTCAATCATTGCTCTCATTCCTTAGGTTTAAAGACATGATTGGTAAACTTTCAAAAATGGTACCAAACGCATTACAGAACTAAAGTATGCCTTTTAAAATTTCACTCGGCCATAATTCAAAACCCTTTAAAATACATGCATGGTTTTTGTGTTGAATAAATGGTAAATAATTCATTTGCAAATTGTCAACAAAAAAACCAAAAAACTATCGGGCAATTTCTCGCACGAAGGTAACGGATCATGGCTTCAGACCTTGTGTGCAAAACATGCGAGACAGGCTGAACAAATGCATGGTTTTTGTGTTAAATAAATGGTAAATAATTTATTTGCAAATTTTCATCAACAAAATAGTTGGCAATTTCTCATAATAAGGTACCAGTACCCGAAAGAATTGAGAAGGTGATCATGGCTTCAGACCTTGTGTGCAAAACATATGAGACAGGCTGAACAAATGTGTTTTTTCCCAAAATCTTAAATTTTTGCCACTTGATATAGACCCCTTGCACGGCGGCCATGACAGAGGGCAGGTTTTTATATTTAAATGTGTGACAATAGATCCATCAAGTGCATACTCGTGCATGATGCAATGTGACCAGGTGATGCCTTCTGTCATGGCCGCTGTGCAAGGGGTCTATTTTTTCCCATCAAATCTGCACATATTACAATGCTAGCCGAGTCATTTTGTTTTTAAAGAAACAATTATGATCAACTTCTGAACCCTTTTAATCCAATGGTATTATTTTATATGAAAAAGGAAAGAATTTACAAGTCAACTTCATCTAGGCCTACTTACTAACTTTTGTCCAAATTAAAATATAATCGTCATTTCTTCCTGCCAAATTTGTTTTTCTATCAGATCTGCACCTATTAAATGACGGCTAACATTGGTTATTTAGTAATTTTGTCGAGGAATAGTGATGTCCGACTTGTAAATTCTTACGGTATTTTTTTCATATACATTGAACACGGATTTGGGTAAATTTATATGTTGGAATCGATAGCTTATTCAATTCTAAGATATACTTCCCACTGACACTTCGTCGCAAATGTTGCATTTCTGAGATAAATAAATGATAAAATTACTGCATAAAGTAATGCACAAAATGACGTGGCGAGCGGTCTGTGCGTAAGCGCGACAACAGAGGGCGCTGCGCGCGCGCGTGAATGGTTATCTTGTGCACTAACTGAAGGCAATTTTTGAGGAAGAAAACGTGATTTTTCTACAGAAAAGCAACATTTGCGACAAAAGTGCAAGTGGGAAGTATATCTTAAAATTACATTATGTGTTGATTTCAGGAGGTAATTTCCTTAAAATCTTTGTTCAATGTATACGAAAAAAATACCATTCTTACTCGTTAAATCATAGAGCAAGGTTAAATCAACAGAGGAAGGAAAACATTTATCGTTGCTGCATGGCCCAGTTTCCGGACACGGTTCGAATTTTTTTAATTTTGTAAAATGTCCTTCGAATATCTGTCCTTCGTCTCTCCTAATTTTGATTAGCCCCTGCTTCTGGCGGTCATTATTTTATACTCAGAAATCTATAGAAGCAAACCTAAAAAAGTCCAACGACGAACGTTTTACGCTGCCGACTTGGGGAGCACATCGGTACATTCGTAGGGCGTACAGTGCGCTTCCGTACGTACGTCCATATCCGTAAGAGTATGTCACCAGTCTTGCATCATTATTCATTAGCAATGATATCATCTTTGCGATTGGGCGATTCCAAAATGACCTTCGTTTGAATATGTATGTTCAGGTCAAAGTCCCTGGTCTCACGTGACAGGTGGAAAGATTCCAAAGACTGTCTTACAGACTGAACCCAATGGCACATAAACTAGTACCCTGTCCACACGGTGCAATGTCGACCGCGCAGTACACAAACCAAGCAACGTAAGACAGTCTTTCACAAAGACTATCTGTAGGTTATGTACATGTATATTATTAGTGAAGTAGATTGATCAGTACGTTACCGCAGTGTTGTTTGCTTCATAACTCTATAATTTTTATTCATCCATATTGTACTATTTAGACATTTTTTGAGCCTTTGTTTAATTTTTGTTTTTACGCCCTATACTGCTAGGCTTCCACTTCTATAAAATACCACATCTATTTTTGCACATTATTCATTTTTTATGGTATAGTTTAGATGCTGAGCAAAACATTTGTGCGATTTCAAAACGGTAAATAAAGGTAAAGTTTTGTCAAGCGTCTTTCAAGTGAAGTATCGGTTTTGCAATGTGCAAAATATTTGTGGCCAGATTTTCCTTGGATTCAAATGATGTGACAATGGACAATCAAGGCTTCTCCTTATGCCTGATGGTGCACATGGACAAAGCACGTATGCCTAAGATGGCCGGCCGTGCAAAGGCTCTACTTTCTCTTGGTGCTGTTTAATGGTAGGTACATGTAAACCTCTTCGGAATTTTGATGCATGTGTTCAACGCAAACGCACACCACTCATTAGGCCCTGTCCTAATTTTATAAGCCAAGTATGTATACGTCTTCAAGAAACACTAGAGCGATGATAGACGGCTTCGTCGCTGGTCCTCATATTCAGTCGTTGTATGTGGAATATTAGACTGGTTCCCGCTCTACATATTCCACATACAACGACTGAATATGAGGACCGGCTACCGTGTAGTGTTTAAAATAGCACTATGCATTACGTCATGCATTTATTTTTAGGAGCGCATAACCGTTAATTTTCAAAGCGCGCTACGGCACGAGTGTATAACAATTTGAAAAGGGTTATTCCATATTTGGCCAATAAAACACATGCCCATTATGCACCTATCAATTGTCTCCCCCCCCCCCCCCCCCCCCCCCACTCCCCCTCCCCTCCCCGCGCTACCCCACCAACAATCAAATTCAAACCTTGTCTGCATCATCGTAAAATGAACACGCGGAAACACTGACGAATCGTATCCGACGATTAACGATAACGTCCGGCCGGTCGTGCATTCGGGTAACTTCGGGAACCTTTTTTTTGGGAAAAGGAGGAATTCCTCCTGTGTCAATATGGTGGACTAACATGTATACTAGTAGTCTGGTACACCGACCTGCTGTGGACGATGCATGCTCGAGCATCCACAGCAGGTCTGGGTACGAGACTAGTATAGACCAATCCGGTAACTAAGGTCTCCTTCCCTGTATCCGCCATTGCTGGGGGACTTCCACTGAATGAACTGTATGTTTTTGTTAATGCTGAAGCTGCACAGCCCATGCACTGGACGCCCCAGCTATGGCGGATATAAAGGGAGGAGACCTTAGTTACCAGATTGGTCTATACTGGCGGACCTAAATATCTCAGAATAGTCGGGATATTTTGGTCTTGAAACCAAAGTCAATGAGATGCAGTTGTCCTCGTTCCTAAGGGGAGCCCACTATTAACATTTTAGTCTACCAGCTGCGCCTGCAACAGATATATTCTGACGAGGAGATTGTTGCAGTATTTGACAGATAGACAGAACCCGACCTCGGCCCCCATGGTCTACTGCTACTATAATGCTACTGGAACGAGGATGCTCGACCACCCCCGGGACGAGGTTGGACCAAACCAGACAAGTGGAATATGTGGAGCGGGAACCAGTCTATACACGGACCTGCCTCAGTATCGCCAGAGGGCGCTATACGAAACTTGTCAACCAGTTTCCAGTAGAGGGCGCTGCTTGCCAATGCAATGTGCACTTTTTTTCTGGGTCCTGTGACAGCTAGCTAGCTGTGTGCATGATTTGGTAAGCATAGCCATAGGTTTTTAAACATATTTAATAGTAAATACCATGCACGGACACCCAGGATTTGCCTTTTTATGATCTATAAATTATTATAAACCGTGTAAATGTTAGGGCATTCCTTATAAGATGCATATAAGATCGATATAAGATGCATGTATAAAAAGTGTCACATAAAATTATATTAGGCCTACTCCTGGAATCGGAGGCAGCCCGTCCACCTCCTTGTCCTGGCCATATTTTTGAGATAGGTGTAACTCCAGTGACCATTGATAGACAAATTATTATTGTGATTATTCCATTGTTACTGCGGTGTATTTCTATTGTGACGTCATGTAAATACCTTGGAGATACACCGCAGTTTTCTTTCGTCGGATTAGTCTATCTATAAGTAGGCTACCCCTAGAACTATGGGGGATATAGTATCCCCCATAGGTAATGTTGACAAAACAAAATCCCAGCAGTTCCGGCAACTCCCGGGAGTTCCGGAAAATCCGGCTTTTACCGAATGCCTCGATCATGCATGTGGATGCATCGCACATGTTCCCGTTCATTTCCCAACATTATTTTCGGAGAATTTAGTGGACAAATGGTACCGAGATTCCGTAGACACACGCAAGGTGAGTGTCTCAAGAACTATCAGACGGAGTTTGGTGCAATTGGTGGCGATTGGGCAGCGGATTATTGCGCTAGCCGAAAACGTTTCGGTCCGATCTTAAAGTTCAGGCGCCGCCATATTGGAAAAAAACAACATTACCTATGGGGGATACTATATCCCCCATAGTTCTAGGGGTATAAGTAGGCCTAACGCCCCATATTATTTTGTTCAGCTTCAGCAGTTTCTACCAGACTACCTGTCTGCTTGTCACTCCGGAAGCTTAAAACGATGGATTTGGACACCTTACCCAGTCTGCAAGATGACTCGGACCACTACATGTTGGCCTTCGAGGCGTTCTGTAATAGCATGGACGTTTCGGGGTCGTATGAAAAATGGGTTAACAAAGAATTTGCACAGTTGGTCATCTCTAAATTGGCAGCGACACATGACTGTGAGCTACGAATACTGGGGATTGGCAGTGGGGCAGGTAAATATATTCATATTGAAGGAGTGTGACCATTTTTTTTTCCCAAAAAAGATTTCGTTCTTGCATAACAATCATATAAAATACCTCCCCAAAATCTATGTATGGGAAGAAAACCAGAAATTTGCAAAGTCCAATTTGGATGTAGAAGCAAAAAGGTTGGTATAATCACTGCATTGCTTTAATGGATAAATTAGTTTACTAAACTTTCGTAGTTTTTTTATAATATCCCCAGAATCATACAAATTGAAAACATGAAATTTCAGGAATGAGAAAAATATGACACGTGATATGGTATTAAAATCTCAGGTATTTTTTTTGTATACATTGAACACAGATTTGAATGAAATTACCTCCAGATCATCAAATTCTGAGATATACTTCCCACTTGCACTTCTGTCGCAAATGTTGCATTTCTGAGATAAATAAATGATAAAATTACTGCATAAAGTAATGCACAAAATGACGTGGCGAGCGGTCTGTGCGTAAGCGCGACAACAGAGGGCGCTGCGCGCGCGCGCGCGCGCGCGTGAATGGTTATCTTGTGCAATAACTGAAGGCAATTTTTAAAGAAGAAACATGATTTTTCTACAGAAAAGCAACATTTGCGACAAAAGTGCAAGTGGGAAGTATATCTTAAAATTACATTATCTGTTGATTCCAGGAGGTAATTTCCTTAAAATCTCTGTTCAATGTATACGAAAAAAATACCATATCTCAACACCAATGGGAAAAATGGGGCCATCGAAAAATGTGATTTGGTCTCACTCCTTTAAAGTGCGTGTATTAAATTACCGATATTCAGACGATGTTAAAAAAAAAATTTAACTGGAATTTCATTTTTCCCAAAAATTGTTTCATCCAACACATCAATAGAGTGACAGATTCTATTACAGAGAACAATTTAACTGAGTTTTAAATATACAAAATGTAACAAATTGTGTTTTCTGTAATTCATTGTTTTCAGGTGAGATGGACTGCTTAATGCTGTCCAAACTACGGCAGCAGTTTCCACGCATTAATTACCGCGTAGTTGATCCCAGTCGAGTCTTCATAGACCAGTTCAAGGAACGGGTCAAGTCAAAGGCGCATGAACTACACGGTGTTACGTTCGACTGGCGACTGCAGACTTTTGAGCAATACCGGGAGACGGGAGATGCCAGCTCATTTCACTTCATCAATGCAATACACTCCATGTACTATTTCAAGAACATCGATGATTCCTTAATGTATCTGTATAGTCTACTTGAGCCGGGCGGGGTTTTGCTTTCCATGATCACTGCAGGTGAGACGATATTGATTATTCAATGATATTGATTACCATTTGATATTGATTATCAGGTGATATTGATTATCAGCTGATATTGATTATCATGTGATATTGAGTATCAGGTGATATTGATTATCAGGGGATGTTGATTATCAGGTGATATTGATTATCAGGGGATATTGATTATCAGGTGATATTGATTATCAGGTGATATTGATTGTTCAGTGATATTGATTAGTGATTATTGATTATACAGTGATATTGATTATCAGGTGATATTATCAGGTGATCTTGATTAGCAGGTGATCTTGATTAGCGGGTGATCTTGATTATCGGGTGATCTTGATTATCGGGTGATCTTGATTATCGGGTGATCTTGATTATCGGGTGATCTTGATTATCGGGTGATCTTGATTATCGGGTGATCTTGATTATCTAGTGATACTGATTATTTGGTGATATTGATTGTTTAGTGATATTGATTGTTTAGTGATATTGATTGTTTAGTGATATTGATTGTTTAGTGATATTGATTATTTAGTGATATTGATTATTTAGTGATATTGACTATTTAGTGATATTGATTATTTAGTGATATTGATTATTTAGTGATATTATTTATTGGTGTCAGTTAACGTTACCAACGGGACTCCACAACCTACCAATCCATTCGTGATAAGGGGTCGTCCAAAGTTGTCAACATTTTTACAGTATTTTTCAAGACCCCCTCCCTCCCCCGAAATATTACTTATCAACTTTTTTCTGTCACTACTATGAAATGTCAACATTTGACAGTGCATGTAAAGTCCTACGCGGCCCTCGACCCTCCTCCCCCTTCCTATGCTTTGTAGAACCATGAAAATGGTGACAACTTTGGGCGAAATTGTCTATTCTATAAGTACATGTATAAAGAAATATTCAATAAATATTGGACGTTTTTTAAATAATTTTATGACATTTTTTACTTTACAGAGAAAAGCCAAAACTGGACGGTTCAAAACGACATCTTGGCTTTGACGCAAAGTTACAACGACCACTGTTCTCATGAAATCCAGGCCTGCGTAACGCGCCACAACTTACTCTCTACGCAGTACACGCTTGCCACTACCCCAGTTGACGTTACAGAGTGCTTCAACGAATCGTCTCGCGAGGGAAACCTGCTACTAGACTTCTTCACTCATACTGTGAATTTCCGGAAGGTGGCCTCTAAGATGGTTCTGGAGACTGTGTTAGGATGTTTTGCCAAGTACAAGAACTCGGAAGACGTCAATGATGGTAGCGTGTTACTGACTGATGCTTGGGATGTTGCTGTTATATACAAACCACAAGAATGATATGTTGTACATGAAATAATGGCCGAGTTCTGGCCCCGGGCGGTCTGTTCTTGACACGGGTTAACTCGTTCTTGCGCCCGAACCACAGGAACATGACCTGAGAACACTGTACTTGAAACAGGATCACACACCACCTATCAATCGAGAGCAAGTTACCCATGTCAAGAACAGACCGCCTGAAAGACGGGAACACGACCCGAGAACACTGCACTCGGAACAGGATCACACACCACCTATCCATAGAGAACAAGTTACCCGTGTCAAGAACAGACTGCCGGAACTCGACCAATAATATAGACTTATTACATGAACGCATATCCGCCATAACTACGGTTCTTCTATGTACACATTGTACCATTATGTCGTCACAACAAACGGCAGCCGATTTCACGAACCCTTACGCACTGCGTAAGGCCAAACAAAATAAATGGTGTGTTTACGGTATATGTAATTTTGAAATATGTAATTTTAATAAAATATTATATTTTAATAATTCCATTGATTAATTAACGTTCTCAAAATATATACATGCTTCACTGAAAAGAATTGTTTTCACTTTCAGTGCATTCAGCTTTAATTTTGGTAATGAAAAGTATTTTGCAAGTGCATGGAAATAAAACTGAATAATTTTTTTTTAATTTAAGATGTTGTTTAATTGCTTTTGTTGCTTTATATTAACATTTTGCAGTCTATTGGGCAATGGAATGTATAGTTCTAGTACCGACAGTAAAAAGCTGTTGTGATTGGCTGAAAGTTTAAACGATGCACTGGGGATTTTTGTTATGCATTTTATGCCCTAATAGTTTGTACGTGCCCCTTTAAGCATGCTTAGGTCGTGGCTGAGGCTTGAAATTACCGGTACACGCGAGTCAACGGAAGACGCGGCTCGTATGCATATGAGGAGCACGTGGAAGGTGTTTGGCGCCCTCTTGCGGTGGTGTCGTATTTTTAATGAAACGCTACAAAGGATGGATTAAAAGATTAAAAAGGCGGAGATATTTCCAAAGTGGGGTGCATTGCCGATCATAAATACAGAATCTTTTTGATGAAATGGGCAAGGAGCTTGCTTTTGTTTACTTGACAAAATATCTGAATGCAGATACAGTTGAAAAGGGTAGCCTCTAATAAATTTCACATTTCAAAACAGGCAAACAACCGACGGATCTCCACCCCCGCCTTTCCTCGCCCCTCCCCCCACGGCCTTCCTTGAATCTTTAAATGTATGGTTTCTACTTTCTAAAGACTAAAAACGATTTTGCGACGACCAAGCGGAGTTAAGCTGAAACAAGCGAAAAGTGAAATGTTATAACACAGAAAAACAACTGCAAAACCTTACTCAGCTCACTAGTTTTATAGTGCTGTTACATTTCAAAGAGTAGGGGGCCTAGTAGATGTTTTTGGAGGGAAAATTTTAACCAAAACGAGACAGAATGCCGGTGGAAGTTATTCCGACCGTGACGGATGAAGACATCCCGGGAAACAAACAGATCGACGAGCCCGTCGCGCCGACCGCCAAGCCCATGGTGGGTATTATCTACCCGCCTCCCGAAGTCAGAAGTATCCTTGTGAAAAATGACTCAATAACCAACAAAATGTGTTTATATTTTAAAACTAGTAAAAGGAAGTGATTTTGCCTTCGTTAATACTTTAGGACACCCTTTTTTGTAATAAATTTTACAGCTGTAAAACTTACTTTTTTGCTCTAAAGTCGTGATTTTAACAGTGAATAACATTCAACAATTTTCATGAAAATAGGCCTACTTTAACTTTTTTGCTCGCGACAAATGCAGAGAGTACCGCAAACTAGATGTAAACTGCAACGCAAACAGCAGAAAGTCGGCAAAGTTAAACCAAGTTTAACTTTTCCAATTGTTTCCGTTAGAACTTGCGTTGTAGTTGCTTGCGTTTAGTCTGCGTGTGTAGATGTTACGATTATATGAAAACTAGGCTTTAAACTTGCTAAATGTAGATCATTATCATAGATGTTTCCTGCAAAAAATGGAATCGATTCCGAATGGAATTGGGATTCCTTTTTGGAATCGTAGTCAACTCCGAAAATGCTGGAGTCGCCCCAGCCTTGTGGCAACCAGTGAATGATATACCAAAGAGAAAATGTACATTCAAGTAGGCTAATAAGAAAAAGAAAACAAATCAATAAGTTAATGTCATTATGTCAAGCCACCAGCAATGATCGGATTTTAAGATTAATAACATTTTATATTGGGAACCAAACTTATATAGCAACAATTTGTATTCTAGGCCTTAGGTACGTCTGTCATTTATTTGGCTCGTCCTTGCTTGAGATAAATATAGAAGTCGGATGTCACCAGTTTGAAATGTAAGTAACCAATTTAAGGTTATCTCACCTTAGATTTCCACTCAAGTAATTAAGCTTGGGAGGGGAATGGGGATTCATTCGCTTCTGTTTAGGAAAAGTGTCATAGGCCCTATTCATGCATTTTTTTGCTGGCTCTGAAACATTTATAACTTGCAGCTTGTCATATTACAGCTTCCTGACCTTTGACTCTCAGACATCGTCGACAAGACAGCAGGCTTCGTTGCCAGAAATGGTGAGTGTCAACCATCAATATTTTCCCCTTAAAATGGTCAATTAGCCATCATCATTTAGCAAATGTTTAGACCCAGTTACTTTGGTAACAGACGTCACACTTTTGTAGTCTTATTCTATAGACCGTATCGAATAGCCGCCATTTTGTGGGGCACCTTTTGTTACTTAAACCATTCAACAATGAAAGCACACTATGTGCAACCATGCATGTCCTCAAACTGCCCCACGAAATGGCGGCTATTCGATACGGTCATTTTTTTCATGCAATATACATCAGACCTGCATATTTATTAATATTGTGTGTTTTCTTAAAGGACCCGAATTTGAGCACAGAATCCGACAGAACGAGATCAACAATGCTAAATTCAACTTCCTGAACCATGGAGACCCTTACCACGCTTACTTCAGGCACAAGGTGCAGGAATTCCTTGAGGGCAAAGCCCAGGAACCATCGGCTGCACCCGCACTGCCTAAGGTAAACCGAAATCATTGATCTCATTGGAGAGACATTAGAGCAATTGTAGAATACAGGTCCCAATGGAAGTAGACTCCTCCAGTTACTAGCAAAATGTTCTTTTTAAAACATCCCGCAACATGTGTTGAAGTCATCAAGCCAGTTAAATATAATTTCTGACTGACCTAGGGGGTAAACGTCCATTGGCGTCAGACCTCTTCAAGATATTTGGGTTAAGTTGTTTGCTGTCTTGGATAAAATCGAGACTTAAAACCAAATTTTTTTAAATTCAGTTTTTATCTGACTATCGTGTTTTACATTTAAAAACCAAATATCCAACGGAACAGTTTAAATTCTTTTTTTTTAACATGGTCACAACAATTCTGTATATCAACAGGTCAAATTTGAGATTGATTATTATATGATTGATTATTATATTTCTATAGCGCACATTCCATATGAGCATGTTTACATGCGCTGTACATTATTATGAGTTTACAGAAGCTTACAAGTATCTTCCACCTAAACATCGAGATACATAGGTGGGTGGCGCCATTGGCAGCCGACAGCCAGAGACACCGGGAATCCCCTTTTACTCTTCATGAAAGAGTGCCTCTGGGATCTTTCAAGTGCGATACTCAACACACTGGACCAACGGCTTTACATCCCTTCCAAAGGATGGAGCAATTGTGGTTAGATGCCTTGCTCAAGGGCACAGGTACCATCGCCGGGTATCGAACCCGCAACCCCAAGTTTTCACCCGAGTATTGCGAGTCAATGACCTAAACCACTCGGCCACGGTACCCCAAAATAACTATATATTTGTCTTGGTATGGTAGATTTCATCTCAACAAAAGACGACGGTACTACCTACGGAAACCATTGTGCTTAAAGAACCTCCTGCAGAACCCGAGTTTATGGCCGACCCTCCGTCAATTAGTGCCATCGAGCTGTAAGGCATTTTGATTTATTGACCTTTATCACGGTGCGTCCATCTTTGTCTTGTTCCCCATAGTACGTATCGGGCACGATCAGTGCATATGTGCACCCGTGCGATAGCCCGTCTAATCTTCCGTTGTTGTTTTGAGAGAATCATTGTCCGCGCTGCACGTTTTCTGGATCGCGCTACGTGCGTGTCATTGTGATGCACACAATGAACAATTTAAACGGGGGACCAATTTTTGTTTCTGCAAGCCTCGCTTATGTCGCTTTGGTTACGTTCATTTGAATAGGGAAAACGGGAAAGTGGCCGCACCGTGATATTAAAAGGTCTACAGTAAACTCTCGTTATAATGCCCCCTAATATAAACCTCTTCCTGACATAAAGCTCCCTTTTCTAAGTCCCAGCCATTATTCTTTTCAATGTTTATGCATTGGTTATAGCGCTCTCTGGATATAAAGCTCTGATTAGTTTGGTCCCCTCAAGAGCGCTATAATAAGAGTTTACTGTATTCCTAATCTTTATGATGACTAATGTATGTTTTGACAATTAACTGCATACAGACGTTGATGTGAGCTACTGTTTCTTTGTTTGCTGAAGACATGCATGGTTGCACATTTAGTGCTTGCATTGTTGATCAATTTAAATAACAAAAGTTGCCCCACAAAATGTTTATCTTATACCAAATTTCTTTACATAATTATACTGCTACACCTGGGCCCAATTTCATTGAACCTGTTGGCACAAACATTTGTTTAGCACAGAATTTCTTTGCTCTGTAAAATGGGTTACCATTTTATGTCAAATTGTATTTTTAGGAACAGGAGCAAAATATCACTAAATACACATCACAGACGATTTTGGCTGGCAACCCAGTTTTGTCAAATAAAGCAAAAATAAATCTGTGCTAAACAAATTTTTGTGCTAACAGGTTCCATGAAATTGGGCTCTGGTCAAATATTATGCGTGTCTGTTCTTTCCAAAGGGATATCGTAAAACTGACGGCACAGTTTGTAGCCCGTAACGGCCGACAGTTCCTAACCAGCTTAATGAACAGAGAACAGCGTAACTATAATTTTGACTTCTTGCGACCGCAACACAGCATGTTCACCTACTTCACGAAGCTTGTCGAGCAGTACACGAAGGTATGGGGATTTTATTTTATGCAAGGTAAAGGTCGTGCTTGTAATTACAAGCCGGAGTGCCCGTCTCTCTCTTTCATTAGCGAGGGGGCCAGACTCCTCTGTCAAGTTTGCCGTGGGAGGTTCGCCACTCCTCCCACACAGCTCGTCTGTTTACCTTCCCAGCATGATGCTGGTACCCATTTATACACCTTGGCTGAGAGAGGCAATTTATGACAAAATGCCTTGCCCAAGAGCACACGCACCCTGGACGGGATTCGAACCCACGACCTGTGGATTTACCAAAGTCTTGGATTCAGCAAGGCTCCTTAAAATTGTTAAAATCCTTGATAATTCTTGAGGCAGATAACATTTTGAAATTTATTTTGTTCTTGAAGTTCACAATTTTAAAAAAAAATCAACATCTGGTATGGCACCTAATCACCATTGAAATGAAACAACCAAACTTGGGATGAGAACAATATCGTAAATCATAATCGAATCCTGATAAGGCCTTTACGATTTTTCTCTCATCCCAAGTTTGGATGTACATGTATAAGGATTGACATTCATTTGGATTCAGCTTAATGTTTAATAATATGCTACTCAAAATTTGCTTTAGATCACCTACAATTTTTTATATAATTTGGATTGTTTTAGAACTCAATTTTGTTGTGTCAATACTTTGTCTGTACAGATGCTTATTACTTTCAATACAAAATAAATATGGAAATATCAGTAATCCTTAGCATTTACAGCTTTTAAAAAATTCATTTTTGTTCTTAATTTTTATTTTTCGCAACGTGTTGTATTTTGCGTCTCCAGATACTGATTCCTCCCAAGGACCTTTTAGGCAAGTTGCGAGACGAATCTGAACTCTCCAAGAAGGTGATGGATCAAGCTTCTTACAGGGTTCAGTGGGCGAAGCAGCAGGAAGCGAAGCGGAGGAAAGAGGAAGAAGAAAAGGAAAAGGAGAGAGGTGAGTGGTTTAAAGGCCCAGTGGATCATTTGCAATGACCCCAAAAAGTAATCGACGAGTTTACAGGGGAAAAGTTCTGAAAGTAAAGATTGAATTAATAGCAACTATCCATTGAAAGGTTTCCGCTCAAAATGATATAATTTTACCAGAAAATAATCCGTAAAGATGAAATTATTTAGATCGTTTGCAAACGATTTACTTATTTTTGGTTCACATCTACGCGGTCCAAAATGCATGGGCGCTGTGTACTCCGTGTGCGTGTTCCAACGCGATGCATTTTTATGGATCGCGCGCACACGCAGTATGTGCGCCACAGAGTGCATGACGCAGCCACGTATACCCGATCAACTGAGAACGAATATTTGAAACAACCCGCCAAGACCAGGAAAATGCATATGGATTTTCATGGTTTTTTTAAACGTGGTACATTTGACAAAGCTGAAATTTCTTCGGATGAGTTTGTTGATATATTTATTTTGATTTATAATGGTTTTATTCGCAGAATCGCTCAAAAACAGATCATCTACAGGGCCTTTAAGGGGTCGTCCAAAGAGCGTAGAAAGGGGGGTGGGGGTCGAGGGCTGCATAGGACTTTACATGCACTGTTGACATTTCATGGCTAGGGGTCGTCCAAAGTTGTCAACATTTTCACGGTTCCACAAGGCGTAGGAAGGGGAGGGGGGTCGAGGGCTGCATAGGACTTTACATGCACTGTAAAATGTTGACATTTCATGGTACTGACAGAAAAATGCTGATATGTAGTATTTCGTGGAGGGAGGGGGTGTCTAATACCCGTTTCATACAGGCGCACCAGAATCGTGCCTCGAGTCGCTCCGATTAAAATTTGGTTTCAGACAGGTGTTCTTAATGCGTGCCGTGCGCACGCTGAAGAAAGACGTCTGAAACAAAGTCGCTCTTCAGTCGTTCTGACCGACTGGAACAGTCGATCTTTCGACTTCTTGCGAGCCAAGTCACTCCTAATTGTTTCATACGTGCCTTGGCCAGGCAGCCACCAAGTTGAAGCGAAATGGTTTTGGTGATTCCCTGATGGCAACGGTAATAATGGCAACAGGGCCAGGATGTTCATTATTATCATTATTAACGCCATTTATAAAAATCCATCTTTAAACGTGTTCCAATTTGTGTCTCAACAGTTTCCTACGCACAGATCGACTGGCATGGTTTTGTCGTCGTGGAAACAGTAGACTTTCAGTCCAGCGAACAAGGAAACTTCCCTCCGCCTCTCCGACCAGACGACATTGGCAGACGAATTCTGGCCGAGAAACGATATGAGCAATTTGGGGTGAGTTGCCGGGTTTTGTTTTGGTTGAGCGCTGCATTTTCCATGAAAGAGAGGTCGTCTCGATGCGGATGCCGCTTGATACAGGGGCTCTATAGACAAGAAATGTAGGGGCTGAATTTGTGCAGTTCAACTACTATTCGCGGTGGTTTTATTTTCGCGCCTTTCGAGCACCAGACAGAGCCTGCGAAAATAACAACCCGCGAAAATAATGTTTGCAACAAGTGTGGCGATCCCTGAAACAAAAGGTCGGCAACCCGATACAATACTAATCAGGTCATGACCTTGTTGTACTGTACTTGACACGTGTTGCATGCCCCTAGCCCGCTGTGTACACTTCACGCGCCTATAGCTGCACACCTCGCTAGACCGCAACGTGCAATCACCCAGGGCAATCACCTCATCATGCGTGTTTAGGCTTGCCTATTAAACTAGGTCACGGTCGCACACTGTGTGAGCGCTACTTTGCGTAATAACTTACGATTGACACGCTGTATTATATATTAATCGATGGTAGGCCTGCATTCTTGAAAGTGTTTTTCTTACTAAATGTAATTTTATAGAAGCAATTCTGTGAATGTTAAGGTGACATAATTTCCATCCGCGAAAATAACAACTCAAGAAAATGTCAGTGATGTTAAAATGCGCGAAAATATCTGTACGCGAAATTTTGGCTTTTACAGTAGTTGTTTGATTTGATTTTGTTAACGTCCTTGCAGGAGCTAGAAGAGGAAGAGGACGTTGAGATGGAGGTTGAAAGTGAAGGGGAGGAGGATGATGAAGAAAAGGGACCAAAGAAAGCACCCAAGGAAGCCAACAAAAGCAGGAAAGATGCAGCGCCTCCACCGGGCAGAGCACCAGGCAGGGAGAGAGCCGCGCCTACTGCCACGCCCAGTGATCAGAACACAGAGGTGCAGGACATGGATGAAGGGGTGAGGCAACAATCTTGAAAACTGACACCCTAAGTTTAATGACCCGTCTCATTGTGAGTTTTTCCCCGTCCCCCAAAAGAAACAATTTTTTTCCAAGTAGTTTAAAGGAAGGGACGACACTTGCAAAGGGTTGCCTAACTCTGTACGCTTTATGTAGGTCGCCATTCTTTGCACTCCGCCGCTGGGACTTAAGAGGGCGTGAGTCAGCTCCACCAGATTTTTACATACCTCACGGCGTGTGGGAGTCGGGAAACAAGGAATCAATCTTGACGTCATCCATACAATCGTTACATGGTTGACGTCGTCATCCCTTGCAAAATTTCAAATATGACACAGCACATAGTTGCATTAGTTGCAGAGTTTATCATCAACATTAATTGCATTGCCGACGTTGAGAACAAGATTCTCTGATTCTCATAAAGGTTTATTCACCGGGCAATACATCGGTAATATTTTGATTAAATTCGTTGATAACGTCAAACAAGTGTTGCCCCTTCCTTTAAAGATACACTACTTGGTATGTTGTCAATTTTGGATTTCTTTTTTTAAATGACTGTTTTCACCTATTCCTGTGACAAGGGGCCAATTTCATAAAACATGTTAGCACCCGATTTTTGATTAAGCGGCGCATTAAGCCAAATCGCATGCTAACGCCGTCGCTTGAGCAAATTTTCGTGCTACGCTTAATCAAAATTTTTTATTAAGCATAACATGTTTTTTGAAATTGGGCCCAGGTGTCTGTCATGCAGTTACAATTATTTAATCTTATACAAAATCATTAAAGCGGAATGTATACCCTCAATAAAATATCTGCATGCATACACCCCACAATATCCTAACTTATGAGTAGTGTCAGGCGGAATCATTGCAGTGGACAGTTAGAACCACTTTTATCTTCCACTTAAAAGCACAGGCTCGTCAGCAATGCGCATGCGCCAAATTTGTGCGTATTTCGTGGCACGAATTCGAGCGCGCGTATTGCTGACGAGCCTGTGCCTTTAAGTAAAGGTTTTCTATTCAAATGGTTGATTAGAATTTCTTGTTCATTTTAATCTGCTCAGGATTCTGATATGGAAGAAAGTGACGAGGACGACGACATTAGACGCATGTCGCCACCACCGCTTCCTGCCGCCGCGGTGTCGGACGCTACGCCGTTACCGCCTCCTCTGCCTCCACTTGGCGATATGCCAATTAGAAAGAACTATGACCCCAAAGGTTTGTCTGCCATTTTCCTTTCTTCTTTCGTTTAGTACTTGGGAGCCGTCCAAACTTGTCAACATTTCCACACTTCTGGGTCATTCCCAAAATTAAGGGTCCAAAAGTGTGACATGCTTTTTAAGATTTCCAAGTGTTTTTAGTGATTGAAAGTGGTTTCCCAGTAGATAATAATTATTTTTATTTCAACAAATGCCACTTAAATTTAATGTTTGTGTATAGATATGGCACCAAGGTTAATGCAAACTCATTCTACAGCCAATTTTCATTGGCGTAGGTAACCCGGGACACCAAACTCCTATCCAATACCATGGAACAAATTATAGTCTTTTGTTTTAAATATTTTTCAGGAATCAGAGAACAAAATATTGAAGAAAATGATGCTGACCCCTATGATGATCACAGGCCACAGTCCATTACTGAGAATTTGTGATCAGGAGGGGTGATTTTTGAAGCAGAGAGTGTCGTACGTAACTGGGACACCAACAATTTTGGACCCCTAATTTTGGGAATGACCCAAATACAAAACGTAGGGAGGGGGTCGAGGGTCGCATAGGACTTTACATGCTCTGTAAAATGTTGACACTTCATGGTACTGACAGAAAAATGTTAAGTAGTATTTCGGGGGGAGGGAGGGAGTCTTGAAAAATACTACGCTCTGTGAAAATTGACAACTTTGGACGGCCCCTTAAAGTGAAAACGTCACCCTTTGTGTGTTGCCAAGGGTACTCTGTCTACAATAAAACCAGTGAACTGTTTGCATGTGCTTTAGCAATGGACGTTTCAGATTACCAGTGAATGTTTAGACCCAATTATCCCAGCAACTGACGTCACACTTTAGTAGTCTATAACGTGTATGAATTTTGAAACTGACATTTTTTCGCTTTCTTTTCACAGCGCCGAAGCAAGTGACTGAATCGGAAGACAATTACTTGATCTCGCCGATTACTGGAGAAAAGATTGCTTCAAGCAAAATGCAGGAACACATGCGGATTGGTAAGTTTGTCCCGAATTGGTCCTGTTTGGTTCCTAGTTGGGTCACAGTTGGTTCCTAGTTGGGCCACAGTTTATTCCTAGTTGGGCTGTTATTGGTTCCTAGTTGGGCCACAGTTGGTTCCTAGTTGGGCCACAGTTCCCAGTTGGGCCACAGTTGTTCCTAGTTGGGCCACAGTTGTTCCTAGTTGGGCCACAGTTGATTCCTAGTTGGGCTGTGATTGGTTCCTAGTTGGGCCACAGTTGGTTCCTAGTTGGGCCGCAGTTGGTTCCTAGTTGGGCCGCAGTTGGTTCCTAGTTGGGCCACAGTTCCCAGTTGGGCCACAGTTGTTCCTAGTTGGGCCACAGTTGTTCCTAGTTGGGCCACAGTTGATTCCTAGTTGGGCTGTGATTGGTTCCTAGTTGGGCCACAGTTGGTTCCTAGTTGGGCCGCAGTTGGTTCCTAGTTGGGCCACAGTTGGTTCCTAGTTGGGCTCCAATTGATTCCTAATCAGGCAACAGTTGTCTAACGTGTCAACATTTGGTTCCTAGTTGGGTCACTCTTTAAATACATGATTGATTTTTTTCTTTTTTTACTGTTTTGTGTATTTAGATGTATTTTTAATGTTTGTGCGATGTATGTTACGTATTTTATATGTATTTTTAGCTAAGCAAGCTAAAATCAAATATCCTTTTTTATGGATGAATTGAATTGAATAGTTGCGGGAATGGACCAATAAAATACCGCGGCTGCCTGAAGAATATTTATGAGGTGTCGCTCTAATATTTGCACCGTTCCTTTCTCGCAGGATTGCTGGATCCTCGCTGGATCGAACAGCGAGATCGTCAGAAGGAGAAAGCTGCCCATGAGGAAGTCTATGCTCCAGGGATGGCCATCGAGGAAAGCCTCAAGTTGCTGGCCGAGAGACGTACCGATATCTTTGGAGAAGGGGATGTGGAGACTCAGATTGGTAAAAAGGTGGGTACACGAACTAAAAAAATCTTGCAAAGAAAAAATTATGAGTGTATAATCCTTGGTTTGTCTTCCAGCCATAAAAGAAAAAGACCAGCTGAAACACCAGCAACCGATTTCACGATAAAGTGCGTAGTTTGCGCAACTTTTAAAAATGGCATAAGCCCTATAGCTTACGTGTAATTATCGCGATAAAAAGTTGCGTAAGATGGCTTACGCAGTGCGCAAGATTTCGTGAAATCGGCTGCTGAATTGCTTTTGAATTTGTGGAATAAAATTTATGGGAATTTTTTGAGTGTACAATTGGGTTTTTTTTAGCCAAAAAGACAAAAGAGCAAGCACTAAATGGATGTAAATTGTTTTGAATTTGCAGAGTAAAATGAAGAGAAATTATTGGTTTTTCTTCAAGTCAAAATGAGAAATGGTTAAGTTAATTATTTTTAAATTTTCAGGGCACAATGATGAGAAATTTCCAAGTGTAGAAACCTCGGTTGTTTTTTCAGTCACTTAATTCTTACAACCTCATGTTTTGAAAGAAAATGATTTACCTTGCATCGGAAAGAATGAATGAATGTTAATCAGGGTTTGTTATGCCCTTGATTATTACTGTATACTCTGCTTTCCTGAGACATTAGGGAGGTTTAGATGCACGTAAAATGCAAATGTGAACGCTAGACGGCTTGAGCACTGGTCAAATCTTATAAAGGTCTCAGAACCCAAGGTTTGAATTTTGGTCACGGTAAAAGAGTTATCTTGCCACCAAAGTCATGATTTGTGGATTTTTGTTTTCGTCTGTTCTAAGATTTCTTCAAAGAAACGACCAAGTGCTCAAAGCATTTTGCGTTTACGTTCGGATTTTACGTGCATCTAAACCTCCCTATTATGAAAAACAATTTCATAATGTGCTTGGGTGGGACTTGAACCCACGACCTAACCTCGTGTTTTATCATTTGTTACTTAGCTTGGAGAAGAAGAGGATACTAAAGTGAAACAGAAGGTGATTTGGGACGGACATTCAGCCAGGTAAGCAGGTTTCCATAAAATCACGGAGAAATTGAGGAGTTTCAAATTGTCATTGAAAACGAGGGTCTTAGCACTTTCTTTTGTGATAAATTTTCCAAATGAAAAGACGCGTGACGTAATACAATGGTTTGGACATCTGAAACAAGGTTGCCAGTGTAAAGTTGAATTTGTTTATCCTTCAGAAAAAAAGTGTCGTTCCGCAAGGGAGCGATTAAGTCACTATTAACTCACAACCCGCATGAGGAAACATCCCAAGGTTGTGGGTTTGAACCACTCAAGGTACTTGTGCCCTTGAGCAAGGTGCTTAACCCTAATTGCTCCATCCTTCGGACGGGATGTATGATATTACTTACACCACCCAAAACCTCTGTAAACTGTCAGTTAGTAAAATGTCTTTAAGCAGCCCTATGAAATTGGGTTAAAGCCTTGGGTGCCGTCCAAAGTTACCAACATTTTCACGGTTCTACAAAGCGTAAGAAGAGGGAAAGAGGGGTGGTCCAGGGCCACGTAGGACTTTACATGCACTGTAAAATGTTGACATTTCATGGTAGTGACAACAAATGTTGATATGTAGTATTTCTGGGGGGAGGGAGGGGGTCTTGAAAAATATTACGCTCTGTAGAACTGTGAAAATGTTGACAACTTTGGACGGGCCCTTAGCAGACATATTGGACAGACCATTTATTTTCAGAATTATATTTATCTTAAATAACTGTTGATTATTGATATTCTTCTTCTTACCAACACACAGCATGGAAGCCACTGCACGCAAAGCCCAGGCAAACATCTCAATCGATGAGCAGATTGCAGCGCTGCACAGGGCACAGGGATTGCTGTACGTATGCAAGACAATCAGAGGAGTAATACCTCAACAAACAAACAAACATGACAATAAGTGGAGTAATACCTCAACAAACAAACAAGACAATCAGTGGAGTAATACCCTAACAAACAATCAAACAATACAATCAGTGGAGTAATACCTCCACAAACAAACAAGACAATCAGTGGAGTAATACCCCAGCAAACAAACAAACAGACAATCAGTGGAGTAATACCTCAACAAACAAACAATACCATCAGTGGAGTAATACCTCAACAAACAAACAATATCATCAGTGGAGTAATACCTCAACAAACAAACAAACAAACAATACCATCAGTGGAGTAATACACAAACAATCAAACAAGACAATCAGTGGAGTAATACCCCAACAAACAATCAAACAAACAATACAATCAGTGGAGTAATACCTCAACAAACAAACAAACAAGACACTCAGTGGATTAATACAGGTCTCAACAAACAATCAAACAAGACAATCAGTGGAGTAATACCTCAACAAACAATCAAACAAGACAATCAGTGGAGTAATACCTCAACAAACAATCAAACAAGACAATCAGTGGAGTAATACCTCAACAAACAATCAAACAAGACAATCAGTGGAGTAATACCTCAACAAACAAACAAACAAACAATACCATCAGTGGAGTAATACACAAACAATCAAACAAGACAATCAGTGGAGTAATACCCCAACAAACAATCAAACAAACAATACAATCAGTGGAGTAATACCTCAACAAACAAACAAACAAGACACTCAGTGGATTAATACAGGTCTCAACAAACAATCAAACAAGACAATCAGTGGAGTAATACCTCAACAAACAATCAAACAAGACAATCAGTGGAGTAATACCTCAACAAACAATCAAACAAGACAATCAGTGGAGTAATACCTCAACAAACAATCAAACAAGACAATCAGTGGAGTAATACCTCAACAAACAATCAAACAAGACAATCAGTGGAGTAATACCTCAACAAACAATCAAACAAGACAATCAGTGGAGTAATACCTCAACAAACAATCAAACAAGACAATCAGTGGAGTAATACCTCAACAAACAATCAAACAAGACAATCAGTGGAGTAATACCTCAACAAACAATCAAACAAGACAATCAGTGGAGTAATACCCCAACAAACAAACAAACAAGACAATCAGTGGAGTAATACCTCAACAAACAATCAAACAATACAATCAGTTGAGTAATACCCAAGCAAACAAATAAGACAATCAGTGGAGTAATACCCCAACAAACAAACAAATTCTATAGACCGTATCGAATAGCTGCCATCTTGTAGGGCAGTTTCATTGTTCCGTGATGACATGCATGATTGCACATTTTGTGATTACATTGTTGACCAATTTAAACGTCAGTATGTTTTAAATGTATCAATTATTTAATTTTTTTCACAGACCCGACAAGGAGAAAGAAAAAATCGGACCTCAACCGGTCATCAAATCTGCCAGACCCATCCCCCCTCCCCCCAAACCCCCTCAATCCAACCCCATGTCCATGCCCCCTGCCCGACCCCCAGTCCCTATCTCCATCAGCACACCCCAACCCTCACTCTCATTCCCCCCTCGTATGATGGTGCCAGCAGAACGATCCTCCCTAATGCACCTACCCCCGAGACACCCTATGCCCCCTCGCATGCCCCCTGCCCCACCCATGGGTGTGCCCAGAATGTCAGGCGTGTTACAGCCCGGTCCGCCGCTCCGATTTATGAATCCAGGTAAACACGACGGCAATAACCTTTTTTTTCCTTTTTTTTTTACAAACTCTGCATTCCTTTGGGTCTTAACGGTCGGTAGAACACATGACTGGTAAGGCCAAAACAAAAAGAACGAGGCAGAAAGTCATTGTTCAAAATGTGTAAACTGCTCTCTGTTGAAACCATCAGACATCCCGGTCAAGGTCGGGCGTACTGTTCCTGACAGTACGCCCGATGCACACTCTTTTTGGATTCTGTGATTGTTACACCTGGAGCAAGATGGCAGAAGAATTGCTTTAAATTACACATAGCCAGCCATCGTACATCCAATCCAGTGTATAGAGATCGTGGTTGTTGTCGAGTCCATCACAAGTTTATCAAAAGTACAGAGCCGATAACAATCTGTGACAAGTCCCGCACAAGAAGCAAAGGATGAACAACGCACAAAATAATGCCTTTGTTGGAGTTCATTTGAATAGCTTGTGACTTGAATTAAAACCCAGGGACTTGTGGTGGACTTGTGAAGGCTTGTGAGAACTTGTGATGGATAACCCTGGTATTGACCCCTTTCGAACACGTGCAAATACGCCATTTTGGGAGTCAAATAATGCTGAGTCATTGTGGAAGCGATGTGCATGCGCGCTGTGTGTCTCTCTGGTGGGCGTAACGCGGTTTAATTCACCAATGTGAGCCTTAGCATTGCGCATTACGCACGCTATGGACACACACAACGCACACGCACATTGCTTCCAAAATGACGTCATTGGCACGAGGTCAATAAATTCTAACCCCATTTTACCCCAAATTGACCCTCCAGGTCCAAGAATGGGCAGACCCATGTCGATGGGAGGCCAACCCATGGGGGTCTCTGGTATGCCTGGAGGACCTCCCTCTATGGGACGTGCACCTCCCCCTCCAGTAGACGAACCTCCGGCTAAGAAACAGAAGACTGAAGAAAGCTTAATGCCTGAGGAACAGTTCTTGGCAAGGAACAAGGTGGGTTTCATTAGTCGGCTCCATATAGACCGTATCGAATAGCCGCCATTTCGTGGCAGCGTTCGAATGTTTTTGCATGTTTCCGCATTTTTGTTGAGCGTGGCAGATTTTATTTTCCGCTTTTTTCTACGTACGCATGGTCGTCGTCCATCTTGTTTTTACCAAGCAAGAAAACAAATTTTGTCAATATGATTTTACATATACCCTTGGGAGTTGGGGGTTAACCTTTTCATTTTTGTCATTCCAGAGTCCCGTAACATTCAACGTTGTCGTCCCTCCAATGCCGGATAAGCCTGAATGGAAATGTAGTGGTCAGATGCTCCAGATGACCCTTCCACTGACGGATACCATCTCGGTGGTCAAGGCTAAGATCTTTGAAGAGACCAGTATGCCGGCTGGGAAACAGAAGTTACAGTTTGATGTAAGTTGCTCGATTTCACTACGGCGCGCCGCTCACAGTGGTCCGAGAAATGTCCACTTCCGACCGGAAAGCCACTGGCAGCGGCTTGCCTTTACACATGTGGGTCATTCTATAAATTTGGGGTCCAATTTTTCTGTCCCCGTTACATCTGACATCTTGTAAAATGTTGTATTTTGTAAATTCAGGACATATTCTTTAAATGCCTTCTATTTCAAAGAGTGATTACATAAAATACAATTCATAAAAATATGGTTTGAAGGCATTTTTAATGATACTTGTATGGCAAATAGCAGTATGTCAGGTGTAACGGGGACAGAAAAATGTCACATGTTGGACCCAACATTTATAGAATGACCCATAAACAAACGGTGGCCTTCAATTAATTACGTCACAGACCTTGAAAACAATTCCACTGTGAAAGAGTTAAGGCCCAATGTATCATTTGTAAGATGGAACATTTTATGGATTCCCGTAATAAGGGCATAACATATCTAAAGAAGAATGTTGGTAAACTAGCCTGCAGAAATGTTAGCTTCATAGATGGGTCTTTCCACAGTAAAGGGGCATTTTGGCAACGCAGACCATATTTTCAAGGAAATACCTTTGTCTCGTCTCAAAATAAAAGAAATAAGTTTAAGTTGTTCTGAAGAGATAACTTGGGCCCAAAAAGGGTTACAAATAGTGTGACAACCGGGGACGGCCTAAAATGTAACACAAATGTCTGTCCCGGGTACGAGCGTATATTGGGAATTTGTACACAGGGTTTTTAGAAAGGCATGTTGTCACACTATTTGTAACCCTTTTTGGGCCTAAGTTATCTCTTCAGAACAACTGAAACTTATTTCTTTTATTTTGAGACCAGACAAAGGTATTTTCTGTTAAATATGGTCTGTTGCCAAAATGCCCCCTTTAATGCCCCGTGGAAAGACTCGCATGCATTAGAAAACCTTTAAAATCCATGCATGGTTTTTGTGTTAAGTGAATGGTAAAAATGTGTGCACAGACACCTTCTGTTGTTAATTTGCTTTCAAAAAGTAACATCGATAGAAATGAATTCCTTCGGTGTTTGTCGTTTTATTATTTATTTTTTTTAAAATTCAGCTCCTGCAATAAACAGTCTGGTTGCGCTTTGCTTTGTCGTTCTCTCCTACGCTTTGTAGAAACGTAAAAATGTTGCCAATTTTTGGACGGCCCCTAATCACGTTTATTTTCCTATTTACCAGGGTCTGTTTGTCAAGGATTCTAACTCGCTCGCTTTCTACAACTTCCTGCCAGGATGTACTCTGCAGTTGGGTCTCAAGGAAAGAGGAGGCCGCAAACGCTAATCTTCTTATCTCAAAAGAAAACAGGTCTTATTTCGTTTCTTATTTAAGAATATTTCTGTGAACTGGGATTATCAACTTTTCGTTTAGCATGTTATTTTTTGTTTCTGTATATTCTTTAGACATTTTGTACTGAGATATTTGTTATAGTCCTAAGTTTATGTGGTTTGAAAAAAACTACTTTAACACCTCTTGCAAGGGGTTTTAACCATATGCAGCACAATACGGGGCCGAGGGTACCCCCCCCTACCATTGTTCCCCCACTGAAAGATGGAATGTTCTATTCAACTCGGCTTCGCCTTCGCCTCGTACCATCCATCTTTCACCTCATGAAAATATTCCTCCCATTGCACTCATAAACATTCATTATTTGTATACCAGCAAGAGTAGGAGGGTTATAGTAACTTTAAACTAAACAGATTTGGAACAAGGCTTTACAAATTTTTTTAATTGGTGAAATTATGTCTTTTTATTAATTTTTGCTACAAATCTCTTTAAATTTTGGAAAACAACCACTCCGAACGAAACAAAAATGTTATTTTTTTTTTCAAGAGTTGATAACTGGAAGTATTGTTAAATTTTTCCTTTTGTTTTGCAAAATACTAAATTTGCAATGCCTTTATCATGGAGAAATTTGATGACGGGATTATTGTTTCAAGTATTTCCCAAAAAACAATTCGATTTAATATGAAAAATCAACTACTTCTCTTAACAGTTTGCATTTCTTTTACGTTTGTAAAGGCAGATGTACAGTAAAGGTAAAAACATCAGCGATGTTGGAATAATAAACTCCAGATGCAAACAAATTAGTTTTTCCATTTCAAACGTTATTTTTGTTGAAAATGTTTCATCATGTTTCTGTCCTAAAGTTCTTTTTAATAGTGCCATTGATCACGATTATGTGTGTGCAAACAGAATTATACAAAAGCAGTTTTCTGTGATTTTTCACCCCAACAAGGGGACAGTTCAAACACGTTACTGACCGGTAAAATTTTACATCTCGCATTCTTTTCATTTTTTTAAAATTGTGACATCTTGGAGATCTCAAAATGTTCTCATATTCTTCAGGCCTATATGTGTTACATAATCGTGCCGAGATGCTAATGTCATGATTACATGTACTTTTTAAGCCTCTTATGCTGAGACAACACATGCATTTCTTACATCTTGCTAATGGTGGGTTCACACTGACCTTTTAACGCTTGTAAATTTGACAAGATACCTCGAGAAAATGCAATGTGGAGATGATTTGTTGTGAACCGATGCACCAGAATTACTAAAATGCTTGCCGTCTAAGTTTGTGTTTTTCAGTGGGTCGTATTACTCAAAATTCTTTCCTCGTCACATTTTTGTACAGCGACGTACGTCAAATTAACACGCGTAATCCGTGAAAAGTTTTCAGTGTGAACCCGGCCTGAGGAGTCCGGTATCCGGAGCTGACGTTGTGATTATTTTCTGGACCTCTTTAAAGCTCGGATGCATGGAACCACCCAGAAGCTGTAGCAGCATTCCTTCACTAGTCGTAATAAACGCACCGCTCTGTCGCATTCGCTCAAACGCATACATCCTGAAACGAGAAAAAAGATCTTGGGATTGTAGTAATGTAGTTCTGTTGAGTCCTTTGGTAAGAGTTAAGAAGTTGATCAGAATTTTTTTTCTTTAAATTGACTCATCAAGCATCAGTAAGTGCAGATTTGATGGAAACACTTAGAAATTTTCAGCCCGTCTAATATCTTTTGCACACAAGGTCTGAAGCCATGATCAACTTCTCAATTCTTTCCCCACAAGTCCATCACAATCCCTTGAGATGTAATTATGTCACCTTGTATTCCAGTCTATTATAAGTCCCTGGAAGTGTTCTTGGGTGGGATTTGGACCAAAGACCACCTGCATTTTAAGGTCCGAGTGTTAACCACTCAGCAATTGACCTGGTTAAAATCACTCTTTAAAAAAGGGTCCCAACTTCAAAAGGGTCCCAAAAGTAACTTTGGTAAAATGGATGTTCTTCACTTCTAAGGGAGTTTTACATTCCGCGGCCATCTTAAAAAAGTGCCACCATTGGACTTACAAAAGCCAGTGGTCTAGTGGGTATGAAGCGGGACTCCAAATCAGAGGTTCGAGCCCCACTTTGACCAACGTGTCTGTGTCCTTGGGCAAGGCACTTAATCCCAGTTGCCTCGTCAACCCAAGCGATATATGGGAAGCTGTTAAGGGGAATGCCACAATCTAACTGCTGATAGTGTTGTGCGCCTGGCCAGCAGCCCCCTAGTTGAAGCGAAATGGTTCTGGTGATTCCCTGATGGCAGCGGTAATAATGGTAACAGCGCCTTGAGCACCCTGCAGGGTGGATATGTGCGCTATACAAATCTAATCATTATTATTATTAAAGTTGCTAGGCCGGCCAATGAGCACGCTTGAAACGCTATTGACTGGCAATTTTGTTACCCTCAATTGGCTTTTGTGAGTTAAACAGTGGCGCTTTTTTCAAGATGGCTGCGGAATCATGTCAAACTTTCTCACTGGTCAATACCTATCCACCATGCTCCGGGACGAGCAAGCATCAGCAATGATATGAACATCGAGGCCTCTATCCAGTAAATCTAGAGCCGTTTTCTGGATACAAACTTGAGTCTCAATTCCGCAGAGTACGACCGACGTGGTTCCGGCATCTTTTAGCTTCTGTTCAATCTCTGGAAGACACATGGTGAAGCACGTCTTGGAATAGACTTCATCCGAGCCATGATTGATTCCAAGTTCAGGCACTGTAGGACCAAGGCCTGCAGAAAATAAATTGATAAATTAACTTTAAAAAGTTTGAATGGCTGTGATATGAATAACAAGCGGAAATGTTGCTTAGGCTCGCGCACAGGTTAAACTTGCGTAAGAATAAACCCTTTCACGGTTATCAACGCCATCTTGTTCACGGGGCACTTCGAACACGCGTTGCCGTGTGCGTGCGCGGATCGTAACTACTGCACAGTGACCGAACAATGCATTCGTATACGATCCGCGCACGCACACAGCAACGCGTGTTCGAACTGCCCCGTGAACAACATAGCGTCGATTTAAAGGAGCATGACCAGACCACAATTTTGACATCCTCATTTTTAGTATGTTGTCATATTTTTGTCAATAACATTCTGAAAGTTAATTAGGGTTTGTCTTGCCCTTACCCGACGTATATTAGCACTGTATGCTCAGTGCTTTCCCGAGACACTATGAAAAACTTCATAGCGTGCTCGGGTGGAATTCAAACCCACGACCTCCTGCAAACAAGACAAACCCTAATTAACATTCATTCTCCCCGACGCAAGCTAAATCAATTACCGAACATTCTGAAATGTTGGACCCTCAGTCCGTATATTTCCAGGGATATCATCAAAAATCCACATTAGAAGAATAGTCAACTAATTTTAGTTCCATAAAGCAGTGCAGTAATTACACCAACCATTTTGCTTCCACATCCAAATTGGAGATTGCAATTTTCCTGTTTTCTTCACATGGATAGTATTTAATGGAGGTACTTTATGCGATTGTTAAGAAGTAACGAAATCTATAATATTTTTGTTTTATTTGGTCACGCTCCTTTAATCATGTAGTTTTCATTAAACAAACTTTCATTTTTCACACCCTTGGGATATTGCTCAGTGACGATTATCAACGGAATTTCCATGATTTTTGCTGCTCGAAACATTCTGGACGCGACCTCAACAATCTGCGGAAAATACTGGATTGTTGGCCGGAACTTTTCCTGCATGTCGCAAAGAAAAAGTGCGGTATTTCTGATCAAAACTTGGCCGAGTCTACGTGAAGCCATGGTTTCGGACGACAGCAGACAACTTTCTCCTGTTTACGTTTGGTAGCGCCCTCAAGAGGCCAAACTACAAACGCTACCCCGACTGGTCTCCAATCCACACATTCCACTTTGTTAGACTGGTTTCCAATCCACACATTACATTTTGCTAGACTGGTTCCCTCTCCACATATTGCACATAGGCTCTCGCGAAATTTTCATTTCCAAACGACAGAGCACCTCTTGTTTTCTGATTGGTGGATCACAACGTTCTTCAAAATCAACCGCAGTTTGGAAATGTTTCAAAGTATTTCCTCATTTACGGAAAAAAATGGTATAACCACGGAGAGAACTGAACCCGGGTCATTCTGATTGATAGTCCTGTGCCACCAAGCAACTCGCCAAAGCCTCTCATTTTTTTCGTTCCTTTATTCCCTAATTTAAACAACTCTTGAGGGCGCTATAAAAAGAGTACGAATATTCATATTCATAGCTTATGCTATGTCGTTTGGAAATAAAAATATCGCAGACCACTAACGTACGAAGACCCAGAGGGGACATTTAATGTTGTAATCAATTCAATATGCCCGGGCAATATATGCCATGCCCGGGCAATATATGCCATGCCCGGGCAATATATGCCATGCCCGGGCAATATATGCCATGCCCGGGCAATATATGCCATGCCCGGGCAATATATGCCATGCCCGGGCAATATATGCCATGCCCGGGCAATATATGCCATGCCCGGGCAATATATGCCATGCCCGGGCAATATATGCCCGGGCAACATATGCCCGGGCAATATATGCCCACTAATAATTTCAAAAAGAAGATTGATATTGTTTTTTTAGGGGGAGGGGGTGAGGGGGAGGGGGATTGAGTGCGTGCGGATATTATTGGTTGTCTCCTAGATTTATATTTATACATTGTTCTCACCCAAAATATTTTTGTCTGCTAGATTACTGTTTTTTATATCAGATAGTCCTATGCACTTAATTGATTTCAAGTTGTCATGCTCACAAAAGTTTTACCTTTAGGATTCCTTCAAAGCGTTTAAAAAAGATATAAGAATTTGTTGGATTTGGCACGCCATAAACTATCAACTGGCAAGGCAATCACGCACGAATCCTGCACGAATGAAAGACGGGACATTGAGCGATCTGAGGATGCTTTTGGGGGAATATTAATTAAAAGTCTAAAAGTGTGATAGTGATCTTCAGCCGTAAATACACATTTTGCAAAGTTTGAAAGATAACTCATGCCAGGTAATTTGATTTGCAGCAAGTTGAAGGCACAGACAAGCGACCGATTCACCGTTTGCAAAACAGCCTCAAAAATGACAAATCACGGTGGATCTCGATGGGTTTTCCTTCAAATTTGCACATTCCAATGCTAGATATGAGTCAATTTAAGAAAACAATTTCTGATCAACTTCCCAACTCTCATCGTAGATTCGTCAATTTTGGTAAGAAATAGGACTCGACTACGACTCATTCTTAATTTGTGCTTGAGCCTTGAAATGACTTGTCAGCCGTCAAGTCATTTGATGGTTAAAATCAAAATGTTGGTGGAAAAATATCAAGTTTTTCCCGATGAAAATCTTACAATTTTTACATAACATATTGATCCAATCTCATAGGCTGGATGAATTGTGCATTCAATGTGTCGTACGTGGTGGTCAAGTACTAAATTCTGCCCCCAGCTTTTGATGCAAAACTCCAGAAGTTCCATTCACATTTTTCAAGAATTTATAATAGAATTATATTAAACAAGTAGGGCCTATGGTCATCGTGAGAGGCATTATATTATTCAGCAAACTGACCACATGAGTTCGGCAAATACTGACTTCTTTTTTCTTCTTCTGGTGATTTTCTGTTTCCAGTGAATCGAGAGAGGAGACGATCATCGAGGCTTCAAAAGAGAGAAGTCGTCATTGAACTTTGAAGATGAGCGGTAAGTTGAAAATGTCTTTAGGTATTTTTTCCTTAAATACATTGAACAAATATTTGAAGGAAATTACCTCATGGAATCAACAGATTATCCAATTTTAAGATATACTTCCCACTTGCATTTTTGTCGCAAATGTTGCATTTCTGAGATAAATAAATGATAAAATCACTGCATAAAGTACATGTAATGCACAAAATTACCGCTAGACTGCTGGTTCCCGTCCACATCATATTCCACACAGGAGAATATAAGGACAGGTAAAGAGCGCTTCATCTTGATCTGTAATTGGTCGTCTTTGCGCGTGCGCATTGTGTTTTTTGTATTTAAAAATTGGCCAAGCCCTTTGCTTTAGGCAATGTACTTTATTTACATAATTGGATATGTTCGACACGCACGGCCAAGTTACAAATGTCAATGCAAAATCTTCGCACTTGCTAAAACAAATAATAATAATAATAACCACGTGACGGGCAGAATTCTGCCCGTCATGGCTGCCCTTTACCGTTCCCTATATTTTCGCAATAAGCAAACCAATCTATAGGGATCGGGAACCAATCTAAATTACCGCGCGAGCGGCCTGTGCGTAAGCGCGACAATAGGGGGCGCTGCGCGCACGCAGGAATGGTTATCTTGTGCACTAACTGAATGCAATTTTTGAAGGAGAAAATGTTTTTCTACAGAAAAGCAACATTTGCGACAAAAGTGCAATGGGAAGTATATCTTAAAATTAGATTATCTGTTGATTCCAGGAGATAATTTCCTTCAAATCTTTGTTCAATGTATACGGAAAAAAATACCTTTCTTTATATTTGGGTATTTCCATAAAAACAGGAGCCAAAGTGTGACATTTTGATGCATTTGTAAAAATGGCCTTTTCAAGTTAACAAAATTGTGTAAAGAAATTTCTGTGCAATTTCTAAATAATGTAGAATATTTAAAATAATTTACAAACGGTTAGACAGTCTTGGTGGCATAATTTAGAAGGCATTCAAGGCATTTTTCAACTCTTGCGATTACATTTCAAGTTTTTTTGACCAATTTCTTTCTGGAAAAGGTAGTTGCTGATTTTACCAAACTGTAGAATCTGGACTTTATCGATTCAAATTACATTATAAGCGAATTTTGTTCCATTTTGAGCAAAAGTTTCAAAATGTCACACTTGCAAATTTAGAAGATTTTTTTTAAATCGTTCTTGTTATGTTTTAGGTAGTATCAACATATAAAGCTGATGGTAATATATGCGGATGGTAATCGTTCTCTGAAGTCTGGTAGTAATAAAAAATTGACTTTAGAAGTGTCACGACGTAAGGGGGAACACTGTGTCCTGTTTTTATGGAAAATGACGGTAAGAGTTGGGAAGTTGACTCATCTAGCATTGGAATGTTCAGATTTGATGGAAAAGAAACAAAGTTTCGAGTGGGAATTAAAAATTTAAGATTTTGCTTAGAAATATTTCAGCCTATCTCATATGTTTTGCACACAATGTCTGAAGCCATGATCAACCTCCCAATTCTTTCTGGTAATAAGGTCTTGAAAAATACTACTTTTTGTGAAAATGTCGACGCCTTTGGACGGCCCCTCAACGGAATAAAAAGTGCTTGATATTTCATTTTAAGGTAAAAATAGTAATGATCAGCTTAACATTTCTTACTCTTCAATGTTATGAAAATGGATCAGGTCATACGGCCTTGATTTTTACAAAATTTCAACTGGAGGGGCACCACGGCCAACATCATTCAAATATGCACTGGTTATTGGTGTATGCAAGCCTCATGAAATTTGAGGATATATATGGCATGTTGGCCTCAGAAAGTGTGTATCTTGAAGGGTCATCAGGGCCAGCTCAGCATGCAGCTAGGGCATGAGGCAATTGGCCTTGGTGGCCCTGGTTAATGTCGAGGCCTGGAATAAGGCATGCTGGCCAAGTTGGCCTAAAAGTGTGTATCTTGAAGGGGCATCGGGCCAACTCAGCAGGGCATGAGGCCATTAATTGGCTTGGTGGCTTTGGTTAATGCATGTTAATCCCTGGGATAGGGCATGCTGGCCAAATTGGCCTCAAAAACTGTGTATCTTGAAGGGGCATCGGGGCCAACTCAGCAGGGCATGAGGCCATTGGCTTGGTGGCCCTGGTTAATGCTAATGCCTGGATAGGGCATGCTGGCCAAGTTGGCCTCAGAAAGTGTGTATCTTGAAAGGGCATTAGGGCCCACTCAGCAGGGCACTATAGGCAAATGGCCCCAGTGGCCTTGGTTAATGTCAAAGCCTGGATTATTCACAGATTGGAGATGGATGGAGCCAACAGACTGTGGAGCTTGATATTTACACACTACAAAAATTGATGCGTTGCCATGGATACTGAAAACACAGGAGAGGTGAGTTTTTGGCCATCATTCCAATTTTATTACAGTGGAAATTCGCTATAATGAACACCATAAAGAACAATCTGCTACAATAAACATCGCTCATGGCTCCCATTTTAGTATATCCATTTGTTCGCATCAAACGCCACCAAAACGAACACTTGTTATGGTTCAGATACGATGCTCGTTTATGGTGACTTTCCACTTTAGTAAAACTTGTCTAGCTTCCGCTTGTAGGCATGCATGGGTAGGGCTTCCTCAAAGATGATATAGCAGCAAAAGTGCAAAATAGCCCACCCATGCGAAATCAATTCCATAAAGTGAAGTATGTAAAGGCACCATTTTAGTAAGCAAACTAGACGCGCCCTGTGTCTGTTTGGCATGCCTCTTGTGGTGTAATCTGTGTTGTGGCGAATAGCAGCATCCGCACTTTAATACTATAGGATGAGAGAAAAATTGTAAGGGTCCTTAATATCAAGATTCGAACCCAAGACCTCTGACACACGGCAGATGCTCTACCAGCTGAGCTATAAGGCACAGTGGTATATACTCTTTCAGGTTTCCCCAAGACCTCTGACACACCAGGCAGATGCTCTGCCAGCTGAGCTACAAGGCACAGTGGTATACTCCCTCAGGTTTTCCCCAAGACCTCTGACACACCAGGCAGATGCTCTACCAGCTAGCTATAAGGCACAGTGGTATATACTCCCTCAGGTTTTCCCCAAGACTTCTGACACACCGGGCAGATGCTCTGCCAGCTGAGCTATAAGGCACAGTGGTATACTCTCTCAGGTTTTCCCCAATTAAGACTTCTGACACACCGGGCAGATGCTCTACCAGCTGAGCTACAAGGCACAGTGGTATACTCTCTCAGGTTTTCCCCAAGACCTCTGACACACCAGGCAGATGCTCTACCAGCTAGCTATAAGGCACAGTGGTATATACTCCCTCAGGTTTTCCCCAAGACTTCTGACACACCGGGCAGATGCTCTGCCAGCTGAGCTATAAGGCACAGTGGTATACTCTCTCAGGTTTTCCCCAATTAAGACTTCTGACACACCGGACAGATGCTCTACCAGCTGAGCTATAAGGCACAGTATACTCTCTCAGGTTTTACCCAATTAAGACCTCTGACACACCAGGCAGATGCTCTACCAGCTGAGCTACAAGGCACAGTGGTATACTCCCTCAGGTTTTCCCCAAGACCTCTGACACACCAGGCAGATGCTCTACCAGCTGAACTAATAAGCACAGTGGTATACTCTCTCAGGTTTTCCCAAGACCTCTGACACACCAGGCAGATGCTCTGCTATAGCTGAGCTATAAGGCACAGTGGTATACTCCCTCAGGTTTTCCCCAAGACTTCTGACACACCAGGCAGATGCTCTGCCAGCTGAGCTATAAGGCACAGTGATACTCCCTCAGGTTTCCCCCAAGACCTCTGGCACACCGGGCAGATGCTCTACCAGCTGAGCTATTAGGCACAGTGGTATACTCCCTCAGGTTTCCCCAAGACCTCTGACACACCGGGCAGATGCTCTGCCAGCTGAGCTATAAGGCACAGTGGTATACTCCCTCAGGTTTTCCCAAGACCTCTGACACACCAGGCAGATGCTCTGCTAGCTGAGCTATAAGGCACAGTGGTATACTCTTTCAGGTTTCCCCAAGACCTCTGACACACCAGGCAAATGCTCTGCCAGCTGAGCTACAAGGCACAGTGGTATACTCCCTCAGGTTTTCCCCAAGACCTCTGACACACCAGGCAGATGCTCTACCAGCTAGCTATAAGGCACAGTGGTATATACTCCCTCAGGTTTTCCCCAAGACTTCTGACACACCGGGCAGATGCTCTGCCAGCTGAGCTATAAGGCACAGTGGTATACTCTCTCAGGTTTTCCCCAATTAAGACTTCTGACACACCGGGCAGATGCTCTACCAGCTGAGCTATTTATAAGGCACAGTATACTCTCTCAGGTTTTACCCAATTAAGACCTCTGACACACCAGGCAGATGCTCTACCAGCTGAGCTACAAGGCACAGTGGTATACTCCCTCAGGTTTTCCCCAAGACCTCTGACACACCAGGCAGATGCTCTACCAGTTGAACTAATAAGCACAGTGGTATACTCTCTCAGGTTTTCCCAAGACCTCTGACACACCAGGCAGATGCTCTGCTAGCTGAGCTATAAGGCACAGTGGTATACTCCCTCAGGTTTTCCCCAAGACTTCTGACACACCAGGCAGATGCTCTGCCAGCTGAGCTATAAGGCACAGTGATACTCCCTCAGGTTTCCCCCAAGACCTCTGGCACACCGGGCAGATGCTCTACCAGCTGAGCTATGAGGCACAGTGGTATACTCCCTCAGGTTTTCCCCAAGACTTCTGACACACCAGGCAGAATACCAGCTGAGCTATAAGGCACAGTTGGTATACTCCCTCAAGTTTTCCCTATACACCCAAATTCTTCTCTTGGTGTTGCATGGTAGCACAACTGAGCAAAGTAACGAACACAATATTTGGTAAATGTACGGTGCCTATAATCACCATTGAAATGAAACAACCAAACTTGGGATAAGAGGAAAAACCAACATCCGCGAGAGGCATGTCAAACAGACATGAGGCGCATCTAGTTTGCATACTAAAATGGCGCCTTGAATTTCTACGGAGGTCAGGGTAGAGTAGTCTATTTTGCCCCTACGGTGCTATATCTTTGGGTTTAAAATTCACAATGTGCTTTTACGCACGTATATTTGATGAAAAAGCAATGTGGAAGGAATTTAAATATGTCGTATTTAAATATATGCAAATAATTGCTCATTTACATGTTACTGCATCATTAATTGATACGGACATCTTGATGTACTATTCTTGCTTGAATTATGCAAATCTGCTTCTTATTTACATGTCGCATAGTGGCCATGGTTTCATCATGATGTTACCCAGAATGCCCCAATACACTTTTTGCTCCAAACACATGTCTTCCCTCAGTTTGCTCATGTTTATTCATGAATGGTGTCCCCCTGAAGCTGAGTTCCAGTTTGGTTTTTTAGAAGTCACATCATGGCCATGGTTTCATCATGATGTTACCCAGAATGCCCCAATACACTTTTTGCTCCAAACACATGTCTTCCCTCAGTTTGCTCATGTTTATTCATGAATGGTGTCCCCCTGAAGCTGAGTTCCAGTTTGGTTTTTTAGAAGTCACATAGTGCCCATGGTTTCATCATGATGTTACCCAGAATGCCCCAATACACTTTTTGCTCCAAACACATGTTTCCCCTCAGTTTGCTCATGTTTATTCATGATGGTGTCCCCCTGAAGCTGAGTTCCAGTTTGGTTTTTTAAAAGTCACATAGTGGCCATGGTTTCATCATGATGTTACCCAGAATGCCCCAAAAACTTTCTCATGTTTATTCATGATGGTGTCCCCCTGAAGCTGAGTTCCAGTTTGGTTTTTTAGAAGTCACCTAATGGCCATGGTTTCATCATGATGTTACCCAGAATGCCCCAATACTTTCTCATGTTTATTCATGCTGGTGTCCCCCTGAAGCTGAGTTCCAGTTTGGTTTTTTAGAAGTCACCTAATGGCCATGGTTTCATCTTGATGTTACCCAGAATGCCCCCAATACTTTCTCATGTTTATTCATGCTGGTGTCCCCCTGAAGCTGAGTTCCAGTTTGGTTTTTTAGAAGTCACCTAATGCTAATGGTTTCATCTTGATGTTACCCAGAATGCCCCCAATACTTTCTCATGTTTATTGATGCTGTTGTCCCCCTGAAGCTGATTTCCAGTTTGTTTTTTTAGAAGTCACCTAATGGCCATGGTTTCATCTTGATGTTACCCAGAATGCCCCCAATACTTTCTCATGTTTATTCATGATGGTGTCCCCCTGAAGCTGAGTTCCAGTTTGGTTTTTTAGAAGTCACCTAATGGCCATGGTTTCATCTTGATGTTACCCAGAATGCCCCCAATACTTTCTCATGTTTATTGATGCTGTTGTCCCCCTGAAGCTGATTTCCAGTTTGGTTTTTTAGAAGTCACCTAATGGCCATGGTTTCATCATGATGTTACCCAGAATGCCCCAACACATTGAATGAAATGAGTTAATACTGACATCTGGGTGTATTATCCTTACCTTGATCAAAATCTTGATCAAAAAAAATTGCTCATCTACATAACTTTACTAAATTAGCATGTCCTCTTTTGCACTTGCATATAAATAAGGTAAAGTTTAGATCCCAATCCTTTGTTCATTTTTGTCCCATTCCTGATAATACAAGGTGTTTGTTATAACAAGGTAATCGGCAAAGTCTTAATGACCTCTTATTAACAGGGTTCAGCTGTATAATTTTTGCATTTCATACAAGCATCTTTAATATCAAGCTTTAAAATTTTTAAATGCACTTGAAATATTCTTTTTATATACCTAATTTTAATTTGAAATTGATTTTTTAAATTGGACATAAATGAGCTTTCTGTTGATATGCTACATGATATGAACAGCTAGTCACAAATAATTGATATAGGTGATTGAAAACAAATTTCCAAACTTTTAAGGAGTAAACGTTACATACTCATGCGTTTCATTTGATTTCCTTTTAACAGGACCAGTTTGTGAAGCTCCCTTGTGTTGCTGCCCATGCTTGGCCTCACCTGGACTATTGGACTCCATGTACATGTCTTCCTCCTGTTGGAATTCATTTGCCACCATGACCAGCTTTCAGGTATTGTAATGATCATCTCGTTACTACTTCTCTAAATTAGGAATAGCTTGCTCTTTCCCAAAACAATCTATTGGCACTTTTGTGTCAACAATTTGAGCTTGGGTGGGACTCAAACCCACAACCTTCTACATTCTAGAGCAGTTGCCTTAACTACTCAACCTATCAGTGTGCTGGTGTCAAAGGGCCTGTTTGCTTCTTGCAACATTTAGTATCCAAACTTATCCCTTGCCATTTTCTGACAATTTATAAGAACAATTAAAAACAAAAATGTGCTTGGGTGGGACTCGAACCCATATCCTCATCCTCCTACAACAGTTGACTTGACCACTCAGTGTGCTGGTTCAAATCATGTAGCAGTTGGGACTGGAACCTAGAGCAGTTGTCTCAATCATTCGGTGTGCTGGTCTCAACTAATCCCTTGCCCGATGCAATTCACTTTATGCTCAGAGCTTTTACAAGAACTATGTTTTAAAAAACCCGTGTTTAGGTGGGACTCGAACCTAGAGCAGTTGTCTTAACCATTCAATCACTCAAGTGCATTTGTGTCATGGATTAATCTCTTGCCCTTTTCCGATGTAATTTATCAGAAATCGGTGCCTTTTCAAGAACTCTGTTAAAATCTGTGCTTGGGTGGACTTGAACCCACAACCTTCTAGAGCAGTTGTCTTAACCATTCGCCCCACTCAGTGTGCTGGTGTTGGAGTGTCAGTTTGAATCATTCAAAACCTGTGCTTGGGTGGGACTCCAACAAAATCAGATGTGAATCTTTATTTGTCAGCAACCTAACGTGTCTTCATATTTCCAGCCAAACTGAAAAATTGTCAATTTATTTATGAATTCAGAAACTATCCACCTTTTAATTTCCTCTAAACTTGCAGTATTTTGTAACATATTTTCTTTATTTGCGACAGGTGACGAACACGTGTGTGCCAAGTGATGTTGACCAGGAGCTGAATATTTTCAAGATGTGCTTTGGCAGACCTCGCTGCACCGTCTTCAGAGTGGTCAAGATTGACCCATAGTAAGTCCCAATTGATCACGTTCAAATGACGTCACTTCCTACAAATCGCAACATGCATCAAAATTTTGAGCGTTTTTTTTGTGACTCGCATCGGCTGCGCCGTATTTCGAACAACACGTTACATCGTGTGCATACTTGATAGCGTTTAATACGCAGTAGCATTTCTTCCTACGAAGACGGCGTCTGTGAACGTGATCAATACACTCACATTTGCCATATAAGGTATCTCCAGTCTCTGAAAAAAATTGACTAATGATGCATTGGGCCTTTAGGAGTTGCAGTTAACAGCATGGAAATCATTCACCTCCCCAGAAAAGCTGCCCTGTTTTTATCAATCAGTTTGGTAGAACTCTATATCTGACCACTTGTTTTATCATGTGTAATTATTAAACAATCTTTTGAATAAAAATGGAATTCTTTCCACAAAGTTACATTTGTAGTAGCTATGTTGTTTTAAAATGTGTTACTTTTTTCCCCCGCAGACAAATGTTGAAAGAATCAAGGCTGCTGAACCTTCTGAATGATTAGAATCAACTCAACTTATCCTTCAGTGTCTCAAAAATTACTAACAGTTTGTAAACAAACCCAAAGTAACTTTTCAGCAGTCTTCCCCTATTCATGTATTTTCTCTACCTCAAAAAAAACCCAACAGTTTGTAAACAAACTAGAAGCTGTCCTAAATTTGTTGAAGTTTGTAAACAAACCAAAACTTGCTCAAAATATTGACTAACAGTTTGTAAACATTGAATCAACTCAACTCAGTCCTCTGCCCAACCAACCATAGTTCCTAAGCCTCTAAAATGACTATCAGTTTGTAAACATTGAATGATTTGAATCAACTCAACTGATTCATCTTTCAGTCAGTTCCTAAGCACGTGTCTCAAAAATGACTATCTGTTTGTAAACAAACCAAAACTTGCTCAAATTATTCTCTCAAAAAATTGACTAACAGTTTGTAAACATTGACTTGTACTTAATATTCTTGTCTTCATTTAGCAACAACCAATTGTATTTATTTCTCTTGTAGCATTGTTAAATGTACTTTAACAAATGTAGTAGCTTGTTTGTAAACAATCTTATTTAAAGTGTTATATATAAAGAAACTTCCAAAGTCAAAATAAAAGTCACTGACAACAAAAGTTTCAATTGTAAACAAGTCTCATTTTATTCTGTACTCCAATAAGTAAACCAAGTAATATATTCAAGTAAAATGTTCATTAACTTAATTTATGCAAGGTCCTAATTGCTATTGTCTTTACAGATAGTCCAGGGTTCGGTGGTCCAAAATTTAAATTTGAAAATCGAACAGGGGTTGCCCCCTGTCCGATTTTCTAACGTATTAAAATGGAGGTTTCCCTCCTCTACCTGTTAAAGAAAACATTAATAAAAATCGTGTACAATTCAAATGATTAATTAAACAAGAAAATATAATTACAAAATAAACGATAACTGCAATCTCAAGATATTAATCTTTAAAAACACAACATACCCAATTAACTTTTTAAAAAAGCAGCAGCGATCACGACGCACTAAGACATCACTCACGAAAAGATTTAAAAACTGACGCATATTCCGTCTGGAACCAAACTGCTTGCAGCCTCTGGAGCTGCCATTTCTGAAAATAAAACAAAATAAACAATTAATTTCAGATCAACATAATTTACATTTCACACCAAAATAAATTCAGTTATATTGCACATATAAATTATTTCCTGGCTAAAATGCACTGTCAAGTTTTCGTGACCAGAAATTTAATGTGTTGACGGGACATTCCATGTCAATTCAACGAGCTTTTGGACCTGACCCTCAGATTGAAATTTGGTGTGCTGATTGGACTCCCCGAGAACTAAAATTTTATGTCATTTAAGATAAGGGTCAACGAACTTTGACTAATTAGCATGATTTGCTATGTTTGGACAGTTATATCTCTAAAAGTAATGGACCTAGAGAGATAAACTTATCATTTTTTTTTTTTTTTTACATATGTTTTCTTCATAATATCAACAAATTAGAGATATAATATTTTTAGAGATATATAAATTTGTGGGTGGAATGACCCGATTATCAATTTATAGGTAAGAATTAAGTTGATTTTTCTCATAAAACGACTTAAGCACGCGAGTGCAGATTTGACCAAACAAAATTTAGGAGCACGGTTAAAATTTATATTTTGTTTTTAGCCATTTTCATGTTTTGTACTCAATTCTTTCCCTGGCTATTTCAGTACGTTTTTTCTTGTTATAAATGCAAGAGCACAAACTCCATGTTACACATTTAATTTTTTACAAAATGAAAAGGTCTCATGTGGATTGCATTTGAGACATTGATTAGTTGTAAACATGGGTTAAAGGAGCTTATTCAGATTTTACGAGAAAATGGATTTTGTTCTAACCTAACGATCATATAAAATACTTTTCCAAAAATTTGCAATCTCCAATTTGGATATGGAAGCAAAAAGGTTGAGTAATTACTGCACAGCTTTTTGGAACTGGATAAATTAGTTTACAAAACAGTGTTTTTTGACGATATATCCTTGAAAATGCAAAATTTCAGAACGGTGATGAACAAATATGGCAAACTATATGGTATCAAAATCTCAACACCCATGTGAAAAATTGAAGTTCATAAATGTCATCTGGACACTCCTTTAAATTAGTACATGTGTCCTTGAGCAATGCATTTTGCTTTTCTCCACCCAGGAGTAAATGGGTACCTATAAGGACAGTGAATGTTGATGCGTTTGCTGGAATAATGGCCTACACAAGTTCATATTATAACATGCAGTTTGTACTCAGCAGGAAAGAGCATAATGGAATGTCTGTAGCACAAGTTAAAAATAGGGAATTCAACTGACCTCCAATTTTAAGTTTGTTCTAATCTTTCATGTCAAAAATGATGGGTTTTTGTGCTGTACATTTACCAGTATGTATGAATAAAAATTGCAGCCAGTCACAACATTGAACCTTTCAATTTTTTTACAGATGAGTAGGTCAAGTCTGTACAATGTACGTATTCATGTAGCCTTTTCGCAAATTCAACTTGATATGCACAGATTTAGTCTTCATGATGATATAAAAATACAATGCAATTTTTTTTTTTTTTTTAAAGTAGCGCTCGAATTTCACATTTTGGGCGAGGTGCTTATTCTCGTCCTCCCGCCAAAAAAATGTTAACGTAATTTATTCCTCCATATAAACAAATAGGGGCCTACCCCAGAAGCAAAGTATCGGCGCGGCTGGCCGCGCTAGCGGCGCGCGGACCACAAAATGGGCCTTTACACTTAAGTTGACTGCGGCTAGCTTTTTAGGTACCGTTGACGCGTAAAATAGCATCGTTTTTTGTCGTGTTTTGGAGAAGGTTGCACGGTTGTATGTAGCCCTACAAATAGGGCTGTAAATAGCTCGCATTTCAAATCTGACTTATTACAGTCGCAATTCTCAGCCCTACTACGAGGGCGTACGTAGATGCTAAGTTTTTAATTGCTGAAATCCGAGAAAGTTCCACTACAAATATCGTCCGAAGCACATCAGACCAGAGCACTTTCACATACACCATTGTAATCCTGAGAGTCTAGTGTTTCATAAAATAACAGTAACGCTTACGGAATCGTCAATTTGGCCATCTACGGTGTCTTGAAACATTGGACAAAGTTCGGACAACGTTCTGAGCTGCATGCCCTGGGCGACGCCATTTTAGCTGATATACTGGACGATGGTGGCGCTTCTCGATCATGAGACGTCAAGGAGCCCGGCTAACTGTGCAATATGCATAATTCATATTGACGTCGCGTGTGTTTATCCTAGACTGGTTCCCGATCCCTATAGATTGGTTCGCTTATTGCAAAAATATAGGTGTGTGGAATATGTGGACGGGAACCAGTCTAGTGTTTATCCCAGCTGGCAATACGTCACGCGCGCAGTGCAGTTGTCGAACTGTGCGAGTGACGTACTTGCCAGCTGGGATAAACACACGCGACGTCAATATGAATTTTGCATATTGCACAGCCGGGCTCCTTGACCGAGAAGCGCCACCACGCGTCCAGCATATCAGCTAAAATGGCGTCGCCCAGGGCATGCAGCTCAGAACGTTGTCTGAATTTTGTCCAATGTTTCAAGAATTTGACGATTCCGTAAGCGTTACCGTTATTTTATGAAACACTAGACTCTCAGGATTACAATGGTGTATGTGAAAGTGCTTTCGGACGATATTCGTAGTGGAACTTTCTCGGATTTCAGCAGTTAAAAACTTAGCGTCTACGTACGTACGCCCTCGTAGTAGGGCTGTGATTTGCGACTGTAATAAGTCAGATTTGAAAAGCGAGCTATTTACAGCCCTATTTGTAGGGCTAGGTTGTATGATGTGAGACAAATAAAATGTTCGTGTCAGTGAAGATACAGGAAGGGGGTATAACCAAGATGCCATGGACTATCACGACTGTGTCTCAAATGTGCACTTTGTTGCAGTTAATTGAGTCAATTGTCGAACTCGGTAACAACACTGTTATTAAATAAAGGTAGAAAAGCATGGGTGCTATTCCCATTTGAAATGTGTGGACTGATATAAATGTGTTTTGTTATATCTTGATCTTTAAATAAATTTGCCATAAATACCTGGGAAATGGTGAAAGATATTTTAATAAATACAAATTTGTGTATAAGTTGATCAGGGTTGTGTTTTAACACACTATTCAGTATCAGAGGGTATAGAGCGCGTTATTTTGCAAAAAATGAAATGCTGCAAAATAATGAATAATGAATAATGAAATAGTAATTGCCTCATTTTGGCTTGACAAAAATGTTACGGGAAACATAAAATCAAGTTTCATTAGCCTTATATTGTGTAAGTTAGGCGTAATTCTGTGAACCTTTCTGATTTTCGACATTACCAATCGAAATGCGATATTAAAGGACATATATATATATCAGACATTTGGCAGTAAATTTGTGTACACTGATTTTGCCATCGATTTCTCAAGCAATGAAATTGCGAAAAGGCCAATATTTTAGTTTTTTTTTTTAGTTTTTTTTTAAAATAATGGTTTCCGGAAAATGCAGTTTAGGCCTATGTATGGATTTTCACCGGCCACGCATTCCAATTTTGTTTTAGTTTTACTTTTTGCCACAAGATTTAAATTTGGAGGTCAGTTCTTTCCTTAAAAATATACATGCACAGAGCCAATTTTAGTATGAAATGTTGATATATCCAAACAGCAAGGCATTTCACCATAAATTGCCTCTCTCCACACAGAAAAATAGGTACCTACTTTGGTAGTGAATGTATAAAACTCCAGTACTACATGTATTGTTATATCATTAACATCAAATTGAGAATTGCCCAGATTTTCATGGTAAAATTGGCTCTAAGCACAAGTTACAATAGAGACTGATACTTACATTATTTAAACTGGACCCTTGGTTGGTGATCAAAACCTGAGGAGAAAAGAAAAAGTATTGCTGTTAATGAAATAAAAGGTTCCTGAAACCCTTACCATGATTGTTCAAAATGGCCTCATTTTGTTGAAATATTTTTTGGATTAAAATGAGAGAATTATAAACATCGACACCCTCAGAGGTATAGGGGGAAAATGTTTTCCAGGAAAATGAAACTTTCCACCCCCAAATTCATGTTTCCTCAGCAAATTTGCACCTTTTGGGATTTTCAGGTGAGGACCTATGTCACAGAAAATTAAATGGTTTAAGTGTAAAGTATATTACGTGCATTTTTACCATATCCACATTGAGGTATGATTTCACTTCAATACCTGCATTATTTTGTTTTTAAAGCTTATCTTCCACCCAAAAGTGAACTTTTGTTGAGAAAATATCAGTGATTTTAGCATGAATAATGTTCATTTCTAGAAAAAGGGAATGAATTTTGTTAGACTAGGTCTATATGACTTGTGCACAGAGTTGAAAGTGCAGGAATAAAGGGACACACCGGCTTACTGTTTACATAATGTAGCAATCTAGCATCCTTGACAATAATTTTTTGATGGTCGTTGTGAAAACAAATTATCAAAATGTCACGTAATTAACTAGAAATGTTTAAAATTAACAAAAAAAAGAGACAAATGTTGGGCTATACGCTTTACCAGCCGTAGCGATGTATTATGTGTTTGTAAATAAAGGTGGCATTCGATATGGGTCGACACGTGTTTAACCTCGATTCCTTGTTTTCCCCGACTCATCACAGGTCAGCTCTGACTCGAGGAAGCAACTCGAACGCAACGTTTTGTATGGGTCTATTCCGAGCCCAAAATAGCCCAACAAAGCCGGTGTGTCCCCTTAAGTTGGTCCAAAGGCCCTTTAAGCAAGGAATCACAAACCAAATTTTCCCCACAATTTACCTGTTCCAAGAAGCCGTCGTTATCCAGGACACGACTCCAGTCTGAAATGGAAAACAACAGTTGCATTAGAAAGATGGTTACTTGATTCTTTAGTTGTTCCTATAAGCCATGCTAAGGTGGAATCAGGTCAAGTCGCCCCCTGGCCGAGTCGCGCCCTTACCTACTCGCCCCTTTCCAAGTCGCCCCCTGACCGACTCGCCCCCTGACCGGCTCGCCCCTTACCAAGTCGCCCCTGACCTACTCGCCCCCTGACCGAGTCGCCCCCTGACCGACTCGCCCCCTGACCGACTCGCCCCTTAGCCTACTCGCCCCCTTGACCCAATTATGTAAAGTGGCCAATCGCGAATTATGAAGTGTTTGGCGAAGTGGCATCATGATTCTTGTGATTCTATTTGCGTTATGTTAATGGTAAATAGTACACAAACGGCTGAATACAATGAAGGTTCGATCTTAACTGCCGTATTTCCTTATAATTGTATAAATATTTTCCGATTCCAAAATCTTGGAAACATTATTTTTATAAAATAAAAAAAAACTAAATAAAGCCTTATGCCATGCGGATCCGGCGTTGTAAACACATTCCCGTTACCTTCGTCTTTTAACATTTGCTACTGTTGGGGAAAATGCAGCCGACAATCGCCTAGCAAACTATTTAAACTTTCTGCGAATTCGTGCGCGCAAACGAAAACTTTGCGCGTTCGCGTTCAGGCCACTTTTTTTCAATTGGGCCGGGGGACGAGTTGGTCAGGGGGCGACTCGGTTAGGGGGCGAGTCGGTCAGGGGGCGAGTCGGTCAGGGGGCGAGTCGGTCAGGGGGCGACTTGGTAAGGGGCGAGTCGGTCAGGGGGCGACTTGGTAAGGGGCGAGTCGGTCAGGGGGCGACTTGGTAAGGGGCGAGTCGGTCAGGGGGCGAGTTGGTCAGGGGGCGACTTGGAAAGGGGCGAGTAGGTGAGGGGCGACTTGGCCAGGGGGCGACTTGACCTACAATCGCTAAGGTATACCACTCGCACCCCCTCCATGCTGGAAGGAATCACAAAACAAGATTTTCTTTTCCCCTTCAAATTCACCCATTTTACTCAACCCACGTATCCTAAATCCCAACCCCACAGAAGTAGAAAAACTTTATTTTTATTTAACCATTCCCACATAGCATGAAAACGTGGGAAAACAGTTACAATAGTCGATTATAAAGTCAGTTTACGTACCTGAAAAATCCCAGCAGCATAGATTTTTGTCGAGGACGTCCCGTATCGCCAGCATCTTGACCGGCCGTCGGCAGTTCGTCTGTTGCAAAATCTGCCTGCTGCTTCCACGCCTCACTGCTTCGTCCAGAATGCGGTGGTTACTGAACCGAAGAATGGACACGTTGGCTTCCGAAATGCACCTGCACCTGTTTTAATTGCGTACTACGAAGACCCAGAGGGGACATTTAAGTATTTTCCTTTTTTATTTTTTTTTGTATACGTACGTACGTGATAATAACACGTACGTACGGATAATACTACGTACGTACTTATTATTACCACGTACGTACGTACCATTATCACGTACGTACGTATTAAAAATTAAAAAAACAACGGTGTTCCAAACGGGCTATTTTTTGTTAGGTGTCATTATTTTCTGAGACATTTCCGAAAAAGCAAATGTTTGGCAAATTTTGAGAAAAAAATGTATTGGCACCGAACAGCACTAAACGTCCATGAAACGACGCCGGCCTAGCGCCTGTGTCACACACGCGTTCCTAATAATGCCAAAATTAGCCTATATTAACATACAGCGTCAGCGCGACTTGGGGGATAGCACTAGCGCGATTTGGAGGATAGAGGGAACGCCATTATTTGGGTGATAGCGCTTTCCCTAGATATCAGTTTTCCAAAATTTTCCAAAATTTTCCAAGATGTTCAGACTCATACCTTAAATATTAAAAATTTGGCCAAATTTTCATCAGTCGGTGGTGGCGCTGTGGCAGTAAGCAGAACTCCTAGGCCTGAGGACCCGAGTTCGGTTCCTCACACCGCCACAGAAAGATCAATTTTGACAAAATAACTAAGTCCGGACTGGTACCGTCAGTATTAAAAATTCGGAGCAAATTTCAGCCAACATCAGTGGCGGTATTGCTCAGTGCGAAACGGCGGTACCAAAGGTCCCGGGTTCGCAACCCAGGGCTGGTTCCTCACAGCACTGGTAATGATCAAGTTTTGAAAAAATGACTAAGTCCGGACTGGTACCCTAAGTATTAAAAATTCGGAGCAAATTTCAGCCAACAGCAGTGGCGGTATTGCTTAGTACGAAACGGCGGTACCGAAGGTCCCGGGTTCGAAACCCAGGGCAGGCAGGGTTTTTATCTTCACGTTCTCCTAGGCTGCTCGGGCTATACCTTAAATATATAAGAAAACGTTCTTCTCGCGGTTCGAATCCTGTGGCTGACAGAATCCCACAGCTGACCACACACCCGTGGCTGTCCGAGTTCCACGGTACCCCGACTATCCACGGCATGCTGCTAGCAAGATAAGATGAAATGAGATTTTGCTACAAATTTGCATAATAATTACTTTTAAGTCCAACAAAAGCCTTGAAGGAGCTCCTTGAAAATCCTCCAAGGTGACAGCGCAGAGGTTCGAACCCCATTCGCCTGACTGGGAGTCAGAGTACACATCCACTGTGCCAACTCATCTTACCTGAAGAAATGTGTTCGGAACTTATATTTAAACCTTAGGTTGCAATGCAACGTCTTGAATTAAACCAAGTAGATCAAAAGAAACTACAATCCTCGCAACGACGGGAATTGAACCTCAATCGCCTGATCGGGAGTCAGAGTACATATCCACTGCGCCACTTCATCTTCCCTGGAGAAACATGTTCGGAACTTATATTTAAACCTTAGGTTGCAATGAAACGTCTTGAATTAAACTATAAGTAGATCAAAAGACAATCCTCACAACGACGGGAATTGAACCTGAATCGCCTGATCGGGAGTCAGAGTACACACCACTGCGCCACTTCATCTTCCCTGACGAAATATGTTTGGAACTTATATTTAAACCTTAGGTTGCAATGAAACGTCTTTAATAAAACCAAGTAGATCAAAAGAATCTACAATCCTCACAACGACGGGAATTGAACCTCAATAGCCTGATCCGAAGTCAGAGTACACATCCACTGTGCCAACTCACCTTCCCTGACGAAATGTGTTCGGAACTTATATTTAAACCTTAGGTTGCAATGAAACGTCTTTAATTAAACCAAGTAGATCAAAAGAAACTAAAATCCTCACAACGACTGGAATTGAACCTCAATCGCCTGATCGGGAGTCAGAGTACACATCCACTGCGCCACTTAATCTTCCCTGAAATAATGCGTTCGGAACTGATATTTCAACCTTAGGTTGCAATGAAACATCTTTAAGTTTGTTTTGTCTTGAACTTTTCAAAGTAAATGTTGGCTCATTGCAAATTATATAATAACGGCCTTTAAATTGCACGGGCGTAAGTTTTACTTCACGACCTTTGAGTTTCGCCAGCACCCTTAAAACGCACACACTAACTTGTAACAGCGCCCTCGGTGTTCAGTTTTGTGACATGTGCCTTGGTCACATGACCTATCGGGTGCACCGTACAAAAGTCGTTTTTTACGTTTTTGTCGTCTGCGCTGCATGCAACACTGGAAAAAAAGGTGAACGGATAGATCACTGATCAAAGGTCGCTTTCTTTTAGTCCGAGTAACTTGGACGCTTACAACATCGCTTTTATTAGGGGGACATGGACATCGCATATTGTAGTACACCTAGGCCTATTTAAAACTAGACGCTAGACCCAGTAAGCATGTGTTCTTCCTCCATGCACAGACATGACAGATGCAGTAACTGAGTCGTTGGCCCTGTTTTTTACGACTTCTTTTTTTTTGGGTTAGCCCATGGCCCAACCAACAAAAAACAAAATCGTAAAAAACAGGGCCAACGACTCTGTTACTGGGTCTAACAAGACGCGCATGCTTTGCACCCGGGGTGGAGATTTTTGTCATCTAAATGTTGCCCCAGATGTGGGGATTTTGTCACCAAAAAAGTGACAATCCCCATCTCTTACTCTTAGGCAGTTAGGTGGGGTAGCCCGGTGGGGGTGGGGGAGGGGGATGGTGGGGGAGGTTGATGGTGGGGGAGGGGGATGGTGGGGGTGGGGGGGTGGGGGTGGGGGGTTGGGGGTGGGGGAGGGGGGTGGGGGAGGGGAGTGGGGGGAAGGAGGGGGTGGGGGGAGGGGAGTGGGGGGTGGTGGGGGGAAGGAGGGGTGGGGGGGGGGGAAGGAGGGGTGGGGGGGGGGGGGGGGGGGTGGGAGGAGGAGGGGGTGGGGAGCCGTGGGGGAAACAATTGATAGGTGCATATTAAAGGCCTGGGCTACCTGTCAATTTTTCTTATCCAGGTGGCATGGGATTTCGTAATTTAAATGACTTGTTTCAATCATACAGAATGATGAAGGCCCTACATATGAGACTCCTGAAGATGTCGACATGCTGCGTCCTGGTTGGCTGCATAGTCTTTGCTGTATTCGCTGTCGCCGTGGAGGAACCCGATAAACCTGTCAGCATTGTGATTGTAGGTGGGACGGGGGACTTGGCCAAAAGATACCTATGGCAAGGATTCTTCAGCTTGTTTCAAGGTTAGTCTTGTTTTTGGGAAAAAAAATAATAATTTACCCGTGATCGGAGACCAGCAAAAAAATAAGTTTTACTGGTAGGCTGCGCATAAAAATGTGTGGGTTCATTACTACGCACTGACATCCAGGATTTTCCTTGTAAGTTGTTATGACATACACCATGTAAAATAATTAGTTTGATGATAAAAATGCAAAATTAACAGTATATTGTGTCATAAATTTACTAAGAAAAACCTGTCCGTGCATGGTAATCTTTCCGAAGACTAAAACTCACTTATTAAAACTTGTTAACTGTAACATTTCGCGTTTGAATTTTCCTAGAGGAAAAAAACGAGTACTCGTTCAATATCTACGGAGCGGCGCGATTACCGATATCTGAAGGGAATGATCAGATTGCAGACATCTTAGAGCACAACGTGTCTTGTGCTAAGTCCGTAAGGCCTGGCCGTGGATGCGAGGAAGTTCTTAAGGCTTACAAAAATGTGGTCAACTACAGGTACGTAGACATGATCATTCTTGACGTGGAAACAATAAGAAATATAAATTTGACCAATACACCAATTTTGTATTATTTCATCAGGTCGTTACATGCTTCAAATTGTTAAACCTCGTTGGTAAGAGTCCCTTGAGGATTTGCATTATTTTGTTATGAAACAACCAAACTTTGGACGAGAGAAAAATCCTAAGGGCCTTATCGGGATTCGAACCCTAGACCTCTGATGATGAAAAGAATCTCGTATTTACAGAAATGAATACAAGAAATGCACAGTGCTGTAAAGACTGACTCGAGACTGCAATTTTTTACCAATAAAATATTAAATACAATTGAAATTCTGTGCAGTTTCTGGAAATTCCTGGCAGTACCTTGGTACTACCCAAGCATGCCCATTGTATATTTTCTTGCATTGTAATGGGCCAAGGTCCACTGCTGGTTTCTGAAGAAGTTTAATTGAATATGATGTGGTGTTACTAAGAGTGTTAGACTTGGACAGCCAGAGATTTTAAGTAACATGTAGAATTATTTACAGGTAACCATGCAGTTTTATTCATACTGTGGCTATTTTAGGAGGCTGAAAACAATTGAGGATTACTCTGAAATATGCCAAGAGATGAAACAAACTGGCAACCAGGAACATGGGAGGTTGTTCTACCTGTCTGTTCCGCCATTTGCTTATGCCGGCATCACTGAAAATATAGCAAGAGGTAGGATTATTGTTGATGTGATCCTTTTTCAATATCCCTCAAGCCCCAATACATCATTTGCAGTTAGCCAAAATTTTACTTCATGAGTTGACAAGAAAACTCTGACTAAAAGTGTTGATAGCAATGGTAACACCACATGATTTTTGTCCCCATGTTAAACGGTACCTTCGTGAGAGAAATTGCCAACTGAAGGTATGTAGACAGGTTTTTACCATTCATTCAACACAAATCATGCATGGATTTTCAGGTTTTCTGAAGTATTACTGCATCTATGTGGCTTAAATTTCTACAAGGCAGTTTATCAACATTCTTTAATTATTTTGTAATGCCGTTCTTGTTTTTGAAAGTTTTCCCAATCATGTAATCTGTCTTAGCTTTTTATGGACATGTAGGGTGGGTGGAGGAAGGGAACAGGCGAACATTTCCTGCCCCGTGACTCCATTATCCCTCATCTTTGTTGCTACAGCTTGCCGACCCGATGGGAATACATGGCTACGAGTCGTTCTTGAGAAACCTTTCGGTCATGACTATGCCTCAGCACAGGAACTCGCCGCGAAACTCTCCGCTAATCTTAGAGAAGATGAGACTTATCGCATCGACCACTACCTTGGAAAAATTGGTATGCAACCACGTCAGGCAAAAGATTCATTCATTTTGTTGGCGAGCTGAAAACCGAAGGCGGGCCTATTGATTGCTTTCCGGTGACGTCACGCCTTCCATCATTACGCACGTGGATCAAGTTATGACCGGCAAAAATGAGCAAGAAAAGCGCATTGGTTTGCACTTAACTCTGTTACTAGGCACAGGCTCGTCAGCAATGCGCGCCCGGCAAATTAGTGCCACGCAATACGCAGCTCCATAACAAAGGCATGGAGCTGCGTGTTTCGAGCACGAATTTGGCGGGCGCGCATTGCTGACGAGCCTGTGCCTTCAACCTTGCTTTGTTGTTGCGTCACGGCTGTTGTATCGATAAAGATAAAAATGTCTTTCTTCAGGCTAAAATTCGTGATCAAGTAAAAACACTTTTGTTTTTACAAGCCGAGTGCATGCTCAATCATTTGAACGTATCGCAACGCACGTGTGCGCCATCTTCGAATGAAAGTACGCTGGTGAGTATTTTTTACGCGGGTTAATGTGCGTCTATTTGCGCACTCATGTAACCGTTGACAACCAAACATTCCCGGATGTTTTACATCACGGAAAACAATCAATATAATACCAATTTCATCTGTCTGTATCAAAATGCTTTTGCCTCTTGCAAAGGGGCCGTCCAAAGTTGTCAACATTTTCAGTTCTACAGAGCGTAGTATTTTTCAAGACCGCCTCCCTCCCCCGAAATACTACTTATCAACATTTTACAGTGCATCATGTAAAGTCCTATGCAGCCCTCGACCCCCCCTTCCTACACCATGTAGAGCCATGAAAATGTTGGCAACTTTGGACGGCACCTAATATTAATAAACATAATTAGTGTTCATTTAACACATATGTGGAAACTTGCTTTTTGGTTCGGCATGTCGATGTCTACTGAATCACTTCAATTGTTCTGAATCTTTTGTGCATTGCAGGTGTTCAAAGCATCCTGCCGTTCCGTACACTGAACGCTGCAAAATATGATGGGTTATGGAACAGAGATCATATTGAGCGCGTGGAAATAGTTATGAAGGAGACGATTGATGCGAAAGGTATGAAATGCGGCAATTTGTAAATTGTTTTAATGCCCCACCACCACGACAGAAGGTTTAGAAGTAGATTTCAGGATTGGGAAAACTGTTACGGCATTATCTCCATGCGTGATTGAGGATGTGTATGATAAAAACCAACCTGTGTGTAAGTCAGCTCAGTACCTCATCTACATTCCGAAAAAAAAGACGACATTTTTTTTCCATGCTTTTAGGAAATTATACGAAGTCACCGTTCTGTTTAAGCTGGTGCTTAGGTAGTTTCATCCACCTCATTTATTAATGATATCAATTATTTTATTCTCAATTTGGCAATGTGAACTTCAGATTCAAATCCTTTTTTAACCATCATCCACAGGTCGTCTCGCATTCTACAACGAGTACGGAGTCATCCGCGACGTCATGCAAAATCACCTCACTGAAATATTTGCCCTAATTGCCATGGAGTTACCCCAAAACATCAACAATCGCAGCGAGTTCATCAACAACAAAATCAGTCTTTTGAACCAGACTCGACCTGTCAAACCAAACCAAGCCGTGATTGGTCAGTATGACAGCTACGTCGACCAATGGCGACAGGAGCTTGACAAGCAGCAAAACGAAGAATCGTTAGTTCCGACTTTTGCCGCGGTGACATTTTACGTTGACAATCCACGCTGGAAGAACGTACCTTTTGTCTTAGTTGCGGGAAAGAAATTAGACGAGCGCGTAGGCTATGTCCGAATTATCTTTAAAGACGACGCAGTTTGTGTCAGTGGCACAGGTGCAAACGGCGCAGCGAATCGCTGTGCAAGGCACCAACAAGTGGTTTTCTACACCGGCAATCCCGGACTAAAATATCCGAAAATTCTGGTCTCTAAACATCTTCCAAAACCCACATACCCACTAGCAGTGTCTTCAAATAAAGATCCAAATGTCGTTATTTTTGGCTCAGATCTTTCCGATTTCTATCACTGCACGCCACCCACAGACCAAGATGCATACACGTCCCTGATAGCATCATGTTTTCGTGGCGACCAAACGATGTTTATCGGAACAAATGATTTAATGGCTTCCTGGAGAATCTGGACCCCATTGCTAAAGAGCTTCGAGCACAAACGACCAAGAATTTATGCTGGAGGCGTAGACACAGGCTCTTGGTTAGATGTTACGGTCAAAGGTCATGCCCTCATGTTTATTCATGACCAAGATGCAAATGAATTCCAAGATGGCGGCATATCAAGTTTCGCATCCGTTTCGGATAATTTCCGCGATCGACCTCTTGTCACAGGAAGTCAGGAGAGCGTCATAACACAACTTGGACAACATTTGCTGATGGTCGCGATGCAAGCCATCTCAAAACGAGGCCTTTTCCACCTGGCCGTTCCGGGCGGCAATTCCCCTAAACCACTCTTCATCCACCTCGCAACTGAACTAGTCGATCAGTTTCCGTGGCAAGATACCGTTATTTGGATGCTTGATGAACGTTGCGTCCCATTAACAGATGACCAATCCAATTTCAACCAACTCCACAATCTTCTACTACAGTACGTCGACATCCCGTACCTTAACATCCACCCCATGCCCGTTAGATTAGGCAACGGTTTCTGCCACCCATCGGATAAAGGACCCGCGATATACGAAGATGACTTGAACCAAATCCCAGATGGAAAATTAGACTACGTCCTTCTCGGAATGGGGCAAGACGGTCACGTTGCGTCCTTATTCCCAAATCATCAAGCCGTCGAGGAACAAACAGCCAAAGTTGTCATAACAGAGGGAAGACCGCACGACACCGTCGCGTACAGAATGACGCTAACGTTCCCGATGATCAACAATGCAAGGCATGCTGGGATACTCGTACTCGGTAGAGCCAAGAGGGATATAGTTTCAGTACTGAAGACAGGAGGAGTGTCGGATACTCTCAAGTATCCCGTAATGGGCATAGATCTGAAGGAAGGGAAGCAAGTATGGTACATTGACCACGAAGCCTTACTATACTAATAATAATTATAACGAAGTATTTAAAAAACGCCTTCCATGTCACAAAGCGCTGTACATAAAATACACAAATTTAGAACTTAAAAACTAACAATTAAGTGATAAAAAATGTTGCTTAAAAAGATGTGTTTTCAAATTAGTTTTAAAGCTTTCAAAAGTATCAGCTGATCGAATTGATGGTAATAGCCAATAGTATTATGCTGCTCCATAGAAAAGGCATGGAGCTGCGTATTTCGTAGCACGAATTTGGCACGCGCGCATTGCTGACGAGCCTGTGCCTTTAACTACATGTATCACAGCTACACATAATAGGTTTCGCAAGGTGACGAATGCGGTTACGGTAACCGTTCATGTTGATGCGCTCACTGAGTTTTGCAATGTGTGACTACGTGCATGTACATTTATCTGCTAAATCTGCTCTTGGCTTGCAGCTGATTTTCCTCACTTTCACGTGGGCATGACTCATTAAATTTAATCGGTATTCATGGAAGATACATCACAAAGAAACAAAATGCATAAAACTTATTAATCTATCGCGAAAAATCTGCATAACCGGTATCCGTTTTTATGCTACGCGTATGGAGGCTGATAACCGTTGTTCACGCGTATGAAAACATGTGTACTACGGTTACACGTCACGAGAGCCGCATAAAGTAGTGACGGTGCGAAGCCTCCCTAATGTAATGGTGGACACTTGTATAGCGCACATGTCTACCCTAGGGTACTCCTGGCACTGTTGCCATTATCGCCGCCATCTGGAAATCACCAGAACCATTTTGCTTCAACTAGGTGGCTACCTGGCCAAGGCGCACAATCCTATCAGCAGTTAGGGGGAATGTCACAATCTAACAGCTCCCCAAATATCGCTTGACGAGGCAATTGAGATTAAGTGTCTTGCCCATGGACACAAACACAGCTGTATACCCACTAGACCACATGATTTTCTTCTCTTCTAAGTTTTACCGAGTGCTGTCTTTGGTCATTTAATGTTAGAGGCATTGATATGATTTTTAGTGTGACCAAAAAAATTAATGTGCAATTGCTTAAATTTGTTTAGTTGGGGGTAGCTTTTATTTTTTCAAATATTCCTATTCATGTGATTTTTAATAAAATTGCTTAAAAAAAAAAAAAAAACCTATTACCTATGCATGAATACTAGGGATGGGACGTTTAACCGGGGGAAAAAATAAGCAGTTTTGCCGAACGTTTGAACAAAACCCAATTTTAAAGAATTTACAAGTTTTCAGAGGGTTATTTGTAATGACTTCATGAAATTAAACTAAATTTATATGGGGTCATAGTAAAATTTTGACCAGATAAATGTTCAATGATTATTTTGGGGGCACATGCATCTATAAACACCAGCAACAATCTTTAGTGTCGCCGAACGGTTAACTGACCCTTGAAAGAATTGCAAACCGGTTTCTGAATAAACAGTAAATTCCCATCCCTAATGGTTACATTAGTGTACAATAGTGAGGTTTCGGTGTGCACGGTTAGTGATTACGATTAGCCAAACCTCAAAATCGTTACCTTTCGCTGTCCGTTTTTCACTAAGGTGTAGAGGCGTTGCTATCAGTGTAAACAACACTTGGGATATTTGTGTATACGCACAAATCGATGACGTAAAATTCACTAATAGTCGTCGTTTTGCATAACCGTATGCGACCGAAACCTCCCTATTGTTTTAACAAATCACAGTACTGAGATTTAATGGGAAGTAAACTCCTCAAAAAAAGTTCAGAAAGTCAAGTTTGACTGACGATTTATCTCTTGTTACTAAATCATTTCCCTTGAATTTGATATCATTGGAAAGCCCCGTTATTCCTCTTTACAGTGATGTGTCATTTGTTATGATTAATCAATTGGGGGATGTGCAGTATAGCAGAAGTGGGTTGAAAGTGAAATGTCACAAAATTCACTGCTATTGTCATGCAGTGCATTCCCCTTTTGCTTGGAGGATAGGAATGTGTCAATGCACTTTGCGACATGTCACTTTACACCCGCCCCCGTATTCAGCCGTGCTGCACATCCCCCAATTGCTTAATCATAACAAATGACACATCACTGTAAAGAGGAATAACAGGGCTTTCCAATGATACAAGGGAAACGATTCAGTAACAAGAGCGAAATTGTCAGTCAAACTTGACTTTCCGAACTTTTTGAGGAGTTTATATTGTTATGCTTTACATCTACAGATACATGCCATTGTGTAATGTTTCTTAAAGTTCGGAATTTGGCTGAAATTGTTTTTTCTAAAGTTATTTTGGAATGCACTAAAAACCACTTAATTGTATTTTGAAATAGAAGTTTATTTGTAACTCTCAATGAACATTTGATAAACAGAAACTGCGCAGGGTGAAATTAAAACAGAACTTGAGATAATGAATTATTCAAAGCTACAATAATTTATGCAAAGTATGAAATTTATCATTTGATTGGTTAAAGAGCTGCCAATCCTCCCAGATTATGCAAAAACTTCCTGAACAAATTTAAAAACCCTCTAGATTTTCAGTTAAAGAATCTCATTTTAAAGTTGGGAGATCAAGCTAATTTTCCGATGTGTCTTCCACAAAAATCCAGGAAAGTTGCAATTTAAGTATTAACTTTAGGACAATTTGACCGGTATCTTATCTTATCCTAAAAATGTTGACATCGACAGACAGGATTATCTTCAATAGACCGATCCAGTAAGCTCCGCCCATTTAGAAATTGCCTAGCAACATGCCGCACGTGTGCAGTAGAGTCGCGCAACAGCGCCCTGGTCAGCGCGTATTGAAACACGCACAGAAACTGAACGCTCGAAAGCAAAATGTGCACTTAAGTATCCGGTCGTATGCGTGCAATACGCGTAACGCGCGCCATCGAACAAAAACATCTCGACACACATCTAGAACGAAGTGAATGCAAAATTAGCAAAACGACAAGCTAATTTTGGTTAGTTTTTCACGTTTACACAAAAACACATTTATGAAGGGATTAAAAGTAGGTTAGGATAGTCTTATACAATCCGTTTTAAACCCGCTAGCCTCCTCTGCGCTGATAAAAAAATGATGTTTATGGTGTTTTTGCCGTAGCTCTGTGCACAAAATTTTGAGGACTCGGGTACCCAAACATTTTGGTTACCTGAGGCTGTGATTGGTCAATTCCAAAATGGGCGGAGCTTACTGGATGGGTCTATTGTCATTTAAAGACAGGCTCGTCGGCAATGCGCGTGCGCCAAATTCGTGTCACAAAATACGCAGCTCCACAGAAAAGGCATGGAGCTGCGTATATCGTGGCACGAATTTGACGCGCGCGCATTACTGACAAGCCCGTGCCTTTAATTTTCAAGGTGAAATTTGTACCGATCATGTTTGTTACACTGTATCTTCAATGCAATCTGCAGATAGGATCGAATAAATTATTCAAATTTAAATAAATATGGAAAATCAAAACGATTTTAAAAACATTAAATGAAGGGCCGTCCAAAGTTGTCAACCGTTTCACGATTCTACAGAACGTAGTATTTTTGAAGACACCCTCCCTTCCCCCGAAATACTACTTATCAATTATTTTGTCACTACGCAGCTCTTCTCTCCCCCTTCTTAATGCTTTGTAGTTCTGTGAAAATGTTGACAACTTTTGACAGCTGACCCAGACAACATCAACAAAAAAACAATCACTTTGTCGTGAATGTCACAAACACCCAAATTGAACTAGCCAAAAGAACATCATTGTGCATTTTTCTACTAAAGCCTTATGGAACGTAATACATGCACACGTAACAAATTGCCATAATTTTTTCCTTAAATACATGGATAGCAATGAATCCCAAGTATTAAAAGGCATCCCCAAGCTTTGAACACTGAAACACTCGTCATAAATTACAAAAACCAGACCATCTTGATAAAGTCAAACTCGGTTAACTCAAAAATCTTTACCAATCCATTCAAAACAAGGACGTAAGCATTGAAAAATGTAAAGAAAAAGCCAGCCACAAAAGCGACAGAACAAATAGAAAAAAATTTGAAATTAAGACTTGTGCCTTAAGTATGTACCCTGTTCGAACCGCCGCGTGTGTCCATAGCACGCGTAACGCTCTGTACGAAGGCTCCCATTGGTGAACTAAACCGCGCTACGCCCACTAGAGACACACGCAACGCGCACGCACATCACTTCCACAATTATTTGACTTACAAAATGGCGTATTCGCACGTGTTCGAATACTATCTATTGACCCCCTTCGAACACGTGCAAATACGCCATTTTGGGAGTCAAATAATGCTGTGTCATTGTGGAAGCGATATGCGTGCGCGCTGTGTGTGTGTTTCTGGTGGGCGTAACACGGTTTAATTCACCAATGGGGGCCTTAGCATTGCGCGTTACGCACGCTATGGACACACACAACGCGCATGCACATTGCTTCCACAACGACGCGGCATTATTTGACTCCCAAAATGACGTTATTGGCGCGAGCTCAATAGCTGCCATCTTTTAGGGCAGTTTCTTTTTTGTTCTTCGAGGACATGCATGGTTGCACATTTTGTTAACTCGTGTTAACATGGTTGGCTATTTAAAAATGTTGCCCTACAAGATGGCAGCTACATGTATTTGATGTAGTCAATTCGCTGGCGGAGTCGTGACGTCACATTGCGGTCAACGGAGTCGTGACATCACATTGCGGTCGCTTGACCGTAACTATGGTTTAATACTGGTTCACGCTCACGTTTTACATCCATTGTATTTGCATACAGTGTATTCTACTAGAACGGAAATGGAGCTACGACGCGCATAACCGTGCCTTCTCATTAGCATATTTCTGGGCACCTCATTTGCATGGTTTTGGGCACTTTCCCATTGAATACACAAAAACCTCCCGCATGCGCACTTTCTCACTGTTTGTGACGACCGCGCGTGTTATGTTCGAATACGAAACGCGCTACACGCGCACGCATTCCAAACCGACGCAAACCGGTTACGGTGATGTGCCATTTTAAAAACAGTTAATGGAAATCTGTAATTCTACTATTCTTTTTGAAGGACATATTAAAAAAAAAAAGACAGTAATGACTTGCAATGGTTTGCTCATAGTGATACACTATCCTGCCTCCTTATTGTGTGATGGTTGCAACAGAAAAACTCAACAGAAAATGTTCCCCGTGTGGCTCCTGTGCAAAACGAATGGAGAAACGCATTGCCATGCAAGTAGCGTGAACCGTTGTCATAGAAGTGAATTAACGTCACACTCTGCCAGCAAATACGCAGCGACCCTAGATTAGTCTATGCTGAAAAGACGCTTTCAGGTTCGACGTGTCATAACCAAGACTCGTTTTGTTTTTGTGACTAATCGTCAAAATACATACGACCAGCTCCATTTTTCTTAACGAATCTCCGATAGCTCTTATACCTGTTGTTCTCAGCTAATTTAGCTTTCATTTCTTCGTCTTTTTCTTCCTTGTACTCCTACGTTAAAAAACAATAAGAAATTGGTAAAACAAAAAAGTACAAGCTAAACATGTTGATCACAAGTCTTTAATTTAGGGCACAATAGACTACTAAAGTGTGACATCAGTTGCCATAATAATTGGGTTGAAACGTCCATTGGTAAAGCACAGGGAAACAGGTCACTGGTTTTAGTGTAGACCCAGTAACCTTGGTAACACACAAAGGGTGACCTTTTCACTTTAGTGCTCTATAGCATTGATATATAATGCACCTATCAATTGTTCCTTCCCCCCCCCCCCCCCCCCCCCCCCCCCCACCTAAGAGGTGGGGATTGTCACTTTTTGCGAGACAAAATCCCCACCCTGGGGTGCAAAACATGCGCAAAAAATGCACAGAAAATTGGTCAAATGCCCTACCCTGGGGCATGAAAAACGTGACCAAACCCCAACCTAGAGGGTGGGGCAGCGCGGGGGGAGGGGTGGGGAAACAATTGACGTCTAAACGACGTCTAAAATTGAAACATCTCCTGTGTTTGTCCTCCAGATCGGAAGAGAACAATAAAGCCGTGCTTTTCTGCTTGAAGCCATGTGCGTTTTGCCACGTGGCTCTATTGTTCTCTCCCCATCTGGAGGACAAACACTAGAAGACAAACACGGGAGGGTCGTGACCTTTTGACCCGTGACCATGTGAAAGCGCCCTGTACTCCTGTGCAAATGAACAGCAAGATTAATGACACTCGGGTCAGTGAGAGTATGCTCTCGCTACTCCCCTACAAATGGGGAGTGTGCTCTTACTCCGACTAGTGCCATGTGATTTGCACAAAGATGGCAGAACATGGGTGGAAATTTAGTAGATTTGTTAAACGAGCTAAAGTTCATTTCAGACATTTCTTTCAGACGTTCTCATGTACCTGCTTTCTTTCAAAGCTTGTAAAGTTGCAATGTTTCCAAAAAAATCTGCTCGCTAAGAAAACGAACGGTGTACATCTACACCGTTGCAGTGTACATCTACCAAGTTTCAATAACATGAATAATAAAATAACTCCATCCTCACCTTAAAATTTTCGTATATCCACAGTTCCCCTCCGAGTAGTTCATCTTTTTCTGAATCACTCATTCCCTGCAAGAGATTAAAAATATTTGAAATTAAGGATGGATTACACGATTTTATGCTTCATTTGGTATATTTTTTACATCCCTTACTACAATCTGCATTATATAAACACAAATATAAATGTTTATGCCAATGAACATTCCTTAAAGATAGTATACATGATTGGTAAACTGTGTGATTGAAGATATGCATGATTAAAACCAACCTGAGCAAAAACCAGCTCCGTACTTAGTCTAACTTGAGAAAACAGTCAAAAAAGAGTTTGCAGTCATTTCGCCCCAAAACCACTTCGCCCTGAACCATTTCGCCCTAAACCACGGCCTGTGCACGAAGTGGTTTTGGGGCGAAGTGGCATTTGGGGCGATGTAGTGTTTGGACGAAGTAATTTGGGGCGAAATAACACTCGGGCGAAGTAGTTTGGGGCGAATTGAATTTTCGTCTAATTGTTTTACTCATTTCTCAAAGACTATAGCACTTCAGACAAAACCATTTCAGGGGAAGTTTTCTACGGTCATCATGTTTATATTGTGTAAGTTGGGCGTAAATCTGTGAACATTTCTGATTTTCGAGATTACCAATGATATATACTGCCTTTAAAACACACGTTGTAAGGGAGCGTATTTTGTGAAGAAAACTAATAAGGCTTATTGAGCTTGTGCGAATGACGTCATTTTGGGAGTCTAATAATGCCGCGTCATTGTGGAAGCAATGTGCGTGCGCGTTGTCTGTGTCCATAGCACACGTAATGTGCTATACTAAGGCTCCCATTGGTGAAATGAACCGCATTACACCCATCAGAGAGACACAACTCGGACGCACATCGCTTCCACAATGACTCGGCATTATTCGACTCCCAAAATGGCGTATTTGCACATGTTCGAAAGGGGTAAATACAAGATTTAGCACCCCCATTCAAATTAAACAATATGAGGTGCATGAATGAGGAACAAACAGAACAGATCTTTATACATGGCCCTTTTCCAAATCTCGACTCCGTCTTCAGGCTTTACTTTAGCGAAGCCAAACACCGTTTGAAACACTAGTCGGGCCTAGTAGGCCTACCACTCTTTTTCACCGGCTTTTTTAAAGCAATAGCAGACGAGTTGTCGCCGCATGAAGCCGGAGTCGAGATTTGGAAAAGGGCCATGTTTTGTCGGCGGCAAAGTTTAGCAAACCTGCAAAAGTTGAAAGTTTTTGTTGCTGTCACGTGATTTTCCAGTTTATGACGTCACGAAGCCGGCCGAAGTCACCTCTTTAGTTGACTTCATTTTGGAGCCTCATTTGGGCCAAAACGAAGCCTCAAAATGAAGCCTGAAGCCAAGCCGAAGTTTGGTATGCGGCTTCAAGATGGCGGAATGGAGACAGAGCCGGAGACGGAGCCGAGGCCGAGATTTGGAAAAAGGCCCATGTATAACAAAAACAACTTCTGACATACAGTATGTAAGATGGGCTATAACATATGCATTAAATGTCTTTACTTCTACCTACAAGTCTGAAATTCTCACTCTAAATCCAAACAACTGCAGCATTTCAACTCACCTCGTATTGCGATTGGCCGAGGCCCAGATATTTGCGGATCATGTGATGCTTTTCGTCCAATCCATACTCTTGTCCCAGGATATTGAATTTCCAGATCCATCTGACAAACCAGATAAGGTAACACACGATGTAGTATGGAGACAAGACCAGCTGTAGCCACAACACGTCAATTATTCTTGGTTTCCTGTATCCCCCTCTGCAGAAAGAACAGCCAAAATTATCCATTAGTCCTAAATCACCCATAATCTGTTTAAAGGAGAGCGACCTGGGGTCGATTTAACAAGACGTGCGATGAGTCACAAGTACCAAATCCATCGCAACGCGCCGAACCCTTTGTAAGTTTGCCACGGGTTCGGCGAGTTGCGATAGATTTGGTACACGTTTACGATGCGTTGCAAATGTTTGTGAAATTTACCCCAAATCTCATTTTTGAACTCATATCGGGTGTTGAGATTTTGATACCATATAATTTGTCATATTTTTCTCATTACCATTCTGAAATTTCACATTCTCAATACTTTCAAGAATATCGTCAAATAAACCACTGATGTTTCGTAAACTAATTTATCCACTTCTATAAAAAAGTGCAGTAATTATTAACAACCTTTTTGCTTTCAAATCCAAATTTGAGATTGCATATTTCATGTTTTTTTCCCATGGATAGTATATTGTATGCTCGTTAGGTTAGAACAAAATCCATTTTCTGGAAACATCAGAACAAGGTTTAAATGTAGTCTACATGTTTGGTAATTACCCCTCCAAAACAATTATGAATCATTATCTCAAAGTTTACTTGTTATCAAGATGGTATAAATGGTAGTAATCATCCTGTGAAATTATTTTGTCTGAAGTGCCCCCAAAAGACAAAACTATTTGAATCTCCAAAGATTGCCTGTAGGCGATCTTTGGAGCCATTCATTCATGCACAAAACCATGATAGGATTTTCTTTTTTTAAAGTTTTTTAAAGGTTTTAAATATTACTGCATCTATGTGGCTGATATTTCTACAAGGTAGTTTTCTCGACTTATGCTTTCAATTACCAGTGGAAATCATGCCGTTTTTAAGAGTTTACAAAACAAGTATACTACTTTTAATCGAAACAAGCGGATTATTTTCTTACTTTATATCTGCATGTGGCTGATATTTCTACAAGGTAGTTTTCTCGACCTATGCTTTCAATTACCAGTGGAAATCACGCCGTTTTTAACAGTTTACAAAACAAGTATACTACTTTTAATAAAAACAAGTGGATTATTTTCTTACTTTATATCTGCATTTTCCTCAATCACTCTCTTGACAACGCGATCCTCTTCCTCCTTCAGCTCTTCCTGTTAAGCACAATAACAAATAGACCCTTTGCAATGGCGGCCATGACAGGGAGTAGGTTGTCCTATTTAAATGAGGCGACAATAGATCCATAAAGTGCCTACTAGTTAAACATAGTTAAACTATTTCCAACCGAACGCAGTCTAGTCAACAATGGTTAGTCGACCATTTGGAACCAAGCTCACAGGGCAAGGTTGCACTGAGGCCAATTTCATAAAGCTGTTTAGCAGAAAAATTTGCTTAATCAAAAATTTGTTTCCTTTATAAAAATGAGTCAATAGTCGAAATTGCATGTCAACTTGTGTTTTTCACAAGAATATCTGCTATTCTTGCTAAGAACACACGTTGACATACAATTTAGATTTTTAACCCATTTTTATAAAGCTAACAATTTTTTGATTAAAGGAGCGTGACCAGAGTTTCTGGAAAATAGTTTTCGATGTAACTTACCAATATTATCAAGTAACCCCCATACACACCTCCCATGTCCCAAAAACCCGAAAACATTCGCAATTTCCAGTAAAAAAGTTAACAAAACTATCGAGTCGGCTTTCAGCGGATAAACGTTGATACTGGAAAATTAGTTTACAAATAATCGGTGGATTTTCGACGATATCCTCGGAAATATGCGGCCTAGAAGCGCGGGAGTTTCAGTTTCGTAATCAGAAAAATATAACGGATGTTATGATATAAAAATCTCATGACCCATAAGGTAAGTCCCGGGGAGTTATGGGTACAAAAAAGTGATCTGGTCACACTCCTTTAAGCAAATTTTTCTGTTAAACAGCTTTATGAAATTGGCCCCTGGCCACTGGTACCCATCAGGTATTGAGTCAATGCAGCATTTTGTGCGGAACCAACTGACTAACCAAAGGCCTTTCGGACTTGCACGTTAATGCGCATGTGTTGCCAGAATGACGTTCGACCAGTGGTTAGCTCCAGTGGTTATAGCTCCAGTCGTGAATCGAACATGCTCATGGATGTAGCCTAATGTCAAATCATTTCTCACCTTCGATTTTTTGCCTTTCCTCTTGCCCGTATCCAAAAGACCATCTTTTCTAGCTTGATCCAAGGCCTGAAACATTTTGGACGAAGGTACAAATTTTAGATAAAGTTGGCCAAAGTAACATTATGTCACGTGAGTAGACCCGATTCTAGGAACCGATACTATGCAACAAACTGGATAGAGTAAGACTGGTTCCCGTCCACATATGAGAATATAAGGACAGGTAAAGGGCGCTTCATCCTTATCTGTAATTGGTCGTCTTTGCGCGTGCGCATTGTGTTTTTTATATTTAAAAATTGGCCAAGCCAAAATGTGCGCACTTACTAAAAAAACAACAATAATAACCTACATGACGGGCAGAATTCTGCCCGTCATGGCTGCCCTTTACCGATCCCAATATTTCTGCAATAAGCGAACCAATCTATAGGAATCGGGAACCAATCTACAAATTGGAATGTGGGTTCATTTTGTGGCTAGGCGAGGCTATGACAGTTGTGTCCTCGGGCAAGACACTTTGGCATATTTTTCCTGCCTAGATGGTTTAATGGAGTACTGTGGATGAGTAATCTAGTGCATGTTTAATTCTACAAGTTGTGGTTTCGAAACCAGACTGCATCATGGTGCATTTTGCCCTTGGGCAAGATACTTTACCATAAAGTGCCTCTCTCTCAACTCGGGGAAAAAATTGTGCATTTAGTTTAGGGACGGGACATTTAACCAGTTATAAACCGAAAACAAATTGAAAAACCGGTTTGGCCGAATGTTTAAACGAAACCCAATTTTAAAGAATTTACAATCATTTTCAGAGCGTTATTTGCAATGACTTCATGAAACTGAAATATATTTATATGTGGCCGCAGTAACATTTTGACCAGATAAAGGTTCAATGATTATTTTGGGGGCCTAGGGGTATTGTATACAATGCACCTATAAACACCAGCAACAACTTTTAGTGTCGGCCGAATGGTTAACCAGTTAACTGACACTTGAAAGAATTGCAAACCGGTTTCTGAATTAAAGGCACAGGGTCGTCAGCTATGCCCGCACGCCAAATTCGTGACACGCGATACGCAGCTCCATGCCTTTGCTACACGGAGCAATTTGGCAGGCGTATTGCTGACGAGCCTGTGCCTTTAACCGTAAATTCCCATCCCTAATTTAGTTATGCCAAACAGGCAGCCAGTGCAGCTTACTCCCCAGGGAGATTGAGCCCAGTGACCAGGGGTAATATAAGAGCCAATTACTACTATTAGGATGGAAGGAAAAAAAAATCTAAGAAAAATCAAAGACAATTCAATGAATGTTCATACCCGTAGTCTGTATTTGGGCGCTGCAACGAGATAATCTATGGCCGAATTGTATCGCGACCACCAACTGAAATACTGTCACAGAAATAAAAGGAAATTATTTTTAAAATAGCGAAAAACAATGAAGGTAACAATAGACCTGGGGCCAATTTCATAAAACTGTTTAGCAAAAAAAATTTGCTTAATCAAAAATTTGTTTGCTTTATAAAAATGGGTTGAAATAGTCAAAATTTCAAGTAAACTTGTGTTTTTAGCAAGAATAGCAGATATTCTTATGAAAAATAAACACAAGTTGACATGCAATTTCGACTATTAACCAATTTTTATAAAGCACACAAATTTTTAATTAAGCAAATTTGTTTGCTAAACAGCTTTATGAAATTGGCCCCTGGACAATTACCGTAAGTCATTTAATCAATCAGTAGTAAACAGCAGTCCAATTCCCAATTAATTATTTTTAAACTGAACAGGTGTTTGGTACCGAGTCTTTCAACGGTAAAGGGGGCATTTTGGCAACACAGACCATATTTTCCAGAAAATACCTTTGTCTGGTCTCAAAATAAAATAAATAAGTTTCAGTTGTTTTGAAGACATAACTTAGACCCAAAAAGGGTTACAAATAGTGCGACAACATGCCTTACTAGAAACCCTGTGTACAAATTTCCAATATACGCTAGTAACCAGGACTGGCTCTAAACCTTAAAGGCCGAATGTACCATTTGCAAGATGAAACTTTTACAGATTACTGGAATAAGGGCATAACATATCTCAAGAAGAATGTCCATAAACTAGCCTGCAGAAATTTCAGCTACATAGATGTAGCAATGCTTCAGAAAACCTTTAAAATCTAATTTGCACAATTTAACAAAAAAAAAACCATTTAGGGGTACCGTGGCTGAGTGGTTTGGGTCATTGACTCGCAATCATGGGTCAAAACTTGGGGTTGCGGGTTCGAATCCGGCTGCGGTACCTGTGCCCTTGGGCAAGGCACTCAACCACACTTGCTTTATCCTTCGGAAGGGATGTAAAGCCGCTGGTCCAGTGTGTTAGGTAATGGTAACGCACTCTAAAGATCCCAGAGCATTCTTTCGTGAAGAAGCAAGGGAATTCCCCGGTGTCTCTGGCCATTTCTAATTCTAATTCTTCGTGGGTTTCCTCACGCTTGCGAGTCACAGTGCAATGAGCACTATTGAGGAATCCTTAGTATGAATACCAGAAAGAAATAATAGTAATAATAGTTAACTGTTTTATTTTAGTGTATGTCTCCGTTAACCAGAACATTTCCCAAACCTGAATTGCCGAGATGACAGAAATCGTAACAGCGATGACAAGACGAACGTCGACCTTGGGTGACACGCGCCGACTGTAGTATCGATAATAGTGACCATAGTATTCCTCTGTTCAAACAGAAAATATTTAACTATTACTGAAAGTAAGAAATTCTTCGCGCATTCGGATGTTTTATTCCAAATTTTCTGGTATTCACTCAAATTTTGCCAAATAGATTTGATCATCTAAAAATGGACTAAGATTAATCCATGTTAATCCCGTAGGATTAACTTGGATTATTTATTTATTTACCAACCAAATCCAACAGCGATCGAGTCGCAAATTATAGGATGGCATAAATAAAGGCGATGATATAAATAAGTAAATTAAATAAAACGTGTAGAAATTAATTAAATTCAATTTATACAAAATTCAAATTATACCTGAACTAACCTGGATTATCCAGCATGTAATGGTAATCTCATAGGATTAACTTGGATTATATCTCTACTAACCTGGATTATCCAGCATGTAATCATAATCTCGTTTTTCGTCCTCATCTTTGAGGATTTCGTAAGCATTAGCAATCTTCTGAAACATTTCAATGCCATCTTCGCCCTGCAGAAATTTAGGAATTTCAACATTTACTGAAATTCTGCACATCCAGTTAGGAGTTTAAAATGTGCTTTATCTACAAAAGTTTAAGAGCAGCACTATTGGGTAGACAATGGTACATGTACTTCATAAATGCTTTTCTCGAGACCCCTACCCTGGGAGCTCAAGGCAGAGTAGACAAATCCCCCATTGCCCACAGCCGGTTTTGTCCGGGTGGCGCGCTCGGACAAAATCATCAGAGTTACCGTTAGCGCCCGGACAAAAAACTGGGTACTTCAAAAATGCTTTTCTTGACACCCCTACCCTGGGTGCTCATTAAGGCAGAACAGAAACAGTGCTCAATAAATCCCCCACTGCCCACGTGGACCCCGTTCTCACTAGAGAATTGCTTCGTTCGACGAAGAGATTTTCTGATGTGAATGCACGCCTCTTTATTCGATTAGCTTCATTAGCTTAGCAAATTAGCTTCATTTGGCGAAGAGGTCGCTTCATTAAACGAAGCAAATTTAAAATGCGAACGCTCCCTTCCTTTCGGAAGGAGCGATTTGACACATTATAAGTGACCTTAATACGTATTTCCGGTATATATACGGGGTCACGTCGGGTCATAAGATAAAAATTTTGGTAGACTGGTTCCCTGTCCTCATATTTACTTCCCCTTCGTCGTATAGCGAGAGCAGCGTATCGCACATGGACAGGGGACCAGTCTACAATTTTACACCGGAGGTTTAAAAAAAATCAATCAACACAGGGTATCGCACAGCTTCATCAGATAACTTCATTTAGCAGTTGCTTAATGTGTACGGTACCCACTCTTCATTCGATCTTCGTTAAGTGAGATGAGAACGGACGCTTCATTAACTAACGATGATTAACTACATGCAGTCCTCGTCGAACGGAGCGATTTCCAAGTGAGAACGGGGTCATGCATATGGATGCCCATGTCAACTTGGTAGCTCAGATTAAAATTAGTGTAGTAGCTTTACCAGATTTTTATTTTGGGGATTTCTGATATTCCAGCTTTTTTTTCTTTTTTCGGGGCTTCCGGACAACCAATTTGTCGAGCAGATGAGAGTTCAGCAACGTTATGCAATATGCTTGTTTAAATCCCGCTTGCCACGTGGCTCTTTTGCATCCCTCAACAAGAAAGTTTAATTTAAACATGTACTCAAATTTGCCATAAAATTTGTCACATTTTTTGCATGTTATACAAACAGTTCAACATTTTCAACTATGGACAAACTACTAAACTAATTTATAAAGGTCGCACGACAATTATGCTGGTACCGTTTTCAATTTTTAATTGTCTTTTTTCACAGTTGGCTATTGACAATATTGTTTATACGGTTTTTAAATGAAATAACACAAACAGTGAAACAGTGAAACATCCATACTCAGCCACCTAGTTAAAGCGAAATGGTTCTGGTGATTCCCTGATGGCAGCGATAATAATGGCAACAGCGCCAGGAGCACCCTGCAGGGTGGACATGTGCGCTATATAAGAATCCACCATTATCATTATCATTAACTAGTCAACCACTTTAGTATGCAAATTTAGTCCAAATTTCTATGTCGAATATTGGTTTGTTTCTAAATAATCAATTCAATGTGACCTCGAAAACAAAGGGGTTGCAAATGTTGGTGACAGGTGTCATCATTGAGTGACTGATGACAAACAATGAAACTCACTGCACTGCTGAGAAGAATGCAACAAATGCGCACCTGTTACATTATACATAGGCCTTTTCCCACGGCACTTTAACCCCGAGATAACCCGGGTAACAGAAAAATTTAACCCCGAGATTACCCGGGTTAAGGGTTCGTTTCCCACGGCAAATCTCGGGGTTACGAATTACCCGGGTTATCTGGCCAAAAATGCCACTTAACCCGGGTAATTTCTAGCCCTGCTCGGGAGGTGGGTTAACCCACCAATCTCGGGGTTAACGGCGACCTTGAGACGATTCTCCGGGTTAACGTTTGTCGTGGGAAACGACGACAATAGCCTACCCGGGTAGGCTATTTAGCGAGTTAAATTCTTGCCGCAATAATTATTTGGTCAAAGTTTGCAAGTGCGCCCGCGCTTGAATGGCACTGTCAAACTGGTACTCTTCTGAAGGCAGTGTACAACAAAATACGCGTGGGGCCAGTGACAAAGCACACATCGATAAATATTATTAAACATGCGAAATATTAACAGCAAAATTGCCAGCAATGTTTCTGTGTCGTCCGCCATGTTTGTGTGTGCGTGCGCAGCCTGATCGATCGATCGATTTTCCACACGCAATGGTTTCTGGGTATTTGTGCTGATTGGTGTACCCGGGTACGTGCGCATGCAGAAATGCCGTGGGAAAAGGGTCGCTGTTGTACCCGTGTAAGAGACGACCCGGGTAAGTGCTTCTCCGGGTTAACGCTTGTCGTGTGAAAAGAAACTCCGGGTTAAATGTAACCCGGGTTATTTACTGCTACCCGGGTAGAAAAGCTACCCGGGTCGGAGGTGGGTAGTGGGAAAAGGCCTAAAGTGGCAATTGTCACACATGTGCATCTCCAAAGAAGCGTGTTTAGATTTTTACAGACAGTAGATTTCGTTTCAAAGCAAAAATCATATAAAATACCTTCCCAAAACACTATTTATGGGAAGAAGTCAGGAAATTTGCTTTCTCTAATTTGGATGTGGAAGCAAAAAAAGGATGGGAGTTTTTGATACCATATCATTTGTTATTTTTTTCTCATCAGATCGATCATTACCATTCTGAAATTCTTAATCCGTATATTTTCAAAGATATCGTCAAAAACACCAATGTTTTGTAAAGTAATTTATCTGGTTCCATAAAGCAGCGCAGTAATTACACCAACCTTTTTGCTTCCACATCCAAATTGGGGATTTGAAATTCTGTTTTCTTCCCATGGATAGTATTTTGGGGAGGTATTTTATATGATTATGTTAAAATGAAATCCATTTTGTGGAAAAATCTTAACACTCCGTTAAATAATACGTACCTTATATTTATCAGGGTGGTACCTCTTTGCAAGTGTTCGGTACGCTTTGCCTATTTCAGCCTTCAAGAACAATACAAGAAAAAAAAATTGGTTTAAAATTTCTCTTGTATTGAGATTGGAGTAATTCTAATCGTAAAATTAAAGTTTAGAATTTGTTTAAAGGCATAGGTTCATCAAAAATGCGTGCGCCAAATTCGTGCCACGAAATACGCAGCTCTGTAGCAAAGGCACGATTTTAGCGCGCGCACATTAAGGAGGTTCCTTTAAAGGAGGTTCCGTTTTTTCAGCCACACCCATTTAATATCCAGACATGAACAATGTACGTTCTTTCTGCTCGTGAGGAAGATGTTGTCGATAACCGTGAAAAGTGTTCATGTTTTCATATCATCATGAATAATAATTTAATTTAATACAAACCTTGGTCGAGTCTCTTGTAACAGCAAGAACTGCAAAACAAAAGCAGAATGGTTAGTTTCACCTTTCACAAAGGAAACAATTATTTTATTAATTTGACAATTATCATTAATTATCAAAGTCTAAACTAATGAAGCACTCGTAAGTCGTATAATTAATATTAAAAGGCCTACCTTAATTATGGTACATGATGTAGGCCTAGTATAAATTCTACAATTGTTACTAATTCTTCCAAATACAGTGTGAATTTATTGAGGAAATTAAACGTTACTCTCAACTGTCGAACGCGTAACTTGTTTATGCACCTATCTATTGTTTCCCCCCTCCCCCCCCCCCCCCCCCCCCATGCAGGCTACCCCACCTAAAAGGTAGGGATTGTCACTTTTTGCGTGACAAAATCCCCACCCCTGGGGCAACATTTAGGTGACAAATCCCCACCCTCGGGTGCAAAACATGCGAATAAATGCAAAGAAAATAGGCCAAATGCCCCACCCTGGGGCATGAAAAATGTGACCAAACCCCCACCTAGGGGATGGGGTAGCGGGGGGGCGGGAACAATTGATAGGTGCATTACATGTACGTAGGCTACTGTTATGTGCATGTGCCTGAATTCAGTTTTCCCACTTTCAACATCGATGACAAAAAGTACATAAATGTAGGCATATCGTCAGTACTCCTAAATCCACGCGGTCCTATTTCTACGCACTCGCATTAGGCCATGAGAATGAAAATGATAGATTTGCGTCCACCGCCCGCATGCTCTGAAAGCTACCGCCGAAAAATTTCATTATTTTTCATTATTTTCAAAATTTTTCATTATTTTTACAAAAAAAGACTCTGCATCACGAATTTTCAAGTTTCAAATCATCAAACAATGGTAAAAGGTTATATTTACGCATTTTACTAGTAGACAAGGTCCCGTTCATCGACTAAAAATGTAGTCAGGATGCCCTGCCACACAGAGAAAAATGCATGCGAAATGCCGTTACGAAATAGCCGACTTCTGGGTACCAGTCGCTGCACACTATTTATACAAAAAGATCGACTTGTTTGGCTGCTTTCGAGCGCTCGTCCCTGGTGCTCCCACCAGCTCCCAGGCGCTGGTAACGTTACGTCACACACATGCAGTTTGTGCCTTTCGAACGCGCACCAGGGAACACTAGGGATCCCCTGGTGCCGCGCTCGAAAGCAGCCCTAGCCCTATTGAGCTCGTGCCAATGACGTAATTTGGGAGTAAACACGCTATGATGAGGCTCCCATTGGTGAACTAAACCGCGTTACGCCCACCAGAGAGACACAACGCGCATGCACATTGCTTCCACAATGACTCAGCATTATTTGACTCCCAAAATGGCATATTCGCACGTGTTCGAAAGGGGTCAATAGCGCATTGAAACTGTGGCTTGTGCGCGTGCATGTACATACATGTACGTCGTGATTCTGTTGCTCGGACGCGCGCTCGACGATTTTGTCCAGGCGCTACATTATTTTATTGAACGGGCGCATCTGGTATTTTTAATAAGTTTTCATATTGCAAAGAACAACCATTTTAGTAGTTTATTGTGTTACCTTCACAAACAAAATGGAACAGCCTGATCATTCATGTTAACGGGACTTTTTCTCTGATCTTGACTCTAAAATGATGTAGACTTTGGAGCATGTTTTATGACGTTTTCAATGAAAAACTCTTTCAGTAGTTTCTGGTGTTTCCTTCACAAGCAAAATAGATATGTTAGGATTGGCAGGCTTTCGAGTCAAAGTGTTTTATTATACTTTTGTCAGTCCAGGCCAACTTGGATAGGGTTGTTTTGTTTAGTTTATTTTGGAATTGTATGTTGTATGTTTGTATTTTGTACCTTGTTGTTGAAGGCCGAATAAATAATAATAATAATAATAATAATAGTATAAGCTACTCCTAGAACTATGAGAGGTTCGTTCCGCAATCGTCTCCACGAACTAGGGGTATGTATAAGCATGCAGTACACATGGTATTACGCATCACTAGCATTAATAACTACATACATATTGCAATTACATCGTTGAAGAAGCTAGTACGAGAAAATAATGAATAATGAATAATGAAAAAAAGCCTCATGTCATTTCAAAAATGCCCGGACGCAAATCTATAACTTTCATTCTCATGGCCTTATGTTTGCCGGCCAATGCGCGCGCGTACATCAGCGTTAGGTGCGCAGATTATGGAGGATCGAGGATACTTACTGTCGTAACAGTTCTCCAAGCCACAGTATAGTCCTTCGATGTACGCCGTAGACGGAGAGGCAAGACAAAGCAGGAAAAAACAGGAGCCAAAAATCTCTAAAAAGCGTGGAACGGCCATCCTCATCTTTGCGAATCAGTGGTTATGTTGTATGTACTGTATATATTGCTGTGCACTTTGTGTACGAACGTGAACGTGTTCGCTTATTTTGCGCCGTGTTGCAAAGTGCATCGCATGCGCTATGCATGCATATCGCATGCACGTACGTTCGCGCGATTTAAAAATGTCCGACGAACGTTTGTTTGCAAGCGCGCCCTCTATAGACCCATCGCATATCACGTGACTAGTGCGCCGAGCGCGGGAGTTTCAAACTCGAATGATTTTGGCATGTTGGGAGTCAAACATCAGCTTTTTTGTTTCCCAGAATCAACGTTTCTTAAACTAGGTGGAACACATGATTGGTAAACTGTTAAAAGGGGCGTTATTTCCTCTCGTGGTTAGAAGCCCATGCATGTTAATGAAACTGCCCCGTAGAACTTGTATGTGCACCAGCGGCAGGGGACAGATTTTTTATATGATGTGACAATAAGCCAGTTCGGAGTCTCGACTGTGCATGCGTCTCCCGACTTTGATTTGAGATAAACAAAGGCGCACCCTATCCGTATGCATTGTGTTTATCTCAAATGACCTTTGACACAATCCCATAGACGTGCATTGCTTATAAGCAATGCTCCACAAAGTGCCTATATACCTTATATGCATGGCGGCCATGACAGAGGGCAGGCGCGGATCCAGAGGGGGAGTTTTGGGGGTCAAACCCCCCGCCCCCCCCCCCCCCTGCTCCGACACCAAAAAATACAATGTAATGCATTTTTTGCGTGTCCGCCTGTCCGAAACAGACATAAAAATCTGATAGGCAAAACCCCTCCCTGGTGGCAAAACCCCCTCCTCGAAAAATTCCTGGATCTGCCCCTGGTCACATTGCCACAGTGCATCATGAACGAGTAGGCACTTTGTGGATCTATTGTCACATCATTTAAAATATAAAAACCTGTTGCGAGTCATTGTGAATGACTCGCGGTGAAAATGAGACAGACACCCGCGGGTACTTCTGAAACAGGTGTGATCATGTTCCTATCTTTATTGACATGATGAAAGTGAACAGCTCATTGCGGCGAGTGAAACTAGACTTTCGTCTTCACCTGTTGCTATGCATGGAAAACATGTTTTTACGTTGACACGCTTTTAGTCACTGGTAAGCAGGGGCGGATCCAGGAATTTTTCGAGGAGGGGGTTTTGCCACCAGGGAGGGGTTTTGCCTGTCAGATTTTTTATGTCAGCTTGTTTCGGACAGGCGGACACACAAAAAATGCATTAAATTATCTTTTTGGTGTCGGAGCAGGGGGGCGGGTTTGACACCCCCCCCCCCCCCCCCCCCCCCCCCCCACCCACCCACCCCCCTGGATCCGTGCCTGGTAAGGTTTTAACTTTTGATTATGATAAGGTTGGTTTCAAACAGGGTCACCACATGATCAGGTCTCAAGACAGCCCCGCACGCTTTTAGATCTACGCAAACAATGCTTGTTGAACAGTTTAGGCATGTTCCCATTCAGTTGATCACGTTCACAGACGCCATCTTCCTAGGAAAAAATGCTACTGCGTATTAAACGCTATCAAGTACGCGCACGCACACACTGTGTTCCAAACATGCGCGCGTCCAATGGGAACACTACTTTTGAGTGTTACAATTGATTGCTTTCCGGTGACGTCAACCCTTCCATCCACCATTTTGGTGGGCATTTTTCATGACCCACGTTGCTCGAGTTATAACCGGCAAAAAAGAGCAAGAAAAGCGAATTGGTTGCACTTACCTCCGTTGCTTAACTTTGCTTTATGTTGTTGCGCCATGGCTGTTGTATCGATAAAGATAAAAACGTATTTCTTTAGGCTAAAAATCGCAAATGTATAGCCGAGCACTTTCGTGTTTACAAGCCGACAGCATGCACAATATTTTGAACGTATCGCAACGCGCGTGTGTGGCATCTTCGAATGAAAATACGCTGGTGAGTATTGTTTACGCGTGTTCATGTGCGTCTATTGGCGCGCGCGTGTACGCGCGTGACTGTTGCCCACCACACATTCCCGGATGTTCTACGTCATCGAAAGCAATCAATAGACGAATCCCAAATTCGAACTCTCTGCACTTCCGGCCCATTGCTTAACACGATCGAGGAGCCATTAATTTATCAAACCTGGAAGCTTAGTGAACTAAATGTATGCACATGGATGCCCACAGAACTGCACACATACAGTCACTGTGCAATACTGTCGGTTTCAATGCGGAAGTGTGCAGAACGGGCTAATTTGGAATTTGTCTATAGACCTTATGCATGGCGGCCATGACAGAGGGCAGGTTTTCATATTCAAATGATGTGACAATAGACCCACAAAGTGCCTACTCGTGCATGGCACACTGTGACAATGTGACTGCCCTCTATCATGGCCGCCGTGCATAAGGTCTATTGGTCATTTGCTTATATCCTGGTAAGGTCAGTTTGAAACAGGGCCACCACGTGAAGGTCCCAGGATACCAGCCCCGCACGCTTTTCAGATCGCAGAGACCGACAGCTAACGATCAGTTATGTATCCCCTGGTGGGAGGCGATGAACGCCCCGGGACCGAGGTTACAAGGTAGAGAGCTTCTGCCAGACTGTCTCCGAAGAGAACCTCTCACCTACTAACGCGCGCCCTGACGACCGTCAGGACGTACCAGCGTTGCCCCACCATATATGATAACGGCGAACCGCACCTTTAAGACAGGGCACCAAAACCCGTAGGTAAATAGCCGTTGGTACGGGTCCGGCCCGCTTGCGTCTGACTAGGTTTTTCGCGTTTTAATTGGAGATGACCTACGAACTCCAATGGCCCAACTAGGTTTATCGCGTTTTAATTGGAGGTGACCTACTAACTCCAATAACCCAACTAGGTTTATCGCGTTTTAATTGGAGGTGACCTACGAACTCCAATGGCCCAACTAGGTTTATCACGTTTTAATTGGAGGTGACCTACTAACTCCAATGGCCCAACTAGGTTTATCGCGTTTTAATTGGAGGTGACCTACGAACTCCAATGGCCCAACTAGGTTTATCGCGTTTTAATTGGAGGTGACCTACGAACTCCAATGGCCTCCCTAAACTTAATTGACATAGGGATATATAACGGATCCGAGTCTCTATTGGAATGGGCTGTGACACACCATTCAGTTGATCTAGTAGTTGGTGTATAGGCCTTTTCCACCGTGATCCACGAAAATGTATGGGTAAACAATAAAGGGTCCCTAAAAGTGGTTTTTTTAATGCCCTAAAGGCGATGCACCATGGTTTACACTGAACATGTAAAGAAGACACGTTGTGTAAATAAAGAGGCTCTATTTACTTGACCGATGACTTGCAGCAGAGGCGGACCCTTGGGGCAGTCCCGGCCAAAACAAGATCAAAATGGGTACCTGTGGGACCACAGGGGGTACTGCTAAGTGTACATGTATCCCCGAAAAGAGAAAGTGGGTGATGCAATTTTATCCCCTGCCCCTCAGATCCGCCCCCGGATGGACATAGGGATATAACAGATCCCATAAGTCCTGATGAGATGACGAGGGTATAGAGATATAATTGATCCCATAACCCGATGCGATGCAGGACTTGGGGATATACAGATCCCATCGTCCACTGCTGATCTCGATGTCTTCTTCTTGCTCAATTTGAGCCGACGCCACCACCACGGACAACCACAACATTGAAGAATACGCATGCGAGTTGCTAATTAGATGCCATCAAGGCAAAGTGATGTGCTAAAGACTCCACCAAGGAGAAAGGGACGGCATAGTGAATCTGATTTGATCATAGGGGCTTAACACACAAAAGTGGTACTGTGGGCAAATTGTAATTGACGCATTGCTTGCACTACACCCGTAAGGACCCAACCACCAGCCCCATCACGAGACAAACACAAAGAAATGATGAGAGGCACAACCCACTCATGAAGAGTGGGTTGTGAAGAGATAGAGATAGAAATAACCGATAATTGATGACTCACTCAAACAATCCACAGTACAAATCCACAGAACACATCCTCTTGCGATCCTGTTCACCCCGACTCAATTGAGCCATCAATTGAGCCTCTGAAAGAGAAGTGTTCATGCAGTGGCGTATCTGGTTGTAGGAGCGAGAAGAGGCAACTTGCCTAATTTCTCCCTCCTAGAAAAAAACTAAACCTTAGCCCTATTTGACCGCGAATACTAAGCCCTAAACCAGTACGCCACCGAAATGTACTTGTACCTCTATAGGGTGTGGGTGAACGGTAGTTCTTGCTTCAGCTTGCTATGTTGTCCTGCAGAAATGACAAAAACAAGGAACACCGCATTTTAGGACTTGTGATACGTAAACGTTGAAATAAACAATTTTGGGATCTTCTCCCACTGGCAGACTTGCACCCAAGAGCACACTCACCATGGACTAGCCGGGATGGGATTCGAACCCACAACCTGTGAATTTCCCAGTGTCTTGGATTAAACACACCACACCGCTCGGCCATAGTACCCCCATTATTGTTAGCAGCATCAATTGACTTGAGTAATATTTTGATGGCTTGTTTCATTAGGTCCAAATTGGACAGTTCTCATCCATTTCCTTAAAGACGATTTTGCTTTTAAAGCATTTCTCATGCATAGGCTAGGTGAGCAAAGTGGATTACGTACTCTTCCAAAAGAAAAACTTGACATACCTACAGGTTTATTATTAACCAAGAGATACAAATTTGCAGTATCGTGGTCAAACCAAGATCACTTTGGAAATGTCGGACAAAAGAAATAGTCCAAATTGTAAGTACAGTACGTTATTTTTACTGGTGTCAATCTTTGCTTTTGGATGAGTTTATGCACCTATCAATTGTTTCCCTCACGCCTCCCTGGCCCCCGCACTGCCCCGACCCTCAGGTGGGGATTTAGTCACAATTTTTGTGACGCGAAAAGTGACAATCCCCACCTAGGTGGGGTAGCCCAAGGGAGGGGGAGGGAAGAGGGAAGAATTAATATGTGCTATTAACAAGTACTCACTTCTGTCGGGACACAGCCCCGTGACCCCTCAAGAGGGGGTTACTCCACTAGGACGAAACAGCCAGCGATGTCCGGGGGTCGTCACCTACAACCATGTGAACATGGATCTAGTCCCCCGGCCTCTCAAGCTGTAGAAAAGGAGGGAAAACAGAAGAAGTTGTAAATATCTGTGTAAAAGGCCACCGGTTTCCCTGGACAAACCTCATCACCAATGACTTCAAGATGTCTCGCTGCACTATACGTGTGTCGCTGAAACCTGAAACAAAAGAAAAAAAGAAGTTGTAAATGTCTGTATACAAGGCCACCCCGTTTCATACTTCCCTGGATAAGCCTCGTCACCGGACTTCAAGATGTATTGCTGCATTGGTGAGGAGAGAACAGTGCATGGTTAACCCTACTTACTAAAGTAAACCACTGTTCCCTTCCCAACAACACGTGCGTCGCTGAAACCTGGGAAAAAAAAAAAAAAAAGGTTGTAAATGTCTGTATACAAGGCTACCGGTTTCCCTGGATAAACCTCATCACCAATGACTTCAAGATGTCTCACTGCATTGGTGAGGAGAGAACAGTGCATGGTTAACCCTACTTACTAAAGTAAACCACTGTTCCCTTCCCAACAACACGTGCGTCGCTGAAACCTGAAAAAAAAGAAAAAAAGAAGTTGTAAATGTCTGTATACAAGGCCACAGGTTTCATACTTCTTACCAGGGTCATTGGGCACAACTCCCTCGGGAATATGCATCCTTGGCAGCTTGACACAAGCGCTCAAAGGCTGCAAACCCTTGGAGGTACCCATTGACCCATGGGTGGAGAGAGGCACCTTAAAGCACCGGTTTTATACTTCGTACCAGGGTCATTGGGCACAACTCCCTCGGGAATATGCTTCCTTGGCAGCTCATTGACACAAGCGCTCAAAGGCTGCAAACCCTTGGAGGTACCCATTGACCCATGGGTGGAGAGAGGCACTGTAAAGCACTGTTCCCTCCACAACACCAAGTGATATGCACTTACCAAATTTAAAGCAAAATTGTAAAATTCTGTATAAGAGGCTTTCCAAAGTTATAAAATTTTCACAGGTACAGAGCATGAGAAGGGGGTGAAGTAGAGGTCGAGGGCCGCGTAGGACTTTACATGCACTGTAAAATGTTGACATTTCATGGTACCGACAACAAATGTTCAGAAGTATTTTGGCGGTCTTAAAAATACTTCGCTCTATAATCGTGAAAATGTTGACAACTTTGGACGACCACCTTTTCATACTTCCTTAGACAAACCCGATTTGGTGAGGAGAGAACAAGTGCATACCTGAAAGAAATTATTACCCTACCTCATTGACGGAAAGCACTGTTCCCTCCCCACCGCCAAATCCTTAAGTAGGAGACTGCATTGAATGAAGGACAAGCTGTAAAGAAAATATACCACTGTGCCTCATAGCTCAGCTGGTAAGGCATTTGCCTGGTGTGCCACAGGTCTTGGGGGAACCCAAGGCAGTATACCACTATGCCTCATAGCTCAGCTGGTACGGCATCTGCCCAGTGTGTCAAAGATCTTGGGGAAACCCAAGGTAGTATACCACTATGCCTCATAGCTCAGCTGGTAGAGCATCTGCCTGGTGTGCCACAGGTCTTGGGGGAACCCAAGGCAGTATACCACTGTGCCTCATAGCTCAGCTGGTAAGGCATCTGCCCAGTGTGTCAAAGATCTTGGGAAAACCCAAGGCAGTATACCACTATGAGTATCATAGCTCAGCTGGTAGAGCATCTGCCTGGTGTGCCACAGGTCTTGGGGGAACCCAAGGCAGTATACCACTGTGCCTCATAGCTCAGCTGGTAAGGCATCTGCCCAGTGTGTCAAAGATCTTGGGAAAACCCAAGGCAGTATACCACTATGAGTATCATAGCTCAGCTGGTAGAGCATCTGCCTGGTGTGCCACAGGTCTTGGGGGAACCCAAGGCAGTATACCACTGTGCCTCATAGCTCAGCTGGTAAGGCATCTGCCCAGTGTGTCAAAGATCTTGGGAAAACCCAAGGCAGTATACCACTATGAGTATCATAGCTCAGCTGGTAGAGCATCTGCCTGGTGTGCCACAGGTCTTGGGGGAACCCAAGGCAGTATACCACTGTGCCTCATAGCTCAGCTGGTACGGCATCTGCCCAGTGTGTCAAAAATCTTGGGGAAACCCAAGGCAGTATACCACTGAGTATCATAGCTCAGCTAGTAGAGCATCTGCCTGGTGTGCCACAGGTCTTGGGGGAACCCAAGGCAGTATACCACTATGCCTCATAGCTCAGCTGGTACTGCATCTGCCCAGTGTGTCAAAGATCTTGGGGAAACCCAAGGCAGTATACCACTGTGCCTCATAGCTCAGCTTGTAGAGCATCTGCCTGGTGTATCAGAGGTCTTAAGAAAAACCCAAGAGAGTATACCACTGTGCCTCATAGCTCAGCTGGTAGAGCATCTGCCTGGTGCGCCACAGGTCTTGGGGGGAAACCTGAGCGAGTACACCACTGTGCCTCATAGCTCAGCTGGTAGAGCATCTGCCTGGTGCACCACAGGTTTTGGGGGGAACCTGAGCGAGTACACCACTGTGCCTCATAGCTCAGCTGGTAGAGCATCTGCCTGGTGCGCCACAGGTCTTGGGGGAAACCTGAGCGAGTACACCACTGTGCCTCATAGCTCAGCTGGTAGAGCATCTGCCTGGTGCGCCACAGGTCTTGGGGGGGAACCTGAGGGAGTACACCACTGTGCCTCATAGCTCAGCTTGTAGAGCATCTGCCTGGTGTATCAGAGGTCTTAAGAAAAACCCAAGAGAGTATACCACTGTGCCTCATAGCTCAGCTGGTAGAGCATCTGCCTGGTGTGCCACAGGTCTCGGGGGGAAACCCGAGGTAGTACACCACTGTGCCTCATAGCTCAGCTGGTAGAGCATCTGCCTGGTGTATCAGAGGTCTTAAGAAAAACCCAAGAGAGTATACCACTGTGCCTCATAGCTCAGCTGGTAGAGCATCTGCCTGGTGCGCCACAGGTCTTGGGGGGAAACCTGAGCGAGTACACCACTGTGCCTCATAGCTCAGCTGGTAGAGCATCTGCCTAGTGCACCACAGGTTTTGGGGGGGGGAACCTGAGGGAGTACACCACTGTGCCTCATAGCTCAGCTGGTAGAGCATCTGCCTGGTGCGCCACAGGTGTTGGGGGGGGGGGGGGGGGGGGGGCGGAACCTGAGCGAGTACATGCACCACTGTGCCTCATAGCTCAGCTGGTATAGAGCATCTGCCTGGTGTGCCACAGGTCTTGGGGGGAGGGGAACTTAAGTGAGTACACCACTGCATGTGCCTCATAGCTCAGCTGGTAGAGCATCTGCCTGGTGCGCCACAGGTGTTGGGGGGGGGGGGGGGGGCGGGGCGGAACCTGAGCGAGTATACCACAGTGCCTCATAGCTCAGCTGGTAGAGCATCTGCCTGGTGTGCCACAGGTCTTGGGGAGGAACTTAAGGGAGTACACCACTGTGCCTCATAGCTCAGGTTGTAGAGCATCTGCCTGGTGTATCAGCGGTCTTACGAAAAACCCAAGGGAGTATACCACTGTGCCTCATAGCTCAGCTGGTAAAGCATCTGCCTCGTGTATCACAGGTCCTAGGGGGAAACATGAGGGAGTATACCACTGTGCCTCATAGCTCAGATGGTGGAGCATCTGCCTGGTGTGCCACAGGTCTTGGGGGGAAACCTGATGGAGTACACCACTGTGCCTCATAGCTCTAGCTGGTAGAGCATCTGCCTGGTGCGCCACAGGTTTTTGGGGGAACCTGAGGGAGTATACCACTGTGCCTCATAGCTCAGATGGTGGAGCATCTGCCTGGTGTGCCACAGGTCTTGGGGGAAACCTGAGGGAGTACACCACTGTGCCCCATAGCTCAGCTTGTAGAGCATCCGCCTGGTGTCACAGGTCTTGGGGGAAAACCTGAGGGAGTACACCACTGTGCCTCATAGCTCAGCTTGTAGAGCATCCGCCTGGTGTCACAGGTCTTGGGGGAAAACCTGAGGGAGTACACCACTGTGCCTCATAGCTCAGCTTGTAGAGCATCTGCCTGGTGTGCCACAGGTCTTGGGGGAGGGGAACTTAAGTGAGTACACTACTGCATGTGCCTCGTAGCTCAGCTTGTAGAGCATCTGCCTGGTGTATCAGAGGTCTTAAGAAAAACCCAAGAGAGTATACCACTGTGCCTCATAGCTCTGCCTGGTGTGCCACAGGTCTTGGGGGGAGGGGAACTTAAGGGAGTACACCACTGTGCCTCAAAGCTCAGCTGGTAGAGCATCTGCCTGGTGCGCCACAGGTCTTGGGGGGGAAACCTGAGGGAGTACACCACTGTGCCTCATAGCTCAGGTTGTAGAGCATCTGCCTGGTGTATCAGCGGTCTTACGCAAAACCCAAGGGAGTATACCACTGTGCCTCATAGCTCAGCTGGTAAAGCATCTGCCTCGTGTATCACAGGTCCTAGGGGGAAACATGAGGGAGTATACCACTGTGCCTCATAGCTCAGATGGTGGAGCATCTGCCTGGTGTGCCACAGGTCTTGGGGGAAAACCTGATGGAGTACACCACTGTGCCTCATAGCTCTAGCTGGTAGAGCATCTGCCTGGTGCGCCACAGGTTTTTGGGGGAACCTGAGGGAGTATACCACTGTGCCTCATAGCTCAGCTGGTAAAGCATCTGCCTCGTGTATCACAGGTCTTGGGGGAAACCCGAGGGAGTACACCACTGTGCCTCATAGCTTAGCTTGTAGAGCATCTGCCTGGTGCATCAGAGGTCTTAAGAGAAACCCAAGAGAGTACACCACTGTGCCTCATAGCTCAGCTGGTGGAGCATCTGCCTGGTGTGCCACAGGTCTTGGGGGAGAAAACCTGAGGAAGTACACCACTGTGCCTCATGGCTCAGCTGGTAGAGCATCTGCCTGGTGTGCCACAGGTCTTGGGGGAGGAACTTAAGGGAGTACACCACTGTGCCTCATAGCTCAGCTGGTAGAGCATCTGCCTGGTGCGCCACAGGTTTTTGGGGGAACCTGAGGGAGTATACCACTGTGCCTCATAGCTCAGCTTGTAGAGCATCTGCCTGGTGTGCCACAGGTCTTGGGGTGGGGGAAACCTGAGGGAGTATACCACTGTGCCTCATAGCTCAGCTGGTGGAGCATCTGCCTGGTGTGCCACAGGTCTTGGGGGAGAAAACCTGAGGAAGTACACCACTGTGCCTCATGGCTCAGCTGGTAGAGCATCTGCCTGGTGTGCCACAGGTCTTGGGGGAGGAACTTAAGGGAGTACACCACTGTGCCTCATAGCTCAGCTGGTAGAGCATCTGCCTGGTGCGCCACAGGTTTTTGGGGGAACCTGAGGGAGTATACCACTGTGCCTCATAGCTCAGCTTGTAGAGCATCTGCCTGGTGTATCAGAGGTCTTAAGAAAAACCCAAGGGAGTATACCACTGTGCCTCATAGCTCAGCTGGTAAAGCATCTGCCTCGTGTATCACAGGTCCTTGGGGGAAACATGAGGGAGTACACCACTGTGCCTCATAGCTCAGCTGGTAGAGCATATCTGCCTGGTGTGCCACAGGTCTTGGGGAAACCTGAGGGAGTACACCACTGTGCCTCATAGCTCAGCTTGTAGAGCATCTGCCTGGTGTATCAGAGGTCTTAAGAAAAACCCAAGAGAGAACACCACTGTGCCTCATAGCTCAGCTGGTAGAGCATCTGCCTGGTGCGCCACAGGTCTTGGGGTGGGAACCTGAGGGAGTACACCACTGTGCCGACAGCCCAGCTTGTAGAGCATCTGCCTGGTGTATCAGAGGTCTTAAGAAAAACCCAAGGGAGTATACCACTGTGCCTAATAGCTCAGCTGTTAAAGCATCTGCCTGGTGTGTCACAGGTCTTTGGGGGAAAACCTGAGGGAGTACACCACTGTGCCTCATAGCTCAGATGGTGGAGCATCTGCCTGGTGTGCCACAGGTCTTAGGAAAACCCGAGGGAGTACACCACTGTGCCTCATAGCTCAGCTTGTAGAGCATATACCACTGTGCTCCATAGCTCAGCTCAGGGAGTATACCACTGTGCCTCATAGCTCAGGTGGTGGAGCATCTGCCTGGTGTGTCACAGGTCTTTGGGGAAAACGTGAGGGAGTATACCACTGTGCCTCATAGCTCAGCTGGTAGAGCATCTGCCCGGTGTGTCACAGGTCTTTGGGGAAAACGTGAGGGAGTATACCACTGTGCCTCATAGCTCAGCAGGTAGTGCATCTGCCCGGTGTGTCACAGGTCTTTGGGGAAAACGTGAGGGAGTATACCACTGTGCCTCGTAGCTCAGCTGGTAGAGCATCTGTCCAGTGTGCCAGAGGTGAACCCAGAGGGGAAACCCGAGTACGTACACCAACGTGCCTCACAGCTCAACTGGTAGAGCATCTGCCCAGTATATGTCAGAGGTCTTGGGGGAATCTCAGAGAGTATACAACTGTGCCTGATAGCTCAGCTGGCAGAGACCTGCCCAAGTGTCTGGCGGTGAAATCTCAATGAGGCCCTTATTTTTTTTTTATCCCATTTTGGTTTCTCAAATTTGTATAACCATTCGATACTAGACTGGATTCACATTGCCTTTTTGCGCGCAAATGTGAAGCGCGTCACTTTGAGAAAAAGTTGTAAATGGCTGTATACAAGGCCACCGGTGTCATACTTCCCTGTATAAACCTCATCACCAATGACTTCAAGATGCCTTGCTGCATTGGTGAGGAGTGCATGGTTAACCCTACTTACTAAAGTAAACCACTGTTCCCTTCCCAACAACACGTGCATCGCTGAAACCTGAAAAAAAAAGAAAAAAAGAAGTTGTAAATGTCTGTATACAAGGCCACCGGTTTCCCTGGATAAACCTCATCACCAATGACTTCAAGATGTCTCACTGCATTGGTGAGGAGAGAACAGTGCATGGTTAACCCTACTTACTAAAGTAAACCACTGTTCCCTTCCCAACAACACGTGCATCGCTGAAACCTGAAAAAAATAGAAAAAAAAAGTTGTAAATGTCTGTATACAAGGCCACCGGTTTCCCTGGATAAACCTCATCACCAATGACTTCAAGATGTCTCACTGCATTGGTGAGGAGAGAACAGTGCATGGTTACCCTACCTACTAAAGTAAACCACTGTTCCCTTCCCAACAACACGTGAGTCGCTGAAACCTGAAAAAAAAGAAAAAAATAAGTTGTAAATGTCTGTATACAAGGCCACCGGTTTCATACTTCTTACCAGGGTCATTGGGCACAACTCCCTCGGGAATATGCATCCTTGGCAGCTTGAGACAAGCGCTCAAAGGCTGCAAACCCTTGGAGGTACCCATTGACCCATGGGTGGAGAGAGGCACTTTAAAGCACCGGTTTTATACTTCGTACCAGGGTCATTGGGCACAACTCCCTCGGGAATATGCTTCCTTGGCAGCTCATTGACACAAGCGCTCAAAGGCTGCAAACCCTTGGAGGTACCCATTGACCCATGGGTGGAGAGAGGCACTGTTCCCTCCACAACACCAAGTGATATGCACTTACCAAATTTAAAGCAAATTTGTAAAATTCTGTATAAGAGGCTTTCCAAAGTTATAAACATTTTCACAGGTACAGAGCATAAGAAGGGGGTGAAGTAGAGGTCGAGGGCCGCGTAGGACTTTACATGCACTGTAAAATGTTGACATTTCATGGTACCGACAACAAATGTTCATAAATATTTTTTGGGGGGAGGGAGGGCGTCTTAAAAATACTTCGCTCTATAATCGTGAAAATGTTGACAACTTTGGACGACCACCTTTTCATACTTCCTTGGACAAACCCGATTTGGTGAGGAGAGAACAAGTGCATACCTGAAAGAAATGGTTACCCTACCTCATTGACGGAAAGCACCGTTCCCTCCCCACCGCCAAATCCTTAAGTAGGAGACTGCAATGAATGAAGGACAAGCTGTAAAGAAAGTATACCACTGTGCCTCATAGCTCAGCTGGTAAGGCATTTGCCTGGTGTGCCACAGGTCTTAGGGGAACCCAAGGCAGTATACCACTATGCCTCATAGCTCAGCTGGTACGGCATCTGCCCAGTGTGTCAAAGATCTTGGGGAAACCCAAGGCAGTATACCACTATGCCTCATAGCTCAGCTGGTACGGCATCTGCCCAGTGTGTCAAAGATCTTGGGGAAACCCAAGGCAGTATACCACTACGAGTATCATAGCTCAGCTGGTAAGGCATTTGCCCAGTGTGTCAAAGATCTTGGGGAAACCCAAGGCAGTATACCACTATGCCTCATAGCTCAGCTGGTACGGCATCTGCCCAGTGTGTCAAAGATCTTGGGGAAACCCAAGGCAGTATACCACTACGAGTATCATAGCTCAGCTGGTACTGCATCTGCCCAGTGTGTCAAAGATCTTGGGGAAACCCAAGGCAGTATACCACTATGCCTCATAGCTCAGCTGGTACGGCATCTGCCCAGTGTGTCAAAGATCTTGGGGAAACCCAAGGCAGTATACCACTACGAGTATCATAGCTCAGCTGGTAAGGCATTTGCCTGGTGTGCCACAGGTCTTGGGGGAACCCAAGGCAGTATACCACTATGCCTCATAGCTCAGCTGGTACGGCATCTGCCCAGTGTGTCAAAGATCTTGGGGAAACCCAAGGCAGTATACCACTACGAGTATCATAGCTCAGCTGGTAGAGCATCTGCCTGGTGTGCCACAGGTCTTGGGGGAACCCAAGGCAGTATACCACTATGCCTCATAGCTCAGCTGGTACGGCATCTGCCCAGTGTGTCAAAAATCTTGGGGAAACCCAAGGCAGTATACCACTGAGTATCATAGCTCAGCTAGTAGAGCATCTGCGTGGTGTGCCACAGGTCTTGAGGAAACCCAAGGATATACCATATACTGTGCCTCATAGCTCAGCTGGTAGAGCATCTGCCTGGTGTGCCACAGGTCTTGGGGGGGGGGGACCTGAGGGAGTACACCACTGTGCCTCATAGCTCAGCTTGTAGAGCATCCGCCTGGTGTCACAGGTTTTGGGGAAAAACCTGAGGGAGTACACCACTGTGCCTCATAGCTCAGCTGGTAGAGCATCTGCCTGGTGTGCCACAGGTCTTGGGGGAGAAAACCTGAGGAAGTACACCACTGTGCCTCATAGCTCAGCTTGTAGAGCATCCGCCTGGTGTCACAGGTTTTGGGGAAAACCTGAGGGAGTACACCACTGTGCCTCATAGCTCAGCTGGTAGAGCATCTGCCTGGTGTGCCACAGGTCTTTGGGGGGGGGGGGGGGGGGAGGAAATCTGAGGGAGTACACCACTGTGCCTCATAGCTCAGCTTGTAGAGCATCTGCCTGGTGTATCAGAGGTCTTAAGAAAAACCCAAGGGAGTATACCACTGTGCCATAGCTCAGCTGGTAAAGCATCTGCCTGGTGTGTCACAGGTCTTTTTGGGAAATCCCGAGGGAGTATACCACTGTGCCTCATAGCTCAGATGGTGGAGCATCTGCCTGGTGTATCAGAGGTCTTAAGAAAAACCCAAAGGAGTATACCACTGTGCCATAGCTCAGCTGGTAAAGCATCTGCCTGGTGTGTCACAGGTCTTTTTGGGAAATCCTGAGGGAGTATACCACTGTGCCTCATAGCTCAGATGGTGGAGCATCTGCCTGGTGTGCCACAGGTCTTGGGGGAAAACCCGAGGGAGTATACCACTGTGCCTCATAGCTCAGCTGGTAGAGCATCTGTCCAGTGTGCCAGAGGTGAAGCCAGAGGGGAAACCCGAGTACGTACACCAACGTGCCTCACAGCTCAACTGCATGGTAGAGCATCTGCCCAGTATATGTCAGAGGTCTTGGGGGAATCTCAGAGAGTATACAACTGTGCCTAATAGCTCAGCTGGCAGAGACCTGCCCAAGTGTCTGGCGGTGAAATCCCAATGAGGCCCTTATGTTTTCTCAAGTAACCATTCGATACTAGACTGGATTCACATTGCCTTTTTGCGCGCAAATGTGACGCGCGTCACTTTGAGAAAAAGTACCATGAATGGAATTTGGAGTAAAATGACAAACTAAAAACCACACAATCAACTTGGCTGGAAATTGTTTTGGTGGATTCTGTGATTTTCAGCGCGTCATTTCACTTCAAATTACCTCCACCCTGCTTTTTCTCAAAGCGACGTGTGTAACACATGGAATGCTGCCTAAAAGCACAGGCTCGTTAGCAATGCACGCGCGCCAAATTCCTGCCGCGAAATACGCAGCTCCATGGCAAAGGCATAGAGCTGCATATTTCGTGGCACGAAATTGGCGCGCGCACATTGCTGACGACCCTGTGCCTTTTAAGTGCTTGCTTCAAAAAATTCCTTGCTACCAGCGGGCTGCCATCTCTCCCCCACCCCATAAAATGAACTTAGCGACATTGTATACTCCACCAATATAAAAGGTTCCAGAATCCATTCAATATATCTCCATCCTTCCCAACTTCGTCTGGAGTCTGCCAAGAGTGTGTGCATGCACGCCCACTTCATCAACAAAATACTGTCCCGTTGCGACGGCTCCCTTGGAATTTATGTGAGTAATTACAGATTCACAGACTTGTGTGCAGATGACGCCGTCCTCTTCACTGATGATCCCACTAGATGGTACCAATCTCTCAAAATGCTCCAACGCGATGCCAGTTTAGTTTTTTTAGCCACGCCGTCATGGTTGAAAACTAAGGTTCATAACCTTTGTGGAACAGTCCCAAATCCACTTTCTGTGGGCTTAGATGTTGACCCTGGCGAGTCCTGTCATTTTGGGAGCATGATCAATTCATCAGGCTACTATGACAAGGATATTCGACGCATCGCCAGTAACATAATGGGCCAACTCGACCGTCTCTGTTAGAGCAAGGCCAGCATCTGTCAAACTCCATTTCTACCGAGCATGCGTCCTCTCCATCCGACTCTACGGATCTGAAACTTACGTAAGAGAGACCAAAAACTTATTCAAGCTTCCCACGTGTGTCAGTACCGGAAACTTGGCATCCGGTGGTTCAACTTCACTCCCAATGCAACCATCCAGCAGTGGACAGGTATCGGCAGTATTCTGTCGGAGATCCCAATGAGGCGCCATGTTCTTTTTGGTCACGTTCGACACCTTCGAACTCTCGCCCCTGCTCCTTTTGCCCTTGATGTTGCCATCCAGTTTCACCATGGACTTGATCGGCACGCCACCTGGAAGAGGCCTCCTGGTCGTCGACTCGGCTGGCTGAAGCAGCTAGGTTGCCAAGTCCGTACAGCTGACACCAGATGGGTGTTGGTCCCTTACACTTGACCAGGGAGGCTGGAGGTCACTACGGCCCTTCTGATGGTCAAGTGCATAGAAGAAGAGAATCTTTTCTCCCATCTTGGTGTCTATCAACTCAAGATCTTCGCCTTGCTGTTTCGGTGCACACCTCTGAACCGATATACCATACCCCACTGATGCTTAGCACAATTTGGCCAGGTAGAGGGCGAAACTTGGTGTTTAGGGATGATTCTGGAAAGCAAATAAATGCGGTAAACCATTTAAGTATCTTATGATCTGTCAATAGTTTAATACCAACGAAATAAAATTGGATTTTGCGCAACCATATTTTTTGGAAAGAATTGAGAAGTTGATCATGGCTTCAGAAATTGTGTACAAACAACAGGAGACAGTCTGGAAAAAAAAAAATTTCTCACAATCTTACAATTTTTTCTCTCCTAAATTTGGGTTTTTCTATCAAATCTGCACTTACCGATGCTTTATGGGTTATTTTAAATAAACAATTTTGATCAAATTCTAAACCCGTATCATTTTAAAATGACTATAATGACTCTGCAGAATGTCTTGAATATTCAACAGTTGGACGTCATTTAAAGGCCCTGTATATGATCTGTTTTTGAGCCATTTTGAAACCATTATAAATCAAAAGAAAGACGACATACTCATCTGAAGAAATTTCAGCTTTGTCAAGTGTACGTTTAAAAAAAACATGAAAATTATGCGTTTTCCTGGTCTTCGTGGGGTGTTTCAAATATTCAATCTCAATTGATCGGGTACTATGTGGCTTGCGCGCGTCATGCACTCTGTGGCACACATATACTGCTTGTGCGCGCGATCCATAAAAATGCATTGCGTTGGAACACGTACACGGAGTACACAGCGCCCATGCATTTTGGATCGTGTAGATGCCAACCAAAAATAAGTAAATCGTTTGCAAACGATCTAAATAATTTCATCTTTACGGATTATTTTCTGGTTAAATTATATAATTTTGAGCGAAAACCTTTCATTGGATAGTTGCTATTAATTCAATCTTTATTTTCAGAACTTTTCCCCTGTAAACTCGTTGGGGTTTACTTTTTGGGGTAATTATGCAAATGATACACTGGGCCTATGAGAGGTTTGAGACTTTGCAGATTACATTGGGTATAAATACCGTACACATTAACCACTAATTCTTCCTAATATGGCATAAATTTGGTTAGGAAACATGATTTTAGCAATCAGAAAACATACAATTTTTCTTTGAAAACACTTAGAATATTTGAAAAAAATACCATACACCCTCAATTTGAGACTTCATGCACTAAGTGTATGGAGCATGACATAAAGATTCTAAGTATTTTCAAGGGAAAACTTGAAATTTTCTTACTGCTCAATTCAAGTTTCTTGACCATATTTACACTTTCTGGGATGTTACCATATCATATTATGAAGAATTAGTGGCAAGGGTGTATGGTATTTATGCCAAGCTTGGTTACGATACTGTGTTTACTTCACCATTCAATCATCTGCTGGTGTCTCTCCGGTCGGCTTGTTTCAACAGTTCTGGGATGACAGTAAGCTCATACTTTCTCTTCCATCAATGTCTATCCATCCTGCTGCAGGTATTGGGGCTCATTTCTATAGATCTAGAACTCTGGTTCATCACATTGGTTCGCTGGTTTGTCAGGTTGAGACATCGGTGCTCGGTAGGCATGAGGAGCACATCAGCATGAGAGGGCAGATGACCAGGATTAACTTAGACGGGGAACTGGGGCAGATGAGGATTGATGGTGGGCAGAGGGAAAAACTTGGGTGCAGCGTGGGCAAAAATAGACAGATGACAGGGCAGAGCGAGCGAGGACGGAGGGCAATTAGGCAGCGGGCAATTAGGCAGCGGGCAAGGACGGATGCGAGGCAGGGGGGCGAGGACGGACAGCTGGGCAGGGGGCGGGGATGGACAGCGGGGCAGGGGGCCGGGAGAAGACGGACAGCTGGGCGGAGGTAGAGGACGGACAGCAGGGCGGAGGGAGAGGGCGGAGGGAGAGGACGGACGGCGGGGCGGAGGGTGAGGACGGACGGCGGGGCGGAGGGCGAGGACGGACGGCGGGGCAGGGGGCGAGGACGGACGGCGGGGCAGGGGGCGAGGACGGACGGCGGGGCAGGGGGCGAGGACGGACGGCGGGGCAGGGGGGGGGAGGACGGACGGCGGGGCAGGGGGGGAGGACGGACGGCGGGGCAGGGGGCGAGGACGGACGGCGGGGCAGGGGGCGAGGACGGACGGCGGGGCAGGGGGCGAGGACGGACGGCGGGGCAGGGGGCGAGGACGGACGGCGGGGCAGGGGGCGAGGACGGACGGCGGGGCAGGGGGCGAGGACGGGCGGCAGGGCAGGGGGCGAGGACGGGCGGCGGGGCAGGGGGCGAGGACGGACGGCGGGGCAGGGGGCGAGGACGGACGGCGGGGCAGGGGGCGAGGACGGACGGCGGGGCAGGGGGCGAGGACGGACGGCGGGGCAGGGGGCGAGGACGGACGGCGGGGCAGGGGGCGAGGACGGGCGGCGGGGCAGGGAGCGAGGACGGGCGGCGGGGCAGGGGGCGAGGACGGACGGCGGGGCAGGGGGCGAGGACGGACGGCGGGGCAGGGGGCGAGGACGGACGGCGGGGCAGGGGGCGAGGACGGACGGCGGGGCAGGGGGCGAGGACGGACGGCGGGGCAGGGGGCGAGGACGGACGGCGGGGCAGGGGGCGAGGACGGACGGCGGGGCAGGGGGCGAGGACGGACAGCGGGGCAGGGGGCGAGGACGGACGGCGGGGCAGAGGGCGAGGACGGGCGGCGGGGCAGGGGGCGAGGATGGACGGCGGGGGCAGGGGGCGAGGATGGACGGCGGGGCAGAGAGAGGAAAGATGGTGTCGCAAACTGCCTTGCTCTAGCTAACTGTTCTATATATTCTATTGCTTTGCTTAACTTCCATATATACTGATACATCTATCCTATTTCTATTGCACCTAAATGTCCTATTTTTGAACCTAAATCAGTAACTGTCCTAAAATTGCTTCACCATCTTTCCTCTCTCTACCTCACCATCCGTCCTCGCCCCCTGCCCTGCTGCCCGTCCTCGCCCCCTGCCCTGCTGCCCGTCCTCGCCCCCTGCCCTGCTGCCCGTCCTCGCCCCCTGCCCCGCTGCCCGTCCTCGCCCCCTGCCCCGCTGCCCGTCCTCGCCCCCTGCCCCGCTGCCCGTCCTCGCCCCCTGCCCCGCTGCCCGTCCTCGCCCCCTGCCCCGCTGCCCGTCCTCGCCCCCTGCCCCGCTGCCCGTCCTCGCCCCCTGCCCCGCTGCCCGTCCTCGCCCCCTGCCCCGCTGCCCGTCCTCGCCCCCTGCCCCGCTGCCCGTCCTCGCCCCCTGCCCCGCTGCCCGTCCTCGCCCCCTGCCCCGCTGCCCGTCCTCGCCCCCTGCCCCGCTGCCCGTCCTCGCCCCCTGCCCCGCTGCCCGTCCTCTCCCCCTGCGCCCACCATTTGTCCCCGTTTCCTGCCCCTACAATCTGTTCTCGCCCTCTGCCCCCACAGTCCATCATATTGTCCCCCACCTTCAGGTATTCCTCGAATCGGAGGCTCAAATTTATAGGCCTAAAGATTACCATGCACTGACACCCACTAAGACCCAATGTGCTAAACCTATGGGACAACTCTGAACAATTTAACGTTTTTCTGTAGTCAATTCGGGTTCATTGCCAAGCACGGAAACCCGGAATTTTACTTGTTTTTACATATGAACCATGTAAAAATGTTAGTTCGATGATAAAAACACAATTTTTCAGAGTTGTCCATAGGTTTAGCACATGGGTTCCCAGTGGGTGTCCGTGCATGGTAATCTTTCCCAATAATACAATGTGCATTGGGTAGAAAGCGTAATCGGTAGGTAAAAACCTTTTGAAAACTTTTCGGTTTTATGGTAAAAAAAATACCATCATTCCCGCTTTTCAGAGAGATGATAAACAGCTAGGATTGCCTTTTTTGGGGAAATTTGGGTAGAAATTCCGTTTACTGGTCGCCACTTAGACGCCGTGTGTTTATGGACCAGGGCAAAAAAAGGATTCTCACGAAAATGTTTAAATGTTTTCACTCCCAAATCCACTTAAGTGGCGACCAGTAAACGTAATTCTTTTCCGAAATTTGTTTGAGAAAGTGAAATTCTAGATGTGTATTTTTTTTCGTTCAGACTGAACACTGCATGAATTTGTCAAATTTATATTGGAATCATTTACGTGTGCACGCAGCGCCCTCTGTTGTCGCGCTTACGCACAGACCCTCTCATCTTAATTTTGTGCCTTACGCAGTAGTTTTATCATTTATTTATCTCGGAAATGCAACATTTCCGACAGAAGTGCAAGTGGAAAGTATATCTTGGAATGCATAGTTCCGAGATTGCCCAGTTAACCCCGCCCCTTAGATATTGTTGCTATGTGCTCACAAGCCATCGCAAAAAAATGGCGACATGTACGTACAAAGCAACGGGACTCGGCATGGAAAGCACAGATTCATTGGAGAAAACTCAAAGGTATTTATGTTTTAGGGTCGACAGTTGCCGTAGCACACACTGAGCGAAGGGCTAGTAATGCAGGGATGACATATATTTATAAAAATGCGCTTTCCTACCTTTGAACAGCGAATCTCCCGACATTGAAACCAAAATTCACCCGGTCACTGGCGCATACAACATACAAACTGTATGGGCAAAAACATTGCGTGATTGTGATCGATGATTGCATCACTTTGACCTTTGTGGGCGCCGTCTGTGATTGGTCGCGGGTTCGGCTTGATTGACAGGTCGGAACTATGCATTGAATACTAGTAAGCTATCGATTCCGATATATATAAATTTACCAAAATCAATATAAACCGAGACTCCGATTCGAGGACCTTAGCTCTATCGTCCCTCTTCCCCCGTCCCTCTTCCCCCCTCCCCCTCCCCCTCCCCCCTCCCCCTCCCCCCTCCCCCCTCCCCCCTCCCCCCTCCCCCCTCCCCCCTCCCCCCTCCCCCCTCCCCCTCCCCCCTCCCCCTCCCCCCTCCCCCCTCCCCCCTCCCCCTCCCCCCTCCCCCTCCCCCTCCCCCTCCCCCTCCCCCTCCCCCCTCCCCCCTCCCCCCTCCCCCTCCCCCTCCCCCTCCCCCTCCCCCTCCCCCTCCCCCTCCCCCTCCCGAATACGAACGTAAATGTCGGCATATAGTCGCCAGGTCCGTGGACCGTGACACACACAACACCTCCACCCTAGTAATGGCTCATGAATAGGGTGGCGAAGTCCGGACCTGGAGACTATGCCGACTCACATTGGCGTTATAGGGCGAACGCGAATGGGATGTGGGATGTCCGAGTAGTAAATTTTACCCCGCGTATCACCTTCCTTTACGTTTTTTTGCAAAAACGAGTTCAGCAACTGTACTAAATTCTTATCCGGTATCCAGCATGTTCCCACTGTCTGCGTGTACATCAAAATAGGCGAATTCAAGACGGACAAGTCTCCAAAATGATTAAATTGTGTGTACATTTGCAACTCAGTCGTCTGTCTTCGTTCGCAGTCAAACATGAAAATGGCGTCACTGTCTTATCGGTGCGCACATGCGCAGACGCACAGCCAGCAACACGTGATTTGAACAAGTTAAGCATGCGCGCCATTATTCAAATTCCACAAATCGCACGTGCCAGCAAGGGAATTTGTTTTAAGAGCGTGTTTATGAAATACAGCGCACCTTTTAGAATATTGTTTTAAAATCAGTATTATAATGATAATGGATTCAAACGATCACAACCTCCGAGTTTCCCTCAAGAGTTTGGAACCTCCAAGTTTCTATCGAGGATACGGCCTCCGTGTGGACATGCCTATTGAACCAATTTTTTAAGTAATTATCCGTTTATTGGGAAATTTTATTTATTTATTTTTTCGAAATAATGAGCACACGTAGGCCTACGTTTGACAGGGGCCGATATCAGTAACATTTTGCGATCGTTGTATAGGCCTATATGGTAAGCGTCAGTGAAATCGGCCATCAACATTCTGAAAAATTCGAATCAACAAATGAACACTCTCTCTGAAAGTGTATATTTTATGCTTAAAGATATTTATCTCGACAATGCTGGCATTGAACACGTTAAAGGAGCGTGACCAGATCACATTTATCTCGACAATGCTGGCATTGAACACGTTAAAGGAGCGTGTCCAGATCACATTTATCTCGACAATGCTGGCATTGAACACGTTAAAGGAGCGTGTCCAGATCACATTTATCTCGACAATGCCGGCATTGAACACGTTAAAGGAGCGTGACCAGATCACATTTTTGAGCTCCCCCATTTTTCCCACGGGTGTTGATATTTTGATACCATATCACGTGTCATATTGTTCTCATTACCATTCTGACATTTCGCGACCTCAGTCGACATGGATTTTAGTGAGGTTTCGGTCGCTTACGGTTAGGCAAAACGACGACTATTAGTGAATTTTACGTCATCGATTTGTGCGTACTTGTGGCGTTTACACAAATATCCCAAGTGTTGTTTTGTTGTTTACACTGATAGCAACGCCTCTATACCTTAGTGAAAAACGGACAGCGAAAGGTAACGATTTTGAGGTTTGGCTAATCGTAGTCGTAATCACTAACCGTGCACACCGAAACCTCAAATCCACCGAAGTTTAGAAACTAATTTATCCAGTTCCATAAAACAGTGCAGTAATTACACCAACCTTTTGCTTCCACATCCAAGTTGGAGATTACAAATTTCCTGTTTTCTTCTCATGGATAGTATTTGGGAGGTATTCTATGATCGTTAGGTTAAAACGAAATCCATTTTTGGGAAAATCTGGATACGCTCCAATAACATAACAACGCATGTGATCAACTTATGTAAAACGACAGTATTGACCCCTTTCGAACACGTGCAAATACGCCATTTTGGGAGTCAAATAATGCTGAGTCATTGTGGAAGCGATGTGCGTGCGCGTTGTGTGTGTCTCTGGTGGGCGTAACGCGGTTTAGTTCACCAATGGGAGCCTCAGCATAGCGCGTTACGCGCGCTATGGACACACACAACGCGCACGCACATTGCTTCCACAACGACGCGGCATTGTTTTACTCCCAAAATGACGTTATTGGCAAGAGCTCAATACTGCATGTATATTTATGTTTGAATTTACATATTCATGAGCAAAACTTTTAGTCACATGACATCACAACTAAAATACAAAGGAATAAGGCACAGTGCAAGTAATCTAGACGAATCGAAAGCTTGGCTTTCATGTTTATTTAATAGATCAGGAACATGATGATGTCACAGTTTGTCTACATGTCCATACCGTCAGCCGGTTACTTGTATACACAAAGTGTGACGTCAAGGTCTGTTCAAAAGACGATACACAAGTTTGTAAAACATGTATACTTTTATCAGTCATAGTATTGCCAGATGGCCATTTTGACCAGAGCTTACCTCTTGACAAAAGTTAGGAAAATATAAAGACTTTTAAGCCTGCATGTTTATATCTGAATAATAAAAAGGGGTAAAGCAAAAATCCGCCTGGAATAGCATTAACCGGCTTTAACAACGACCATTTCCCCCAAATGAAGTTCAAATAAAATTGCTAAGCTATTCAGCCATATGTTGTAAAAATACACGATGTCACTCAAAAACCAACGGTATAGACCATTCGCACGAACGGCCATGACAGGGGGCTGCTATACATTGTCACCGTGCGCCATGCACGAGTAGGCACTTTGTGGACCATTGTCACATCATTTAAAGGTATTCTACTTGTTTGGTAATTACTCCCCACAAAAAATTATAAACTATTATCTTAAAGCTTACTTGTTATCAAGATGGTAATGTACAGTAATCGTCCTGTGAAATTATTTCGTCTGAATTGCCCCCATTCATAAGAACAATAACAAAACTATTTGAATCTCCAAAGTAGGCGATCTTTAGAGTCATTCATTCATGCACAAAAACCGTACTTGGATTTTTGAAGTTTTCTGAAATATATACTGCATGTATGTGGCTGAAATTTCTACAAGGTAGTTTTCTCGACCTATGCTTTCAATTACCAGTGGAAATAATGTCGTTTTTAAGAGTTTACCAAACAAGTATACTACCTTTAAATATGAAAACCTGCCCCCTGTCGTGGCCGCCGGTGTAAAGTGTCTATTCCTTGAAAACGTTGCGAAATCGATCCAGGGAAATCGCCCCTTCATCTCGAGTAAGCAAACTAAAACAAAAACCTAAATTATTTTTCAAACAAACAAATCTAAAAACGCCAACAGCCATATCCCATCGCCTTTGCATTGATCAGCTGCCGCGGTGAAAATACCCATAAAAAAATATTAAACAAAAAACCTCCGTTTCCAGATATAATTATACTCATAATTTGTCAAGGATTACCTTTTAAAAAACCTCGTATTTGAAAACAAAATTAAAGGAGCGTGACCAAATCACATTTTTGACCCACCAATTTCCCCCAATTATTTGCCTTAAAGGCACAGGCCAAATTCGTGCCACGAAATACGCAGCTCCATAGCAAAGGCATGGAGCTGCGTATTTCGTGGCACGAATTTGGCGCGCGCGCATTGCTGACGAGCCTGTGCCTTTAAAGATTCGTGATTACATGTACATCCATAAAGTTTTATACGAAAATATCAGTGATCTTTACCAAATTTGGAGTACTGAGACCCTTTGCACCGGTGGCCATGACAGGGGCAGGTTTTCATATTTAAATGATGTAACAATAGATCCATAAAGTGCCTACTATCATGCATAATACGCACGGTGACTATATATGCCACTGCCCCCTGTTATGGCCGCTCGCGCAAAGGTTCTATATATTGCTATGTGGTCGGGAGTCTCTGTATCGCGTTTACTGCATACAAGCCACGGCAAGCAGTGAGGCAGCCAGCACGAAGCCTGCGACCGCGGGGCTGTTGGCGTGATCGGGTACCGGTGGTACAGGCCCGTTGTTACACAGGTTATCCGAGCAGCAACTCCTGCAAGTTGAGCCAGTACAGCCCGGCTTACAGGGCTGGGTTTGCTCGAGGAAGCAAGAACGGGTGATCAGTGGCTCATCTCCGGAAATGGAGACCCTGGCAACCTGAAGAATGATAGAAATAAATGCTGTAATGGAAGACTTTTTAGACGCTTAATTGGTGGCAGCAAACAAACCGGTCCTTTTCCATTTTCGCACCTATAGACTGCCGAAGTGAGTACGTCACCTTTTATTGGTTGCCTAGGCAATTGGATCTAAACTAAAAATCACTCAACCGTGTCCCAGTGCTTTTCCAATGGTACTTTTCCCGACGGCCATGATAGTTTAGATCCAATTGCCATGGCAACGCACGTTACACTTCGGCTGTCTATTGTGTAAATCAGTGGCACCATGCACAGACGCTCGCAGAACGACTTTCCCGCAAAAATGTAAACGCCGCTTAATTTTGGTACAAATATTCTTCTGAACTCACCCCGCACTTGGAGCCCCCTGGGCAAGGGAGCGAAATGACCCCTTCCCCATTCTTATCGAAGGGGTCACCACACGGCCCAGTGGTTGTACCATCAGTGGTCGTGCTGTTGTTCCCATCATACAGGCACGTGTAGCAGTGTAGGACATCTTTAACTCCTTCTTCAATGGATTTAACGTTGCACAGATCTTCATTACAACAGGACAAGCAAAAATCGCCAACGCAACCTTTCTGCGTGCACGCGGCTGCAGTACCGCAGACGCGAGTGTAGGAACCCTTCATCGTGGTAGTCTAGTGTGTATAAGGCAAACCAAATAAGACCTGGAATTTATTTATTTATTTATTTACCACATCCAACAGCGGAGGGACCGCCAATTACAGGAATGAGAGCAAGTGTGGTTGGGTGCCTTGCTCAAGGGCGCAGGTGCCACAACCCGTCGCGGCCCGGAATCGAACCTACATTCTAGTTCTAGCACAGGAACTTAAGTTCGACGCACTAGACCGCTCGGCCATAACACCCCACAATTAATCAAGTACGTATAGTTGACCATTGTTTCAGATCTTGTGTGGGAAACGTATGTGACTGACTGGACAAAGAATTTCAAAACTTTGGAAACACCCTGAACGTTTCAGGTTTTTTAGAAGAAAACGTATATTTTGTGAATGTTAATTTTGTGAAAGCAAATGTAGGTGTATCCTACACATGTTAATTTTAGTGCCATCTTCGGCCTCAGCAGTGGGCTTTATCAAAAAAATGGAGACCATGCAAAAAGAAACGGCTAAACTTGATGTTCATCAAAGAATCCCCTCTTAGCAGCTATGACAGCTACACACAATCTCTGCATCCTGATTGTCAGTTTCTCCAAACATTCAGTGGAAATACGCCTCTTTTAAGACTCTCCAGAGATGTTATTGGCTGATTACTAAGGCATTTCCTTCTGAACTAACATCAAACTCCTCCCAGAGCAGATCAGGTGACTGGGCAGGCCATTCCATGATGGACAGCACTCCAGATGACTGCTTTCTCTCCAGATACCCCTTACACCTCCGTTTGCTTTAATAGCTTGGTTTATTATGAATAAACAAAATAATACTTCCTTCTCAAAAACCTAAAACTTTCAAGGTGTTTCCAAAGTTTTGATGGGTAGTGTACATGTAAGTATTTTCTTCATGTTTTATTTTTTCACTCCCAAATCTGGGATTTCCCATTAAATCTCTACTGATGTTTGATTTAGTCATGCATATATTGATATGGTCAATTTATCAATTGTTACTGATCAAAAATACACAATTTGTACACGGCAGCAGGCAAGAATTGAAATTGGTTCGTTCGTTCGTTCGTGTTGGGGTGTTTGTTTGTTTGGGTTTTTTTCGGGGGGGGGGGTTGGGGGGGGGGGTTGGGGGGGGGGGGGGGGGTGTTGTAAGACCGAGCTAAAATATTAATATATACATGTACTACATACATATACATGTACTGTAGTACACGTACATGTATATACTAATATTTTTAATAATATACACGTCGTGTACCAAGTTGTCTCCCTCATTTCCAAGTACATGTAGTGCCCTTTGCACATCACTACACATGCGCAGTTTATAGCGTAAATTTGAAAGTCAAAACCTCGGCTGCGTTCCACATACGCGAACGTTTGCAAACGTTTACAACGTTGGTCAACAATTTCGAGTGGAATGTATTGTGCGCCACCAGCGTTCGCCAACGTTGGCCAACAAACTTTTTAAGATGTTCGCGATGTTCGCGAGTCATTTCAAAATGGCGTACGCGACATGAAAGATAACAGACGATGGTTTGCAGTTTGGAAAATAACAAATAAATTGCCCCCTTCGTGGTTTTCTCCCTTATCGCTGGCGATACACAATCAATGGCAACGTGTCACATTTCCTCAACAATTTGGAAAGCAGAGGAGAGCCACGTACATTACAACGTCACTACGACCGCTGCCATCTTGGGCGCCGCCATCTTGATAACGTATTTTGGCCATTTGGCAAACAATCTGTTCCACATATTGAGCAAAACGTTGGCGCCAACATTAACAAACGATGCGCGTACGTGATTCCGGCACGCAACACGCGCATAAATGCACCAATGCCTTTTTTCGGACATGCCTTCTTTAGCATGTGCAGTCGTGCGCAAGAAACCGACGTACGTACAGTCCACAGTGGTAGAGTCGAAGATGCCACTTACAGAACACACGCTGTCGTTTCCCGGACAGGTCCTGACCTGCGCACTGCTAGGATTGAAAGGGTCTCCGCATCCAGGGTTCGAAGGGTCCTGCGAACAGAAGTAGCACTGCAAGCCCATGATGGAGCCTTAATTGCCGACAAAAAATAAAAAACGAGTTAATACTAGATTACTAAAGTGTGACGTCAGTTGCCATGGTAATTGGGTCTAAACATTACGTTTTTGCTTTAACGTTGAATGGAGTAGTTGCATAGCATAGATTTTATTGATAAAAATACAATTTCAGGCCCTTTAATACTCTGTTTAGTTGAACTAGATCGCCGGCCGCGATATGTTTTTCCGTACCACATATTCGCTACGGGGCTTCATCGAGGTGTCTGATTGGTGCATTGTAAATGAATATTCATATTTTCTATAAATAGTGGTTAAGACGTAGTACTATCAATCGAGAGATTGCAGGTTCGAATCTCCTTTGAGGCGTATTAATTGTTTTCACTATTAATTGAGGAAAGAGTGTGGTATGGTTATCGACAAAACACATCAGTATGCAACACATGCATAGGGGTTAAACCAATCAGAAGCAATGTTCGCTAAACAGCGGTACGTAAAAAAATATCGCTCCCCGGCCACAAGAGATTATCTTATATACGTCCCCAGATAAACATGCACGGACGAAGGAAATGATTCCTCGCTGCAACCGAGGAACTATGTTGAAATTTGTTAAACTGACACTGGTAGCTTCGTTTCAGATAGTGGGGTTATTACGTCAGTCGTCTTTTTATTTGCAAATTTTATGACAAAAGAAAGCACTGAAGACCCTCGTTTTCGATTACAATTTGAAATTCCGTAATACGAACAAAAAGTTATAGACAATTTAACGGTATATACACATTACCACTGCAGCCACAAAGAATCAAGATAGAGAGTGCCGTCTTCATGGTGTTTCTCGATCGACTCTGGTTTGTTTCAAAGTGTTTCAAAATCCGGCAAATTCTCTTGCTCCGTCAACAGCAAATTTGCAAGTGAAAGTGTACACCTGTGGGAACTGTTGCAATATGGCGTTGGTAATATTTCCGAAAATGTTTTTCTTTATTTTAATACGCCTTTGTTTAAGCGCATTATGCATAGAAAAAGAGCACATTATTCGTCGCGTGGGGGAGAGGGGAGGAGGGGGGTTGGAGGCGGAGGAAAATTTTCATTTTCAATATAAAACAGATTTTAAAATCCTATAAGAATACAGATTAGCAGATACAATTTGGTGATCTTTTTTTTCCCCGAAAAGGGCGGTTTATTTAAACAACGATTTAACAAAATAATACACAGACACACAGTTTCAGCTCATACCTACTCGTATAATGGATTGGACGAACCACGACCGTGGGGTTTTATGATGTGTAAGCTCAAGGTCAATGTCTTGTTTGTAACGATTTTTCAGGCAAGTATTTGTTCGCCTGGGGACTGCACATGCTACAACGTTCAGTAAAACGTTCAGTTGCACTTAGCGTGCTATGTTCAATTATTGACAATGCCGACGAGAAAATATCCTAGTGTGTGTGTACTTGCGCGGGTTTCTGTATTTAAATGGGACGCGAACAATAGGACAATATAGGGTCCGCGATTGCCAAGGACGTCCGCTATTTAGAATCGTGTGCAAAACAAATGAGAGCAGTCGCCAAAAAGAGAAACAATGGGACGTCCGCGGTGGGAGGTGGTTTGCTGATTTTGCGTGGGTAGATATGGCGTCATTGATCCATTGAATGGAAGAAATTGAATTGAAGTCACTGTTCAATACTTTTACTAATTACAACAATTTCAATAGATTATAATGTTTACTAGTATTAGCCTCTGTCATGTCACTCAAGCGTGACGTGTGCGCAGGCGCATTGAGGACCGAGAGCGGACAATTGTCAATATGGCGAATGGAACAAATGGCAGAGCCTTTGTGTTCGGCCGCCATGTTGACAATTATTGTCCGCTTTAGGAGGTCACGAGTGTGTGACAGAGGCCAATGTCCAAAAGAGTCATGGGACGCCATCTTGGAAAACTGAAGACCCCTAGCTGCTACATGACGTGAACAGCCAATCAGGGCCGAAGAAACAGCTGATCATAACGTGAAGGGACTAATCAGAATGCGTCTATCATCAGTCGGTTGACCGACGTCACTTGACCACCCGGCCGCAGATTGAGCCAAAATCATTGCCGCAGCAGCCTTGACACGTGACTGCAAATGCCCTGAAGGACTCGCAAGCAGCAGAGGTCTAGCCTAGTTAGTTTTGGAAGATAAGTGGACTCGTTTTGGACGTGTAACTTTCTGAAGCTAGCTCAGGGACCGGACCAAGACAGACTTACAGCTGCGTTATCATAAACACAGCAAGTGCTGCAATAACAGTTGCCACGACCGGTTTAGCGGTTGCGGCAGAGTCTTTAGTTGGTTCAACAGTTGCAGACTCAGTTGCAGACTCATCATCGCCATTACATAGACTAGTAGAACAACAACTCATACACGAAAAGCCGCTACATCCAGGCGTACACGCAGTTTGACTCGGATCGAAACACGCACGGGTGATGATACTACTACCCCCAGGAATTGATATCTTTTGGACCTAAAGATGAAAAACGAAACAAAACAAACATGTGAGAAAATACAGGACGCACGATTGTTGTCAGTGCAGTAAAGCGGGCCTCCCACTGTGCGATTTTTACCACGAATTGGGTACGATTAGCTACGATTTGCTACGATTGTGTGTAGAGTCTATGGACAGTCGTACCAAATCGTAGCTAATCGTACCTAATTCGTGGCCAAAATCGCACAGTGGGAGGCCCGCTTAAAAGGTATCACATTGGTTCGAGATGTGTGCGTGCGTTGTGCGCGCGATCGACACGCGCATCGACACGCGCGCGGAAACGCATCGCTGAACCAATGGGATGCCTGCACGTTAAAGTGTCAAGTTGGCCTCACCCCACACTGCCCGTTGGCACAAGGCAGAGAAAGCACATCGGCACCCGATGGGTCGAAAGGCTCTGCACATGGTCCTGCCCCGTCCGTACTGACACAAAGGTAGCACTGCAGAATAGCACTAGTCTCATTGGCTATAGGTTTATCATTGCAGAGGTCGTCTGCGCAACAGTAGGTGCAAATGTCGTCAATACAGCCATTTTGGCATGTACTGTTGCCACATCCACGTACGAAACTCGAGCCGCCAATTGAAGCAGCCTGTTGAAAAGGTTACACGAACGTTATTAAATTGGCTTATGTTTATGATCGTATTAGTTGCATATGGGGAATATGACAGTGGCCGTTCTTATACACGAATCCGGTTGCTAGTCCTGCAAGTCCGCCATTACTATGGGGCCATCCACTGCCATGGACTGGGCGCTTTGTCTTGTTGTTAAATCGAACAGCGCACAACGCGTACGCGTACACAGGCTTCGCAAGCAAATAAACGCGCAAAATTGTTCGAAGTGACAACATAATGTAACAGCATATCATCAACACAAAACGCACAGTTCATGGCACTGGATGGCCCCCAGCTATGGCGGACGTACACGGACCATGACTTTGCAGCTCGGGTTGTCGGACGCGATTCCAGCCAGATGCCGTCTCCAGTTATATATATAGCTCAATGTGTATAACTGTTCAATAATAGAAGACTTTTGAGACGCTTGGTGGCAGCAAACAACCTGGTCCTTCCATTGTTTACGTCACGCTTGAGCTCAAGTACGCATGTTGAGTATGAGGTAAACAATGAAAAGGACCTGGGGCCAATTTCATAAAGCTGTTTAGCAGAAATTTTTGCTTAATCAAAAATTTGTTTGCTTTATAAAAATGGGTCAATAGTCAAAATTGCATGTCAATGTGTGTTTTTCACAAGAATATCTGCTATTCTTGCTAAGAACACAAGTTGACATAAAATTTTGACCATTAACCCATTTTTATAAAGCAAACAAATTTTTCATTAAGCAAATTTTTTTGCTAAACAGCTTTATGAAATTGGCCCCGGGTTGTTTGCTGCCACCAAGCGTCTTAAAAGTCTCCCATTGCCCTTCGCTCATTCGCACCGCCCAAACTCACCAAGCACATGGGATCGCCATCACCATCCGGGCACGTCGTCTTTTGTGCGACAGAGCTATCGAAGGGATCTCCACAACCGAAACAAGAGTAACACTGGAGAGCGCTGCAGGATCCTTAAGAGTTGAATAAAAAAAACTTGAGTTGACTCTGAACACGTGGCTGTATTACGATATAGGCGCCGCCATTTTCCCTTAAACGCCATGGGGCAATGGGAGACTTTTGAGACGCTTGGTTGCAGCAAACAAACCGGTCCTTTCCATTGTTTTACGTCATGTTTGAGCTAAATGCGCATGCTTAGTATGACGTAACAATGGAAAAGGACTGGGTTGTTTGCTGCCACCAAGCGTCTGAAAAGTCTCCCATTAGCCTCTTCGTGTAACCTTTGTACTAATGACTACCATTCTTCACTTTTAAACTGGGCAGTTTAGAAAGTCACGTTGTCACTATATGGTGCACGCCAATACACGGCCAATGCATATTAAAGACATATAGTCCGTGTGTTTTGGGTGTGGCACCTAAACAAATAAAATAAATTTGAATTGATTAATTTCTACAAACATAAAAGTTATTCGCTTTCGAATGAGACATCAACGAAAAAAATCGACCAACGTTTAGTTATCGAACAATTACTGTCAATATCTTGAATTATTGGCGGTCCGCCAATAATTAAAGGCGTAGACTTCCGAGACAGAAGAAAAAGAGATTAAAGGTGTATTGACACATTCCCATCCCCCAAGCAAAAGGGGAATGCACTGTATGACAATAACAGTGAATTTTGTGACATTTTACTTTACACCCACCCGTACCCCCATATTCAGCTGTGCTGCACATCCCCGCAGCCACAGCCAAAGCCACTAATTCGGATCCAGCCTGATACAGTGTTCACATGGGGTCAACTTGAAAAGGTCAAACTCAATGACCTGGGGCCAATTTCATGGCGCTGCTAACCACAAACATTTGCTTAGCACAGGATTTGTTTGCTATATTTTGCAAAAATGGATTGCAAGCCAAAATCGTAAGTGATGTGTATTGAAAGGTATTCTCCTACTCTTGCTAAGAACACAAGTTGGTGTATAATTTTGGCTTGTGATCCATTTTATAAAGCAAATAAATCCTGTGCTAAGCAAATTTTTGTGCTTAGCAGCGCCATGAAATTGGCCCCTGGAACTACATGTATGCTGGTTGGCAAACAACGCTCGCACAAGCTCCGCTCTGTGTGTAAAGCCCATGGAGTATTTGGAGAATTCCGTCAAAAATCAAGTTCAAAATGCTGAATGATTGTACCTTGTCAATTCTAGCAATCGCGCTGATCGGGACCATCATCTGTCCTATTTTAGGATCCCTGGCCCGAAAAAGCAAAGAAAAACATAAGACTTCGAACTGGAATTGTGGAAAATTGCTGCAGTTTCCAGCCTTAGTTTTTTTCTTGGCTTACAACAGGCAACATATGTTGCAAAAGTTTCAACAAGTTGGTGAAAATACTGAAAACGTTAATTATTATTATTATTTCTTTCTGGTATTCATACCAATGATTCCTCAATAGTGCTCATTGGACTGTCACTCGCAAGCGTGAGGTAACCCATGAAGAATTAGAATTTTGTGCACAGTTGAATGAGATTTTTCTGTGTTTGCCTAATGTGACATCACAACTTTGCTCATAAATATGTAAATTCATTAGCATAAAAATCAAAAACTTTGATATTTAACCCCCAAAATAACTTTCAAGTAGGGTTTTTATGACTGTAAACTAATGGAGAAGTTGCATAGCATAGATTTCATTGATAAAAATACCATTTCAGGGGCCCTTTAATACTGTGTTTAGTTGAACTCGATCCCCGGCCACAAGAGATTATCTTATACGTCCCCAGATAAACACGGAAGAAGGAAATGAGTTTCTCGCTGCAACCGAGGAACTATGTTGACAAATTTTAAATTGACGCTGGCATCTTCGTTTCAGATAGTGGGGTTATTATACACCAATCCGGTAACTAAGATCTCCTCCCTGCATATCCGCCATAGCTGGGGGGCGTCCAGTGCATGGGCTGTGCGTTTTGTGTTGCTGTTAGAACGAAAAGCGCTCACTCCATTACATGCACGAACGAGCCTCCTTCGCGTACACGACGCGCCCGCCTTTGCGCGCACACAACCCTACAAAGACGCTCAACTTGTTCGAAGTAAACAATACAGGTTCAGCAACAACAAAAACATACAGTTCATTCAGTGGTGGAAGCCCCCAGCTATGGCGGATGTACAGGGAAGAAGACCCTTATTACCGGATTGGTGTATACATAGCATGTACGTCAGTCGTCTTTTTATTTGCAAATTTTATGACAAAAGAAAGCACTGAGGACCCTCGTTTTCGATGACAATTTGAAATTCCTCAATACGAACACAAAGTCATAGACAATAAAGGTAGTCTAGCTACATGATTGGTAAATTAACCGTTACATATATAGTTTCACCCCCCAGTGTGATTGAGCAAAATTCTGCTCCGCGGTAGGCCTATACTTCGTTTAACCTTTGACAAAACAGGCAGTCAAAAAATTGTTTACATGCAGTCACTTCGCCCCCAAACCATTTCGCCCTGAACCACGGCCTGTGCACGAAGTTGTTTTGGGGCGAAGTGGCATATGGGCGAGGTAGTGTTTGGACGAAGTTGTTGTTGTTGTTGTTGTTGTAAGTTAATGGCACTTATGGCAATCCGTGTGCCCTTTGTGCCATATGCGCATGCTCAGCTCAGCTCGTCAGAATCGATACTATCTTATCGATTGTCATAGAACTTATTGGACCCAGAATTTCAAAGAGTGAATATGGTTGCAAAGAAGAGCGATGAGAGACTGCGAGTGCTGAAAAAAAAGGAGGAATTTACAAGAAAATGCATGGGGTTAAGGGGGGAGGAGCGCCAGTAATTGTCCAGACAACAGTGCCACAAGGGGTCCCGCAAGGCCGGCCGTTTCCCAAGTGAGAGCACAAGGCTCCCACCCGGTACTTTTTGCAGGTCCGCATACCTCCGGGTGATGAAAGGGCGGCACTGTGCCCGTCCAATCACCAGCGCAACTGTCCTCCCATGATCCCTTGTCCATGCGCAACATTTTGGGGCGAAATGGCCTTTGGGTGAAGTGCTTCAGGGCGAAGTGGTCCAGGGCGAGGTGGTTTTGGGGCGAAATAAATTTACGTCTGGCGAGACGAAAAATAATTGTTCATTTCTCAAAGACTATATAGCACTTCAGACAAAACCATTTCAGGGGACGTTTTCTACCGTCATCGCGTTTATAATTATATTGTGTAAGTTATGTGTAAATTTGTGAACATTTCTAATTCCTCGAGATACCATGGAGGACCTCCATAGAGATACCAATCATGCACTGGCATGCACATGTATTCTACATTACCAATGCAGGCACAAAGAATCAAGATAGAGAGTGCCGTCTTCATGGTGTTTCTCGATGACTGGTTGTTTCGAAGTGTACGTTTCAAACTCCGGCAAATTCTCTTGCTCCGTCAACAGCAAATTTGCAAGTGAAAGTATACACCTATGGGAACTGTTATACAATGGCGTTGGTAATATTTCAGAAAATATCTTCCTTTATATTAATACGCCTTTGGTAAAGTGCATTATGCATACAAAAAGAGCACGTGCATTATTCGTCGCGTGGAACCGGAGGCTAGGGGGTTGGGAGGCGGAGGAAAATTTTCATTTTCAATATAAAACAGATTTTAAAATCATATAGGGCCTAAGAATACAGATTAGCAGAAACAATTCAGTGATCTTTTTTTCCCGAATAGGGCAGTTTATTTAAACAACGATTTTGAAAATAATACACACGTACAGTTTTAGCTCATACCTACTCGTATAATGGAATGGACGAACCGCGCCCGTGGGGTTTTATTCACGTACAGCATGATGCGTAAGCTCAAGGTCAGTGTCCTGTAATGAATTTTCAGGCAAGTGTGTTTTCGCCTGGGTACTGCATGCTATGCATATACAACAAGTAAAACCTTCAGTTGCACTTAGCGTGTATGTTTAAGTAATGTTTGTGATCAATTATTCAGATCTTCTCTAGAAAAATAATAACTGGACTGTTTCACTTCGTAACGTGGATCTAAACTCTTTAATGTCAAGAGCATTACAACCAACCATGGAGGAAGAAACAAGAACTGACGTCACTCTTTGTTTCTCCGTACAGCTTCCGTATTTTCGCATTGTCATGGTTTGCTGATTTTGCGTGGGTACTGGATATGGCGCCATGAGCATCGATCCCTGCGCCATGAGCATCTTTTTTTTTTATGGATACCGGCGTATTATAAATTTCCATTATTATTATTAGGCCTATATATGGCATCATTGATTCATTGAATTAAAGGAATTGAAGAAATTGAATCGAAGTCACTGTTCAATACTTTTACTAATTACATGTAGGCCTACAACAATTACAATAGATTATAATTTTTACTATTTAATATCCTACGTCATGTCACTCAAGCGTGACGCGTGCGCAGGCGCATTGAGGATCGAGAGCGGACAATTGTCAATATGGCGAATGTAGCAAAGGGCATCGATATATATACACTGGATGAAGTATGCAATAGCAGTTGGCAATACGAGAATTGAAGCCACGCGCCGGCCGCCATTGTATACCCCACGATACTTGACATAGACTGCTCCCCGGTCCATGCGATCGCTTGCATGCCACTTAACACATGTAGACCATGACGTAGACTAGTGAAGACAGTATGACCAGTCTATAGGCAACGCATTGCATTAGGTGGTGTACATGTAATGGCGGACGGTGGCTTCAATTTTAGACGTCGTTGCTTCATCCAGTGTTTATATATCGATGAGCAAAGGTTGAGGCCTTTGTGTTCGGCCGCCATATTGACAATTGTCGGCTTTAGGCGGTCACGCTTCAGTGTGTGACAGAGGCTAGTGTCCGTTAATCCCACAGATATCTATTAACAACAAGATAGGAAACGGAGGCCGTATCCGCGCCTTCTCATTAGCATACCCTCATTTACATACTTTTGGGCACCATTTACATACTTTTGGGCACCATTTGCATAAGTATTTCCATATTTGCGTGGTTTAAGCCACCTTATTTGCATGATTTTGGGCACCGTAATTTGCATGATTTTTGGCACTTCTACATGGGTTTTCGCGCATGCGCACAGATGAAAGCTGCTGTCGCATGACTCGCGTCGCGTCCTCAAGTTTGGATACGCGCGATGCGCACACGCGATTAGGGGTAGTGTACGCAAAGCCCCATTCGCGATGTGCGCGCTGTATTGGCACGCGTACGCGTACACTAGAAGGATGAACGAACTTGGTTGCTAACTGTATACGTATATTGGTATTTCTGTGCACAATTTAGCGTGACTTTTTTGCCATTTTCCTCCGGATTAAGCAATTTGGTGATGTGTAGGGTATTTCTAAACCCGTCAATGCCAGAGATTAGGACACACGGAACCTTGTTTGCACATCGTCTTCCAGCACAAGGTAGACAATTTGAAAATCTTTCTTATAAAGTTTGTGCCATGTTTTTGGAACTGACTTCATATCCCGGACTCCGTTCGCTATGTAGTATGCGGTAACGAGTCCATACCGTCGCGACGACGGTCGAAATTGTCTTAAATAAACCTTGCAATATCGTGGCAGATTCTATTCTGTCAAGCATTGCTTCAATTAGATACAATATTCAAACTACATCACCTTTATAGCTCCATGGTTACAAGTTTAAAGTATATTTTCAGCATAATAAGCCCGGAATAGACCGTATTCCTGAACGCGGGAGGGCGCTAGAACAAGGTGATTTGGGGGAAAATGTCCACAGACGACAGTAGAAAAGTGGGGGTACGTGCATACGTACGTGGGGAAAAGTCGCGTACGCGGAGCGCGCAGACCCGTGGCGCGCGCACAGATTTCCATTACAAATAGACGTCTGGAAGGCGTGCGCGCGTAGCGTGTTTTGTGTTCGAACACAACGCGCAATGGGCGCGGATCACTTGACAGCGCCCTCACGCGTTCAGGAATACGGCCTATTTGCGCCACACTGGTCAAAAACAAGATGGTCGTTTTAATTTTTTTTTCTCCGGGTATGTTAATTTTGACGTCATGAGATCAAACATAAATTACATAAATATTTAATGTTACGCACGCGCACACGTTCGGAACCGCCCCAAGCCGGTTACAATGATGTGCCATTCAATAACACTGTCGTTTCCTATCTTGTTGTTAATAGATATCTGTGGTTAATCCTTATCTGGGATACCAAAAGATCGAGTCATGGGACGCCATCTTGGAACACCGAAGACCCCTATAGCTGCTATATACATGACGCGAACAGGCTATCAGGGCCGAAGAAACAGCTGATCATAACGTGAAGGGACTAATCAAAACGCGTCTATTATTAGGGGCGGATCCAGGAATTTTTCCAGGAGGGGGTTTTGCCACCAGGGAGGGGTTTTGCCCGTCAGATTTTTTATGTCCGCTTGTTTCGGACAGGCGGACACGCAAAAAATGCATTAAATTATATTTTTTGGTGTCGGGGGAGGGGGGGGGTTTGACCCCCAAAACCCCCCTCTGGATCCGCGCCTAGTCGGTTGACCGATGGCACGTGACCACCGCAGATTGAGCCAAAATCATTGCCGGAGCAGGCTTGACACGTGACTAGACTGCATGCCTTTAAGGTCTCGCAAACGGCAAGAGTTGCCGGCGCAGCAGAGGTCTTGCCTTAAGCAGGCCTCCCACTGTGCGATTTTTGCCACGAATTTCCTACGAATTGGTACGATTATCGGAGAGTGCCTATAGACTCTACACACAATCGTACCCAATCGTAGCTAATCGTACCTAATTCGTGGCCAAAATCGCACAGTGGGAGGCCCGCTTTAGGCCGGGATCACACGAATTACGAGATTCCATGCACTAGCATTACGAGATTTTGGCCGTGTGACCCCAAATCTATCACGATAGTATGAACGACGAGAATTCTCATCATCAAGTTGTTTTCTATCGTGATACTATCATGATAATAGATTGGCGTGTGACCGCTCTAGTCGTTCATTCTATCATGATCGTACCATGATAGAGTAATTACGAGATTTCCCGTGTGACCGGCCCCGGCCTTAGTTTCGGAAGATAAGTGGACTCGTTTCAGACGTGTAACTTTCTAAAGCTAGCTCCGGGACCGGACCAAGACAGACTTACAGCTGCGTTATCATAAACACAGCAAGTGCTGCAATAACAGTTGCCACGACCGGTTTAGCGGTTGCGGCAGACTCTTTGGTTGGTTCAACAGTTGCAGACTTATCATCGCCATTACATAGACTAGTAGAACAACAGCTCATACACGTTAAGCCGCTACATCCAGGCGTACAAGGAGTTTGACTCGGATCGAAACACCCACGGGTGATGATACTACCACCTCCAGGAATTGATATCTTTTGGACCTAAAGATGAAAAACAAAACAAACCAAACATGTGAGAAAATACAGGACGCAATATTGTTGTTAGGGCCTAGGCAGACAGTGCATTAAAAGGTATCACATTGGTTCCGGTTCAAGATGTGTGCGTTCGTTGTGCGCGCCATCGACACGCGCATCGCGCGCACACGCGCACGCAGGATCGCATCGCTGAACCAATGGGATGCCTGCACGTTGAAGTGTGAAGTTGGCCTCACCCCACACTGTCCGTTGGCACAAGGCAGAGAAAGCACACCGTCACCCGATGGGTCGAAAGGCTCCACACATGGTCCTGCCCCGTCCGTACTGACACAAAGGTAGCACTGCAGAATAGCACTAGTCTCATTGGCTATAGATTTATCATTGCAGAGGTCGTCTGCGCAACAGTAGGTGCAAATGTCGTCAATACAGCCATTTAGGCAAGAACTGTTGAAACAACCACGTACGAAAATCGAGTCGCCAACTGAATTAGCCTGTTGAAAAGGTTACACGAACGTTATTAAATTGGCTTATGTTTATGATCGTAGTAGTTGCATGGGGAATAAAGATGACGGTGGCCGTTCTTATAACTGTGCAATAATAGGAGACTTTTGAGACGCTTGGTGGCAGCAAACAACCGGCGGCCAATTTCAAAAAACATGTTAAAGCCCATCTACACGATCCAACATTTGTTGGCCAACAAGGTCCAACATCTGTCTGACGATGTCGGCCGACCGAAAGTTGGATGGTGTGGACGCCACATTGAGCTCAAGTACGCATTTTCAGTATGAGGTAAACAATTAAAAAGGACCGAGTTGTTTGCTGCCACCAAGCGTCTCAGGGTCTCCATTGCCCATGCCGGCAAACCAAAGTGCGCCCTCTTACTGCGACCACCATACCTTAAAAGGTAAAATGGCGGGTTTTACTCACCAAGCACATGGGATCGCCATCATCATCCGGGCACGTCAGGTTTTGTGCGACAGAGCTATCGAAGGGATCTCCACAATCGAAACAAGAGTAACACTGGAGAGCGCTGCAGGATCCTTAAGAGTTGAATAACAAAAACTTGAGTTGACTCTGAACACGTGGCCGTTACGCGATATGGGCGCCGCCATTTTCCCTTAAAAGATTAATAACATGGCTTTCCAATGATACCAAATTCAAGGAAAATGATTTGGCAACAAGAGAGAATTCGTCAGTCAAACTTGAGTTTTCGAACCCTTTTGAGGAGTTTATATGCATGTGAAAGGAAGTACATGTTGAGCTCATGCCAATGACGTCATTTTGGGAGTAAACAATGCCGCGTCGTTGTGGAAGCAATGTGCGTGCGCGTTGTGTGTGTTCATAGCGCGCGTAACGCGCTATATGATGAGGCTCCCATTGGTGAACTAAACCGCGTTACGCCCACCAGAGACACACACAACGCGCACGCACGTCGCTTCCACAATGACTCGGCATTATTTGACTCCCAAAATGGCATATTCGCACGTGTTCGAAAGGGGTCAGTACATGTTTGTCCTACATGTACACCAGACGCTATATTCATCTAGATTGGTGTATAGACCGTATCGAATAGGTCCTTTGTCTGCCTAAAACGCCTTCGTGCGTAACAACACCCGAAATATTTGTTTTTCTGCGAAAGAGGACTATGAAAGCAAATACAACGTAAGTATGACACTGCAGTTTTGTTTGCCCGACACGCGATACTTTTGATCGAACTTTGGACCGTCCTTCAAAATTGCGTAAAAATGCATGTAGCTATACACGTTTTGGGTTTTGGTTTTATTTTCTAAATCGGAAGAAAATTAAAGAGATACAGTTATTCAGTTTCAGCACAAACCATATACACAAACATATTATCTATACTATGCATAGTTAAAGGCAATTTATATCCAGTACCATTTCTATACAAGTGCCAATATATGGACTGGTTTTGTTAATTTGGCGTGCGTCGCCTAGAAAAAAGCGGTAGGCCTATGGAGGGAATTTGGAGCAAAACGACACACTTTCCGTCCAAGTTGATTCAGTGGGTTTAAATCATTGCGTCGTTTCACACCTATTCCCCTCCACATCGCTTTTTCTCAAGCGACGCTCGTCAAATTTCTCGACGCTGGTCAAAAGGCTCAGTGTGATTCCAAGCTAGCCTAAGATGGCCGTCATGCAAGATGTCTATGAGGATCAAACTGACCAACTGAAACACGCGTTGCAAAAACAGATGGCAGTGACGACCAATAAAAACGTCTGTTTAAAAAATAACGCGTCTGCTACATTCTACCCAAGATACACCGCTGTGTAAAACGGGATCAATAAGGTTAGTATGACACTGCTTTTTACATCTGCACCCTTGCTGGGCGTGGTTTTCATATTTTCGCCATTATTGATGGACTCCACGGATCCACTATTACACAGGTTGCCCGTACAGCACGCAGTGCAGGTACCAAACCCGTCACATCCGGGAACGCAGGCACCAAATCCCGGTGGAAGACAGCTGCGTGTAGTCAGGTCGGTACCAAATACTGAAACTTCCCGTACCTGGAGGGGGAAAGAGAGGCAAATGAGGGAAAGGTCACAATTGAGCTTCCGGGACACTCTGGGGGCGCTCGCGTAGTTTGCTAATGGGTATCCGGTTCGTAAGTGACAATAATTCCCAGCGCTCATTTGATTACTTGACAGTTTGTATGGCTCCAATGCCTTTACGTGCAAGGTGGGCGTGACGTTGCACCACCGCCCCCACCCCCCAAATTATACTGGCTGGCTTTAAAAATAAGTACTGTGTAGGGCCTATACGCTTTGTGTATCATGCATAATCAAGGCCATACACCGTGTAATTTTTGAAAGAACGGTTTCCTCCATGTGGCGTCACATGCATTATGCATGACTTGCTGACATGCAAAGACCGCAATAGACCTATGACATAATGACGTCACGCACTGTTTACCGCGGTGCATTATGGGTGAAAAGTAGGGACGAAATCTCTGAATCGCTAGTTTGCACAATTATTGCAGGGCCATTTTCGCCGCCTTTTAAGGCCTTGAAAGTTAAAACAATACTTCGGGCATCCGTCGTGCGCTTAAAACTCACGCAGGCACAACTAAGTTGACACGAACCATTTTAGAAATTTACGATCTTTGTTTTTGACATTTGTACAACTAACCATGCAGACGCCCTCGCCGCAGGGAAGCGTGGCCACATTAGCGTTGCGGACGTCGTTTGCACAAGCGGCATCAATGTTACTAGAGCACGTGTAACAGTGTAGTATATCGGCAACTCCATCCGCAACGGACCGGCCATTACATAAATTATCTTTACAGCAGTAAGTACAGACGCCTTGGCTTCCAGCAGCTCCGGCGTTCCTGATGCAGCCTTCATTGGAACAACCAGTAGAGGTATCACAACTTCGGATGTACAAATTTCTTTCAAGATCCGCGAAAACCTGCGGAGTGGTAGAAGTAATAGAAGTTAAACCCTGAAAGACTGTCAGAATTATAAACCAGCGCGCGGTGCCGTGCAACGCTCGCGTGCGCGCAGTGCATGCAACGCTTGTGTTCGCGCACGCACGTTGGTCCCAGTACGCTCGCGTGCGACGGTATAGTGCTACACGCGCGTTAAAATACATCGACCAATAGATGACAGACATAATAACAGACTTTTTGATGATGTTTGATGAATTTGTTAAATCATGTGGCCATCACCAAAGGTCACACGTTATCAAACTGTCCACTGATTGGCTGTTGTCTCACTTGTCTGTTCAGACTTCAGACTTTTGTCTGAATTAATGTGCATGCATGTTCAATCTTTTGACAGACAAAGTCTGATCGTGTCTGACATCGACAATGTCTGATGGTGTCTGAAGCGCAGTCCACACTATGAGGATTTTGTTTGACAGACACAACAGACAAAAGTCTGTCATGTCTGTCAGACAAAAATCTCATAGTGTTGACGGGCCTTTAGACTTACACTGCAGACGCTACTGCTACCGCTGCACGTCTCTGTAGAGGTTGAGGTGAACGGTTCACCGCAGTCGCTTCCTCCGACACACTTGTAGCACTCTAGGGCTGCACCCTTGCTGGTCGGTCTTTGGGCAACAGAGGGCGTGGTTTTCATATTTCCGCCATTATTAATGGACTCCACGGATCCACTATGCATGCAGTGCAGGTAGCAAACCCGTCACATCCGGGAACGCAGGCGCCGAAGTCCGGTGTTTGACAGCTGCGTATAGTCAGGTCGGTACCAAATCCTGAAACTTCCTGTACCTGGAGGGGGGAAAGAGGCAAATGAGGGAAAGGTCACAATTGAGCTTCCGGGACACTCTGGGGGCGCTCGCATAGTTTGCCAATGGGTATCCGGTTCGTAAGTGACAATAATTCCCAGCGCTTATTTGATTATTTGACAGTTTGAAGGTGGGCGTGACGTTGCACCCCGCCCCCAAAAAATTATTCTGGCTGGCTTTAAAAATAAGTACTGTGTATACGCTTTGTGTATCATGCATAATCAAGGCCATACACCGTATAATTTTTGAAAGAACGGTTTCCTCCATGTACGTCACATGCATTATGCATGACCTGCTAGCATGCAATTCGATGAGGGCAAAGCGAACATTAATATGCTGTGATTTTTTAGTGTTGATTTGAAAACAACATTCATACATTAACTATACTCTCAATTTAGAAGAGAAAACGGAATTTTAGAAATCGTTTTATTAGCTCTTTAAAAAAAATTCAAATTGTGGGTTTTCTTTTTAAGAGTTTGTTGCACCCACAACGAGAAAACAATATTGTACAACTAACCATACAGACGCCGTCGCAGGGAAGCGTGGCCACATTAGCGTTGCGGACGTCGTTTGCACAAGCGGCATCAATGTTACTAGAGCACGTGTAACAGTGTAGTATATCGGCAACTCCATCCGCAACGGACCGGCCATTACACAAATTATCTTCGCAGCAGTATGTACAGACGCCTTGGCTTCCAGCAGCTCCGGCGTTCCTGATGCAGCCTTCATTGGAACAACCAGTAGAGGTATCACAACTTCGGATGTACAAATTTCTTCCAAGATCCGCAAAAACCTGCGGAGTGGTGCAGTTCTGTAGTAAAAAACTTTCATGCGGCTGGACACAAAACTAACTCGCAAGACCATGTGACTTTTCGGAAGGGAGAGGCTATAAGCCAGGCACTCCGTGCATGACGTAAGCTTTCCCGTGCACAGCCCGTGTACAAACCATCATGGTATGGAAGGAAATGTACCCAATTGATGTTTACGTCATGCATCAGTGCCTGGCTTGTAACCTCTCCCCTTTTTTGGGAACCAGAATATGGTTCCAAAAAGTCACGTGACCTCTGTTTTTTGAAAATTGCTCAAAAACGGCAAAATTCCGTGGTTTCTTTTCAGGATATGTTCAGTATATTTCGGAAGGGCATTCAGAATCTTGTATAGGTCCATTTGGAGCCCAAAATAGCCCAACAAAGCCGGTGTGTACCTTTAACAACCATCGTCTGAACGCACCTATAATGTATTTTCATCAAAAGTTCCACTCGCATTGGATATGGAAAGGTCAAAGTGCACCGTGTATAAACAGCTCACTGATTTTTGTCTGACAGACATAACAGACATTTTGATGATGTTTGATGATTTTGTTAAATCATGTGGCCATTACCAAAGGTCACACGTTATCAAACTGTCCATTGATTGGCTGTTGTCTCACTTGTCTGTTCAGACTTAATGTGCATGTTCAATCTTTTGACAGACAAAGTCTGATCGTGTCTGACAATGTCTGAAGCGCAGTCCACACTACGAGGATTTTGTTTGAAGGACACAACAGACAAACGTCTGTCATGTCTGTCAGACAAAAATCTCATAGTGTTGACGGGCCTTTAGACTTACACTGCAGACGTTACTGTTACCGCTACACGTCTCGGTAGAAGTTGAGGTGAACGGTTCACCACAGCCGGTTCCTCCGACACACGAGTAGCACTCTAGGGCTGCACCCTTGCTGGTCGGTCTTTGGGCAACAGAGGGCGTGGTATTAATATTTCCGCCATTATTAATGGACTCCACGGATCCATTATTACACAGGTTGCCCGTACAGCATGCAGTGCAGGTAGCAAACCCGTCACATCCGGGAACGCAGGCGCCGAAGTCCGGTGTTTGACAGCTGCGTATAGTCAGGTCGGTACCAAATCCTGAAACTTCCTGTACCTGGAGGGGGGAAAGAGGCAAATGAGGGAAAGGTCACAATTGAGCTTCCGGGACACTCTGGGGGCGCTCGCATAGTTTGCCAATGGGTATCCGGTTCGTAAGTGACAATAATTCCCAGCGCTTATTTGATTATTTGACAGTTTGAAGGTGGGCGTGACGTTGCACCCCGCCCCCAAAGCTAACATTAATATGCTGTGATTTTTTAGTGTTGATTTGAAAACAACATTCATACATTAACTATACTCTCAATTTAGAAGAGAAAACGGAATGTGAGAAAACGGAATGTTAGAAATCGTTTTATTAGCTGTTTATTAGCTCTTAAAAAAAAATTCAAATTGTGGGTTTTCTTTTTAAGAAAGTTGTTGCACCCACAACGAGAAAACAATATTGTACAACTAACCATACAGACGCCGTCGCAGGGAAGCGTGGCCACATTAGCGTTGCGGACGTCGTTTGCACAAGCGGCATCAATGTTACTAGAGCACGTGTAACAGTGTAGTATATCGGCAACTCCATCCGCAACGGACCGGCCATTACACAAATTATCTTCGCAGCAGTATGTACAGACGCCTTGGCTTCCGGCAGCTCCGGCGTTCCTGATGCAGCCTTCGTTGGAACAACCAGTAGAGGTATCACAACTTCGGATGTACAAATTTCTTCCAAGATCCGCAAAAACCTGCGGAGTGGTAGAAGTAATAGAAGTTAAACCCTGAAAGACTTTCATAATTATAGGCCAACGCGCGGTGCCGTGCGCGCAGTGCCACGATTGCGTTCGCGTGCGCGCGTTGCATGGTGCCAGTTAGACTGGTTCCCTTGTCCACATATTTACTTCCCCTCCGTCGTATATGAGGACAGGTACACGCCGCCATGTTTGGCATAAATATCCAGGAATTCCTGGATGTTTATGCAAATTAAAAGGACTGTGTCACGGTTTGCGCAAGCGCCAAGCAGGCGCCCAGAATACAGCGTGTTGCGCGCCTTCGTTCGATTTGGCATCGCGCGCGCTACGCAATCAATGTCTGGGAAAATTACAGCGGCGGCAGCAGCGGTATTTTTGCATCGACAGCAGAAGATATGCCTGTAAAATTGCTGTCAGAACCAAATAAACATACTGGTTTCGGTGGGAATCAAGGTTGAACAAATAGCTCTATATCCAACCATGTCATTCATATCATTCGATGGGGTTTCTGTCATGTTTTGTCGAGTTTTTTTATGCGATGAAAAACTTTTTTTGAACAACGGCCGCACTGTGATATTGATGTTTGGCGGCTTAAAAATACGGCAAACAGCGCCATTTCAAGTAAAAAATAATGTATCAGTACAAACCTGGGCGTTGACGAGTACACCACTGCCAAAATTACTAAATAATTATAAGGGATGGCAAAGATTGAATAGGATATGCAAAACCCAGCGACCAAATTAACGATTGCGAAATTCACTCGTTGTTGAGCAAACTCTAAAAATAGATCATGCATATATTTAATACAACGACCAATCACGCGTGGTAATACAACGGCCAATCACCCATGGTTATTGCTCGGCGTGTGCCTGTCCTTGTATAGCGAGAGCAGCGTAGTGCACATGGACAGGGGACCAGTCTAGGTGCCAGTACGCTCGCGTGCGGCGGTAGTACCACGCTCGCGTACGTGCGCGCGGTTATACAACGCTCGCGTACGTGCGCGCGATGGTGCAACGCTCGCGTGCGCGCGGTGGTGCAACGCTCGCGTGCGCGCGGTGGTGCAACGCTCGCGTGACACTCGTGTGCGCGATATTTTGTACCGTTCACTATCGCGGGAAAAATACATGCATGCGCGTGCGCTGCGCTCACCTCTCTGTATGATGAGTTCCGAGTCACCAGTCTTTCCAAAATCCCACTTGTGTTCTTCTGTGACACCCGTTGGAAAGGTCACGTGCATCGTGTACTGGCAGCTCGGGTTCATTTTTGTGATTTATGTTTTGACCCTCTAAAAACGTCTAAATGATCTTGAAAATAAATAATGGTCATACTATGGCTTCGGCTTTGAGGTTTGCCAATGACGTACAATTGTAAACATTCTCAGCCCTAGCCTAGTAGCCAAAAATTGTACCACTAATAGACTTACACTGCATACGCTACCGTTACCGCTGCACGTCTCGGTAGAGGTTGAGGTGAACGGTTCACCGCAGCCGGATCCTCCGACACATGAGTAGCACTCCAGGGCGACACTCGATCCTGTGGATTTAACCAATTTGAGTGATTGAGGATGATAACAACCAACCTATGATAAAAACAAACTTTGAAAATGAATAAACTTATTTAAAAAGTAAAAGGAGAGAGACACTTACCAAAAACGACGGAAACAACAAGCAGCCCAAGTACGGAATTCATGATTGTTCGTCTTTTGTGGGGCCTTTTTGTCCAGAGCAGAGACCACTTTACAATCTTACTTCGACGCAAGCCTTTAACACACTAAAGCTAGGATGAACTTGTGCTAAGCTAATTTTTGTGCGACGGAAGCAGCGCCATGAAATTGGCTATCCGATGCCGGATGTGCGTGCAACCTGCTTGTACCTTACGTTCCGACCTGTCAATCAACCGAACCCGCCGACCATTCACAACAGAGCTAGCAGACAGCGCCCACATAGGTCAAAGTGCATTCGCCTCACAAACGAAATTTTGCCCATACGTTGTACGCGGTGTTCCGGGTGATTTTTTGGTTTCAAGGACGGGCGATTCGCTGTTCAAAGGTAAGAAAGGGAATTTTTATGAATACATGACATCTCTGTATCACTGGCCTTTTACTAAGTGCGTGCTACAGTAACTGTCGACTCTGAAACATGAATACCTTTGGGTTTTCTCCAATGAATCTGTGCTTCCCGTTGGAAGTCCCATTGGTTTGTGCAGTGTGTGTGGACAATTTGACGCTAGCGTGTGAGGCATAGCAGCAATATCGATCCAAGGGGGCGGAGTTAATTGGGCAATCTCGGAACTATGCATTGCTCTCTGTTTGTGCAAGATAGGTCATAAAACACCTTGACTTGTTGCCCTATATGCGTAACAGTGGGGAGTTTCGGGGGAGTGGGGGTGGGGGTGGGGTTGTGGGGTGGGGGTGGGGTTGTGGGGAGGGGGGGGGGGAACCCCTACATTTATATATTACGACACTCCCTCTCACTATGAACAACTAGCAATGGAAATTGGGCACACACCATTGTTGATAACAATTGATGGTTTGTGCCCAATTTCCATTGTTAGTTGCTCATATAGTGTCCGTCTGCCTACAACGCTAGACTGGTTCCCGTCCACATATTCCACACAGGAGAATATAAGGACAGGTAAAGGGCGCTTCATCTTGATCTGTAATTGGTCGTCTTTGCGCGTGCGCATTGTGTTTTTTATATTTAAAAATTGGCAAAGCCCTTTGCTTTAGGCAATGTACTTTATTTACATAATTGGATATGTTCGACACGCACGGCCAAGTTACAAATGTCAATGCAAAATCTGCGCAATTACTATAAAAAACAATTAATAATAACCACGTGACGGGCAGAATTCTGCCCGTCATGGCTGCCTTTACCGATCCCTATATTTTCGCAATAAGCGAACCAATCTATAGGGATCGGGAACCAATCTACCTACAACGCCTACGTGCGTAACAGCGCGTACCCTTTTCTGCGAAAGAGGACAATGACATTGCCTGACACGGCGCGCCGATACTTTTGATCGAACTTTGACCGTCCTTAAAAATTGCGTGAAAATGCACACGTAGGCCTACACTATACATCCTGAGATCTCAGGGAATTTCCACTCTGCTAAGCGACGACACAATACCCTGAGGAAATCCACGCATTAATCTGTGGAGTGAGCTGGCTGTTGTGCTGAGCCAACTCACGCCCCAGTCATTTTGCCCGAGTCAATTCGGTCATGTTATGCCAAAAAGAAACGATTTCTATACTTTCCTATATGTTCCTTATGACTGTCCCATTCCTACTAAAATTTCCGGCGACGATCTTAATTTACTCCGCAGTTTTTCAAATTAATAACAGGGATGCATGCTCACGAATGTAATAATAATAATAATAATACAAAAGGCGCTTGACAACCAATGAATTTAAAACAATTTATCTACTATTGACACATCAACTACATTATGTGGCCCCCTATACACAAACAAAAGACATCCCATTAAACTTCACAAAAAGATCAATTAAAAATATTGTATTCCGTTAAATTAAAAAAGATTAAATATTCTATAGAGCACCAGTGTGAGCCAGAGCCAAAAGAAAAGAAATCCAGGAACCCAGCAACCCTGGCAACGGCACACATTCCGGTACTCTATACCAAATGCTAAAATCCTCAACAAAGAAATTCTTTCTTAAAAAGATACGTCTTAAGTGCCCTACGAAAACTATCAAGATTGTTAAGTTCTTTCAGATGTGCGGGCAATGAATTCCAAAGGGAAGCAGCCATTTTCCCGAAATGCCGGTCCCCATAGGTCACTGTTTTCGTGATATAGGCACACGTAGAGAAATTGTGCGCTGCGAACGCAGTGATCGAGCAGGCTTGTAGATGTAAATATAGTCCGGCGCTTCAATTCATACTCGCTCGGCGACCTACGTGCGGAACGGAAATTTTGTCCGCCGATCGGGTCAAACGAGTTCAACAGTGCGCGGTCAGTATTAACTCTGCAGCGACTACACTCGGCGAAAGTGCGGCGAGTATGCGGCGAGTGAGTTCGGCGGATCGCGGAGAAGTATGAATCTAGCTTTAAAGGTCAGAACAATGACTTTATATTCCACACGCCTTGCCACCGGTAGCCAATGCAGGTCCATAAACACAGGAGTAATATGCTCTCTCCGTGATTTCTTTGTAATGATTCGAGCACCAGCATTCTGGACTCTCTGCAACTTGCCGATCAATTCTGCAGAAATCCCACCGAGCAGGGCGTTGAAATAGTCAATTCGTGACGTCACAAGTCCATGAACGATTGACTTTGTTACCTCAGTCGTCAAGCAACTCCGAATTCGGCTGATATTCTTAAGTTGCAAATACGCCTGATCGACATACTAAGTTAACATGTTGGACCATTGTCATATGCGCATCAAATACGACACCCAGGTTTCGACACTGCGATCCAGGGGAAACAACCACATCGCCGACTGACACCACCAAATTGTCCGAGATTGAAGGTCTGTATTTTGATGAAAATAAGACCACTTCTGTCTTGGCATCGTTCAGTCTCAGTATGTTGGTAGTCAGCCACTGTCGCACCTCATCTAGACAACGATTGATTCGTGAAAGGGCAGTGACCTTGCCGTGTAATGGAACGGATTCCCCAGTATGCTTAAAATAGTAACCAATCGCCGACGCGGACAACGGCCAGCCTTACCGAGTACATGTATCACATTCATGCACGGTGTTTACAATCTGCGCGCGTGACATTTGAATGCCTGCAACGCACTGCCAAGCGTCCTAATTGGTCCAGCAGAGGCGACAAGATTTCTGTCGCTTGTTCCCCCGCGAAATGGGGCCGGTTTCAACATAGTCTGGTACCCGGACCAAAAATTATTTGACTAGACTGAATTTAAGGTCCGGCAGCCGCCAATTCCGCCATTTTGAAACAGGAGGAATTCCTCCTTTTTCCGAAAGTTCCCGAAGTTACCCGAATGCACGTCCGGTCGTCCGGACGTTACCGTTAATCGTCGGGTACAATTCGTCATTGTTTCGAGAATTTGAATTGACGTCGCGTGCACGTATACGCGTCCCGCTGCGTGTGTATTTATGGTGATGCCACGGATTTAAAACTACGCAGTGGCTATAGTTACGGTAACCGTAGGAGCTCACTGGGTGATGCAGACAAGGTTTGAATTTGATGCTAGCCTACATGTATATTAAAATGGGCATATTTAATATTTTAAGGTTAATATATTGAATTTTTATTGGTCAAATAAGGAATAACCCCTTTCAAATTGTTGTACACTCATGCAATATAGCGCGCAGCGCGCTTTGAAAATTAACGGTTATGTGCTCCTAAAAATAAATGCATGACGTAATGCTTAAAGTGTATTTTAAACACGACAGTAGCCGGTCCTCATATTCAGTCGTTGTAATATGTGGAGCGGGAACCAGTCTAGTTTCAACAGGGCCTCGGTACGCAGGAGTCGGGGAGTGCGTTAAAGGGGCACTGTTGGAAGAGGATGACACCATAGATCTATATAGGAAACTACACCTGCAGAAATTGTACACGTACACCGTACCTGCAGATTGCGGAACACACACAACAAATTATATTCCCGATTTTCTTGGCAAATGTTTGTGAATATATTTACAAACATGTTTGCGAAGGCGTATGACATCGCAAAATACATTTGTTTATGAAGATAATTGCGACATTGCAAATATTTGCAAAGATATCTGTGGTATGCCATGTCCCTTGTGTGCCATCATAAAACCCTGTGCAGCTATTTACATAAAACCAAAACGGTATAGGTACCGCCCTCAATGCTGAACTTCCGGGAGAGATTCCCAAGACCACTCTAGTCGCGCAAAGGGCTGGTCTGTTAGTGCTGCAAGAGGGCGCACTACTGGGAATGGCCAACGCGCACACAAACCAATATCGACTAGAGTAGTCTTGGGCCAAGACTACATTTGCCGTAGCTCTGTGCACAAAATTTTGAGGACTCGGGTAACCAAAACTTTTGGTTAACTGAACCTGAGGCTGTCAATTCCAAAATGGGCGGAGCTTACTGGATCGATCTATTGTAAACTATATATCTGTGCTTTGAAGGAGCATATATTTAAACAAATAAAGGTAGAGTACATCATTTGCAGTGACCCCAATTTTTTTCATGAGTTGACAAGAAAAACCTTACTAAAAGTGTTAATAACAATGGTATCAAACACCACATGAATTTATTTATGTCCAAAATGGTATTTTGTGTGAGAAATTAACAACTGAAGGTGGTTTTTTCAATACACTTTTAAAACTATTCAACTCGACACAAAAGCCATGAATGGATTTTTCAAGTTTTCTAAAGTAGCCTATTACATGCCTCTATGTGGCTGAAATTTCTACAGGGCAGTTTTATCAACATGGCTTTTAATCACGAGTGGAAATAACGTCCCTTTGTAACGGTTTACCAATCATGTACTCTATCATGAAAATCCTCTAAATCGGATTAAAATCGGCAAATAAAACAGTTAAAGTTATTCAGTTTCAGCACAAACCATACACAAACATTATTATCTATACTATGCATAGTTAAAGCAATTTATATCCTGTACCATTTCTATACAAGTGCCAATATAGGCCTATGGACTGGTTTTTTTTTAATTTGGCGCGCGTCGCCTAGAAAAACGCGGTATGGCGGGAATTTGGATTAAAACGACACACTTTCCGTCCAAGTTGATTCAGTGGGTTTAAATCATTGCGTCGTTTCACACCTATTTCCCTCCACACCGTTTAATTTTCTCAAGCGGCGCTCGTCAAGTTTCTCGACGCTCGTCAAAAAGCTCAGTGTGATTCAAGCCTAAGATGGCCGTCATGCAAGATGTCTATGAGGATCAAACTGACTAGCTGGAGCACGCGTTGCAAAAACATGTCAGTGAAGACCAATGAAAACGTCTGTTTAAAAAATAACGCGTCTGCTACATTCTACCTAAGATACACCGCTGTGTAAAACGCGATCAACAAGGTCAGTATGACGCTACTGGGCGTAGTTTTCATATTTCCGCCATTAATAATGGACTTCATGGATCCACTATTACACAGATTGCCCGTACAGCATGCAGTGCAGGTACCAAACCCGTTACATCCGGGAACGCAGGCACCCAATTTTGGTGGGTGACAGCTGCGTACAGTCCGGTCGGTATCAGATGTTGAAAATTCCTGTACCTGGAGGAGGAAAGATGCAAATTGATAGCTTTCTCATGACGTCATGTTGTGTGTCAAACAACGCCGCGCCACTGCGGAAGTAATGCGCGCGCGCGCCGCGTGTGTCCATAGCACGCGTAACGCTCTGTACGAAGGCTCCCATTGGTAAACTAAACCGCGCTACGCCCACTAGAGAGACACGCAACGCGCACGCACATCACTTCCACAATTATTTGACTTACAAAATGGCGTATTCGCACGTGTTCGAATACTATCTATAGGGGAAATGTCACGTGGTTTGCCAATGGGTATCCGGTTTGTAAGTGACATTACTACACCTCATAAATATTCATAAGCAAATTGGAGCGCGTCATTGGCCGATTCAGCCGCGCGATTGGGAAGTAAAAATGCTACGCGCCCAGGTGACGTCAGCCCGGTGAGTATCCAACTGGCTGCCGTGCGGTAGTTTTTTCTGGTAGCACCAAAAATTCCCTCTGGAACCCGCCTCGTAAAAAATGTATTGGAATCTTCACGGAACCAGACTAATTCAACGCTATTGCCATGGTACGGACCTCTGCAGCTCATAAACAACAATGGCAACATTTCTGAGTTTGGATTACGACAAAATAATTGTTTGTTGTCATTGTATACTGGCCTTGAATCTGTTATTTTGTCAATTTGCTCATGAAAATTTCTGAGGTGTAGTAAAACAAATACAGCATGCTCTATTTCTGGAAAGTAGTGGGAATTACTGGTCCCTTGGTGTAGGTCAGCTTGACTACCTCCCTCCGCTTCGCGTCGAGAGGTAGTCAAGCTGACCTACACCTCGGGACCAGTAATTCCCACTACTTCCCCTCAAACCATGCTGTATTTGTATACTAACGGCGTGTTTGTTTCATGACAGATCCGAATTCATATCCCGGGTTGTTTTACCGCGCAGAAACAAACGAAACTGCTCTCAACTCGGATCTCGAATCATGCGAATTGCAATCTATTTACCAAATTGTCAAATTTCTGTTCCAAATTTCTCCCACGACATTCATCGTAAATAAACAAGCAGTCTAAATTTGTTTGTATCGAGTGTTGCCTCTGAAAATTGAAACGACACGGTTTTACTCACACAAAAATTTCGCTTTGTTTACGTCGCTATTTTAGATCTCGATCAGGATCTGCACGAAAGTGAACGAGTTCACCTTGGATCTGCGCAGATCTTAATCTGGATCTGTCCAAAACAAACACGCCCTAATTCCCAGCGCTCATTGTCAAATTTGACAGTTTCTTCCAGCTTCATTGCCTTTACGTACGTGCAGGGTGGGCGTGGCTTTGCATTTATGACGAACCGGATACCTTGTTTTCCTGCGGCTGGCTTTATGAAGAAGTACTGTGTGGACGCATTGCGTACCATGCATAATCAAGAAACATACGCCGTATAATTTGTGAAAGAACGGTTCAACATGCATCATGCATGAACTCATGGTGGCATACATGCGAAGACTGCAATTCGATGAGGGCAAAGCGAACAGAAATGCTGTGATTTGTGATTGTCGATTTGAAAACCACATTATATAATCAATTCAGAGAGGAAAACATAATTTTAGAAATCGTTTTTTTTAGCTCTTTAAAAAAAAATTAAATAAATTGTGGGTTTTCTAGTCTGGTTCCCGGACCAAAATACTCCCGACCGATCTTTAGTTCCGGCAGCCGCCAGTTTACATAGTCCGCCACATTGAATCAGGAGGAATTCCTCCCGTTTCCGAAGGTTCCCGAAGTTACTCGAATGTACGTCCGGACGTTATCGTTAATCGTCGGGTACGATTTGTCATTGTTTCGAGAATTTGAGTTGACGCCGCGTGCCGCCGCGTGTTTATTTATGATGATGCAGACAAGGTTTGAATTTGATTTTTGATGCTATAATTAATGGGCATGTGTAATATTTTAGGGTTAATATATATATATTTTTAAATAATCCTATTCACATTGTTATACACTCGTGCCATAAAGCGCGTTGAAAATTGTGCTCCTAAAAATAAACTCATAACGTCATACTACTATTTTAAACACTACAGCAGCCGGTCCTCGTATTTATTCGTTGTATGTGGAATATGTGGAGCGGGAACCAGTCTATGGGTTTTCTTTTCAAGATTTTGTTGCACCCACAACGACAAAACAATCTTGTAAAACTAACCATACAGACGCCTTTGCATGGATGCGAGGCTACATTGTCAATGCGGACGTCATTTGCGCAATCGGCATCTATGTCACTAGAGCACGTGTAACAGTGCATGATATCGGCAACTCCGTCCGCAATGGATCGCCCATTACACAAATCATCCTCGCAGCAGTATGTACAGTGTCCGTCAGCTCCGCCGCTCCTGAAGCACCCTTCGTCTACGCACCCAGAGGGATCATCACAACTTCGGGTGTACTGATCTTTTTTAAGATCCAATAAAACCTGCGGAAGAGTGGTGAAAGTATACAGTATCCTGGCGTCATGGGTTTTCGATCGGATAACGGGAAAATTCGTCGGAAACCAAAACGACAGCAAATATCTTTTAAAAAAATTATCTTTGAATTTTAGATTCCACAACAGACCATACAGTTTCTGCTGTTTTTCTTTTCTCAGATTGCCCGACAGCAATAATTAGCTCTACATGCGCCAAAGCACGGTGATAGCAGTGTCACATGTTTTCGATCGTTCGTTTGATGGGCCATTTCTGTTGACGTATGGCGTGCCACAAGTGTTTTAAATTCACATTCGTGCGCTGCGCTCATCGCTTGTATGAGTTCAGAGACACGAATCTTTCCAAAATTCCACCCACGTGAGCTCTTTGACTCGACAACCAAGGCTGCTTTCGAGCGCGGCACCAGGGATCCATGGTGCTCCATGGTGCTCGCCTGAATGTGTGTGTTCGCATGTGTGTGACGTAACGTTCCCAACACCTAGGAGCACCAGGGACGAGCGCTCGAAAGCAGCCCAAGCTGCTTTCGAGCGCGGCACCAGGGGATCCCTGGTGTTCCCTGGTGCGGTATGAGGAGCCGGCAGCCGATTTCACGAAACTTTACGCAATTGCGCAAGTCCACTTACGCCATAAATTATTGCGCAAGTAATGGCGTAAGTGGACTTGCGCAATTGCGTAAAGTTTCGTGAAATCGGCTGCTGGTCCTTGGGGTTTTTTGGAATTGACCATTTTTGGAGACTAAAAACGATGGTTTTTCGACTTTATTTACCTATTTTGTTAAAACCCTCACTTGGAGCGGTTACTACAGACCCCCAATTTTGATTTGTGAACAGAAAATCGTGAATTTTTCCTGAAAAAAATTAGTGTTTTTGGTGCGAAAACGAAGGACTGTCGAGAACCCCCCAAGGACCCAAACTCCCCAAGGACCAAACCCCACAAGGACCAAATCCTCTAACTTCTTCATAGACTTGTGCACAACCCGTGCACCCCAAGGACCAAAATATATATATAATCCTATGATGCTCGAAGCGCGTTGGTGCACCAGATGGTGCACCAGGATTCTGGTCGTAGAATGAAATTTGGGTTGATATTTTGAATGTTCAAGCTTCCACATCGAAACCAAACGTTGTAAATATTTTCATGATTTATTTTCATAAGATATCTGTGATTTATTTTGTGGAAAACCAAGATTTTATTATTTAGCGGGGATGTAATTTCTAATGACCGTGGTGCACCAGGGATCCGATCCCGATAACGTGGATGAGCGCGATTGTGTGTGTGTACGCATGTGTGGCGCAACGTTCCCAACGCCTGGGAGCACCAGCAGCCGATTTCACGAAACTTTACGCAATTGCGCAAGTCCATTTACGCCATAAGTTATTGCGCAAGTATATGGCGTAAGTGGACTTGCGCAATTGCGTAAAGTTTCGTGAAATCGGCTGCAGGGACCGGACGAGCGCTCGAAAGCAGCCCATGCACATTGGCTGCGCGTTGGGTGTAACAGCTCGCTGCATGTTACAGGCCCGGCTGGAGTTTCGAAAAATGTACGTTTTTATGACCTTCTGAAAGACGTCTAAATGATCTTGAAAAAATGATCAGGCCGTGGCTAGGGCTTCGATGTTTACCAATGACTACGAATGTAAACATTATCAGCCCTAGCCAAAATTGTACTGCTATTAGACTTACATTGCAGACGCTAGTGTTACTGCTGCACGTCTCGGTAGAGGTTGAGTTGAACGGTTCACCACAGCCGGTTCCTCCGTCACATGAGTAGCACTCCAGGGCGACACACGTTCCTGTGGATTTAACCAGTTTGAGTGATTGAGGATGTGTATGATTAAAACCAACCTATGATAAAAACCAACTTTGAAAATGAATAAAATAAACATTTAAAAAGTAAAAGAAAAGAGACACTTACCAAAAACGACGGAAATAACAAGCAGTCCAAGTACGGAATTCATGATTGTTCGTCTTTTGTGGGGCCTTTTTGTCCAGAGCGGAGACCACTTTACAATCTTATTTAACGCCTCGTCTATACACTGGCAAACACGTCACCAAACAGGTATGTTTGCTGATGTTTTTCTGTGTGCCTACATTGGCAAACAGAAGCAAACTTCTGGAACAATCATGTGATCACGATTGGCTGGCTCTAATCACATGACCTGAAACTGGTTCCTGATTGGTTCATATACATAAAACATGAGCAAACAAAATGTTTGCCAATAGCTGCACGTCCAAACACGAGCAAACACAGTTTGGTGAAGTTTGCTGTTTGCTAATGTTTTATGTGCCGTCCACACCTGCAAACTTTTCTGAAAAACATGACAAAACTTGAAGTTTGGTCATGTTTTATGTGAGGCTTTACACACTGATTTATTTATTTATTTATTTATTTATTCCATTTATTTACCCAGGGTGTGCCCAAACAGTTTACAAAAACTGGTTTCCATTGGGGCCCTGCAAACACACATAGAACAAATATACTAAATTGAACAACTTCATAATTACTAACAAACTGGAATAAGATACATTTGTACAACAACTACAACATCAAAAAACAAATGGTTACAGAAGAACAACATCACAAGTAATTATTATACATGCATGTGACACTAAAATTTACGCTAATTACGGGAAGGGCAAAAAACCCGCAAAAACTCTTTTTAAGAGAAAACAAAATTAAAAAAATGGGAAAATTCCCCTCCGGCTCCAAAATTAAAGTTTGATTTTATAGCAACCATAATGGGATGAACTTTGTGTTTTGTTTGTGTTTTTTATAATGAATAGACTATGAACCCGGATTTTGATAGTTATTGTTGCTTGCAAAGATTTATTACAGCACGGGTCAATAGGTTCATTTATTGGGACATTATTGCTGTCGGATCGGGGTTACGCCGGGAGACGTTCTGTTAGTAAAGCCCGCCGCACACCTTTGCGATTTACCGGATAATCGGATCATCGGACCACTTTTATACCGGAAAGGTGTGCGCTGAAACAATTCGGGCCGGTCTGACCGTACACCATAGACCGGAGCAAATCAAACTTGTTTGATTTTTCCGGATCCGATGGTCCGGTGTCCGATGTGCCAGTAAATCGCAAAGGTGTGCGGCGGGCTTAAGCCCGCCCGCGACATTTTTAATTCCAAACGACATAGCATATAGGCAGAGGATTAATTGTTGTGCCTTCTGATTGGTGCAATAAAATGAATATTCATATAGTCTCTTTATAGCGCCCTGAAAGAGTTTAAATTAGGGAATAAAGGAAGGAAAATGAGAGGCCTTGGCGAGTTGCTTGGTGGTCTAGTGGTAAACATGGTAAAGCCTATAAGACTAGACTATCAATCAGTAATTAATTCTCGCTGTGGTTATATCATTATTTTTTCAGTAACTGAGGAACACTTTGAAACATTTCCGAACTGCAGTCGGGTTAAGGTTTGAAGAATGTGCATTAGTATGCATTGTGACTCACCAATCAAAAAACAAGAGTTGCTATGTCGTTTGGAAATAAACAAAATTCGCAGACAGCCCTGCCCATGGTAACGTCCTATTGGTAGATTGACACGGAAACTGACCAATCATTGTGAAGGACGCGTGCCCCCACGTGATTCAATCACCGTCATTACTCACGAGTTCATGCAATTAATACACAGAAATTGGGAATCTTTGATCATTTTATGTGCCAAAAATAGATAAATCTCAGCACATTTTTATTACGTTATAAACCATTGGACTGCAATGTCATTAAAAAATAAATAACATTTTACAATAAAACTAATGGTGATAAGTGAACCATTAAAGGCACATATGCAGGCTCATCCTTTTGCTATGGAGCTGCGTATTTCGCTGCACGAATTTGGCACGCGCGCATTGCTGACCAGCCTGTGCCTTTAATGTCTGTCTACAAAATAACAATCAATCAAAATACTCAGCCTTCACCGAACCCATAATAGTGGTCATTCTTGTGAACGTGCAAATGACCAATTCTAATTGGGAACAAACACGAGTGAATATTGTGAACACAATACACACACAAGTAAAATATTTTCTTCTATTTTTACAAAACATTTGTACATAAGTTGCTGTACGAATCAAAGCACCATCAGAAAATTATTATTATTTATTCATTTATTATTTTTAAAACAACAAAAATTCAAGGCAAAACTCTTCTTAAAATTTAAATAATTAATCCTGGAATACGGCATCCAGAAAAAAAACAGACCCAATTAATGACACAGCAAAGATGGGTCCTTAAACTAATTTTTGCATAATATTGTGGGCCTCATATTTGACCCGAAGACGGAATTGTGAACCATTAAAGGCACAGGCTCGTCAGCAATGCTGGCGCGCCAAATTCGTGCTACGAAATACGCAGCTCCATAGTAAAGGCATAGAGCTGCGTATTTTGTAGCACATTGCTGACGAGCCTGTGCCTTTAATGTGCTTTGAAGAAACACATTTAAAACACAAGTATTAAAGGTAGAGTACATCATTTGCAGTGACCCCAATTTTTGTTCATGAGTTGACAAGAAAATAAATCTCACTAAGAGTTAAAAACGATGGTACCAAACACCACATGAATTCAATTCTGTCCAAAATGGTATTTTGTGCGGGAAATTAACAACTGAAGGTGGTTTTCTAAAAAAAAAAGTCTTTTGCAAAAGACTTTGTTACCATTCAACTCAGCACAAAAGCCATGAATGCATTTTTCAAGTTTTCTGAAGTATTACTGCCTCTACGTGGCTGAAATTTCTACACGGCAGTTTTATCAACATGGCTTTTAATCACAAGTGGAAATAACACCCTTTGTAACAGTTTACCAATCATGTACTTCAAAACAGGAACTGTCATGTTAAATACAAGACACAAATTTAACACAATGTATCAAAATACCAATGCTCCTAACTCCTCCAAATTCAAAAAGATTTCAACATAATTTTTTATTAAAGACCATTATGTCATTTGCAAGATAAACCTTTTTATACATTCTTGGCATAATGACATTACATATCTAAAGAAGAATTAACTAGCCTGCAGACATTTTAGTTATGCTAATAAAAATGATCAGAAACTCACGTTTTACTGACGGATTCTCTCTTGTTGCCAAATCATTTTCCTTGAATATGGTATCATTGGAAAGCCCGGTTATTCCTCTTTACAGTGATGTGTCATTTGTTATGATTAATCAATTGGGGGATGTGCAGTATAGCGGAATACAGGGGTGGGTGTAAAGTGAAATGTCACAAAATTCACTGCTATAGACTGTATCGAATAGCCGCCATTTCGTGGGGCACCTTTTGTTACTTAAACCGTTCAACAATGGAAGCACAATATGCGCAACCATGCATGTCCTCAAGGAACAAAGAAACTGCCCCACGAAATGGCGGCTATTCGATACAGTCCATACAGTGCATTTCCCTTTGGGGGATGGGAAATGTGTCAATGCACTTTTTGACAATAGCAATGCATTTTGTGACATTTCACTTTACACCCGCCCCCGTATTCAGCTGTGCTGCACATCCCCCAATTGCTTAATCATAACAAATGACACATCATTGTAAAGAGGAATAACAGGGCTTTCCAATGTTACCAAATTCAAGGAAAATGACTTGGTAACAGGAGAGAAATTGTCAGTCAAACACGAGTTTCCGAACTTTTTTTGAGGAGTTTAGTTGTTCATAAACTTGAAAGAATTTCAAATTATGCACAGATCTAGACCACTGCGAGAGCCTTGCCTGCTCTATTGTTCCAAAACAGTTCCATAGGAACTAGGCCACTAATAATAAGGGGTCATCCAAAGTTGTCATCATTTTCACAGAGCGTAGTATTTTTCAAGACCCCCTCCCTCCCTCCCCCCCCCCCCCCCCCCAAATTCTACATTTTTCTGTCACTAACATGAAATGTCAACATTTTACAGTGCATGTAAACTCCTACGCGGCCCTCGACCCTCCTTCCCCTTTCTACGCTTTGTAGAACCGTGAAAATGTTGACAACTTTGGAGAGCCCCCTTTACATGTGATCAGATTATTCCCTTTTAATCTTTGGCTTTCCGATCCTGGCTTCTACTTTCCTTGTCATGACAAGAACCATAAGACTTGTTAGCGACATGACTTCGAGGCACATCAGCACAACGGACCAGTTGAATCGCTCGGCTACGGCTGTCAGCGGATAGCCAGCTAACATCACACCAACTGGAAAAAAGTCAATAAAAACTAACATTTCAGACGCATCACAAAAATCATCCACTGTTTTCAATAGATCAATAGGGTCAAACCTTGATAATAGACCGTATCGAATAGCTGCCATCTTGTAGGACAACTTTTCATATTTAAATTGGTCAACAATGTGAGCACAAAATGTGCAACCATGCATGTCCTCAAGGAACAAGAAACTGCCTTACAACATGGCAGCTATTCGATACGGTCTATAAGATCACTGTTAATACAATATTCTGTTCATAAGGTTTTGGGGTTGAGGTTAAGGGCATATGGCGTAGAGGTACGTTTTGAAACGACGCACTGAAAACCACAAAATCAACATGAGCGGCAAGCAGTTCTGTGATTTTTAGTGCACAAATTTCCCTCCACGCTGCATTTTCTCTCGTAGACGTACGTCACATTACCGCGTGATACGGCGTGAACAAAAAAGTAAGTGTGAATCTGCCTTACCGTTACAAGCCATTGCAACGAATGCGTGCGACGTTCCCGACAGATGGATCGGCGCGTTCTCAATTGCTACCACTCCATAAACAGAGTATGCCCCATATTGTGCAACCCCAAACATGAATCCAATGCATAGAATTACCATCTGCAAAAGACAACACAAAAACACTGATTTCATTTAAAAATCACTTATTTTTTTAAACAACAGTCAAATCCTGTTAACAAGTACTCTAAACTACCCTACAGCTTTCCCCTCAAAGCGCCCCAAACCGCCCTGCAGCTTTCTCCTCAAAGTGCCCCAAACCGCACTGTAGCTTTCTCATCAAAGCACCCCAAAACCGCCCTGCAGCTTTCTCCTCAAAGCGCCCCAAACCGCCCTGTAGCTTTCTCCTCAAAGCGCCCCAAACCGCCCTGCAGCTTTCTCCTCAAAGCGCCCCAAACCGCCCTGCAGCTTTTTCCTCAAAGCACACAAAACCGCCCTGCAGCTCTCTCCTCAAAGCACCCAAAACCGCCCTGTAGCTTTCTCCTCAAAGCGCCCCAAACCGCCCTGCAGCTTTCTCCTCAAAGCGCCCCAAACCGCCCTGCAGCTTTTTCCTCAAAGCACACAAAACCGCCCTGCAGCTCTCTCCTCAAAGCACCCAAAACCGCCCTGTAGCTTTCTCCTCAAAGCGCCCCAAACACGCCCTGCAGCTTTCTCCTCAAAGTGCTCAAAACCGCCCTTTATTTCTTCCATGTTCAACTCGATGAAATTTAAGTTTCTGCAAACACACCCTTAATTGATAGGCATGTACTCATAGCTTGACTCATCCTCTTTCAAATCTTGTGTTCAGTAAAGGTGGCTGCTATTGGATAACTCTCGTTATTGACCTTGACAAGGAACATTACTTAACATTACCAAAAAGCCAATACTAAAAGACAATACTTGTTACCAGTGAGTGCTGTTAGGCTAAATCCAAACTGATTAATAACACAAGTTCCTACCTGGTTTGTTTCAATCGATACGAGACTCCGAAAGACGTGCATTGCCAGAAGATTGAGAGCTTCCATGAACATTAACCAGGGATATCTGGGACAAGTTTTACAACTCTTGCCGGCCTGAAAAAAATTCAAAAAGTTATGCAAAATGGATAAAAAGAAAACACACTTTGATTAAACACACGAGTGTCAAAAGAGGGCGGGAAAACGGTGCTTAAAGATAGTATACATGATTGGTAAACTGTTACAAATAGTTTGATCCCCTGTGTGATTGAAGATATGCATTGATTAAAACCAACCTGAGCAAAAACCAGCTCCGTACTCTGTCTAACCTTTGAGAAAACAGTCAACAATGGGTTTGCAGCCATTTTGCTCCAAAACCACTTCGCCCTGAACCATTTCGCCCTGAACCACGGCCTGTGCACGAAGTGGTTTTGGGGGCGAAGTGGCATTTGGGAGATGCAGTGTTTGAACGAAGTGATTTGGGGCGAAATGGCACTCGGGCGAAGTGATTTGGGGCAAAATGGCACCTGGGTGAAATGGTTTTGGGGCGAATTGAATTTTCGTCTTATGAGACGAAAAATTATTGTTTTACTCATTTCTCGAAGACTATAGCACTTTACCATTTCAGGGGAAGTTTTCTACGGTCATTATGTTTATATTGTGTAAGTTAGGCGTAAATCTGTGAACATTTCTGATTTCCGAGATACCAATTATGTATACTGGTTAAAAATTAAGAAAATATGGAATAATTTAAAAAGAGAATTTATAAATTACCCTGGCAACCAATCTATCAGTCAAAAACCCTCCAGTAACACTGCCGACAATTGCTCCCATAGAATATGAACTTGTGAAGGCACTTCCTATAATTGCATAAAAAAAGCTTAAAATCAAACAAAACAAAAGCTCGGTTTATTTTTCCCAATAATTAAAATTTACAACTTCAATTTTGCAAAATGTATAAAGAAAGGAAATTCTGGACTTTCATCAAAATCGGTTTGCAAAACGACTCTAACACATATTTGGGCAGGTATCCTTGCCACACTTAATTACACCTGATCAAACCAGATCCAACCAGTCATGACCGGTTTTGGCTAGTTCTATAACACCGGTGTACTAGTTCAGCTCACAATTCCCATTTGTATGCATTGTAACTGTTTTATGGGCGGATCAAACCAGTTTGGTTCAGTCAAGTCTGGTAACCTACTCACCAATAGCCTTGTCAAAGCCAATTTCCTGGATGAGAAAGAGTTGGCCCCAGTCCATAATGCCGTAGGCCATTAGCGCAGTGAGGCAGAACAGGGTGGATACAACCCAAAGAAAAGGACTTGCGACAATGTCAAAGGTCGTGGCTGAGCTTTGTGATTGGCTCGTACCTGCATTCAAATTAAACATTGACGGAAACAGAATGTAGGATTTTTAAGACTGAGACTCATGTTGCTATAGGCAAATCGAGTAGGTAAGGACTCCTTCCCTGCATGTTCACCATTACCAGGGGCAGATCCGGGGGGAGGGGTGTGGGGTTAAATATTGCCTTAATAGATCACACCACAAAGCATCTATAATCCACAATTTTCAGGGGCCCGCATACCCTACGCATACCCTACGCATCCCCCTCCCCCCCCCCCCCCCCCCAAGATTGACAGCACCAGCCTTCGTAAGAGCCACTGGAGCAGGGTGTGCCACTCTGCCTGAAGTGGCTCCCTAAGCTTCTACACTGTGTTAGAGTGCACAGGAGGCACATGGATACGTCCCACGAAGGTTCAGTCAAGTTAATATAAAAGAGAAACAAACTTGGTTTTCTGAGAAACCTCAATGTGCAAACTCTCTCACAAACACAAAATGTTTAAACAGATCCGTGGACCTTGATGAAATCACTTAATCAGAAAGTCTCGTTGATCAGTGCCTTGTTACCCACAACTTCAATGTATTCTACAGACTTCTGTTCTGATCAACAATTGATAAAAACAATTTATTTCATTTTTAGATAAGTACAGTTCAAATGCCATAATGAAGCACTGACCTTTTGCTTGGGTGGATGATGCAGCCTTGCCCGTCTCTGTGGACGCAACTGGTTCTAATCCAACCTCAGCAGGAGAGTTCTTGATGACTAGGAACGCAACACTAGCGACAGCAATGCCAGCGATACCTGTTGAAAGTTGAGATAGCGTCAAGTCAGTTTTGCATCGCGTCTTAAACACAGATTACATGATTTGAAAACTGTGTTATTTCCACATGCAATTAACCACTTCGCAACGGGGAACTGCATATGCAGTTCTGAGTGTGAGTGTCTTGGGGGAAGTTATACAGAATTAGCCAATGAATTAGCCAATTATTTAGACCAAGGCAGAGCTTATCTTGTTGGCTTGGGGTCAAGTAAGTTTTTGGTTTTTGACCTGTGGCTTGACTCTGGAGAAAATGACTTGTGACTAGACTTGGGAAATAAGATTGATTTACGACTTGAAATAAAAACTAGACATCAAGTCTCCAGCCCCATTGACGTTGTGTATACTGCATAACCAAAACTGCTAGTGCAGTCTCCCGCTCCAGGGGAATAAATTGGAAAATGCCTAGCCGCCAAAGAAACTAAAACAAAAATGCCGTTGCTAAATCAAGACATGTAACGTACCTCCAATATACATTGCCTTCCTCCATCCATATTCCATTGCAATATAAGAAAGACAAATGGGTCCAACCACGCCAGCAAGATTAGCACTAGCTGAAAGAATACTCCACCACAAGCCAAGCTCGGATGACGGGAACCACTGAAAAATGAAAAATGGCCATCAATAAGCATGCTCATCTACACTACTCACACTAAGTTAGGGATATTGTGGGGTGTATGCAGATTTTATTGAGAGTATGCATTCCGCTTGAATTATTTTGTATATGATTAGGCAGATGCTCTACCAGCTGAGATATGAGGCACAGTGGTATACTCCCTCAGGTTTCCCCAGGAGCTCTGACTTACTGGGCAGATACTCCACCAGCTGAGCTATGAGGTTTAGTGGTATACTTCCTCAGGTTCCCCCAAGACCTCTGACTTACTGGGCAGATGCTCTACCAGCTGAGCTATGAGGTTCAGTGGTATACTCCCTCAGGTTCCCCCAAGACCTCTGACTTACTGGGCAGATGCTCTACCAGCTGAGCTATGAGGCACAGTGGTATATTCCCTCAGGTTTCCCCCAAGACCTCTGACACACCGGGCAGATGCTCTACCTGCTGAGCTATGAGGCACAGTGGTATACTCCCTCAGGTTTCTCCCAAGACCTCTGACACCGGGCAGATGCTCTACCAGCTGAGCTATGAGGTTCAGTGGTATACTCCCTCAGGTTCCCCCAAGACCTCTGACTTACTGGGTAGATGCTCTACCAGCTGAGCTATGAGGTTCAGTGGTATACTCCCTCACAATTTCCAAAGACCTCTGACACCGGGCAGATGCTCTACCAGGTTTCCCCCAAGACTTCTGACACACCAGGCAGAGGTGTCAGGCACAGTGGTATACTCCCTCAGGTTTCCCCAAGACCTCTGACACACCAGACAGATGCTCCACCAGCTGAGCTGTCAGGCACAGTGGTATACTCCCTCAGGTTCCCCGCCCCCCGATTTCTTTAGGAAAGTATCTGAAATCCCAAAACACACCTGTTTCAAAAGCTTAGAGCAAGCAGGCCAGCCTCCACCTTGTGCTAATCCATTGAGAAACCACAGCAACATCATCCACTGTAGCGACTGACAACCAGTAAACTGAAGGACCATGATACTAGTAAGAAACAGGCAACTGCTGAACATTAAACGAGCGCTGATCCTGTCAGAGAGAAGGCCGCCGACGAATTTACTGATTGTGTAAGCCAAGGAAATGCTGCTGGTAATGGCACCTGTGGATCAAAATATAGTCTGTTTAAGATAGTATACATGATTGGTAAACTGTTACAAATAGTTTTATCCCCCTGTGTGATTGAAGATATGCATGATTAAAACCAACCTGAGCAAAAATTGAAATTATTGAATTTTTTTCTCACCCAGTTCACTTCTGTTCATCCCATCCTCAATGACATAGGGCATTAAGAAGGAGAACGACTTGCGATTTAGGTAGAAAAGAAAATAGCCAACGAAGAGCGTTACGTAGATTGTGGTTCGCCATACCATGTACGACGCCATCCTTGCTTAAGGCCAAGATTCAACTTTATTATCAGCAAGTTTCTGGAGCATCAAATCTGCGTTGTATCTGTAAATAAGTGAAGTTGGGAAAGTGGATTGCTTTAGCTTTTTTGGTAAATACAAGTAGAACTAACGTAAACGTCGGCACAGTCGCCATCGCATCAGGTCCAAGACACCCTCGCCACCCTATTCATCAGCCATTGTTCATCAAGAGTAGCTTGCGCAACTTTTGAAAATGGCATAAGCCCCATGCCATAGGCTTGCGTGTAATTATCACAGGAATGTTGCGCAGCTTACGCAGTAAAAGTTGCACAAGCGGGCTTACGCAGTGCATAAGGATTCGTGAAATCGGCTGCTGGGGCCAATTTCATGGCGCTGTTTAGCACAAAAATTTGTTTAGCACAGAATTTCTTTGCTCTGTAAAATGGGTTACCATTCAAAATTGTATGTCAAATTGTATTTTTAGGAGCAGAATATCAGTAAATACACATAACATATGATTTCGGCTGGCAACTTTTGGGTGAGAGTCAGTTGAGAAGTTGATCAGAAATGTTTTGCTTTAAAATGATTCATCTAGCATTGGAATGTGCAGATTTGATGGGAAAAACACAAAATTTTGAGTGGGAAAAATGTAAGATTTTGTGAGGAAACACATTTTTATTTATTATTATTTTTTTAAATTTCTTCTGGTATAAGCCAGTTCGGAGTCTCGACTGCGCATGCGTCTCCCGACTTTGGTTTGAGATAAACACAGCGGTATGCATTGTGTTTATCTCAAATGACCTGTGTTTATCTCAAATGACCTTGACACAATCCCATAGACGTTCATTGCGCGCGCGAGATTCCGAACTGGCTTATTCATACCAAGGATTCTTCAAAAGTGCCCATTGCACTGTCACTTGCTAGCGTGAGGAAACCCATGAAGAATGAGAAATGGCCAGAGACACCGGGGAATCCCCTTGCTCTTCATGAAAGAATTACCGTTTAATCTAACACACTGGACCAACGGCTTTACATCCCTTCCGAAGGATGGAGCATGTGTGGTTATGAGTGGAGTGCCTTTCTCAAGGCATGGAGGAAGGAAAGACTTCCTCCATGCTCAAGGGCACAACCTGTCTCATGTTTTGCACACAAGGTCTGAAGCCATGATCAACTCCCCAATTCTTTCCCTAATTTTAATACTTCCCTAACTTTATTTACTTTCTATGGAAAACAAAACAAAAATCTCCTTCCAATAATTCATGCGCGCACGCAGCGCCCTCTATTGTCGCGCTTATGGCATGCAGTGCACGGATCGGACCACTCGCACGCGCAACGTAATTTTGTGGATTACTTTCTGCAGTATTTTTATCATTTTTGGACAATAGCCAACAATAGTCCGTGGGTGAATACCAAATTTATCATTCTTTTGTCAAAACAAATTACTTGCTGTTTGAAAATCGTTTACGAAGTTCTTTTAAATATTAAATTACCACGATGTGTGCCAGCGATGGACCAGATCGATCAACGACCATTAAAGGCTAAGAGCGCCCTCTATTTTGACCTGCAGTGTTTATATTTTTTAGTTGACAATTTTTTGGGGAAAATTTGATTTAAATACATGACCTGGGTCCTATTTCATAAAGCCCACTTATAAACATTCTTAAATAAAGATTCTTAACTCATATTTCTAAAGATAGGAAAATTTTTATTTTATTGTTCCTGACCTAAAGTTTTAAACTTTTATGAAAAAGGACTGGACAGGTCTCAGTGGCTAGTCATGCTAGTTGACAATTTGTACTAACTAGCGAGACCTGATTAATTCTGTCGGTCGCTGCAACGTCACTGGAGTGAAACCAACGTTGTGCCTGCCCTAGGCCATGGGCATATCGGCATGGCATGGTGACAAGCGAAGGAACAAAGCCGTTGTCTACGCAACACGCACACGTATCTATAAGAATGAACGAATCTGTTTTCACTCCAGTCATGGTGTTAATGTTATGCCTGTATACAAATGGCATATGACACCGTGTCACAAAAGTGCCAGGATGTGCGACCGACAGAATTGCATGACTCGGTCACTGTGTGGGGCCTCAGCATATATATCCCAACCCCCACCCCTTCCCCCTCCCCCACCTCACCCCCACCTTCACCCCCACCTTCACCCCACCCCCGACCCCACCTTCACCCCACCCCCACCCCCACCTTCACCCCACCCCCACCCCCACCTTCACCCTACCCTCACCCCCTCCCCCGCCATCCCCCTCTCCCACCCCCTCCCCCGCCATCCCCCTCTCCCACCCCCGCCATCCCCCTCTCCCACCCCCTTCCCCCACCCCTACCGCCACCCCCTTCCCTCACCCCTACCCCCACCCCTTCCCCCACCCCTACCCCCTCCCCCACCCCTACCCCCACCCCTTCCCCCACCCCTGTCTTAGCAACAGCATAGCAACACCATAGCAACAGCCAAAGCCATAATTCGGATGTGCAGCCAATATGTCTCCATCCCAACCCTTTCACCCCAACCCCCTCGAGGGGTGGGGAGAGTGTAGTAGAGGGTTGGGGAGGATAGGGGAGGGCATGCATTGAGAGGTGAAGGGGTTGGGGGGAGGGTGGAGGGAGGTTGCTAATCTACCTGGTGCAAATTACTTTGTTATTTTGGGATAATATCAAACTTGGGATGAGATGGTCACAATTTCCAAGTGCTCTGTGCTGCAGGAGGCTTTACTGTTTGATCAAAATTTCTAAATATCTACAATCTTTTTATTTTTATTAGGTTCTCCTGCAGTACTGAGGTAATGATCAGCCCAGTCAGTTGTGTGAGCTCCTCCGGCAGAATTTACAATGGCATTTACTGGAAACCTAAGGATGACACTTCCCAGAATAGCTCTGGCGTCCTTAGAAGCAGTTCTTCATCACAACCATAGAGCTTCAACGTCTTGGCTACACTGCTCCCACTGTGTACAGACGTCTTGTATTCAAAACACGCAGTTGAACACACTGCGGTTTCAAGAACTCCTTAAAATCACAAGAGTGTTACATTGTTTTCAAGGAAGGCCAGCCATGCTATCAGTTCCACGTTCTGCGTATCACACATCCAAGTACTTTTCCAAGAAACACAAAAAACCAAAGGAGACTCATTTTTCAGAAAATGTTCAAGATGACGAGGAAGATCTTGAATTGGATGCAATTTTCTCGTCACAAGATGAGGTCATTGAGGACATTGACCCACCTCCTCTAGGAGGTCACCGATTCCTAGTCATCCAACCAAAGATTCACACCCGAGGCGGATCATCCAACCCTGAGCTGCAGTTGGAAGAGTCCGTCTCGCTGATTGAGACGATTCCGGATTGGAAGGTCTTAGAAGGCCTGGTACAACCTACTAAAGAGCCTGCCAAGAAGACGGTATTCGGGAAGGGCACTTACGCCATTCTGACGGAACTGATCCGGTCGCGGCCGGAGATCACCGCGGTTTTTGTGAGCATGGAGCGACTGTCTGCACTTCAGCTGAAGGAACTTGAGGAATCTTGGGGAGTGCGAGTCTATGACAGGTTAACATGATTAGTAAAAGTAGGAGTTTTAGCAGAGTTTGAATTTATAAATCTGCTTCTACAGACCGTGTGACATTTAGGCCGACTTAGTTTATCTAAAGCACACTCTATTGAAATCATGCCTGCCGTTGTGCATACGCGTCATGCTCCAGATGCATAAATTTGTTTAGCGAATGATGTCAAAGGTCACACAATTCAAAGCCGATCTGGGAAAGAATTGTGAAGTTGAACATGGCTATAGACCTTTAGACCTTTAAACAGATGAGACGGGCGGAAACATTTATAAGTGTTAAATTTCCTCACAAATATTAAATTTTTCCCACTCGAAAGTTTTGGTTTTTTTCTATCAAATCTGCACATTCCAATGCTAGAGTCTTTTTAAAGAAAATAAATTCTGATCAACTTCCCAACTCTTACCGCCGATCTGACAGACAACCTCACTCCTATTCCAAATTTATGCAGAGCATGATGTGTATGCACAGCGTGACAGCCACACCTCCAATGTTTTGATGCCTTCAAAGTTATAACAACAGAAATTATCGCATTTAATTCAAGCTTCTGCTGAACTGAAACTTTAACTATTCCCTTGAGCAGATACGGCGTGGTGCTGATGATATTTAGAGAGCATGCTCGGACAAGAGAGGCCAAGTTACAAATCGCATTGGCGGAGATCCCCTACTTGAGGTAAATATACACCCTTTTCACCAGCGGCCATGACAGGGACAGGTTTTCATGTTTAAATGATGTGTCAATAGATCCACAAAGTGCCTACACGTGCATGACGCACAGTGACAATGTGACTGCCTGCCCCCTGTCATGGCTGCCCGTGCAAGGAGTCTATTCTGACTTAAGCCCGCCTCACACGAGAGCTATGTGCTGAGCCAAAATTCATTCGTGGCCGATGGCGTAAGGAGATAGCTCTCGTGTGCGGGCAACTTTCGTGTTTGATATTTTTGGCCTCGCGTGCCAAAAGTCTCACCGTGTGCGCTGAAACGAAGGGCAAGTGCTTACGACTTATAGAATGGATTCACGGTTCACAACGTTTAACCCACTGGTAAAACCACTCTAACACACGTCAAAATAATTGTGCGCAGTGCCAACCAGTCTTTTTATAGTTGGTAAAGAACGCATGCGCGGTGTCCTGACACTGCAAAATGGCTGCGCACAGTGAGTTGGTGAACGATGCGACTTTGGAAGATCAATTGGTAGATTTATGGACAATGAATTTTGGCTCAACAGATAGCTCTCGTGTGCGGCGGGCTTTAAGGGTTATGCAGAGCTGCCAACCCTCCCGGATTTTGCAACAGATTATTTGAAAATTGACTGATCTAGTGACTGCTGACACGGATAAAAACCCTCCTGGATTGTCAATTAACAACCTCAGAGATTTATAGATGTGTCTGAAGTCAGGAGATCAACCTACTTTATAAGTGTCTTCTTTAAAATCTGGGAAAGTTGGCAGGCCTGGGGTCGATTTCACAAAGCACTATGACGCGTCTTAGGAAGGGTCACTCTTCTTATCTAGGAACGTTGCTATTGCAATTAGGATGCATTAAACTCATCTTAGCTTTTGTGAAATCGATTCTAGGTCTCGGTGGTTAGTTGATAATTTGTACTAACTGGTGAGACCTGTTACTTGACTTAACCAGGGGCCGATTTCACAAAGCACTAAGACTTGGGACGTTGGTAAGGAAATTATGACGCATTGAACTTGTAACACAGAGTTGAATAGTTGTACTTTTTCAGCACTCTACCTCAAACCATCTCTTATCAGATCGCGTCTCCGAATTGAGTCCGGTAACATGGATCAGCAAAGAGGTGGGCACTCCTTCATCAGTGGGGGCGGGGAGACCTACCTCACGGTCCAGCAACGCGTACTTGAGGACCGCGAGCAGAAGATTCGTAAAGCGCTAGATCAATTGAAGATGAAGCGGAACCTTCTTAGAAGCGGTCGGGCTAAGAGAAGCTTTCCCGTGGTGTCAGTTGTGGGATATACCAATGCAGGCAAGTGTTGTTCTTGTGTATTTGTTATGTTTGTTTTTTACGCAAGTCGCCCATTACAAGGCCTACAGGCCACTCACGGCAAAGGCTACCAAAGTCGATTACGGAGAAACCAGCCCCTCACACTGAAACAAGACCGGATTTACCAGTCTCTTTACGATACGAGTGGGGCTGGGAGGGGTAACTAGTCCACAGGGGTGTTATGGCCGAGCGGTCTAGTACGTCAAACTCAAGTTCCTGTACGTGGCAGTACTAGAATGTGGGTTCGATTCCGGGCCGTGACGGGTTGTGGCGCTTGTGCTCTCGAGCAAGGGACTTAATTACACTTGTTCCGTCCTTCGGAAGGGATGTAAAGCCGTTGGTCCAGTGTATTAGGTTTCGGTAATGCACTCTAAAGATCCCAGAGCATTTTTTCGTGAAGAGCAAGGGGAGGGATTCACCAGTTTCTAATTCAACTTAGGGTTTCAATTCAACTTAGAAGTTGATAGTTATTCGAATATCTGTTAATTGATCCCATTCCTGTAATTGGCGGTTCTTCCGCTGTTGGATGTGGTTATTTAATAAATAATAAATAAAATACAACCAAGTTGCCTCGCTGTCCCTAGAACAGAAATTTGTTGGATACAGTGAACTTGTGGATAACAAAAAAGGCACTGATCGACCAATCACTTTGGAATTGCTTTCAAGACTGTTTCGCTTTAGTGAAGTGTTTCAGGCATGCAACTTTTCAGCTGATCATCTGATTTCTTCTTTCATGACTGTTCCGCATCATTAATAATTAAGGTCGATGTCCCAACATTCTATAAGGTCGAGTTGAGGCGGTCTGTTCTTGACACGGGTAACTAGTTCACGGTGGATAGGTGGTGGTCGTGTTCCTGTCGTTCGGGCCGGGCGTGAGAACATTGTTTGCATGTCATGAACAGACCGTCTGAATTTGACCTAAGACTACTTTCTGTTACACCTAACAGAACTTGGGATGAGAGAAAAATCGTAAGGGTCCATACTGCAGTTGCAACACCGAGAGAAAAATTGGGTCCATAGGGAATTCACACGAGGGAGTATACCAACTGTGCCTTATACGTAGCTCAGCTGGAGCCCGGGTTTCCGCCCACCTCTAAAACTGAGCATTTCTTCCTGTTCTCTCGCACTTCGTGGCCATGCTGAAGAACCTCCTAGGAGGCTACAGGGCAACGACTTGAGTCGGCTATTCTCAGCAACCAGATCCCATACGAAAGCAGCAGCTGGTAGAGCATCTGCCCAGTGAGTCAGAGGTCTCGGTTCGAATCCTGATAGGCCCTTACAATTTTTCTTTCATCCCAAGTTTGGTTGTTTCATTTAATTGATGATTAGGTATCATACCAGACGTTGCGTTCACCTCCCAACAGGTAAAACCACCCTTATCAAGTCCTTAACGGGGGATTCCACAATGCACCCCAAGGATCAACTCTTCGCTACGTTGGACGTGACAGCCCACGGTGGCGTCCTACCTAACAGGATGCCCGTGATTTACATCGACACTGTGGGTTTTATATCGGCGCTGCCTCATGCGCTGGTTGCGTCTTTTGCTGCTACACTAGAAGATGTTCTCCTCTCCGTAAGTTTATTTGCCGCCTCAAATTGAATTTCCATACGCCGTATTTGTTTCAGATGGATCCGGATCCCGACCAAGGGCCAATTTTATGGTGCGTTGTTTAGTACATAAACTTGCTTAAAGATAGTATACATGATTGGTAAACTGTTGAGGACTTGTGAGGATTTGTGGTGGCTCGTGAGGATTTGTGGTGGCTTGTGGTGGCTTGTGGGGACTTGTGATGGCTCGTGAGACTTGTCTTGTGAGTACTTGTAGTGGCTTGTGAGTACTTTTGATTGTGATGGCTTGTGAGGACTTGTGATAACTTGTGAGGATTTGTGGTGGCTTGTGATGGCTTGTGGGGACTTGTGATGGCTTGTGGGGACTTGTGATGGCTTGTGGGGACTTGTGATGGCTTGTGGGGACTTGTGGTGGCTTGTGAGTACTTTTGATTGTGATGGCTTGTGGAGACTTGTGGTGGCTTGTGGGGACTTGTGGTGGCTTGTGGGGACTTGTGGTGGCTTGTGGAGACTTGTGGTGGCTTGTGGGGACTTGTGGTGGCTTGTGAGGCCTTATGGCTCGTGATGGCTCTTGGTGGCTTGTTGGGACTTGTGATGGCTTGTGAGGACTTGTGGTGGCTTGTGAGGCCTTATGGCTCGTGATGACTCTTGGTGGCTTGTGAGGACTTGTGATGGCTTGTGAGGACTTGAGATGGCTTGTGAGGACTCTCGTTGGCTTGTGAGGACTTGTGGTGGCTTGTGAGGACTCTCGGTGGCTTGTGAGGACTTGTGATGGATGTGATTACAGCACTGACTCCAACAATGCCATTCCTTTGCCAGACTTGTAATTAGCATAACAATGCTGTGACGGTATCGCTAGAGCAAATATTACACTGTAATTTAATCCGTCTTTATCTCCAGGACATAATCGTTCACATTCGAGACATCAGTCATCCGGACACGGCATCTCAGAAGCAGAATGTCCTTCGTGTCTTGTCAGAGATGGGCGTGTCTGATGCCCTCATGGACAGCATGGTGGAAGTGTGCAACAAGATAGACAAGCTTGAAGGGTCAGTTTGTGACATCTTTGAGTCTGTACATTCTATTAAGGGGCTCTCCAAAGTTGTCAACATTTTTACGGTTCTACAAAGCGTAGAAAGGGGGAGGGGGTCGAGGGCTGCATAGGACTTTACATGCACTGTAAAATGTTGACATTTCATGGTAGTGACAAAACATGTTGATAAGTAATATTTCGAGGGGAGTGGGGGTGGAGGGAGGAGGTCTTGAAAAATAGAAAGAACTGTGAACATTTTGACAACTTTGGACGGCCAATTGGAAAAGGAAATCTTGAAAGGGAAACGAAACATCTTTTTCGTTGAGATTTGGTGGAATATTCTTGTTTTCGTAAATGCACTCACAGACCTGTACAACCACGTATGAGAGCACATTTGGTCTATGTACACACATAATCAAGACTTCGTGGGTTCGAGCCCCACTTGTGCCAATGTGTTTATGTTCGTGGGCAAGACACCTAATCTCAATTGTCGTTTAGCATAAGATATCAACAATGCATCATTTTCTCTTCGAATTTTATAGATTTGTCTTTTTCCTAATTGTTTCATAGACCTGTTAGTGATGCAGACCCCGACGCACCAGGGATCATGGTGTCAGCAGAAAAAGGCACCGGACTCGAGAGACTGAAGGAATGTATTCAGGAGCAACTTCTTGAGACAACGGACACCGTGTCTTGTCAACTTGAGATACCTATGAGTGGGCCTCAGCTTAGGTAAGCAACGGTCAAAGTTAAAGACCCAATGTATCATTTGCGAGATAAAACCTTTGATGGATTTTTGGAATAAGGGCATAACATAGGGAGCGCGTGTGGTCTAGTGGGTATGAAGCGGGACTCCCAATCAGAGGTTGGGGGTTCGAGCCCCACTTCGACCAACGTGTCTGTGTCCCTGGGCAAGGCACTTAATCCCAGTTGCCTTGTCAACCCAAGCGATATATGGGAAGCTGTTAAGGGGAATGCCACAATCTAACTGCTGATAGGGTTGTGCGCCTGACCAGCAGCCACCTAGTTGAAGCGAAATGGTTCTGGTGATTCCCTGATGGCAGCGGTAATAATGGTAACAGCGCCTTGAGCACCCTGCAGGGTGGATATGTGCGCTATACAAATCTAATCATTATTATTTATTATTATATCTAAAGAAGAATGTTGGTAAACTAGCCTGCAAAAATTTCAGCTACATGGATGCAGCAATGCTTCAGAAAACCTTTAAAATGTATGCATGGTTTTTGTGTTAAGTTAATGGTAAAAAAATGTGTGCACAAACATTTTTTTAAACCACCTCCAGTTGTAAATTTCTTTTAGAAAGTACCATTTAAAAGAAATATATTCATGTGGTTTTTGTTACCATTGCTATCAACACTTTGAGTATAAGGGGTCGTCCAAAGTTGGCAACATTTTCACAGTTCTACAGAGCGTAGTATTTTTCAAGACCCCTTCCCTCCCCCCGAAATACTATCAACATTTTTGTCACTACCATGAAATGTCAACATTTTACAGTGCATGTAAAGTCCTACGCAGCTCTCGACCCCCCTCCCCCTTCCTACGCTTTGTAGAACTGAAAATGTTGACAACTTTGGACAGTGGTCAAACTTTTTAGCAAAAGAACACCCACAATCACCTCTCTCCCCCTCCCCACAGCCGCTCCAGCGACTTGCAACTCTATTTTCCATTTTCACCAACAGCTGGCTGTACAAAGAGGCCACAGTGACCTCTACTGAAGCAGCTGGATCGGACATCGACACACAAACTATGATCGTGGATGCCGTCATGAGCACGACGGCATTCTCCAAGTTTAGGTCAAAGTTTGGTGATCTAAGGAAAATTGGCAAGGGATAACTGGTTGTAATATTATTGAAAAAAATTCAGTTTTATAAAGAACCAAGTTGTGATTCAAAACATTGCCCAGTCAGCTGAGAGCAAATTCGGGCGGGCAACTATAGTTAACTAGACCATTTTCGTTACGGAGCATACAACTCTATGATACGGAGCAAGCGCAGCATGCGTAGTTTGACTAGCTAGTCTGACTAGACTAACCTATCCCCGGAGCTTGGTTCCTCTAGTCAGACTAGCTAGTCAAACCACGCAGCGTTCGGGTGGCATCTACATCCTATGGTTTAGTCTATAACTATAGTCGCCCGCCCGAACTTGCTCTGATATATCTATTGCAAAAGCACTAGGGAATGCTTGAGTGACTATAGGGTGCTTTCACAGGCCGGGGGTCAAAAGGTTGTGGGTCACTATTGCTTGTCTTCCAGATTGGGAGAGAATAATAGAGCCACGTGCTTTTCTGCAAGCAGCCACGTGCGTTTACCCCACGTGGCTCTATTGTTCTCTCCTGATCTGGAGGACAAGCAATGGTGACCTGTGATCTTTTGACCCCCTGTGAAAGCTCCCTATTGTTAAGAACCATTTCATTTGCAGGTCTTTGTAATAAGAAAAGTAAATGCCTTATTTGTAGTATTAGTATTTCTTTCTGGTATTCATACCAGGGATTCCTCAATAGTGCCCATTGCACTGTCACTCGTAAGCGTGAGGAAACCCATGAAGAATTAGAAATGGCCAGAGACACCGGGGAATCCCGGCCCTTGCTCTTCACGAAAGAAGTGCATTACAGTTACTAGCATTACTAGCACACTGGACCAACGGCTTTACATCCCTTCCGAAGAATATGGAGCAAGTGTGGTTGAGTGCCTTGCTCAAGGGCACAGGTACCACAGCCGGGGGGGGAGGTTCGAACCCGCAACCCCAACTAGTTTTCACCTATGATTGCGAGTCAATGACCCAAACCACTCGGCCACGGTACCCCACAGCTAAATGACACTTGTTCAAAACACTGGCATGTCAAAGGCTATTTTGTTAGAAAAAAAGCATGCTAGAAAAAAAGCATGGTTCTTTGTTTACTGTTATGACTGCTTGAGGTGACAACAGAAATTAGCTATGCACGTTGGGGCCCATTATCTGGAACATATAAAGGGGCCGTCCATAAAGTACGGAGGGGGGAGGGGAGGGGGAAGGGGGTTGGAGCCAATGTGTACACCCAACGTTAAAGCATATGGGTGACGTCACAAAATATGCGTACAGGGGGCGGTGTTTGAACTATTTTAAATCTGAATTGAAGATAAAACATAGTTTAATAACAAATCAAACTTGCCCTTTATTTTTTGACAAGACGCAGTGAAATAAACAGAGAAATTATCTTTACAGCAGACCAAAATTTACTTGTCTGGTTTCTTGTTTTAGCTGTATGTGTATGGAGGATTATGAGAATGAGGCTGGATCCGAATTAGTGGCTTTGGCTGTGGCTGTTACTATGCTGTTGCTATGGGCGGACAATGAAATCCTTAGAAACAGCATAGCAACAGCATAGCTACAGCCAAAGCCACTAATTCGGATCCAGCCTCACTTCTAAGGCAAACTGACAGTTATACCGTTTTTTTTTATAAATTATTTTGACCAATAATTACCCAAATTCTAAAATAAAATGCACTTTTTCCGTTAAAGTTTTATAGTGAGCGGGAAATGGGAAATTTCTATTAAGTTGAATAATTTTTTATTATTTTTTTAGTACCCCTATTTTCCCCTTTTTTGTTATTTACTGTCAACCCCCTTAATTACAAATACTGGCCACGCCCCCACTGCACCCACGCACTCAGAGCGCCCTCTGTAGGAAATTATTATGCATCGCCCACGAGTCGACGTCATGAGTTAAACTTGTCTTAGTCGCGTTTATGTTTATCCACAGTGTTTACCTGTTTACTACAAAGAATAAAAGGCTATTATTTTTGTAAAAAACAAAGTTAGATTTTTTAGAACAAGGACAAATGTGTGATACAATATTACTGCTAACACTTCGCGGAAACATCGAAATATACAGCGAATATAAATATTTGTCACAAAAAAAACAGTCGAGTGACTTAGTAAATTTAACTTGGGCTTTCACGTTCGCCTGTACCGGAGCGATGCAGTCTTATTTTTAGTGCCATATTGTACGGTTTTTCGTCAAGGTATGTGCAATAATGAACCTCAATCAATGACTGGCTGAAAGACGAAGACATTTTGAAGTGATAGGTTAGTTAATTTCTTCAGTAAACATTTGTATTTTGATGTTTATGACGCCACAGTCTGTTAGTCACTTCGCCCCCTTTTCATGTTCACTTTTAATATCTCAAGGTCCATATGACTTCGCCCCCATACGACTTCGCCCCCTTTTAGTTCGCCCCCTTGTCAATTCGCCCCCTTGTCAATTCGCCCTATTTCACTTTGCCCAATTGCCTTGTCGCCCATGGGTATTGAGAAATTATTCAGTATTTTGTTCTTTAAAATGACTCGTCAAGTGGAGATTTGATGGAAAAACCCAAATTTAGGAGTGAGAAAAAGAAGTATTTTTACTAATTTTAGAAGATTTTGTTGTGAGGAAACAACTTTTTATTACTCGGACGTCACAATTTGTTCCTTAAAATGACATATTAAGTATCAATAAGTGCAAATGTACGAAGACCCAGAGGGGACATTTAAGTATTTTCCTTTTTTGTTTCTTTAATACGTACGTACGTGATAATAGTACGTACGTACGTGATAATAGTATGTATGTACGTGATAATTTAATACGTACGTACGTACGTGATAATTTATTTCGTACGTACGTGATAATTTAATACATACATACGTACGTGATAATAATACGTACGTACGTATTATTATCACGTACGTACGTGGTAATAATACGTACGTACGTACGTGGTAATAATACGTACGTACGTACTATTATCACGTATGTACGTACTATTATCACGTACGTACGTATTAACAAAACAAAAAAGCACAATACTTAAATGTCCCCTCTGGGTCTTCGTACAAATGTAATGAAAAAACAAAATTTGGAGATGAAAAAATATGAAGGTTTTACTAGAAAAAAACTTATGTGAGGGCTTATGTGACGTCCGACATGTATTGTAAATTCTTTCCCTGAATTCAAATTTAAGTTTCTACAACACATTATACATTGACATTGTCCTACATGTTAAACAATTATTTCCGTTACTCTAGGTGAATTCCCTGGTGAAACGTATTCAAGATGATGGATGAAACCGTTTTAACCGATGACTCCATGGATGATCAGTACGACCGACCCAAGAAGCGATGGGGACCGGTGGGAGCGGTTGCCAGCCCCCCGGCATCCGTCACGTCCAATGAAGAAGGGTAAGGAGTCGTAAAGCACGGGAAAGAATTATATAATATTGGATGGCTTTGAGGGTGATATGAGAATATACCGCACGAGTCATGAAAATACTGAACGAGCTGAAGGCGAGTTCGGTATTTCTATGATGAGCGCGGTATATTCTCATATCACCCGAAAAGACATCCAATATTATTATTGTTATATAAAATGAAGCTTTGTTTTGAAAGATTTCCGTGAGATTTTTGTCTGTTTGGTGTTGAAAACGTCAGTTTACAAATGCATGCGCTTTTGTTACTGTTGTACAGTATTTTTGTTACTGTACTCTGGCGCGCATTGCACAGGCGCGTTGCACAATCCATTACCTCGATCCATGACGCGCGCGTACGCGTGTGTTCGTGGTGGCCCAACATGCACGCACATCGAATCTGGGCTCTGTGCTGCACAGTAACAGAAATGCATGGTGTCCGCAAAAGCTTCATTTTATATAATAATTCCTTTTACTGGTCGCCTATTATTCTCCATATGACTTATGGTCTTACAGGAGCGTGACAGGATTTTTCCCCCAATTTTTTTTTAAATCTCCAAAATACTATGCGTAAGAAGAAAAAAGGAAATTTCCAATTTCCAATTTGGATGTGGGAGTAAAAAAGGTTGTTGTAATTACTGCACTGCTTTATGAAACCGGATAATTAGTTCACAAAATATCGGTGGATTTTTGATGGGTATAAATACTATACACCCTCGCCACTAATTCTTAATAATATGACATAACACCCCAGAAAGTGTAAATATGGTCAAGAAACATAAATTTGGCAGAGAGAAAATTTAAAGTTTTCCTTTGAAAATGCTTAGAATTTTTATGTCATGCTCCATATAGTGCATGGAGTCTCAACTGGCGAGGGTGTATACATGGTGTTTTTTCCTTTTGATAATATCAAAGGAAATATGCGAATTGAGGGCGTGAAATTTCAGAATGGTAATGAGAAAAATATGACACATGATATGGTATCAAAATCTCAACACCCATGAGAAAAAATGGCGGGCGGTCAGTTGCCTCAAAAATGTGATCTGGTTACGCTCCTTTAAATACATGTAGTTATTTGCCAATGTGCGCAATGGCAAATTGAAACCTGTAGCCTCGGAGAAGGTTTTGCTGAAATGTACATTAGTAATTTGGCAGTAGAACGTTTACAATGAATTATCAGTAATATCACGGAAAATTTTGTTTTTTAAATGCACGCGTCTTTGCCCACAAGCAGAAACTTAGCCCAAATGAATGGTACAGACACAAGCAAAACTATTTTGCTCAAGGTGACTAAAATTGTTATTACCCCTGATCATAGGGCTCCATTAAATCACTCACTCACTACCCAGTAAGATACACGTTTAAGCCCGCCGCACACATGAGGTCGTTTGCTGAGCAAACGGTCATTCGTTTGCTCAGCACTTGGCTCACGTGTGCGGTGGCTATTTTGCTGCATTTTTTGCCTCGCGAGGACATGAGACAAAAATCTAACATGTTTGATTTCTTTTGCCTCGCGTGGCCAAAATCTCACGTGTGCGGGGGTGCTGAGCCAAGTGCTGAACCAAAATGAATGTAGCTGGCCAATTAAAAACCATCCCCTATTCACGTGATATGAATACAGTGCGAGCGGGCACCACTAAGGTCACCAAACTTTTGCTAAAGTGTGGTGACCTTGGCGGGGTTCACGTGCGCGCGCTGTTTTCGTATCGCGCGCGTGGTTTTAATTGGCCAGCTACATTCATTTTAGCTCAGCACTTGGCTCATCACCCCCGCACACGTGAGATTTTGGCCACGCGAGGCAAACAAAATCAAACACGTTAGATTTTTGGCTCACGGCCTTGCGAGGCAAAAAACGCAGCAAAATAGCCACCGCACACGTGAGCCAAGTGCTGAGCAAACGGCCACGAATGACCGTTTGCTCAGCAAACGACCTCACGTGTGCGGCGGGCTTTACTCCTGTCTGGAGAGAAGCAATGTGTGCCAAACAGCCTTGCTCAAGGACACACATCATGGATGGACCAGACTGGGATTCGAACCAACAACCTTTTTAAAACTAACCAGTATTAACTGTGGTCTTGAATACAATCCACTGGACTACCCTGCCATGGCACTATAATAATTACTTTATATGCAGACCTGTGTCTATTACACACGTAATTAAAAATTGGTGTCCATATGGTGTCAACATCTGCTAATTAAACAATATTTTTTTAATCAGACTTTGACATTAAAGGTGTCTGTTTCATACATCTTTTCTCTAAGTGTCAATAGAGCATATATACATATACACGTAATGTTGCATTTTGAATAGGCAGCCCTTTAATTCGTAGAAGCGTGACAAGTACTGAAGCAAAGGATTAATTACCTATTTTCACCCGATGCACGTACTATGCATCATATCTGCCTGCTTACATGTGCCGTAAAATCTGCATTGTACCGTAACATTAAATAAACCAGCCTGTGTTTTATGTGGAATTATGAATGTGTGTGTTGAGCTAGAACCAAAAACTGAATAGGCTAAGGATTTAGACCCATATATTTAAAGCAAGAAGAATTCTTGAGTGAAGTGGGGACCGTTACAGACTGCTTATTCTGAGCAGACAGTTCAAACAGTTTGCGAGAGAATTTAGAAGAAAATATCGGATCCGCTACACCGAGCGTTACAACAGTCATGGGGATCTCTGAAGTCGGACCATATGGTTGCAATGTTGCTGGTTGTTTGTGAATTTCTCGTCACGAATGGATGCGAAATCTACCAAAAGATAAAGGTTCGAAAGACCTTGAATTAACTGTTTAACGTGAGTGTAATGCACCATTGGAGTTCAACGCTTTTTAAAAGGAATGGTATTGCTGTCATTACATTTGAGAAACTTTAAATCGTAAAAGGTATTGGTGAATCGACGTTAAAATGCAAGACCTCTGTTTTGATGTACCAGTACTATTGACCATCTGAGCTATCCAGCACTAAAGTCTAAACTGGGATAATCCTGAAAGGTCAACTGTTTTCACTTGTGGTGAGCGTCTGAAGAAAGATTTGGCAGTGGGTGTTGGATATTCAGTAGCTATTGTTAAAACTGGAGAAAAAACACAATGGTTTTGCCCCACCATCTGCTGGCTACCTGCAGATTTCTAGACACGATAGAGTTGATTTTATACAAAGCGATGGACTTTGAATATTGTCTATCTGGCGTTGGCACAATACAAATGCCACATTTAGAGAAATGGTGATTATTGCATTTTATCAACCATGCAAGCAGCAGTCTTCGATACATCAGATATTTGGGAAGCAGAATGCTGAAGGTACATTTCGCCAAGAGAGTCTGCAAGTTTGGAGACAGAATCTGTTTAATATCACTAAAATTTCTGGTACTCGTCTGCCTCTTGATTGAGAATCCAGCAAAGAGATTTAAAATCTGATAGAAAAGTGGACGAATGTTGTGAGTTTTGGAAATCTGGATGCAGTCAAAAAAACTTGGCTCGACCGGGATTTGAACCGCGGACATTCTGCTTTTAAAACCACCTTGGATTTCAGATTTAATGGATTCACCAATTAGCCGACATTTATCTGTTGTCTTCCAGCTTTCAACTTTGCAGTGTACCTGTAGGTACTTTTTCAAAATTCAGAATTGACTCTGTTACCGGTAGGATGTGAACTTCAGACCACAAGAACAACATTATCTATAGATCTTGCTTGTACTTGTGAAAGCTACATTTAAGACTGCCGAACTGTTCAACCATAAAGATGCGGCAGCAAAACGTTGATTTGAAATGTGGCCAAGTTTGAATGTGAACCAAAGACCACTCACTCGGTATTCCATTGCTGTACCGACTTCTATTGAACTCTGTCTTCACAAAGAGTTAGTCATGTTTTACCAAGAAACTCGGATTTGCCTTGCCAGGACTCGAACCAGAGACCATTCAACTATGTCACCAGTAGTCTACTGATCGGGTCTGTAGTTAACTGCCGCCCTGAGTACATGTAATAATGGCAGGTGCTGACAGAGATGCCCCTGTGTTAAGAGTCGCCCCCGACGTAATTCGTGACCAACCAATGGGCTTAAGTCTCAACTTGGGACCTCTCCAAGCCTGTCGGCTCTACTTGGCAAGTGAAATTAGCCAGAGAACCCTCCATGGGTATGTGTTAGGTTCATCTTAGTTTCCTACTGCCGAGTTTGGGTAAACATTTGACAGACAATAGGTCTTGTGATTAAAATGTTTTACTAGATCAAGGGTACCGTGGCCGAGCGGTTTAGGTCATTGACTCGCAATCATAGGTGAAAACTTTGGGTTGCAGGTTCGAACCTCCCCACGGCTACGGTACCTGTGCCCTTGGGCAAGGCACTCAACCACACTTGCTCCATCCTTCGGAAGGGATGTAAAGCCGTTGGTCCAGTGTGTTAGGTAATGGAAACGCACTCTAAAGATCCCAGAGCATTCTTTCGTGAAGAGCAAGGGGGATCATCCCCGGTGTCTCTGGCCATGCATTTCTAATTCTAATTCTTCATGGGTTTCCTCACGCTTGCGAGTGACAGTGCAATGAGCACTATTGAGGAATCCTTGGTATGAATACCAGAAAGAAATAATAATAATAATAATAATAATATTTTACTAGTCTATAGACCTTTACCATGGTGCGGCCATCTTCCCTTTTCCTCTATTAAGATGAATGTAACCAAAGCGAGACTTGCAGAAAAAATGGTTTGGCTCCGTGTTGAAAATGTTCATTGTATGCATCACAATGACATGTACGCAGCGCGATTAAGAAAACGCGCAGTGCGGACAGCGATTTTTTTCGAAACAACAAGGGTAGATTAAAGCGCAATCGCGTGATCGCGCAGACGCACTGATCGTGCCAGACACATACCATTGGGAACAAGACAAAGATGGACGCACTGTGATAAAGGTCTATACTCTATAGGCAGAAAGAAATTGACATTTGCTGTTTAAAGTTCAGACAAAAACGTATGTTGGTTGCTTTGACGTTAGTTTTCGTGACGTAGTGATCCATTGTTTGCATACAGAACTTCCTTTTGAATGTAACTATGTAAGAAGCCCATAGTGAAATCCTGACAACACGTATGTGAAAGGGATTCGAACAGAGGACCATCCACACTACAAATCAGTGCTGTAACCACTCAACACTTCCACCAAAAACAAAAAATGTGCAAATGTGTTAATTGCAACCAAATAGTACACTGCTAATGAGGGGATAAATTTGCAATTACATGTACATCAAAATCAGGTGTCTTCGTCCCAGAGTAAGTTTAAGTTATTAACAGCGAGAACAGCTGTTTGTGTTTACAATCCCGGATTTCCGGCTCAGTCTGGTGGTTGAAAGAAAAGAGTGTCAGCATCTGAAAAGATAATTGATTTTGGGGGGGGGGGAGTCAGAGCGTGTGTGCTGGATGTGTGCATCTACAATATGCTACATTTGATGAAATTTAATGCTTTTAAATTGCAAACGTTCTTAAAAAGAAATTGTTACCATTTCATATTTTGTTTTGCCCTGTTGTAGTAATTTAATTGATTTCCATTTTCACAAGTTTTGCTTTTGAATTACACCGTGCAAAATTCTGCAGTTGCAGTTGGAAAACATTGCCTCGGTTTGCTGGGGGAGGGGTCTGTTTCTGCCCCTCCCCTTTGGCAATAAGCTTCCATTCAGTCAACTTGCAGAACTGGTTAAAGTCTCTATGTATCATTCGCAAGATACAACTTTTTGCAGATTCGAAAATTGATGTTTGATTAGCCATTGAGTGCCTAATAGGCAGCCGGAGCTGTATACTCCCCAGGGAGCTGAGATGGTATATGGAGTGATTTAATGGAGCCCTATGATCAGGGGTAATGATAGTGTAGGCAGCTTGATGGGGGTTTCCCCAGATAAGTGTGCGGTATACAAATGTAAGTCCATATTATTATTATCGTACAATTGTCAACTCACTAGAAATGGCCTTAAATGGTTATTTGCTGATAACCTGCTTGGAGAAGATTTTGCCGAAGCACACAACAGTATTTTGGAGGTAGAACCAGTCGATAACCCTTTTATAGTACAGGCTGCATCATAACTGCTGTGTGTGGTGTGCCAAATACCGGTATGTATTTTGTTGAGCTCTGCACAGTAGAATGAGCCCAGACAACGGTTAAAGGCAATGACCAATGCACAATATTTGTGACAAGTGGTTTGTCTTATTAATCCCTTGATCATCTCTCAATCATCCCTTAATCAGGGCTGTAGTCGAGTCCCCACTTCCCGAGTCCGAGTCTGAGTCCTTGAGTCCGAGTCCTTGAATCCGAGTCCAGCAAACATCCGAGTCCTCAGCAGGCCGAGGCCGAGTCCCGAGTCCTTATTTCAATTTCAAGTGCAAGTGTCATTGATCGTGCCTGTGATCTTTGGCAGCTCGTAAATTTGCTTTAGGCAAAGATAAATGTTTCTTTGGGAGGTGAGATACATTTCGAGTGCTCAAAATTATTTTCAGCGGTAGAAATGATTTATTTTACATTCTCAGAATTTTATTTCACATGTTCGAAATACTTACAATAGATACTTCAAAAAAATTTCGCCGCCTCTATAATGTAGTTTTTGTAAAATATTGTTTTGTTTTTTTCACTGGACTCGGATGGACTCGGCTCAAATCTCCGAGTCCTTACTGCCCGAGTCCGAGTCCTGACTAGCCGAGTCCGAGTCCTTGAAAATCGGGACTCGAGTCCGAGTCCGGACTCAAGTCCTACAGCGTTGCCCTTAAACATCTCTTAATTCATCTGTTAATCATCTCTTTATCATATCTTGTACAGTCATGTGAACATGGTCGAGCAGCTTGAACATCTAGAAGAGGAACAAGAACAGCTCAACTCATCGCTTCTCGCTCTAACCACGCACTTTGCCCAAGTCCAGTTCCGCCTCAAGCAAATCGTCAACGCACCCATCGATGAAAAAGAGGTATGTGGATCCCACTGACAAATGGATAATAATAGATCCTTTACACAGGCGGCCATGACGGGGGCAGTTACATTTGTCACCGTGCGTCATGCACAAGTAGACTAGATCTGTTGGCAAATTATTTAAATATGAAAACATGCCCCCTGTCATGGCCGCCGGTGCATTGGGTCTATAGACAGTATCAAATAGCCGCCATCTTTTGGGGCACCTTTTGTTTCTCAAACTGTTCAACAGTGTAAGCACAATATGTGCAACCATGCATGTCTACAAGGGACAAAGAAACTGCCCCACAAGATGGCGGCTATTCGATAGGGTATATAGGAACAAAAAAGAAACAATCCATGTAGCATTGTTACTTGATCTAACCACACACTTTTCCCAAATACCCTAAACATGGATGCTCAGCACAGAACTCCATCAACAGTCGGAAAGGAATTCTACCCTGGACACGCATCTTCGCATTAGCATAGTTTTATACACCGTCATTGCATGGTTTTGGCCACTCATTTGCATACTTTTTGGGCACCAGTTTGGAATGGTTCCTTAGAGGAACCTGTCACAGAAAGAAGAGTTAACGCATCCGTGAGGTTTGTCTTCACAATTGTGCGTGTTAGGTTCAAACGCAAAACGCACTGCACGACCATGTGAACCAAAATTTAACCGACTAAAATTGGTTACACTGCTGTGCTATTCACTATGCAGGCAATGCTTTAGCTTGCTTATAATGGAAGTCCGTGATACTCGGCCATCTCAGATGAAAAGTGTAACAAATCTCCATTTTTCCCCTTTAATTTCCCTTTATTTCCCCAGAATCTACTAAAAGACCTTGAAGAGTTTGCCTTCAAGGGTTGTCCTGATGTCAGGGGTTGCCGATCCCAAGATGCGCAGATGCTTGAAAATGCTGTGAGTAAAACGTCTTATATCTAGTACTGGCCATTATAGACTTTTATCATGGTATCCCCATCTTGTTTCCCATACGTGTTGTGCACATCGGTGCGTCTCGATTACCGCACAGCAGTTGTTTGTGAAAAAAACATTTTCTTTGACCTTTGACCTCTACAGAGTGAGAAGGAACACGAGAGTCGACTCAGCGAGCAACGGCAGAAACAAATGGAGTTGATCAGTCAGCTGAAGAACCAACTGGATGATTTGGAACAGTTTGCTTATGAGGTATGAGTTTGTTTACAAGTTGCTTACGGGTTTACTTAAAAGTTTACTTACAAGTTTGCTTACAAGGTATGAGAGGAGTTTGCTTACGAGTTAGACGAGTTTGCTTACGAGGTATGAGTCTACTCACGAGTTTGCTTAAGAGTTTGCTTACAAGTTTGCTTACAAGTTTGATTATGGGTTTACTTAAAAGTTTACATACGAGTTTGCTTAAGAGTTTGCTTAAGAGTTTGCTTAAGAGTTTGCTTAAGAGTTTGCTTAAGAGGACTGAATTTGTTCACTTTACAGAATTATTGTAAACGTTTGTTGAAAATCTGACTTCATTTCTTCATCACATAACTTGATTATTTTGAAATATTTAGGTCTTGGAAAGGTCTCGACTACACCCCTGAGATATTGCAGGTTAATTCTCATCAAGTCTTTCTCTTTTTCCCCCAGGAGGGAAGTGGAGAACTCCCCCAGAACATAGTCTTAGAGAAACAGAACGTTATCATCGAAGAACTCAAAAAGAAACTGGATCTAAATATCGAGGATATGGATAAACTTACTACAGATGATTTGAGACATCTAGTGGACAGTGCAGTAGGAAGGGTACGTCAAATACTTATATAATATTGGATGGATTTGAGGGTGATATGAGAATATACCACACGAGTCATGAAAATACTGAACGAGCTGAAGGCGAGTTCCTCATGACGAGTGAAAGACATCCAATATTACCCCAAATCAATATTACCCCAATATCACCCCAAAAGACATCCAATATTATTGTTGTTATATAAAATGAAACATACTTTCTTTGTTTTGTAAAATTTTTAATTGACTCATTTTTAATTGACTTTAATTGACTTTAATTGACTTAAAATGGACACAAAATTGACTCAAAATTGACTCAAAATGGACTCAAAATGGACTCAAAATGGACTCAAAATGGACTCAAAATGGACTCAAAATGGACTCAAAATGGACTCAAAATGGACTCAAAATATACAAACAATTTGATACATGAATTGAGACGAATTAAAAATGAGTAAGTTAGAAGCGATGAATGATAACACAAACACAAAAACTAATAAAAGGTTCTTTCCTCTTTCTAGATTGTAAACCCAGCCAAGGTTAAGGAGACGGTCATAGGTCAACTCAAGAACCAAATCGGCGACTTGGAGCGGTTTATTTCATTCCTTCAAGGAGAGGCGGTCACGCCCGGTCAACACAGTGCAGAAGGCTGTTCATGTCCCGTACACAGCAAGGTACAAATCATGAAACGTTTCATCGCAAAGTGCTATATATCAATTTTTGGCATTTTGAGAAAACTGCCATTTTGTAATACAACTAAGCACTACAGTCTATGGCAAATTCCAATAAGTAAAACAGTTTTTTGTTTGATATAACACAGTTTGCCAATAATCTATTTGACAAATGTATCGGACCACCAGTGATCTCCACTGGTCCAAATTTTGTCCGGGCGCGCCGATGTCGCTCAGCGGGGGGGGGGGGGGGTTGCGACAGCGGCAGCACTACAGCACGTACTCACCCAAACACACAACCACGAACGCACCCGGACGTACGTCGCGACACAGTGGTTGGCATGCAGCGCCCTCAAGAGTAAAAAAAAAAAACGGCTCTTGAGGGCGCTGTTAAACAAATGCATACTGTCATGGCCGTTATCGATGCGAATTTGGGTCGCCGATCCGATAGATTTGCGTGGTAAATGACCGATAATGACACCAGTGACTACCGAATCACGTTAGGTGAATATACACCGCATTTTGGAATGACTCGGCTGTACTTTCATAGTGTTTTGGAGGAGAAATTATATTTTTTTTGTCCGGGCGGCACAATGTTTTGTCCGGGCGGCACAATGTTTTGTCCGGGCGGCAAATTTTTGTCCGGGCGCTAACGGTACCTCTGATGATTTTGTCCGGGCGGCGCGCCCGGACAAAACCGGTAGTGGAGAACACTGGACCACCAATCGAGAATGTACTGACATCGTTATCTCAAAAAATGTTATATGGCGTTTATTGCGTTTTGTGATTAAATTCTTTGAATGTTGGCTACATCTTCGAAAAGTCTTATCTCAATATAGACTCTCTGCACCGGCGGCCATGACAGGGGGCAGGTTTTAAAAATTTAAATGATGTGACAATTATAGATCTACAAAGTGCCTACTCGTGCATTACGCACGGTGACAATGTGACTGCACCCTGTCATGGCCGCCCGTGCAGAGGATATATTCACGAAATAGTTACTGGATATTTCTACCTGTTCTCTTGTGTTCTTAGTAACAGTAGCAGAGTACCAGTCGGTTGTAATGTACACACACGATTTTGGCTGGTAACCCATTTCTTCAAAGTAAATAAATTTTTGTGCTTAACTCAGTTCCATAAAATTGTGTGTCATTCTCTCGTTTCTAGGATGACGCTAATTCAGAAGCGGACTCGGAGAACCCAGATTGCTGCGTCCACCCAAATTCCAAAAAGATGGGCAGTAAAAGCAAAACGGCCGAACGAATTAAGGTTAGTTGAGTCATTTCAGTTACGATCAAGAAAGTAGTATTTTGGTTTAGGGGCCGCCCAAAGTTGTCAACATTTTCACAATCTACAGAGAATAGTATTTTTCAAGACCTCCCTCCCCCGAAATACTCATTATCAACATTTTTTTCCCTAGCCATGAAATGTCAACATTTTACAGTGCATGTAAAGTCCTACGCGGCCATCTACCACTCGCCCCCCGCAACCCCCCCCCCCCCCCCCCCTCCCCCCCATCCCCCATCCCCACTCCCCCCTCCCCCCTCCCCCTTCCCCTCCCTCCTTGCTACACTTTGTAATTGAACCTCTCTGACATTAACTTTTTGTTTGTTGGCGTGACAATTTTAGAAACTTCGTGAGAGCCACATTTCGTCGATGCGCAAGGCTCTAGCATTGCTCCAATACATGGCGATAACTCAATTGGGATGCGGGACTGACAAACTCAAGGAGAAACGTGCTCCCAAGACGGACCCATCAGACGATTACTGGTAAGATATGCTACTTAAGATAGACGAATCCCAAATTAACCAATTTGAGACCGATCTACGCACTTACGTAGCTTAACACAAAGAGCCTCTAAATCAAACTCCGAAGTGAACTAATGTACGCACGTGGATGCACAATCAGTCCTGACACACCGGGCATATGCTCTACCAGCTTAGCTATGAGGCACAGTGGTATACTCCCTCAGGTTTCCCCCAAGACCTCTGACACACCGGGCAGATGCTCTACCAGCTGAGCTATGAGGCACAGTGGTATACTCCCTTAGGTTTCCCCCAAGACCTCTGACACACCGGGCAGATGCTCTACCAGCTGAGCTATGAGGCACAGTGGTATACTCCGTCAGGTTTCCCCCAAGACCTGTGATACACCAGTCAGATGCTCTACCAGCTGAGCTATGAGGCACAGTGGTATACTCCCTCATGTTTCCCCCAAGACCTCTGACACACCAGGCAGATGCTCTACCAGCTGAGCTATGAGGTACAGTGGTATACACCCTCAGGTTTTCTAAGACCTCTGACACACCAGGCAGATGCTCTACCAGCTGAGCTATGAGGTACAGTGGTATACACCCTCGGGTTTTCCCCAAGACCTCTGACACACCAGGCAGATGCTCTACCAGCTGAGCTATGAGGTACAGTGGTATACACCCTCGGGTTTTCCCCAAGACCTCTGACACACCAGGCAGATGCTCTACCAGCTGAGCTATGAGGTACAGTGGTATACACCCTCAGGTTTTCCCCAAGACCTCTGACACACCAGGCAGATGCTCTACCAGCTGAGCTATGAGGCGCAGTGGTATACTCCCTTAGGTTTTCCCCAAGACCTCTGACACACCGGGCAGATGCTCTACCAGCTGAGCTATAAGGCACAGTGGTATACTCCCTCAGGTGTTCCCTACAAACCAAGTCTGGTGCCCTAACTTGCTTTCCAAAATGCTCATTCCATTATCAAAAGTTCTGTCTAATTGTTTTTTTTTTTTGGTCAATTTTTTTGTGTTTGTTATTAAAATCTGTATTGTATTGATTCACAGTGAGATGTTAAAAGTTCTGGATGCTGCCGTCAATCATGTGGTCATGTTGGCACTGCGCCAACAAGAAATGCCTTCCGAAGACAGTGATTACACGAGCGACTCGTCCGATGTAAGTCAAATGGGTTCAAATTCCGGTCTGTTCTGTCCATGGTATGTGTGTCCTTGGGCAAGTTAGTTTGCCATGCATTGCTTCTCTCCACCCAGGAGCAAAATGGGTACATGAGAGGGTAGCGAATGCTGATGTGTTTGATTAGCCGTTGAGCACCTGACAGGCAGCCAGGGCTGTATACTTCACAGGGAGCTGAGATGGTATATGGAGTGATTTAGTGGAGCCTTATGATCAAGGGTAATGATAAATATTTGTTTCATTGTTTATGTCCGTTTAGAGCCCAGTCAACCGTCCTCTCGATGAAGTAACAGTTGCCGTCCGTAGACAGCTTGCACCAGCTCTCCGAAACATCCTGGAACATGGACTCTACAAAGTGAGTTGGCCAATCACTCTTTTACTTGCAGATTTTAACAGTTTCATAACTCTTGTGAACAAAACTAACATTGCATTTTGAAATTCATAAGAATTCATGAATATGTCACATAGGTAAAACTTAAGGCTATGCATGGTGGAAATCAACGTGTGTATGGATTTACGGTAGCACCATGTGAATCTCATTTGTATATGTGTGGTTCTGAAAAGAACCGGTGAGTGTGAACTCAACGTTTCGAACAGCATGCTCTGTCGCATGTCGATCACATGTCTTTTACATGTTGATCACATGTTTTTCCTATGTTGACCACATGTCTTTCACATGTTGATCACATGGGGGCTGGGCTAAGTGCCTTCTACCCGACTCCCCTCCCCCAAAAAAAGAAATACTATTTTTGTTCCGATTTGGAGGGAGGGTAGCCAGTCATATCGGCTTATTGCGTACAGGTGGACGCACAAAATGCATTTTAAAAAAGGGGGATGTGGTTTTGACCCCCAAACCCCCCCCCCCCCCCCCCCCCCCCCCCCCCCCCCCCCCCCCCCCCCCCCCCCTACCCTTGAACTGCGCCTGCATATGCATGTTATTTATAAATCAATCACATTGCATTGACATAACTTGGTTTTCCTTTGTTTTTTCCCTCCTTTTTCGATTAACAGCAAACTAGTTCCAGCGATGCTTTGATGACACCCATTACAGCCTGCCTCGCCACCCACCGATCAGCCTCCAGCCAAAAAACACACGCATGGGACCTGTTTGTCAGGTTCTATGACATTAAGGTGAGCAAAAGGGGGCAAATTAAAACAGATAATGTTGACCATACCCGCATGGAAATGCCCCTTTGGAAGCAAAAAAACAAACTGTCAGTCAATTTTGTATTTGTTTTGCATTATAAGAAGTACTTCACATGTGGGTCTCAAAGACAAGGCATGTAGATCACATGTCTGTCACATGTCTATCACATGTCTATCACATGTCTATCACATGTCTATCACATGTCTATCACATGTCTATCACATGGCTATCACATGGCTATCACAGGCACAGTACCTTACATGCATGAGGGTCTTTCCACAGGTATAGGGGGCTTTTTGGCAACACGGACCATATTTTCGAGGAAATACCTTTGTCTGGTCTCAAAATAAAAGAAATAAGTTTAAGTTGTTCTGAAGAGAGAACCTAGGCCCAAAAAGGGTAAAAAATAGTGTGACAACATGCCTTTCTAAAACCCTGTGTACAAATTTCCAATATACGCTCGTAACCGGGACGGACACCTGTGTTACATTTTAGGCTGTCCCGGTTACGAGCGTATATTTGAAATTTGTAACTCTTTTTGGGCCTAAGTTATCTCTTCAGAACAACTGAAACTTATTTCTGTCATTTTGAGACCAGTCAAAGGTATTTTCTGGAAAATATGGTCTGTGTTGCCAAAATGCCCCTTTACCATGGAAAGACTCATGTGTTTATCACAGACACAGTACCTAACATGTTGATCAGATGTAAATCACATGTCTTTCACATGGCAATTGCAAGTTCATCATGCCAAACACAAGTTTATGCAAGGTAGTCACATGTCAATCACATGTACATCACATGTACATCATTTACCAATCACATGTACAGCACATGGTTATCACAAGCTGTAGGGAATATAATAATGAAAAAACGCTTTAGTCTCTTTCATGGTTACATTTTTGTTCACAATTTTGTGTTTTCTTGTCTGTGTTTTGAATCCAGAAGGGGAAAGCATACGCCCTGTCCCCAGCCAGGAAACTATCTCAAGCCTTCGATATCGACATCGTCGGTGGTACTGCGATCACGGCGAAACAAACGCTTCTAGCCACTGTGGACTACGTATGTGGTTCTCATAATCCACTCAAGAGGAGCAAAGAGGCGCAGTTCAAAGCGTTTGTCTCCGAAGCCCTTAAGTAAGTGGTCGTCCAAAGTTGTCAACATTTTCACAGTAATTTGTACAGAGCGTAGTATTTTTCAAGACCTCCCTCCCAAAAATACTACTTATCAAGCCATTTTTGACCCCCTGTTTCATCTTTTATAGGTCAAATCTTTCACTGAGAGCACTGATTAATGCTTTAGGCCTTTATAATGGTACAACAGGCCCTGACATTAACCAAGGCCACTAAGGCCAATGGCCTCATGCCCTGCTGAGTTGGTCCCAATGCCCCTTCAAAGATATACACTTTCTAAGGCCAATTTGGCCAGCATGCCCTATCCCAGGCCCTGACATTAACCAAGGCCACTAAGGCCAATGGCCTCGTGCCCTGCTGAGTTGGCCCCAATGCCCCTTCAAAGATATACACTTTCTGAGGCCAATTTGGCCAGCATGCCCTATCCCAGGCCTTGACATTATCCAAGGCCACCAAGACCAATGGCCTCATGCCCTGCTGAGTTGGCACCGATGCCCCTTTAAAATATACACTTTCTGAGGCCAACTTGACCAGCATGCCCTATCCTCTCAAATTTCAAGAGGCATGTATACACTAAAATCATGAATTTAATTGAATGCAACATCTTGTATGGTGCTTGATCACCATTGAAATGAAACAACCAAACTTGGGATGAGAGAAACATTGTAAGGGCCGATCCCAATTTAATTGACAAATTGTTCATTTTATTCTAGTGAGCAGAAGTTGTCCATTTGGTGTCGCCTAATCAGTCGAACAGCTTCCCTGACGGAATACCATTATTATCCTTGGAGTTACATGGTGAAAAATGGTGAGTAATTTTATAAAAGAAAAAAATGAGTTAGGGCGAATAAATTTTATTTAACCCTTTGGTGCACAGATTATTGTGTTACTTTGTTTTGGGAGGTTGCTAGAGACCGACCTGTGCACCAAAAGGTTAAATGTTGATTACAAGGTTCGAACCCACGACCTTCCAATTGCATGCCCGACACTTTACCACTGCGCCACAGTGCTGTACGCAAGGAAAATAAGTATTACTGAAAGAACGTTTTATGTTTATTGCACTTTATTCTGACAGGTTTTGAAGGAGCCCTCCAAATACTGGACAAGCTAAGCGAAATCAAATTCAAACTGAATGTAGACGTGGCCGTGCAGCAATTCTACAACATCAAAGACGCATTCTGATTGGTCGATGAGAATGGTAACTAAGGGCTGTATTTATAACAAGCTCTCTGATTGGCTAAAATCACCAAATGTACTAAGCTAAAGTACTTCAGTACTCTGTCATAATGTCAGGAAACCAAAGTGTATCAAACAAGAAGCGTAGGCTTCGTCTGAATTATGTGGCTATGGCTATTGGCAAGTCGGCCATTTTAGAGTTGTATTAACAGTGGTTGTTTAGCCACGTCCACAGACACAGCTAGCGGCTACAGACAAATTAATTCGGACGCAGCCTGTCAAATAGCCACATTTGAAACGTGGATTGCCCCACCGAGTTTTCATCAATTGCTCTTTATGTTCAATAAGTACCCATTGGTTAATGTTATGACCAGTATCTCAATCGAGGGTTCTAAAACGTCTTAGAACAAAGCGATTGTCCTCGGGGGTCGTCCGTTAAGTACGTATGCACTTTATGGACGACCCCCAAAGGTATGTTGTCAACTCATTCACAGGAAAATTATTTTAATTTATTTCTCAAAGTCAAATTGACCCTGAGGTCAGAAAATGTATATTTAAGACACTTTTATTTATTCATCGTATTTATTACTTTTTTTATTTAGAATTATTTAGAATTTAACCCAATGTGTCTGCATGTACATGTAACCTGTTTTAAAGTGCCTCCTCGGGACAGGGAAAACTGGCCACTATAAACAGGTAGCCACTTTATCCCGTGGCTACTATAAACTGGGCTGCTTTCGAGCGCGGCACCAGGGATCCCTGGTGTTCCCTGGTGCTCGCCCGAAAGCGTGATGGTGCACCAGATGGTGGCACCAACTGCTCCCGACCTCCGAGTCGTCGGGACAATGGGAGACATGCGCAGATGCGCGTACTGATGCATGAATCGGCAAAAATGACTGGCGCGTCGTAGAATGATTCTGGGAATTTGGGTTGATATTTTGAATGTTCAAGCTTCCACATCGAATGCAAATGTTGTAAATATTTTCATGATTTATTTTCATCAGATACCTGTGATTCATTTTGTGGAAAACTAAGCTTTTATTAGCGGGGATGTAATTTATAATGACCGTGGTGCACCAGGGATCCCAATAACGCTTTCGAGCGCGATTGTGTGTACGCATGTGTGTGACGTAACGTTCCCAACGCCAAGGTGCACCAGGGACGAGCGCTCGAAAGCAGCCCAGGTTTTAAGTGTACTAGTATTCAGTAAATGATTTGGCTTGCGTTGGGTAGAATGTATGTTAATTGGGGTTTGTTTTGCCCTTACCCGACGTATATTAGCACTGTATACTCGGTGCTTTCCCGAGACACTATGAAAAACTTCATAGCATGTTCGGGTGGGATTCGAACCCACGACCTCCTGCAAACAAGGCAGACGTCTTGTACTAGTATTGTGTAAATGTATGTACAGTATATTACCGGTATATTTTTGAGGTTAGTAAATAGTGTATGTATGTTATCGAGAGTAGAAAATGCAATTCGTTTTTTAGTCGCATCATAGAGCTATGTACAATTACCAGAGTGCTGATAGACCCTTTACATGGTCAGCCATGACAGAGGACAATCACATTGTCGCGTAGGCACTTTGTGGATCTATAGACCGTATCGAATAGCCGCCATTTCGTGGGGCAGTTTCTTTGTTCCTTGAGGACATGCATGGTTGCACATATTGTGCTTCCATTGTTGAACGGTTTAAGTAACAAAAGGTGCCCCACGAAACTATTGTCACATCATGTAATACAAAAACCTGACCCCTGTCATGGCTGCCGATGCAAAGGGTCTATATTAGTTATCCCCAAGAACAAGTGGATACGGCATAATATAGAGCGGTTTCACACTGTCACGGGTCACTAAACATCCCCCGTGTTTGTCCTCCAGAACGGGAAGAGAACGATAGAGCCTCATTGTTTCTGCACATGGCTAAATTGTTCTCTTCCTAATCTGGAGGCCAAACACAGAAGGGTTAAATAGTGAACCGTCACAGCATAAACCACCCTATAGTGAATCTGCGAGGCCAAATTTGAAAAAGAAAACCTGTTCTCAATCATGGCCGCCGGTGCAAAGACACTACACCATTGAGTTAATGCTCTAGTAATTATATACAGCTCTATGCGTTGGACTTTGCAGGGTACGATAAACAGTGTAGAGTTAATACATACTTTCAATTGAAATCTGCAATATACAAAATCTGAAAAAACATTTCCAAGTCGGAATTTTTATTATTTCTATTATTTCAGTCTTTCTTTTCCGGCAAACGTATGTCCTTATTTGAAAAAGAAATATTATTTATTAGACAGATTTTCCTGAAGATATGTAAATATATTGAAACCTTTACTTTCTTTTTGAAACAAAACTTCTAAAATATGCTGCTTATTATTCATTTATTTAAATTAGTTTAAGGTACTTATTGTAATTTTCATGTATTCACTAACTGATTTGAAATCTATTGTATTCTTTTTTAGAATTGCCACTAAGAAGTCTTGTTTCTTTTAATTCCATTCCACTGAAATTCATTCCAGTTGATGGTAGTCATTTTTTTAAAGCTTAAAATAGGGAAATTTTCTTTAACCTAATTTAAAATGCCAAACCGAAATTGTGCTTGTGTATGTAAATACTTAAAATTCAAAAATATGTGGGGGGGGGGGGGGGGGGGGGGGGGAGTGGTAGTGCTGATGCCCTCTTAAACGCCCCTTGATTTGGTGTAGAGACATATGCATTATCCTCACCATAACACAAGATTATAGCCACATTATTAGACGCAAAATGTATCTTGTTTGTTCGCTGATCAGTTACAAACAATGCTTTCATGTGTAGTGAATGTTATTTTGTGCAAACAAATCTACATTTCTTCCAAATAAGCAAATATGTAAACACAACGTGCAATGATTGTTTTAAAAATGTACTATTTTACTTTTACGACAGACGAGGGAATACATGTCATACATGTAATAGGTTAAATGGATGTAGGTGTATTTTTTTGTGAAAAAATAATAATAAATGGAGTATAACAATCTGGTGGTCTTTGGTGATTTTTTGTGTTTGTGTATTAAGTTTGTTATCATTATTCACAAAATCTGGAAATAAGGGAAATTTAATTCAAGGTGAACTCTAATGTCTATTTTGAGATACCCCACAGACATATAAACCTATAGACCACTAGGTCCTATTCAAAAGTCAAAACTACATGGCATTTCGTGATTTGCGCGGCGCCCGACTAAAACAAAAGAGTTACGCACAGTCGAACTGTTCCAGTCAAAAAATTGTATGAAGCCAGTTTTCAATTTTAACAAAAAACCCTTCTGTACTAACTATGGTTCACGTAGATTACAAATTGATTGGTTTATGTGTGAATAATGTAAAATAAAGTGATATTCGGACAAAAAAGAATTTTAAATTTCAATCTACATGTGCGCTTTCAGTCCGTTTTGCCGCGCGCCCATCGCCCAACTTCAGCACAGGAGCGCGTAGAGTACGCACGGCATACGCGTCATTTGAAACAGCTGCGAGCGCTTTGAACCCGCGCGGTTAGCTCGCGCAACCCATTGTGTCGTCATTTGCCCATACTTTTCCAAATCATGGTTTTCAATCCATGACTGTTGATCTATGCGTTTATATATCTGTGAGCACCCGAACAAAGAGAAGTGCGCCACCTAGCGTCTGACATTAATGACAGACTGACAAACGAAAGAAGCGCACGCTTGGATTTTGTGTCCCAAAAAATTAAAACAATATCTTCTTTATTTGGGATTTAGGTGGTCAGTTTCTCTTTAGAATGAGTGGAGGGGTATACGGAGGAGGTAAGCTGTGCAAGAAAGTCGTCATGTTGTGGTTGTGTCTTTTGGTTTTAACATGTTTAAGTGGCCTCCATGGTCGTTGCAATTTCATATCAAAACTGCACTGCATGAGCCATGACAAAATCACAAGTCAATCTTGTCAGTTTACAATCCATTTCTTATCCCTTTCAATTTCATCCCGGTTTAATGTCCCTTTCATTGAGTGCAAACTCGTAGACGCAGTAAGTACTAAGTAGCCTTGCACAGTGACCTAACAATGCATTCATATACGATCCGCACACGTACACGCAGACAGCAACATGGCGTCGATAACCGTGTGAGGGTTTATTCTAAAACTACCCCTAGAACTATGGGGGACTGTATCCCCCATAGGTTATGTTGTTTTTTTCCAATATGGCGGCGCCTGAACTTTAAGATCGGACCGATACGGTTTAAGCTAGCGCAATAATCCGCTCCCCAATCGCCACCAAACTCCGTCTGATAGTTCTTGAGACACGTACTCACCTTGCGTGTGTCTACGGAATTTCGGTACCATTTGTCCATTAAATTCTCCGAAAATAATGTTGGAAAATGAACGGGAACATGTGCGATGCATGTGGATGCATGATCGAGGCATTCGGTGCGATGCATGTGGATGCATCGCACATGTTCCCGTTCATTTTCCAACATTATTTTCGGAGAATTTAATGGACAAATGGTACCGAAATTCCGTAGACACACGCAAGGTGAGTGTCTCAAGAACTATCAGACGGAGTTTGGTGGCGATTGGGGAGCGGATTATTGCGCTAGCTTAAACCGTATCGGTCCGATCTTAAAGTTCAGGCGCCGCCATATTGGAAAAAAACAACATAACCTATGGGGGATACAGTCCCCCATAGTTCTAGGGGTATTCTAAAACTAGTAAAAGTGACGTGAGACGTGACGTGACGTGTGACAAGAAAGGTTAATTTAGTTTCGGATGCCGGCATCTCAGGTTCTGAATTCATACGATTGGTTCTCTTTTGCTTGTATTTTAGATGAAGTTGGTGCCCTGGTATTTGATGCAGGCTCGTTTTCAGTGCGTGCTGGCTATGCCGGGGAAGATTCACCCAAGGTAAACAAAGTCCAAGTGTAAATCTAGTAAATTTAGGATGGAAAGGTTTTAAATTTGTTTTCTTTAAACTTTTTTTCTGGGTCGTTAGTAACAAATTTTTTTCCCAGAATTCTTTTTCTACACAGTGTTTATAGGAGTTTGGTCCAGCTATAGACCGTATCGAATATAATATGTGCAACCATGCATGTCCTCAAGGAACAAAGAAACTGCCCCACAAAATTACGGCTATTCGATACGGTCTATTGGTGAAACAACATTTTTTCCCACTAATTTATATTTTGTTTCCAGGCGGAGATTCCCACAGCTGTGGGCACGTTGGACAACAAAGATTTAGAGTCTCTCGACATCGATGGTCTCGGGACTCCGCCGTCAATCCGAGATAGCGCCAGGAAGAAATATGTCATTGATGTAAACTCACTGGGTGTACCACGGGCTGGGCTTGAGATGGGGAACCCGCTCAAGGATGGCATGGGTAGGTATAGCTTGAATAGCCTTAATACAAATTGTGCAGTTTGAGATTAAGGGTGAGAATTCTCACACCTGGGGCCGATTTCACAAAGCACTAAGACGCATCACTCTTATCTTGGGACATTGGTATGGGAATTAGGAAGTCATCTTAACTTTCGCAAAATCGATCTTAGATCTCGGTGGCTGTAGATAATTTGTACTAACTGGCGAGACCTGTTGATCTAAATACATGACCAGGGGCCAATTTCACAAAGCACTAAGACACATCTTAGGAAGGGTCACTCTTATCTTGGGACGTTGGTATTGGAATTAGGATGCATTGAACTCGTCTGGACTTTTAAGGGTATTTTTTTCGTATACATTGAACAGAGATTTTAAGGAAATTACCTCCTGGAATCAACAGATAATGTAATTTTAAGATATATTTCCCACTTGCACTTTTGTCGCAAATGTTGCTTTTCTGTAGAAAAATCACCTTTTCTTCTTCAAAAATTGCCTTCAGTTAGTGCACAAGATAACCATTCACGCGCGTGCGCAGCACCCTCTGTTGTCGCGCTTACGCACAGACCGCTCGCAACGTCATTTTGTGCATTACTTCATGCAGTAATTTTATCATTTATTTATCTCAGAAATGCAACATTTGCGACGGAAATGTCAGTGGGAAGTATATCTTAGAATTGAATAAGCTATAGATTCCAATATATAAATTCACCGAAATCCGTGTTCAATGTATATTAAAATCCCTTTTATGAAATCGAATTGGTCCTCATCTATTTAACAAACACCGTTCTTTCTTATAATGTTTGTAGTTGACGATTGGGATATGTTCGGATCCCTACTAGACCACATCTACAAACGTTACATCCAGTCGGACTCGGCCGAGCATCCTGTACTTATGTCGGAACCGCCGGTGAGTAGGGGAATGTCCAAATTTGTCAACATTTTCACGGTTCTTCAGAGCGTAGGAAGGGTGATCGAGGGTCGCGTAGGACTTTACATGCACTGTAAATGTTGGGGCACCATGGCCGAGTGGTCTAGTGATTCGAACTCAATGCTTTGGTTAGTTCTGCAGATCGTGGGTTCGAATCCGGGTCTGCCCGTGTCCGTGGTGCGTGTGCCCTTGGGCAAGGCACTTTGCCATGAATTCCCTCTCTCAGAGAGGAGACGGGTGCCACTGAGTGGAACATTATCACCCTTTGCAATGACAATGATGGACAGAGACAATATCTTGTGTTTCAAGAGCCATCAGCATGTCGCCCCAACGGCCTCCAAGCTACGGGACATAGATAGATAGATAGATAGATAGATTGTAAATGTTGACATTTCATGGTACATGTAGTGACAACAAATGTTGATGAGTAGTATTTCGGGGGAGGGAGGGAGTCTTGAAAAATACTACGCTCTGTAAAACTGTGAAAATGTTGACAACTTTGGACGGCTCTAAGCTGACAAGGTTCAATATTACCAGTGGTCCTGTGGTCTGAGACCAGTCAAAAAATCAGGACCACGAGATCTGTCAAAAAAAATCTAGTCCAATGGGCCAGTGAGAACATTTTCTGATCGCTGAAAATAATCCCTGATCACTGCAAATATCCAATCCATGAAAAACACGTGGTCATCACAATTATTTCTCAAATTTGTATTCATTTCATAATTTCATAGACCCTACTAACTGATTTAAACTAATTAAATTTAATAAATAAAATTATTTTTTAATTTTTTTTGAAAATTTTTCGTCTAGTGGAACACGAGACACAAGAGGGAGAAACTTACAGAAGTCATGTTTGAGAAATACAGCATCCCTGCCTTTTTCCTCTGCAAGAACGCAGTCTTAACGGCGTATCCTTAAAGATGTTTGTTGAGCCCGGTATACACTGGCACTTTTTCGGCCGACGCAACTCAACTCAACTCAACTCGTCGGCTGGAGTTGGTGTCAGTCGGTGGTAGTTGGGCCTAGTTTTTCAACACTGCTGAAAAACTAGTTCAGACAACTTCAGAATAGAAGTTAATGTCACTCTGTAATTGTTGTGTCCGTGATGGAGAATTTTTTTTTATTGGGTCCATATGGGAAAACCTGAGGGAGTATACCACTGTGTCTCATAGCTTAGCTGGTAGAGCATCTGCCCGGTGTGTCGGAGGTCTTGGGGAAACCTGAGGGAGTATACCACTGTGGCTCATAGCTCAGCTGGTAGAGAATCTGCACTGTGTGTCGGAGGTCTTGAGGGGAAACCTGAGGGGAGTATATCACTATGCCTTATAGCTCAGCTGGTAGAGCCAGGCTCCCCAGCCAGGCTCCCCACCCAGGCTCCCCACCCAGGCTCCCCACCCTAAACTGTTAAACTTGTGCTATTTGTATGAAGTAATTTCCTTAAATAGCATGGTTCAGTTTTGCCAACATTCGTTCTACGGGTCTCGTGATAGACAGTGGCGCGACGCACACAACTGCCACACCAGTTCAAGAGGGCTACGTCTTACAACAGGGTAAGATTTTGTATTGTGCAAGAATTTTTCCCAAACTTTTTATTTCACCAAATTATATTTACAGATTTTTTAGATAGCAGCAGCCAACCGCTGTTGAGATATATTGGATCGCATGATGATAATGATGATGATTATGATTAGATTTGTATAGCGCACATATCCACCCCAGGGTGCTCAAGGCGCTGTTACCATTATTACCGCTGCCATCAGGGAATCACCAGAACCATTTCGCTTCAACTAGGTGGCTGCTGGTCAGGCGCACAACCCTATCAGCAGTTAGATTGTGGCATTCCCCTTAACAGCTTCTCAAATATCGCTTGGGTTGACGAGGCAACTGGGATTAAGTGCCTTGCCCAGGGACACAGACACGTTGGTCGAAGTGGGGCTCAAACCCCCAACCTCTGATTGGGAGTCCCGCTTCATACCCACTAGACCACACGCACATCCAACAACACCCAACAAATTTCAACTTCATGTTGGACAACAAATGTTGGCTTGTGTAGATGAGCTTTGCTTCAGTCAATGTGATTTTTTTTATTTAATTACCAGGCATCGTCAAGAGTCCGTTAGCTGGAGATTTTATCACGATGCAGTGCAAGGAACTCTTTGATGAATTGAAGATAGATATCGTGCCTCCGTATCTCATCGCCTCAAAGGTAATTGTTGCAGCTTCAAGCATAATCATTGATTATTGGTAATTGATTATTGGTCATTGATTATTGATTATTGATCATTGATCATTGATTATCGATGATTGATGAATGATTGATTGATTGATGAATGATTCAATAATGAATGATTGATTGATTGATGATAGATTGATGATTGATCGATGATCGATGATCATTGGTTATTGATGATTGGTTATTGATGATTGGTTATTGATGATTGATTATCGATGATTGATGAATGATTGATGAATGAATGATTGATGAATGATTGATCATTGATGATTAAACTTTTTCTCTGCAGATGTAGAGAATTGGCCACATTCAACAGAATTGCATGAGGTCTGCCAGGATTCCCCGCACTGTAACAAGGAAAATGAAAATTAAACGCCTTTTTTAAAAGCCTGTTGTATCATTTGCAATGACCAAAAATTTGACTTTGTGATTTGACAAGATATAGAACCTGTGTTTTGAGACCTCATAAAAATGTAACCGTTACTCAAGTCATTTCGCATTCATGTTCGCATTTTACGTGCATATAAACCTCCGTATTATCAATGTTTTTCTTTACGTCACTCGGAAACAGGAGGCGGTAAAAGAGGGTGCAACACCAATCTTCAAGAGGAAAGATGTTCCTCAGGTTACCAAATCGTGGCATTCTTACAGGGTGAAGCAGGTGCTACAAGACTTCCAGATAACGGCGCTGCAGGTGGCCGACACGCCTTACGAACCAGAGTAAGACTCGGTCAAGCCCTGTCTCTGAAAAATATGTCTGATGATGGGGTCAATGCCACTTTGAAAAGTAAAGTTTTTAAAAAAAATGGAATATTCCCAAAAATGTGGATTATTGTTTATTTCATTTGAATTATTATTATTCGTATGTCCGATGTCGTTGTTTAGTCTCTGCAGCCAGTCAATCGTAGGATCATCGGGGTAACGGAGCCTGGACAGGTCCCCAGGCGACCTGTGTAGCGGACAGACTGTCACCACATGCTCGACGGTCTGTGACGGGTGTCCACAGGGGCACGCTGCATCTGTCCGTAGGCCCCAGCGGTGGAGGGTCTCTGCGACACGGGCCGTGCCTGATCGCAGTCGGTTCATTCTGAATGACGATAGTGTTCACTGACTAAGACAATTTGTTAAATGAGAAATTGTGTATTGTTGATTTGTTTGTAGGTCTGCCGACCAGCTGCCGTCGGTCCTCTACGATTTTCCCAATGGCTATCATCAAGAATTCGCAGAGGAGAGAGTTCGGATTCCGGAGGGATTGTTTGACATCTCACATGTTAAGGTACGCCCATGATGTAGTAATGACATGGTGATGACATGCTTGTGACATGTTAAGGTATGCCCATAATGTGGTGATAAGATGGTGATGACATGGTGATGACATGGTGATGACATGGTGATGACATGGTGGTGACATGGTGGTGACATGGTGGTGACATGGTGGTGACATGGTAGTGACATGCTTGTGACATGCTAATGACATGGTAATGACATGCTAATGACATGCTAATGACATGCTAATGCATTTAGTAATGACACACTGTAATAGGGAATAAAGGTTTAGGTGGCCAGCCTTAGACCAGCTAGGGACCTGGGGCCAATTTCATGGCGCTGTTTAGCAGCTGATTTTGTGCTAACGGAGGCTCCGGCTATTTCATGGAGACCGTTACCTTAAGCACTGCTAATCATTTGCTAGCTTCAGAGGCAAAATTTGCTAAATGCTAGTGACGCAACAATGCCCGTTTCCAAGCAGACAAATGCTTAAGCGCGCCGCTGCCGTGAAATAGCCTTAAAGTTAGTACAACTTTTCTGCTACAGTAAGCACACGTTTTTAGCTAGCGCTTAAGCAGCGCCATGAAATTGGCCCCTGATGCTGATAATGGCCAGAGTTGAAGGCAAGGCCGCCCAAAACTGCCTTGCACTTTCATTGACTCTACAGTGAATAATGGTACAATTGTATATGGGTCATTCTATAAATTTGGGGTCCAATTTTTCTGTCCCCGTTACATCTGACATCTTGTAAAATGTTGTAGTTTGTAAATTCAGGACATATTCCTTAAATGCTCTCTATTTCAAAGAGTGATTACTTAAAATACAATTCATAAAAATATGGTTTGAAGGCATTTTTAATGATACTTGTATGGCAAATAGCAGTGTGTCAGGTGTAACGGGGACAGAAAAATGTCACACATTGGACCCCAAATTTATAGAATGACCCATATGGGTCAATGTATGTGTGTAGTGGGTCAATTCTCATATATTCATCTTTTTCAGGGTTTCGAAGGCAACACCATGCTCGGCGTGGGTCACGTAGCAAGCACAAGCATCGGTCTTCTGGATGCCGACATGAGAGCGGTGAGAACGCTATTCATAATTTGCAAACCTTATAGACCCTTTCCACTGGCGGCCATGTTATGGGATAGGTTTTCTTATTTAAATGTTGCATGATGCATTGCATAGCTTTTGCACCAATTTTTAATAATCTTTTGGAGGTCGTCCATTTTTGTTCCATTGTCAGGTCATGTACAGTAATGTTGCACAGTTTTATACACCAATTTGTAAATCTTTCAGAAGTCGTCTATTTTTGTTCCATCTTTAGGCCTTGTACAGTAACGTTGCACAGTTTCTGCACCAATTTGTGATAATCTTTTAGAGGTCGTCCATTTTTGTTCCATTTTCAGGCCAATTTGGCACTTTGCATGCATGATGCATTGCACCAATTTGTGATAATCTTTTAAAGGTCAGCCATTTTTGTTCCATTTCCAGGCCATGTACAGTAACGTTATCGTCACTGGTGGCAACACACTTCTTTCAGGCTTTGTCGATCGTCTACAAAGAGAGCTGCAGAATAAAACACCACAGGTATGTATGGGGCTTTCTCATAGCTCTTCCGTATTTCAAACATGTTTCAGACAGGTGACATGCCATAGAATGACAGTGACTTTTACTCGGGCCATACTCATTATTTTTAACAACAGTTCACACTTGTGTGGGAGTAATTTTACCGAAGTCCTGCTTTGTGTGTGGTCTTAGGGGCCGTTCAAACTTGTCAAAGTGTTCACGGTTCTATAAAGCGTAGGAAGAGAGGGAGAGGGGAGGGGTCGAGGGCTGTGTAGGACTTTACATGTACTGTAAAATGTTTACATTTCATGGTAGTGACAAAAAGTGTCAAGTAGTATTTCAGGGGGAGGGTCTTGAAAAATACTACTTTTTGTAAAACTGTGAAAATGTGGACACCTACGGACGGCCCTCCTAGCCAGAGGGGTGTCTGGGTGTTTTTAGACACCCCGTGCCCTTGTTTTGGGATACCCTTTTTAAGAAACAATTTGCACTAGTCTCTTCTTAAAGGTAGAACATATGATTGGTAAAACATTACAAATAGTTTTATCTCCCTGTGTGATTGAAGATATGAATGATTAAAACCAACCTGAGTAAAAGTCAGCTTCATACTTCGTCTAACTTTTGAGAAAACAGTCAAAAATGCTTTCCAGTCACCTCGCCCAAAACCACTTCGCCTTGAACCACGGCCTGTGTACGAAGCGGTTCTTGGTGTTTGGGCGAAGTGGTGTAGGGCGAAGTGAATTTTTGTCTCATGAAACGAAAATTGCTTTACTAATTCCTCAAAGACTATAGCACTTCAGACAAAACCATTTCAGGGGACGTTTTTTACCATCATCATGTTTATATTGTGTAAGTTATGTGTAAATCTGTTAACATTTCTGATTTTCGAAAATACCAATCATGTGTTCTACCTTTAAATCACCGATATGGCCATGAATTGCCCGCAATATTTTCGGCCAACTAAAACAAAGTGATATAATCCTAACTTGTACACCCAGTTGCTATTTCCTCCAATCATGCATCTTTATTTTCCCAACAGAACATGCGTCTGAAGATTATCGCTCCGTCTGGTACCACGGAGCGGCGATTTAGTTCCTGGATCGGAGGTTCAATCCTTGCTTCTCTGGTGAGTCTAGTCTGGTACCTCATATAGAAAATGGCCTCAACTACAAGTGGAAAATAGTATTGCATTCTGTGTAAAATTTATAGCGTAGATATTACATCATGGCAAACATTAGGTTAACAATTGTTGCCCGAATCCATACAAAATCAGGGGCCAATTTCATAAAGCTGTTTAGCAGAAATGTTTGCTTAATCAAAAATTTGTTTGCTTTATAAAAATGGGTCAGTAGTCACAAGTGCATTTCAATTTGTGTTTTTCACAAGAATATCTGCTGTTCTTGCTAAGAACACAAGTTGACATAAAATTTTGACTATTAACCCATTTTTATAAAGCAAACATTTTTTTTGATTAAGCAAATATTTTTGCTAAACAGCTTTATGAGATTGGCCCCTGGTTGGTTAGTCAGTGTTTTTCTCACAGATGTGTTTTTTTTTTAAAGGTGTTTTGGATTTTTTCTTTTTAACAGGGAACTTTTCAGCAAATGTGGATTTCGAGGCAAGAATATGAAGAAGCAGGAAAAAGCAGCGTAGAAAGAAAATGCCCCTGAGAAGTCGTCGTCGTCCTGATGGTTTTGTCTTAAAGGCCCACTGTATAATTTGCAATGACCCCAAAAGTTAATCAACGAGTTGACAGGGAAAACCTTCCTCAAAGTAAAGATTGAACTGGTAGCAACTATCCAATGAAATGTTTCCACCCGAGATGATATAATTGTACTAGAAAATAATCCATGAAGTTAAATTATTTAGATCGTTTGCAAATGATTTACTGGGCGGTTTGAAATGGGCGCTGTGTGTGCTGTTCCAACGCGATGCATTTTTTTGTGTGGGTTGCGTGCACATGCGGGCCACAAAGTGCATGACGCGAGCCACAGAGTACGCGACCGACTAAGAACAAAGAGACGGATTGGGAATAAGTTATTTTGCAACACCCCGTCAAGACCGGAAAAACGCATATGGATTTTCATGATTTTGGAAAACGTGGTACATTTGACGGAGCTGAAATTTCTTCGTGATTATATCTAAAATGATATCTTTTAGATGAATTTATAGAAATCTGTGTGCACATGCACTTTTGTTACAAGGGCGCCCTCATGGGAGCGAAACTAGCATGGTATTATGGCTCTGTTTAACGCAAATAAAAGGTAATTCCCCAAATTAGGGGTCCAAAATATTTGGTGTCCCAGTTACGTACGACACTCTCTGCTTCAAAAATCACCACTTATGATCACAAATTCTCAGTAATGGACTGTGGCCTGTGATTATAGGGGGCAGCATCATTTTCTTCAATATTTTGTTATCCGATTCCTGAAAAATATTCAAAACAAAAGACCATAAAGGCTTATAATTTGTTCCATGGTATTGAATAGGAGTTTGGTGTCCCGGGTTACCTACGCCAATGAAAATTGGCTGTAGAATTAGTTTGCATTAACCTTGGTGCCATATCTACACACAAACATTAAATTTGAGTGGCATTTGTTCAAATAAAAATTATTATTTTCTACTGGGAAACCACTTTCAATCATTAAAAACACTTGGAAATCTTAAAAAGCATGTCACACTTTTGGACCCCTGATTTTGGGAACTACCCTCCTACAGAAAGTTGACTTGAGTTGTTTGTTATAATTTTCCTCAATTTCTGAGTTTAATTGGAAAACCCTTACCAAATCTCAAGCAGGGTTGTAGTCGAGTCTATCACAGGTCCCCACAAGTATTTTGGTCTTACTTCAAGTCACAGGCTATTCAAACAAAAGCATTCTTTTGTGCGTGTCCATCTTTTGCTAGTTAGCTTCTTGTTACTGGACTTGTGCAAGACTTGTCACAGACTTGTGATTTTATCGGCTCTGGACTTGTGATAGACTTGTGATGGACTTGACTACAACCCTGATCTCAAGTGGTCGAAATATCCCAAATACAGTTCACCTTTTGTCAAAATCCATGGGAGCTAAAATGTATGTGTCCCTTTTTGTTAGTTGCCTATGGATGGTTTATCGGTCAGTGTTTAGAGCCAGTTACCATGGCAACACGTTTAACTTAGGCTCCCCTTTTTCCTGAAGCAAATGGGTTTAAACTTGGCCTTTAGGGTATGTAAATAATTGTTGTTAATACGTAACTTTAAAACCAGCCAGCAACATTTCTGTTCAAGTCATTTTTTGTGCTGTTTTTATTTTATTACCTCCGTTTAATTTCAATTAAGGATCTTCTCAAGTAATTTCAATCAGATAATGTACATAATTATCTTAAAACATGTTGGGTTTTTCACATCACGGTAAATAAAACAATTTAACTTATAAACAATTCTTAGCATTTTTTACTTTTGTGTGAGAACTTTGTGTGTGTTTTAAATTGCGTGTATTTTAAAATCTGTGAATAGACGTTTAAAAAAAAACATTTCTTCATAAATTTGATTTAGTTGCGGCCTTGAACTTGAATGAATACCATGAGATTGACCAATAGACGGCCGAAGTGTGACGTCGTTGCCATGGTAATTGGTAACATCATGGCCGTCGGAAAAAGTACCATTGCAAAAGCACAGGGACACGGTTCAGTGATTTTAGTGTAAAGCCATTGCCTATGCAACTAACAAAAGATGACGTGTTCACTTCGGCAGTACAATGTACATTAGTCGCTTCCCAAACCTTTCCAAAGGCGGATCCAGGATTTTCCGAACGGGGGGACCCGTGGGGAGGCGGGTGGGGAAGACGATCAAATAGCTAGCGTGGGGTCCGGAAAATTTTGGATTATAAATGCTCTGTGGTGCGATCTCAGGCAATATTTAACCACTCACTTTAAGCAGGCAAACGTGTGATGTCATATAACGCAGATGCCCCAACGGTTGCGAAAAACGGATAAAGTTTGTTTTAGGAAAAAGGGGGCGGGCGTGCGCTCCCCTCGCCCCCTCCCTCCTCCTGATCCGCCCCTGTTTTCCGTCTATTCAATCATACAATAGCCTATAAAGTGAACAGTAAAAATACCTTTTCATATTCAAATTAATTTTCTTGTAATATCGAAAAGGGATATCCCCTGGCCAAGCGACTATCAAGTTATGCTCATTCAACCGCGTATTGCCATTGTTGTCCCTACACCGTGTGGTTGCTCGTACGATTCAAAGGCATCCAGGCGGATTGAAATAACAAAGTTTTTGAAAAATTAGATTACGGGTTTTTTGTGACAGGTAGACTATTCAAATACAAGGAAGTATGTTACTAATAATTCTTGCATACGTTCAGTGCGTGGAAAAGGTCCGGTTTGGATGTACGTGCATGTACCACCCAGATTTAAAATGGCGTCGGCATTCAATTGGCGACGTCGAGGCGGTGGTAGAGATGCTCGGAAACAACAAAAAAGCTTCAGTTTTTCTTCAATTATCTTGCTAATTATTACGAAATAAACTGATTTTCACACGGGACGTCATTCGTTGACACTGAACAGAAGTTGCTTGGGGAGTTGGGAGCGGATGAACAGCACACCAATTATGGCGCGAAGGGAGAAGCGCATTGTCGTCTGCGCGTTACTTCTGATGGTCGTGCAAATTTACGTGGAGGTAGTTGATGGACAAGGTAAGTAAACTTTATCCTTTAGATAATAGATTTTAAGACGCCATAAGAACCACATGAAATGTAATTATTGTAACACATCTTTGCTAAAGGTTCCATAAGGCTTTTTTATTTATTGTTTTTTCGTTCCGTTTTGCGTAGGCAGGATATACGGACGCAAAACGGACCGAAAACGCGTATAAGGAAATGCGGCTTATGATGCACAATAATTAGGCCTACAACTTCGTGTTCGTGACAACTTAAGCGGGCCTCCCACTCAGTGTGCGATTTTTGCCACGAGTTTCCAATAATTAGGTACGATTTGGTGAGATTACCAGAGACTGTCCATAGACTCTATAGACAATCGTACCAAATCGTACCTAATCTTTGGAAATTCGTGGTAAAAATCGCACAGTGGGAGCGAAGGACCGCTTTAAGGGAATATTAGCTTCTTTTGCTCATCTTTGTTACCATTTTGTTGCAAGATTCTTGTTACATGTATAACAATTATAGGTAAATCTGCAAAGTGATCTCTTATAACAACGCTCGATTTTAATATGGGCTTATTTTAGTAAAAATTGACAACAGAAACGCATCGAAATTCATACATTCTGCTTCTGAATTAATATTAAGCCATCTATCTCTTTTACGGCAGATGTTATTGTGGATACGTTCAATACTTTATTGGATAGAAATTCGGATACTGCGACCTTTGAACTTGACCAACCGGCACTTGGCACGATCTCGCTTTCGGGGAGTTTCGACCCTCCTACGGACTCGGACAAGGTTCGGCTCTTGATGTTTACTAAGAACGAACGCCAGAACATTATCGAGGGAGCGTTTAAGTGGAAGTTCACTCAGTTGCCAAACGACTGCAGCCCAGTGCACAGAACTTCCGATAACTTGTGGAATTTAACAGCAAGGGTTCAAATGACAATTTTCGGACCGCGTGGGAAATGCTTAGATATGTCGGAGTTGTGCGTGCGCGTAATGCGCGTGCGTCCCGATTGTAAAACCGAGGATAATGACGAGGCTACAACTAATGGCACCAAGTGTCTCCAATTTGCAGGAATGTCTGGAATTGGTGACGTCAGGAAAAAGTGCGAGTTACCAACAACGGGTAAGCCAACAAAATTAGAGCAAGTTCGGGCGGGCGACTATAGTTAACTAGACCATTGTCGTTACGGAGCACACAACTCTATGATACGGAGCAAGCGCAGCATGCGTGGTTTGACTAGCTATAGTCTGACTAGACTAACCTACCCCCGGGGCTTGGTTCCTCTAGCTGCAGACTAGCTAGTCAAACCACGCAGCGTTCGGATGGCATCTACATCCTATGGTATTGGTTTAGTCTATAACTATATTCGCCCGCCCGAACTTGCTCCTGTATGTTATCCGAACACTGCGTGGTTTATTTATTTATTTATTTATTCCATTTATTTACCCAGGGTGTGCCCAAACAGTTTACAAAAACTGGTTTCCATTGGGGCCCTGCAAACACACATAGAACCAATATACTAAATTGAACAACTTCATAATTACTAACAAACTGGAATAAGATACATTTGTACAACAACTACAACATTAACAAACTAATGGTTACAGAAGAACAACATCACAAGTAATTATTATACATGCACGTGACACTAACATTTACGCTAATTACGGGAAGAGCGAAAAACCCGAAAAAAACTTATTAAGAGGAAAAACTAAAAATGGGAAAATTCCCCTCAGGCTCCAAAATTGAAGTTTGATTTTATGGCAACCAAGTCATACGACAGTAGTATAGTCTAAGCATTTGACCCATGTTTTCTGAGGAGGATCATGATCCTCATTGAGGATCGGATCGGTGACCTCAACGAGGATCAGTGTGTACAAAGTCTATACGGAAGTCATGCATGGATGGTCAGACCGTCCTTAATGAGGATCGGGCCGTGACCTCAACGAGAATCAGTATGTGCATAGTCTGTACGCGCGCGAGGTCATGCATGGAGGATCGATCGGGGCCGTGACCCCAGCGAGTATCAGTATATGGGTTAGATTGACCTCCTCGAGGATCAGTGCGAACGGATTGGGGAGTGTATAATGACGTCAGAGGGTTTGTCTGACCGTTTACGTACGGATATTGATGAGTGGTAAGGGAATAGTTTAGATATATGCATAGAAAATATAGGGTTAAAAGTCTAGATCATGTCTGCAAACTTCGAGTTCAACTTACAATTGTTAACTCTGCCGTGGTCATATTTAATAAACGTTGTATTTTGTAGATTTTATTTTTTTTAAATGTCAAATAAAAGTTTCTATTGTTTTATTTTAAACCATTGTAAATAAGTACAGTGTATACAAATTGCAAAGATTCAAGACTCGCCTTCAACTCGGCTTTTAAACTAGCTTTTAACATATCGTACTATCAGAAAATCACCGAGAACATAGAGAGACAAAATTACGCAGGGGAAAGGGAAAACACTATCCGATTCAGTTTTAGTGACCACATGGTCATACATGTACATACGTTTCAAGCCGACGACACACATCACGCGCTGAGTAGGAAAGACAAAGACACAAAGTAATTCACCCTTGGAAACGTCACTTTAGGCCTACAGTTAAATTTCGACAGTATTTTATTGCCATTTACCACCAGTAGGCCTAATACGTGTTAAAAACCCACAAATACAATAAAACAATCTTCATATGTTTATATCATACACACAAACGATGTTAGCATTTTACACAATATGGGTCTGTCCACAGTAATGGGGTACATTTGAAAAGTAAGTCAATAATTCCTTTCAGATGTCTTTAGTTTATCTCAGAATTAAAGAAATGTCCTTGTTTTGTTCTCAGGAGATAACTTTTGCCCAAAAAGGTAAAAAATTTCTGCCACAACATACATTTTTGAAAAGCTTGTGTACAAATTTTCCTATTACGTAGGTAACGTGGACAGACCATTTTGTGACATTTTTTTTCCGTCTTTGTTACACGCGTAATAGGAAAATTTGTGCACGGGGTTTTCAGAAATGTATGTTGTAGGACTATTTTTCTTACTCCTTGGTGAAAAAGTTATTTCCTCAGTTTAGCTTGATAATTTAAAGATAAAATTAAGACATTTGAAGTGAACACGGACATAAGATCTTGAATGTTACAGAAATGTACCCCATTACTGTGGACAGACCCATATACACTAAAAGCAGCTATTTACAAACAACTTTTATTTTAGTAATGTCGTCAAAAACTCTGTTTGCTAGGATAGGGCGACAATTTGAGTGATAAGGTGTCAATTTGAGTGATTCTTGCCGAAATTTCGGTGGTCCCCGGGGAAAGGCTTCCCGAATTGTCGCCCTATTGCCACATCCAGAGTTCTTACAATTGTTATGTTTATATATATTTGACTGATTGGTACAGTCTGATGGATGAATTCGTAAATCCATGTGTCCATACATTTTCCCCACAATATTTTGTTTCACACAATACGGAAATTTGGATGATGTATAGAGTTCATTTATGCATGGGTTGGTTTTTTTCTTGGTTTTCCAAACTATAGGTAGGCCTACTGCATTTTTGATTTCATGATTCATGTGAATATTTCACAATATGGGGATAATTGAAAATCAAGTTAAACAAAATTAGCTTCATTATAATACACTGAACCATATTCTGCAAAAACTCACATATTGGTAAATAAAATCATATTGATAAATTAACATTGATGAATAAAAGTTGTTGGTTATGATTAAAGGCGATCGGTAAATATATACAGTCAACATACAGTATAATGTACAATAATTAGTTTAAACAGATTCAATCAGAAATATCGTGCTAATAAGCGTGCAAAAGACGGAGTTGAGCACTAATAATAAAAACAGTATAGAACAGCAAAAGATACGCATTTTTTTTTTTTTCAAGAACAAGAACAGGAATTAGAAAATGTTCTTTTCTAATTATATTTATATCAACATATTCACAGAACGGCTTCGTTACGCACGGATGTACTTGTATTTAAATTGTCAGATTATTATTATAACTTTTTGGTTTTTTTAAATGATTTGTTTTCATTTTCGCGTTTCTTTTGCTGCTCGATAAAGTAATACTATAGCAAGCAACATATTAAAGAAAACCCATTTTTGTCATGGTGTTGAGATTTTGATACCATATCATTTGCCGTACTATTACCATGGCATTCTGAAATGTCGCACTAATTTATCCGTTCCATAACACAGCACAGTGATTACACCAACTTATTTGCTTTATATACATCCAAATTTTAAATTTAAAAATTCCTGTTTTCCTCTCATGGATAGTAGGAGGTATTTTATATGATTTTTAGGTTATAGGGGAAATTCATTTTCTGGGGAAAAAATCTGAACAAGCTCTTTTAAGTCTCAATTCTTCACTTTCTTTTGAGTGATAATACAAGTGTGACACTGTACATGTGCAGCAAAGTCCCAACAATCTTGTCATATCAGTGTTCGACTCTATTTTGTTTTCAAACTGAAGAAAATCATTGGCAGAGCCGTCATTCATTCCAGGTTGTGCCGTAGGAAATGAGTCGGCGTTGTTAGGCGTCTACAAATCGAGGTAAGTAGTGGTCACACCGTCTGGGGCTACTTTTCTCTTTGGATACAGGTAGCTGAAGGCCGTCTTCGCTTGCTCATAGGTATACATCCCGTCATGCTGCATCCGAAACCCTCGATTGATTCCTCCGCTGGCCGTCTGCGATGTTAAAACATCCATATACTGCTCTTTGGTGATGTCGTTGTTGGCTTTATTCAGCCCCTTGCAACTGATCTTATTTTTCGATCCAAAGCAGTAATATGTTTTGCTGCAGAGAGCAATTATGCCATCACCTTCCCATTCTATTTTGAAGAGGCCCGGGGTGCGCTTGTCGTAAGCTCTGTGAGCCGCGGTGTCGTCTCGCGGAAACCACTGGTGCTTCTCCCTCAAATACTGCTCACGCATATCTTCCTTGATGACGTCGTCCAAAGTGTCTCCGGATATGGCGAGATAGGCAGAGTCGGTGTCCATCTCACACATTTGAAAGTCGGACGGGTGGACGAACATGAGCAGAAAGTCGTAGTAAAACTCGAGCATGCGGAGTTTGGCGAACTGATAGACGAAAAAGCCTATATGGAGAGGGAGATTGAGTCGGAGCGTCCTTTTAGCCAAGTCGACTTCGTACACGTCGTCGTCCACGGCGTGCAGTGCTCGGAAGTGAGCTTTGTTGACGAACCGAGGCGCTTCCACGTCATTACACACGCGGACGTTGAGGTGTCGCTCCTGATTGGTGACCGTCTTCCCGTAGGCAGAATTCCCTAAGAGCTTCATGGTATCCGCCAAGATCGCTTTAGTCGGGTCCGAGTCCCCGGCTCGTCTCGCGTCACTCACCGCATCACCGAACGTCTTGAAACAACTGTTCCTCCGAAACTGAATGACTTCGTAGACATGGCGGATCTCGAGACCGTGGTTGATATACCACTGGATGAGTGGAGTGGCCAACAAGACGCGCTTGCCAAACATGCTGCCTATCAGGCTGCGTCGCGGGGTTTTCATCATCCCTTCCCTCTCGGCATAACTGCGCATATGATCACCTATATCCTGTCTCCTAATATCAACATTCTTGAATATCGGAGGCATCTCAGCAAAGTGGTCCTTCAGCTCCTCCGGAACCTCGATGTCACACTCCACCAAGCCGAACATGGAGCCATCCATCACTGCATCGATGACCTCTCGTTGTGTCATATTCCGACGTCGATAATGAGGCAGTTTAGTGGATTCCACAAAGGTCCTCGCGTTATGATCCCCAGCCAGTATTTGTCTCCACTGGCACTCCCACATTTCCACGAGAGTGTACCCTTGCTGCCTGACGTAGGCGGACGTCTGCTCAGTGATCTGCTTCAGCTCATCCATCCCACTTTTTCTGAAGTGGTTATATTCGGCCGTGTTGAGATGACACCGATGACCGTGCCAGAAACAGCCGTGGAACTGGTACACGGTGTTGGTTTCTTTACAGAAACCATCCACGGCGAGTTGTCTTCCACCGACCCGCTTCTCCTTGGCATTGAACTGATGTTGAATGTGGATCCCCTGAAACCTCGCCACCCATTCCATCCACTCGGTCGCCATAACACCCCACTTCTGGCTCTGGATCGGTCTGAAGTCATCATCGGCTGTTCGTCGGACAAAGGTGCCAACGGGCATGTCTTGCATCAGGGACCAGAGATACAAAGCGTTGGCATCGAATCCCACGATGTTTCGGCACTGTTTGGACCCTCCACGAATGAACGTCTTCCCCTTCTCGTGGTAACGATGAAAGACGATAGAGGGACCTCCCACGATGTTGTTTTTGATTTTGTAGTAGAGGTCCTTATTCTTTTCATCGACGAGGGTGAAGCAGACATCTTTCGGCAATGTTAAAAATAAGTATTGAAGCGACAGGCCTGGGACAGAGATGGCGGACTTGAACATGTCCATGTGCCGTTCCTGGTAAAACGCAAACATCTTGGCAACAGCATCGAGGAATGGGACGACGTCGAGATTGTTGTACCATATTAAGAACTCGCGCATCGTGGACATGTTATACTTCTTCCAGATATTCTGACAGTATCCGTATTCCTCGTCAGAAATATTGCAACCCTTCAGCTTGCTGTAGAATGCTTGGTGAGGTGGAAGCTCTTTAAAATCCAGCTTGTTCAAGTCGTCGACCCATTCGTATGGGAAGAAACCTTTCGTTTGGGGGCATTCGTACGCTTTCAGGAACTTAGAATAACTGTATCCTGGAGCCAGATAGTTGGAAATATCCAAAAACTTGAGCTTTTCCGTTTTGAGAGCCATATACGTACTAGTTCTCTTGATAATTAATTTCAGGGGGTCGGTCTTTTGAAGTATTGGGTACAGGTATCGTTTGATGATGTTGATATCATATTTCCCAGAATTAAATCCTAACACTGGTAACTCTTGAAGGTACTCGTCCAGCTGCTTTTTGATTTTGTCTGCGTACGTGTACGTGTACTCTTTTTCTTGCTCTGCAATCCTGTCTGCCGTCATTTCGTTCAACTCGTCCAATTGTTTGAAAACGAACTCAAACTTTTCTAGACGTTTGGTGTACGCAGCCTGACCGATAGTATGTAGGTAGCGAACCATGCTTGACACCAACTCGGCCGGGTCGTCGTTCGTGACGAAACATCTGGGCTCTTCGAAGTCAGGAATATTACTGGCAACGCTCACGCTCAGTAATTCGTGACGATTCTCCCATCGCAGTTTGGAGTTTTCCCGAATCATTGACGGCGACATGGGCTGGAAGTAGCATTCGTAATCGAACGTAGCCCGATACGGGAAATACTTCATGTCTTCATCTACGTCTATGCCGATCTCAGATAACTTGTCAAATATTGTTAAGGGTAGTTGGTACGATCCACCACTAAATTTGTGCTTGACGTTAACATCACACGTCAGTTCGTGACTCATGAGGTTCCATGACCTAGTGAACACGGTGCCGCACTTGGAACAGGCGTAGCACTTACTGTACTTATTTAGATCTGAAATGTAGGAGAAATGATTCCCCCACAGGTTAAGGTACATGGTATCGGGATAGCGGCGATGGGAACGTCTGACTAGATCGACCTGAGTGGTGGATTTACCAAGACGAGGTTCTTCCTCTGCAGCCTCATCAGTCTGGCAACCATCGAGTTCGTCATCGACCTCTGTTGGCATCAGCATGTACACCTGTACATTCACTTCAAACACCGTTTCGGCAATGGCCAACTCGTCTAATGTAACACCGTTTACTCGTGTTTTACCCGTGACCCGTCGGTACTTCTCCACTAGATGCTGTACTGTTTTTTCCATCGCGTACGGGGTTGATCTTCTGTGCACAGCAAGACACCGAAAAAAACACAAACTGTCGACATACTTTTCCCCCGAGTTCCAATTGCAAACTAGATTTGTCAACCCTCGATTGTTGGCGACATACGGGGGAAGTTCCTGTTCAAGCGATCCGATAGGGAACTGGGGCATCTTGTTGACGTAGACAGTCAGGTTGGTTGTGGCTGCTACAGTCCACTTTGTATCGGGTCTACGCCGAATACCGTACTGCAGCACGTCAGTCTCTCGGACCTTCTCCCTAACACGGTCCATGTCCTGCTCTCTTGCTATAATCTCGGGAGTCGCGAACAACCTGGTATTGTTTTGGCTGGCATGGTAGTACCTCAACTGACCCGTCTCCGAATTACGAAGAATAAAACCAAACGACAGGTTGATTTTTGCTCGACATCGTAATAGCTGAAATACTGTTTTCAAAGCCTCGTCGATGTCTGTAGGGGAGTGTCCAACCAGTCGAAAATTGAACACATCTTGAATGCGTCGACCGGTCGTATAATGCGTGCGAATAGCTATCCAGTGTTTGCGGGAAATGTTTAGAATATCTTCCGAGTCATCATAATCAGCGGGAAAATCTCTGGGATCCTCTGAGAGAGTTATCGGTGACTGGAGAGGTAGTGTTTGGTCCTGCTGCAAGATTTCTGTGGTTAATGGTGGAGGGGGTAGGCCCACACTGTCAACGTGGTGGGATTGAATGTGTCTTTTTAGGTTGTCGCAACGGTTAAAGGATTTATCACACATCGGGCAGATATTTTTCTGCGGCTGAGAGGACAGAGACCCGTATGTCTGTGAGGTATCTGTCCGGCAATCTTCGTCCATCACACCAGTGTCAGCAGCTGTCATCGCACGGACGGGTTGAAAAGGCTGGGTGATCGGCTTGGACGATGTTGACGAAGCCATGTGGTCGTTTTGTAAATGTTGCATCATGTGACTCACCATAGGAAACACATCACCACACTCTGGGCAGGCTATAGCCATTACATTGAAGCTTTGTGTTGGGTTTGCGTCGCCTTGTGCAGATCCGCTATTCCCTTTTTCCTTTACGTCAGGTCGGTCCGCATTATGCGTCTTCCGGTGTCGCTTCATGTTGTCCGGGCGAGAAAACACTTTTCTACAGTCCGGACATGTTGCGCTCTTCTTGTTGGCACTCATCGGACCGGTAGCATGAAGCCTGCGGTGTCGAATAAGGTTCGTCAGCTGACGAAAAATCTTTCCACACAAAGGGCATGGAAATCGGTGTTTCCCCTGCAGATTGGATGGAGCGCTGCTCACTCGTTGGTCCACTCCAGCTACAGTATTCACCTCGGAAGGAACGTCAATGACGAGTTGGCCATCGTCTTGATTGGTCTCCATCTCCTCCTCCTCCTGCTGCATGCACTGTAGAAAGGGTTGGCTGGGTGGGGTAGCTGTTGGGAAGGGCTTCATAACTGGATTCGTGCTCTGTGTCTTTACTTCGAGAAAATTCTGCAGACAAAAAAAAAAAAAAAACAGAAAACAGAAACAATTAGTAAGGGTCGATATTTCAAAGACTTAATAAATGTTTGAGTAACTGTATGCGTACAAATAAAACTTATTGGAGAGCAATGTGTCGATGTCGAGAGTCACATTCGAAATGATCCTTGTTAAGATGATCCTCGGTTTATATACCAACACAGAAGGTACCAATCCCTTTATCAGGCAACATTATTTTGTAATGACCGATACATGCTTTCAGGAGTTGAAAAGAACGTATCCCAATGTCCCGATGACAATGGTATACAAGTAGGCCCTACTTTTTTGTGTGTGAAGAAGAATAAAAAACAAACAAGGTAATTGTTTAAATACCAGTAAATGAGTAGGCCTATGCAAGCTTTTCCAATTTATTATTCATAGTTAAACGACAACCATGCATGAATTTGCAAGGTATTCTGAATTCATAAATCACGTTTCGAAGGAATACCAAAGAACGGCCCTCGGTATATGCAAAAGGACGAGGAGAATTAAAGTCGAATGTCTGTATTCCGTCCTTAAAAAGACGTACAAGAAGTTTAGATAAAACGATACAAAGACTGATTTTTCAACGATTCAATGCAGCAGTTTATTTATTAATTTTTTTTTTTTTTTTTATCCTTAAGCGTTTTTCCACACATTCTAAAACTTTTTTTTTTCCGAGTGAAACTGAAACGTGCAAGTACTACGAATTATTTGATCACTGATCATTCCGAAATGGTCAACCAATTTCAGCATTTGTCCAAAATGTCGGATGGTATAAATTTTATCGATCAAATTCCAAGAATTTGATTCGTGGGATTTAAGGACAGGTTATCTATGCATATAGAAAGTAAATGTGTTTAAAAGAGAAGGGACAAAATTAAGAAGTAGAAAATCAAAAAAAGTTATCATGCAGTGCTATCATAATTATTTCAATTAAATAGTTATTTTCCAAAAGGTTCCCTCTTAACCTGTCAAATCCAGAATGACAACCACGTACAACACACTTGAGATATACCCCATATATAGATTAATGAAAAAAGTTTTATACGGAAAAAGATACCACGTGTGCGCGAATTACGAGCAATGCAACTATAGCATAATGTTTAGAATATACACTACTAAAGTGTGACGTCAGTTGCTACGGTAACTGGATCTAAACCTCCGCTGGTAATCCAAAACGTTAATTGCTAAAACTAACTTAAGGTACATGTACAATATACATGTACATCAAAAATGTAAATTGTTATCTACAAAACAGTACCGTCACTATATAATTACACCATTCAATCTTAAACGCATTTACCCGCAGACCGAACACGCATTTCAATTTGCAAATGTGGGCATTCAATTTTGTTATTCATTGGATTGCGAATGATTTAGCATTTTGTACGTCCAGTCTAATTCCATGCCGTTAAAACAAAATAAGTAAAAAGAAAAACAAAACTGATTTAAAGATGTATTGTTTGTGTGTTTTGGGTGTAGCACCTCGTTTATTATTATTATTATTATTATTTTTTTTTTTAATTATTGTTATTATTATTTTTCTTTTTTTTTATATAGAGAAACCAAACTTATTTGCTTTCAAATGAGACATCCTTGGGAAAATAAATCGAGCAAAGTTTAATTATTGAACAAACTGTCGATATTTCGATTTATTGGTGTTTTCCACAGGGTTGCCGATGTATAAAATACTAAGTTTAAAATAAAGTAAATGGTTTACAAATTCGTTCGAAGGAAAAAAAACAAAACAAAAAAAAACATGAATTTGCTGAGAACCATAAACAATCGATCAATTTTACTATATTAGTGATTATGTAATAACAGTTATATTGTTTCACTTTGCTTCAACTTTGTTTTTGTGAAGATGTATTGTGTTCTTTATTGCTCCAAATAATAATGCATGATCAGTATTCTTCATTCATACTGTCTACATTTCCTGATTATCGAAAACTAGTGGATATTTTGTTCACGACGTGGTAGTGATAAATTGAAGGGTCTCACTATACTTCCTCCCGACAGGTTGGTTTTTTTTTAATTTGATATTTTAAGTGAATAGGAGAAAATAAATGCACATGATCTAACGTCTTTGAATTTTAATGTCAAATTGTCAAACATGTTTACTTATAATTGATGAAGTTTTAATTTGACCATTATGCTCTTGGCTCATGGCTTGGACAAATGTCTTCGCTAAGTATAGTTTTCCTGCACATTTAAAAACTTTTTTTTTTCCATTCAAATTAATATCCGGTTAACTCCAATTTCATCCCAAGACGAGGAAATTGCGCAAATGCTACAATTGATTCGGTCTTTCCAATTGATCAATGGTCAACCAATTTCAACATTTGTCCATTCTATATCGTATAAGATTTTAATTTATTTCATCTCGACAGATGATCATCGATACATCACATGATGATTGAATTCGTGATGATTGAATGTGTCGGATGGGCAGACTATAGCCTATATATATATTTATGTGTAGCTTTGTGGACAGCTACGTTTCAGGTTAGTTTCTTGCACTTGCTCTCAGACTCATGATTCCGAATCTTAAACAAACATTACATGTCACTGTTATTAGCCCATCACGTTATAGCAACCATAATCTATGCATGTAAAATTAATGTGTTTAAAATAGAAAATTATCATATACAATCAAGTGAAATACATGTGAAATTGATTTCCAAATTACGAAATTGCTTCATTCGTCGTACGTTTGACAACTGCCGACGACGAAATCGAAAAGTATGCAAACGTACGAGACGGTTTAGACAAATACAAACATGAGCGACCAAAATAATACGAAATTGAACATGCATAGCCTATATGGGAAATGCAATTCGAGTATTATCGATACGAAACTGAAGTTAACCGGTTATGAAAATGTTTTAAAAGGTGCGGGAAAACGTATATGTTTTTAACTTTGAGTGTGGAATTCTCCTATTTAATTGCGTGCTATTGAATGCACTGAATGATGAGCCCGAACTGCATTCAAATTCACCCTAAAACAAACGAATCTGAAAGGTGTTTGTTATAAAATCGATTATTATCAGTGTAGGGCCTACTTTTGACAACATTTCTATCGACTTAATATGTTACAGCTGTATTGTTTTTACCTAGTTCGCCTTTCACTAAACGAATGCTTAGAATTCTACATTTTCTTGTCTAAAAAAAAAATTCGAAGGAGCATAAGTATAGTTCCAAATATTAAGCAATCATTGAAACAGATTGAACAGACTTTCCATCTAATAAAGTGTAGGCCTACTCTATTAGAAATTGATATTAGGTTTTGCCAGCACACACAACTCACGCAAAATTGAATATTTACAGTACCCCATCAAATATAGAATGCAAAATGCAGATAGTTGAAAATCGGCTGGAATTACGTGTTGTTATATATTTCAAGCTTTTATACATCAAATTGCGCGAAAGATCATTCGCTGGTCAATTGCTGCTCAATTCAATATCATACTAGAAGGGGGAGGGGAGGAGAGAGAACAACACGTAGTTCACTTTCAATAAGATATTGAAAGGAACTCATGCAGTTGCCGGATTTTAATGTATTTTAACAGCTGTGTGTACTTGTCAGTTCTTTTCCTTTCTTTCTACATTGGGTTGTTGGTTTGTTTGTTTGTTTGTTTGTTTAGAAGGCACTGTTTTATTTCGGCATTATACTCGTCTAACAAAATTGTATTGGAAATTCGGACAGGTGTCACGGACAGAGAATTACCGCGAATCTCAGACTCTTCACTGGACGCGTCCGGACGGGTCAGTTTTATTTACTACGCTCCAATGAGTCCTCGAAGTGACGTCACGGAAACCCTATTCAATCCATCTCTATATACGCCGTGCACACACCACGATTATTACATCACATTTTGTGTACAATAAACTCGTCCATGTATGTACCTAGTAAAATAGAAATAGATGTACATGTAGCAAGTGTGGTCCATTGGTACTTAATATACAGCGAAAGTTTACAGCGACCCAGTTACCCTTGCAGTCGACGTCTCACTTTAGTGTTTTATTTTCGTGAAAAACAATAACAATAGTGTCCAACACAAATTGATAATTTTCACTTTCTTGTGAAAAAACAAAACAAAACAAAACAATTTAAAAAACAAAACAAATAGGCCTAAATACCATAAAACTAAGCTGAGAGTTCGCTGTTTTACATGGTGGAAGTATATCAACAAAGACCTGTTCCTTAAAAAAAGAGTAACAAAAACAAGTTTACGGAACTTTCGATGTCTGTTATATGTCGCGTGTATATATATACTTCTTGAAATTTCGTTCTTGTGCTATTTTTTTAGCACAAAACAAAACAAAACAAAACCGATCCATCACAATACAAATAAAACAGTTAATATAATTAAAACCTACATACCTCGATTTAAATTACTGAATCGGCTCTCGTCCTGCTTTCAATACGTAGGGGAGCGCAGGCTGAAGATTCGCGGTACACTTTGTCGTAACCATCTGAACACGCGTCGAAGTTATGATATAATGAACTTACACAACAGACCGTGAATTAAGGTTTACTAACCAGTTCAAAATCAGCGCGAGTTTCGGACCCGTTGACAGAACACGTCCGGACAGGTCAGTTTTGTTTACCAACATCCGATGACTCATCGATGTGACGTCACGCACATTCATCAAAAATACACACACAGGCTGCAGCTCGCGCGAGTTTCGAAACTGCTGACAGGACACGTCCGGACAGGTCAGTTTTGTTTACCAACATCCGATGACTCATCGATGTGACGTCACACACATTCATAAAAAATACACACACAGGCTGCAGCTAGCGTGAGTTTCGGACCTGTTGACAGGACACGTCCGGACAGGTCAGTTTTGTTCACCAACATCCGGATGACCCATCGATGTGACGTCACACACATTCAAACGTACACGCACGTACTACAGCACGTTAGCGCGAATTTCGGACTTACATGTTGTATATAGCAGGCCAATAAAAATATGGTATGGGTATATTTATTTAATTTGCAAATAGCCCTGTATAGGCCTATTCTTAACAAATCACACACGTACTGCCGTGGTTCTTTTAAGTTAATTCTTAATTCACTCTTTAATTAATTCCCTGTCCTGCTTAAGTAGCAATTAATTTAAATTATTTTCCTTAAAAAGAAATACCAGACATGTTTTGACCGCTATATGTCATGCGCAATTACCATCATGCCATACTTTGTAAATAATGTATCATTATCAATACAACTTTTCCAAGAAAGGGACTATTAGGGGGGAAAGTCAACAAACTTTCTGCTGTGTATTAAAGTTGAGTTACATGAAAAGATAAAATAATTCATACAAAAGTGGTATTAATGGAGAATAAACGATTAAGAAATTTAAAAATAATGCATGTATATAACAAACCATTGAACAAAACAAAACAGAAATCATGAAAAACCGCAATATATATCGGTTAAGACGGTAATTATGTGCCCAGCATACTTCCTTGATTTCAGTCTATTATTTTTTTTTTTTGCGTGGTACGGTAAAGTTAACCTGATTTGACGATTTTAAAATGTGTTTTTATGATCACGTGATGTGTCGTCGGCTTAAAACTTGTATGACTGTGTGGTCACTAAAACTGAATCGGATAGTGTTTTCCCTTTCCCCTGCGTAATTTTGTCTCTCTATGTTCTCGGTGATTTTCTGATAGTACGATATGTTAAAAGCTAGTTTAAAAGCCGAGTTGAAGGCGAGTCTTGAATCTTTGCAATTTGTATACACTGTACTTATTTACAATGGTTTAAAATAAAACAATAGAAACTTTTATTTGACATTTAAAAAAAATAAAATCTACAAAATACAACGTTTATTAAATATGACCACGGCAGAGTTAACAATTGTAAGTTGAACTCGAAGTTTGCAGACATGATCTAGACTTTTAACCCTATATTTTCTATGCATATATCTAAACTATTCCCTTACCACTCATCAATATCCGTACGTAAACGGTCAGACAAACCCTCTGACGTCATTATACACTCCCCAATCCGTTCGCCCTGATCCTCGAGGAGGTCAATCTAACCCATATAATACTCGCTGGGGTCACGGCCCCGATCGATCCTCCATGCATGACCTCGCGCGCGTACAGACTATGCACATACTGATTCTCGTTGAGGTCACGGCCCGATCCTCATTAAGGACGGTCTGACCATCCATGCATGACTTCCGTATAGACTTTGTACACACTGATCCTCGTTGAGGTCACCGATCCGATCCTCAATGAGGATCATGATCCTCCTCAGAAAACATGGGTCAAATGCTTAGACTATACTACTTACGACTCCGTAAATTAGCCTTTCTCACTTGAAGTTGATCATGTGAATATTATGTGTATGTTTGGCGAAGTGCCGATTTGAATGAGCTCAAAGAAGACATAGTTCTAAGGTGTGCACTAAGCTAGTCTGACTATAGCTAGTCTGACCTGTTTCCTTCCTCCATGGTCTGACTCGAGAAACCAAGCTCCGGGGCGTTTTTTTTTTACACCACTGCGAGGGGAAAATGAAGGGTTTAGTACCTTTTTAGCGTCTTGAGAGGAGACTCTATAATAGGTTAGGGTCATAGAGTTATACAACTCTATGGTTAGGGTTCAGGTTTGGTTATTTTAAAGGAATTTAGGGTTTTGAATGCGGTCGGTTTGCAACCATCTTCGTGGTCTGGTTAGAAAAGAGCTGGACTTGCAATCATAAGGTCCCTGGTTCGAATCTCAGTGTTGGTTCGGGATTTTTCGAAATTTCTCGGTTTCTTCTTTTTCTCTAATAGTGAGAGTAAGAGTTCTGACTATTTCCAATATTGTCACTTGAGAAGTATCAGTCATTGGAAACTTAGACTCTATTCGGGTTGAAAAATTGGGGCGTACCCCTCGCTGTGGTGTAAAAAAAAAAACACGCCTCCGGGGGTAGGTTAGTCTAGTTAACTAAACTATATAGTCGCCCGCCCGATCTTGCTCTTAGGTTTCCTCTTTTGTTAGTTGTACTCCCGACATATCTAGTGGTATTGAGTTTGTTCAGGGATTCAAATGTGGTAACTTTGTGGGTCTTCAATGGACCTAATACATATAAGTGCTTTTCTATGGCCACGTCGTCTGGCACCCTAAGACCCCCATAGATTTGCGCGCATATACAAACCGCGAAGTTGGTTTCATGTCCGCCATTACCAAATACCAAGATGTTTCCAATTGCAGATTGCGTATATAAAATGGATGTAGTTGTCAAAGAAGGCAATTTGGAGAAAAGGCCTACACACTTTTGAATGAAATTTCTTTGGAACTAAATAGCTATGCATCGCATTAGGCCTATAGGCCTACATCTGTTAACTGCAGGGTTGTAATAACTGACTTGACTTGACTTGGTTTGAGACTCGAACCTCAAATGACTTGACTTGACTCGGACTTTTGCCGAAAATAAAATAGATCTTTTATGAATTTTATGTCATTTTGGGGACCGAATTGTATTTTAGCACTAACGTAACCTTGGCCAAAGCAACATGAATGTAAGTTTTAACTTTTAGACATATTTTGAAATTAGCTTGACACTGTCGTGACTACTTGACTTGACCCAACTTGACCAATATGCCTGACTTGGCTTGACTTGACTTGGGACTCGAAGGCAGTTTGAATTGACTTGACTTGGGACCCGAAGGCGCAGTTTGACTTGACTTGACTTGACTTGGGACTTGAAGGCAGTTCAGACTTGACTTGACTTGGGAGTGAGGGAGACTCGTTACAACCACTCAATTAACTGTGTATAAACATTATAGCCAACGATGTGTACGACGTATAAGTGCCATTTCTAGCAGGCGAAAACAAATCGGTAAAAACGATGATTAGGCCATAGAGTTATATACAACTCTATGTTAGGCCTATACTTACTAGCCCACAAAAGGTCTGACGTATTTGTCATTATAAATTTTTGTTGTTCATCTGAAATTGATTTCGTCGCTTCTTTTAATTTTATAGATATTCGTATCGATGGAATAAAGATTTCAAGCTGGAAGGACGGTGAAATCGAATACAAGTCCAACATTCCGACGTTTGTGAACGTCAGTTTCAATGTGACAAACACTGCAGGCGGAAAGTACATACGGAACGCGTTATTTGACATCAGTTCCAATTTACGCCAAACGGCCGACGGAGTTCTCAAAAAACTTGACCGAACTACAGTAGTGCGATACGGCGTAATCTCACCGGCACAGCTCCGCACATTCCAGCGAGAGATTGCCGTAACGCTGCCGAACGAGTCATGCGATAAGTTCACCGATCTTTGCTTGGAAATCTCTCCAGTGTCGGAAAGTAACGGTGGTACGTTTAAAGGTCGTGGCTACAGCAAGGAACCAACATGTTTCAAGTTGATACGTGCGGAAGCGGGCCAGAAAAAATGTTTGTCCGGTATGTATTTTTAATTTAACCAATCTGAAAGGTTACGCTTACGTTACACCTCCCCAATAGAAAGTCCACTGTTGACACGAAAAATGTATTCAAATCATCAAATCATATTCATAGACCTAGAGGCCTATGTAATTTTGATAACACGTGTTCGCAGCTAGAGTGCCGCAGTATACATTACATTGTTTCATTTGCATGCACAGGCCTAATAATGGTATGTTCCTCAGTGAAAAGGTGCACTCGAGCTACCCTCGCGCTCGATTCAACTTTGCCGGGTCAAATTCTGGGCTGGTTCTGCGTTTTGTTAAGGCTAAAGTCGAGCTGAACATTGAAGCCGAATCAACGGCAAGTGTAAATGCCCTCCGAATCGAAAATAGAAAAAGGCGGATCATATAGTAGACTTGGTTCCAAGTCCGAGATCCTGTTTTGTTTTCCGTTTCCGATTTTTGAAATGTATGGACAGGGAACTAGTCTATTTCGGTTCAGGATCTCGGACTTGGGACTTCTGCACGCCAGCTACATTCATGTATTCACCAGTTGGATTTACATACAGCGCGGTTTCCGTAGCGACGGCCAATTGGAACGTATACAAATCCGGGTGGTCGGGTCTATATGCTTCACAGGTAAGATGAGGTTTACCATTTTCGCAGCCTTCTTTTTAAAACTGTTTCTGTGGTTTGTTGTAAGGAAGAATTAGTGCCATAAGCATGAAATGTTGTAATATTTTGAATGAAAATAAAAATAAAACGTACTCCTTACACTTACTCGTGTCACAATACACATCTGTTACCTTTTGGTAGAATGGAATAGTCGCTTTGTAATCCTCTCAGTGCATGTATTTTAGTGCAACTGCTGTTGCGAACGCGAACGTGCGATAAACCATGGAGGTCTTTTCCTACCTCCATGGATAAACTTAAAAAAATTTGTGCACTTGTTTTCAAGGCAAATGCCGAGACCAAAACGCAAAAAAAAGCAGGTATACCGTACCGGGGTACGTGTTGTATTCGTGGTATTTGTCAAAACTGGGGACACGCAACAGCAGAACCTTTCTGATGACAAAATCTATATTCTTTTGAAGCGGTTTGAGAGTGATCGTTACCGAATTTACCCAGCCGATTTGATAACGCGTGGCGCCCGGCGAGCTCCCCGCACCCGTACAAAAGACGCGAGGCGACCGTTTGCCAACTCGACCGTAAACCAAATCGACCGCGAACCGACCGTAGTTCAAGTTTTTCTTTGAAACTTGGAATTTGTATGTCCAAAAATACTGCAACTATTAATGATGTGTCACTACACCCGTAACTTCGGTCAGTCAATCGGTGGACGTAAAGCAAAGTGACTTAATTGTTGCATGCACTGTGTGGTCGAGTTGGTTCACGGTCGAGTTGGGCAAACGGTCGACTTGACCCGAGTCCATAGTATTATACTGCATCCATTTCGTAACAAATTTACCTACTTTCCTAATGAAGGGTTCGACGTCACATAAGCCCTCCTACATTTAAACCTATGAGACAACTCAAGAAGACTTTTTTCCTACCCTAAAATTTTCATATTTTAAGAAAAAAAAACTTGCAGTGAGTGGTCGTGGCTCTTCATGGGTTAAGAACACATTCAAATGAGAGTTCTGCAATTTTCAGGTTATTAAAACTGATGTTAATGTGGATTTTGATGCACAAAATCAGGGTTGTAACTTGTCTCCTTCTGCTCGAGTCCCAAGTCAAGTCAAGTCGGGCATATTGGTCAAGTTTGCTCGTTAAGTCGAGTAGTCACGACAATAAATTTGTCAAACTAATTTCAAATTGAGTCTTAACAATGGAACTCACATGCTTTTAGCCAAGGTTTCTTTAGTGCTGAAATTCGGTCCCCAAAATGACAAAAAATGCATAAAAAAATTATTTTATTTTTGGCTGAATCAAATTAAAAAATCTGACTCATGTCAAGTCTTTTGAGGTTTGAGTGAAGTCGAGCCATATCATTTGGGGTTGGAGTCTCGAGTCAACTAGAGTCTGAGTCTCGAGATCGCCTGCACAAAATAAGGCAAATTTTAGCAATCATATTCAGGATCAACATTTAAATGGCATGAGGAAATATGCTTGTAACACTGTTGTAATTCAGATATTTAGTTGGTTTTATACTGCGGTATTCCTTTTTAAACAAAAAATGATCTACATTAAACATTTTATACATGTATTGCTTAAAATGCCTCCCGAAGAGATTGTAGGTTTAAAAATTTGTCACAATTTGTATACATGTATAGTACCCAGCACGATTTGGGACCTATGACTCAACACTCTCTTCCCTTTTGTTAACGCACCAACCACCCCTAAAAACTGAAAGGAATTCCTTGGATGTTTCAGACACAATAGGGGGACAATGGTAGGGGGGTGGGGGGTGGGGGGGAGGTGGACAATGGTAGGGGGAGTACCCTCGGCCCCATATCGTGCTGCATATGAATTTGTAGGCACAAGATGGGTATAAAAAAATGCCCTCATTTTTGCAGCTTGTGAATCTACCTAATATAGTACAAGAAAAAGGAAATCAAACAAAGATCATGGCAAATTGTAGCAAATTTAACAAATCCTACGAGACAATTCAATTGTACCTGTATTTTTATGTTAGTAAATTCTACTTTTAAAAATGTTAGATACCTCAGTGAAACAGAGTGAAATATATATTTTTTAATCTGGCTAATTAACCTAGGAAGGACTGGGGGCCTCTTCAGAGGCCCCAGAGACATAAAGTCTTGGAAAAAAATATTGGACCACCTATGTCTTGAATTATTCAACAAAATCCCTCAGCAACCAGGCTTTATGTTTATGATATTTGGTCTTAGACAATAGTCATTAGCTCAGGAGGCTTACAAGGCATCAAATATAAGACATGCTTTAAACAATTCTTACATAGGCTACTTATTTTTGTTGTCTATGCAGGTTGTAGGTGGTCCAATAATTTTTTCCCAAGGCTGTGTGTTGGAGCTAGGATGTTGCAACTTAAAAGTACTCAAATTGTGCTCTAATCACCGTATGAAAATATCATGCTGTCCATATCATGCTGAACTCCTCTTTACGTTTTGTGGCAGTTCCTTTAATCTTGTACTTGTGAATAGTCCCTGAGAATCTGCAACTCATCACAAAGGTATTGCCAAGGCACAGATCCGCCAAGGCTTCCTGCAGTGAGTTCAAGCTGAGCTCTCGAAGTAGTCCTGCCTCAGTTGGACTCTGTGCACAAATACAAGTAAAAAGGTTATTGGTATAAATTACCATACTTTGCCTTTCCTGACATATACATGCGTCACAGGAGCTAATTAACAGATGCAGTTTTTGGATGCATGTTTCTGAATTCGAGCACCTGACCAAAATAATGGAAAATTTTCCCACACACCCCTCCACCGCCCCCAAAAAGTGAATCTACGTGAATCTACCTGCTTCTGCTTACTAATTAGGGTAATATTTCCCCTTAGGTGGGGGTTTGGTCACATTTTTTCATGCCCCCAGGGTGGGGATTTTGACAAAAGGAAATCATATTGTCTGTGCACATGGGAGCAAAACGTGCATTATTTTGCATCGCACACCCGTACCCCTGGGTGGGGATTTTGTCACCTAGATTTTGCCCCGCAGGAGTGGGATTTTGTCATTCGAAAAGTGACAATCCCCTTCTCTGAGGTGGGATAGAGCGGGGAAGTGGTTGGGGAAACAATTCATACATGTAGGCCTATGTGCATAGGGCCTACATCATGACATGTAATTGTTTTGCCCTTTCCCAATTATGACAAATACACTAAATGTTTTCCCCTAAGACACTATCGGGAAAACTTCAAGTTCATAGCATACGTGCTTGGATCAGGTGGGATTTGAACCCACGACTTCCTGCTAACAAAGCAGATGCCTGCTTCTAGCTCACTAGCATGCTTGCTCAAGTTTGACTTTTTGGCAGGATTACCCGAAAGAATGGAGAACTCTGGCTTCAGTCTTCAGACAATGTCAGACCTCAGGCCTATTATTACTTAAGTTTTATTAGGACAACAAATGAGAGATTTGTATTCCTAAATTTGGGTTTTTCATTAAATCAGCAAGTTACTGAGGTTTGATAAGTATTAACATTTTCAAGATTTTTTTCTGCTCAACTTCTCCATTCTTACTGCATGTAAGTCTTGGTCATATGTTAACATATCAACGTACCGTGAAACCGGGTAGAGGCCGCCTGGCCCCGCGCCGCAGCCGGGCGCGGCCCACGACCGCCCGGCCCAGGCAGCGCTAGGCCAGCCAGGCATGTGTGCCGGCACAGTCCGCGTATGGTAATCTTTTCAAATTTTAAGTGATTACCTGTTGAAGATTCAATTCAGGTGATGTTATAACCATGTCATGTACCCCAAGATTCTTTCACCATCTCAACCATCTGCGAATGTCAGTAAATTATCAACCGATATGTCAGAATGTTGTATTATTTACAACAGGTTTGTAAACAATCCAACACGACCATGTACCAGCAGACGACACGACTCGACTCGCAAATACATCCTCTAGAAGATTTCTAATGAATATTCATTAAAACGTAAGGCTCCCTGTGACTTCGACCAATCATATCGTTACGTCCTGTTTTGCAGAAGTCCCAAGTCCGAGATCCTGAACCGAAATAGACTAGTTCCCTGTCCATACATTTCAAAAATCGGAAACGGAAAACAAAACAGGATCTCGGACTTGGAACCAAGTCTAATCATATAGCGGCTACCGCGCTAGTCTAGGCCCTAGACGTTGTTATTGTTTCGTTTTGAACGTCCGTCCCGAAAACCGATCGCCGCGAGACAGTCAATAATTTGACAAAACGATATGGTGATAGGACTACGAACGAGTCTATCGCGTGATTACGCCCTCTTGCGGCAGTCGGGTATCCAACACATAATGACCGTCTAGGGCCTAGACTACTACCGCGCTTGACGGGTGCACCAAAGTAAATAGGCACTGAGAGATCCGTGCGCCGAGCTCATGAATATTTTGTATGCCCTCAAATTCTTCCGTCTTTATTAGAGAGAGTTGCGAGCTGAACAAGTGTGGTCTTGTGTAGAATATGGCCATCGCCGTGATGTGGGGTATTTTAACTTCCAACTATAAACATTTTAGACACTGTAGCTCCTAAACGTGGCCCTATTTTGCCCAGTAGCGTATGTGCCTTTGTTCCAAAATGGACGCTGGTCTGTTTATCAATTTGAAATCGGCCCCAGGTCTGATTAGCAAGTTTCACTGTTGCAGGGGTAATTTTGTTTCAAGTGGAAAATAGGGAATAAAAGTGACTGATTACCCCCATACAATTTAACAGAATTGAAAAGATGAGACTTTAATGAGTTTTTTGGTTGTTGTCCTGAGAAGCTAAGAGAGTTGTGAGTATTTTTAAATGATTTTTGAAAATTGGGCATTTAGCATTGGTTCCTGTGGGAACCCTATTTACTTGTGTGCAACCTTATGCCATGCCGCAGTTTGTAAACAGTCGATATCAAGTCTAGCGCCACCAAGAGTTTCTGGAGGTGAAGGCATTTTATGAATGTGCACAAAAGTACGTACGTACGCACGTACGTACGTACGTGCGCCCTTAATTTTCCACCACCGGCCACAAACATGGAAAGGGAGCAAATAGCCTGAAAAGGTATTTTTTTCGTATACATTGAACAAAGATTTTAAGGAAATTACCTCCTAGAATCAACAGATAATGTAATTTTAAGATACACTTCCCACTTGCATTTCGCGCGCAAATCATGTTGCTTTTCTGTAGAAAAATCACATTTTCTCCTTCAAAAATTGCCTTCAGTTTAATAAGATAACCATTCATGCGTGCGCGCAGCACCCTCTGTTGTCGCGCTTACGCACAGACCGCTCGCCGCGTCATTTTGTGCACTACTTGACTTTAGTCTTTACTTTAATATGCAGTAATTTTAACATTTTTAAATCTCAGAAATGCAACATTTGCGACGGAAGTGCAAGTGGGAAGTATATCTTAGAATTTGATCATGTGTTGATGTTGATTCCAGGAGGTAATTTCCTTAAAATCCTTGTTCAATCATGGTTCAATGTATACGAAAAAAATACCGCATAAAGTAATGCACAAAATTACAGGGGCGAGCGGTCTGTGCATATTAAAGCGCAACAACAGAGGGCGCTGCGCGTTCTGTGAATGGTTATCTTGTGCACTAACTGAAGGCAATTTTTGAAGGAGAAAAATGTGATTTTTGTACAAAAATTTAAAAAGCAACATTTGCGACAGAAGTGCAAGTGGGAAGTAGGCCCTATATCAAATCTTTGTTCAATGTGTATGGAAAAAAATACCATCATGTCCATAGGAAGAATCAGCGGCGAACATTTACGGTATTTATTCACCCTTTTTCTTTTCCAGAAATCAAGCTGTCAAATTTCAAAGTTCATAACCTTAAGCAAGGCAGTTACCGAATCAACAAGAACACGGACATTACATTTAGTGCCGACTTGGTCAATGTCGGCCCTAATCCCGTAAAGGCCTCAACAGCCATAAACCTCATCATAGTGTTCGTCGTTCTGCGATTTGAGGGGGAAAATGGACAGACTGTCGGAGAAACTGAAATATCGCTGAAACAAGATCTGCTAAGAAATGATTCTCATGAGATCAGAAGTAAAAAGGCTGTCGTCAAAGTTACGGATGATGCTGCATGCGAAGACAACTCGTCAAAGATTTGTGCGGGAGTTTTGTTTGACAAAGACGCGCCAAACTACAACCCTTTTTTGAAGGATGAACATAATGAAAACATTGATTGTCTTAACTTTGGAAATGACATCGACAACGGAGAGGCAGGGGAAATCATATGTAAGATGTTTGCTTTTTGGAAAAAATACCAGACACGTTTGCCACTTTTTTGCAACCTTTTAAAGACCCAACGATCTTAGAAAAATATTTCTCTTTCCACCGCATCGGCTCTGACATCACTATATACTTCCCTCCATCTACATTTACCACTGTTTCAATCGGCTATGTGGGAAGGAACGATCATTAGTATCACATTTGATATCACGCATTTCAAATCCAATGACCACAGTAATCATGTTGCCAGTAGTCGCTCCAAAGTTCCATAAAAATATACCGATAGAATAAATCGAGGTCATCATAAGGTCAGTGCATAAATTTGAATAATGTAATATTGATGAGTGACATTTCAGCAAATTGAATATTCATATAGGTGACGTATTGATGTTTTATTCATAAGCCTTACCTTAGTGGACTCGGCCAAATTAAGAAAGGGGTATTTGGTGAAAATTATTGGGATAATCCCAAACACTGAACCGGGCCACGTATCTCTGGCCCACCCATTATACTGAAATGGAATAACCGTGCATCAAATTTAGAGCAAGTTCGGGCGGGTATGGCCTGGAGCAAGTTCGAGCAGGCGAACGTATACGATATTTAAAGGCCTATGTATCATTTGCAATATAAAACTTTTTACAGATTCGTGGAATAAGAGTGTAACATATCTAAGGAAGAATGTAGGTAAACTAGCCTGAAGAAATGTTAGCTACTTAGATGCATCAATGCTTCAGAAAACCTTTAAAATTTATATATGGATTTTGTGTACAAGTGAATAACTTCGTTTTTCAACATGAAATACCATTTTGGACGGAAATAAATTAATGTGGTGTTTGTTGACATTGCTATCAACACTTTGAGTAAGGTTTTTCTTGTCAACTCATGAAAAACAAAATTGGGTCATTGCAAATGATACAATGGGCCTTTAATGCTGCTTTTTTTCTAAAATTTAAATAATCAGTTTTGCAAATTTTTGAAATGGGACATAAAAACATGGAAGAAGGAAGCTGAAACCCTTTCTTTCTATTTTTCTTATTCTGTATTAATAGTTTCTCGTCAAAAACAGGTACTTTTGACAAAATATTGGGCAAGTCTAAATTTGACAAGCAACAAATGATGAGGGTAGATAGGCTTTGTATTGAATTAATGTTTAAAAAAATACATTAAAAAAAACTTCTGTTGGCAATTTCTCCCACAGAGGTACCATTTTTAATACACACACAAAAATCATGTGGTGTTTCTTACCATTGCTAGTATCAACACTTTTATTTTTTGTTGTCAACTCACGAAGTCAAATTTTGGGTAACTGGGTCTTTCCACAGTAATGGGTACATTTCTGTGACATACAAGATCTTAGGTCCGAGTTCACTTCAAATGTCTTAATTTTATCTTTAAATTATCAAGCTAAACTGAGGAAATAACTTTTACCCCAAGGAGTAAGAAAAATAGTCCTACAACATACATTTCTGAAAACCCTGTGCACAAATTTTCGTATTACGTATGTAACAAAGACAGAAAAAAATGTCACAAATTGGTCTGTCCACGTTACATACGTAATAGGACAATTTGTACACAAGCTTTTCAGAAATGTATGTTGTGGCCGCAATTTCTTACCTTTTTGGGCAAAAGTTATCTCCTAACAATAGTACAAGGAAATTTATTTAAGTTTGAGATTTACTGAAGACATTTGAAAGGAATTATTGACTTATCTTTCAAATAGGCCCATTAGCGTGGAAAGACCCACCTGCAAATGATGTATTGGAGTATATAAATGTGAATTAAGTAATGTTATTACACCTAAATTATTTGATTATTTTTATTCCAGGCGGTCCAATCATCCAGACATACCACATCGTTCTTCTTGTCTTGGTGGCTGTCTTGTTACTTGGCACCATCTTGGTCTTGTGCAGATGTTGGATAAAGGTACCAAGACGTTCTATATTACTGTACCCAAAGCTTTCCTTATCTGAGTCCAAGTAAAAGATGATAACTGCCTCTTAAACATTTGAACATGATCTAGCAAAGTACAGTAAAACCTGCTATTAAGGCCACCTTGATAAACGGGCCACCTGCATATAGTGGCCACCCACCTTTGGTCCCAAATGCCATGTGTATAATGCTTAAGAAACCTCTATAGAGAGGCCACCTCTTTATAGTGGCCAGTTTTTTACGGTCCCGAGGGTGGCCACTATAGACAAGTTTCACTGTACGATAGAAAAATGAACATGATTTCACCACACTATAGACTTTTATCACGGTGCATCCATCTTTGTCTTGTATCCCATAGTACGTGTCGGGTATGATCAGTGCGTCTGCGCTACCGCGCGATAGCGCGTGTAATCTCCCGTTGCGAATCACTAGCCACAGTGCGCGCGCTCTCTTAATCGCTCAACGCCTGTGTCATTGTGATGCACACAATGAACAATTTTAAAACAAGACCAAACTATGTTTTCTGCAAGCCTCGCTTTGGTTACGTTAATTTTAATAGGAGAAAAAGGAAGATGGCCGCACCGTGATACATTACAGGTCTATAGAAAGTTTAGATTTTGACTGCTGATGAGGTCAATTAACTACCAAGACTGTGATATTTGTCTACCCAGTAAGAAACGAAAATATTTTGCATCATTTTCAATTAAAAAGTGTATACACAGTCAGGAAATTAATCATTAGGCCCCAAAACAAAAAACTATGTTTAATGTAAGTTTAAGTCTCCCAAAATGATGCGGTGACGCAGCTTTTTTCCCCCGCTTTTTTGGGGGGAATTTCAAAAATAAAGTCAAGTTGACATAAAGCCAACAGGCATGTTTTTAATCGAAACACAAAAAAAAAAATACTTTGACGCGTAAGGTTAAAAGAGACGCGCGCTAACGATTTATTTATTTTTTATTTTATTTTTTTAAATGTTTTTGTAAAAAAAAGAAGCTTTGACGCGCAGGGTTAAAACTGACGCGCGCTCTAACACTAAACAGAGTTTTTTTTTTTTTTGCCTTAGCTACATGTATATCACAGGTAAGGTAAGCTTATTGTGTGTAACGGATAAGGTGATCTTACTTAGCTACCATTGTGAATTTGTATTTTTTGCCCAATCACAGCACAAACGTCGGAGAGACGAACCAACAGTGAATGATCTGCATGATTTGCAACGACCCAGGTCCATCAGCTTGGCACACCTTTACGAAGACATTTCAAGCAGGGTAGGATATTGATTGCTTTCCGTGACGTAGAACATCCTCCGGGAATGTTTGGTAGTCAACGGTCATGCGCGTACACGCGCGCACCACGAGACGCACATGGGCACGCGTAAAATTTACTCACCAGGTACTTTCATTCGAAGATGCCGCACGCGCGCGTTGCGGTATGTTCAAATTATTGAGCATGCACTGCAGCTTGTAAAAACGAAAGTGCTTTTGCTTGATCACAATTTTTAGCCTGAAGAAATAAATTTTTATCTTTATCGATACAACAGCCATGGCGCAACAACATAAAGCAAGGTTAAGTAACGGAGGTAAGTGCAACCAATGCGCTTTTATTGCTCTTTTTGGCCGGTTATCACTCGAGCCACGTGGGTCATGAAAAATGACAACCAAAATGGTGGATGGAAGGCGTGACGTCACCGGAAAGCAATCAATTGGAATAAAGGGAAAATAAATAAAAATAAAGCATTTTATTCATCATGTGTGGGTAACTTTACTCGTACTCTTGTTTGTCTCATATGTAGCTGTCACATGTCCACAATCCTTTCAGAAGAGCGGGAACGAAGGATGACGAAAACCCATATGACGTCAGAATTCCGGTACGTTGAACTCACCGTTTTTGTGTTCAAATTTAGTGGGGTACCGTGGCCAAGTGGTTTGGGTCATTGACTCGCAATCATAGGTGAAAACTTGGGGTTGCGGGTTCAAACCTCTCCCCCGGCTGCGATACCTGTGCCCTTGAGCAAGGCACTCAACCACACTTGCTCCATCCTTCGGAAGGGATGTAAAGCCGTTGGTCCAGTGTGTTAGGTAACGGTAGCGCACTTTAAAGATCCCAGAGCATTCTTTCGTGAAGAGCAAGGGGATTCCCCGGTGTCTCTGGCTATTTCTAATTCTTGATGGGTTTCCTCACGCTTGCGAGTGACAGTGCAATGGGCACTTTTGAGGAATACTTGGTATGAATACCAGAAAGAAATAATAATAACCGAGAATGGGGCATTTGGGAGACATTTTCAAGAAGCATTTCATGAGTTGCCACTGAGTTACCGGTAAAAATTCCACAAATTGACACTAACTTATTTTACCTAAAACCTAAAAAAAATGGTTCTCGACCTAGACAAAAATGGTTCTCGACCTAGACAAAAATGGTTCTCGACCTAAAAAGATTGGTTAAGAATCTAATAAAAATGGTTTTTAACCTTCTTGAAAATAGGGAGACATGGCCATGTCTCCCTATTTGTTGATGTTTCCCTAATACCCCGATAATAAACCTCTCGTGTCTCCCAAGTAACCTATTAAGGAAAATAAATGTTTGTCTTGATTGGTTCATTTTTTTTAGTTATCCGTCGCCGTTATCTTGTTGAAGTATCTTCTACAGTAATTTTTCATTTTATATATATTAGTTGATTTTTTTTTCTTTTCTTGGGGATTTGTTTTTTAAAGATTTGTGTGTACTTTAAGGTGGTGTTATTTCTTATAATATTTCTTATAATAAATGGGGCATTTGGGAGACATTTTCAAGAAGCATTTCATGAGTTGCCACTGAGTTACCGGTAAAAATTCCACAAATTGACACTAACTTATTTTACCTAAAACCTAAAAAAAATGGTTCTCGACCTAGACAAAAATGGTTCTCGACCTAGACAAAAATGGTTCTCGACCTAAAAAGATTGGTTAAGAATCTAATAAAAATGGTTTTTAACCTTCTTGAAAATAGGGAGACATGGCCATGTCTCCCTATTTGTTGATGTTTCCCTAATACCCCGATAATAAACCTCTCGTGTCTCCCAAGTAACCTATTAAGGAAAATAAATGTTTGTCTTGATTGGTTCATTTTTTTTAGTTATCCGTCGCCGTTATCTTGTTGAAGTATCTTCTACAGTAATTTTTCATTTTATATATATTAGTTGATTTTTTTTTCTTTTCTTGGGGATTTGTTTTTTAAAGATTTGTGTGTACTTTAAGGTGGTGTTATTTCTTATAATATTTGTTAATAATTATGATTTCTTTCGTATAGTGGAAGAAATTGGTTTCAAAAATAAACATAAAATATCTGTGAAAACATTAACATTTAGTGCACTTTTAATTATTACTCCTAATATTAGATCCAAATCTTTTTTTAACAGGGTGATGCAAATGAGGCATTTCAGCCGGAAAGCAAGGTAAGCAGCAGCAGCAGCGTAGCCAGGGTTCTCTCCATAGGGGGGCGACTGGGGGTGCTGGACATGTGTGGGAGGGCGCCAGTGGATGTACAGAAAAAGTTTGCCAGGCCGTGCGAGCGCCGACGTCGTTCGGGGCTGGGGGAGGTGTGGGGCTGGTGCCCTTCACCCCTATATATATTTTTCCAATTTGGCATGTACAGTGAAACTTGTCTCGGGACCGTAAAAAAAACTGGCCACTATAAAGAGGTGGCCTCTTTATAGAGGTTTTTTAAAGCATTATACACATGGCATTTGGGACCAAAGGTGGGTGGCCATTATATGCAGGTGGCCTGTTCATCAGCACTTACAGGTATCGTGAAACAAAAATAACATAATTATTTTAAAAAAATTAATAAAAAAATGAAAAATCGGAGGGGAAAGCCTCCAGTTGGAGGCGACTGGGGGTGTGACGTTTTTTCCCTCCCCCCCCCCCCAAATACTACTTATGAAATTTGTTTTTCACTACCATGAAATGACAACATTTTACAGTGCATGTAAAGTCCTATGCAGCCCTCTCCCCTGACCCCCTCTCTCTTGACCCCCTCTCCCCTGACCCCCTCTCCCCTGACCCCCTCTCCCCTGACCCCCTCTCCCCTGACCCCCTCTCCCCTGACCCCCTCTCCCCTGACCCCCTCTCCCCTGACCCCCTCTCCCCTGACCCCCCCGACCCCCCGACCCCCCTCTCCCCGACCCCCCCCTCTCCCCTACCTACGCTTTGTAGAATTGTGAAAATGTTGACAACTTTGGACAGCCCCTAATAGATGGTTGGTTGGCAAAATGCAACAAACAATAAAAATACGCCTATTAATCTTAACACCCATTCCAGGACAATCCGTACGATTCCAAGATTTCAATGGAAGGTGACAAGCGGTCAGGTGACATGCGACCACAAGAGGGCGACAGCAGCTCCGACACTAGCGTAATTCTTGTCATGAATCCCAAACCCAGGCCTAGCCAACCGAATCTATACATCGAAAATGCAGTAAGTCAATTTTTAACTCCGGTTTTTAGATTGCAGTAGTTGTCAATTTCCATAACACTTAAAGGCACAGGCTTGTCAGCAATGCGCGCGTGCCAAATCCGTGTCGCGAAATACGCAGCTCCATGCCTTTGCTATGGAGCTGCGTATTTCGTGGCACAAATTTGGTGCGCCCGCATTGCTGACGAGCCTGTGCCTTTAATGGATCAGTGCGTAAAAGGGGATATAGCTAGATAGAGTTGCCAGTGTTTTCCCCAGGGTTGTAAGGCTCAAGGTCAAAATAGAAACGGTCTGTATACCGGGAAACGGTACATAAACGATACACCGTTGCACGGTTTTCAGTGAACAAGCAAACGATTCAACTTGTCTGGTCAGACGATAGATATTTGGCAATGTTCAACCCGGCCCACGTTCGCTGAACAATAGAGAGCTTATCGGATTACGGGCCATTGTGTGACTACTCCTGGCTGACTCGCTGCCACTGTTTATCATGTGACTGCCCGGGGTTGCGCCCGGCTGGAGGGTCGGGCGGCTCCCTTTGAAGTCGTTGGCCAGTAGCAGCCTTTTGTTCCCTTCCTGCAGGCGGCTAGTTGTAAACCTGTCAATCATCGACCAACCCAGCAAGTTGGAAATGGTTCCCTTCAAACCGGCACATGGTTTTCTGTCAACAGAGAAATGATTTAAAGAGGGATTAACTAGAATCGTTTACCGGTATACAGACCGTTTCTACTTTGACCTCGCGCCTATTAAGTCTCTCTCTGCTCGAGTCCCAAGTCAAGTAAAGTCAAGTCAAATGGCCTTCGAGTCCCAAGTCAAGTCAAGTCAAATGGCCTCCAAGTCCCAAGTCAAGTCAAGTCAAACTGCCTTCGAGTCCCAATCAAGTCAAGTCAAGTGGCCTCCGAGTCCCAAGTCAAGTCAAATCAAGTCAGGCATGTTGGTCAAGTCGGTTCAAGTCAAGTAGTACTCATTCATCAAGTTAATTTCAAAATGAGTGTAAACCCTGAATCTTGCATTTCTGTAGGGTATTTTTGTTGTTCCGGCCAACAATGCTCCATGTTAAAAGAAAGCTTTAGTTCTGAAAAAACATTTGGTCCTCAAAATGATTTTTTTTTTAATTCATAAAGGTTCAATTTCATTTTTAGCAGACCCAAGTAAAACAAAAAAGTACAAGTCTGAGTCAAGTCAAGTCAAGTCATTTGAGGTTCGAGTCTCAAGTCAAGTCAATCAAAATCGGGACACATAACACAAAAGCTGTGCATGGATTTTAAAGATTTTTCTGAAGCATTGATGCCAAACTTTCTGCTATCTAGTTTACAAACATTCTTCTTTTCATAATATTAATTTAGCTCAGTAGTTCAAACTTTTTAGCTCTATGTTCTCTCCTTTACCTCTGCAATATTCGACCAGTCTTTTATCCGTCGTTTGAGTCCGTTAAACGACCAAAAGGAGACAATTTCCATCCAGGGATTGCCCACTAGCGAGAGCACGGATGACTTGGAAGCCTACGATTCCGATGGCGATTTCATGCATCATGATGGTTCTGATAATATTGAACATGAAACAGCTGTAGGGTCCAAAGCAGCTTCAGATGCCAAGGAAAGCTCCGAAACGGCAGTAGACTCTGAATCAGCTAGTGCTGCTTTGCAAATAGAAACGCTTCAGGTACTAGCAGTAGATTTAACTTCTTGCTAAATTTTAGAATTCTAGAAAAGTGCTAATTCACTCTTTGCACGGAACCGCCATTTTAGCAGTGAGGCTGTACATGGAACAAAGACTCCCTTACGTTGTTACTAAGCTCCTCAAAAAAAGTTTGGAAAGTCAAGTTTGACTGACGATTTCTCTCTTGAATTTCCTTGAATTTTATATCATTGGAAAGCCCTGTTATTCCTCTTTACGATGATATGTCATTTGTTATGATTAAGCAATTGGGGGATGTGCAGCACAGCTGAATACGGGGGCGGGTGTAAAGTGAAATGTCACAAAATGCATTGCTATTGTCAAAAAGTGCATTGACACATTCCCATCCTCCAAGCAAAATGGGAATGCACTGCATGACAATAGCAGTGCATTTTGTGACATTTCACTTTCCACCCACCCCTGTATTCCGCTATACTGCACATCCCCCAATTGATTAATCATAACAAATGACACATCACTGTAAAGAGGAATAACAGGGCTTTCCAATGATACAAATTTCAAGGGAAATTATTTAGTAACAAGAGAGAAATCGTCAGTCAAACTTGACTTTCTGAACTTTTTTTGAGGAGATTATGTTGCTTGCTGCAATGTTGGCTTTTTAAACAAGAAGCTTATACCCACTCTATGATAGTCGCACCACTGAGTAGAAATAGAAGTCATAACTTTGGGCAAACTGTTTTTATTTCTAGAAGCTATTTTTATAAACAGCAAGTACATGTAGTTCCAATATAAGTTTGTTTTCAATACTGGAGAGACTTTTTGACCAGGATCACAACTCTGTGCAATGCCAGTTATCTTCTCTCAAAACAAAAGAAATATCTTAAGACGGATCTTAAGACACATTAGTTAGGTCCCTTGAAGAGCACTATAAAGAGAGTTTACTGTAAATCTTGAGTCTCTAATTCATAATTTGCATTACCCCTGTAATCGAATAAAACAATGCTCTGTTCATACCTGCTAACATTGCCGAGTAAAACAATCGGACTGTAGTGAAACTTGCAACAATCGACCGTTTACCAATTGTTCCGATTTTCAACACTTTTAACAATTACAAATCGGAACAAATACGATAAAAGGACTAGTTGGCAGGTATGTCTGGTTGCAATTATTGTGCCGTTTTTAGTCCGAATGTGGGAAAAAATGGTCGTCCCGATTTCACCTCATACCTACAGAAACTAAAAGTACAAATAGCTAAAAACAAAAATCATGGATAAAGAATGTTTTTAAAGGATCTTTTTCCTTTGCTTCTTTGCAACAGGAAACGCCAAGTCCAAAGTTTTTCCGACCAAGAGAACACTCATTGGACATTCCCCTGCGCATGGCTCCGCCCATTCCCTCTGACCCTAGTCAAGATTCTGACACAGTTTCTGACCTGGATCATGATCTCGATACACAGTCATCCTTTCCAATGATTCCCAACCGACTTCATAGTAACCCAGCCGGTCCAATTCCAACAATCCTCGACACCAACCCTGACCCTCCACCTAACCCAGAACCCGACTCGGAATCAAACCCTGACCCCAAACCTGACCCGGTTTCTGAATTCCCTGGATCAGTTCCCGACCCAGATACTTATCTCCCTGCCAAGCCTAAACTCCGACCTAAACCTAAACTGGAACAAAAACCAGCTTTGAAACCCAAACCAGGTCTTGACCCACTTCCCGACCCAGGTCAGTCTTCCACTAAAATTGACCCAGCTTCTGACCCAACACCGAATCTTCACGACACAGCTGAAACAGAAGACACAGCTGAAACAGAAGACAAGGTAAATTACCCTCTGTCTAGTATGCAGGAAGTTGTGGGTTCGAGTCCCACCCGAGCACACTATGAAGTTTTTCTCATAGTGTCTCGGGGAAGCACGGAGTATACAGTGCTAATAATTTTTATGAATGAATAAAATGAATATTCATTCTTTCTGACGCAAGCCAAATTGCATTCTCGAAATAACCCTCAAAAAGATTTTTTTTTTAGTGTGACAACATGCCTTTCTAAAAACCCTGTGTACAAATTTCCAATATACCCTCATAACCGTGACGGGCACTTGTGTTACATTTTAGGTCGTCCCGGTTACGAGCGTATATTGAAAATTTGTACACAGGGTTTTTAGAAAGGCATGTTGTCACACTATTTGTAACCCTTTTTGAGCCTAAGTTATCTCTTCAGAACAACTGAAACTTATTTCTTTTATTTTTAGACTAGAAAAAGGTATTTTCTGGAAAATATGGTCTGTGTTGCCAAAATGCCCCCTTTACCGTGAAAAGAGTCGGATACATACCCTCAATAAAAGATTTGCGTACACCCCAAAATATCCCTTAATTATTGTAAGTAGTATAAAAAGCAGATAAGAATTTGATAGACTCAATAAATAACTCCGATAAATGCACAGCTCAATCCTTCAAACCTCCACCCGAGATATCTTAAGGTTAATTTATTGTATTATTCACAGCCTATCATTCCACCTAAACCAAGGGAGCGTCCTCAGCCAAAGGAGGACGACAACAGCGATGTAAGTTAATCATTGATATCCTATCAACTGTTTGTTCACATCTAAAGCACCCCCTATTGAAATCATGCCTGCCGTTGTGCGCACGCAACATAGAGCAACTTCGATTCACGACCATAGTTAACTATAGTTCGACTATTTCCAACCGAGCGCAATCTAGTCAACGATGGTTAGTCGTGTCTGGTCGACCATTTGGAACCAGCCCGAGTCGAGTCTGCCATTTTTATAATTTTGAGGACCGAATTGCCCTACACAGATGCAAGATTCAGGGTTTAGACTCATTTTGAAATTAGCTTGAACAAATACTACTTGACTTGAACCGACTTGACCAACATGCCTGACTTGACTTGACTTGGGACTCGGAGGCCATTTGACTTGACTTGACTTGGGACTCAAAGGCAGCTTGACTTGACTTGTCTTGGGACTCAAAGGCAGCTTGACTTGACTTGGGACTCGAAGGCAGTTTGACTTGGGACTCGAGGGCAGTTTGACTTGACTTGACTTGACTTGACTTGGGACTCGAGGGCAGTTTGACTTGACTTGACTTGGGACTCGAGGGCAGTTTGACTTGACTTGACTTGGGACTCAGAGCCCATTTGAAGGCAGTTTGACTTGACTTGACTTGGGACTCGAGGGCAGTTTGACTTGACTTGACTTGGGACTCGAGGGCAGTTTGACTTGACTTGACTTGGGACTCAGAGCCCATTTGAAGGCAGTTTGACTTGACTTGACTTGACTTGGGACTCGAGGGCAGTTTGACTTGACTTGACTTGGGACTCGAGGGCAGTTTGACTTGACTTGACTTGGGACTCAGAGCCCATTTGAAGGCAGTTTGACTTGACTTGACTTGACTTTGGACTCGAGGGCAGTTTGACTTGACTTTGGACTCGAGGGCAGTTTGACTTGACTTTGGACTCGAGGGCAGTTTGACTTGACTTGGGATTCGAGGGCAGTTTGACTTGACTTGACTTGGGGCGCAAGCAGAGTGAGATTCGTTACAACTCTGCTTAAAATGACGCTGCATGTATTGGCATAATGAAATGTTTTTACGTACCACAGACAAAACCAAAACCATTACCACCGAAGCTGTCGATTTACAAGGGAACAGGAGAGGGCGCCACAGACGTTGATAAATCGGATGATGTAAGTCAGTTGCGTCGTAATTTTCGCGGGGAATATTCGAGCAAGTCAAAACTACCACAACTTTTTGCGACTTTGTGACGAGAATACATGTATTTGTGTGAAAGCAAATTCGCCTTAATTTTGCGTTAACGCAAAGCCAATCTTTTTAAATTATTCTTCTCTTCATAAATTCAGGGTCCCTTGATGCCTAAAAGCCCTGCGTCTTCCCTGAAGGTAAAACCATTTGTCTATGACAGAAAATAGCTGGTTTATTGTTGTTTCACTCTACAAAAATGGTTGAATTTCGTGAGCGTAACACAACTCAAAGTAAGATAAACCATGGTTTATCTTACTTCGGGTATGTTCAGACGGAGGGCTACTTTTTTTTAGCCCCGATCCAGTGATCTCCACTGGTCCAAATTTTGTCCGGGCGCGCCGATGTCGCTCAGCGGGGGGGGGGGGGGGGGGGGGGGGGGGGGGGGGGGTGGGTTGCGATGGGGACAGCGATAGCGACAGCATGTACTCACCCAAACACACAACCACGAACGCACCCGGACGGACGTACGTCGCTACACAGTGGTTGGCATGCAGCGCCCTCAAGAGTAAAAAAGAAAAACGGCTCTTGAGGGCGCTGTTCAACAAATGCATACTGTCATGGCCGTTATCGATGCGAATTTGGGTCGCAGATCCGATAGATTTGCGTGGTAAATGACCGATAATGACACCAGTGATTACCGAATCACGTTAGGTGAATATACACCGCATTTTGGAATGGAGAAATTATATTTTTTTTGTCCGGGCGGCACAATGTTTTGTCCGGGCGGCAAATTTTTGTCCGGGCGCTAACGGTACCTCTGATGATTTTGTCCGGGCGGCGCGCCCGGACAAAACCGGTAGTGGAGAACACTGCCGATCCAATTAAAGGACTCGGCGGGGGTTCGCTGGAGCTAAAGTGATTTACTCCAAAATGCCCTCCCATTCAAACTCCGGAGCTACAGTTTCAGAGGAGCTAAAATGTCAAATTTGATAGCATATTAACATTGGCATATTAACATTGTTATTTTAGGGTGTACATGTAGATCCTAAGACAATTCAAGTTGCCATAGATCGGATTCGAAACAGCCAAAGTAAGGTAAGATCGCACATCTCTGTTACCATGGTTACTGTCGTAAAATCTCTATATATTAAAGGTAGAACACATGATTGGTAAACTGTTAAAAAGGGCATTATTTCCACTCGTGATTAGAAGCCCGTGTTGATAAAAACTGCCCTGTAGAAATTTCAGCGACATAGGTGCAGTAATACTTCTGAAAACTTGAAAAATCCATGCATGGTTTTCAGGTTGAGTTGAATGGTAAAAATATATTTTGCAAAAGGCTTCAGTTAATTTCTCACACAAAATACCATTTTGGACTGAAATATATTCATGTTGTGTTTGGTACCATTGTTATTAACACTTTTAGTAAGGTTTTTCTTGTCAACTCGTGAAAAAATAATTAGGGTCACTGCAAGTGATGTGTTCTACCTTAAAAGGCTCATTTTATTATTTGTATTGACCCAAATTTTGTTATGTCTTGAGTTGACCCAAAAAAAAAACCTTACTAAAAGTGTTGGTAGCAATTTCTGTCCAAGATGGTTCCATTTTGTAAGAAATTGACTGAAGGTGTTTTGTTTTAAGTTTGTGCGCACACATTTTTTTACACTTGAAGGTAGAACACATGATTGATATCTCGAAAATCAGAAACGTTCACAGATTTACACATAACTTACACAATATAAACACGATGACGGTAGAAAACTTCCCATGAATTGGTTTTGTCTGCAGTGCTATAGTCTTTGAGAAATGAATAAAACTATTAATTTCATGAGACGAAAATTCGCCCCAAAACCACTTTGCCTTGGACCACTTTGCCCTGAACCACTTCGCCCAAAAGCCACTTCGCCCAAACGCCACTTCGCCCAATTGCCACTTCCCCCAAATGCCACTTCCCCCAAATGCCACTTCGCCCAAAAACCACTTCGTACACAGGCCGTGGTTCGGGGCGAAGTGGTAGGGCGAAGTGGTTTTTGGGCGAAGTGACTGGAAGGCTTTTATTTTTGACTGTTTTCTCAAAAGTTAGATGAAGTACAGAGCTGATTTTTGCTCAGGTTGGTTTTAATCCTGCATATCTTCTATCACACAGGGGGATAAAACTATTTGTAATGGTTTACCAATCATGTGTTCTACCTTTAACACAAAAATTGTTTAAATATTTCAAATACAATCAGTGCGTACATTGAGATAATCTTATATTTTTTGACAGGCGCCTAATCGAAATGAACTCCAAATTCCTCCTAATTCATATCACCAAGAAACAACAGAACCCTTAAGCCCGACTGATACGGTGAGAAACACGACATGATACATCTTATTCACTAGGAAGCCATCTTTAGTCTTGTACCCTGAACCTGCTTTATAAAATCCTTATTGCTGATGGGGGTGGTACCAGACTACTTTGGAATGGAAATGGCTTCCAATCTAGTCTGGAACCTTACCAATCAGTAGTTTGGATTTCATTGAACCGATACAGGAGACATGATAATTCAAAATGAATTCTGCATACAATATCTTGCGTGTGTGGAAATTATCAGAGGCTGATGAGTACTTTTGCAAAAGTTTAGTGTTTTGGCTTCGGGATTGCCATGGTAATTTCTGGAATCGGCAAGCTATCCTTGAGAATTGAATCTAGAATTGATTCTTTCTGAGAATTAATTTCTCAAAAATCTGGAATTCCGATTCCCAAAGTGGAATCGATTCTACTGGACTCCAGCGTGAAACGCCCAAGCCAATTTGTATCTTTGTCTATCTTTCTGTATACCCAGCACTATATGTGACAAAGTGACTCCCCCCTAACACCCGCTGTACCTCAACACACTACATGTATTCCCTTTTGTTAACGAGTTGACGGGGAAAACCTTACTCAAAGTAAAGATTTCATTGGTAGCAACTATCCAATGAAATGTTTCCGCCCGAGATGATATAATTTTACCAGAAAGTGATCCATGAAGATGAAATTATTTAGATCGTTTGGAAACGATTTACTTCTCAGCTGGGTGGTCCGAAATGGGCGCTGCGTACTGCGTGTATGCTGTTCCAACGCGATGCATTTTTTAATTCATCGCGTGGGTTGCGCGCACACGCAGTACAAATATTTGAAACGCCCAGCCAAGACTGGTAAAACGCATATGGATTTTCATGTTTTTAGAAGACGTGGTACATTTGACAGAGCTGAAATTTCTTCGGATGAGTTTGTTGATGTCTTTCTTTTGATTTATAATGGTTTTATTCTCAGAATCGCTCAAAAACAGATCATCTATATGGCCTTTAACGCACTAATTCTCCCTAAAAACTTAAAGAAATTCCTTTAAAATTCCTAGGATGTTTGAGACACAATGGGGGAACAATAGCAGGGGGAACCCATTGTCACATATCGTGCTGCATATATGTCTTTCTATCAATAGGAAGTCATGCAAGCTGTTACTATTATGGAGACCTATCTGGCTCTGATGACAGCGATACACCACAACGATTCCGATTATGAAATGCCAAAGAGACCGGTGCGTATGTTATATTAACAGTTCGCTGTTGTCTTAATTTGTGGCCCCATTAGGCCATATCAACAATAGGGGATTTTCGTAATGTATTGAGCTCGTGCCAATGACGTCATTTTGGGAGTCAAATAATGCCGCGTCGTTGTGGAAGCAATGTGCGGCACGTTGTGTGTGTCCATAGCGTGAGTAACGCGCAATGCTAAGGCTCCCATTGGTGGATTAAACCGTGTTACGCCCACCAGAGACACACACAGCGCGCACGCACATCGCTTCCACAATGACTCAGCATTATGTGACTCCCAAAATGGCGTATTTGCACGTGTTCGAAAGGGGTCAATACAAATTCCATGCATACTTTAATAACAAAAGGTTGCTCATAACAACCACAATGCTTGTCCGGGGCTTGTCCTACCTAACAACAACTAATGTATGCAAAGTGAATTCCAACCATAGAAATCAAATTTAAAGTAACAGTGAATGAATTAGCTCATCACTACGCAATGTCACAAGAAACATCCATTTAGTTGGATACATTACGAAAACGGCCTATTCAATAGATCGGGGAACATCTTGTAATTTTGGTAATTCCCAAAATTAGAGGTCCAAAGGGGGACATGCTTTTTAAGATTTCCAAGTGTTTTTAATGATTGAAAGTGGTTTCCCAGTAGAACAAATGCCACTCAAATTTAATGTTTGTGTGTAGTTATGGCACCAAGGTTAATGCAAACTCATTCTACAGCCAATTTTCATTGGCGTAGGTAACCCGGGACACCAAACTCCTATCCAATACCATGGAACAAATTATAAGCCTTTATGGTCTTTTGTTTTGAATATTTTTCAGGAATCCGAAAACAAAATTTTGAAGAAAATGATGCTGCCCCCTATAATCACAGGCCACAGTCCATTACTGAGAATTCGTGATCATGAGTGGTGATTTTTGAAGCAGAGAGTGTCATACGTAACTGGGACACCAAACATTTTGGACCCCTAATTTTGGGAATTACCCAATTCTAACTATACCGGGCAACAGAAGAAATTTGAAAATATCGCTTCTAATTTAGCTGACATAATGGATTCATTACGTATGCCTGCATAAAAGTTCTGTGCTGAAAGTTCCCACTCTCGGCTGACCCCACTTTTTTTCTTAAATCAAAAAGTGAGGGTTTGTTCCGCATTTCTTTTGTTGCTGGGTCTAACTTTTAATTCATCTCCACTTTTTGAAATTCAGAATTTGGTACCTGATGCCCCTACTTGTGATTTGGGCCCACTCAAACGTAGAAAGTCGTATTGTGCCCAGTTAACGCTAAAACGAAAGGTACGAAAGGTACATTTTAACCCTCATAGCTGCAATGGGGAACTCATGGAAGGCACATTTTTGTATTTTTTTTTCTTTCTAAAAAACCTTACACCCAATTCCGCTCCAACTTCATGTAATCCTCAACTTATTACCCCATAGTCTGTGCCCCTGTAGTCACCTTTGATATTGAGTTCACTTAACAATCAGGTCCACCCTGGGGAATCTTGGCCTCAAGCCTAGGCCCATTGATTTGTGTACAAACATACATGTATGTTCTTTGAGTAAGGCCCTTTTGCTGCCGTGCGTAAAAGCAGCTATCAATCATCCTACTGCAGGCCCAGTAAACAACTGTGTCTTGAGGGGACCTTCATTCGTCTATTTAGGCCATTATAGAAAGGATTGTGTCTGCCAAACAGTGTTATTTATGCGTTATACCGCGCCTTCTGGAGTCTCCCTTTGAATATTCCAATAGTCTGAAAATTTCTGAATTATACAAATATACAAATTATAAGGAAATGAAAATTTTGAGTTTAATCAAAATTTGAAAATTTCCTTTGTTCAATTCACGACTATAGACCGTATCAATGGCCGTCATTTCATGAGGCATCTTTTGTTACTTAAACCGTTCAACAATGGAAGCACAATATGTACAACCATGCATGTCCTCATGGAACAAAGAAACTGCCCCACGAAATGGCGGCTATTCGATATGGGTCTATAGACGATGTGTCCCTCTGACGTCACAACAAACCAAAACATGCCCGGCGTTCTGCGCACGCATCATGTTTTACATAATTAATGAGGTTGCGCTTTAGATATAAACAAAGAGCACATCATCCATAAATCTGCATTTTGTCCACAGAGTGTTCCTCCCAGTATTTATGTAAACATGTGGGACAAGACGTGGGAATTAAAGCGATCTAACCTGACCATCGATCGTACCAAACCGCTGGGGGAGGGGCAATTCGGCAAGGTGTTCAAAGGAGTGGCTACTGGGGTCAAAGGTCGAACTGGAGATGTTCTGGTTGCGGTCAAGGAGTTAAAAGGTTGGGGTCGTCTATCCAATTTATTATTGTTTTTATCCTCTTACACCTCAAATGAGCTGTCAATTAAGCCAGCCCAAATAAATTTAAGCCTAGAGTACATCGACCTTGCAACTGGAAGCAACTCAACTGATCAGTTGCTGTCGTAGCGCGCTCATCGACAGCAACTGATCATTTGCGCAACTAGCGGCAACTGGGGGCATCCAGCCATGTCTACATTTCCAGAGTGCGCACATCGACACGGCAACTCGGTAAAACCTAGAGTACATTGACTTTACAACTGGAAGCTTCTGTTGCTTGCAGTTGCTGTCGATGTGTGCGCACGTGATCAGATGCACGCCTTAATGTGCAGAATTCCCAAACTCATGGACATTTATTGTCCACATTGTTTGAATTTGTTTTCCATCTCTTTTTTTCTCTTGACAGATGGAGCCGATAATTCTGACAAAGATGAATTTTTGAAGGAATTGGCCATTCATACCGTGATAAAGAAGCACCCTAATGTGGTGGAACTTCTCGGAGGCTGCATACGAGATGGTGGGTGTGTCCGTTTGAAGATAGATTTGGTGTCTAGTTGTTTGTTTTCAATTGGGGAGTACTTGCCAGTCATTTTTATATGAGCTTGTAGCGAACAGGCAGACACAAATGCATGACCCCCCACCCCTCCTCCTCCTCTAGATCCACGCCTGACTGTAGGCCCAACATCATACCTGCCAACTAGTCCGATTTTATCGTATTTGTTACGATTTGTAAGTGTTAAAAGTGTTGAAAATCGGAACCCGATTGACTTGTTGACCCATGCGATAATTGAGGAGCTGTTAGGGGGAATGTTACAATCTAAGTGCTGATAGGATGTGCACCATGACCAGGCAGCACGCATAGACGAAGCGAGATAATTCTGATGATTCCCTGATGGCAGTGGTAATAATGGCAACAGAGCTTTGATTCTTTAGTTATAAAGCGCTATATATTATTTCTCTATTTTATCCAATGGGGCGACACTTTTTGTGTAGAGAGCTCTATAAGGGCGACGCGCTTGGTTAGGGCGACAATTTGGCGTAGCCCCAATATTTTGGAAGTCAAAATCAATTTTTTAAGGTCAAAATCCATCTATTTCAAATCGAGAACCGTTTTTATTAGGTCTAGAACCATCTCTCTTAGGTATGGAACCATTTTTTGAAGCTCTGGGTACAGAAATTTGGTGTCCAATCGATGTCTTTTAGCCGAAATTTCGGTGGTCGTCTGGCAAAGTCTTTCCGGCGTGTCGTCCCTTTGCTGCATTAAGTGATATTATTATTATTTTTATTATTATTATTTATTAGACCCCACATATTTTTTACATGGGTCTCTCGTTTTTTCCAGAACCGATTTGCATCGTCACCGAATACCTGTCAGGCGGGGATTTACTCGGATTCATTCGGCGAAAAACGTTTCGTGACATCGGTAGGGAGATGGTATGGCACCACATTACCAAGTTTGGTCTGCACATTGCCCGAGGAATGGCCTATGTGGCGGAAAGGGAGGTGCGTTAATAGACAGGTTTAGATGCACGTAAAACGTGAATGTGAACGCGAAATGCTTTGAACACTTGGTCGTTACTTTAAGGAAATCTTAGAACAGACGAAAACAAAAAGACACAAATGTGACTTTCGTGGCAAGATAACCTGGGTTCTGAGACCACCTAAAGATATGACCTGGGGCCAATTTGGTGTTTAAGCACAACAATTTGCTTAACCTCAAAAAACACTTGCTTAGTAGAGGACGTTACCAGTGAAATCCTCATGTGATAGAAATAGTGTATTACCAGTGTTAAGAGGACTGTTTCATTTCCATGACAATCGCATGAAATTTTTAGTGGGAACCTCATTTTATCAAGCAAGGTTTTTCATGCTTAAGCAGCTCTATATGAAATTGGCCCCAGTGCTCAAGCAATTTCACTTTCACGTTCGCATTTTATGTGCATCTAAACCTCCCTAATAGATAGCTATTACGGTGTTTGTTATCTTCTTTGTTTTGTTACAATCCTTAACCAATTAACGCCGGGATTATTTCAAACATTGCTGTCTGTAGGCGCAGGTTTATTTTTAGTCGAATCATGGAGAACGAAAAACGACTGCAGCTGATTTCGAGAAAAATTTCGTAGCTTGTGCAATTTTTGAAAATGGCATAAGCCCCATGTAATTAATGCATGTAATTATCACAGGAATGTTGCGCAGCTTACGCAATAAAAAGTTGCGCAAGTGGGCTTACGCAGTGTGTAAGGATTCGGGAAATAGGCTGCTGCATTTACATGTGTGTCGTTTTTTCTTCTAAAATATGGGATTGCCATGCCAACAGATTGTGCACCGTGACCTAGCAGCTCGTAATATCCTAATGACAGAGGACCAAGTTTGCAAAGTATCGGACTTCGGCTTCGCTCGGGACATCTTTGGCGAGAAAAGCTACACGAAAGCACCAGAGGTAAGCTCAAGGGTGGCAGCTTAGGATCACGAACGATTTTTCAATACTACAAAAATTACAATGAAATAATTAAAAAGAGAGAAAAACAAAACATAAATACAGTCTTTCAATTTTAATTACATTGAATGCTTAATTGGATATTGCTTACAAGTGTCTTCCACCGAAACATCGAGATACATAGGTGGGTGGCGCCATTGGTAGCCAACGGCCAGACACACTGGGTATTAAATCCCCTTACTCTTCACGAATGAGTGCTCTGGGATCTTTTAAGTGCGTTACACAACACATTGGACCAATGGCTTTACATCCCTTCCGAAGGATGGAGCAATTGTGGTTAGATTCCTTGCTCAAGGGCACAGGTATCACGACTGGGTGTCAAACCCACAACACTCGACCCAAACCACTCGACCACGGTTTTCACAATAAAAGCATGTCGGCCTGATGTCGGCCTGACGTCGCCCCGACATCGCCCCGTCCCAACTACCTCCACCATTTTACTTCAGTTTTATGTGTTTCCTTTTTGTCCAATCAGAAAGCGCCAATTCGCTGGTACGCACCCGAGTCCGTCATGGATAGCATATTCACGACCAAGTCGGATGTCTGGTCCTTCGGGATTTTGCTCTTCGAAATTGCAACCCTTGGTAAAAAAAAATCTACTTCACCACTTTAGTTAATTGCCTACGTTCGATCAAGAGACAACTACAGTTATTATTTGTATATGTTACTCCAACATTAAAAAGTCTCGTTAATGACAAATGATGTCTAATTTTGATTTGGAATTCAAGGGAGTTTCACTGGTTTCCGGTGGGCTCCAGGGGCGGATCCAGGAATTTTTCCAGGAGGGGGTTTTGCCACCAGGGAGGGGTTTTGCCTATCAGATTTTTATGTCTGCTTGTTTCGGACAGGCGGACACGCAAAAAATGCATTACATTATATTTTTTGGTGTCGGAGCAGGGGGGGGGGGGTTTTTTGACCCCCAAAAACACCCCTCTGGATCCGCGCCTGAGCCCTTTTGCCATAACATATCATTGCTACGTTCAGCGGTGAACCATCCAAGTTAGACCTTGTTATTTTACGATTCGTGAAAGCATTTTAGCTTACCTATCTTGGGATGAGAGAAAAATCGTAGGGGTCTAATCGGGATTTAAACCCAAGACCTCTGACACACCGGGCAGATGCTCTACCAGCTGAGCTATAAGGCACAGTGGTATACTCCCTCAGGTTTTCCCCAAGACCTCTGACACATCAGGCAGATGCTCTACCAGCTGAGCTATGAGGCACAGTGGTATACTCCCTCAGGTTTCCCCCATGACATCTGACACACCGGGCAGATGCTCTACCAGCTGAGCTATTAGGCACAGTGGTATACTCCCTCAGGTTTCCCCCAAGACCTCTGACACACTGGGTAGAATGCTCTACCAGCTAAGCTATGAGGCACAGTGGTATACTCCCCCAGGTTTTCCCCAAGACCTCCGACACACCGGGCAGATGCTCTACCAGCTGAGTTATGAGGCACAGTGATATATTCCCTCAGGTTTTCCCCCAAGACCTCTGACACACCAGGCAGATGCTCTACCAGCTGAGCTATGAGGCACAGTGGTATTCTCCCTCAGGTTTCCCCCAAGACCTCTGACACACCGGGCAGATGCTCTACCAGCTGAGCTATGAGGCACAGTGGTATTCTCCCTCAGGTTTCCCCCAAGACCTCTGACACACCGGGCAGATGCTCTACCAGCTGAGCTATGAGGCACAGTGGTATTCTCCCTCAGGTTTCCCCCAAGACCTCTGACACACCGGGCAGATGCTCTAACAGCTGAGCTATGAGGCACAGTGGTATTCTCCCTCAGGTTTCCCCCAAGACCTCTGACACACCGGGCAGATGCTCTAACAGCTGAGCTATGAGGCACAGTGGTTTACTCCCTCATGTCCCCAAGACCTCTGGCACACCAGGCAGATGCTCTACCAGCTGGACCCAATTTTTATCTATGTAGATAATTCCCTTCAACAAGTCATTATCCCTAATGTTGCATTGCATGTATTACCTTCTAATTTTCAGTAATCGGTTAATTTCGTACTAAAAAAAAACTCATCCAAGCGAGATAATAATTGACTCATTTTTGGTTGGTTTTCAGGTAAGACTAAGCCGTACAGCAACCAAAGCAATGAAGAGGTTCGATTGAAAGTATCAGCAGGCGTGCACCCGTCCAGACCGCCATATTGTAATGAAGAACTGTAAGCTTATCAATCATAAATCTTCGATTGATTTTGATCTCATTTTATTTTTTTAATTGTTTAATGATTTTCAATTCACAGCCCGTAGTATACAAGTGTGTTCCACCTAAACATCGAGATACACAGGTGGGTGGTGCCATTGGCAGCCGACGACCAAAGATACCGGGGAATCCCCTTACTCTTCACGAAAGAATGCTCTGGGATCTTTTAAGTGCATTACACAACACACTGAACCAACAGCTTTACATCCCTTCCGAAGGATGAATCAAGTGTGTCTAAATGCCTTGCTCAAGGGCACAGGTACCACGGCCGGGTATCGAACCCGCATCCCCAAGTTTTCACCCGAGTGTTGCGAGTCAGTGACCCAAACCACTCGGCCATTATTGATATCATTGCTTGCGTCATATTGAGCATGGGTTACCATACCTCAAACATAGCGCAAACAAAGGTGTCAGTTTTAAACATGGCGCGTTACTATGGTAGACATGGGGGCCAGTTTCTTAAAGCTGTTTAGCAGAAAAATTTGCTAAATCCAAAATCTGCTTGCTTTATAAAAATAGGTTAGCAGTCGCAATCGTATGTGGTGTGTTTTACAACTGACTAAAAATTGTGTTTGTTGCTAAGAACACAAGTTGACATGTATACACTTTTGACTGCTTACCCATTTTTATAAAGCAAACAAATTTTGGATTAAGCAAATGTTTCTGCTAAACAGCTTTATGAAATTTGCATCAGGTCTTTACTTGTTTGTTTGTTTGTTTATTTGTTTATTTGTTTCAGTTTCCGCATCATGGAGATGTGTTGGCGCAAACAGCCAGAAGACCGTCCCACATTCAGTGAGCTGGTGGATATCTTGGAGAGAATGCAAAGCCGCTATCCCGGCCAGTCAAAGGAAGCCCCTAGGGCGCCCTCGCCTGTCAACAGTGAAAAAGGAGGGTAGGTTTTCATATCAGTTGCTCTTAATGCACCAAAGAACAATGCAACTTGTGATTTGGGCAATTGTGTGTAGATAATTAGGACATTTTTAAGTGAGTTTGGATTTATCAATGTCTTGTCAAAAACATCAAAATCAAAATGGTTAAATTGTCTAATCTGAATCGTGCCATTGCATTAGGTATGGTGGAAGCAAAATACTGAACTGTAACTCCCCTTGCTTGAGTGCAATAAAGTTGACATCCTTGTTTGTTGGTGTTTTTCATGTTTTTCATTCTGACCCCACACTCCTTTGTTGCATTCCTGTTCAGTGAAGCTTGCCATCATGATCTCTCTTGAGCTCTGTTCCTTTGAGGGATATGTTCAGCTAAAATTTGATATATTATTTTCCTACATTAAATCCAATTTAATAATAAATATCTATAAATGTCTTACTGGTGACAGAACTTTTTTGGTCGAGTGTACATAGATAATGTAATGTTATTACAGTATTACCCCAGCACATTGGGCTCAATTAAAATCATTACTTGATTTAACTTTAGATCCCTGTGACGTTTACTGGTCTCGACTGCCTGTTAAACGCTCATGCACTAATCATACACAACACCTACACTATCTTCGCAGGTACTTACACTGAGCAAAAATATAAACGCCCCATGTAAATTATTTATGTAACATGAAATGGGCGACCCTAAATGAGCTGATATTGTTTTATAATTGTACAAATTGGATATTCTAACGGACAGTAATCTGTAGCATATTGAACAACAAAATGAATTTTGTATGATTTAATATATTTTGCAACCCCTAAGGCTAATAAATGTTTCAAAGTGTCACATGGGGCGTTTATAATTTTGTTCAGTGTAATTACTCTTTGGCAAAGAGATGCAATTTATGGCAAAATATCTGGCCCACATGCACCATGCGGACCGGGATTCGAACCCACAACCTGTAGATTTCAGCATGGTTTTAAGATCAGCCACACGTATTTTAAAATGTGCTTGATCTTATTATTTTGCAGCACACTGGAATTGGAGAATTCCGAGTCGGAAGAAGAATATGGAGAGGAGTCTGCCATGTGAATAGCTGCACCCTTGCCCCCTTCCCCCGAAAAATTTCCGCCCATAGACCGTAACGAATAGCTGCTATCTTGTAGGGCAGTTTCTTTGTTCCTTGATGACATGCATGGTTGCACATTTTGTGCTTACATTGTTGACCAATTTAAATGTCCAAAGCTGCCCTACAAGATGGAAGCTATTTGATTCGGCCTATATGGCCATGTTGCAGCTATAATAAACTATTAAAGTTTGACATCAGTTATCAAGGTAACTGGGTCTAAACATTCACTGGTAATCTGAAACGTCCATTGCTAAAGCACAGGGAAACAGTTCACTGGTTTTGGTGTAGACCCAGTAATATAGACTGACTAGGCAATGGCTCTACACTAAAAATCACTAAACCGTGTCCCTGTGCTTTTGCAATGGTACTTTTTCCGACGGCCAGTTACCATGGCAACTCGCGTCACACTTCGGCTGTCTATACATGTCGTGATCTATAAAACCGCATTGTCGAGATTAATACACAGATAATGTTAAAATTCAATGCAAAATGTTTTCATGCATATATTTGTATTCTGATGCATTTTACGTTGTAGAAACGTCACAGAAATTTTAATACAAGTAATTTGTTTGGTTAAAATTTTACACAGATGAATTATTTTGAGGTTTAATAAATAACAACGGGTTTGTTAAGGTTGGTCAAGTTTAACTTGTATTTTTGAGAATTCAGCGCAAATATTCTCCTTAACTATTTTACTCAGTACATTTGATATATGGGCATTTACACTATTGCGGAAAAATTGATTTGCGCCCGCATGTGCCTTTGGTTTGTACAGAAACTGGTTTGCCGCTTTGTGCACAGCCTATCGTGACGCGCAAGATTATTTTGAGATGGGTCAAAGTTCAAATTTGTTGAACTTTGACCGCAGTGTGCTGACCTTTCCATCGCGCAGCCAATGAGATATCTGAGAAGCACCAAGTTACCGCAGTTGAATTTTCTATTTTGAAAAGATCGACGATTGGGAGCTCATGCATTGCGGTGAGCGCAGCGTTGCAGTGTGATTTTTCCGCGATAGTGTGAACTCCTCTTAAAGGCACAGGCTTGTCAGCAATGCGCGCGCGTCAAATTCGTGCCACTAAATACACAGCTCCATAGCAAAGGCATGGAGCTGCGTATTTCGTGGCACAAATTTGGCGCACGCGCATTGCTGACGAGTCTGTGCCTTTAAGGATTAAGAGTTCATAAAAGGGAATATATGTATTTTAAAAATATTTATTCAATACTCGGATAGTCGGATTTTATTATTGTATATTTGTTTAAAACTCGCACTTCAGCTGTATTTTGTAAAAAGAAAAGCCCATATAAGCGATTGGATTTCAGTTTAAATAATTTTTATTATTGTAAAAAGTTCAAAGTGGTTAAATTGGATTGTAAGGCTGTGCCTAACAAATCAAAAATTTGAATATGTACAAGGGCCAACGATAATTCCTGCAAAAACTCTTCGGGCGAAGAATGCAAGTTACAACATAAAGTCTATAGTTTCAGCACAGATTATTTTTGTAGGCGGGAAATTCGGCAATAAAAAGGCTAATGTAACTTCCTGTGAGCTGCGAGTTCGGATGTGCCAAATTAAATTATTTTCATGGCAATTTGTTTTCTTCAAAATATTCCACCAAAAATAAAACCAATTTTTTAAATAGAAAATTATTCGCATGCACAGGCCTATTGGATTGTCAAGATAATTTTACCTCGAGCAACTTAAATCTATGCAACACATTGCACCAAAATATGCCTGCAATATTCATGTAGCATTTATATTCAAACATACAGAGGGGTTTACATGTGTTTATTTTTTTTAAAATCACATGGCAAAAAAACCAATTATTTTTGTATATTCGGATTTTACTTTTATGCGTTTGGAAGTCTTTCCAGGGTGAACCTTTGTTATTTGGGTTTTTCCCACAGTAAAGGGGTATTTTGGCAACACAGACCATATTTTCGAGGAAATACCTTTGTCTGGTCTCAAAATAATAGAAACAAGTTTAAGTTGTTCTGAAGAGATAACTTGGGCCCAAAAAGGGTTACAAATAGTGTGACAACATGCCTTTCTAAAAACCCTGTGTACAAATTTATAATATACGCTCGTAACCGGGACGGACACTTGAGTTACATTTTAGGTCATCCGGGTTACGAGCATATATTGGAAATTTGTACACAGGGTTTTTAGAAAGGCATATGTTGTCACACTATTTGTAACCCTTTTTGGGCCGTAGTTATCTCTTCAGAACAACTTGAATACAAAGGTATTTTCTGAAAAATATGGTCTGTGTTGCCAAAATGCCCCCTTTATCGTGGAAAGACTCATTTACAAATTGTGTATAAAAAATTAATGAACAATTTAATTTTCAGGGTACTCTATTTTTTATGTATTTTATTATATTCTTATTTGGTGGTGTAAAATATTTACTGAAATTTCTTATGTATAGTTTCTCCGCTGTTTCTTATTCTTGAAATAATTGTTCTCCCGAAACTGCAGGGATTGTAAATTTTCAAAAAAAAAAAATCAAAATTATTCAAAAGTATATGCTGCTGACCCGATTATTAACTGCAAAAGTATGTGAAAATTAAGCAAATAAAGCCACTATGCCATCTTAATTTTGCTTTTTCATTTAAAATAAGAGTATATATTTTTTATATCAGCAGATGATAGACTGAGAGTACTCTAAAATTGAAAATACAGTTGAAAGAAAATTAAAGGAGTGTGGCAAAAAAACAACTGATGTTTTGTAAGCTAATTTATCCTTTTTGCTTCCATATCCAAAATGGAGATTGCAAATTTTCTGTTTTATTATTATTATTATTATTATTTCTTTCTGGTATTCATACCAAGGATTCCTCAATAGTGCTCATTGCACTGTCACTCGCAAGCGTGAGGAAACCCATGAAGAATTAGAATTAGAAATGGCCAGAGACACCGGGGAATCCCCTTGCTCTTCACGAAAGAATGCTCTGGGAGTGCGTTACCATTACCTAACACACTGGACCATCGGCTTTGCATCCCTTCCGAAGGATGGAGCAAGTGTGGTTGAGTGCCTTGCCCAAGGGCACAGGTACCGCAGCCGCAACCGGATTCGAACCCGCAACCCCAAGTTTTCATCGGTGATTGCGAGTCAATGACCCAAACCACTCGGCCACGGTACCCCAGTATTTGTTGGTATTTTATGTGATTTTTATGTTAAAAAACAAAATCATTTTCCGGAAAAAAAAACAGAAGATGCTCCTTTAAAGGAGCGAGTTTAGAAAAGCGAAAATAGTTAATGGGGAGGTTGCTCCGCCCCTACGGCCAGTGTGTTTACATTATCTCATCGTTGAGGGCGCACTAACTCAAATAAGAATTTTGACTAGAGAATGTTGCATGCAGACGACACCCGACAATAACTTTAATAACTGCTGTAAAAACTCGCCAAATTGTATAAGATGGCTTTACGGGAATTCATTGAGAAGCACACTGAGCTGTTAAACCTTGAAAGAGAAGCAGAAATTGAGGAGACAAGGTGAGAAATCAGAACGTCAAAATGTTAAGATGTTCATCATAGAAAACACTGTCTTGGTAATTTTTCAACAAACATGACAAACTACAAAGTTCTAGTGAACTAGTCAGATAGTCGCTTTTTTAACATGGGGCGCGGGGGTTGCGACATTTGTAGTGTAAATGGTTTACAATGCATGGTTTATCATCCAGTATCATTATTTTCAGTGCCCTGATTCAAAGCGTACCCCTTAAAGAACTACAGAGACGGGGGGTGTGTCTTCTGAAGCTCCGCCCATTCCATCGGTGTACTGGCCTGTATGGGAGGACTTTAGTAACGTTTGGCCCCAACAAGGGCCACGGGGACGGAACATTACCAGCACATAATTTAACCTCAGGTATGTAAATGTCTATCAATTGTCCCTCCCCCCTCCCCTCCCCTCCCCCCTCCCCTCCCCCCCTCCCCTCCCCCAATGCTGCCCCACCCCTTAGGTGGGGGTTTGGTAATTTTTAGCTACGGTACATCACACGGTTCACACCTAGACATTTTTGAATGCCTATAGACCTTATGCACGGCGGCCATGATAGAGGGCAGTCACATTGTCACAGTGCGTCATGCACGAGTAGGCACTTTGTGGGTCTATTGTCACATCATTTGAATATGAAAACCTGCCCTCTGTCATGGCCGCCATGCATATTAGGTCTATTTCTTCTTAAAATGCATGCTAGTCACTCTATTTATCGTCCTGCTGGATTCTTTACTTGTCTGTTGTATTTCAGTAGTCAACCACGAAGAAAGAAGCACATCCAAATGAAATTTTTCGCACAAAACTTCCGATCTCGACCAAATCTTGGGAAGATCTGCCAAGCTCATAAACTTTGTGAACTCATCCCAACTCGCCGTTAAAGGGCCCTGAATTGGTATCAATGAAATCTGTGCTATGGAACTAGTCCATTAATTTACAATCATAAAAACCCTACTTGGAAGTTGTTTGGGGGTTAAAATCAAGGTTTTTGATTTTTATGCTAATGAAAATTTACATATGCGTGAGCAAGTGGTTGATGTCACATTAGGAAAACACAACTTGCTGAAACTTTTGTAACCCATGACGGTTTAGGTTGGTTTTACATGTTGCCTGTTGTAAACCATGAAAAAACTAAGGCTGGAAACTGCAGCATTTTTTTCACAATTACAGTTTGAAGTCTTATGTTTTTTCTTTGCTTTTCTGCCGTGTGTTCCTAAAGTGACATGCCCGAAACAGCGCCCTCTTTCTGTGAGTTTACATAAAGACATTTTCAAAGTTGAAAAATGCCACTTTTTATTCATGGGGCATCGAAAAGAACAGTAGTATTGTCTTTCTACACAAGTAATCCTTCATATGCAGCAAAAACTGTGCATAAAGTTATCGAGCATTTCAGGGGCCCTTTAAACCAACTCGACTGTTGTGCATTGAGTACGCACAGTGATCGAGTTGGTTCGAGTCGAGTTGGTAATGGTAAACGGTCGAGTTGGTAGCGGTGACCAAATACTCTGAAACTTTAGGTCTGGGAACCAGACAAGGGCAGTGCGTCACCTAACATCCGCAAAGGGACTGAGTACTTTAGTCTCCCTTGAGCTCTTTAGCAGAGAATCGGGCAGACTTTCTATTCTGTCGGTCGCCGCAACGTCACTTCCGGTAGGGCTGGAGTGAAAATAACGGTGTGCCCATGGTGACAAGCGAAGGAACAAAGTCGTTGTCTACGCAACATGTACACGTATCTAAGCATGAACGAATTTGTTTTCACTCCATACAAAGGCATATGACACCGGGTCACCAGGATGTGCGACCGACAGAATAGACTAATGAATATTCATGCTGTGTTCTCTTCCAATAGGAGATATTGTTGGCGTAAGCCCCTCCCAAAGGGGTGGGGCACCATCGTCCACTGATCCCTCAGGCATTGTCTCAAAAGTCAAATCGTCGTCGATCACAGTCGCCTTCGATCACAAAGACACTGAGGGCGCTGTTACCTTTGAGCATGACGGACTGTACAGACTGACAAAATTGGCCAATGACGTCACGTATCGCCGACTGAAAAGGTAAAATGAAGAGTTTCATCGCAAAATGCTCTATATCCATCTTTGGCATTTTGAGAAAACTGCCATTTTGTATTACAACTAAGCACTATGAGTCAAGCTATGAGTACATGCCTCGTCAATTGAAGGTGTGTTTGCTACTGAGTTGAACATGGAAGAAATACAGGGCGGTTTGAGGCGCTCTGAGGGGAAAGCTGCAGGGCGGTTTTGGGCACTTTGAGGAGAAAGCTGCAATGTGGGATGGCGGGGGGGGGGGGGGGGCTGGGGGGTGGGGGGGTGGGGGGGGGCTGGGGGGTGGGGGGGCTGGGGGGTGGGGGCTGGGGGCTGGGGGGTGGGGGCTGGGGGATGGGGGGAAGGAGAAAGCTACACGGCAGTTTTCAAAGCTTTGATGACTAAGGGGCCGTCCAAAGTTGTCAACATTTTCACTGTTCTACAGAGTGTAGTATTTTTCAAGACCCCCCTCCCTCCCCCTAAAATACTAATCAACATTTTTGTTTTACCTTGAAATGTCAACATTTTACAGTGAATGTAAATTGTACACGGCCCTTGGCCCCCCTCCCCAACCACCCCCTCCTCCCCCTCCTCTTACTCCTCCCCCCCCCCCCCCCCCCCCTCTCCCCCTCCTCGCCCCCTCTCCTTCTCCTCGCCCCCTCTCCCTTTCTACGTACCATAGACCCGTAAAAATGTTGACAACTTTGGACGGCATCTAATGGGTTAAAATGATTTCTAACCAAAACACTTGACATGTTAACAGGGCACTTTCCGACCTTGATGCTTACACCACCGGCCCCGCGAATCACCTCATTCATGTCTTGTTTGGTGAAGCAGAGCCCAGCGTGCGATCATTATCAACAGAGCTAACTGGTAATAAAGCAATAGACACCAGGGTTGTAGTCGAGTCCATCACAAGTCCTCACAAGTCCACCACAAGTCCCTGGATCTTAATTCAAGTCACAAGCTATTCAAATGAACTCCAACGAAGGCATTCTTTTGTGCGTGTTCATCCTTTGCTTCTTGTTACTGGACTTGTGCAGGACTTGTCACAGACTTAAAGGGCCTGTGACATCCTAAACAACTTTGTGCCTAAGCTTTGCTTCATAATGACGGATTACTTGTTCAGCAAGACATACTATTGTTCGTTTGGATGTAAAATCAATAAAAGGTGGCCTTTTTCAACTTGGAAGATTTCATTGCAATAAATCACAGACAGAGGGCGCTGTTTTGAGTGCATCACATAAGGAAGACAGAAGGGAAAAGTTAAGAAAAAACATAAGACTTCAAGTTGGACTTGTGGCAAATTGCTGCAGTTTCTACCCCCAGTTTTGTCATGGCTTACAGCAGGCAACATGTAAAACAAACTCAAACAGCCATGGATTACAAAAGTTTCAGGAAAATTGAGAAAAAAGTGGAAGCTTTTGTGCACAGTTCAATGTGATTTTCCTGTGTTTGCCTCTTGTGACGTCGTGACCTTGGTCATGAATATGCATATTTTCATTAGCATAGCTCCAAATAGGATTTCTATGACTTTAACTGAGTAAAGTGGTTTTAAAGCATAGATTTCATTGATAAAAATCCTAAATAAGGGGCCCTTTAAGTCTTGTGATTTTATCGGCTCTGATAGACTTGTGATAGACTTGTGATAGACTTGTGATAGACTTGTGATAGACTCGACTACAACCCTGATAGACACTTTGCATGGCAGCCATCTTGGTGGCCTATCACATTGTCACTGTATCGTGTATGAGAGTACGTGGGCGCTTTAAGGATCTATTGTTACATCATTGAAATATGAAAACCTGCCCCCTGTCATGGCCGCCGGTGCAAAGGGTCTATGCAGTCAAATTTCAAATAAGAGCACTTTGAATACAACATTCTACATAAATAACAGGCCGTCAACATGTTCACGGTTCTATAAAGCGTAGGAAGGGGAAGGGGGGTCGAGGGCTGCGTAGGAATTTACAAGCACTGTAAAATTTTGACATTTCACAGAAGTTACAAATAAATTTATAAGTAGTATTTCGGGGGAGGAAAGGGGACTTAAAAAATACTACGTTCTGTAGAACTGTGAAAATGTTGACAACTTTGGACGGCCCTTAACAAGGACAACATTTTGGTCCCAATTCTTTGGTCTTCATTGTTTTCAACCACGATAATACAAGGCTCTATTTTCATGACTTATTTTGGTCAAGAAACTCAAGAATTGCAGTTCTTCAACGATCATCTGAACCAATCGCAGAAGGGAGCTGTGACCTTTGCCCTCTCTCAGAGAGAAATTGCCGTTATTCACGGTCCCCCGGGAACTGGGAAAACCACGACTGTTGTTGAGATCATTCGGCAGGCAGTCAAACGGAAATTAAAGGTAAAAATGTCGGCTCTTGTTATAATAGGAAGGTTTCGCACCGTCACGGATACCGATACGGATACGTCATGACTTTATCCGCTTCTCGTGACGCGTAACCGTAGTACACATGTTTTCATACGCGTGAGCAACGGTTATCGGCCTCCATATGCGTAGCATAAAAATGGATACCGGTTATGTGGATTTTTCGCTTTTTCCGTGGTGGATATATAAGTTTTATGCATTTTTTTCTGTCCTCCATGAATACTGATCGAATTGAATGAGTCATGCCCACGTGAAAGTGAGGAAAATCAGCTGAAAACAAAGCCAAGCGCAGAGCAGATTTAGCAGATTAATGTCTGCACGTAGTCACACAGTGCAAAACCCAGTTCAGTGAGCGCATCAACGTGAACGGTTACCGTTATCATATCCGTATTCGTAACCGTATTCGTTACCTTGTGAAACCTCTCTATTGCCCCGATATAAAGCTCCTTTTACTTCAGGAGTTGATAAGAAAAAAACCTAGCTGAAAGTGTTAATAGCAATAGTAACAAACGCCACGTGAATTTATTTCTGTCCAAAATGGTACATTCAGTAAGAAATTAACATAGGTAATTTTTGAAAAAAAATGTGTCTGCGCACACATTTTTTGCCATTTATTTAACACAAAAACCATTCATAGATTTTAAAGGTTTACTGAAGCATTGCTGCATCTATGTAGCTGAAATTTCTGCAGGCTAGTTTACCAACATTCTTCTGTAGATATGTTATGCCTTTAATCCAGAAATCCCTAGAAAGTTCCATCTTGCAAATGATACACAGGCCTTTAACTTAAACCGTTGCTGACCTTAGTTGATACTCACAGGTATCTCAAGTTTAATCTTGCATATGATATATTGGGAACTATGAGGACAATTTTTTGTTTGATGTTGGTTTAGGTTCTGGCGTGTGCACCCTCAAATGTCGCCGTTGATAATCTAGTCGAGAGGCTTAGTACTGCGAAGGTTCCTATCGTTAGGTTGGGGCATCCAGCCCGACTCCTTCACTCTGCCAAGAAGTATGCCCTCGATGCGATCCTTGCATCCAGCGACGAGGCCAGGATTGTCCAGGACGTGCGGAAAGAGATCGATCAAACTATGGTTAGTCAGAAACATTTACCTTCAAAAAAGTTAATTTAGATCCAACGTCACAGCTAGAAATTGGTGAAACACACCGTTTTTAAATTTGTTTTTGTTTGGCACATTTGTGACTAGTTCTGCAGAAATGAGTCTGTCTCACAGGCCAAGTCAAGTTATCACGACCATATCCATAATAGACAGTATTCCTGAATGCCTGAGGGCGCTCAAACTGGGGATGAATTGGGGGGAAAATGGGGAAAAGTCACATACACGGAGGGCGCGCGGGCCCGTGGCGTGGGCACAGATTTCCATTAAAAGTAAACGTTTGGAACGAGTGCGCACGTAGCGCATTTTGTGTTCGAACATAACGAGTGATGGGCGCGGGCCACTTGACAGCACCCTCGCTCGTTCGGGAATACGGTCTATTACTTGAACCTATGATAATGTTAGAAATAACATATTTCTAGCTGCTAAAACTTGTAACCTCCGAATCATTTCTCTTTAGCTTGCGAGTGACAGTGCAATGAGCACTATTGAGGAATCCTTGGTATGAATACCAGAAAGAAATAATAATAATAATAATAATAATAACAATGAAAGCATGACGAAATATCAGTTCCGTTTTTGTAACTTTTTCTGCCGTAAATTTTTTGTTCCCAAATAGGCTCTTCTTTCTAAATCCAAGCAAGGCAGCGAGAAACGGCGCCTACGAAACGAAGCCAAGACCTTACGCAAGGAGCTGAGAGAGCGTGAACGTCACGCAATCTGCAACATCCTCCGACGCGCAGATGTTGTCTTAGCAACTAACACCAGCGCCTCACTTGCGGGACCTCTGAAGCACCTCCCAAAGGACCATTTTGATTTGGTCGTCATTGACGAATGCGCTCAGGCTCTCGAAGTCGGCTGTTGGATACCGTTGCAGCTGGCTCCCTGCTGTGTTTTAGCTGGTGACCATCAGCAGCTACCACCTACCATACTGTCTGACAAGTATGATCTTAAAACCTTATTTGAAGTATGACCAAAAGTTAAATATTGTCACAATACTCGGGTGAAAACTTGGGGTTGCAGGTTCGATACCCGGCTGGGGTACCTGTGCCCTTGAGCAAGGCATTTAAACACACTTGCTCCATCCTTCGGAAGGGATGTAAAGCCGTTGGTCCAAAAAAATCCCAGAGGCACTCTTTCGTGAAGAGTAAAAGGGGAATCCCCGGTGTCTCTGGCCGTCAGCTGCCAATGACGCCACCCACCTAAGTATCTCGATGTTTAGTTGGAGGATACTTCTGTAAACTCATAATAATGTACAGCGCATGTGAACATGCTCATATGGAATGTGTGCTATATAGAAATGTAATAATAATAATAATATTTATTCAGATCAGGGGTCGATTTCACAAAGAAATAATTTGTGACGTGTCGACGTGTCACAAAGTTACGACTACTAAATAGGTAATCGCAAGTTTGCGAAGAGTTCTGCCCAAAAATTGTACAGCGCTGCGTAACAGTTCTGCCCACAAATTGTGACGTGTATCCGTTGCAAGTGTTTTGTAAATGCAACTATAAAACATGTTGTAAACTTACAAAGGGTTCGGCGAGTTGCGATAGATTTGAGCACTTACGACGCATCGCAAGTCATTGTGAAATCGACCCAAGGTGTGATTCTTAATAACAGGTATACACTAGTAAGGTGTGACGTTTGTTGGTAATCTGAAACGTTCATTGCTGAAGCACAAGGAAACAGGGGCCCATTTCATCAAGCTGTTTAGCGAAAATATTTGCTTAATCCAACATTTCTTTGCTTTATAATAATAGGTTAATAGTCAAAATTAATTTGTGTTTTTCACAAGAATATCTGCTATTCTTGCTAAGAACACAAGTTGACATACAATTTTGACTATTAACCCATTTTTATAAAGCAAATATTTTTTTGATTAAGCAAATTTTTCTGCTAAACAGCTTCATGAAATTCGCCCCTGTTCACTGGTTTTAGTGCGGACCCAGTAGCATTGGCAACACACAAAGCGTGACGTCTTTACTTTCGTAAAAAAACAATTTTTCCTTCGTATTATTTTTTAAACAGGGCTGCCGCTGACGGCCTGGCGGTTTCCCTCATGGAGCGCGCGGTGCATCTCCACGGTAACAATATCACCAAGATGCTGACGACGCAATACCGCATGAACAGCGCCATCATGAAGTGGAGCTCAGATGCGCTTTACGACGGGAAACTCACGGCGGATGATTCCGTTGCGGGGCATCTCCTGCACGACCTACCAAGCGTCGAGGTTAATGAGGACACGTCAACACCACTGGTTCTTATTGATACTGCTGGTTGTGACATGTACGAACTTGATCTTGAAGATGAGGTCTCTAAGGGGAACGAAGGAGAGGCTGAATTGGTAGCCATTCATGTAGAACGTCTTGTGACAAGTGGGTTACCGGCTTCAGAGATTGCGGTCATTGCTCCATATAATTTACAGGTAATTAACAAAACAAAAATAAGAATTTGTTTCACGAGCCAAGCTGATCGACTCATACGGCTGGTAGTCGGGTCATCCACCGTTCATATGGCATGGACTGACTTGGTTACTCCCCCTAGATGGGATGCCAGTCCATCACGGGTTTACCCCCAGCAGTTAGTTGGGTTGAATGGCCGGTTCAAATCATTTGTACACATATAAATGCAGGGTTAAAGTTAATTAACTTGATAAATACTTCTAACAGGTTGAACTACTTAGGCTGCGACTCAGCGGAAGGCATCCACGCCTTGAGATCAAGTCAGTTGATGGCTTCCAGGGAAGGGAGAAGGAGGCCGTGGTGATATCATTGGTACGCTCAAACAACAAAGGTAAGAGAAATCTGGTGTGTGTGTCCTCGGGCAAGGCACTTTGCCATTAATTGCCTCTCTTTGCTTAGAAGCAAATTGGTATGTGAGTCTTTCCACAGTAAAGAGGGCATTTTGGCAACACAGACCATATTTTCCAGAAAATACCTTTGTCTGGTCTCAAAATAAAAGAAATAAGTTTCAGTTGTTCTGAAGAGATAATTTAGGCCCAAAAAGGGTTACAAATAGTGTGAAAATATGCCTTTCTAAAAACCCGGTGTACAAATTTCCAATAATACACTCGTAACCAGGACGGCCTAAAATGTAACACAAGTGCTGGTAGAGCATCTGCCTGGTGAGTCAGAGGTCTTGGGGAAAACCTGAGGGAGTATACCACTTCGCCTCATAGCTCAGCTGGTAGAGCATCTGCCCTGTGATTCAGAGGTCTCTGGTTCGAATCCCGATAAGGCCCCATATTAAATTTTTTCCCATCCCATGTTTGGCTGCACCTTCTTCAGAAATTGTGTGTACTAAATAAAGCCTATTGACCCCTTTCGAACACGTGCGAATATGCCATTTTGGGAGTCAAATAATGCTGAGTCATTGTGGAAGCGATGTGCGTGCGCGTTGTGTGTCTCTCTGGTGGACGCAACGCGGTTTAGTTCACCAATGGGAGCCTCAGCATTGCGCGTTACGCACGCTATGGACACACACAACGCGCACGCACATTGCTTCCACAACGACGCGACATTGTTTTACTCCCAAAATGACGTCATTGGCACGAGCTCAATTTGCTGAAATTTGTACATTCTTTGTAGGAAAAGTTGGTTTCTTGGCTGAAGATCGCCGCATCAACGTTGCGGTTACGCGCGCTCGCCGCCACGTTGCTGTCATTTGCGATTCCGACACGGTACGTCATCACGGATTCCTGAGAAATCTCGTTGAGTATTTGGAGACTCACGGGGATGTAAGAACCGCCTTCCAATATCAAGATGGTAAGAATTGTTGCCTCATTCTTGTTTCAAACCTACATGATAGTGAGGTTTCGGTCGCACACGATGACTATTAGTGAATTTTGCGTCATCGGTATTATTATTATTATTATTATTTCTTTCTGGTATTCATACCAAGGATTCCTCAATAGTGCTCATTGCACTGTCACTCGCAAGCGTGACGAAACCCACGAAGAATTAGAATTAGAAATGGCCAGAGACACCGGGGAATCCCCTTGCTCTTCACGAAAGAATGCTCTGGGATCTTTAGAGTGCGTTACTATTACCTAACACACTGGACCAACGGCTTTACATCCCTTCCGAAGGATGGAGCAAGTGTGGTTGAGTGCCTTCCCCAAGGGCACAGGTACCGCAGCCGGATTCGAACCCATGATTGCGAGTTGATGGCCCTAACCACCCGGCCACGGTACCCCCTACCCTTATAACAAGGAATATTTTGGGTCCCAATTCATTGTTTTACTCCTGATAATACAAGGTTCCAGTATTCTGCAAAATCCCAAGGAGCTCTTATTAACAAGATTTGACTCTAATTACAACTGATCCTTGTTAATGAGAGGTCCATTGCAGATTACATGTGCCTTGTTATAACGAAAACCTTGTATTACCAACGACGTGTATTTCTGCACGTCAATGTTTGATATTTGATGATCAATATTAATTATTCACAGAACTCGATCACGTCAGCCACGAGATTCAGCGACCTGATTATTTGACCTTCAGGCAAAACAAGCCATCTTACAAGAAAGATGGAGCGACAAAATTAAAGAAACCTTCATTTAAGGAGCGATACAGCAACATCACTGAGAATAAGACAAGGTATGTATTAGACCTGTCTAAATGAGGGTATTTTTGGAACTGTGTACTTATTTGTTTTGTAAACTGGGTAAACGTTTACTCATTAAATGTAAAAGTAAAAGTCATTCACATTGCCATTTGTGTCAGATATTTTGTCTTTTTGAGTGGAATTGTTGTTCCTACTATTTTTCTATTTTATCCAATAGGGTGACACGGTGGGTTAGGGTGACAATTTGGTATAGCCCCATTTTTTTGAGGTTAAAAACCATTTGTTTTAGGTCAAAAACCATTTTTCTTAGGTCTAGAACCATTTTTGGAAGCTTTGGGTAGAGAAATTTGGTGTCAATTTGAGTGATTCTTGCCGAAATTTCGGTGGTCGTTTGGGAAAGGTTTCCCGTGGTGTCGACCGTTTGCAGCATTAAGAAGAATTATTATATTTTTTATTATTTTAGAACATATGACCCAGAAATCTCTGCAAAGAGAGAGGAGGAGTTGCAGGAACAAGTTACTCGTTTCTCAGAGAATCAAAGCAAGAAGACACTGGAATTTCCTGCGACTCTGAACTCCCACGATCGTCTTATTGTACATCAGGTAAGCATTAGATTAGTATGTAGGAGCTAAGATTGTAGTAGAGTCCGTAACAATAGCGTGAAAAACTTGTGACTTGAATTAGGACCACCCAGGGATTTGTGAAGGCCCGATTGGAAATAATCCTGCATATTTCAATTCTGATTGGTATATAGACCAATCCAGTTGATAAGCAGTGTTCTCCACTGCCGATTTTGTCCGGGCGCGCCGCCCGGACAAAATCATCACAGGTACCATTAGCGCCCAGACAAAAAACTCTGCTGCCCGGACAAAAATAATAAATTTTCCCCTCTAAAACACTGTGAAAGTACAGCCAAGTCGGTCCAAAATTAGGTGTAAATTCACCAAACGTGATTCGCTAGCCAGTATCGTTCACTTACCACGCAAATCTATCGTTTTAGCGTCGATAATGGCTATGACAGTTGCATGCATTTGTTTTGAACAGCGCCCTCAAGTGGTAAATGTGTTCACCTCTTGAGGGAGCTGCATGCTCAGTGCAGCGGCGTACGTAGCTAGCTACGGGCGGATCATTGGTAGCGCGTGCGTGGCCCATAAAAAATCATTGCTAAAACCCGGCCCCCTCCTGAGTGACGTCGGCGCGCCCGGACAAGATCTGGACCAGTGGAAAACACTGGATAAGGACTCCTTCTTTAAACGTTCTGTGTTAATGACAAGCTGTTACATTATGTTGTCACTTTGAACTGTAAGCTTGTAAAGCCTGTGTATGCAAAGGTGCGTTACGCGCATTATTCGATCTAACAGCAACAACACAGAACGCACAGTTCACGGCACTGAAATGCCCCTCGCTTTGGCGGGCGTACAGAGAGAGTCCTTATAAGCTACGAAATTCGTCTATATTTTAGACACTCCTTAAATATTCTAACGTAATTAATCTCTAGGTTGCAGAGAAGCTAGGACTCTTCCATTTCAGCACGGGGGAGAGCCAACAGAGACAAATCACCATCAGTAAACAGCCAATGAAAATTGAGGCTCAAGAGTCGGAATGCCAAAGCTCATTGGTGCAGAGTTCAACTGAAAGTTGTCGGGAAAATGATTTCAAGTTTGAGAGTGTAGTTGAAGAGCTTCGAACTGAAAACATCATGGATGTGTTAGGTGCTGTTAGCTATGATGAAACGGATTCTACACAGGAGAATGTGGACACGGATGACCTATATACACGATCCGAATCAGTGGATGAAAATGTGTGCAATCAGAAACCAAGGGAAATGCACGAAGTGTCGTCTCGAAATCGGGAACTGGAAACTACAGATGTGGACGATGGCAGCGCAGGAACAGAATTTTACAAGTGTCAATTTTGCAAGAAAAAACTTCCGGCCGGGAATGTATTCCTCCACGAAATACACTGCGAGAAAAAGGCGGAAGAAAAGCAGAGACTTAAAGAGGCTTCACAGAGATCTAGAGGGAAGATGGATCGGAGTAAACAGAGAAATACTCTGGAGAAAACAAAAGAGGACGATTTTGATAAACTGATAGCTCTCGCGGTCGAGTCAGACGGCCGCTGTAACTTTGTGAAATGTAAGGGGAAGGTTCGTGTTGCGGGGATACAGTGCGAGTTCTGCAATCGTAGGTATTGCTTTGCCCACAGTTTGCCGGAGATCCACGGATGTGGGGAGTTGTCGAGAGCTCACGCTAAGAAGCTGGTACATAGAGAGGGGGTTGTGAGGCCTGGAAGTGGCGCGAAGGAGACAAAAACTGACCCAACGCTCAGAGCTCACCTTGAGAGGAAATTGGAAAAGAAACGCGGAGAGTTTGAGGAGAAAAGAACTAGAAAGTCTGCGAAAAAGAAATGATTTCTCGACAAAAAAGTTTTCATTTCCAGCTACATGATATTTGGCATTAAAAGCAATAATGTAGTTTTGTTTTTCAAAATTGTGTGGTAAAGCTTGCTTTCCAGCCCTTTAAATTGCCATTTAATGCATGATATGAGAATGGGTGAACCGCTCCACTCTCAGACCCGTAACCAGGGGGGGATCGGGTGGATCGGACGATCCCCCCCGCGGAACAGGGAGTTCCGCTCTACAAAATAAAAATTCAATATTTCGAATAATTCAATTTTTCGTGGCACAGTTATTGTATTATGTTGTTGTATATCACACAGTGATCATATCTGAAAGGGGGTCATCTACTTATCCATGCATTCTTCGTTATGTATGCAATGTTATGTATAGCCGGCATTTTACTGTTTCAAAACTTGTGCCTGACGGCACTATTCGATCCCCCCCGCAAAACTCGCTGGTTACGGGCCCGACTCTCCCCCTTCCATTGGGGTGTTATGGCCGAGTGGTCTAGTACGTCGAACTTAAGTTCCTGTGCTTGTACTAGAATGTAGGTTCGATTCCGGGCCGCGACGGGTTGTGGCACCTGTGCCCTTGAGCAAGGCACTCAACCACACTGCTCCCATAATTAGCGGTCCCTCCGCTGTTGGATGTGGTATATAAATAAAATTTAAAAAATTTCCTTTCAGGGGAAAGTCGTGCGTTATCATTTGCAGTTAATCAATGAGCGGACAGGGAAAAGATTGAATTGGTAGCAACTATCCAATGAAATGTTTCCACCCGAGATGATATGATGGTTTGCAAATGATTTACTTAGTTGGTTTGCATCTGGGCACACGCAAGCCACAGAGTACCAGTTATTTTGAAACAACGTGGTACATTTGACAGAGCTGAAACATCTTAAGATGGTTTTATTCTTTAACAAAAGAGTGTCGAGGTTGGTTCACTTGGTCTTATAATCATGCAGCATATACAAATAACATATATTGCACCAAAACAAAAGAACCCGACAGCAAAACGTATTAATCGTCATGGTTTATTCAAATGTAGGGAACATTTACTGTACACAAACACCTCATTTTATTTACATCAAACGGGACAGTTACTATTAAAAGAAATTAAATTTTACTTTGGACCGAGAAAAGAAATAGCTGTGGCGAAAATTTAGGACCTTAAAAAGGTCAATAGACTTTAAACATAACGGCATCATGGTTTGTTTACATGTGTGCTTTGTTCTAAAAAGCAGTCGCCGACTGTTTAGTGTCATTGCATTATCAACTTGTGCGTATTCTTAAGATATAGTTACAATTTCAATGCAGCCTAATCGTACAGTTCATTTGCAGGCAAGGGACTACAGTGTATGAAAAGTTTCATCGCAAAACACAATAAACGGCACATCAGAAAAACTGAGATAATGGTGTCGGCACGTTCATCAAACAAATTATTGGCAAACTGTGTTACTTATTGTAATCTGCTATTGACTGTAGTGCTAAAGGCCCGTCTGCACAAGCCATCATTTGTCGGGTTACATGGATGCGCTCGTCTACATGATCTAAAATATCTCAATGGCTGCTGCCCTCACATGACAGGCATTCTTTTTTGCTATTGGCCCGTTTCCTCCAACAAAGTCGGGCGATGGCTGCATGTTCCAACATGTTGGACGTTGTCTTGAGTGACGTCCACACCATCCAACATTTGGTCGTCAGACCTTGTTGGCTCGTGTAGACGGGCCGTTAGTTGTAATACAAAATGGTTTTATAGCATTTTGCAATGAAACATTTCATTGCACCCCTGTATTAAAAAAGAGACATTCCCATTGACTGGGTAATCTAAGATGGTCCATTTGAAATCAGCATTCCTGGTCTTGGTAGCAAAGCTCCTGGGGGTGGGATCTCACCGGGTGGGCCCATCACTGAAACGGACAAAGATAAGATGTGATTAGTTTATAGGGATATTGGTATGCTGTGTTTTTGGATTTTTTTTCTTTTTCAAATGACTGTTTTCACCTATTCCTGTGACAAGGTGTGTCTGTCATGCAGATACAAAATCATTCAAGCTTAATGCATACCCTCATAAAAACAGGAACCATTGTGACATTTTGATGAATTTGTAAGAATGGCCTTTTCAAATTAACAAAATTGTTTAAAGAAATATCTGTGCAATTTCTAAATAATGTGGGTAATTCCCAAAATTAGGGATCCAAAGTGTGACATGCTTTTAAAGATTTTCAAGTATGTTTAGTGATTGAAAGTGGTTTTCCAGTGGAATTTATTTATTTTTATTTCCATAAATGCCACTTAAATTTAACGTTTGTGAGTGGACAAGGCACCAAGGTTAATGCAAACTCATTCTACAGCCAATTTTCATTGGCGTAGGTAACCCAGGACACCAAATTCCTATTCAATATAATGGAACAAATTATTAACCTTTATGGTCTTTTGTTTCAAATATTTGTCAGTAATCACAGAACAATTGGTACTGTATCCTGTAATCACAGGCCATTACTGAGAATCTGTGATCATGAGTGGTGATTTTGGATGCACAGGGTGTCGTACATAACTGGGACCCCTAATTTTGGGAATTACCCATATAAAATAATTTACAAATGGTTAGACATGTCTTGGTATCATAGTCTTGAAAATATTCAAGAAAATTGTTTCATGACGTAAAGGGGGTGGGGGAGGCGACTCTAAGGTACTGTCGTTTTTAGACTCATTTCAAGTCTGAGATCGTGTATACTTCACCAATAATGGGAAGTACCCTATGCATAACTGGTACATTATACACAAAGTCAGACTTGAAATAAGTCTTAAAATGACAGGACCTACCCCCTGTAGTGTATGTCTCCACATTTTCTTACCAGGGGCCAATTTCATTGCGCTGTTAAGCACAAACATTTGCTTTATAAAATGGATGACAAGCCAAAATTATACACCAACTTGTGTTCTTCGCAAGAGTAGGAGAATACCTTTCAATACACATCACTTACAATTTTGGCTGGCAACCCATTTTGGCAAAATAAAGCAAACAAATCCTGTGCTAAGCAAATTGTTGTGCTTAGCAACACCATGAAATTTGCCCCAGTACTTACTTGGTGGTCGTGGTCCCATTCCCATGAGCCCCGGTGGATGTAGCAGTGGTCTCGGTCCATGCGGCCCCATCATAGGCCCGCCCATAGGCCCACCCATAGGCCCACCCATGGGTCCACCCATGGGACCACCCATGGGACCACCCATGGGTCCACCCATGGGTCCTCTAGGGGGCATTGGACCCCTAGGGCCACCATAGTTTGTAGGGGGTGGTACGGCAGCGCCCCCTGGGGTAGGGGGCATACCACCAGGTCCCACGCCGTCAATGAACGGATTGTGTTGGATTTTTCCCGATTGGAATGCAGCCGCTGTTAGGGGGAAAATAACAGTTTTAACGTTCATTATATCATTTGAAATTATCCCAAATTTTACTTCATGAGTTGACAAGAAAAACCTTACGCAAAGTGTTGATAGCAATGGTAACAATAACGACGTGAGCTTATTTCTAGTACACTTTGTAGGAAGTGTACTAGAAATAAACTCAGATTTTCTGAAGCATTGTTGCATCTATGCAGCTAAAATTTCTGCAGACTAGTTTACAAACATTCTTCCTTAGATATGTTATGCCCTTATTCCCAGGAATCGTTTTAACTATCAAACGATATATTAGGCCTTAAAGGCACAGGCTCGTCAGCAATGTGCGCGCGCCAGGATCGTGCCACGAAATACGCAGCTCCCTAGCAAAGGCATGGAGCTGCATATTTCGTGGCGCGAATTTGGCGTGCATTGCTGACGAGCCTGTGCCTTTAAACTAATGGCCATTTCTACTGAATGGTACATCCCCCAACAAAGATAAATGTATTATGTTGATAACGGTCTCATTTTTATTTTTATTCTAAGGAATGCATGAATTAAAGCCATCATTTGAAACAACAAAATTTGAAACCACAGGACAATAGAGTGACTTTCTTACTTGTTCTGTCAATCAAACTTTGTGCCTGTTCTTCCATCCACTTTTGGTAATAAATCCGGACGTTTTCTTTGTGTTTTCTTCCATTGCAATGCGTTTTCCTCACCGAAGGCTAAATAAGAGAAAAAGGCAATACATGTATAAGCAATACCTGATTAATTCTGTATAAAATTTGTCATCCGTAACATAAATACAACACTTTTAATGTCCCAACTCTTCAGCCTTTCTCAACAATAAGCCAGAGCTATACTCGGGATAGTTGGGCCAGCTAGAAGTTATTGTTATGAAGTCCCAATTAAAAGTTGGGACTAACTGTATGCATAATCTGTCGGTCGCACATCACGGCACTTTTGTGACCCGGTGTCATATTTATACGGGCATAGTACTGTGACTGTAGTGAAAACAAATTCGTTTATGCTTAAATACGTGTACGTGTTGCATAGACAGCGGCTTTGTTCCTTCGCTTGTCACCATAGGCACACCGTTCACTCCAGCCCTACCGGATGCGACGTGACAGCGACCGACAGAATGGGGGCATTTAAACAAAACCTTCTTTTCTGCATTACTGATACAAATGTTTAAGGTTACGCTCAATTTACGCGATTAATGTAGTTTTGGAATTTATAGGAAATAATATGCAATGTGAAATGACATTTTCAATTAAATTAAAACCATTTATTTTTTCAAGTCCCTTCCCAAGAATCTTAGTTATAAATCTTAACATGTTCTCCCTTTTACAAAGATTTTTATGAAGATTCATCTCCAATTTGATACAAGTATCAAGAAGTGTGAGGCATACTTACCGAGTCATGAGTGAGGTATGTATCGCAGTAATCACAGTAATATCTATTGTAGAATAAGACAAAACAAATGAATGTAGAACGGTAAAATTAAGCTGCTATTAACATAGGCCTACTGGCATTATTTGTACAAGTTGACTTGGTGACTTTTAACTATTAAAACGGTTTTTTTTTCAGCAGGTTTCAATAAACCCTTTTACGGTTATCGACGCCATGTTGTTCACGGGGCAGTTCGAACGTGCGTGCGCGGATCGTATACGAATGCATTGTTAGGTCACTGCATTAGCTACGATCTGCGCACGCGCGCGCACGCACACGACAACGCATGTTCGAAGTGCCCGTGAACAAGATGGCGTCGATAACCATAACCGTGAAAGGGTTTATTATTTCCACAAACCGACCCTGTTGGTCAGTTCACGTTCGCCCCCATTTCCACTATTCGCCACTTCGCCCCATCGTCGCTCCGCGTCGCGATTTCGTCACATAACGATGGTAAAACGTAAGCCATTAGTTTAATTATTCATTGTTTGGTACGTCTTGGTTTGGTACTTCACATTCTATTCTTAAACCATAACATCATGGTTACTTACTTCGGCATTTTTGTCAGAAAACGGGCAACTGCAGCGACACAAAACAACGCTTCACGCACGTTTATAGCGTACGTACCAGAAAAAAATGAACTGTGTGATATAGAGCGCCCTCTTGCGCCAAGTTTAGATTCTACCGGAGAATTTAGACTGGTTTTCGCACCTCAAATTCTACATACAAACCATTGAATTATGTATAACTCCATGATACAAACACGAATGTGGAATATGTGGTCCTTAAACCAGTCTACCGGAAAATTGTCATAGCGCCCTCAGCGGTGGCCTTTAGTGTAAGCGTCTGCACCATCGATATATAATCACTAGATGAAGCAACGACGTCTAAAATTGAAACTACCGTCCGCCATTGTACCCCACCAAATACAATGCCTAGACTGGTCATACTCTCTTCACTAGTTCACATGTGTTAAGTGGAATGCAAGCGATCGCATGGACTAGTGAGCAGTCTAGGCCAAGCATTGTTCGTAGAGTACAATGGCGACCATCCTGAGATATCAGGGAATTTCCACTCTGCAAAGCGACGTAACAATACCCTGAGGAAATACACGCAAATCTGTGGAGTGAGCCGGCTGTTGTCTTGAGCCAACTCACGCCCCAGTCATTTTGATGTAATTAAATGAAATTAGTCATGTTTTGGTCAAAATTCCAAATATCTATATTTTCTAGAAATTTGTTTGAGTTTTTGTTCTTTGTCACGTTAATCATATCGATAATTCCTGCAACATTTGTGTCTACTACGCATTTTTTAAACAAAATTAATCAGAGGGATGCGGAACGAGTAACGTAATGTCCTGTTCAATAGAAATAGCGACCAATCGGCGAGCGCGTTAGATCGGACATGGACCGTGTTTACAAACTGCGCGCACGTGTGGCACTGGTAACAAGGTCGATCGTGGAAACACCGAACGCCACATATAACAAGCCTCATGATTGGTCTAGAGAGGCGACAAGATTTCTGTCGCTAGTCCCACCGCCAAATGGGGCCTTTTTCAACAGGGCCACTTACGCTAGGAGTGAGGGAGTGCGTTAAAGGGGCACTGTTGCAAGAGGATGAATGGCGACCGGCGCATAGCCAACTGCTATTGCATACTCCATCCAGTGATTATATATCGATGGTCCGCACCCTTTCCCCGCCCCCTCCAAAAAATAATAAAAGAACCAACAACGTTGTAGTGCTAGTTTTTGTTCGTTAAGTTGTCATGATTATATTTTATTCAAATTTATTTTTCAAGGTAAATCAGCCTTTAAACACACTACACACTTAAAATAAAATTCATCTTTCGCATTAACTTAAAACAATTATTTTACAAAGATCACACAACCCAAGATGTATAAATCCACATCATGACTTCAATTTAATAACAATAATTGCAATGTTTGAGCAAGTATGTAAATTTTAAGTTAAGTTTCTAATGCGAGGAATAGGATCTAATTTTATCACACTTATTTGAAATATTTCTCTGGCAATTAAATAATCTGGATTTATTATAAAAATTGAACAAATCTGTAATGCAAAATATGAGGTATGTGAGGAATGTAGTCAAGTCCATCACAAGTCCTTACAAGTCCACGACAAGTCCCTGGGTTTTAATTAAAGTCACAAGCTATTCAAATGACTCCAACAAAGGCATTCTTTTGTGCGTGTTCATCCTCTGCTTCTTGTTACTGGACTTGTGATGGACTCGACTACAACCCTGCAGCCGATTTCACAAAAAATTGCGTACCTTGTGCAACTTTTGAAAATGGCATAAACCCCATAGGTTTGCGTGTAATTATCACAGGAATGTTGCGCAGCTTACGCAATAAAAAAGTTGCGCAATCGGCTGGGCTTATGCAGTGCGTAAGGATTCATGAAATCGGCTGCTGATGTGTACTTGCACTTGCAGAGAGCGGTTTTTACAAATGACACTAATACCGATACTAAAAAATAATGCAAAATATTTGTTTACAGTGATTATATATGAGCGTGCTTGTTTTGGAACGGCGGATCCACAATCCACATCTGGTCAGATTAGTGGCTCCACTTGTTCACCTTGCACAGATCCTGATCGACATCTGTGATCTCAGGGATCTCGAGAGGTGGTTCAGTACGAGATACAAAATGGCGACGTGAACATTGCGAAGACTTTCATGTGAGTAAATCATATTTCAATTTTTAGTGACAACTTGTGATACACGAGGCTGTTCGTTTATTCCGTCAGTCGGACGTCCTGGTAGTTTTGTGACCCGGTGTCATATCCCTTTGTACAACTCTGCAGCAGATTTCAAAAAGAATTGTGTACCTTGCGTAACTTTTGAAAATGGCATAAACCCCATAGGCTTGCGTGTAATTATCACAGGAATGTTGCGCAGCTTACGCGATAAAAAGTTGCGCATGCGGGCTTACGCAGTGCGTAAGGATTCATGAAATCGGCTGCTGGACTTGTGATAGACTCTAAGTTCGTTGTTCACCCCAAGGATCAGGAGCACTCTCATTGGCTGCCGAAGGCCGGTAATCGTCCAGTGTAGAAGTGTTCGTGCGTCGTTTGTGTATGGACGACGGTCTCATAATTTGCAACCTATAGAGATAATAAAAAATAGCAACTGAAAACAGAAAAGAGAATTGAAAATAATGGACTGTATCAAATAACTGCCATCTTGTAGGGAACATGTAGGTTGTTTAAATTGGTCAACAATGTAAGCACAAAATGTGCAACCATGGATGTCCTCATGAAACAAAGAAACTGCCCTACAAGATGGCGGCTATTCGATATGGTCTATAGCCTAATCTGGGCTATATTTTCACACTAAAACAGACTGCCTGCGAAAGCCACTACGAAGCGATTTTTTGTACAAACTGATACAGGGTGCACATCATATCCATCCAGCTTATGCAAACATGGTACTGATACTGACTAGATTTGATTGTCATGTGTCCCTGGGCAAGACACTTTGTCATGATTTGTTTCTCTTATCACAGTAAATGGGTACATGCAAGGGCAGGGAAGCTCATGTGATTAGCTGCTAATTATATGGCTATAACTGAGCCAGATGACCAGGGGTATTACCTGGTAGTACATGTAATGCACACACCTTCAGTAAATTCATACATGTACAGTGTTAAGTTTTTAGCCACTTTGCTTAGCAAACTAACTCTGCTTACTTCAGTTGGTAATCCTGTAGAAATTTTGGCTTTAATTTCCTTTCTTGTCGTACTGTCTTTCCGATGCGTCTGCATGTGAACATTGAGGGCGCTTCGCCTCTTCGCTGCGTACAGGCAGTACTGGCATTTGAACGGCCGCTCACCGGTGTGCTTGCGAACGTGGATATCTAAGCCTTTCTTGTCCACACAGGAGAATGAGCATTGATCGCACTTGAAGGGACGGATGGTCGAATGTTTCGCCATAACGTGTTTCTGAAACGGAATAAAATTACATTATCACAATAACTTTGCTGATTTTCTTGTGTGCGTGTATTTATGAGTACAGTCAAAATGTCAGCCGGTAAAATCATGTTGGTTTTCACCTAGTAACATATAGCGGAATGCCAGGTACAGTTCATCCATAATATATGTGCCCTTAAGCAAGGCACTTTGCCGCACATTGCTTCTCTCCACCCAGGATTAAAATGGGTACCTGAGAGGGTAGTGAATGTTGATGTGTTTGATTAGCCGTTGAGCGCCAGGTAGGCAGCTAGGGATGTATACTTCCCAGGGGAGCTGAGATGTATATGGAGTGATTTAAGGCCTTGCAAGTCCGGACAACTTCATGGGTCTCAGTGCTGTAGTCAAGGCTTTCACTAGGCCATCACAAGGCCCTGCAAGTCATCATAACTCCATGGGTCTCAGGGCTGCAGTCAAGGCTTTAACTAGGCCATCACAGAGCCATGCAAGTCTTCACAACTCCATGGGTCTCAGTGCTGTAGTCAAGGCTTTCACTATAGGCCATCACAAGGCCCTGCAAGTCATCATAACTCCATGGGTCTCAGGGCTGCAGTCAAGGCTTTAACTAGGCCATCACAGAGCCATGCAAGTCTTCACAACTCCATGGGTCTCAGTGCTGTAGTCAAGGCTTTCACTATAGGCCATCACAAGGCCCTGCAAGTCATCATAACTCCATGGGTCTCAGGGCTGCAGCCAAGGCTTTAACAAGGCCATCACAAGGCCCTGCAAGCCCTCACAACTCCATGGGTCAACGGTCAAGCCAAAAGCTACATAACTGAAACAATCTTTTCTGCATGTAATTCATTCTTTGTGATAGCTAGATGGAGTGTAATTGGAGTTTTAAGAATTGGTTTCCTTTAGATTGCCTTGTGAAAGCCTCGAGTACAGCATTGTTAAATAGTTTACATATTAACCTTAAGTGTGCTTCCGTCTGCACTAGCATAATCACACACTTTACACTTGTATGGTTTCTCTCCCGTGTGTTTTCGCATATGAACCAGAAAGTTGTCGCGTTTTTTCGTACTGTAACCGCAATGTTCACAGACTAGAGGATTAAGGGCGTTCTTATGCATAGGCGAAGAGTAATGTTTGGCAAGACGTTCTGCACTGACGTAAGACTTCTTACAGAGCTCACAGAAGAATTGGGATTGATGCGTAGCTTGGTGGATAACGATTCGTGCTTCAAAGGGCGTGCTGTAGTCGCACATGCGGCAGTTGAATGCCTGTCGTACCTCATCGTGTTTCTTAGATACGTGGTACTTAACGCTCGCCTTTGTTGCTAGTTCTTCGCCACAAATCTCACATAGAAACTTGCGTAATCGTCTGTGTTTCTTCTGGACGTGGCGTTCAAGCTCTGCGCGCGATTTATATCGAGCGTGGCAGGAGGAGCAGGGGAAGTTCTTAGTGCCGCGGTAGGAGCGGTTTGAGAACGGCGAATCGATGCCGAGAGACACCCCAGTCGGGATGACGGCTTTGCTCTTTTTGCTTTTCTTGAATTGAATAGCTGTCGGTGGTCCGTTTCCCGGGCTGTGTTGGAGGACTGTTATAGTAGTAGCCTGTGGATTGGATTGCGATGCCGTGTTAGCGATGTCCTGAATATCGTAAGATTGACTCCCCGTCCCAACGCCAATCTGAACGGGAATCGGCTTCATGACCACTTTACCAGGGCTCTCGCAGAGATTGTCTTGAGGGCACTTGTCAAGATGCTTGTCACTCTCTTCATCTTCAATGGTATCTCCCCCATCATCCCCCTTTTCTTCTTCGCTGTCTTTGTTCGAATCAATCTTAAGAGTTTTGGCAAGCTCCGCTTCATCAACCGTCAAAAGAGGTGCTTTTTGGGATGGGCTAAGAGACTCTAAAATGTCCACTTTTGGGACAGATGATTCCACTTCTATCTCTCTAGTCAAAACCTCCGGGACTGACACCGACCCTGTGCCAACTGGCAGATTAGAGTCAGTGTTGTCTTGTGTCCGTTTCATTTCTTTAGATTTCAATGAATCTGTGTCAGTCTCATTCCCAATACCCATTAATAACTCCAGAGCATTAACAATTGCTGACGAGGGATTGACTTCGCTAGAAGTGAGGACCTGACTGTCTTGCGACTGACCGACTGCAGCATCTGAATAATGTACAACAGGTGTATTTTGGAGAGTAGCCATTTGTTCCCCTCCAGCATACACTGCAGACAGGACAGGTGGAGTGCTGTTTGTGATGTTGTCCAATGCTTGATTACTGTTTAATTCAGCCCCTGGTTTGTTTAAACTCATTACTTCAACCCCCTCTGCAGCCGGGAAGTGTTTCCCCCTCATGTGCAAAGCCATGACTCCCTTCGAGGCACTATGAAATTTGCAGAGTTTACAGCGGTAGACCTCTACCAAGAAAAAATCCATGTGCTCCGCAAAGCTTTCAAAATCTTTTGACTGCTGGTCGGTCGGCTGCTGTGTCTTTAAGACAGTGAATTTGGGGGCGGGGTTATGCGCGACAGGGGCGTGCATCACAGGCTCAACTACGAACGGACCACCAACGGGAGCAGGCGCGCCAGTGACACTGCCCAGGGCCGGCGCGCCGCCGGCCCCCGTGACTTGCACTGGCTGGGCCGGTAGGACTGCGACCGTTTGACTACGTTGATTCTCTGTCAACAAGTCCGTCACGGCAGCAATCGGTATATTTTGAGCTATCGCAAGGTGCTGCTGTGGGAGAATTCGACATTGTCCTTGATTTAACCAATCGTCACTGCCGGTCGGAACTGTCATCCCGGTCCCGCTTTCCACAACGATCGAGTTGGATGTTGAAGTTTTTGGCGAACCGCTTTCCATGATCAGCAAAGCAGGTTAAAACCCGTCAGTTATTTCCGAAATCCAATTTTCTGTACGATTTATCATCGTAACTTTGACCCGAACGCCCCCGGTAAATCCAGGTCCCTTGATTTTACAAATTTGCCGCGAAATGAAGTTTATTTCCCCAAAGTCAGGGAGGATTTTGAGTAACATAAGGGGTCTCATCCTTTCAAAAAAATTTCAACATGGCTGCGTAGCTGAACATGTAGCATATAGCTATTTCGTGTGCAAATATACGGTACATTATGCGTGTACCTAATTTACATAATTTATGTAGGATAATTGAGCATCTAAAACAGTGGACAATAAACCTCAAAATGGTTCGTGTTATTTTGCACCAAATTTGTATTTGTAAATTCGTACTTTACAGAACATTTCATCAATGAAGGATTGATGAGTAACATGATCTAAACACTTGTTTACCAAAAATTGGTAACATAAAACAGCCGTTGAGCAACTACTTGGCAACCGTATCAAAAACAACATCGACATCCTGCGCGTGCTCAGTCAGTGACAGGTTGAAGACAGGTGAATGAATGGAAAATTAACTGGGAAAACATTCCGCACGTGGAACACGCTTCTGGCTTGACTTGAACTGCGTTTGGGAAGATTTTGGCCGCTTACTCATCGTGAATTTCAGAGGTAAGTGAAAATTGTTTTCCATGTTTTCTGGAATTCGGTAGCGCACGGCACTTAGGCTACCCCTAGAACTATGGGGGATACTTATCCCCCATAGGTCATGTGGTTTTTTTCCAATATGGCAGCGCCTGAAGTTTAAGATCGGACAGAAACTTTTCTTGCTAGCGCAATAATCCGCTGCCCAATCGCCACCAAACTCCGTCTGATAGTTCTTGAGACACTCACCTTGCGTGTGTCTACGGAATTTCAGTACTATATTTGTCCATTAAATTGTCCAGAGATTATGTTTCAAAATCAACGGGTACATGTGCGATCCATCCACATGTGCGTGTTTCAGGCGCCTGAACCACGCATGTGGATGATCGCACATGTACCCGTTGATTTTGAAACATAATTTTTGGACAATTTAATGGACAAATAGTACTGAAATTCCGTAGATACACGCAAGGTGAGTGTCTCAAGAACTATCAGACGGAGTTTGGTGGTGATTGGGCAGCGGATTATTGCGCTAGCAAGAAAAGTTTCTGTCCGATCTTAAACTTCAGGCGCCGCCATATTGGAAAAAAACCACATGACCTATGGGGGATAAGTATCCCCCATAGTTCTAGGGGTACACTTAGGCCAAACAAAATAAATAATGCGTTTACGGTAAATTTCATTTTTTTTTTACATTTCACTTTCAGTTCATGCATTTGCGTGTTGTTTTGCAATGTTTGAAACTCACTAGGCCTATAGTATTTTTACTATGTTCATGTACAAGTGTAGAAAATGTTATGTTCGTTGGAAATTATTGCAAATAGGCCCCTTGCTCATTTAAAATTATCAACTTGAAAATTGGCAATAAAAAGTTTGAGGTCGGCAATTTGGCCTAACAAATTCCAGGTAGGTCGGGTTACCGTATTAAAACACACCATTTATTTTGTTTGGCCTTATCGATTTATGCGCATGCTACATTATACGAGGGGTGCGTTCAAGATGCTTACACAGTGTTAAACACGGGGTTCCCCACACCAGGGGAAGCTCTCAAAAGAACAACAGGGGGTTTCGCTCTGAATTCTGAATAACGAGCACGGCTGTATACCCACTAGACCACACGTGCCTAAATGCATAAATGTCAGCCTTTTAGGACAAACCCGTCTCTGAAATCAGTGGTGATCGTGTTAAAAGCTCTAGTCTTTCAGTTAATTTGAAAACGTCTTGCCTTAATTTTTTAATGTGTCCTGCCGAGAGATAGATGCAGTCATGCTGTCTGGACTGACAATGATTGATCATAAAGCGCAGAACTCGTGCAAAATTTATGGTCTTTATAATGTTTTCTCAACTCTGCAATAAACAGAATCGACTGCAACTTGTGCAAGCCGGTTAGCCAGCCTTTTACTAATGTTCCTGAGATTTTAAGCCTAACAACAAAATTGATCGGGACAAAAGGATACACTAATGCTGGCGAGTTGAGGAAATGGATGCATTTACCCATTACATGATTTGATATGTACTGTGAGTCGAGTGATATTGATAAAGATAGATGTGCAGTGTTCTCCAACTATAAAATTGAAAGCTTGGCGAACACTGGAGAACACTGGATGTGTCTCGGTCTGTGAAAATGTGTTTGATGTAGGAAAGGTTTTTTTTGTTTTTGTTTTTATTTACAAATGAGCTTTAAATTTTAGGATTTTATTTGTTGAGGCCAAATTCGTGCCACGAAATACGCAGCTCCATGCCTTTGCTATGGAGGTGCGTATTTCGTGGCACGAATTTAGCCTCACGCGCGCATTGACGAGCCTCTGCCTTTAAAATGATTTTAAAAGTATTTGTATGAAATTTGTGCCAGAGTTAACATAAAATTATTGAAGCTTTGTAGAATCCTAAAAATTGAAATGAGTCCATTTGCCAAAAAAAACCAAAAAACAAGTTCATTATATTCGATGGGTCTTTTCTAGGGTCTAGAGGTCATTATAGCTATCGAGATAATATTTTGGCCAGTTGGCTTCATAGCTCAATTGGTAGGGGATCTGCACGTTAAGCAGAAGGTCCGCGGTTCGAATCCCGGTGGAGCTACGTTGCTTTTCACTGCATCCAGATTTTTCCAAACTCATATGGACGTTTGTCTACATTTGTATCGAAGATAATATTTTCCTATCTCTTCTTTAAAAAAATAAATAAAAAGAGTTCTAAGATAAAAGCGTTATTTCTCAAAAAAGTTATTTCTCAAAGACAGAGATCAGTAAAACACTTTGCTGCACCTACGACAGCCAATGGCATCTGAACGCTCGGTGCTTTTTCATTTTATGACAAACCCCAAACTGTAAGCTACTAGTACCTTTTAACTCTGTTTTATTAGCTAACATACTGTCTAAAAATAACCAGTTATTTTCTGTGAAATTTCACCGGCTACTCTGTCATAATTTGCTGCCAGTTACTTTTTTGATTTTACAAAAGAAATCTTGTATATTCCCTAATTGGGAACGCGTGTGGTCTAGTGGGTATGAAGCGGGACTCCCAATCAGAGGTTGGAGGTTCGAGCCCCACTTCGACCAACGTGTCTGTGTCTCTGGGCAAGGCACCCTATCCCAGTTGCCTCGTCAACCCAAGCGATATGGGAAGCTGTTATGGGGAATGCCACAATCTAACTGCTGATAGGGTTGTGCGCCTTGGCCGGGTTGCCACCTAGTTGAAGCGAAATGGTTCTGGTGATTTCCTGATGGCAGCGGTAATAATGGCAACAGCCGCCTCGGAATATGTCTACATAGATAGATGGCGCTTTACAAATGCTTGTATTATTATTATTATTATTAGTATCAGAATTACTTTAAAATCTCTTGTGTACACAACTGACAACTCATATTTTTTCACCCGTTACTCCAAAATTTTTGGACAACACTGCTGTTTTATTGCCTAATTAATTTGCAATTGAAAGCCACGTCTGCAGTAGACTGCATATAACATTTCCAGTATTGCCTGAACAAACTCGTCAAAATTGGTTTCTGAAGGGACGTTTGATTCACATGTAATCAACCAGAAAGAGTGCCGTTATCCTGAGGCAGTAAACTAACGGTTTGGACATTCTCTGCAGCAGTCTCGCATAATGCCGGAAATGCCATTTGGCTGTGCAGTGTAAAAAATCTGATTGGATTTTATTTGATTCAAATTTATTTGGACTGGGGCTATTGATTAAATGCTGCAGTGTCACATTTGGTGTACACATATTTTAAATAAAATTTGGAATATTAAACAGGAGGTGTACAGTATTCCATTTAATTCTACTAATAATTAAGCTGATTTTAGGCTTTCTATGTTATCGTCAATTGAGATGAGAGAAAAATCATTTCATTTCAATTGTTTCATTCCAATCGAAGAGAGAAAAATTGTTTCATTTCAATGGTGATCAGGCACCATACCAGATGTTGCATTTGTTTCTTTGCCCAGTTGCGCTACCATGCAACACTGAGAGAAAAAATTGGGTCCATAGGGAAAACCTGAAGGAGTATACCAACTGTGCCTTATAGCTCAGCTGGTAGAAAGTCTGCCCGGTGAGTCAGCAGTCTCAGGTTCGAATCCTGATAATTTCGCTGTGCATGCGCACACCGTGACATAGCCCCTTTAAGGTTCTCAGGCGGGGCAACTAATGCAAGACAAACAGTAACATCTATAATGTAGTATGTATGGACCTGAACTTGATAATTAAGTCATCTTGATTAATAACAAGATAATTTTATTTTAATCCGAAATATTACCGATGTATTGCCTGGTGCATATAAACCTTCATGAGAATCGGAGAATAGTGTTTTCAACGTCGTCAACCCAATTAATTTTGATGATAAACTCTGCAATTGATGCAATTTGTGTTAAAATTACCCGTTGTTAAGCTATTCTTGTTAGGAACACAAATTGACTTACAATTTTGACTATTAACCCATTTTTATAAAGCAAACAAATGTTTGATTAAGCAATTCTTTAGCAGAAATGTTTGCTTAATCAAAAATTTGTTTGCATTATAAAAATGGGTCAGTAGTCGCAATTGCACGCCAATTTGTGTTTTTTTTCACAAGAATATCTGAGTTGACATAATATTTTGACTACTAACCCATTTTTATAAAGCAAACAAATTTTTGATTAAGCAAATATTTTTGGTTAACAGCTTTATGAAATTAGCCCCTGGTATATGAAATTGGCCCCAGGTGTATTTTACGTGTACATACGTACACGTATGCTTGTACAATATGTTCATAATGGCTCTGGAACAAGTGTATTTATGACTGTCACACGGAAAAGCGTTTTGTTTGAACACAACGAGCACTCTTGCACTTGACCTTCATGCAACAATTTACTATAGTCTACCATAGCTCCTCTTTTATATAGAGTGTACACTCGTTGTACATGTATAGTGTGTGCACAGCAGGCCGTCAAACCGTATTTGCCACTAGGTATTGATTTGTTTGTCCGTTGCCATGGCAGCGTTCAAGTCAGTTTCACTTGAATGGTTAGAGAAAAATTATATGCATGAATGTGAGAAAAATGGATGTATAATTACTGTGTATAGTGTATTGTACGATTGAGTACATGGTACATTAGTGAAGTCTTTGTCTTGCCTTTGTGGTTATATTTATTTATTTATTTATTTTTATTTATTTATTTAACCAAATCCAACAGTGAATAAATCAGCATTTACTGGAAAGGTACAAATAAAGTATGACATAAAACATAAATATGAAAAAAACCAGGAATTAAAGTAGGTTATGTACATTAAAAAGAAAATTTGAAATTGATAAATATTCAGTAATTTGAATTATATATACAAGAAAACAAATTTCGTCAGTAAAACCAACAAGAAGGCTAAATTTTGACAATTTGAAAAATGGGTGAAATAAATAAAACTAAATGTATCCCAGCTGTTACAATGTACATGTATACAGGAGAGAAATTGAAGCTTATGAACTGCTAGGGTTAAGGGCTTGGTAAACCTCCCTGCGGAAGCATTCAAGATTTGCCGCACCAAACACATCGCACCTTCCATGGAGCCCGCTATATTACGGTATGGTACATCATTGCAGTGATTCGGTAACACCAAAAGGAGGTGCAGTTTAGAAAGTCACATACTATGCTGTTGTTGCTATGTGGTGCACACCATTGCCTACTAAATAACAGTCTTGTTGCATTATGCCATTCTATCCTACGGTGAACACGGTATCGATTCTGTACTTCACGCCTGCTGCATGTACCACATAGCAACAAAAATTTAGTCTGGTCAAGTGGATACTAAGTAAAGGCTGATTCACAAAACCCAATCTATCTAAATTCTCCTTTAACTCTATGAAATGGTAAACATCGTCAAATTAATTTGGGCATCTGTGCTTAATACTCGAGTTTCATAAAGCTCACGGTAAAGTAGAATGTATACGCTGGAAGCCAGCTCTGCAAAACATTATGTACAAACACTCGGTATTAAATTAAATTATGACGTTCGTACGAATATTACGTGTCTTATTCGCTAAGAGACGCGGATGTGCATTAGCAACTAAATGCAATTAACTACTGCTAAAACTAATCAAGCAAAATACTCAGAGTGCAATCTTGTGTGTCTTGGATGCTGTCTGATCTTGGAAGAAAGACTGAAAGACGCTTAGTGTTTTAAGGGCAGTTTGGGATTCCCGTGTTGAGAAAGCGTGCTCAGGTTTAAGGAAAATTATTTAGGGGTCCAAAAGTGTGACATTTGGTGTCCCCCGTTACACCTGAAATGTGTTATTTTTCGTACAAAAATCATTAAAATGGCTTTTAAGCCATTTTGTATGAATTGTACTTTATGTACTCACTCTTTGAGATAGAAAGTATTTAAATAATGTGTCCTGAATTTACAAAAACAAGATGTAAAATGTAACAGGGGAAACTAACATTGGACCCCTAATTTATAGAAAGACCCTACAGCACCATGAATATCGCACGTTCAGAGGCCAAGTGTTTTCCGGGCTCGAAATTATATAAGAACAATATAACCCCTAAATTTATCTCGGCAAGATGATACTTTTGAGGAGTTCTATGCAGCAACATTTTTTTTTTTTAGTGGGGGGCGGTGGAGGATTTGTTGTGGTCACTAGTCCATCTCTGCATGTGGCCCTGGTTCTAATCCTGTTCGGATCAGTATATGTTGATTGGATTTTAATCCCTACTTTATACTGTTGGTATGGGGTCCACCCCCGTGCATGCCCCTCACCTCTAAACCTAGCTGTACTTTTCTTCGTCGTCTTCTCTCAAATACCCATCTGTATTAAACTGACATCGAAGCTGTTGATTTTGTGGAGCACGTGTGGTCTAGTAGTTATAAGCAGAAGGTTCGCCCTAGAGGTTGAGGTTCCAAGCTCCACTGTGACCAATGTGACTGTGTCCAGGCACTTAATCCCTCATCAACCCAAGCGATATTTGGGGAGCTGTTAGGGGGATGTACATGTAGAAGTGATGATAGGGTTGTGTGTCTTGGCCAGGTAGCCACCTAGTTGAAGTGAAATGGTTCTGGTGATTTCCTGATGGCAGTGGTAATAATGGCAACAGTGCCAGGAGTACCCTGTAGGGGGAATGCCACAATCTACGGTAACTGCTGATAGGGTTGTGCGCCTTGACCAGGTAGCCACCTATAGTTGAAGCGAAATGGTTCTGGTGATTCCCTGATGGCAGCGGTAATAATGGCAACAGCACCAGGAGTACCCTGCAGGAGGAATGCCACAGTGCTGATAGGGTTGTGCACCTTGGCCAGGTAGCCACCTAGTTGAAGCAAAATGGTTCTGGTGATTCCCTGATGTCAGTGGTAATAATGGCAACATTGCCAGGAGTACCCTGTAGGGGGAATGCCACAATCCAAGTGCTGATAGGGTTGTGCGCCTTGGCCAGGCAGCCACCTAGTTGAAGCAAAATGGTTCTGGTGATTCCCTGATGGCAGCGGTAATAATGGCAACAGCGCCAGGAGTACCCTGCAGGGTGGACATGTGCGCTATATAAGAATCTACCATTATTTTATTGTTATTATATGAAATAAATAAACTATTTCTTTTTGTCCATTTCAGCATTTTGTTCACCATGCCCAAACCGACGTTCTTAACATCTTAGAGAGCAATCGCTACATCTAGCGATGATGAACTCTGTAGCAGTCTGGGATGCTATGATGAGCGGTCCATCAGCGGCACCTCGGCCAATCCGGACCATGGACCCGAGGCCACCGTATGCAGTGGACAGACCAAGACCACAATCGGGTATCATGCTCCATTGTTCTGCATTGTCACCTACTTTTAGTTTTTTTCAGAATATATTTAATTTTTTAGATATATAATTGTACTTTTAATTCCATCACAAGTCCCTGCAAGTTCTCACAGGGATGGTTCTTAATTAATGTCAGCATTATGCACCTATCAATTGTCCCCCCCCCCCCCCCCCCCCCCGGGCTATTGGGGATTGTCACTTTTTTTGTGACAAAATCCCCACCCCTGGGGCAACATTTAGATGACAAAAATCCCCACCCTCGGATGCAAAACATGCGCGTCTTATATACAAATACACAGAAAATTTTATTTCAAAGGGTCAAATGCCCTATTGTGGGGCATGAAAAACGTGACCAAACCCCCACCTAGGGGGATTCATCACAAGTCGTCACATTTTCTTGGACTACGTACACAAATGTAACAAGTTTTTTGTTTGTTCACCCCCCAACCTCCCCCCCCCCCCCCCCCTCCCCCCTCAGATTATTCGGGTTTCTGGGTTAATTAATTCCATTAGGCCATTGTGCATGATTCTCTACATGTAGCCCTAGCTGTGTCTGTGACATTTTGCAAAACAATAGAAAAGGCTTCCATGTCTGCTATGGTGATCGCCATGACAACTACAGTATAATAGAGACATGAATAACCTCTCATGACTACACTTGTCAGATTTTGACAAGCTCGATGATTTTAACCCAGTTTTCAGTTGCAATATATCTAACAGCCCCACTTCAAAACACACAAGGAGATATAGGTAACACTAACGGGGAAAAAATCTGGTCGCAATTTCACCATCTGTCGGTGCTGTGCTATTTAATATACTACACAGTCAAGTTTGAATTGGCTTACTGTAAGAGCTGAAATATTCGCGGTGGTTTTATTTTCGCGCATTTCGCGCACCAGACAGAGCCCGCGAAAATAACAACCCGCGAAAATATTGTTTGCAACAATTGTGGCGATCCCTGTTAAGGTGGCATAATTTCCATCCGCGAAAATAACAACTCGCGAAAATGTCAGTGATGTTGAAATGCGCGAAAATATCTGTACGCGAAAATATTCGCTTTTACAGTATAATCTATGGTTCCAAAATTCATTGGAAAGGCAAGTGGTCTGGTGCCTTTCTATTGATGGTTCCATTTTACAGAAATGATTCAGGGGACGTGACAACAAAATTACTTTCACATAAATACTATAAGGTCAACACTGAACGCTTTAATACAGGGTACGGTTTATCGCGACTGCCCAAAACAAATGGAAATCATTCAACTAATCAGGGGCTGATTTAATTTACAAAGCGCTAAGATGCATCTTAGGAAGGGTCACTCTTCTTATCTTGGTATAGAAATTAGGAAGCATTGAACTCGTCTTAACTTTTGTGAAATCAATCCCAGGTCTCAGTGGCTAGTTGATCATTTGTACTAACTTGCGAGAACTGTTACTTGATTTAAATACATGACCAGGGGCAAATTTCACAAAGCGTTAAGACACGTCTTGGGAAGGGTCACTCTTCTTATCTTAGAACGTTGGTATGGGAATTAGGAGGCAATGAACTCGTCCTAACTTTTGTGAAATTAATCCCAGGTGTCAGTGGTTAGTTGATAATTTGTACTAACTGGCGAGACCTGTTACTTGATTTAAATACTTGACCTGGGGCCGATATCACAAAGCGCTAAGACGCGTCTTAGGAAGGGTCACTCTTCTTATCTTGGTACGTTGGTATGGGAATTAGGAGGCATTGAACTCGTCCTAACTTTTGTGAAATCGATCCCAGGTCCCAGTGGTTAGTTAATAATTTTTACAACTGGAGAGACCTGTTACTTGATTTAAATACATTACTTTTGCGACCCTAGTGCATCAAGGAGTCTTTTTGTCTCTTTTAGCCCCAAGCCGCAAGTCCGTTTCACCCACCAAGCCGTTATGGAGAGACAGTCGCTCAGATTCCAGCCCCCAAAAGCAGCGACGCTTCACCACATCGCTCAGGAGTAGTAGTGCAAACCAGGACTCCTACGTCAGCCACCGCGCCCCTTTTGCTGGTCAGTTGGCCTAAAATATATAGCACACCCAAGTAGACCAAAGTAGAAGTGTTGCAGTGGCAGATATGGAGGGGGGAGGGGGTCGAGTAGGTTGCAAGAGCTCTCTTGAGCAGCAAACTAATATTAGGGAACGTGAACGAGAAGAAGCCGCTAAATTACCTTAGATTGCAGGAAAAAACACTTAATTTTCAAAATTTTTGGGACCCCTGTCAGGACGTGTTTTCGGCACACAATAGGAGCCACATGGTAGCGCAACTGGGCAAAGTAACGAACACAACATCTGGTATGGTGCCTGATCACCATTTTAATGAAACAACCAAACTTGGGATGAGAACAAAATTGTAAGGGCCTTATCGGGATAAAAAAGAAAAAACTCTTGACAATGGGAAAATTAAGTTTTTCCAAACTTCAGTTTATAAACTAAATAATTTTTGTAGTTATTGATGTTAAATCATATTCCTTGTTCATCGCACAGCCAAGAGACTACACACACTAAATCTCGAGAGACAAATGACGACGGGAACTTACCCTCGCGTGGAGAACGGCCGCACGGTGACCATGCCTGAGTATGACCCATTCGGAGATCGCCACCTGACGGATTACTTTGCGCGGAAATTTGGAATTGGTTCACCAAGACCACCATCGGGGGTAATGTGTTCAATTTGAGAGTTTGAATTTTTATTAATAAAACAAAAGTTAACCGTAATATTTAATTCAGTAATTTTTTGCTTTTTGTTTGATTCAGTGCAACAGACTATAAGTTCAAATTGACTAATCTCGTGAACTACACAACCAATAGACCGTATCAAATTGCCGCCATTTCGTGGGGCAGTTTCTTTGTTCCTTGAGGACATGCATGGTTGCACATATTGTGCTTACATTGTTGAACGGTTTAAGTAACAAAAGGTGTCCACGAAATGGCGGCTGTTGGATACGGTCTATAAGCTGGCTACCCCAGGTTTAAAAGCTTATGACCCTTTGCACCGGCGGCCTTGGCGGGGGCAGGTTTCATATTTAAATGATGTGACAATATATCCACAATGTGCCTACTGGTGTATGAGGCATGGTGACAATGTGACTGCTCCCTGTCATGGCCGCCCGTACAAAGGTACTATTACATGCTCTATTATTTTAGCATAAAATCCCAATATTGATGGGGTATACTTTCATAGCCTTTTTGTTGTAACAAGTCACAAATGTCTCATTGTTCAAAATTAAGATTCAGTGTAAATATTCACAAGTATAATATTGTAGTTTTAGTAAAACTGTAATCCTCTATGTTTGTTTTCTGAAGGTTAAAAGACGACCGGCTAGCGCTAATGGCCGGACAAGTACAAGTCGGAATGGCTACCGAAATTCATCCACAGGGTCAGAATGCATGTACAGGGTATCGGTCAAAACTGGAGATAAGAAAAGCTGTGGAACGGCAGCAAATGTAAGATTTGAACAATTTACTTATAGAATACAAACTGCACACTTGCTAAATTAATCATAAATAAATAAGATTATTTCAACCTTGTTAATAAGACATCCTATTTTTATTTAAAAAAACCTAACCAAACATAAATTATATAAATGTGTGTGCACGCATTTTTTTTTACCAGTCATACTCATCATACCTGCCAACTAGTACGATTTTATCGTATTTGTTACGATTTTTAAGTATTAAAAGTGTTGAAAATCGTAACAATCATAACGGTCGACTTGACCTGACTCTCCGCGCGCGCCCCATGTGTTTTGTACATGAAAACGGTGCAGTACCAGGTCAACTTGACCGTTGTACCAACTCGACCGTTGCAAGATTCACTACAGTACATTTTTTTACTCGGCAATGTTGGCAGGTATGACTCATATGAGTGGAACAAGGTCCCTGACTGCTGTGGCATTATGGCTATGTTTTCTATGTAGTACAGCCAGGGAACCAGCCTAATAGGATGGTGATTTTGCACAATTTCTTGAAAGCATGGACACAGTTTTCCATTGTTTTCTCGGAACGTAGATGAGGTACTGAGCTGACTTATACACAGGTTGGTTTTTATCATACACATCCTCAATCACACATGGAGATAAGGGAAGACACACAAATCTAACCGCTGGTGCCGAAAGAGGTACAGGTTTTTGTTTCTTTAGTGGTAGCGCCTGCACGAAGGGACAAAACCACAATCTTTCTCCCTTCTTGCAAGCGGTACCGCTAAAAAAACGCTGTCACCACTGTCGGTACCGGCGGTTAGATTTGTGTGTCTTCCCTAACGCCATTTGTAACAGTTTCCCAATCATGTAAGGCCAAACAAAATAAATGGTGCATTTACGGTAACGGCCTAAAACAAATCCAGGTAGGTAGGTAGGAAAACAATTTTATTTTGTCATTTTTTTTACAATTTAGTTCATGCATTTGCGTGTTGTTTTGCCATGTTTGAAACTCACTATTAACACTATTAAACATGTTCATGTACAAGTGCAGAAAATGTTCTTTGGAAATTATTGCAAATTGTGCTCATTTAAAATTATCAACTTGAAAATTGGCAATAAAAAGTTTGAGGTCGGCAATTTGGCCTGAAAAATTCCAGGTAAGTCGGGTTACCGTAAACACACAATTTATTTTGTTTGGCCTAATCTATCTTTATTGTCTCTCTGTCTTTTCTCTTTTCTTCAAGGTTTTCATTCAGCTGAAAGGCAGTAAGAGCAAGACCGCCAAACGGAAACTCTGCAAGAAATCGAACAAGACGCAGTCGGGTTTCATGAAGATCAAGTACAGTCGCAACACCACCAAAGTCTTCAAACTTAAGATGCAAGATGTTGGAGAGATACAGACACTTACAGTTGAAGTAAGAAATTACAATATTCAGCACGTTGTCTTGTTTTTAGTTTTTATTTTATTTAATGTGTTTTAACGAACTTCAAATCACAGCCTGTAGACTGACTTGCATGAATCTTACAAGTATCTTCCACATAAACATTGAGATATATCGAGTTTTGTCACAAATGTAATTGGTGACTTCAATTCTCTCAAAATAAAACTTAAAGGCACAGGCACGTCAGAAATGCGAGCGCGCCAAATTCATGCCACAAAATACGCAGCTCCATGCCTTTGCTTTGGAGCTGCGTATTTCGTGGCACGAATTTGGCGCGCGCGCATTGCTGACGAGCCTGTGCCTTTAATAATAAATTGTTCCACACACAGGCACTTAATATTTATGATTTTTCAAATTAATTAGTTACGATTAACTTCATCTAGTTAATTGGAAATAAAATCTACTGAAGTGATATTCGAACCTGCTGCTCAACACAAGCCAGCTCGGTGGTTGAGTGGTTAAGACATCTGCCTAGTATGCAGGAGGTCGTGGGTTTGAGTCCCACCCGAGCATGCTACAAGTTTTTAGCGTGTTTTTGGGAAAGTGTATAGTGCATATATCACATCATGTATGGGCATATTACACTACTCATAATAAGTTAGGGATATTGTGGGGTGTACGCAGATATTTCATTGAGGGTATGCATTCCGTTTTAATGATTTTGTATATGATTAGACAATTGTATCTGCATGACAGACACACCTTGTCACAGGAATAGGTGGAAACGGTCATTTCAAAAGAAAAAAAATCAAACATTGACAACATACCAATATCCCTAACCTATCAATTGTGAGTAGAGTACATTAATTTAACACCGTATGGACCCGAAACGTTAACTATGTTATTTCAACATGCTCTTACGTCAACAGCACGACGGGTTAGAGAAAGCCGACAGTTGGTACTTAGATGAGATTGAAGTAACCAACCTAGCTAGTAAGCAGACATGGTTGTTTCACTGCGGACAATGGCTGTCATTGTTTGAGAATGATTGTCAACTTAGGAGGATCCTTAAAGCATTGGATCCAAAGAAACACGGAAAAACAGGTATGGTTATCTTTAAGCAAATTTAAGCCATGACTATAGACCATATCGAATAGCTGCCATCTTGTAGGGCAACTTTTGTTGTTTAAATTGGTCAACAATGTAAGCACAAAATGTGCAACCATGCATGTCCTCACTGAAAATAAAAACTGCTCTACAAGATAGTAGCTATTCAATACGGTCTATAATTAACCCTTTAATGTACATATTGTTTGGGCATGCTTAATGCAAAGCATATGCTTAACCACTTGATGCTTGAGGACGTGTAAACACGTTCTGGCAATGTACACAATGTATACAGTAGTCACAAGGGCGGTTGACTCAGAGTGTTGAAAAGTATGATCTTTTGGTGAGAAGATTTATACAACTTAATATAAACTCCTCAAAAAAAGTTTGGAAAGTCAAGTTTGACTGACGATTTCTCTCTTGTTGCAAAATAATTTTCCTTGAATTTTATATCATTGGAAAGCCCTGTTATTTCTCTTTACAATGATGTGTCATTTGTTATGATTAAGCAATTGGGGATGTGCAGCACAGCTGAATACGGGGGCGGGTGTAAAGTGAAATGTCACAAAATGCATTGCTATTGTCAAAAAGTGCATTGACACATTCCCATCCTCCAAGCAAAAGGGGAATGCACTGCATGACAATAGCAGTGAATTTTGTGACATTTCACTTTCCACCCACCCCTGTTTTCTGCAATACTGCACATCCCTCAATTGATTAATCATAACAAATGACACATCACTGTAAAGAGGAATAACAGGGCTTTCCAATGATACCAAATTCAAGGGAAATGATTTAGTAACAAGAGAGAAATCGTCAGTCAAACTTGACTTTCCGAACATTTTTTGAGGAGTTTAGATTTGACTCTCAAGAGTCGGTGTTTGTGGTGCTTAACCTAGTCTCAACTTTTGGCCAATCACATTTGCCTTTTTAAAAAATTGTTATATATTTTACGTGAACAGAATACGAGATTGTGACGATTACCGGTGATGTGAAGGGAGCAGGGAGTGACTCCAACGTGTACATTACGTTGTTCGGTATGCGTGGCACCAGTCGTAAGCAGCAGCTGAAACCACGTCAGGGAGTTGACCCTTTTGAGAGAGGAAATAGTGATATTTTCACATTCAAGTGCCATAACGTAGGACCACTCAGGAAAATCAGGTACTTTTTTATTTTTTATTTATTTTATTCATGAAAATTATCCTTATAATGACTTAATAACCACCAAAACGTGTAAATATTTGGAAGGGAAGTAATTTTAGGATTTCAACAATTTCAACAATTTCCTTGAAAATACTTAATTTTTTTCTGCCCTGTTCCATAGATTTAACACACGGCATCTCAGTGGTGACCAGTGAACGGAATTCATACCCCAAGAATCTGTAAAAAGTTTCATGTTTCAAATGATACATCGGGCTTAAACACTTCAGATTCACAGTAACTGGCAAAAAGGGGTTCGAACTTGCAACATCCAGCTCTATAGTCCAGCACTCTAACCACTCAACCCCTCTCTCTACAGGATAGAACAAAACTGACTCTGTCTTGATTCGCAGTAACTGGCAAAAAGGGGTTCAACTTGCAACATCCAGCTCCATAGACCAGGGGTGGATTGCAATCAAGAAAGATAAGAGGTCTTAACTCTTGAAACGTCTTAACTCTTGAGACGTCTTAACTAAGACATCATAGGTTATTTTTGTCTTGCAATAAAAATTTGTATGTCATAATTTGTATCTTAAGACACATGAAATTTAGGACACCTAATTTCAGTTAGGACATTATGATGTGTCTTAGACTTGAAACGGTGATATTGCAATGCACCCCAGCACCCTAATCACTCAACCTCTCTCTCTCTATACAGGATAGAACATGACAACACAGGCTTTGCCCCCGGTTGGTTCTTAGACCGCGTCGTCGTGACGGATCTTAACAACCCTAAGAAGGGGAAATACTACTTACCTTGCGGCCAGTGGCTGGCTAAAGGCGAGGGGGATGGGCTGATATGTAGAGACTTAATGGGTAGCAGAGATCCACTGGCTGTCAGGAAATGTAAGATGAGTTTTGGTTTTACCATCCTTAACCCCACATACCCTTAGGGGCTGTCCAAAGTTGTCAACATTTTTACTAATCTACAGAGCATAGTGGGTACTGTGGCCCAGTGGTTTAGGTCACTGACTTGCAATACTCGCGGTTCGATACCCGGCCATGGTATGCCTGTGCCCTTGAGCAAGGCACTTAAACACAGTTGCTCCATCCTTAGGAAGGGATGTCAAGCCGTTGGTCCAGTGTGTTAGGTAATGCACTTTAAAGACCCTAGAGCATTCTTTTGTGAAGAGCAAGGGGATTCCCCTGTGTCTCTGGCCATTTATAATTTTCCTCACGGGTTTCTCTCCGCTTGCGAGCGACAGTGCAATGGGCACTTTTTAAGAATTCTTGGTTTCAGTACCAGAAAGAAGTAATCATAATAATTTTTCAAGACCCCCTCCCTCCCCCCGAAATACTACTTATCAACATTTTTCTGTTAGTACCATGAAATGTACTAAATGTACTAAGGTCCTATGCGGCCATCGATTGTCAATTAACAACCTCAGAGATTTTTAAATGTCTAAAGTCGGGAGGTCAACCTATTTTTCAGGTTTCTTCTCCAAAATACCGGAAGTTGGTCATTCAAAGTAGGTTTTTAAAATAATTTTGTTTACTGCTTATACCAAGACAAATCATTATTTTTTTGTTCTTCAGCACACAAGTATAAAGTTCACATCTTAACGGGTAACAAGCGCGGTGCGGGCACCGACGCCAATGTTTTCATTACGATGTTCGGCGAGTCGGGAGAGGAAAGTGGAGAGAGGAAACTGACCAACTCCAAAAACAACTTTGAAAGAGGGAGGTATGTTCACTGACTCTGGCACAAAATTTGGCAGAATTTCAGTCTATAATAACCTTCATAGTTTTGTGTATACGTAGCATCCTATAAATAATATTATATACCTCATGCGTAGATTCCTGTCATCTGATTGGTTAAAAGTGGGGGCATTGAATCAGCTAGACCCAGCGCGTGTAGAATTCTGACCATGCCAACGGGCATAGTCTTTGCCATGCCCCGGGCATAGTCATTTAGCGGGTTCCGGACCCGCGCAAAACATGTGTAAGCATAGCTATAGCTGTGCACCAACTATGCAGCTGGGCGTACACGTAAACATTCAGCAGGACGGTAATGGCGGAATCTCGACGAAGTCGCTTTGTCGTCTGTCGTAGATGATGAAGTCCCCAAGAAAGTAAGAGAAGTGGCCTACAGTGAAAACTGTGTCAGGTGAAATGTGCTACTAAAGTGCCAGGTGATTATGCTACAATTTTTTGCTGTAAATATACAACTTTTCCGCCGTAGACCAGCTTCCGAAATTGAAACTCAAAGGACCACTGTCATGACTGTGACTGTGTATCGTTACTTTTAACCAACCAGATGACAAAAATCTACACATTCGGTATATAAAACAAATATTGACTGCTGTTTATTCGGGTCAGGGTTAAGATTATAGGCCCTCGGTGATCTCGAAGCCATGACTGTGCCCTTCCGCCTCGGGGCACAGTCATGGCTTCGAGATCACCTTGGGCCTATAATCTTAACCATGCCCCTCATTGCAGTCAATATTTGTATACTGTTTGTCAGATTTTGTCAAAGTATAGTTTTCAAACCTTCTTTAGTTCTGTTCTGGCCAGTCATGCTAAATATTTGCTTAATTTATAGTGTTTTGAGCTTTAACTGGTCATTGAAAGTGTCATGGTTGCTTTAGTAAAAAAAAGAATATATTAAAAGTAGCAAAAATTTCATGACGGCATACTAACCAATAATTGACAAGACAGTTAAAAATATGAACACCAAATTGGTAGCCTTAAATTATTTTTTATTTATTAAGTAAATTAATGTTCACCATAAATTCATGACAATATGTTGCAAAACCGTACCGTCTAAGAATTTCACTGCAGCATCCAGCCTTCAAAATTATCTTCAAAATTTCCTTCAAATCTCATTAAAAAAAAATTTCCTTTTTTCTGGCAGGGAGGATGTTTTTGTCATGGAAACGCCAGCCCTGGGTCCGCTAGAGAAGATTCGTATCGGTCATGACGACTCAGGGATGGGACCAGCATGGTTTTTAGACAAGGTCAATACTTTACATCTGACAATTTTCTCAAAATGTCCAGAAGGCACTCTGAAAAATAGATTAATCTTCTAAATTCTGACAAATCTAAAAGTCTCCATGATTGTTAACTGACAATCTAGGGTCACTTTTTACCTGAGTTCAGGAGTCATGAGATCAATCAACTTCAAGGAAATCTTTAGCAAAATCCAAGAGCGTTTGTAGCTCTTGTACTTGGGTTTGTCATTTAGCAGATAAATTCATTGTCTGCTTTTTAGTTCGTCTTCGTTACCTCATTATTTAAACTGGTAAAAACATTGTAATTCAATGGTTAATATTTGTGGTTTTTTAATAGGTAATAATTGACGATATTGAGATGGGAGCAACATACGAGTTTCCCTGCAAACGATGGCTGGCTCGGAATGAAGACGATGGCAAAATAACCAGAGAGCTGTACTGTGGGGATAAGGCTGGGAAGGGATCCGAGAAAGGTAGGCTAAATGATGCAGAATATATTTGAACTAAGTAGCACTCACTGGTAACAAATAGTGTGTCTTATTACTCAGAGCTTTTTTGTCAATAACCAAAGTTATCCAATAGTAGCCACCCTTACTGAACACAAGATTTGAAAGAGGATGAGTCAAGCTATGAGCACATGCCTATCAATTGAGGGTGTGTTTGCAGAAACTTGAATTTCACTGGGTATTCCCTGGTTGAATTGGAGTTGGAGTTAAATATGGCAGAAATACAGGGTGGTTTGGGGCACTTTGGGGAGAAAGCTGTTGGGCGGCTTTTAGATGTTTTGAGGAGAAAGTTGCAGGGCGGTTTTGGGCGCTTTGAGGAGAAAGCTGCAGGGCGGTTTTGTAATTGAGTTGACATAAAAATGTTCACATAAAAGATTCATTATGCATGACTGCACAAAGCTTATGTGTGCTAAAAATGCTCGATCTTAGAGTGACTGTCTTTTAAATCAAAAAGTGGGGAAAAAATTGTTTCTTTTGCTGCTCAGTATATAAATGTGTGTATTTTAGTCCCATGTGCAGGTCGAGAAAGTCTTGGTAAATTGTCTTGCTCAGGGTCACAAATAGAATTTTAAGATTTGTTGAGCCCTACAATGATGTCATCCCAAATGCTTACATTACCCGTCTCAATGTGAATATTTTTCTCTTAGGAATACCCTACGAAGTTCGCTTGACAACGAGCGATAAGCGCGGGGCTGGTACGGACGCACGTGTCTACATCGTCATGTACGGCGGAAAAGACGGGGACGAAACAAGCGGGAAAGTCTGGCTGGATGATGGGAAATTTGAACGTGGCCGGACGGACGTCTGTAACGTGGAAATTGGGACCATTCTAAGTCCTCTGTCGAGGATTGATATCGGGCATGATAACTCGGGAATCGGTGCTGGATGGCATTTGGAAAAGGTAAGGCGAGTACATTTACATGGTGTGACAGAGGTCTGGGGGAAAACCTGAAGGAGTATACCACTGTGCCTCATAGCTCAGCTGGTAGAGCATCTGCCCAGTGTGTCGGAGGTCTTTGGGGAAAACCTGAGGGAGTATACAACTGTGCCTCATAGCTCAGCTGGTAGAGCATCTGCCCGGTGTGTGAGGTCTTGGGGAAAACCTGAAGGAGTATACAACTGTGCCTCGTAGCTCTGCTGGTAGAGCACCTGCCTGGTGTATAAGAGGTCTTGGGTTCAAATCCCGATAAAGGACCATTCATCTTTGCAGAGCCAGTCACGTTTATCATTTTCCCCCATAATCCACAGGTCGTAATTGACTGCCCTGCAGCAGGTATTGAGCAGACATTCCTATGTAATGAATGGCTCGCAGATGACGAGGGCGACAAACGCATCGAGAGAACGCTGACCGACACCAAGTCCATGAGGAAAACCAAGAAGCAGAGTAAGTTGGACAATGAGGGCACTCTTCATCTTGGTCGAAAATCTGACCTCTGCAAGTTTTTAGCTACTATACGCATTGACATTAAGTGCTTTTTGGCTCATTAAAGGAGCGTATTTAGATCACATTTTTGACCTCCCAATTTTCCCATGGGTGTTGAGATTTTGATACCATACCATATCACTCTCACTCTCAACATATTTTTCTCACCACAGTTCTGAAATTTCGCCTTCTTAATCCGTATATTTCTAAGGATATCGTAAACTAATTTATCCGTTCCATGAAGCAGTGCAGTGATTACACCAACCTTTTTGCTTCCACATCCAAATTGGAGTTTGCGAATTTCCTGTTTTCTTCCCATGGATAGTACTTTAGCGAGGTATTTTCAATGATTGCTAGGTTAAAACAAAATCCCTTTTCTGGAAAAATCTGAAGAAGTTTTTTTAAGGGGGTAATACCATTGTGCCTGACAAGTCAACTTTCTGAACATTTTTTAAGAACTGTTATGTACAAGGTCGTCTGTTTTATTTCTGATAAGAGTCTTACAATTTTTTTCCCAAACTTGTTTTTCCAGAGGAAGTGTGGAACGTGACTGTGTCCACCAGTGACCTGTCTAATGCCGGCACGGACGCCAACGTCTTCTTCTGTCTCTACGGCGACCAGGGCAAATCAGACGAGATCCAACTTGAGAATAAGAGTGATAACTTTGAGCGAGGTCAGCAAGACGTCTTTAAGATTGAGACGGTTCCGGTTGGCAAGCCGTACAAGATGATAGTATGGCATGACAACAAGGGCTTGGCTGCTGGGTGGCACTTAGAAAAGGTAAGGGGGAAACTTCAGTATTTTTTGTAAAGGGCCGTCCAAAGTTGTCAACATTTTCACAGTTCTACAGAGCGTAGTATTTTTCAAGACCCCCCTTCCCTCCCCCTGAAATACTACTTATCAACATTTTTTGTCACTACCATGAAATGTCAACATTCTACAGTGCATGTAAAGTCCTACGCGGCCTGTGACACCCTCCCCCCACACCCCTACGCTTTATAATAATATAATAATAGCAGTCTTATATAGCGCCAAATGCCAGGGCCTCTAGGCGCTTTACAGTATAAACCAAAGCGATAACATACATACATGTATATAGATAAAAAAAGATTAAACGTTAAAACCAAAGAGCATCATCAAGAGCATCAAGTCTGGTAATGCTGAACAAAAAGATGTGTCTTAAGCTGGGACTTGAAATTACTGATGGAATGAATTTGACGCATGCTGTTAGGAAGACCATCCAGAGGTGTGCCGCTTAAAAAACAAATGATCTATCACCATAGAATTTTGTAGAACTATGAAAATGTTAACAACTTTGGACAACTCCTAAAGTGTCCAATTTTTCATAAGTGCTCAGAAGACAGTAACATAATTGGGAACAACACTCGGGTAATATCATAGAGTGTTTCTGCTGATCGTGTGTTCACATCCAAGTCGTGTGTGTGCCCTTAAGCAAGGCACTTTACCCCGAGTGCCCAGCAGGCAGATGTATGCATGCTCTGCACGGATTTGAAAAGGTATGATATAAATATTACAGGTGCTGATCCAAGCTGGTTAAGAGGGTGGTTTCGGGGATCAAAACCCCTCCCTTCTTTGACACCGAAAAATAAATATAATGCTTTTTCAGTGCGTAGCTTGTCCGCGACAAGCCGACATATAAAATCTGACGGGCAAAACCCCTCCCTGGTGGCAAAACCCCTCCCTAGAAAAAATCCTGGATCCGCCCCTGTATTAAGTTCTCTTACAGAAGCGCTAAACATAGTGTTTCTTAAATTATGCCTTGAAGACCCCAAAAAATTCCAAGTCAAAGTAATAAATTATTCTTTACTCTCAGATTGATATTCAAAGAGTTTCCAACAAACGATGTTTCACCTTCCCCTGCAACCGCTGGCTGGCTAAAGGGGAGGACGATGGGGAGATTATACGGGAAATGCCTGCTACTGGAGATACCATAAAGAAACCATTACCATGTAAGTATGGGATTCGAACTCGGGACCAGTCAAATAAAAGCCAAGCTGTACTACCCTAATTGCATTGGAGTTACCAGTTATAGGAGCTTTCACCAAAAGACCATTGCCATTTAAGTATGGGATTCGAACCCGAGACCATCAAAATGAAAGCCAAGCTGTCCTACCCTAATTGTATGGGAGATGCTAGTTACACAATATACCATCAAGAGACCATTACCATGTAAGTATGGGATTCGAACCCGAGACCATCAAAATAAAAGCCAAGCTGTACTACCCTGATTATATGGCAGATCTTAGCTGCGGGCAATGCCATCAACAGGCAACTGGCGTGTTACTGGGATTTGAACCCGAGACCCTTGATTTTCCCTTAAAGCCAAAGATTTTCGTGAATGGTATATTTTTCATATTTGTTCAAAAGCTAATTTTGCTTTGTATAGTCAAATCTCAATGGAATGGATTTAGCATATTTCATTTGGTTAGGAGTAAATTCTTGTCAACATTTTCACAGTTCTACAGAGCGTAGTATTTTTCAAGACCCCCTCCCTCCCCTGAAATACTACTTATCAACATTTTATGTCACTACCATGAAATGTCAACATTTGACAGTGCATGTAAAGTCCTACGCGGCCCTCGACCCACTTCCCCTTCCTACGCTCTGTAGACCCGTGACAACCTTTGGACGACCCCTTAATAGATTCTGATTTTAACAGATTTTCACTGTATTTTTGTCCTCAGTGGTGAAGTACAAACTGTGGGTTCACACGGCCGATAAGTTTGGAGCCGGAACCGATGCTAACGTATTCTGCAACATCTTTGGTGAGCTCGGGGACACGGGGGACAGACCGCTTTCTAAATCAGCCACCAACAGAAACAAGTTTGAACGCAAAAAAGTAAGTCTTTATATTGTGTTTAACCAGTTTATGCCGGGATTATTTCAAACACTGCTGTCCCTAGGTGCGGGTTTATTTTTAGTTGAAGCATGGAGGAAGGAAAACAACTAAACCCATTAACCATGGTACCGTGGCCGAGCGGCTTAGGTCATTGACTCGCAATCATAGGTGAAAACTCGGGGTTGCAGGTTCGAACCTCCCCACGGCTACGGTACCTGTGCCCTTGGGCAAGGCACTCAACCACACTTGCTCCATCCTTCGGAAGGGATGTAAAGCCGTTGGTCCAGTGTGTTAGGTAATATGGAAACGCACTCTAAAGATCCCAGAGCATTCTTTCGTGAAGAGCAAGGGGGATCATCCCCGGTGTCTCTGGCCATTTCTAATTCTAATTCTTCATGGGTTTCCTCACGCTTGCGAGTGACAGTGCAATGAGCACTATTGAGGAATCCTTGGTATGAATACCAGAAAGAAATAATAATAATAATAATAATAATAATAATAATAAGTATTTAAAGAACGCTGGATGCCGCAATGGGGCGACATTTCGGCAAGACTCTCGCCGGAGACCACCGAAATTTCGGCAAGAGTCACTCAAAATGACACCTTATTTTTTTACCCAAAGCTTCCGGAGATGGTCACAGACCTAAGAGAGACAGTTCCAGACCCAATAAAAATGGTTCTCGATTTTAAAAAAATGGTTTTTGACCTAAAAAAATTAATTTTAAACTCAAAAATATTAGGGCGACACCAAAATGTCGCCCTATTGAGCAGGTCGCCCTAATATACCTTTTTTACACACGATTTGTCGCCCTAACCTACAATTCATAGTTTTTGTTGTTATGTCGATGCACTGTCATTGTACACCCCAATGTAGCTTTGTTATGAACTGTTTTGGCCATTTCCCTCGGAAATTACTGCAAATGTAGATGTCAAACGCATAATACAAATAATTAATGTTCGTGTTAAGTGCTGCAAATATTTATATGAAATGAAACACAGAATGTTTTATTCATTGAGGTGAAGCGGAATTGAATGGAATATTCCGCAGAATGTTTATTATAGCATTGTTCATTACAGCGATTTGTTTTTTGTTTTGGCGATGTTCCAATGAATTTGGGAACTATTTCTTCATTTTGTTTTGAATTCTTTGTTTCTCAGGTTGACGAGTTTACGATCGAAGCCGTTCTGTTACGATCGTTAAAGAAGATTCGCATCAGCCACGATGGTACGGGGGCTGGAGCCGGTTGGCTGTTGGATAAGGTTGTCATACAACAAGATGGGAATTCAGACTCGGAAGTTGTGTTCCCGTGCAAGAGGTAATCATTATTAAAGAAACTTGTTCATATTTTTCCAGAAAATGGATTTCGTTCTAACCTGACAATCATATAAAATACCTCCCCAAAATACTATCCATGGGAAAAAAACAGGAAATTTGCAATCTCCAATTTGGATGTGGAAGCAAAAAGGTTGGTGTAATCACTGCACTGCTTTATGGAACCGGAAAAATTTTAGTGTTTTTTTTAAGATATCCTCGGAAACATACGGATTGAGAATGCAAAATTTAAGAGTGGTAATATGAATAATATGACACATGACATGGTATCAAAATCTCAACACCCATTGGAAAAATGGGAGGCTCAAATTACTGTGCTTTTTCAAATGAAGTTGGATTTCATTTTTGCGTGTCTTGTTTTAACATTTTATTAATAAACATTTGAGTTGTTTTTTTAAAATTTGGGTACTGCCCAGAATGTCCAGATATGTTTGCATTTTAATAAGCCAGGGGATAATTTCACAAAGCGCTAAGACGCGTCTTTGGATCACTCTTCTTATCTTGGGATGTTGGTATGGGAATTAGGATGCATTGAACTCGTCTTAACTTAGTGAAATTGATCCTTGGATCCACTGCAGATTTCTTGTTATGGTCGCAAAAACTCAGCACAGGTTCTGTGACTCATTTCGCCAGAACGGTCACATGTCATGTTTTTTTAATAAAACCGACCAATAAATTTCATTTTCTCTGTCAGGTGGTTAGATCGTGATGAGGATGACGGACAGATCGTCCGAGAGCTCGTCCCAGAAGGAACTTCACAGCTTCTGTCCAGTATGTACATATCATTGGAATTGTGGGGTATATTGGGGGGCATAGATTTTTAGTGCTTTTATTTAACTAGTTGACGGCGTTATTATTTTTGGCCAAAAAAATAATAATAAATACAATTTTGTTTAAAAGGCAAATGTTATTGGCCAAAAGTTAAGACCTGGGCCCAATTTCATAGAGCTGTTTAACAGCCCATTTTCCGTTAACCGAGCGTCAGGCTATTTCATAGACATTGTTAACGGTAAGCAACTGAAAACCTGCCTTACCGCAGAGCCAAATTTCGCTTAAGGTAGTGACGCAACAATGGCGTTTTCCAAGCGTGTGCCGTGAAATAGCCTTAACGTTAGCACAACTTTTCTGCTACATTAAGCACACGTTTTCAGCTAGCTCTTAAGCAGCTCTATGAAATTGGGCCCAGGTCAAGCACCACAAATACTGACTCTTGAGTCATTTCTACATTAAGTTGTATAAATCTTCTCATCAAAATATCATACTTTGAAACACTCTGAGGCAACCACCTCTGTGACTATATAATGCCAGAACGTGTTCACACGTCCTTCGGCGTCAAGTAGTTAATATTACCATTGGCAATATTCCAAATAAAACTAAAAATTTTCTTTCATTTCTGATCCTGCCAGCCACATCATACCACATCTCGGTGAAGACAGGCGACGAACGTTCAGCTGGTACTGACGCCAATGTACACGTTAAGCTATTTGGCGAGGGTGGGGACACCGGTTTGATTCCTCTTAAACAGTCCGAGAACACCAAGAACAAGTTTGAGCGAGGGCGCACTGACAAGTTTACATTGGAAGCTGTCGACATCGGAAAGGTGCTGAATTGAATTGAAATGAATTCATATTATTCATGGAATATGGCATGCATAAAATTGGAACTTGTGTTTGTCTCACAAAATCACATCACACGAATGGAACTGCAGGGTGTCCGCGGGTCTTAAAAAGTCTTTTAAAATAAAATCTGAATGCGCCGATGTCGACTGCACATTCAGAAAACGCCCTCTCCAACAGAAACTCCTGGTGAGCCACCTGAATTCAGATAAGAACTGATTGTGTTATTGAATGGCACATCACCATAACCTGTTTGAGTCTGTTTGGAATGCGTGCGCATGTATCGTGTTTTTGTGTTCAAACATAACACGCGTGATCGTGTAATTCAAATGGATAGTGCAAAAACCATGCAAACGAGGTGCCCAAAATTATGCAAATGGTGCCCAAATATATGCAAATGAAGGTGCCTAAAACTATGCTAATGAAGGTGTCCAAAACTATGCTAATGAGAAGGCGCGGTTATGCTCATTCCAGCTCCGTTTCCATTCTAGCTTTTAATGGAGTTCTGTAATTCAGACTCATCCTGATTAATTTTGAGCATTCAGGAGTGGTACCCTTTTCCACCCACAGCTTGAGTATATCAAGATCGGCCATGACGGTTCGGGACCAGGCGCGGGCTGGTACCTAGACTCGGTAGAGGTTGATATTCCATCCAGGGGACTGACGTACATGTTCGCCAGTCACCGCTGGCTGGCAGAAGACGAGGAAGATGGGGAATTAGAAATAGAGCTGTACCCAACGGAGGCGACAAAAACTAAGCCACGTGAGTAATGGCACGTCTTTAAACTGTATAATTTTTTGTAGCAAGAAATATGACCCACTAAAAAGCAGACACAAACTTCACAAAGAATGACACTTGCATTAATGCCTTGTAGTAAAACAAAACTGGGCAAAGAATGACATGTATTTTCTTGTAGGTATCCCCTACGAGATAAGTATTACAACAGGCAACTGCTCAGGAGCTGGTACCGACGCCAATGTCGTTTTGCGCATCTATGGCCAAGACGGAGCCAAAACGGAGGAATTCAATCTCAGAAATCGTACCGATAACTTTGAGAAGAATATGGTGGATAAATTCAAGGTAAAAACTCAGTTTTTGGTTGTTTGGTCCTTTAAGGAAAGTCTTAGGGTGTAATTCCTTAATGAGTTTTCTACTACATGTAGATGGAACCAGTTTTAGTTAACTATTAGTTGGGCACGTCCAAAGTTGTTAAAATTTTCACGGCTCTACAGAGCGTAGGAAGGATGGAGGGGGGTCGAGGGTCGCGTAGGACTTTACATGCACTGTAAAATGTTGACATTTCATGGTAGTGACACAAAAACGTTGATAAGTAGTATTTTTGGGGGAGGGAGGGGGTCTTGAAAAATACCACGCTCTGTAGAACTGTGAAAATTGACAACTTTGGACATCCCCTTAGAATCATTAATGTTTGTAATATATTTTATGGCAGACTTCATTTTGCAGTGAAATTTCTCAGTTACTACCTCAGCATTTTTGTTTCTTACTTAGATTGAGGCTGAAGACGTTGGGCCGATAAGCAAGATTCGTATCGGCCATGACGGAACGGGACGCTTTGCAGGATGGTTTTTAGACAGGGTAAGACTGTGGTTTCAAAGAAAGGTTTTGTGCACATTTTTAAGAAAATCATAAGATTCAGTTCTTATAAAGCGCATTCCATGTCTGCTGACGTCTCAATGCGCTTTACAATAATCAGGAACCGCTTATTAACACGTTGACTGCCGACTACTCGGTATACTCGTAGTAACAGGTGTACCGGATTCTGTCACTACGAGTATACTCGTAGAAAATGGGAATGCCCTCGTTGTGAACGATCTGTGAAACTATGCTCAGCAGTCAACGTGTTAAAGGTAGCTACAGTACATGATTGGTGAACTGTTAAAAACGGCATAATTTCCACTTGTAATTGAAAGCCTATGTCGAGAAAACTACTTTGTAGAAATTTCAGCCACATAGATCCAGTAATACTTCAGAAAACCTGAAAAATCCAAGCATGGATTTTGTGCATGAATGAATGGTAAAAACAATCGCCTACAGGCGATCTTCAAATAGTTTTGACATTTTCTCCTGAATAGGGGCAATTCAGACGAAATAATTTCACAGGATGATTACTACCATTACCATCTTGATAACGAGTTAGCTTAAGTATAATAATTCAGTCATTTCTTTGGAGGGTAATTACCAAACTGGACCCTTACCTTTAGACATTAAGATACATAATTGCCCAATAAAGTCCTGATTTGAAATCATTTCTAATATTTGGAGCAGGTCCAAATCGAGCGGTTTCCTCCCAAACGACACCTCAAAAGACGCAAATCCAAACCAAAGATCCGACCTTCGAGTGACGATGAAGATGATGATGAAGACCGTCGCTCCAAACGGCGACGATCAAAATCCAAGAACAATTCGCGCAATGACGACACCGAACATTCTGATGATGCGAAGGAACTTGACGAGACTCTAGAAACAACGAAGTATCTTTTCGTTTGTAACCGTTGGTTGGCGCGAAGTGAGGACGACGGACAGATTGTACGAGAACTCGTACCCACGGATGAATCTGGAAATGTCCTAAAAGAGAACGCTCTGAAAAGTATGTTTTTCCTTTTCTGTTTTTTATTGAATGAAATAAGGAACTTCATTTCACAGCTCGTAGGCTGAGCTGCATGAAACTTACAAGCAGTGTTTTCGATGTTAAACATTAAGATACATAGGTGGGTGGCGCCATTGACTAGGCTAGGCTTGATGGTACCAAAAACGGGTTACCAGCTAAAATCTCATTCCATCTGTATCACTTTTGACCGGTATTCTGCCATATTTTCTAAGCACATAATTTTCTGTAGTGGTATTTTCGTCTAAATAGCGTTGTTTAATTAGGTCTAATTCTGGTGTTTGTCATTTTTTGCAAAGTGTGCGAATATGTAGTCCACGTGTACACCGGGGACGTTTTTCATGCTGGAACTGATGCCAACGTTTTCGTCAATGTCTACGGTGAGAAAGGGGACACGGGAGAACGTAGGTTGAAGGACTCGGAGACGAACACCAACAAGTTTGAGCGAAACAAGGTAAGGTTATACTCCCTCAGGTTTCCCCCAAGACCTCTGACACACCGGGCAGATGCACTACCTGCTGAGCTATGAGGCACAGTGGTATACTCCCTCAGGTTTCCCCCAAGACCTCTGACACACCGTGCAGATGCTCTACCAGCTGAGCTATGAGGCACAGTGGTATACTCCCTCAGGTTTCCCCCAAGACCTCTGACACACCGGGCAGATGCACTACCTGCTGAGCTATGATGCACAGTGGTATACTCCCTCAGGTTTCCCCCAAGACCCCTGACACACCGGGCAGATGCTCTACCAGCTGAGCTATGAGGCACAGTGGTATACTCTCTCAGGTTTTCCCCAAGACCTCTGACACACCGGGCAGATGCTCTACCAGCTGAGCTATGAGGCACAGTGGTATACTCCCTCAGGTTTCCCCCAAGACTTCTGAAACACCGGGCAGATGCTCTACCAGCTGAGCTATGAGGCACAGTGGTATACTCCCTCAGGTTTCCCCCAAGACTTCTGAAACACCGGGCAGATGCTCTACCAGCTGAGCTATGAGGCACAGTGGTATACTCCCTTAGGGTTCTCCCTATACATGTAGTATCATTGTTACGGTCCACTTAATAAATATCTTGTAACTTGGCCGAGACTTGTGAAGACTTGTAGGACCTTAAGAAAGCCTTGACTACAACACTTCTTTTTCTTCAATAGGAGGATGTCTTCAAGACAGAAGCTGCGGATCTTGGCGACTTGAAGAAAGTGAAGATCCGACATGATAACTCAGGACCTGGAGCAAACTGGTTCTTAGATCGAATTGAAGTGGAGGATAAGACGCATAATAGAAGGTCAGTAAGCGCTAAGATGCGTCTTAGGAAGGGTTACTCTTCTTATCTTGAGACGTTGGTATGGGAACTAGGACACATTGAACTCGTCTTAACTTTTGTGAAATCGATACCAGATCTCACTGACTAGTTGATAATTTGTACTAACTGGCGAGACCTATTACTTGATTTAAATACCCGACCAGGGGCCGATTTCACAAAGCGCTAAGATGCGTCTTAGGAAGGGTTACTCTTCTTATCTTGGTACGTTGGTATGGGAACTAGGACGCATTGAACTCGTCTTAACTTTTGTTAAATCGATATCATGTCTCAGTGGTTAGTTGATAATTTGTAATAACTTACCAGACATGTTACTTGATTTAAATATATGACCAATGTTGCTCAAAATTTGTTCGATATACGGTTCAGCTGATGCGCGTCACAAAAATTTAAGATCCTGATATAGCCCTCCTCCCATGGGATTCTCCTCGAAAATTCCCCAGAATCGGTCTACCATAATACTTCTATACAATGGTTCTTCAATCCTTTTGAAATGTCTCTTATTCTTTTCCAATGTGATAATTGTTTCTTCTGACTCCAAGTTTTTACTTACTCCACAATTCACATGATTATTGTTGATTACTACGGTCTTTCCACAGTAATGGGGGTACATTTCTGTGACATACATGATCTTAGGTCCCAGTTCAGTTCAAATGTTTTAATTTTATTTTTAAATTATCCAGCTAACTGAGAAAAATAGTCCTACAACATACATTTGTGAAAACCCCGTGCACAAATTTTCCTATTACGTATGTAACAAAGACAGAAAAAAATGTCACAAATTGGTCTGACCACGTTACATACGTAATAGGAAAATTTGTACACAAGCTTTTCAAAAATGCATGTTGTGGCAGCAATTTCTTACCTTTTTTGGCAAAAGTTATCTCCTGAGAACAGTACAAGGAAATTTCTTTAATTTTGGGATAAACTAAAGACATCTGAAAGGAATTATTGACTTATTTTTCAATGTACCCCATTACTGTGGAAAGACCCATTTACATATTCCCGCCATGAATATGGCCACTGATGCCGGCACGGCGCTAAACCCAAAACTCACTCACTCACTCAAGATCCTGATGCACGTGGCAATTTGTGGGAAGTGACGATACTTGATAGAAATCAATTCTGTGGCAATCCCGTTATCCGTTTCAGGTTTTATTTCCCCTGTCAACGATGGCTGGCCACCGACAAGGACGACGGCCAGATCTCCCGCGACCTCATACCAGTCGAGAAAGAGGTCATTCAGAGGTCGTTATCAAAGCGAAAATCGTTGACGTCTGTACGGGATAATATCGCATTAGAGGCCAAAGGTTAGCTGGGGCCAATTTCATAAAGATATTTAGCAGAAAAATTTGCTAAATCCAAAATTTATTTGCTTTATTCAAATGTACTCTATTATCTTTCAACTTTCTGCTCACTTCAACCAAACTAAATTTTATTTAATTTTCTTCATCTTATTTCTTTTCTTTATATCTTATTTGTTAAACAGCATCCATGGAAACATACCACATATACGTGACAACTGCGGATGTCCGTGGAGCTGGCACAGACGCTAATGTTTATATCGTGCTGTACGGTGCCAACGACGATACAGGTATGTCATCTTGTTCCTCAAATAAATAAAAAGTCACTGATTGTTTCCATGCTTGATACAAATGTGGACATTTGCCCATGAGTTTGGGGAATCAGGATGCAGTGAAAAACAAATTGGCTCCACCGGGATTCGAACTGTGGACCTTCTGCTTAACGTGCAGATGCCCTACCCATTGAGCTATGAAGCCAACTGGAGGTCTCGAAACACGGTATTGCAGTATCACTGATTGGGATTGGCTATCTCGTGAGCTTAACAAGCCCTACAGAGGGATAGACCCTTCAATGAGATAACCACCCCTCCAGAGACCACTTATTTCCATGCTCATTAGATTCAAGACCAGGCAAGCTTTACAAAATCTGTCCCTTTTTTTCTTTCAATAGGTCAGCACGCCCTAAAGGCCTCCAAGACAAACCGAGACAAATTTGAGCGAGGAAAAACGGACGAATTTATCATTGAGGCTGTTGATATTGGAGACATAGAGAAAATCAGGTAATGACCTAATCGGGATTCGAACCTGAGACTTCTGACTCACAGTGCAGGTGCTCTACCAGCTGAGCTATGAGACACGGTAGTATACTCGGGGTTTTCCCCAAGACTTCTGACACACCTGGCAGATGCTCTACCAGCTGAGCTATGAGGCACAGTGGTATACACCCTCAGGTTTTCCCCAAGACCTCTGACACATCAGGCAGATGCTGTACCAGCCGAGCTATGAGACACAGTAGTATACTCCCTCGGGTTTTCCCCCAAGACCTCTGACACACGGGGCAGATGCTCTACCAGCTGAGCTATGACGCACAGTAGTATACTCCCTCAGGTTTTCCAAAGATCTCTGAGACACTGGGCAGATGCTCTACCAGCCGAGCTATGAGGCACAGTGGTATACTCCCTCAAGTTTCCCCCCAAGACCTCTGACACACCAGGCAGATGCTCTGCCTGCTGAGCTATGAGGCACAGTGGTATACTGCCTCGGGTTTTCCTCAAGACCTCTGACACACCGGGCAGATGCTCTACCAGCTGAGCTATGAGGCACAGTGGTATACTCCCTCAGGTTTTCCCCAAGACCTCTGACACACTGGGCAGATGCTCTACCAGCTGAGCTATGAGGCACAGTGGTATACTCCCTCGGGTTTTCCCCAAGACCTCTGACACACTGGGCAGATGCTCTACCAGCCGAGCTATGAGGCACAGTGGTATACTCCCTCAAGTTTCCCCCCAAGACCTCTGACACACCAGGCAGATGCTCTGCCAGCTGAGCTATGAGGCACAGTGGTATACTGCCTCGGGTTTTCCTCAAGACCTCTGACACACCGGGCAGATGCTCTACCAGCTGAGCTATGAGGCACAGTGGTATACTCCCTCAGGTTTTCCCCAAGACCTCTGACACACTGGGCAGATGCTCTACCAGCTGAGCTATGAGGCACAGTGGTATACTCCCTCAGGTTTTCCCCAAGACCTCTGACACACAGAGCAGATGCTCTACCAGCTGAGCTATGAGGCACAGTGGTATACTGCCTCGGGTTTTCCTCAAGACCTCTGACACACCGGGCAGATGCTCTACCAGCTGAGCTATGAGGCACAGTGGTATACTCCCTCAGGTTTTCCCCAAGACCTCTGACACACCGGGCAGATGCACTACCTGCTGAGCTATGATGCACAGTGGTATACTCCCTCAAGTTTCCCCCCAAGACCTCTGACACACCAGGCAGATGCTCTACCAGCCGAGCTATGAGGCACAGTGGTATACTCCCTCAAGTTTCCCCCAAGACCTCTGACACACCAGGCAGATGCTCTGCCTGCTGAGCTATGAGGCACAGTGGTATACTGCCTCGGGTTTTCCTCAAGACCTCTGACACACCGGGCAGATGCTCTACCAGCTGAGCTATGAGGCACAGTGGTATACTCCCTCAGGTTTTCCCCAAGACCTCTGACACACTGGGCAGATGCTCTACCAGCTGAGCTATGAGGCACAGTGGTATACTCCCTCGGGTTTTCCCCAAGACCTCTGACACACTGGGCAGATGCTCTACCAGCCGAGCTATGAGGCACAGTGGTATACTCCCTCAAGTTTCCCCCCCAAGACCTCTGACACACCAGGCAGATGCTCTGCCAGCTGAGCTATGAGGCACAGTGGTATACTGCCTCGGGTTTTCCTCAAGACCTCTGACACACCGGGCAGATGCTCTACCAGCTGAGCTATGAGGCACAGTGGTATACTCCCTCAGGTTTTCCCCAAGACCTCTGACACACTGGGCAGATGCTCTACCAGCCGAGCTATGAGGCACAGTGGTATACTCCCTCAAGTTTCCCCCCAAGACCTCTGACACACCAGGCAGATGCTCTGCCAGCTGAGCTATGAGGCACAGTGGTATACTGCCTCGGGTTTTCCTCAAGACCTCTGACACACCAGGCAGATGTTCTGCCTGCTGAGCTATGAGGCACAGTGGTATACTCCCACATTTTTCCTATGAAGTAAATTTTTCTCTTGATTTTGCAGGGATATGCAACTTAACAAAGTAACGAAAGCAGTATTCGGTATGGTGATTAGGCACTAACAAATATTGTTTTCGAGATTATTGAAGAAAAGGTGAAAGTTAGTGATGTCTTGGTTTTACAATTGTAATACAAATTCTTCTCTATTTTTCTCCTTTTCTAAAAATATCGTGGGTTTTTTTTTCTGCCCAAAGAATTGGTCATGACAACAAAGGAGGGTTTGCCGGCTGGATGTTAGACAAGGTTGAAATCGACGCCCCCTCCCTGGGTAAGAGGTGGTGTTTTCCAAGCGGTCGATGGCTCGATAAGGGCGAGGACGACGGACAGATTGAGAGAATATTGTACCCGGTCGAGACTCGGACGGAAGAATACCAAAAACGTGAGTATAATACCATCAGTCCACAGATTTCCGGTCCTCAGAAGTCGTTATGTGTCCTTAGTTCTGTGAAATTGTGGGGTGCTATGGCCGAGCGGTCTAGTGCGTCAAACTTAAGTTCCTGTGCTAGTACTAGAATGTAGGTTCGATTCCTGGCCGTGACGGGTTGTGGCACCTGTGCCCTTGAGCAAGACATTCAACCACACTTGCTCCCATTCCTGTAATTGGCGGTCCCTCCGCTGTTGGATGTGGTATATAAATAAATAAATAAATAAATCAGAATTTAAACATGAGCCTCTGGTTTTTTGTTTTTTGCAATGAACTTATTTCATGAGTTGACAGAGAAAAAAATGTATGAATTTGAAGGTTTTCTGAAGTATTGATGCATGGATATCTAACCGACTTCTGCAGGCTAGTTTACCAGCATTCCTCTTTTAATAGATAGGGTTATGCCCTTATTCCAGGGGAGGGGGAAGGTGTGGGAGTCTGGGCCGGGAGAGGGAACTTGGGACCATGGCGCCTAGGTCATGCGGGGCGGGAGTTGGGGATCGGCAGTGCAGGGCACCAGGGTGCAGAGCGGAAAGGGAAAAGGGGAGCGCAGGGGGCGGGGCTTACTGTTACACACGACCATTTTTATCTTGGGTCTTCTGAGAGCTTAACTCATGGGAACAACTGCAAGAAGTCATCTTAATAATAATAATAATGATGACATTATAGCGCACATATCTATCCTGTGGGATACTCATAGTGCTTTACAACATTATCACCCTGGTCATTGGGCCCAACTCCCTTGGGAGTATGCAGCCCCAGCAGCCTGACACAAGCGCTCAGAGGCTGCAACCCTTGCAGGTACCCATTTACTCCTGGGTGGAGAGAGGCAACGTATGGCAAAGTGCCTTGCCTAAGGGCACACACAACATGGTCGCAGCCGGAATCGAACCCACGACCGTAGATTTAGGCACGCTCTGGACACTATGAACATCTAACAATGGAAATTGGGCACACACCACTGTTACTAATAATGGGGTTACAATGAACATGTACATGTTTTTGCTCATAGTGGGAGTTAATGCATTAAACCGCTTGGCCATGGTACTCCAACTTTCCCACGACCTTATGTATTTTAGAGCAAAATTTCTGGACTTAAATCTACAATCTTTTGACTTCTTAGATGTGCCTTACGAATTCACCATTCACACCAGTGATGTATCCGGGGCTGGAACCGACTCTGATGTCTTTGTGACGCTGTATGGACCGGAGGTTGTGTCCAGTCAAAAGAGTCTCTGCCAAAACAAGAAACAGAGGAAGGAGTCCTTCAACAGGAACCAAGTCGATAAGTTTGTCATCGAGGTAAACATTTAGTTGTTGATTTGTTTAAAGTTTAAACTAGCCAGGAACAATTCAGGAATGTGTGAGTTTTAAAATGGCTCTATTGAAAGTCAAGATCACCAGTTGCCTTCATAGCTCAATTGGTAGGGCATCTGCACGTTGAGCAGAAGGTCTGCGGTTCGAATCCCGGTGTAGCTAAGTTGCTTTTCACTGCATCCAGATTTCCCAAACTCATGGGCATCTGTCCACATTTGTATCGAATCTAATCACCCCAGAGTTATCCAATAGTAGCCGCCCTTACTGAACACAAGATTTTTAGTACATGCCTATCAATTGAGGGTGTGTTTACAGAAACTTGAATTTCACCGAGTTGAACATGGAAGAAATTACAGGAGAGTTTTGGGCACTTAATCCTTGTTTAAGGGACTCTACACAATCTTTCAATCCTTTGTTCTTAGCTTGAAGATGTTGGAGAGACGATTGAAAAGCTTCGCGTCGGACACGACAACGCTGGTTTTGGAGCAGCCTGGCACCTCAACAAGGTGGAAGTACGGAGACTTCTTGAAGGCTCGAAGGTACTCATCTTTATTCTATAAACTACGTAGATTTTAACTCCTTTGTGTATTATGCATTTATCAATTGCTCCCCTCCCCCTCCCCCGGGCTTTCAATTGTATTTTCGTCTTTTAATTGGCCTGGATCAACAACTGATTTTCAGAACTAGTCGCACAAACTTGCCACAGACTGCACGATATCCAACTCATTTCACCAGAACTAGGGTGGATTGCAATATAACCGTCTCAAGTCTAAGACACATCATATGTCTTAACTGAATTTAGGTATCTTGAGTCTTATATGTCTCAAGATACAAGATATAATAAATATAATTTTATTGCAAGACAAAATTAATCTATGATTAAGAGATAAGACATCTTAAGAGTTAAGACATCTTAAGAGTTAAGACATCTTAAGAGTTAAGACATCTGAACTTTCCTTATTGCAATCCACCCCATGTCACATATCCAATGCATAAACCTAGATCTGAACAAATTTTGTAGGAATATTTTGCACAAGTTCGTAAGTGATCGTCAGGTAGTTGATCTAAGTACATTTTTTTGTTGCGGCACTTTCAGGGTTCCAGGACGTACGTTTTTACGTGCAACCGCTGGTTGTCCCGTAAAGAAGACGATGGTGAAATTATACGGGAGCTTGTTCCGGCTCAGATCACTGAGGAGAAAGTCCGCAAAGACGGCAGTACGAAGAAGAAAGAATTGAAACAGGACACATTGACATGTAAGAGAACCGGCAATACCCTCCGACTGTTGTATCTGTCATAATTATCTGGTTAGGGGTCGTTCAAAGTTATCAACATTTTCACGGTTCTACAAAGCATAGGAAGGGGGAGGGGGGTCGAGGGCTGCGTAAGACTTTACATGCACTGTAAAATGTTGACATTTCATGGTACTGACAGAAAAATGCTGATAAGTTGTATTTCGGGGGAGGGATGGAGCGTCTTGAAAAATACTACGCTCTGTAGAACTGTGAAAATGTTGACAACTTTGGACAACCCCCTTATTATTATTGTTCACTTTGGCCATCATTTAATCAATTATTTTTCATTTCCTGTTTGACAAAAAATGACAACCATGATTTTGTTTTACCAAATGAAAAACAGTGCAAGCTTTAGCAAGAAAAGTTTATTTCTGTCTACAATAAATAAAGTAAATTCCGACCGGTTATGATCACTCATTTTTTTTCAGTGAAGAAATACGCACTTCACGTCTTCACCGGTGACGTATTCCGTGGCGGTACCGACGCCAACGTATTCTGCACATTATACGGCGACAATGGAGACAGCGGGGAGAGGCAGTTACGTAATTCAGAGACGTATACTGACAAGTTTGAACGTGGACATGTAAGTGAAATAATTTGTACTGTAGAAATTCTCAGGGATTTGTGTTTTTTTGTTTTTGGTAATTTCTTTGTCTGAGACAGTATAACAGTTAAAGCCATCACAATTCTCCACGCAGTGTGACAAATTCTCATTTTAAGCCGCTGATCTGTAGAAATTCTCAGGGAGTTGGGGGTTTCCTTGTGATTTTTGTTGATTTTGAAGTTGCGTGTTTGTCTCGGGCAGTGTTTAAGCCATCGCAAGTCCCTGCAAGACCTCACAATTGAATTTTTTCTCCACGCAGTGTGATAAATTCTCCTTCGAAGCCGCTGATCTCGGCAAACCATACAAGCTCAAGATCAGTCACGACAATTCCGGATTCTCGGCCGCGTGGTTTCTAGATCGCGTCGAGGCCATTGACCCCGACGGGGACAAGTCGGTCTTCCACTGCGAACGTTGGCTCGGTAAGAACAAAGACGACGGCAAACTAGAGAGAACACTTTACGCGAAGGGATACGACGGCGAAACATCGAGCACCAGCAGTAGCACCACGCTGCGTCGGAGTAAATCGTCTGGCTCGTTGAAATCGGTACAGTCCGACAGCCCAGGGACGCTGTCGAGGAGAAAATCACTGCTTGAAATGCCGGTCTTCACTGAGCCAAGTAAGTACAGTAACAAAGTTTTGTTTATATCGGTCAAAGATACTTGGAACGTTTGATTTTGTATGCTTTTCCCATGTCAGATTGCATAAGTCAGATTTTTGCTTACCCAGGGCAAGTGAACATGGATCATTTGATCAAATCCTGGGTGTTTTTATTGATAAATTTGTATTTGTAATTTTTAATCTCCTTGTGGGTTTTGGTAATTTTAGGAAATAACCTGTTAGGCCTGTGCATTTTTGAATAATCGATATTCGATGCGTGATTTTTTTTCTAAGATTTTGACAAAAAAGTTTTTGCCGTGAAATTAATTGATTTTGGCACATCCGAACTCGGAGCTCACAGGAATACAGCAGCCTTTTTATTGCTGAATTTGCTGCCTCAAAAAATAATCTGTGCTTAAACTATAGACTTCATGTTGTAACTTGCATAGCAGTCTCTCGCCCGAAGAGGTTTTTGCAGAAATTATCGTTGGCCCTTGCACACTGGCCAATATCCCGGTTATGAGCGTATATTGGAAATTTGTACACAGGGTTTTTAGAAAGGCATGTTGTCACACTATTTGTAACCCTTTTTGGGCCTAAGTTGTCTCTTCAGAACAAATGAAACTTATTTCTTTTATTTTGAGACCAGACAAAGGTATTTTCTGGGAAAAATGGTCTGTGTTGCCAAAATGCCCCCTTTACCGTGGAAAGACTCATATGCAGTTCCCCGTTGCGAAGTTGTTAAACACGCAACAGCGGAATTATGTAACAGTCTACCTAACAGCATCAAATGGTGTCCTGCAGTCTAACTGATTATTATTACATGTATTATGTTTTCACCTTCTCAGCAATTCCCTACACCATTCGTCTGACCACCGGCAAGGACCCTGATATGGGAACGGAAGCCAACGTGTACATCGTCATCAGCGGACCTAAGAAGAAACACACGACGGGCCGACTGCCACTTCAGATGGTCAGTAAGACACGCTTAGAGCCGGGGTCGATTGAGACGTTCTCCTTGGAAGCGCCTGATGTCACTGAAATTAAGAAGATTGAGGTAAAACGGAATTTTTGAGGGTATAAATACCATGAAAGTTCGCCACTAATTCTTCCTAATATGACATGATAATGCCCATAAAATTTAACCACTCGACGCTGGAGGACGTTTAAAGGCCCTATGTATCATTTGCAAGATAAAACTTTTTACAGATTCGTGGAATAAGAGTGTAACATATCTAAGGAAGAATGTTGGTAAACTAGCCTGAAGAAACTTTAGCTACTTAGATGCATCAATGCTTCAGAAAACCTTGAAAATCTATATTTGGATTTTGTGTACAAGTGAATGGTAAAAAAGTCCTGTGCACAGGACATTTTTAGAAAACCAGTTGTCAATTTCCAGCATGAAATACCATTTGGACAAAATAAATTAATGTGGTGTTTGTTACCATTGCTATCAACACTTTGAGTAAGGTTTTTCTTGTCAACTCATGAAAAATAAAATTGGGTCATAAACTGTTTTGCCCATTGTCCTCGTCAATTACTGCGAGTGTAGACGTTAAAAGCAGTAACAAATAAATTTCCCTTGAACATGTTAACAAGTCCTCTGCAACACCTATGCGGAAATCTAGGCGTGTTTAAAGGCCCATTGTATCATTTGCAATGACCCAATCTTACTTAGCAAAGATCTAATTTGTTAATTTCCTTCCAGATTGGTCACGACGGCGTGACACCCCAAGAAGGCTGGTTTCTCGAAGAGATTGAAGTTGACATGCCGACCCGAGGCAAACACGTCTCCTTCCCCTGTAAGCGTTGGTTGTCTAAGGATAAAGATGATGGTCATATCTCAAGAGTCTTGGTGTCAGACGATGCGCAGAGTGCCGTCTATAAACCGAGTGAGTACGCAAATTTACCTAGCTTCTTAATATTCAGCCTTAAAACAATGTTGTTGCAGCTTTCTCTCGAAAACACTCGAGCACTAGCAAACCAAACAGCATGCTAACCTACTGATGTATTTCAGTCAGCGACAGGCAAGGGTTTTCTGTGGTAGTGATAATTATTCAAAAATGGAAACATTACCGATGACTGTACTTGAAAATGTTGACGTTGACACAAGTAAAGCAGACGACGAACAAGTTCGAACAAAACAGACGACAGTGTTGGGCGCGCACTCTCTTTGCGCGCTTAGAACAACAACCTTTATGAAATAGACCCTTGCTTAAGTGAACATTTGTGCTATGCTTAATCCAACATTTTTGATTATTGGCCCCTGGTCATGTCATGAGGTTGTTATAGAACCTAGGTTTGAATCCTTGTCAAGGAAAAGTCTTGCCACAAAAGTCAAAGATGGGGGTTTTTGTTTTCATCTGTTTTAAGAATGACCAAGTTGTTCTGCAGCCGATTTCATGAAACCTTACGCACTGCGTAAGCCCGCTTGCGCAACTTTTTATTGCATAAGCTGCTCAACATTCCTGCAATAATTACACGCAAGCCTATGGAGACTCTGCAATTTTCAAAAATTGCGCAAACTACGCACTTTTTCAAGAAAAAGGCTCCTGTTCCTTAGAATGACCAATAGACCGTATCGAATAGCCGCCATTTCGTGGGGCACCTTTTGTTACTTAAACCGTTCAACAATGGAAGCACAATATGTGCAACCATGCATGTCCTCAAGGAACAAAGAAACTGCCCCACGAAATGGCGGCTATTCGATATGGTCTATTGCTCAAAGCATTTTTCGTTCATGATCCCGTTTTTCGTGCATCTAAACATCTCTAATATTCCTATCTTTCACTTTTTGCTGAGTACCTGGTTATTGTTTCATTCTAATCTTTCTTTCCTCCTGACTAATCCGGGATTGTTCTTAAACAGACGGTCTTCCGTGTGTCTTCTCCAAAGTCCGAAGTCTTCAATACACTCCTAGTGAGTCAGTAAACGTGAATAAACTACTGCATGCCAATCCAATAATATGGACCACCGAAGTAATTGCATTACCATTTGTTGGTTGTCTGGGAAACGGCTCTACACTTAAACTCACTGAACCGTGTCCCTGTGATTCTCAGGGCTGCCAACACTCACGCATTGAGCGCGAGACTCACGCATTTTACTTTATTCTCACGCTTTCACGCACGCACGACATTTTCTCACGCTTAAAAAAATTAAAATAAAAATTTAAAAAAAGTAACGACGATCGATCTTTTTCGGTAGCTCACTGTGTACGATCGCACGTGCACTGCCCGGCCGCTGCAGCTGGTGGTTTCGATGCAGAGCCATATAGGGCGCCCTCTGTTGACAGCTCCGTATAATGTGGTCGGGTTCTTTTCTTTTCGCACGATCAGTATGGCTTCTCCGGAAGAGAGTAAGGGTACCCAACTCAATGGTCAGCAAAACGAACAGAGGAAAGGTGAATGCCCGTCGTTCACGCGTCGCTTGAGTTGGCTTTTTTTTGTCATCGCCAAAAAATATTCATTTGTTCATTGAAAGAATCATGGCGTAGATTGCAAAGGGGGAAATCGGAGGAAAAGTGTTGGGCAACAAAATTTGAGAAAACAAAAGCAGTTGAGAAAGGAATAAAGTAACAAAGTTTTTGTGTACAAAACTGGCTGGAAAAGTGCTACGACGTATAACAACAACAAAATTTCTCACATAAATTTTCTGTTTTCTATCAAATTTGCACTCACCGATTAGACATTTTAGGGGGGAAAAAAAGCTAATGGTCAGCTGGATATCCCAATGACACTTCCACCTGGGTCTTTCTATAAATTAGGGGTCAAATTTTTGTGTCCCCCGTTACATTTTACATCTCGTTTTTGTAAATTCAGGACACATTCTTTAAATACTTTCCATCTTAAAGAGGGAGTACATAAAATACAATTCATACAAAATGGTTTAAAAGCCATTTTAATGATTTTTGTACGAAAAATAACATATCGGGTGTACAGGGGACACTAAATGTCACACTTTGGGACCCCTAGTTTATAGAAAGGCCCACCTCCAAGAGGAGATTCACCCGAGCTGAAAAGGGAATTGGTTTTGACGAATACAAAATTTTGGGTTTGAGACTGAACTGAAGGGATAAAAAATTCCATGCCAGAGGCCGGCACATTTTATGTGCCAGATTGCTCCATTCTACCTAAACATGCAAAAGCTCCCTATCGTCCTACACCACCACCCCCAAACCCCCCACCCCCCCAACCCCCTCCGATCGCAATTTTTCCTTGGCCCCCCGCGCACCCCTCACTTGCAAAATCTTACTCTGAACATTGACTCAATGTTGGTAGCCCTGGATTTGGCAATGGTTGCTGTAGCTGACGGGTCGGTGTTTAGAGCCACCTTGGCAACCATGTCACACTCTAGCTCTCCATTGGAATGCTCTTGCATGCTGCCATTCTCCCCTGAAGTTTATGTCATTTTAGAAGCAGGATATTGTTCCATTATGTCCCCCTCCCCCTCCCCCTCTCCCCCCTCCCCCCTCCCCCCTCCCCCCTCCCCCCTCCCCCTCAACCTCCCCATGAACACTTTGTAGAGATATTTTTTTCTTTAGGTGTCTTCATTTTTGGTCTCCTTAGTTAAGGGGCCATGCAAAGTTGTCAACATTTTCACGGTTCTACAAAGTGTAGGAGGGGGGAGGAGGGTCGAGGGCCGCGTAGGACTTTACATGCACTGTAAAATGTAGAACAGTGAAAATGTGGACAACTTTGGACGGCCCCTAATCTATCATATTTTGATCCATTGTCACCATTTGTCACGCTTGAGCAGGCGATTTGTGGGTCTATTGTCTCATCATTTAAATATGAAAACTTGCCCCCTGTCATGGCTGCCAGTGCAAAGAGTCTATTTATCCTTTTGTTTGCATGATAGTTTCCCATCCTCCCACACTGTAGTCATCTTGTGGGACAATTTAAGTGGGTCAACAATGCAAGCACATTTTGTTCAACCATGTTTGTGTACACGCGTGCCATTGCACGACGCTGAAGCAGACGCGTTTGCGTAAAGCGGGCCTCCCACTGTGTGTGATTTTTGCCACGAATGTCCTACGATTTGGTACGATTGTGTGTAGAGTCTATAGACAGTCTCTGGCAATCGTGGCAAATTCGTGGCAAAAATCGCACAGTGGGAGGCCTGCTTAAGACGCACATGTTGTGGATGAGTCGGATTCAGTCATTGTGATGCAAGGGATGTCAGGGACTCGGGTCTTAAGTACTTTTTTTATCTTCTTCGGCTGTCAGATGTTCTCCAATCAAATGACAATGATCCCTTTGGAAATTTATATAAAACAAATAATGTTTTTCATTCGTTTAATGGAACAAATTATTGTATTCGTTGAAAGATGGAATGTTTCATTCAACTTGGCTCCACCTCGTTGAATGGAACATTCAATATTTCAACTCATAAAAATATTGGTACCATTGAACTCATAAACATTCATTATTTGTAAAGTGTCGTTGATCTTAGATATGGCACAAAACCAGCCACAGGATAAAATCTGTCTTTGGTTAAACACTTTTTCCTCCAGAAATTCCGTACGAGGTGACATTCTTCACCGGGGATATTCAGAATGCGGGTACGGATGCGGCTATCACGTTGACCGTGTTTGGCACAAATGGCGCGACCCCGGAGATAACGCTGGACAAAAACGAAGAGAGATTTGAGAGGGGCAAAGAGGACCTTATCAAGGTATGGAACCATTAAAGGAGCGTGTCCAGATAATATTTTGAACCCCCATTTTTCCTATGGGTGTTGAGATTTTGATACCATATCAGTTGTCATATTTTTCTCATTACCATTCTGAAATTTCGCATTCTTAATCCGTATATTTTTAAGGATATTGATTGCTTTCCGTGACGTAAAACATCCAGGAATGTTTGGCGGTCAGCGGTCACGCGCGTACACGCGCGCGCCACTAGACGCACATGAACACGCGTAAAAGATAATCACCAGCGTACTTTCATTCGAAGATGCCGCACGCGCGCGTTGCAATATGTTTAAATTATTTAAATGGTTCTGGTAATTCCGTGATGGCAGCGATAATAATGGCAACAGCGCCAGGGCTACTACCATGTAGGGAAGACTATACAAAAATCCACCATCATTATCAATTTTTCCTGTCGTATTTCTTGTAGATGGAACTTGAAGACATTGCTCCTCTGAAGAAGATCCGAATTGGGCACAACGGGAAGGGGAGTCGGCCAGACTGGTACCTAGAAAAGGTAAAGCTGTGAGGGCTGTTTGTTGCTCCCAGTCTTGGTCTTTAGTAGTCTTGGTTCTAGTCCCAGGGTGGGGGGCAGTGGTGTAGTCGAATCCATCGCAAGTCTTTCACAAGTCCAGAGCCAGTGACAAGTCCCGCACAAGTCCAGTAACACGTAGCAAAGGATGAACACACATAAAAGAATGCCTTTGTTGGAGTTCATTTGAATAGCTTGTGACTTGATTTAAGACCCAGGGACTTGTGGTGGACTTGTGAAGACTCGACCACAAACCTGGTGGGAAGCACTCGAACATAGAGGTATAATAGTGTTTGTAAAGGGCACTTGCAGCAGAAAATTAAAAAAGCTTTAAGCCTGGTTTATACTTCACATAAAAGTAAATGCAAATTTAACATCAAGCAAGTTTTTGTGCCGTAAATTTGGGGAAAATTGAACTAGTTTCAGCTTGCGAGAATGTTTGCCCCGAGAACGTTCGCTTTCGTGTGAAGTATGAACCATCTTTTATGGGGAGGTTGCTAATGCCAAAACAGTATATCCTGGGGAATAGAATCCCTTTCACAAAATCATGGGCTAACCATCACTTACCAGTATAGACCGTATCAAATAGCTGCCATCTTGTAGGGCAACTTTAGACACTTAAATTGTTCAACAATGTAAACACAAAATGTGCAACCATGCATGTCCTCACGGAACAAAGAAACTGCTCTACAAGATGGGAGCTATTCAATACGGTCTATAGCTACAGCATAGCTCTTGTTTCCTTAAAGTGTTTGTTTCATTTCTCTCCTCCAGGTCCACCTGCGAAACATGGAGACTGGCGACCTGACAGTCTTCAAGTGTAATGACTGGTTGTCAAAGACACAAAGTGACAAGAAAATAGTCAGGGAACTACCTGCGTACGTCAAGGGCAAGGCACAAATACAAAGTGAGTAAAAATGCTGTTATTTGTCACAAAATGATTACAAATTGAGACAGAAATATGTTTAATAGAAACCTAATACTCATAAATGCCAGCTTCACATTGAATTAACTTATTTATTGACACAAATGTATGCATATTTTTAAAATTAAATTTACATATAATTTGTATTTTTTCTCCTTTCAATAGAGTCTTTGTTTCAACTTTTGTCTGTAAGTTAGTTTATTTAATATTCTTTTTTCATGATACCTGTAAGTGGCTGATCTCTGCTGTTGGATATCAAAATAAATATATAAACAAAAACAATCAAAAGTGGTGCTCATGAGTTTTCAAATGTCACACACAAGGGCGCATAAATTAACTAAGGCCAAACCCCATAGTTCATATGAAACGCATGCGCAGTTCTCCGGTTTGAACATTAACATGGCCACCATAAACACATTTAAAGACCATCTCTCTTTACAGACCACTTATCTCGTATTTTTCTAGTGGTCTTTATACACAGGTCTGCCTGTAGAAGGAAACTATATATAAAGTATTTGTATAAATTTTTATCTGTAAGTTAGTATATTTAATTTTTTTTTTTTTTTCATGATACCTGTAAGTGGCGGATCTCCACTGTTGGATATCAAATAAATAAATAAATTTAAAAAAATAAAAATAAAATAAAAAACTTTTCCCAGAGCAGCTGCAATTTTAATTAGAATCTGTTCCGTCACTCTCTAGATACCAACTACAAGGTCACAGTAAAAACCAGCGACATCCGCGGTTCTGGTACCGACGCCAACGTCAGTCTCATCATCTTCGGGGAGAACGGCAGCTCCGAGGAACTCAAACTGAAGGAATCGCAGACACATCGAGACAAGTTTGAGCGAAACCAGACTGATATTTTCACCTACCCCCTCCTGAGTCACGGTGAACTCACTAAAGTCAGGATCTGGCATGATAACAAGGGTAAGATTTCAGATCGACGTCTTTTAAACAATTATCTTAGTTTTTCTGTATTGTCCTATGATTATCAACAAGTTCATTCATTTGTTTGAATTCACGTCCCGTTTCTTTTACAGCAAGTCCTAATTTAAGTCCCAAGTCTTGGAGAGCGAGTGTCATTTAAAAATGATAACAAGAGCAGAGAATTTAGATCTTGAGTAATCTGCTTTGTCCCATGATTGTCAACAAGTTTCCTCACCGTCCCGATTCAAGTCTCAATTCAACTCTCAATACAAGTTTCAAGTGTTTTTACAATTTAAGTCTTGGAGAGCAAGTGTCAATTAAAAGACAAAGTTTTTGAGAGAAAGTTTAGATTTCAAGTCCCAGGTTTTTAAGAGCAAGTCTCGATTCAAGTCCCAAGTCTTTAAGAGCAAGTTTCAATTCAAGTCCCAAGTCTTTAAGAACACGTATTGATTTAAGTTCCAAGTCTTGAAGGGGAAGTCTTATTCAAGTCCCAATATTTGAGATCAACTCTTGATTCAAATCTTAAGTCTTGGGGAGCAAGTCTCGATTCAAATCTCAAATCTTTAAGAGCAAATTGCATAATCAATATCCCTATTATGAAAACCTTGTAGCATGATTTCAAATGAGTAATAAAAAAAAATCAAACCAATTTCAATTTCAGGTCTGAAAGCCGGTTGGCATCTGGAGTATGTGGAAATCGTAGATGAGGCCAAAGGTCAAACGTACATGTTCCACTGCAACCGCTGGCTGGCACGAGACGAAGACGATAAACAAATTATGCGGGAACTGACGTGTGCGTCACTCAACACACCACGAGACGAAAAGGAAAAGATTAGTGAGTGTTTGTCGGGGAGAATTTTTTTCAACACAAGGGCCCAACTTCATCAAAAAATTGTATGCTTAAAGGCCCAGTGTACAGACCCTTTGCACGGGCCGCCATGACAGGGGGCAGTCACATTGTCACCGTGCGTCATGCACGAGTAGGCACTTTGTGGATTTATTGTCACATCATTTAAAATATAAAAACCTGTTCCCTGTCATGGCCGCCAGTTCAAAGAGTCTATTGTTTGCAAGATGAAACCTTTACGGATTCATGGAATAAGGGCATAACATATCTAAGGAAGAATGTTGGTAAACTAGCCTGCAGAAATTTCAGCTACATAGGATTTGGCTCACAAATCTATTTCAAAAATCTGTTTGGAAAATTGTTTTCCTGTTTGACCGTGGTGTCTTGATGTTGCACTACTCACAATGAGTTAGGGATATTGTGGGGTGTATGCAGATATTTTATTGAGGGTATGCATTCTGCTTTTGTATATGATTAGACAATTGTATATGCATGACAGACAAACCTTGTCACAGGAATAGGTGAAAACAGTCATTTAAAAATCTTAAATTTTTCTGACAATTTTTTATTTTCGCTCATTCCTTTCTCAATCTTGCATTCCATTTACCACAGCCTATGAGATCTCGATCACAACGACCGATAAGCGCGATGCAGGTACTACCCAGAATGCCTGGCTGTCTCTAGAGGGCGACCTTCGCAGCTCCAAGGAATTCATCATGGAAAACAGTCCCAAGAAAAAGATTCTCAGAAAGTACGTTGATGTCAAAAGTTTGAGCTTATAGCTTTTGCGATTTTGTTATCTGAAAATGTTTCTAAATGATTTGTTATTGATAAAGCCGGTACTGTGAAAAGAAATTAAAACCTGTACTTTTATATTTTTTAAAAGGTTCGAAGCCCAACCGAGGACACTAATAAAGTTGTTCGCATTGTGTCTTGGGAAAGCACTGAGTATACAGTGTTAATAAAGTTACGTCGGAAAAGGGTAAAAACAAACCCTAACTAACTTTCGCCATCGACACACTCGGTGGTCGAGTGATTATAGATGTCTGCCTAGTATGCAGGTGGTCGTGAGTTCAAGTCCCGCCCGAGCATGCTGAGTTTTTCGCGTGTCCTTAGAAAACACACTTGGTATACAGTGCATACCGCGTCGTGAATGGGCAACATTTCTTCCGCTTAATAACTTTCACATTCTTAACAACCAAAAACACATTCATGTACAATTTCTTACTCTTTATTTTTTGCTGTTTTTGACAGAGGTGACACCGACGTTTTCAAGTTCTCAACGCGTAACGTTGGACGCATCGACAGTGTTCTGTTGGGTCACAGGGAACGAGATGACGGGCCAAGACCTAAAGGCACTGGACGAGAAGTCGACTGGCATTGTCACGAGGTCACTGTTATGGATACAACCACCGGAACAAAGTTAGTATCATGATTAATGGCTAGCAAGGTTGTAGTCGAGTCCATCACAAGTCCTTACAAGCCGTCACAAGTCCCTGGGTCTTAATTTAAGTCACAAGCTATTCAAATGAACTCCAACAAAGGCATTCTTTTGTGCATGTTCATCCTTTGCTTCTTGTTACTGGACTTGTGACGGACTTGTGCGGGACTTGTCACGGACTTGTGATTTTATCGGCTCTGGACTTGTGATGGACTCGACTACAGCCCTAGTGGATAATATATCGTGATGCAGTCAAGCTTTAGAAAACGTTAACTTTCAGTTACCATTCACGGCCAGTAAAAAAAATGTTGCGAAGTAGTATTTCAGGGGAGGGAGGGAAAAATACTACGCATTGTAGAACCATGAAAATGTTAACAACTTTGGACGGCCCCTCGTGATATTTCTGTTTTTATCTTTAGGTTCACTTTCCCCTGCAAGGGCTGGGTGCCCCTGGGTTATGGCAAGGACAGCGCAATGAGACTGAACTGCAAAAAGGTTGAAGAGGGGAAAACAACTGCTGTTAGAAGTGAGTTTAGGAAATTTCCATTTTCCTTTAATTTATTTCAGAAGTTACTTAAATTTTGTAAATTCTAATTCAACAAATTTCTTGAATGTGATTACTGTTATGTGTACATATTCTGGTTGTACATATTCGGGGTCCTTTTTCAGAAAAGTTAAAAACATTCTATCTTTAAAAACATGAGTTAAGAATGTTTATTTAGGAATGTTTCTAAGTGGGCTTTATGAAATAGGACCCTGCAGCCGATTTCACGAAACTTACGCAGTTGCGTAAGCCCACTTGCGCAACATTTTATTGCGTAAGTTGCGCAACATTCTTCCAAAGATATCACGCAAGCTATGGGGCTTGCGCCATTTGACAAAAGTTGCGCAAGCTGCGCAATGTTTCTTGAAATCGACTGCTGGTTGTATAACTATTATGATGTGTGGCAGAGGGACTCCTCCTACTGCCCCCTATACCTCAACAAACCCTTGCCCTTTTGTTAACGCACCAACACCCCTCTAAAACCTGAAGGGAATTCCTTGAAATTTCTTTGGAAGTTTAAGACATGGTGGGGGAACAATGGAATAAGGTAACCTCTGTCACATATCGTGCTGCAGATGTATCATTGTACGGTACCTGTGCCCTTGAGCAAGGCACTCAACCACACTTGCTCCATCCTTCGGAAGGGATGAAAAGCCGTTGGTCCAGTGTGTTAGGTAATGGTAACGCACTCTAAAGATCCCAGAGCATTCTTTCGTGAAGAGCAAGGGGATTCCCCGGTGTCTCTGGCCATTTCTAATTCTAATTCTTCATGGGTTTCCTCACGCTTACGAGTGACAGTGCAATGAGCACTATTGAGGAATCCCTGGTATAAATACCAGAAAGAAATAATAATAATAATAACAACATATCCATCTTTTTTATGTGTTTTGATATTGTTTTGATATTGTTATGAAAATTGCATATTTGCTGTGTTTTAAAGTTTTAATTTCACTGTGCTACATTTTCTTTTAAAATTCTCCCAACTTCCTCCATGCTCCAAGTCAGTCCAAAAATACACACATTTTTTTTGTCTGGTTAAATTCTGTCTATAGAGCATTTGCACGGCGGCCATGACAGGGGGCAGTATGTCACAGTATGTCAAGCATGAGGAGTCACTTTGTGGATCTATTGTCACATCATTTACATATAAAAACCTGCCCTCTGTCATGGCTGCCAGTGCAAAAGCTCTATTACATTCTACATTCCCTTCAAATTTTCTCAACTGAGACTTAAAGACACAGGCTCGTCAGCAATGCGCGCGTGCCAAATTCATGCCACGAAATACGCAGCTCCATAGCAACGGCATGAAGCTGCATATTTCGTGGTACGAATTTGCCGCGAGCGCATTGCTGACGAGCCTCTGCCTTTAACTATTTCACATTATAATTTGGCTTGTAATAAGGCCTGCCCACTTCTGGATTGGTTTGAGACAAACGATTTGTATGTCCATTTTGGTTGACAAATATGTCTATATATCCAATGTTTTGTGCATCATCTTCAAATTCTCCCAACTTGCCTCTACACCAACAGACTTGGCACCCGTTCAATATGAAGTTGTCATAGTAACATCCAATGAGAAGGGAGCAGGAACCGACGCCAATGTTTCCATCACCTTATATGGAACCAATGGTGATTCGGGCAAACAACCCCTCAAGCAACGCTTCAGAGACCTCTTTGAGAAAGGTAAACAAAAATTCCTTCACGCACACACCGGCTTACTGTTTACATAATGTAGCGATCTAGCATCATTGACAATAAAGCCGGTGTTCCTTTAAGCTCGTTCTTTAACACTTTATGTTCACACAGACATTGGGCTCAGTGTATAAAGCTGCTTACCAAAAGAATACTGCTTGGTGTTTTTTGTGTTAAGCAAAATTGAAAGACTACCAGTGAAATACAAATCAGCTATTACTATATTAAGCTGGTAACTGGTTTTGCTTAGCAGTTTTTCTGTGCTGAGCGGAGTAAAATAACATATCACATTTTGTCATTTGCCATGGTGATGGTAAGAATGTTTAGTACTAATTGTTTTAGTACTTAATTTGTTTATAGTCATCTCCACTAAGGGGCCGTCCAAAGTTGTCGTAAATTTCACGGCTCTACAAAGCGTAATGATAATGATAATGGTGGATTCTTATATAGCGCACATGTCCACCCTGCGGGGTGCTCCTGGCGCTGTTGCCATTATTATTATCGCTGCCATCAGGGAATCACAAGAACCATTTCGCTTTAACTAGGTGGCTGCTGGCCAGGCGCACAACCCTATCAGCAGTTAGATTGTGGCATTCCCCTTAACAGCTTCCCATATATCGCTTGGGTTGACGAGGCAACTGGGATTAAGTGCCTTGCCCAGGGATACAGACACGTTGGTCAAAGTGGGGCTTGAACCCACAACCTCTGATTGGGAGTTGCACTTCATACCCGCTAGACCACACGCGCTCCCATTAAGGAAAGGGGAGAGCTGGGGGGAAGTTGAGGGCCTCGTAGGACTTTACATGCACTGTAAAATATTGATGGTAGTTAAAAAACAGATGTTGATAAGTAGTATTTTGGGGCAGGGAGGTAGGGGGTCTTGAAAAATACTACTCTCTAGGGGCGTTCGAGATGCTTACCTCGTGTAACACGGGGTTTACACCGGGGGAAGCCCCCAGAAGATGCAAAACGAACGACACAGGGTCTCACTTTGAATTCTGGGAACACGTGGTAAAAGGTTATTGCCGGGTGGGGATTTATAAACGCCGTTATCGTTTGATTCAGGATGAAAAATGAAGCCGGCGCCACGCAAAAATAGTAGCCCTAAAGTACCCAAAAAACTTCTTCAATGCCCAGAGACATCAGATACTGATTCAGCAAAATGTATTTACAGCCCAATTCCCTCCTATTTTGTGTCATAAATAAGTGTTTTTCTTCGTACTCACGTCGCGATTCCAAACTGTCCGCCATGTTTTACTACTCGCGGTTACTATGTGACGTCATTACACCTTGCTGTACACCAGAGACCCAGCCGCGAGCTTGGGTAGTGGTGGCTGCCACCGGGGCAGACTCGTGTAGCACGTGATGGCTAAAAGAACGCTCCAGTGTAAGTTGGTGTTACCCGGTGTCAGCATCTCGAACGCCCCTAATGTTGACAACTTTGGACGGCCCCTATGCTGTAAATAAAGTTATTTTCCAATGCCAGATGCACGTCCCATTATCTTTGTGGGCATGATTTGTTTGTGAATGTAACAATTTGTGGTCTCAGGTCAAACAGACAAGTTCACTCTGGAAGTACTCGACCTCGGCGACATGACTAAACTACGTATTGAGCACGACAACAAGGGTTTCAATGCGGGCTGGCTGTGTGATCATGTGACCATCACTAATCTGGCAACCGGCCAGCTGACCATGTTCCCGTGTGGTAAATGGCTGGACAAGAGCAAAGGAGATGGGGAACTATACAAGGACTTGTACCCAGCGACAGAGTAATAGGGCGTGTTTGTTTCAGACGAATCCGCCGATCCCGAGATCTGCGCAGATGGTTCAGCTAGATCCAACTATGCATAGCGCTGAACCATCTGCGCAGATCGGGGTCGGCGGATTCGTCCGAAACAAACACGCCCATAGTCATGTCAAGATCACATGACTGCCATGTAATAATCACGTTATTGCCATGTGATAACCATGTGATGACCACATGGTTGCCATGTGAATGGCACGTGATAACCATGTGAAGACTACATGGTTGCCATGTGAATGGCATGTGATTACCATGTGATAACCACATGGTTGCTATGTGAATTGCATGTGATTACCACATGATTACCATGTGATAACCACATGATTGTAGTGTGATAACCATGTGATATCCTTTTGATGATCATGTTAAGATCATGCATGTGTTCAAATTATAACAGTGTAAACTGTTTATGTACAAAGGGAGACCAATTTTTAATGTTATTAAACATATTTGTGATTATCAAGTTCTATAAATCATGTATTGTAGTGAAAAATTACGGTAATTAGCTGTATTATTAATAGTCATTAATGTGATTTCTGTTTTTAACAAAAAGGGAAAGGCAATTTATCTGACGTTTCGCAATCATGATAACAGTCGTAAATTCACTGCAATATCAAAAACAATGTTGTATTGTTTTAGGGCCAGTGCAAACGATCAGAAAAAGAACATCAGAAAATTATTTTTTTAGGAACTTGATCTGAAATATAATTTTACTTAAAGGCACAAGCTCATCAGCAATGCGCGCGCGCTAAATTCGTGCCACGAAATACGCAGCTCCATAGCAAAGGCATGGAGCTGCGTATGTCGTAGCACGAATTTGGCGCGCGCGCATTGCTGACGAGCCTGTGCCTTCAATTCCAGCCCAAGTGAAGGGATGTGATTGTTCAGGGTTTTTTCCCGGGAACAAAGATTATTCCGGGAAAACCGGAACAAATCACATCCCTGCAAGTGTAGTCACAGTTTTAAGTGTATTTTGGTCTTTTTTCAACTTTGCCTTTTTTTTTTTACTCAGGGAAAATATTTTTGTAATCTTTTATTGCTACCCAAACCCTTTTGAAACCCCAAAGTTATATTTTTTAGGATTCTAGAGTGCCATATTCTCTACCCAAGAGGCTGTATAAATATTTCACCAAGTCTGTCTTTCCCGAGAGAAACATTCCCCCAAATTTTCGTTCTGTTCACGTTTTGTTTTCTCTTGACCAAAGTAAACTTGGAGAATTTTACATGAGTCAATATTTGCAGTGCCTTTTTGAAGGCAACGGTTTGTAAAACTTTGTACGAGGTTTTTTAAAGCTAACTATCCTCCAAGCGACCAAAATTGCCTTTCGTTACATCATAGTGCTAATGCAGAGCTCCCAATTTTCCTTGCATTTTGGAGAACAGACTCAGAAAATACATGTAGGTTGATCTTCCGACTTCAAACACATCTATGAGGTTAATCAATCAACAATCCAGGAGGGTTTTAATCCGTGTTGGAAGTCGCGAGATAGTAATTTTCCAGGGAATCTTTTGCAACATCTGGGACGGTTGGCAGCTTTTCCAACGGGTTAACTCTCTCAAATAGGATATAGCCTTTATTCAAGGCCTCGCAGCTGGTGGTGTCGTGCGCCAGAACGAGAGCGCCACCATGTGACGAGGACGGGATGAGCAGGGCCAGCTGCTCGGCCTTTGCCGACCTTGAATTTTGCTACCTCTCAGGTATCAAAATGCTAATGATCGTATGACCCAGTTTGAGTGTTGCTTGAATAGCTAACAATGCGAGCCAATCAGGTTCGCGCGCACTGGTTTTTAAGCAAGCAAGCACGCACGCGCGTGCGTCCCGACACAAACATACGTTTGCAGCACATACAATGCAGGGATGAATAATGTAACAGGGGCTGTAATACATTAATAAATAATTATTCCGAGACAGCAAAGGCGTCGCAGCTGCGCTGCTGTCCTCGTTGCATGGTGGTGCGAGACACACCCACCCAGATACAGGGCTGCTGTTCTTTTAGTTCTTCCTGTTTTTCTTCAAAAAGCTGCTGTTTTAAAGTACATTGCGTTATACTGTTTTTTTGCTATTTTTTTAATAGGCTGCGTTTCTTTAATTTTGGAAAACTCTTTATACTTTCTACATTAGCTTTCTACTGCAGGTTTTTTCTGCCTGTCTTTTTAAGTTTGTAGACTGAATTGCTGATGTGTGTTACAGGGTATTTTTCTAAGATCTTGTATGGTAAAACAAATATCAGATGGTTTATTTCGGGCGGATAGATATTAGCTCCCCTCGTAACTTGGTCTTTCTTGAATCTGAAGCCCCTTTCAGCGATCAAGATAATAATTCCCTACAAATGCCTTTGTTATACCCCGTCTTGGTATACTGCAGTTTCATTGGTCCAGAACGGTCACATGTCCATGTGATAAAAACTCATATCACCCTGCCGTATGCGAATTTAACTTCATATCACCCGGCCGTACTATGCGTGTTCTTGCCCTTGTCCATAGCACGCGTAACGCGCTGTATGTATGAGGCTCCATTAGTAAAAGAAACCGCGTGTTAGGCCGCTAGAGGCGCACAACGCGCACGCACATCGCATTATTCCACACGCTGTGCGCGTGCTACTTTCGCAATGTTACACACGCACAGGTAGTAGTCCGAAGACTAGCGAAAGTGCAGAGACGAATTGTTTTTACAATTTCAACATTCCAAATAATAGAAACGATATTATTATGCTGTACGGAGACCATGAGACGGGTTATAACAAAACAATTGTTGACTGGTGTGGTGTGGGATATGGGTTTTAACACCCTCGGGAGCTCATAGCACCTTCGGCGTTGCCTAGGGTGCTATGAGCTCCCTCGGGTGTTAAAACTCCATATACCACACCACACCAGTCAACAATTTATATTATCTTCTCTCAAAATAACTGCAACTTATGCTACGTTTACACCATGTCCCCGGCAGTCCCGGCGCCCCGGTAGATGAGCACCGTGGAGGCACCGGGATGGACGTCGGGTAGCGTAGGGGACCGGGGTGGCGAAACGTGAATGACCGTAGCTCACCCTTGCCACCGGCCGGTGACCGGCCAGTGAGCAGCTCTGTCAAAAACTTTGGCCCGGCAGTCCCGGCACTAATGAGAATCGTCCTGGGCCGCAGTGGGACGGGGCTTCCGTCACAGGGCATTGCGGACCGCAGTGTGCCTTGACTCACCGGGGTGTGGCACCGTGGGGTGCCGTGGCCACAGCATGGTGTGAATGCGGCCTGGTCAACTGCGGTGCACCAAGGTGTGTGACGGTTGTTGCTCACGGCCAGTTACGCCTCACTGCGTCGCGCTCCAAGACGAAGTGAAAATGAAGGTGTGGAGCGCACTATTTATACCAACCGGGGCTAACCGGGAGACCACCGGGGCGTGAAACGTGACAGCTGCCACGTTCAGTCGCAGGGCGCCGCAGCAGACCCTTGCACACCGTCGGGAACGTATTGGGCCGGGACAACAAACGTGACACGAACGGGACGGACGTGAGGCACCGCATTAGAACTTAGCAGGCCGGCCTGGGACGTGGACCCATCCGTAGTGGAACGGCGCTTAAAACGTAGCGCGCCGTCCGCCTCTTGGCCCGGAACCGGCACGGCGCGCCACGCTTTACGTACCGGGACGTAACGCACCGTGGTAGAACGCAACACACCGGCCCAACTAGGGCCGAGTCGAGCCAAAGTAATAAAAAGACGACAAAAGTTCCACGGCACGCTACGTTTTGGCCAAACCGGGGCGCCGGGACTGCCGGGGACATGGTGTAAACGTAGCATAAGAAGATAACTTATAGATAGTCTACATGATTGGTAAACCGTTACAAATAGTTTCATCTCCCTGTGTGATTGAAGATATGCATGATTAAAACCAACCTAAGAAAAAGTCAGCTCCGTACTTCATCTAACTTTTTAGAAAACAGTCAAAAAAAGCTTTACAGTCACTTCGCCCCAAAACCACTTCACCCTGAACCACGGCCTGTGCACGAAGTGGTTTTGGGGCAAAGTGAATTTTCGTCTCATGAGACGAAAATTAATTGTTAATTAATTAATTTCTCAAAGACTATAGCACTTCAGACAAAACCATTTCAGGGGAAGTTTTCTACGGTCATCATGTTTATATTGTGTAAGTTAGGCGTAAATCAGTGAACATAATTTCTGATTTTCGAGATACCAATCATGTGTTCTACCCATTGTATCATTTGCAATAACCCAATTTTGTTTTTCAAACCTTAATCAAAGTGTTGATAGCAATGGTAACAAACACTACATGAATTTATTTCCCTCCAAAATGGTATTTCATGCTGGAAATTGACAACCGAAGGTGGTTTTCTAAAAAAGTCCCGTGCACAGGACTTTTTTATCATTCACTTGTACACAAAATCCATGTATAGATTTTCAAGGTTTTCTGAAGCATTGATGCATCTAAGTAGCTAAAATTTCTTCAGGCTAGTTTACCAACATTCTTCCTCAGATATGTTAGACTGTTATTCCACGAATCTGTAAAAAGTTTTATCTTACAAATGATACATAGGGCCTTTAAGTATTAATCTTCGCAGTTAGTTATATTTCTTCTGTTTTGCAATAATCAACCCTTATATTGGTTGATGTGGTTTCCAGTTTGAGGCTGTTCTTAAAAAACATTTATTCAGGACAAAACAATTTAGCCTTACAGATTTTATAGAATAATTTTGTAAATGTAGCTTCTAAGAATGTTTTGTATATTTTGTGACGTAATAAGATATTACTTATAAAGCCGATTGGTATTTTGTAAATATTTGTGTATGTAAATCTGAAGAATTGCATCGATTCTACACGAAGGTCGCATTCAGTAAAGTCGTAGAAATAAAACTTTCAAAAGAGTTAAAAACTTGCGGGCGTGTAGTTCTCGCTACTCCGGAGTAATGCGTACGCATTGCACTCGGGTCACATTACGCGAACGGCAAGTCCGCAGTCCGCAAATGGCCATCAGTCAAGATGGCCATTTCTTGCCATGACTACACAAAAAACGCTGTTTCACTGCTCAGAAGAAACTGAAAAAAATACAGACCTTTGATGCCGTCTGCAACAAACCTTAGTGAGTTGTTGTTTCAGTTATCCAGTTGACACGGTGAGCAAATTCACAAAAAATCCCACCCATATTCCACCATCTTCGTACAAATCACATGACACTCGTCAGGAGTAAGAGCACACTCCCCATTTGTCAGGGAGTAGCGAGAGCATACTCTCACTGGCCCGAGTGTCGTTAATCTCGCCGTTCGCGCGCGCAGGAGTATAGTAGTGCCTACTTAGAGGCACTCACAAGTGAGTCTTTCCACGGTAAAGGGGGCATTTTGGCAACACAGGCCATATTTTTGAGGAAATACCTTTGTCTGGTCACAAAATAAAAGAAATAAGTTTCAGTTGTTCTGAAGAGATAACTTAGGCCCAAAAAGGGTTACAAATAGTGTGACAACATGCCTTTCTAAAAACCCGGTGTACAAATTTCCAATATACGCTCGTAACCGGGACGGACACTTTTGTTACATTTTAGGCTGTCCGGGTTACGAGCGTATATTGGAAATTTTTACACAGGGTTTTTAGAAAAGCATGTTGTCACACTATTTGTAACCCTTTTTGAGCCAAAGTTATCTCTTCAGAACAACTGAAACTTATTTCTTTTATTTTGAGACCAGACAAATGTATTTCCTCGAAAATATGGTCTGTGTTGCCAAAGTCCCCTTTACTGTGGAAAGACTCGCGTACAAGTTCAGCGCTGCTTGTGAGTAGCCATCGTTATTAATTGCATAATTACCAATCTTGTACCCCAACTCGGTTCTGTAAAATGTAACATATTGATTGGAAAGGTGGCAGACTAACATTCGTTCGAAGCAACGAGGGGGCTTTTCCAAATCTCGGCTTCGTCTCCGTCTCCATGTGGTTTACATGGAGCCTGAGCCTGAGCCCAAGTCGAGATTTGGAAAAAGGCCAAGGTTTGGAATGCAAATCAGCAGTATACATCCTATAGAACTGATTCGGGGGACAAGATTGACATTTGCAACTACATGTACATGAATAAACAATTGTACTCGAAACAGTTTTGCATTGAGACCAAATTCATAAAAAATAAGACTTCTGGCTGCAAACTGTTAAAATTCAGTTAAAATGTAATTTATTCCTTTCTGACTTTTTTTATTAATTTAAGCTGAAATGTAATAAAGAAAATTATTTCATAAAAATCTGATTTTGGGCAAGGTAGTGCTGTAATTTTAAGCAGTAGATTAGTGGCAAGCTCATTTTTAATACTTTAGTGATTTCCTATCTCTCCCTACCTACCTTCCTCCACCCCCCCCCCCCCCCCCCAACACACACCCCCCCCCCCCCAACACACACCCCCCCCCCCCCCCAACACACACCCCCTCCCAGATTAAGCCTAGTTTCCATATAATCGTAATGCGCGCACGCAGACTAGACGCAAACAACTGGAATGCAAACACTGACGGAAAGGATCGGCAAAGTTGAACTTTTTAACTTTGCCGACTGTCTGCGTTACTGTTTGCGATGCTAGTTTGTGATACTCACTCACTCTGTTATGATTTGTAAAATTATGCCACCTACCACTATACACCCTCCCCCATAACCTCCCCCCCCCCCCCCATCCCACACACTCTAACCATTACTGTTTGTAGTTTACGTCAAAAGAATATCATGTAAGTATAAAACATTTAAAAATCTTCCTGCCCTCCCCACCCAACCCTCGATTATCGTTGTTTGTACATCATTTCAAAAGCCTCTTATCTTTTTTTTAATTCTAAAAAATCTACTAAGTTGCTTGGTGTCAATTAGCTTTTTGAGGTATGGCAGACACAATAAGAGGGCACACTTTGAAGTGGGTATAAAATCAAATAAAATGCAAAATAACTGCATTATTCACTTTGCACTTATTTATTTTATTTAAAATTTTGTCTGTATTATAATTGCAACATGTAAATCATGTTTTTGGAAGGAAATAAAATAATTTAATAATTCATACCAAAATAAAATTGCGCCCTTTTGTTCCGCCAAACTTCTAAAAGGCTAATGTAGACCTGAATCACCTTGTACAGCAAACCATGAGCCCCTGGTTCGAATCCTGATCTAGACAAATTTGTTGTGATCATTCAAAGTGTGAAACTGCCAAAATGTTTGTCCAATGCCTCGGGTTCATATTTTGATTTAAAAAAAATAAAAATTCTTCCAACTTGTATAGTTTTTCCCTTATCCCATACATGTATTCGTTTATGATCAAATAGCATACTATGAATACTTGCATAGATATGAAGCTCTCCATTGTTTTTCTTTTCAGAGTTCTCGCCGTTTTCACAGCGATTATTCGTAGATATTGGTACGTTCCTTAAGTTGTGTCTTGCAGCCATAGTTAAGCTCCGCCCCTCCAGACAACAAGAAATCATTGCCAGTGCAAAACGTTGCATCGGCAGCAATGAACAGACACAATTTGCCAGATTCCTCGATCGTTCCAAATCGGCCGTTCAGCTGCCGAAAAACGAAACAAAACCAATCAATTTCATGGAAATTAAATATGATCCAACCTGTTTTTTTATAATGGTACAGTCCATTGACCTCTCACCTGTGCTTCTGCTCCACCTTTTATCATTGCTTCTGGGTTGTCTGAGGAATCTGCCAATTGTTGCCACAGGGGTGTCCAGACGTTGCCAGGAGAAACACTGAGGAAGAGGAATGAAAGTTGACTCGCCTTGTGAGATATTCAGGTGTGTTTTAAAATGATTTATCAAACAGTGTACACATTCATTTGCAATTTTCATTTCATGGACTTGCAGAGACTTGTGCTAGACTTGTGAGGACTTGCAGGGACTTGTGAGGACTTGCAGGGACTTGTGAGGACTTGCAGGGACTTGTGCTAGACTTGTGATGACTTGCAGGGACATGTGAAAGACGTGAGGTCTTGCAAGGACTTGTGGTGGACTTGTGAGGACACACAGGGACTTGTATGGACTTGCAGGGACTTGTGAGGACTTGCAGGGACTTGTGAGGACTTGCAGGGACTTGTGAGGACTTGCAGGGACTTGTGATGAATTCAAGTACATATCTGACTGGAATTAAGACGACTCAGATTTGAGACTAACTTGAACTCAACTGACCACAGATGCAAGATGAAGTCTCTGAGAACTCTTGGAGACGGTGTGATCAATTCCGATCAATTTCAATAAATTCTGATCAATTCCAATCTATTACCTATTGACGCGGACACCGTACTTAGCTTCATCAACCGCCATCGCTCTGGTCATAGAATCAATCCCTCCCTGGGAGAAACAAACAACCGCTTTATTAACCTTTAAAATGTTCCTTAAAGTTCAAAATGTTCTTGTATTACAGGGCATCTCAGGGCAAACATCTACACCACAGGCTTGAAAGCGGAATTGGGTCTTTCCATAGTAAAGGGGACATTTTGGCAACACAGACCATATTTTTCAGAAAATACCTTTGTCTCGTCTTAAAATAAAATAAATAAGTTTCAGTAGTTCTGAAGAGATAACTTAGGTCCAAGAAGGGTTACAAATAGTGTGACATCGTGCCTTTCTAAAAACCCTGTGTACAAATTTCCAATATATGCTAGTAACTGGGACGGACACTTGTGTTACATTTTAGGCCGTCCCAGTTACGAGCGTATATTGGAAATTTGTACACAGGGTTTTTAGAAAGGCATGTTGTTCAACTATTTGTAACCCTTTTTGGGCCCAAGTTATCTCTTCAGAACAACTGAAACTTATTTCTTTTATTTTGAGACCAGAAAAATTTATTTTCTGGAAAATATGGTCTGCGTTGCCAAAATGCCCCCTTTACCGTTGAAAGACCCATTTGTACACATGCTCAAGATAAATTTTGGTGAGTACTACAATAAATTATAGTCAAATGTTAGGAGGGACGTTCGAGATGCTTACACCGTGTAACACCAACTTACACCCGAGCGTAATACACGAGTCTGCCCCGGTGGCAGTCATCACTGCCCGAGCTCGCGGCAGGGTCTCTGGTATAAGACTCGGTGTAATGACGTCACCTAGTGAGTAGTAAAACATGGCGGACGGTTTGGAATTGTGACAGGAGTACGAAGAAAAATACAGATTTATGACACAAAATAGGAGGGAATAGGGCTGTATTTTGCTGAATCAGTAGATATCTGTTGGCATTGACAAAGTTTTTTGCGGTACTTTAGGGCAACTAATTCTGGGTAGCGCCGGCTTCTTTTTTCATCAGGAGTCAATAAAGCCCCACCCGGCAATAACCTTTGACCTGTGTTCCCAGTCAAAGCGAAACCCCCTGTCATTCGTTTTGCATCTTCTGGAGGCTTTTGCATCTTCTTTGCGTCACTGTTAACCCTGCGCGTCAAAGCTTTTTTAATTTTTTTATTTTTATTTATATTTTTTTTAGTATTTCGATTAAAAATGCCTGTTGGCTTCATGTCAACTTGACTTTATTGCTTGGAATCCACTTACCACCCCCCCGAAAAAAAGCCGCGTCATCGCGTCATTTTGGGATACTTCAACTTACGCTTAACATAGTTTTGTTTTGTTTGGCCTTACCTTGGTAGTGACGTATGGTATGGCGCGGGTCTGTCCAATCTTGGCGACGAGGCTCGACATGTTAATAATGTTGCCTTTCGTCTTCCGTAGGTGAGGCAGCGAGTACTGTAAACAAAAATTGAAAATTATTTAAACACTTAACCTGAAATCAGAGTGTTCTTGACACGGGTAACTTGTTCTTGATGGATAGGTGGTGTGCGATCCAGTCCGGAGTGCAGTGTTTTCGGGTCGTGTTCGGGCACAGGAACGAGTTAACCCGTGTCAAGAACAGACCGCCCAAAAAGCAGTAATGTTAAAGGCACAGGCTCATCAGCAATGCGCGCCCGCCACTTTTGTGCCACGAATTTGGCTCGCGCGCATTGCTGATGAGCCTGTGCCTTTAATACCACTGACCTAAATAAATACAATAGACTGGAAGTGATTCTAGGCAAGGCATTGTCATGGACCAAAATGGCGGCTGGTTGCTTTGTTTAAATACAAGGGAGCACTTAAAAGACCCTAAAAAACTAACTGTAGGAACTAGGCCTGTGCATTTTCAAATAATTTACTATTCGAAAAATTGGTTTCATTTTTGATTGAATATTCAATATTCGATGCGTGAATTTTTTCTAAGATTTTGACAAAAAAGTTTGCAGTGAAATTAATTGATTTTGGCATAAAATCACAGCTCACAGGAATACAGCAGCCTTTTTATTGTCGAATTTCCCGCCTCAAAAAATAATCTGTGCTTAAACTACAGACTTCATGTTGTAACTTGCATAGCAGTCTCTCGCCCGAAGAGGTTTTTGCAGAAATTATCGTCGTCCCTTGTACACTGGACTCGTGGTTGGACGCAAATATGACATTTAAACAAGCGTTTCGGCAGAGGAAAGAGTTTTTTTACAAGCTGAACGACATGTTTGGTTTGGAGCGGTAAAAGCACATATTCGATGAACGATCGAATATTCGATGCATTAGGCACAGTCTTAGTAGGAACAAATTATGCATGACCTTTCATAGCAACAACTACTTTGCTACAAAAGCTGAATGTTGTTGTTGTTGTTGTATATTTTATGGCATCTTCGGCAACTAAGGCCCTTTATGCCATCAACTATACGGTTTTAGCTTTAACTATACTATATTATCAACTTGAGATGACGAAGAAGGAGTTGCAGTTTTAGAAGTGGGAGGAAAACCCCCAGAGAAATGCCCCAGGGGAAAACCCACGCGGTCAAGTAGGGACTGCAAACCCAATCCACATACACGCCCCGGATTCGAACCCGGGACCCCAGAGGTGAAAGGCGAGGAAAGAACCCGTACGCCAACCCGACCGCCCGAAAGCTGAATGCATAATGTCATAGGCTATTTATAGGGCTGTATAGTTCATTGTTCAAGGTTAAAGGGGCAATTAGGGTTTACACACACACTTTACCTATGAAAGCTCATGCATAATTTGTTCATGCAGTTAGTCTTTTACACCCCGTTTACACTCGATTCGCCTTTGCCGAATCGAACTCCGCAATTTCCAAAAAGGGGAGTTGAAGCCGGGTAGGCACTAAGTGTAAACGCAAAAGGTGAATTGAAAAAGGCGGATCAGACCCGGGTCTGATTCGCCTTTTGAAAGTCACCTTTGGGGTAGGGTTGAACCCCGCAATTGCGGGGTTGAACCCTGCAATCGTCAAGGTCGCTTGTAGTGTAAACGCTACCCGAATACAGGTTCGGCAATTTGAGTGTCCTTGGGGCGGTGCCCGCAGTGTAGTAGATTTAATTGACCAATCTGGCACTAGTGCAGCAACACCTAACAGCTCACGCATGCGCTGCAGTTACATTTAGTGGTGACTTTTGCGGTGCAGTGTAAACGCGGCAAATGTTCAGTTTTGTGGTCGCAATAAAAATGCTGGATCTGTATCCACCTTTGCCGATTCGAGTGTAAACGCGGTGTAAAGTGCTACCTTGCATTTAATTTATTGAGCAAGGTCATTTATTCTTGTTTTATTTATTTAATGGGTTTAATGGAAATTCAATTCGCAGCCCATAGGCTGAATTGCATGAAGCTTACAAGTGTTTTCCACATAAACATCGAGATACAGAGGTGGGTGGTGCCATTGGCAGCCAACGGCCAGAGACACTGGGGAATCCCCTTACTCCTCACGAAAGAATGCTCTGGGATCTTTAACCCTTTGAACCCTAAATTATTTATGCGCCATGACACCGGTTTGTCAACCGGTTATGAAGACGTCACTCAAAAGTCACAATAGTGGCTCATCGGGTTACTCCTTGTTCATGGGGAAGTCACAAATGTGACATTTAGGGTTCAAAGGGTTAAAGTGCGTTACACAACACATTTTACATCCCTTCCGAAGGATGGAGCAAGTGTGTTTAAGTGCATTGCTTATTAAGTGCGCAGGTACCCCAGCTGGGTATCGAACCTGCAACCCCGAGTTTTCACCCGAGTATTGCGAGTCAGTGACCTAAACCACTCGGCCACAGTACCCCACACACACACACTTGGCAGACGAAAGTCTACAGTTACTAAGTAGTCTTTACAGTGCTACCTTGTCTTTAAATTTTGTATGTCATAAACTAACACGGCCGTTTAGTTTATTGTTTAACTGCACATACTCATGAAGCAAAAACTTGGCCAATATTATTGCATTTTTACTTGTCCAAATCTTATTTCATATTTGTGGTGAAGCTTTTGTTAGTGCGGCCCACGAAACTAGTCCATTTCCATGGAAACGTAATAAAAAATGACCAACCTTGCAGAATGTGAAGTAATTGACAAGATTGAAGTTAATCAGCTCCTTGAAGTGGTCCACTGTGATGTCATCTATGACCTCTTCAGGGGGATCTGTCACAACCAAAATACTTTGTTTTAACCCTCAAAGATGCACTGCCCAACAAAATATTCATTATTCAAATTTCACAAATGAATATTAATTTTTCAAATTTCACAAATTAATATTCAATATTTAGATTTTACAAATGAATATTCAATAATTTCCCAGCCTTAGACAGTCTACTTACGCCATCCAGCATTGTTCACAAGGCAGTCGAGTCTTTGGTACTTTTCTATCGTCTGCTTAACAGTCCTCTGAAATTACACAAAATATAACATGTGTCTCAGTATATTGTGTTGTTTACGTTTTGACGTAAAGGCACAGGCTCGTCAACAATGCGCGCGCGCCAAATTCGTGCCACGAAATACGCAGCTCCATAGCAAAGACACGGAGCTGCGTATTTTGCGCAACGAATTTGGCACGGGCGCATTGCTGACGAGCCTGTGCCTTTAAAATGGAATCTGAGGGTTAATATACAACTAGACAGGTGCACCTTTGTTTGTGGCCCTCGCCCCAATGGTTTTAGCCAAAGGGTGTCTGGTGTCTAAATGCAGTCTTGTAGTGTTACATTTATAAATTATACTGTTTATTAGAAAATTTAAAAAAGTACAGTAGGTTTTTAAATCTCGGCAAAGATCTTGCCCCTCCCCCCACGGCATCTTAGATGCTCCGCCCCTCACCTTAATGTCCTCCTCACTCCTTACATCACACTGGATAAAGAAGCAATTTCCAGGCCCATCCTTATTAACTGCTGCTTCAAGTGCTCTCCCCGCATCAACTAAAGAAAAATAAGAAAACAAATCTTTGAACAAATTAAATCTCATTTTATATTTCCTTTTTAAAATTTAAATCCTTTCCTATTATTCCATGATATTTTTCTCCATGCCATGTAGTGGCAGATCCAGCCTCATCAAAATACAGGAATACAGCCCCCTGAAATTCATTGTATTCCTGTATTTTAATGAGGCTGGATCCGCCACTGCTATATGGGACATCATGACTGATGTTTTCATTGCACCTATCTCAGGTACTGGCATTTTAAATAATCAATAGTCAGCGTGATCAGTAAAGAAATGTCCATATATTTTAAAATTATATTACAAAAATTAACATAATAAATTTGGCTGGGCACACTGTGCCATCACATTTTTAAGAAATAGTTGAAAATCAATTTTATTGATTGTCCGTCCCTCACGCATATAAAAACAACCTCTGCATAAAACTGTGAAGTAAATTTCAACATGTGATATTAAACTGAGTGTGTGTATAAACATCAGTAGCAGGTAAACAAACAGGTTCACTTTAGTTTTCATTTGTTCTATTGACTAAGGAAAGGCATTTATCTCTTGATTTCTGTCCCTCACGTGAGGGATGGAATTGGATCATGCTCTAATTGATAATTGATCATTATCCTGTTATCATCAAAGTCACACTGACAATTCTAGCAAGATTTTCGGTGATTTCTATAAATTGTCATTTTCTGTTGGAGTTTTGTATCAGTATTTGTAATTGTCATGGCGTGATAATAGTGCCAAAGTTAGAGTACTCCAGTGTATTTCCAAGGGGCATTTGTAGTTTTTGTGAAGTGAACTTCCAATAGAAAATCAAAAAGTTTATACAATGAATATATTTTTATCGCTAAAAATCATTCAAATTTACCTCCTCTTGCGCAGAAAGCAACCTTTGCTCCAGCTTTCACTGTAAGAAGGAATAGAAAAGAAAATTCAAAATAAACTCCTCAAAAAAAGTTTGGAAAGTCAAGTTTGACTGACGATTTCTCTCTTGTTACTAAATCATTTTCCTTGAATTTGGTATCGTTGAAAAGCCCTGTTATTCCTCGTTACGATGATGTGTCATTTGTTATGATTAAGCAATTGGGGGATGTGCAGTATAGCGGAATACGGGGGGTGGGTGTAAAGTGAAATGTCACAAAATTCACTGCTATTGTCAAAAAGTGCATTGACACATTCCCATGCACAAAAGCCGTGTTTGGATTTTCGGGTTTTCAGAGGTATGACTGCATCTTTGTGGCAGAAATTTCTACAAGGTAGTTTTCTCGCCCTAGGCTTTCAATTACCAGCGGAAATCATGCTGTTTTTAACAGTTTACCAAACGAGCATACTACTTTTATTAATCCAGCCCTTGCATGGAATTTCAGAAAATCCAATTTCAGAAAATGTATGCACAATATTCATCATAAGTTTCCAATCAAAATTTATACCCAAGACCCTCAAACACGTACACTGAGCATGTTTTCTATAATTAAACAGAAAACTCACCCAATTCACGGACAACCCCCTCTCCAATGCCTTTGGAACCACCCGTTACCAAGGCAACCTTGTCTTGGTATCTAAGGCTGCTATTTGCCATGGTTGAGTCCACTTCTTCTTGGGGGTTTCTCTTACAAACAATGAAGATTTTACAGACTTGGTTTTCTTAGGACTTCTGTTGAGGAAATGGATAATTTGTTCATTATCATCACTGTCTTGGGAAATCTTGTGACTTTTACCATGTCATATTGTGATTTTAAAGGAGTATGTCCGTATCATTTGTCATATTTTTTCATTTATTATACCATTAACTGAAATTTTGAATTCTCAATCCATATATTTTCAAGTATATCATTAAATAAAACACCATTGTTTTGTAAACTAATTCATCTGGTTCCATAAAGCAGTTCCATACACCAACCTTTTTGCTTCCATGGATAGTATTTTTGGGAGGTATTTACAATATTGTAGGTTAGGCCATGAGAATGAAAGTTATAGATTTGCGTCCGGGCATTTTTGAAATGACATGAGGCTTTTTTTCATTATTCATTATTCATTATTTTCTCGTACTAGCTTCTTCAACGATGTAATTGCAATATGTATGTAGTTATTAATGCTAGTGATGCGTAATACCATGTGTACTGCATGCTTATACATACCCCTAGTTCGTGGAGACGATAGCGGAACGAACCTCTCATAGTTCTAGGAGTAGCTTATACATATCTATTTTGCTTGTGAAGGAAACACCAGAAACTACTGAAAGAGTTTTTCATTGAAAACGTCATAAAACTTTAATAAAACATGCTCCAAAGTCTACATCATTTTAGAGTCAAGATCAGAGAAAAAGTCCCGTTAACATGAATGATCAGGCTCCAACCTACGACGACACGGAAAAAAGTTTCAGGTTTGCACACGGTACTTTTCTTGCTATATTGGGTACACAAACTCCTGAGATTATCCTACATCTGTCTCACATACAACGTACATTAGTCCGGGAGCCCAGCAGGATTTCATCATAATTTTGAGTGCAAAAGGTTTGAAGTGTGGGATTGGTAGAAGTAGCTGGGACATCCCCCAAACGGGCTTTCTTAAGTGTCCCGGGTGGTGCGTTGGGAGGGGGCAGCCCCCTAAAGTCACCCAAAAATTCGGTTTCATCATAATTGAGAGTGCAAACCCAATTTTAGCACGGATCGTAAGGCCAACCTACACTGATTGAGAATTCGTTACTTAAGAAAGATATATTTGGTGCGTTAGCCACTTAAGAAAGCGGTTAATTAGCGCTAATTAGACGTTTAATCATAATTATGAGTGCAAAGACAAAACGTATGTCTATGTGCACCCTACACACGGCTGAACACAAAAATGCCACTTAAGAAAATTTCTGGTGGTGCGAACCCTACTTAAGAAAGGGTCAAAGGTTAATTAGGTCAAAGGTCACCAATATTCAAAATACGAAGAGCAAGTTTCTAGCGTGTTTGGATTAAAAGTTTATGACAAATCAATCACTGATTAACCATTTAAGAACAAGATATGTGGTGCTAAGTCTAATTAAGAAGGCCTTCAATTAGCACTAATTACACATTTAATCATAATTACGAGTGCATCAATAAAACAAGTGCCAATGTGTTCCTATAACCATACAAAAGCAAAATCACCCGCTTAAGAAAATGTTTGGTGGTGCGAACCCTGCTTAAGAACGCCTGGAAATCCTGAAGGTCAGGGTCACGTGTAACAGTAAGCCCCACCCCCTGCGTCTTCCCATTCCCGCCCTGCACCCCGGCGCACTGCATCCCGGGCGCCCTGCACTGCCGACCCCCACCTCCTGGACCGCATGACCCAGGCGCCACGGTCCCCGGTTCCCTCTCCCGGTCCTGATCCCCACACCAATCACCCCCCTCCCCCCATCCCTCCCCCAGCCGGTCATGATACCTGCAAGTTACGGATATGTGCTGTTGTCAAACACGATTTCCTAATACATATGCCAAATTGAAGAATAATGTCGAGGTGGTTACGGTGTATAAAAGGAGGGCACCAGCGCCTCCTCCCCCTTCCCCGCTGAGCTACATCAGACCGATCACCCAACCCGACGATCTGAGTGGGCTTGTCAGGAGTTGAAGTTTCGCTTTCATGAAAATCCCCCCCACCCCGACCAAACCAGCCTACGCGCCACTAACTGTTTCCGATTTGCTGATAAATAATTTGTAACCTAGGAACAGCATATCACGTGTATCAAGTATATTATACGTAAGGACAACTTATTTAGCCAATTTATTGGTATCAATTAGAGTAATGCGCGCCAACAAGTTCAACAAATTAAGAAGAATTATTCCCAGTGACGGATCTAGCCTCATTAAAATACAGGAATACGATGAATTTCAGGGGGTTATTTCCGTCTGTTTTGTGTTTAGGAACTGGTTAAAGATCGGTAATATTAGCCACCTTTGGTAATGGAGTGCGAATTTGTATGTTTGTGTTGATTTTGGTTAACCTATCCGGACCGGAACCACAAGTCAGACCACATACTGCGAGCTTCCAGCCTAACCCTCCCGACGACTCCAGATCTCTAGCACCCGGTCACACCGAGCTGCCCTAAAAAAAAAAGGAGAGATAGCCCATGCTTCTGAAACTATCCGCCACTTTTCCAGGATCCAAGCACTCACCAAGTCATTTAGTAACCACGCCGTGGACCAACCGCCGGCCGTAAACAGATCAGGAAATTTCACAAAATCACTCGTACCCACGCGCCCGAGTCCGCCCTGAGCCGGACAATAGAACTGATCTATATCCTAACGTCCGTACAATACCAAGCCCTTCAGGTCCCAGCCAGCCTTGATTAGCCAAACCGTGGTCAACCTCAGCCTGCAGCGACCGCTCTCACGCACAGAAACCAAAGTTCTGTCCCTCGGCATGAACTTTGCCATCCCGGTCGAGGACATAATTCAGTCAACAGAACTGGCCTTACAACACCTCAGCAAGACGACCGTAGATGATGATGATGATGATCTAATGGCATCTTATGTGTTAGTGGCCTTGCCACAGGGTGATGTGAAGTGTCTAGTGCAGTAGTGTCGTTGTAGATAGTATTGCACACCCCGCTTTCTACCCTCAGCTGCTGCCGCTGGCTAGCCTCTTTCGGGGCGAAAAGGGAGCCGAGCATGTAAGTCTCCCCTGCCAGTACATAGCCTCTCCACCACCAAGACTCCTGCAGTGCCTCCTCGTGGCAACACACGGTAACTGGGGACCTTGCGGCCTCAGGCTGAATCTGTAGGCGATATCAGAGCAGCAGTGGGCCCCAGAGACATGGTGTGCAGGCCCACCGACGTGTGGATACGTCCTGGTGCCATGTCAACCACCGCCCCAGCTATGGGTCAAATAGCTCCACTGCCTTGTGGATGTCTTGGGAAAGTCATAGGCTAAGGCAGTAAACCCCGACAGCAAATCGGGAGTGGAGCCCCCAAGGCGGTTGTATGGCATACTTGTCACCTTCCGGCAACTCCTGCATCCCGGTCCGCCCCCAGCCGTCTCGACTTTGTCTTGCCACTGGATCAGGACGAGAGAGTGAGGCCGATGCAGCGCAAGTCTCCGTCACTTTAATCCAAGTCACGCGCATGTCATGACATCACCATCAGTCGATCTTCAAGTCCTGTGGCGATGGGGAAACAGCGAAGCAGTAGGTATGGATACACTGGGAGCTGTAGTCGCGAACCTGCACACAGGCGGCTCAGGACATGTGGTCGTTCTTCACTGGACCGAGGCAGCAGTGGAGTCCGGCAGCCTTATGGGTGAACGAGCAGCCCTCTTTAGGATCGCTCTGCTCGACTTCATAGCATGAGGACGGGGCTGCGCAGTGCTATCACAACAGGAGCCCAGAGAGCGGAGGAGCGCCGTTCCCAGCATGCCGAGCAGAAACGCCAGAGGCGCAAAGCCAGAGTCACCGGCTCCTATATAAAGCACAGCGCCTACCCACTTCTGCCCCACCTGTGGGAGAGGTTTCCTTGCCCGGATTGGCCTAACCAGCCATCTCTGGACTCATCGTAACAGCTCACCATCCAACTGATGCCATGGTCATCTTTGATTTCGAAGGACGAACAATTAACAACATATAGCGCACATTATCTATCCTGCAAGATACTCATGGCGCTTTACACATTATGTCCGACTCCAAATCAACCAAGTACTCAAGCAAGCCAAGCAAACCAGACCTAACTACTCAAGGCAAGAACTGTCAGCACTCCAAGCCCTACACCAAGACCGATCCATACCCATCCTTCCCGTAGACATGGACAAAGCAGACTACGGTTACTGCCATCTTGTCCTGGCTGGTGGAGAGTCGGCAATTGACTGGACATATTGCGTTCTGTGGCTGGTGTGGGGTCCTTCCAGAGAGAGTGGTATATAGGTGTGGGTGGACAAGATGGCAGTTATCTTAGTCTATATAAGATGCCATTGCCATTATCATCATCATCTACATACATTCGTCTTGCTGAAGTGTTGTAAGGCCAGTTCTGTTGACTGAATTATGTCCTCGACCAGGATTGTCTTAAGCGGGATGGCAAAGTTCATGCCGAGGGACAGAACTTTGGTTTCTGTGCGTGAGAGCGGTCGCTGCAGGCTGAGGTTGACCACGGTTTGGCTAATCAAGGCTGGCTGGGACCTAAAGGGCTTGGTATTGTACGAACGTTAGGATATAGATCAGTCCTATTGTCCGGCTCATGGCGGAGGGCGCGCGGGTATAAGTGACTTTGTGGAATTTCCTGATCTGTTTACGGCCGGCGGGTGGTCCTAGGCGGGGTTACTAGATGACTTGGTGAGGGCTTGGAACCTGGAAAAGTCCTTGGGCAGGACCGCATGGCGGATAGTGTCAGAATCATGGGCTATCTATTTTTATTAGGGCAACTCGGTGTGACCGGGTGCTACAGATCTGGAGTCGTCGGAGGGTTAGGCTGGAAGCTCGCAGTATGTGGTCTGACTTGGTTCCGGTCCGGATAGGTTAACCAAAATCAACACAAACATAAATATTCGCACTCCATTACCAAAGGTGGCTATTATTACCGATCTTTAACCAGTTCCTAAACACAAAACGGACGGAAATAATCCCCTGAAATCCATCGTATTCTTGTATTTTAATAAGGCTGGATCCGCCACTGGGAGTATTTCTTCTTAATTTGTGGAATTTGGTTCATCATAGCTTGTTTGTGAATCAATTGTTGAACTTGTGGGCATTACTCTAATTGATACTAATAAATTGGCTAAATAAGTTGTCCTTACGCACTTAATACACGTGATATGCTGTTCCTAGGTTACAAATTATTTATCAGGAAATCACGAACAGTTAGTGGCGCGCAGGCTGGTTTGGTCGGGGTGGGGTTGAGGTGGGGTTGGGGGGGGGGGGGGGTTGGGGGGGGGGGGGGTGGGGTTGGGGTTGGGGGGGGGTTGGGGTTGGGGTTGGTGGGGGGGGGGGGGGGGGGTGGGGGGGGGGTGGGGGGTTGGGGTGGGGGGGGGGGGGGGTGGCGGCGGATTTTCATGAAAGTGGAACTTCAACTCCTGACAAGCCCAGATCGTCGGGTTGGGTGATCGGTCTGATGTAGCTCGGCGGGAAAGGGGGAGGGAGCGCTGGTGCCCTCCTAGCTTTTATACACAGTAACCACCTCGACATTATTCTTCAATTTGGCATATGTTTTAGGCAATCGTGTTTGACAACAGCACATATCCGCAACTTGCAAGTATCATGACCGGCTGGGGGAGAATGTGGGGGGCGGGGGGGGGGGGGGAGGTGACTGGTGTGGGGATCAGGACCGGGAGAGGGAACCGGGGACCATGGCGCCTGGGTCATGCGGTCCGGGAGGTGGGTGTCGGCAGTGCAGGGCGCCCGGGATGCAGTGCGCCGGGGTGCAGGGCGGGAATGGGAAGACGCAGGGGGCGGGGCTTACTGTAACATGTGACCCTGAGCTTTATGATTTCCAGGCGTTCTTAAGCAGGGTTCGCACCACCGAACATTTTCTTAAGCGGGTGATTTTGCTTTTGTATGGTTATAGGAACACATTGGCACTTGTTTTATTGATGCACTCGTAATTATGATTAAAGGTGTAATTAGTGCTAATTGAAGGCCTTCTTAATTAGACTTAGCACCACATATCTTGTTCTTAAATGGTTAATCAGTGATTGATTTGTCATAAACTTTCAGTTCAAACACGCTAGAAACTTGCTCTTCGTATTTTGAATATTGGTGACCTTTGACCTAATTAACCTTTGACCCTTTCTTAAGTAGGGTTCGCACCACCAGAAATTTTCTTAAGTGGCATTTTTGTGTTCAGCCGTGTGTAGGGTGCACATAGACATACGTTTTGTCTTTGCACTCAGAATTATGATTAAACGTCTAATTAGCGCTAATTAACCGCTTTCTTAAGTGGCTAACGCACCAAATATATCTTTCTTAAGTAACGAATTCTCAATCAGTGTAGGTTGGACTTACGATCCGTGCTAAAATTGGGTTTGCACTCTCAATTATGATGAAACCGAAATTTTGGGTGACTTTAGGGGGCTGCCCCCTCCCAACGCACCACCCGGGACACATAAGAAAGCCCGTTTGGGAGATGTCCCAGCTACTTCTACCAATCCCACACTTCAAACCTTTTGCACTCAAAATTATGATGAAATCCTGCTGGGCTCCCGGACTACATACCATGCGTACTAAAAAACAGCGTCCGTCCAAATTTCTCAAAATACCAGATGCGCCCGTTCAATAAATGTAGCGCCTGGACAAAATCGTCGAGCGCGCGCCCGGCGCCCGAGCAACAGAATCACGACGTACATGTACACATGCACGCGCACAAGCCACAGTTTCAATGCGCTATTGACCCCTTTCGAACACGTGCGAATATGCCATTTTGGGAGTCAAATAATGCGAGTCATTGTGGAAGCAATGTGCATGCGCGTTGTGTGTGTCTCTGGTGGGCGTAACGCGGTTTAGTTCACCAATGGGAGCCTCATCATAGCGTGTTTACTCCCAAATTACGTCATTGGCACGAGCTCAATAGGGCTAGGGCTGCTTTCGAGCGCGGCACCAGGGGATCCCTAGTGTTCCCTGGTGCGCGTTCGAAAGGCACAAACTGCATGTGTGTGACGTAACGTTACCAGCGCCTGGGAGCTGGTGGGAGCACCAGGGACGAGCGCTCGAAAGCAGCCCAACAAGTCGATCTTTTTGTATAAATAGTGTGCAGCGACTGGTACCCAGAAGTCGGCTATTTCGTAACGGCATTTCGCATGCATTTTTCTCTGTGTCGCAGGGCATCCTGACTACATTTTTAGTCGATGAACGGGACCTTGTCTACTAGTAAAATGCGTGAATATAACCTTTTACCATTGTTTGATGATTTGAAACTTGAAAATTCGTGATGCAGAGTCTTTTTTGTAAAAATAATGAAAATTTTTGAAAATAATGAAATTTTTCGGCGGTAGCTTTCAGAGCATGCGGGCGGTGGACGCAAATCTATCATTTTCATTCTCATGGCCTTAGAACAAAATCCATTTTCTGGAAAAAAAAATCTTAACATCTTCTTTAAATGTTACTCAGTGTTTAAATCTTTTTTATTTGGCAATTAATGGACAAATGTCAGTAAATTATATTGTTTGGGGGTGGTGGGGAGAGGAGGAAGTAGATGGGACATTTTTTACACCGAAATTCATTTTGGAGTTTGTCAAATTATTTACAAACCAAACTCCAAAGACAGAAAGTGACTATACCTTTCACCAAGCTAAAATCTTTAGCCACATTATTTGCATGGAGGAAGAAACATGCCAACATATAACCATGATAACGTCTGCATTTCCCCATGTACGTGTCCACGCCAACAATTTACAATGCGTAAGGAGTAAACATCAATCGAAACCAAAAACAAAAATGTATACTCACTTCACAAAATGCTTCCGACCTCCCTTTCCACCATACCATCCGGCCGAGTCTGGCCAAAAACAATTTACCGCGAATCCACCCTTTTGCTTCAGTTGGACTTCGAAGCCTAATTCAAGGTTGGCACTTAAATATTTTTGTAGCTCTCCTGCCAGCTGTCTGGCAATGATTTGCAAAGGTCACTATAATTAAATACTAAATCTGGTGTCCTTTGATCCGATCTCGTTCGCATACATGATGGTTTATTCGTTCAGTCACGGTATATTTCACATGTTTCAGTGCTGGCCAGCTGTTGGTTACACCATGGAGGAAGATGGTTACACAATGCACAGTGCAAACACAGAATCCTTTTATTTGTTCGCAATCCACCTGACAGGTCACATGGGGGCTTTTCCCAAACCTCGGCTTCGTCTCCGTCTCCATGTGGTTTACATGGAGCCGGAGCCTGAGCCCAAGTCTAGATTTGGAAAAAGGCCCTAGACTGGTTTCCTGACCTCATATTTCACATTTCGCTCGTACAGGTCTAGCCTTTAGTCAATGCGTCTGTAGAAGGGTGAAAACTGTTTAAATAATTTTCTTTAAATTGTGTAATAATAGTCCGTTTCTCTCATAGGTGTGCATCCCCTGTAGTATATTTGTAATGTCCTTTTAGTTTCCCATGTGTAAGCCCCATTAGATTGTGTATAACCCGTGTCTTTTGTAGTGCATCCCCTGTTAACTGTTTATTGTTGTAGAGATCACTGACCCTGTGACCACAAGCACATGGTCAGTGTGTAGACCAGCAGCATAGAGAGAAGATCTGTTTCACTTTATCTCTTCACAACTTTGTGTTTTTCTGCTGTTTTGAACGATTTCAAGTTTAATGTCTGCACATCCCTGGTTTCCCTGATAGTTCCTCCAGTACTTTATACTTTACACTGTGTTGGTTTTATAGTTGGTTTTATAGTTGGTTTTATAGTATGTTTCTAGTGTTTGGTTTTTAACAGGTTTCTTATAAGTTGGTTTCAAGTTTAAGATTTTAGTTTAGTTTAATTTCAGTGGATTATTGGTTTGATTCATTTTTTTGTGTCGTTATTCATTAAACCTTTCTTTAAAAACAGTTCGCGACTTGGTCCTTAGGTCCCCGGTGTCATTTTATTCAGTTTTATTGAGTTGTGCCATTTTTCACGGTTACACGTCCGTGGCGAGGTTTGTTTTGTGCACGGTTTTGCTAGCGCTTGAGAAAAGACTAACATTCATACTGCAGACTGTTCGGGACCTCATCTTGCAACAGTGCCCCTTTAACGCACTCCCCAACTCCTGTTGTATCGTCGCTTAGCAGAGTGGGAATTCCCTGAGATCTCAGGATGGTTCGGGACGGACAGTCCGTGCGTGCTAGTCTTTCCTCAAGCGTTGGTAAAACTGACTGCGCGCGAAATATAACTTGCCACGGCCGCCTTGACTAAAGGCTAGCTCGTACCTAGCCCCATTCTTGTGGCACAATTTTGAACATTTATGGTTTCATATTTCCTCTTCGAATCTACCAAAAGGAGTGAAACTTTGGAAATGCATGTATTATCTCGGGCCCCATAGCAACATTTCATGTAATCTAGAAGAAATTCCAAATCGTAAAAATGTTTGGCCAAAAATAAAACAAATCGAAAGGGGGATATCGTTTAGCCTACCCTAGCATTAATTTGTATTCAAATTTGGCCCCAAAAACTGACAATTGGCTCTAAACTATCATGGCCGTCGGAAAAAAGTACCATTGCAAAGCACAAGGACACGGTTCAGTGATTTTTAGTGTTTAGCCAATTGCCTGGGCAACCAACAAAAGATGACGTATTCACTTCGGCAGTCTAAGACCGTATCGATTAGCCGCCCATTTCGTAGGGTACAGTTTCTTTGTTCATTGAGGACATGCATGGTTGCACATATTGTGCTTCCATTGTTAAACGGTTTAAGTAACAAAAGGTGCCCCACGAAATGGCGGATATTCGATACGGTCTATTAACCTCCCCCTCCCGGACTGTTAACAATTCTTAAGAGTGTGAATACAGGTGGATGGGTGGCGGAGGGACAATCGCTGGGTCCCAGGTGCATCTCAGATACTGTGGGCGTCTGCTTGGGCGATTCCACGCCGGAGTCGAGTAGAATCGATTCCACTTTGTTGATCGGAGTCGCGATTCCAGATTTTTAAAGAATCGATTCCCTAGATTTGATTCCCATAAATCAATAATTGGGTACGCGCTTAGTTACTTAAGGCGCGTTCACACTATCGCGGAAAAATCACACTGTTCCATTGGTTTGTACACAAACTGGTTTGCCGCTTGTGCGCGGCCTATCGCGATGCGCAAAACGTTTTCAGCTGGGTCAAAGTTCAAATTTGTTGAACTTTGACCGCGGTGCGCTGACCTTTCCAACGCGCAGCCAGTGAGGTATCAGAGAAGCCCCAAGTTACCAGAGTGGAATTTTCTATTTTGGAATAATCGGCGATTAGGAACTCATGCAATGCGGTGAGCGCAGCGCGAAAGTGTGAATTTTCCGCGATAGTGTGAACGCCCCTTTACCGTGAGAAAACAAAAGAATCGATTCTTTTTGGAATCGGAGTCGACTCGAAATTGCTGGAGTCGCCCAAGCCCGCGTGTCCATTCTTCGGTTACGTAACCACCGCATTCCGGACGAAGCAGTGAGCCGTGAAAGCAGCAGGCAGATTTTGCGACAGACGAACTGCCGACGGCCGGTCAAGATGCTAGCTAGCTGGTGATATGGGACGTTCTGAAAAATCTACGCTGGGGGGGGTTTTCTAAATTTAGGTACGTATTAAAACGACTGACTTTATTATGTTCGACGATTGCAACGGTTATATGTTTTCAAACCATGTATGTGAGGGATTTAAAACACGTTAAGTAAAATGGGTGAATTTGAAGGGGGAGCTGGGGGGACTTGTTTTGGGGATTCCTTCCTTCATGTCCTTGGACGGGGCGGGGACTTTATACTTATAATACCATGGTAATACTACAACTTAAAAATCAAGTTTTTCTAATACAACTGTTGTTTTCTCTTTCAGCTGGAGTCTTGTCCTGGGTAACGGCGGCTTCTTGGAACAGGTAAATATTACAGGATTTGTTAGATATGTTTAGGATTTTCTTAAAGAGTTTTAGATGGGAATTTGATGCATGTGGGTTTTAAAGGTAGAACACATGATCAGTAAACCGTTACAAATAGTTTCATCTCCCTATTTGAATGAAGATCCCGGTTATTTATTTTTTTGGTATTTTTTTCGAATACATTGAACACGGATTTGGGTGAAGTTATATATAGTGCAATCGATAGCTTATTTAATTCGAAGATATACTTCCCACGGACACTTCCGTCGCAAATGTTGCATTTCTGAGATAAATAAATGATAAAATTACTGCATAAAGTAATGCACAAAATGACGCAGCGAGCGGTCTGTGCGTAAGCGCGACAACAGAGGGCGCTGCGCGTGAATGGTTATCTTGTGCACTAACTGAAGGCAATTTTTGAAGTAGAAAATGTGATTTTTCTACAGAAAAGCAACATTTGCGACAAAATTGCAAGTGGGAAGTATATCTCAAAATTATATTATGTGTTGATTCCAGGAGGTAATTTCCTTAAAATCTTTGTTCAATGTATACGAAAAAAATACCATAACTTTTTTATTCAATGGTTTATTTCAATTACAACAATGACCAACAGCTGCTGCTGACAGGGCCACTTTACATGGGGTAAACGATGAATATAATAGAATATACATAAATAACTTGGGTATGTGTTATAAAGAGTAAAGAATAATATTGATTCCAACATATAAATTTACTGAATTAAATTACCACAAATCAATAATTCAACAAAATGAGGCCATTTTGAACGATCATGGAAAGGGTTTCGGGAACCTTTTATTTATTTCATTAACAGCAATACTTTGTCTTTTTTCCTCAGGTTTTGATCACCAGCCAAGGATCCAGTTTAAATGAAGTAAGTACCAGTCTCTATTGTAACTTTAAAAGTGGATTGTTTGTGCTTGGAGCCAATTTTACATTAAAATCTGGAAAATTATCAGTTTGATTAATAACAGTACTGCAGTTTTTATACAGTCACTACCAAAGTAGGTACCTATTTTTCTGTGTGGAGAGAGGCAATTTATGGTAAAATGCCTTGCCCAAAGGCACATCTACAACCTTTTGAATTAACCAAGGTATTGAGTACATGACACTTTACTGTTTGGATATCAAAATTTCATAGTAAAATTGGCCCTGAGCACGTATATAAGGAAAGCTAGAACTGACCTCCAAATTTAAATCTTGTGGCAATTTTTTTTGCTAAAACAAAATTGTAATATGTGGCCAATGACATTAAAGAAATGCATACATAAACTGCTTTTTCCGGAAACCATAATTTTTAAGCCAATTAGGAAAAATAAATAAATTATTGGCCTTTTCGCAATTTCGTTACTTGAGAAATCAGTGGCAAAATAAGTTTACACAAATTTACTGATAAAATTCTGGTGTCCTTTAATAATATCGCATTTCATGTCTCTCGACATCTTAATGCGTTTTACAACTATCAGGAACCACCTCAATACAGGTGAGTGGTGGTATAGGCCAGAAACACTGGGAAAATTTCTCTTCTCAAAAAGGTTGAGAATTTGTTCTGGTGCATTACACAACACTGGACCTAGGGCTTTACATCCCATCCATAGAATGGAGCAAATATTGAAGTTAAGTGCCTTGCTCAAGGGCACAATTATCTCAAGTAGTCTGAAAACCACAACCTTTGGGCTTTTTCACCTGAAGTTTGTGAGTGAATGACCAAAACTGCTCAGCCAACGATACTTTACTCATTCTGCAAATTGTATTTTTTAGTATACATGTATTATCGTGAAGACAAAATCTGTGCATATCAAGTTGAATTTGCGAAAAGGCTACATGAATACATACATTTTACAGACTTGACCTACTCATCTGTGTAAATAGTCGGAAGGTTCCATGTTGTGACTGTCTGCTTTATGTGCCAAGTGAATGAATTTACTTGACGTACATGTAATAGGTAAAATTTTTAACTTGTGCTACAGACATCCATTATGCTCTTTCCTGCCGTGTACAAACTGCATGTTATAATATGTACTTATGTCGGCCATTATTCCAGCAAATGCATCAACATTCACTGTCCTTATAGGTACCCATTTACTCCTGGGTGGAGAGAAGCAAAGTGCATTGCTCAAGGGCACAAGCACTACACTTTGAACCTTTGATTAGAACTAATGCAGTCCACGGCACATTAATTGACCTTTTCGTTGTGTAGAAAATGAAATGTGTAACATGCAGTTTGTGCTCTTGCATTTATAAGGAGAAAGAACGTACTTGCCCGGGAAAGAATTGAGTACTTAATCATGGCTTTATAATTTGTAAACAAAACATGAGAAGGGATAACAAAAATTTAAATTTTAACCACTCCTAAATTTAGGTTTTTGTCAAATCTGAAATAATAAACTTACATATAAATTAATAATCATCTAAAAATCATAAACGCATGTGCATTTTCAAAGTTTAACTTAATCAACCTGGCTTATATATGAAAGAATTTAGTACTCAATTATCACTCGGACCTGTACAAAACCTATGAGATGGGCTGAAACATTTAAATTTTTTTAAAAGAAAATGTCTGTCCACAGCTTGGGCCGAGTTTTTGTGATCATGACTAGAAATCGGCAGTGCTTGAAATGTCCATGAGCCTGGGCCAGGTTTTTGTAATCATGACTAGAAATCAGCAGTGGATCCAGGCACTATCTGGGTAGTGCTTGAAATGTCCATGAGCCTTGATCCGCCACTGATTTCCAGTTGTACTTGCAAAAACTTGACCCGGGCTGTGCAATATCCAACTCAGTTTAGACGGAGTTGCATTGTTTTTGGGTAAATTTTTGATATTTCTTTATCAAATCTACAATTTCTGTTTTGTTTTTTTTAAGTGTGAAAAAGTGATTATATTTTAAGGACAAAGTGATGATTGAGTACTAAATTCCCACCGTTTATTGTACGTAGCTCTTTTCAAAATAAAGCCAGGAATCGGTTCAAAAGTTTGCCATTCAAACAAACCAACATTTTACGAGTTTCATAATTTAAATTTTGGTGAAAATTAAATGTTTTCTGGATAATAATTAATACATGTATGCAAAATCTCAGTAGATAATGCGTTCTGTAACACTCTAAGTTTAACTAATGAAACTGAAACAAATTCCCGTCAATACATTATTGATCAGGTAAACTCGACATGTTTAAAGTTATTTTTCGGATAGCACATGTAAACAAAAAAAACCTATATTTTCCAGGTAAAATGCGCTTTTTTGTAGAATTTTAACCGAGAATTTATTTGAAGTTTTGGTATGAAACGAAATTCATTGTAAAATATGTTGATCTGAAATTAATTTTGTTATTTTCTTTTTCAGAAATGACAGCTCCAGAGGCTGCAAGCAGTCCGGTTCCAGACACGCGTTAGTTTTTAAATCTTTTCGTGAATGATGTCCTTGGTAATATATTGCCGTTGCTTTTCGAGTCAGTTTGTAGACACAACTTGAGTCCATTTTCAGCTTATCGTCATGTTGTTACTGACAATCGATTTCACAAGTAACAAATCGATACCTAATTTACAAATGTTTTTTTTAATTGTTTCTTGAAATTATCGTAATTATATTTTCTTGTTTTACAGTTAATAAATCATTTGTATTGTATTTTCTTGTACAAGATTTTTATTAATGTTTTCTTTAACAGGTACAGGAGGGAAACCTCCACTTTAATACGTTAGAAAATCGGACAGGGGGCAACCCCTGTTCGATTTTCAAATTTAAATTTTGGACCACCGAACCCTGGACTATCTGTAAAGACAATAGCAATTAGGACCTTGCATAAATTAAGTTAATGAACATTTTACTTGAATATATTACTTTGTTTACTTATTGGAGTACAGAATAAAATGAGACTTGTTTACAAATGAAACTTTTGTTGTCAGTGACTTTTATTTTGACTTTGGAAGTTACTTTAAATATATAACACTTTAAATAAGATTGTTTACAAACAACTTACTATATTTGTTAAAGTACATTTAACAATGCTACAAAAGAAATAAATACAATTGGCTGTTGCTAAATGAATACAAGAATATTAAGTACAAGTCAATGTTTACAAACTGTTAGTCAATATTTTGAGCAAGTTTTGGTTTGTTTACAAACAGATAGTCATTTTTTTAGACACTGAAGAGTTGTGTGCTTAGGAACTGATGGAAGGATCAGTTGAGTTTATTCAATGTTTACAAACTGATAGTCATTTTAGAGGCTTGGGAACTGACTGGATCCAGAAACTATGGTTGGTTGGGCAGAAGGTTGAGTTGATTCAATGTTTACAAACTGTTAGTGAATTAGTTGAGCACTGACTGTTAGATTCAAGAACTCTATGGTAGGTTGAGCAGAAGGTTCAGTCCACTTGGTTTCTTCAACATGTCTGTGGGGAAAAATTTGTAAACAACATAGTTACTACAGATAGCACAAATATAATATTGTGGAAAGAAATTTGGATGAGTCAAAAATTTTTTTCCAAAGCATTATTTCCATGCTGTAAACTGCAACTCCTACAGGTCTATACGGTAAAGGCTTTTGTATTGGGACTTACCATGGCCACTCTGAAGACGATGCAGTGAGGTTCTGCCAAAGCACAAACAGATCTTAAAAATATTCAGCTCCTGATCGACATCGCTTGGCACACACACGTCTTCGTCACCTGTCGCAAATTAAGAAAATATAACGTTACAAAATACTGCAAATTTAGAGGAAATTAAAAGGTGGATAGTTTCTGAATTCATAAATAAATTGACAATTTTTCAGTTTTGATGGAAATATGAAGACACGTTAGGTTGCTGACAAATAAAGATTCACATCTGATTTTGTTTACAATAGTGGATTGCCTCACGCATGGTGGAGTTTACAAATAAACTGCTCTTGGAGAAATTAACGTGAAGTGTGGAGCAAGTAAAATACAAGATGAGAAGCATTTCCGCAAATACTTGAATGTGTCGTGGAATCTTCCCCAGTGTGTATTCACTGTAAAAACTGCAGGCTACATTCCCAATCAGAGTTGATCGGGCTGGTGAAGACAAACCTACATCAGTATGGATTTGCAGCAAAGATGAACAGGACAATGGACTGTGACTTACCGATACTGTAGGTCAATACTGGCCATATTTCGTCTCCCAGCGAATCTCAAGATGATGGTTGGTGCATATGAACAGTAGCCACAGACTGAAAGAAATGAGAAAAATCTATAATTTAACTTGGTTAGAGTACTTAGAAATTAGAGCTAAGACTTGAAACCAAATATTTGGAAAAATTAATTTTTCAAAACTTGGCAAAGATAATGCATTAAAAACATAGAAACAGGATGAGAATAGTGCTATCCAAATCTTGTTTTGTAAAAAAATATTTTTTGAGCAAAATTGTTTTGTGGCCAATTTTACTGAACATCTAAAATCATAGTGTCAAGTCTTAGAAAGTGGGTTTCATTTAATCATGAAGTGAAATTTTCGGTTAACCGGGAAAAATGTCCCATCCTAAATTAGCAAACATTTCTATGCAAACTGCCCAATGGACAACATATATTGCATTAAAAAGGGAGAAAACAGAAACAAAGTTGTCAACTCTTCCTGATTTTGGAGAAGACACCTGGAAAATAGGTTGAAAATTAGATGCATCTCAAATCTCTGAGGTTGTTAACTGACAACCCAGGAGGATTTCTAATTTGTCAGGAGTTACAAAATCAGGAAGGGTTAGCAACTCTGCAAAAATGTGTCGAACAAAATTATTTTGCAAGAATATTATTTGAGAGCAAATTTTGGTTTGTTTACAGACTTTTAGTCATTTTTGAGACTTAACAGATTATTTTAGAGTTGTGTGATTGGGAAGTTTAAATTACTTGGGAACTGACTGTTAGATTCAGGAACTCTATGATAATATTTTACAGGGGTTTAATTAGGGGATTCTTACAGTACACGTGGTTTGAAAGCATATTGAGAAAACATTTACAGACATTCTAACTGATTTTCCTGATTACACAAAATGAGTTAAAAATTTAGTATTATTATTATCTGTTTCATTTAACCAGGCTAGCCTTCTCAGTTATAAAAAGAACTGCTTTTTTAAGGTCCCTGGATGCTAAAATTGAATTTTAAAACAAAATATAACACTGATATTATCAATAATATCATCATAGGAGTTTGTTTTTAGTGTAAAGTTTTCTGCAGAGAATTTATAATTTTAAATTTCATTTAATCCATCCAATTTCTAATCCTAACATTGCTAAATGCAGTTCAAATCAGAAAGTTAGAGAGGGGAGGGATAATTTGCATAATCTTAAAATATCTGCCATGAACAAAGAAAGATTTTTAAAAATTAACAAGTGTATTCTGCTTGATCGTAAAAAAAGTGGTGCTTAATTTGATAAAAGAATTTATAACTTCAGATTCCAATTATTCCATATTTTATGAAGGACATTTAAACTGTTTACATTGGTGTATGGGTTGAGCACCAACCATATGTACCAAGTGACTACATTTGAATGACATTCAGCTAGGAAAAGTAGGCGTTAGGTATGGTGATTTGCATGGTGATTTGCATAAAAGCTGGTATGGATGTCCACCAAAAGGTTAAAAATTGACCATTTATGTATCCTTTTTTACAGTTTATATAAGATTATTTGCATTTTTGCATAAATATTAAATCAAATTTTCAATTATTATTGACCATAAGATTTTAAATGGGACAATTCAAGCTTATATTTCAGGAAAATGAGTATGTGATCTAGCACTGCCACAAACCATGGCTGCCAAGTGACTGCTGCTGAACTAGGCTCACCTAGAAAAACGTGGGCGTGGCACTGAGAAACAATTTGCATAAGATTTATACCTCCCACACATACACAAAGAATTTATAATTTTAGAATTTACTTAGTCAAACTCATAAATTAGGCAGTTGGATGTAGGATATTTCAACTGTTATATTTGTCTAAGGCATGGCACCACAAACCATGGGTGCTATGTGACTACCTCTGAGTTTGGTCCATTTGGGGAAATGTGGGCGTGACACTTAAACAATTTGCATAAAAATTTGCATAAACCCTCCCACTACAAAATTTAAAACCAAACTTCAGATTATCATTTACACCCAAAAACATTAAACAATTGAAAATTCAAGGTTATATCTGGTAAAATGTAGTTTTTAATTAGATATGAGAATTTATAATTTTATATTTCATTTAATTCAACCATGGTTCAACACCCAATGTGGGAAATATATTGACCCTTATAATTACATTGACTTATGGAGTAGCATGCTAACCATATGTTTCATGTGACTGGGAATGAATGTATTGTAGTTAATTTAGGGGAAGTAGGGGTTGGCTTATAAGAACACAATTTGCATATTTAAAAACCGAGCCTTCTGTAGGTAGGCAACATTTTGATAACAAGAAAAGGACCTCTCCTTTCACATTTAAAGGCCCATTGTATCATTTGCAATAACCCAATTTTGTTTTTCATGAGTTGACAAGAAAAACCTTACTCAAAGTGTTGATAGCAATGGTAACAAACACCACATGAATTTATTTCCGTCCAAAATGGTATTTTATGTTGGAAATTGACAACCGGAATTAACTGAAGGTTCACGGGATTTTTTTACCATTCACTTGTACAGAAAATCCATATAGATTTAAGGTTTTCTGAAGCATTGATGTAGCTACAATTTCTTCAGGCTAGTTTACCAACATTCTTCCTTAGATATGTTACACTCTTATTCCACGAATCTTTAAAAAGTGTTATCTTGCAAATGATACATAGGCCTTTAAACCTTAGTGGGGTGAGCTGGCCTCTGAAGCCATGCATCTCCCAAAACAGCCCTAGAAGTGCAGGAGCTGAGGGAGGCACTTCAGGCAGAGTGGCGCACCCTGCCTCAGTGGCTCTTACGAAGGCTGGTGTAGTCAGCCTTGCCACAAGAGGTGTACATAGTACATTACTGACCGATAAAATATCAATTAGGGTTTATTTTGCTCTACCCAACGTTTCTGAATAAGCACTGTATACTCAGTTTTCCCCGAGACACTATGAAAAAAACTTCATAGCGTGCTCGGGTGGGACTCGAACCCACAACCTCCTTGCATTGTGTCTTATAGTATCTTAGGGAAGCTCAGGGTACACAGTGATTATCAAGTTACGTCAGGTTACGTCAGGTACATGTAGGGCAAAACAAACCCTAATTAATATTCATTCTTCCCGAAGCCTTACATCTTGAAGCCTCTTCGATCTTTTCGTTACAGTATAATTTGCGTTTCTCATTTGGAACCGTGTATGACACAAACATTAAAATTGAGTGGTCTTTTCCAGAGGCCATAAAATTAATCCGGTGTCACCTTCGAAAACGAGGGAGTTTCACATTCCGCGGCCATTTAAAAAAAAAACGCCAGCAATGGACTTACAAAAGCCAGTTAAGGGGTACTTTTAGAAGGCTAAAAGTGTTTTTTTTAAACGTTTATATTGGGACGTTATCATTTTTAGCCCCATACCAATTTAACCCCATTCGCTATCTTACATTTTGCTGCACGCGGCAAGATGGCCGCCGTATCCCAAACTATAGTTCACCAATACAGTCAAAATTAAACATTGAAAAACTTATCATGGAATTACCTGGAATCTTCAGAATGTTGTACCGTGGTCCGTTTTACCCGCTGATTCTTCTAAACAGAAAAAAACTAGTCCAACGTGATTTTTCTTGACATTTTCGAGCACTCTCGGGAGAAAAGCCACATTTACCACGTGTGTAGAGATGATCAGTCAGGGCCCAGATAGCCCGCCCTCTTGTGGTCATCTCATTGTATGACGTCACTAGCAGTACAATGATCTTTTGTTCGTCTGTAACACGGCTCTTCTTCCGAGAGTGCTCGAAAATGTCAAGAAAAATCACGTTGGACTATTTTTTTTCTGTTTAGAAGAATCATCGGGTAAAACGGACCACGGTACAACATTCTGAAAATTCCAGGTAATTCCATGATAAGTTTGTCAATGTTTAATTTTGACTGTATTGGTGAACTATAGTTTGGGATACGGCGGCCATCTTGCCGCGTGCAGCAAAATGTAAGATAGCGAATGGGGTTAAATTGGTATGGGGCTAAAAGTGTTATATAGAAAATGATAACGTCCCAATATAAACGTTAAAAAAACAACTTTTAGCCTTCTAAAAGTAGTTAAGGGGAACAAAATTGCTTGGCCGGCCAATGAGCATCCTTCAAATGCAATTGGCTAGCATTTCCAAATTTGTTAGTCAATTGCGTCACAATTTGTTCCCCTTAAAGGCCCTGTAGATGATCTGTTTTTGAGCGATTCTGCGAATAAATCCATTATAAATCAAAAGAAAGACATCAACAAACTCATCCGAAGAAATTTCAGCTTTGTCAAATGTACCACGTTTAAAAAAACCATGAAAATCCATATGCATTTTCCTGGTCTTGGCGGGGTGTTTCAAATATTCGTTCTCAGTTGATCGGGTATATACTATGTGGCTTGCGTCATGCACTCTGTGGCGCACATACTGCGTGTGCGCGCGATCCATAAAAATGCATCGCGTTGGAACACGCACACGGAGTACACAGCGCCCATGCATTTTGGACCGCGTAGATGCGAACCAAAAATAAGTAAATCGTTTGCAAACGATCTAAATAATTTCATCTTTACGGATTATTTTCTGGTAAAATTATATCATTTTGAGCGAAAACCTTTTATTGGGTAGTTGCTATTAATTCAATCTTTACTTTCAGAGCTTTTCCCCTGTAAACTCGTCGATTACTTTTTGGGGTCATTGCAAATGATCCACTGGGCCTTTAACTGGCTTTTGTTAGTCGAATGGTTGCACTTTTTTCAAGATGGCCACGGAATGTGAAACTCCCTACTTCAAAATCTTCAACTTACCATCCAATCTTGGCCAGGTTTAGGATCTCCATTTCATTCACAATAATGATGAGGGCAGTAGTCTCCTCTCCGTTGGAAATGCACAAACTCCACTGAGAACAAAACAAAAATCTGCCTAAAATTCAGGGTTCAAATGAGTCTGCTCGAGTCTCAAGCCGAGTCGATAAGAGTTGTTTAAAGATTTTCTTTAAAATGACTCATCTAGACTCATTGGAATGTGCAGAAAAGAAAAAAAACTTTCGAGTAGGAAAAATTTAAGATTTTGTGAGGAAACATGTTTTGCACACAAGGTCTGAAGCCATGATCAACTTCCCAATTCTTTCCGTTCCACATTCTGCATTTTACCAACATCCTTTTCTCACTCAAAAATTTGGGTATGAATTATATTTACTGAGACGCCGTGTGTTAAGTCTATGAAACAGAGCAGAAAACGTTCCAAGTATTTTAAATGAAATTGTAGAATGTTTTTCACTTTTAAAATAACTTCCCTTCAAAATATTAACACGTTTTGGTGGTCATTAAGTCATTATATAGGGCGCTTTCACAGGGGGTTAAAAAGTCACGGGTCACTATTGCTTTTCTGCCAGCAGCCACGTGCATTTCCCCACAGAATATGTGGTAACCAGTAAACGGAATTCTTACATTTATATAATGCACCTATCAATTGTTTCTCCAACCTCTCCCCCCACCCCCCGGGCTGCCCCACCTAAGAGGTAGGGAAGGGTGTGGGTGAAAAACGGCTATTTAATTAACAGAAAGTGCCTAGTTTGACTTCTTAATACGCATACCTTTTACCGCCGTGCACAGGCCTTATTTTTAAAGATCCGGCGTGGAAAAAAACAAATTTCCTTTTTCTTAGTGTCCTGCACTTCCTACGCCTATTTCTTCGAAAATCAAAACCCTATAAGGGGTGGGGTAGCGTGGTGGGTGGGACAATTTATAGGTAAATATAAATTTGGATCTCTATCTACAGACCAATCCGGTAACTACGGTCTCCTCCCTGCATATCCGCCATAGCTGGGGGGCGTCCAGTGCATGGGCTGTGCGTTTTGTGTTGCTGTTGGAACGAAAAGCGCTCATCCATTACATACACGCGAGGCACCCCCTTCGTGCACACAAGTACAACCTTAAGACGTGCAACTTGTTCAAAGTAAACCAAATTTGTTTAATGCAACTTCAGCAACAGCAAAAATCATACAGTTCATTCAGTGAAAGCCCCCAGCTAGCTATGGCGGATATACAGGGAAGGAGACCTTAGATACCGGATTGGTGTATGTAGATCTAGATACAAATTCTCGTCCGGAAATTGGGCAAGAACATTTTCTACGATGAATGGTGTGTAAAAATCCGTTCAGTAAATGGTACGTACCTTTTCACATGCATGCCTAACTGCCGAGTTCTTGTAACCAAAGCCATCACCTCATTAATTTACAAGATTCTTGCTGAAAAATTTTCATTTATCAACGAAAGAAAGCAACAAAATCGAGGTAAAATTTCTCCACATTCTGTCACTGTCCGCAGTTTCACATAGCGTGTGGCTACGGCTTAACGCGCATTGTACGAGTCCATAGGAGTCATTTGGCCGACTAGTATTGACTTGTGCGTAATTTCAAGCCGTAGCCAAGTAATTCACGCGCCGTAGTTGTACAACGCATGCGCAAAAACGGAAAGCCAAATTATTTTACGCCAAAAACTCTGCTTTTTGGTCGAAAATCTCGTTTTCACAGGAAACCATCCTTAGAGTGGGATATCGTGGCTGAGTGGTTTGGGTCACTGACTCGCAGTACTCGGGTGAAAACTTGGGGTTGCGGGTTCGATACCCGGCTGGGGTACCGGCCTGCGAGTGCCCTTAATTGAGCAAGGCACTTAAACACTTGCTCCATCCTTCGGAAGGGATGTACAGACGTTGGTCCAGTGTGTTAAGTAACACACTTTAAAGATCCCAGAGCATTTTTTTCATGAAGAAGAGCAAGGGGCCCGGATTATTATTATTTCTTTCTGGTATTCATACCAAGGATTCCCCAATAGTGCTCATTGCACTGTCACTCGCAAGCGTGAGGAAACCCATGAAGAATTCGAATTAGAAATGACCAGAGACAACGGGGAATATCCCCTTGCTCTTTACGAAAGAATGCTCTGGGATCTTTAGAGTGCATTACCATTATACCTAACACACTGGACCAACGGCTTTTCGTCCCTTCCGAAGGATGGAGCAAGTGTGGTTGAGTGCCTCGCCCAAGGGCACAGGTACCGCAGCCGAATTCGAACACGGTACCCCACTAATTCCCGGTGTCTCTGGCCGTTTCTAATTCATCGTCTTCTCCTCTCATGGGTTTCGTCACGTTTGCGAGCGACAGTGCAATGGCCCTTTAAGGATTCCTTGGTTTTAGTACCAGAAAGGAGTAATAATAATTACGCCAAGAAATGAGGTAAAAACAGGCTTTCTCGGGTACTTTTCTGATAAAAAAGGAGCTTCTCACTAAAACATTTTTCAAGAAACAGCGTTTTTCAATAAACTTACGGTAAAAAATTATCTGAAAACAGGGTTTAAAGGCAGAGGCTCGTCAATGCGTGCGTGAGGCCTTTAAGTGGTCTGTAAGAAAACCTTTTCATTGTTTAGCAAAAAATGAAAACAACAGAAAGCCGAGTCATAGTGAAATTCAAACTTTCAATAACATGTGTATGTATGTATGCATACACAGCGAGACACGCTTTTATTTTACACACGACAATTAATACACGTATATTTACTCATATAGCGATGTTTACAATTTCGGGTATTTAAGACAGGCCTACAATGTTTAAGCTAAATCTTTAACAAAACCCTACTTTCATAAGAAACACAAGAGTGATGTAACTACCCAAAAAATCTGGTTATGTCAGGACCAAAATGACTCAAGACGTAGTGACATCACGCTTTGTGCCCATTTCTTTGTAGTACCACCGAAAAACGCACATGTAAAGAAACTGCGACGTCTTCTGTAATCGTTATAAGTAAGATATTATGCTAACATTGCTCTTGGCAATGAGATCCTTTTGCCATTTGGGTATACACCTTCGCCACTAATTCTTCCTAATTTGACACGATAATGCCCCAGAAAGTGTAAATTTAGTGAGGAAACATGAATTTAGCAGTGAGAAAATTTCAAGTTTTTCTTTCAAAACACTTTTTATGTCATGCTCCATAGACTTAGTACATGGAGTCTGAACTGCAGGGCGAAGGTGTATGGTACTTTTTCCGCCATTTGTGCCAGAACAAATTTCATTAATGCTTATTTCAACAACCTGTTCCGCGGCTAAGCATTTTCCAATTTATTCCCCTGGAGCGGGAGACTGCACTAGCAGTGTTGGTTATGCAGTATATATATGTCTCTGGGGCTGGAGATTTGATGACTAGTTTTTATTTCAAGTCGTAAATCAATCTTATTTCCCAAGTCCAGTCACAAGTCATTTTCTCCAGAGTCAAGTCACAGGTCAAAAACCAAAAACTGACTTGACCCCAAGCCAATAAGTTGAGAGACCAGCTCTGCCCTGGTCTAATTCATGGGACTAATTCTGTATAACCGCCCCCAAGACACTCACACTTAGAACTGCATATGCAGTTCCCCTGTCGCGAAGTGGTTAACAAATTGACTTTTTTGCATGGAATGACCAAAATCTAAAACTTTAAAGATACATCACTCTACATTTAATCTAAGGGACTACTGACCACAGCACCTCCTTATGGATATTGCACGTAAGTGGAATGAGGCACTAAATACACTTTAGTGGACAGAAACTAAATTCTAACAAGATTTACACAATATTGACTACTGTACATCTATGCAGATTCATGGGGCTTAAAGGACCTATGTATCATTTGCATGATAACACTTTTTAAAGATTCATGGAATATCTAAGGAAGAATGTTGGTAAACTAGCCTGAAGAAATGTAAGCAAAAAGTCTATCAATGCTTCAGAAAATCTATTTTAGGTACAAGTGAATGGTAAAAGAGTCCCGTGCACGGGACATTTTAAAAAAACTACCTTCGGTTGTCAATTTTCCAGCATGAAATACAATTTTGGACGGAAATAAATTCATGTGGGGTTTGTTACCATTGCTATCAACACTTTGATTAAGGTTTTTTGGGTCATTGCAAATGATACAATGGGCCTTTAAGTACATTCCACCTGTCTCTAAAAAGAAAATACAGTGCTTACATTTAATTGTCACGTTTACATTCACTGCTAGACAAGTTCTACAACTGTTCACGTTTTACTTTTGAAAATTTATTCTGAAGCAGTAGAAATATTTGACTAATTATTATGCGGACTTAAAAGCACAGGCTCGTCAGCAATATTCGTGCCACGAAATACGCAGCTCCATAGCAAAGGAATGGATCTGTGTATTTCGTGGCGCGCACGCATTGCTGACGAGCCTGTGCCTTGAATATTGTCCAGTTTTCACCACGAGCGTCACCAGGATTGCAAACTATATGTAGATCTTTCCTAAAATATTTTATCATCCGACACTTTTTATGAAAAAAGTTTAACTTTATCTTCTTTATACCCTTCTTAACTTTCTAACACCCCCACCTCCCAATTTTTAAAAAATCTTTTTGCCTTTTATTTGAACAAACCCAAAAAACCACAACATGCATTCTCTATTATGACTTTATCTTAAGCCTAATAAAGTTTTCGCCATCATAAAAGACGGCAATAATATATTATTTCAGACAATTTTAAAAGCACATTTATATTGATATCCTGATTCAAATAAACCACCGACACCGTGTTTACACTGGTCCCGATCTCGGGATCAAGATTGGTCCCCTGATAAGAATGCGTCAGTGTTAACCGCAAAGATCCTGAGTGCCGCGTTTACATTCTGTAGTTGATCTCGAGCGCAGTGCCAGAAGTTGCAGTCAAAGGTCATGCTCTGTGTGTGCATGTACTGATCAATATGTGCATGGGTTGTGCATGTACAGTGTACAATGCCACTTGAATTTCGCGGGCTTTCCCCCCGCTGCGGCTGTGGCAGGTTGCGGTAAAGATTAATTGCTTATCTAACCACAAACTGATCCTGAGCTCGGGATCGAACCCTCCGCCAACGCGAGACCAAAATCTCGGGGTCTGATCCGGGGCCAATTTGGTTCCGAGAGCGTTTACACTCAGTTGTGATCCGGGGCTGATCCCAAGCTCAGTGTTCGACCCCGAGCTCGGGATCAAGTGTAAACAGGGTGCTAAACAAGTGTAAGTACATCTTTCTAAACTGAAGGCCTTTTTCTCATATTCTTAATGTATATTTTCAACCATTTTTACAAATTTTAATGAATAATATTTTTCTAACGATACAGCAACTGCACACTCACACACTTTATAACGAATAAAACATAACAAAATGAAAACACACTCTAAAAAACAAAACGTATATTTGCAAATATAGAGAATAAATAATTATTTTTTTCAGCTTTACATATTTTTACACATCTTAGTATTCAAACAAAATATACACACGTTGAATTGCATGAGGTACAAGGACGAGGAAAACAAACATTTGGTTTTGTAAAAATATAATAAATCAACACAATGAAAACACACCAGTGGCCAATTTCATAGCGTTGCTTATTAACAGTCTATCATGAAGACCTCTCTTCACGATAGTGTAGCCAATAAACAATGGTGCAAAGTGCAAAGGGCAAATAAAATATTACTAGTGCTCAACTTACGAGGGTAGGTTTAGCCGATAGACCTTTATAGACCTTTATTACGGTGCGTCCATATTTGTCTTGTTCCCCATAGTATGTGTGGGGTCACAGTGGTGTGAGGTACAATCAGTGCGTCTGCGCGTGTAATCTCCCGTTGAGAATCACTGTCCACGCTGCGTGCTCTCTTGATCGCGCAACGCCTGTGCCATTGTGATGCACACAATGAACAATGCCCCACTGCATTGTTGGAAAAAGAAAGATTGTTGTGGTGCTCCGGCGGGATGCCCAGATACCTCAGAGCAATTGGCCATGTAAGCCAAGGACCTGGGTTCGAATCCCAGTCGGGGCACTGCAATTTTCTCGTGTTTTTAAATTCATCTTTCAGTCTCCTTTCTGTTAACCGAGCATCAGGCCATTTCATAGACATCGTTAACGGTAAGCAACTGAAAACGTGCCCTAACTGCAAGGCCAAACTTTGCTTAAGATAGTGACGCAACAATAGCCGTCTCCAAGCGTGCTTAACTACACCGCAACCATGAAATAGCGCTCAACTTGTCTGCTACAGTAAGCACGCCTTTTCAGCTAATGCTTAAGCAGTGCTATGAAATTGGCCCCAGAAGCTTGATAAGGGGTCACTTTTTGGCTTCCAAACCAAAACGACAATAGATTACCAGTTCTGTCTGAGATTTAGAGAGCCAACACCATTCTTACTACAGACCATATAATAATAATAACACATGCATTTGTAAAGCGCCATCTATCTATGTAAACATATTCCGAGGCGGCTGTTGCCATTATTACCGCTGCCATCAGGAAATCACCAGAACCATTTCGCTTCAACTAGGTGTGCAACCCGTCCATATTTGACTAATTTGGCTTACGATGGGCTTATTGTCAATGAGACTTTTGGAATATATTTCTTAACTTTGGTACCATAAATTGATTTTTCTCCTTTCATTTTTTCAACATTTCTTCTTCGCAAGTCATTTATTTATTTGTTCACAGATTCTTTCAGTCTGAAGCACATATTATATTCTGATGTTATTTAAAAACAAAAAACCAAAAAAAACAGGACTTGTAGTAATTAATCTTTATTTATTCCTTATTTGAAGATCTCTATTTAATTCTATGTTTGAAATTATGTTTTTCCACTTTGAGTTTGGGTCGACAGGCTTTCGAGCAACAGTGTTTTATTATACTTTTGTCGGCCCTGGCCAGCTTGAATTGGGTTGTTTTGTTTCAGTTAAGTTTTGTTTATTGTATTTATGGTTTGTATGTTTGCACGTTGTAAAATTTGTTGTTGAATGGCCGAATAAATAATAAAATAATAATAATAAAAAAGGCGCACAATCCTATCAGCAGTTAGATTGTGGCATTCCCCATAACAGCTTCCCATATATCGCTTGGGTTGACGAGGCAACTGGGATTAAGTGCCTTGCCCAGGGACACAGACACGTTGGTCGAAGTGGGGCTCGAACCCCCAACCTCTGACTGGGAGTCCCGCTTCATACCCACTAGACCACACGCGCTCCCATATCGAATAGCTGCCATATTTAAATTGGTCAACAATGTAAGCACAAGATGTGCAACCATGCATGTTCTCACAGAACAAAGAAACTGCCCTACAAGATGGCAGCTATACGAAATGGTCTATACAGCAAGAATTTTACTGAAACAGAACAGGGCCAGGAACAATCGGAAAGAACTAATAAAAAATCTACTCAGCAAAAAATCTGATGAAAAAATGCTTACCAATTAAAGTTCTTTTAAGCTATGATTGCACAAATAAAAATAGAAGCTTATTAAGGGCTGCAGCGAAAACAGGAACCAAAAACCAATCTAAGCAACACAGTGTATAGTTCACAAACATGAATACTAGGTACTAGACTTGGAGCAAGTTCAATTCACGACTATAGTTTAACTATTTCCAACCGAACGCAGTCTAGTCGACGATGGTTAGTCGTGTCTGGTCAACCATTTGGAACCAGCCCACAGCGCTGGTCACTGGTACCCATCAGGTATTGAGATGATGTAGCGTTTTGCGCGGAACCAATTGACTAACCAAAGGCATTTGCACTTGCACGTTAATGCGCATGTGTGTTGCCAGGATGACGTTCGACCAGAGGTTAACTGTAGTCGTGAATCGAACTTGCTCTAATGATTGACCCTGATGAAGATCTAAACATTCTCTACACAAAGGGGTGAAATCCCCTCAAACAAGAGAATATTACTACTAGCAGGTCAAAATCTCCCCTATAGGTTCTAGTAGACTAGCCCTAGACTATACCATTTCTACCAAAGGGGTGGCATCCCCTCCAACATGAGCATATCATGAGTAATAAGTAAAAATCCCCCTTCATAGGCTCCAGTGGACTAGACCACTGCTACAAAAAGGGGTGGCATCCCCTCCTACATGAGCATATTGTTAATAAGAGCCATGAATCTCCCCTCATATAGGTTCCAGTGAGTTGAGATGTTTTTTCTTGCCTTTTTTGGTCTTGCCTGGATGCAACGCTTCCAAGCGCTGGGGTCGTCTATGGTGCATGTCGGAGGTCGCAGGGGGTCCATGGATATCTTTAGTTGAAGATAGGGCAGCTGATGGGCCTTTCAGTTGCTGGTGATCTTCAAAAATACAAACATTTACAGAAATTTAAAAAATGACAATTTGAAAAGCGACTTGACATTTCTACTTCTGTGGTGTTCAAAATGGCAAGAAGAAAGGGCATTCACAATAATAAAACAAAACCAACAGTTAGGGTGCCTCAACCCTGCATGCTATCATGCTTCAAAAACGAAAACTTACTCATGCACTACAATAAGTTAGGGATATTGGTATGGTTCAATTTTGGAATTTTTCAAATGACTGTTTTCACCTATTCCTGTGACGAGGTGTGTCTGTCATGCAGATACAATTGTCTAATCATATACAAAATCATTCAAGCGGAATGCATACCCTGAATAAAATATCTGCATACACCCCACAATATCCCTCTTAATAAAGCAAGTCAACATGAGGGTGAACCTGCACAGATCTATGATGTTATTAAAATAAGAGGCAGGTCATTCCTGCCTTGTCTTTGTCCAAATTTCAAAGGGCACTAAGGCCAACTGGAGGTGCACCATGGCCAACTTTGTTCCATATGTGTCAGGGCTTGAAATTCGTCATTGAAAGGGCACTGCCATTTCTGTTTTTTTAGTCGTCTTTTGGAGTTTAAAAAGGGCACTTCCATTGGAAAATGAAAAAGTCTATGGGAGGATTGCAAAAGGGCACCAAGGCCAAGAGCAGGGGCAACAGAGGCAATGTCCTCCCTGGCCTCCGTTAATTTCAAGCCCTGATGTGTTCTGCAGCCGATTTCACGAAACATTGCGCAACTTTTGACAAATGGCACAAGCCCCATAGCTTGCGTGTTATCTTCGGAAGAATGTTGCGCAAGTGGGCTAACGCAACTGCGTAAGTTTCGTGAAATCGGCTGCTGGTTATTAGTGTATACAAGCTGGCCTCAGAAAGTGTATATCTTTAAGGGGAATCAGGGCCAACTCAGCAGGGCAAGAGGCCATTGGTCTGGGTGGCCTCGGTTCATGCCAAGGCGTGTAGTCACATGATCAAGATCACATGATCACAATCAATCGGATGTGCAAATAAATTAACAAATTTTTCTCTGAATCTAGGTCCGTTGGTCTGGCACATGCAAAAACAAACACTTTTGTTGAAGTCTTGATTTGAATTGGCCTACAACAAAAAAATGCCCCCTCCCCATCGCCCCCGCCCCCTTCCAAATTAGTCATGCACTCACCAACGGGCGGAATGTGGTAATTAGGATCGTGGGTGTGGCTAGTGCTACCAAGCAGCTGATTGGCTCGTTTCGGTTTAAAGTAATCAACAGCCGCATCATGCGTGGAACGGCTCAGTTTCTGGGTGGGTAAATAGAGGGTTGATAAACAACAACAAAAGTAAAAGAAACACCGCAGGCAAACAAGGGAGACGTAGGGGGAAAACATTTACGATTGGGAGACAAAAACATCATGTTTCTATAGAAATCAGTGACAAAATCATAGAAAATTTATATTAAAAAAATTTAAAAATCAACCAAAACCACAGTACAACAGACAAACTTATTAATAAATTAAATATGATTAAGTGATTATTTTTTAGGGATTATGACCCAGGGACCGCCGGGGTGAATGAGGACAAATGTGGACAAACGTCCATATGAGTTTGGGAAATCTGGATGCAGTGAAGGCAAATTGGCTCCACCGGGATTCGAACCACGGACCTTCTGCTTAACGTACAGACGCCCTACCAATTGAGCTATGAAGCCAACTGGTGGTCTCAAATCACGGTAGTGCAGTTGTTCCTCACTGATTGGGATTGGCTATCACGTGAGCTTAGCAAGCCCTACAGAGAAATAACCACCCCTCCCAGAGATCAATTAAGATACGCCCCAAATCCCTGGACGTTTGTCCACACTTGTATCCAATAAATTAAATAACAGCGAAAACCCACAATACAAAAATCACCGTACATATTTCTGGGGAATAAAATGTACTACTAAAATAGAACAAATATTCCTTGATTTTAAACAAATAAATAAGTATTTCTTTGTTATGTACATCCCACAGTCACACAAGTCAATCGCAAATTAAATTACAAGCAACAAAGGATAAACCACACAAAACAATGATTTTGTTGCAGTTAACTGAAGATGTTTGTGACTCATGGACTTGTGAGGACTTGTGAGGACTAACATGGACTTGTGATTGATTTGTAAGGACTTGCTGGGACTTGAGAGGACTTGCAGGGACTTGTGAGTACTTGCAGGGACTTGCGAGGACTTGTGAGTACTTGCAGGGACTTGTGAGGACTTGCAGGGACTTATGGGGACTTGCAGGGATTTATGGGGACTTGCAGGGACTTATGGGGACTTGTGAGGACTTGCAGGGACTTGTGGGGACTTGCAGGGACTTATGGGGACTTGTGAGGACTTGCGGGGACTTGTGAGGACTTGTGATGGACTAGTGATGGACTTGTGCGGGACTTGTCACGGACTTGTGATTTTATCGGCTCTGGACTTGTGATGGACTCGACTACAACTCTGCTTTCCATAGACCCGTGTATAAAGTCAAGCAGCAGTTAATTAATTAGAACCCGACATTAGTTCATATTTTAGTACCTGTAAATATCTGTCCTCTTCCGGTAACTCGGCACCCCCCATGGGGTACCCGTTCACCATCTGCCCAGGCGAGATGTCACGTCTGTGTGACGACACGGCGCCGGGGCCCGCATGGTGGCCGACCTGGTGCCGACCGGGCATAGGAGGGCGCCCTCCTGGCATAATGCCGCCTGCTGCTGGTAGTTTGTCTCTGGAGACGATGAGTTCGGGAATCTTCCATCTTGACAATAAAAAAGGACAAAAATGTAATAAAAGGCACACTGATAATTGTTCTCAGAATCAATTTGGAGCATTTTAATTAAGGTTTGTTTTGCCCTTACCTGACGTAATTATTAACACTGTATACTCAGTGCTTATCCGAGACACTATGTTTGGGGTGAAGTGGCCTTTGGGTGAGGTGGTGTTTGGATGAAGTGGTTTTGGGGTGAAATGGCACTTGGGCGAAGTGGTTCAGGGCGAAATGGTTTTGGGGCGAATTAAATTAATTGTTTTGCTCATTTCTCAAAGACTATAGCACTTTAGACAAAACCATTTCAGGGGAAGTTTTCTACGGTCATCATGTTTATATCGTGTAAGTTATGTGTAAATCTGTGAACATTTCTGATTCTTCGAGATAACAATCATGTGTACTGCCTTTAAGACTAGGAATGTCCCATATGTTTTGCTTGTATTCCAAGAATTCATAAAACGTTTCGTCTTGTAAATGATATATAGGGCTTTTATCTCCGCTTCGTAGACTAAGTGTTCCTCACCTTCCTTCTTCTTCATCCCAACTGCTTTCCGCTTTCACCTTATCCAAGTTGTAGTAATTGCAGTCCCTTCTAAGACACGGCTGGACCTTGTCTAGAATCTGACTCAGCATCTTAACTTGTTTCTCCTGCTTGCGGATTGTGTCCAAGTAGTCGATACGCTCAAACTCAAACTCGCTGTTCAGATCGGAGATTTCTATCTCTGCCGCTCGCACCTGTAAAAAGAGAGAACAAGTTGGCAAAACTATCAGCCATGAACTAGGTCCTGCACTGTTAACCACTTGACGCCGGAGTACATTTAGTCACGCCAAGATTTCCGCATAGGTGTAGCGGACGACTTGTTGACACGTTTAGGGGAAATTCACTTGTTACTGCTTTTAACGTCTACAATCGCAGTAATTGACGAGGGAAATTGGCAAAACAGTTTATAACAAAGCAACATTGGGGTGTACAGTGACGATGCATCGACATAACAACAATATTTTACTGTGCATGGTTAATGAGTTCAGTTGTTTTCCTTCCTCCATGCTTCAACTAAAAATAAACCCGCGCCTACGGACAGCAATGTTTGAAATAATCCCGGCGTTAACTGGTTAATACAACATTCCGCTTGTAACAAGGACAATTTAAGGTCAATTAAACTTGGTTCTTCATGTTCCTTGTTCTTCATAATACAGGGTTTCTGTTTCGGTAATATGCAAAGATTTGAAACGCTTCATTCATTGAAGCAAATCTGCAATGTTTACGCTCCCTTTATTCAACAAAGTGATTTAACTAATCTTTACCAAACGAAGGAAGTTCCCCGGGGTCGTTAGGTAAACCTTACCTTCTCTTTCTCAGCATCCAGCTGCTTATTCTTAGCCTTGAGTTCTTCCTCAATGTTACTGTAGATGTTCAGCATAATGCCGTCATCATCCATCTTAGCGATAGCTTTGGCTAGCTGCAGCTTGCGCACTTCAGCGTGTTTGAGTTTCTTACGGCGTTTCTCCTTAAGCATCTCATCCGTGGCACGTTCACCGCCGACCATTTCATGTTCCAACTGTTGTAGCCTGCAACAAGTTAACAGAAAATGCAATGTGATAACCAAATCATTTTTGACACAGGAATTCCACTTTAAAATGAGTGGTTTCATCTTTTAAACAGTCTTTCTCCGAGATGAAATGAGACGGCGGCAGGGTTGTAGTCGAGTTCATCACAAGTCTATCACAAGCCCAGAGCCGATAAAATCACAAGTCTGTGACAAGTCCCGCACAAGTCCGTCACAAGAAGCAAAGGATGAACACGCACAAAGGAATGCCTTTGTTGGAGTTCATTTGAATAGCTTGTGATTTGGATTAAGACCCAGGGACTTGTGGTGGACTTGTGAAGGCTTGTGATGAGGACTTGTGATGGACTCCACTACGACCCTGGACGGCAGACAAGAGAAAACATTGAAACATCTTAACTTCGAAGAACACAAACAATTAAAAGAAAGCAGCTCAAGTCATTCCTTGCTTTTAAACCGTATCTTCAGCATTTAAAATTCATCTGTAGGGTTTCATGCACTCTACATCATGTTCTATTTACAGATTAAGGACTTGGAATTCTTGGTCTCTTTATTAACGTCAAAATAAAGTATTCAAGAGGAGCACGTGTGGTCTAGTGGGTACACAGCCGTGCTCGTAATCGGAGGGTCATGGGTTCGAGCCTCACTTGTGCCAACGTGTCTGTGTCTGTGGGCAAGACACTTAGTCTCAATTGCCTCGTCAACCCAAGCGACATCTGGGGAGCTGTTATGGGGAATGCCACAATCTAACTGCTGATAGAGTTGTGCGCCTTGGCCAGGCTGCCAGCCTAGTTGAAGTGAAATGATTCTGGTGATTTCCTGACGGCAGCGGTAATAATGGCAACAGCGCCATGATCTATATGGAATGGCGCTATATAAAAACCTGCTATTATTATTATTATTATTATTATTATTATTAAAACAGTCTCAACTTACCTCTTAAGAGCTTCGTTCTGGTCCAAACTTTGTGAGACACCCTTGTTGGGTAACGTTGGAGACGCCATTGGGGCGCTGGGGCCTTCCTCTCCTGGCTCGACTTCATGTCGTGGTGCGTAGTCATCAAAGGGCTCCCCCTAGAGGTGACACAATGAAAGTCTCAACTAAGGGATCAATACATTAAAAAACAGCCCTACCTCGGTTCCGGAAGTATTCAATAAGTATGTCCAAAACATATTTTTTAATTTTTTAAAAACTATCATGCTTAGGGGCTGTTTAACGTAATGTGCGTATCTAGTATCGTGCGTATCTAGTAACGTGCGTATCTAGTAACGTACGTATCGAGTAATGTGCGTATCGAGTAATGTGCGTATCGAGTAACGTGCATCTCGAGTAACGTGCATCTCGAGTGACTTGTGAAATCGACCCTTGCAATGAGATTTTAGTGTAAAAGCTTTGAACATACCTCGTCATGTGGAACAGAACGATCTATTGTCGCCGCTGTGTGTTGTTTCTCAACCGGTATGACCTTATGACCTTCAATATGCAAATTACTTTCGGCATCATCCTCGGCAGCGGACGATTCGGCCACGTGAGCTGCCGACACATAAAATAAAAGAAAATTTATTTTTTTCAAAACAACTATTAAAATGTTTTTCTCTGCCGTAATAAATTAAAAAATAAGAAAACTGCATGGGATTAAAGAGATAAATATAGATTACATGATCTGAAAACTGTTACAGTTGGTATTTTCTCCGAGCATGATTGAGGATGTGTATGATAAAAACCAACCTGTGTGTAAGTCAGCTCAGTACCTTATCTACATTCTAACAAAACAATCGAAAACTGTGTCCATGCTTTCAAGAAATTGTGCAAAACTACCATCCTATTTAGACCAATTCCCTGGTCATTGGGCACAACTCCCTGGGGAGTATGCAGCCTGACACAAGCGCTCAAAGGTTGCAACCCTTGCAGGTACCCATTTACTCCTGGGTGGAGAGGGGCAACTTATGGCAAAGTGCCTTGCCCAAGGGCACACACACCTTGGTCGCAGCCGGGAATAGAACCCACAACCGTGGAATTAGACACGCTCTTGAGTTCAAAGCACCAAACCACTCGGGCCGAGCATATGGTACTGCACATAAAACGGACCCATAACACCACAGTGGTCAACTGACCTGTTTGCCTGACCGCTTGCGGGACCTCTGCCAATTTGCTTTCATAAAACTGTTTCATCTGTTCAATGTCCTGTTGTAGCTTATTCTTATTAGACTGTTCCTCTTCATACTTGGCCGACATGGCCGCAATTTTGTCCTCGTATTCCTGCCGGATTCGTTCTCTTTCCGCTTCGATCTCGCTTGCGGTATCGACAGAGCTGGCGGTGGGGGTTTCTGTATCGGTCGGGGGTGCGGCTGCCGCAAGAATAGATGGTTTTGTGCCATCTGTTGATTACCAAAATCAAGAAAGCATTTTTAAAAGCACATTCATATAAAAAACCTTAGACAGTTTACGCATCCTCATTGGCTGAGAACACATCTCGTGCAGAAACTGCACGCTCCCGACAGCAAAATGTGCACTGTGCATGCGACATCTACCGGGTCCTCTGCGTGCGCAACACATCTGCATTATATGCGTAACGCACGCGATCGACGCACAGCTAGCAGTTTGAACGTACAAACAACAAGATGAAGCCAAAAAGTGAATGCAACGACAAGCTAATTTTGGTGAGTTTTACCGATTTACACAAAAAGGTATTTATGAATGGGATTAAAAGTGGGTTTGGCAGGTCTTAAACAATCCATTTAAAACCGAATAGAGGCCTGCATGCTGATATGGGCGCGGCTTGGGCCATTATCAGTGTCCAGGCCCCTATCCGGTTTTAAACGTATGTTTAAGACCATTCATACCCACTTTTAATCCCTAGTTGTATCACTTGCAATGACCCAAAATCTTACTGCACGAGTTGAAAAGAAAAGCCTACTTACACTACTCACAATAAGTTAGGGATATTGGTATGCTGTTTTTTTTCTTTTCTTCTAATGACTGTTTTCACCTATTCCTGTGACAAGGTGGGTCTGTCATGCAGATACATTTGTCTAATCATATACAAAATCATTCAAGCGGAATGCATACTAGGGTTGTAGTGTAGTCGAGTCCATGACAAGTCTATCACAAGTCCAGAGCCGATAAAATCACAAGTCCATGACAAGTCCTTCACAAGTCCGTCACAAGTCCAGTAACAAGAAGCAAAGGATGAACACGCACAAAAGAATGCCTTTGTTGGAGTTCATTTGAATAGCTTGTGACTTGAATTAAGACCCAGGGACTTGTGGTGGACTTGTGAAGGCTTGTGAGGACTTGTGATGGACTTGACTACAACGCTGCTCTATGTAGCACTACCACAAGAGGGCGCCCCCCTAACCAAGGAACATCCCAACTCACCTTCGAAGCCCTCGGCTGGTATCGGCATTTGCCCCATAAGCATGGCCTTTAGCTTATTGATCTCTTCCTGATATTGCCTCAAGAGGGCGTCCTTCGGGTCCTCGTTAATCTTGGGCTTGTTCTTGATGTTTTTAGCACGGTTTGCGTAACGGAGCGTGCTCAGTGTTTCGTCGTAGTTGTTGTCGGCGGGCGAGAGGCACGCGACCATCAGAGTCTTGGTGTTGCCACCTTGCAAGACGAAAAAAAAAGGACCCGACATGAACAGAAACTCTAGTTTACTTGCGCCGTGTTTACAACTTACTGCAAAGACTTTGCCAACAATAAGTTAGACCTGTGATCGATTTCACAAAGGTTATATAAGACGAGTTCAATGCGTTTTAATTCCAATACCAACATGCCAAGATAAGAAGAGGGACCCTTCCTAAGACGCGTCTTAGCTTTTTGTGAAATCGGCGACTGGTCATGTATTTAAATAAAGTAACAGGTCTCGCCAGTTAGTACAAATTATCAACTAACCACCGAGACCTGGAATCGCTTTCACAAAAGTTAAGACAAGTTTAATGCGTCCTAATTCCTATACCAACTTGCAAAGATAAGAAGAGTGACCCTTCTTAAGATGCGTCTTAGCGCTTTGTGAAATCAGCTCCTGGCCCAACTATTACTGGGGCAGTCCTAAGTCATTGTTGGAAAGCCCTTAGCAATTTGGTAAAATTCACACCAAAGAAATTCACATCGAATTGGAAGAGTATATTTCAATTAGCCTTTTGAGAGTTTGCATGAACAATTAGTATCCAGCAATATTAAGCTGGGACTGTTCTGCTGGCATAGCTGGTGCGTAACAGCAGCAATCTTTCGATGGCAAATTTAGACTTTTTCAACAGCCCTGGGGCCAATTTCATGGTGCTGCTTAGGCACTAGCTGAAAACATGTGCTTACTGTAGCAGAAATGTTGTGCTTACGTTAAGGCTATTTCACGGCAGCAGCGTGCTTAAGCATGCGCGTGCTTGGAAATGGGCATTGTTGCGTCACTAGTGCTTAGCAAATTTTGCCTCTGAAGCTAGCAAACGTTTGCCAGTGCTTAAGGTTACGGTCTCCATGATATAGCCAGAGCCTCCGTAAACACAAAATCAGCTGCTAAACAGCGCCATGAAATTGGCCCCTGGCAAAATCATGTTGGGGCGTGGAGGTCCACCTACCGAGGGAGTCTTGTAGCATTCTAGTTAGCTTGGAGTCACGGTAGGGTATATGCTTGGACTTGCCATCTACTAGGGCTGAGATGACGTTACCGAGAGCAGACAGCGATAGATTGATCTTAGTAGCTTCCTTAAGACGATCACCTGTTGCTCCTGCCAAGTGAGAAAAAAGATCAACATTGGAATAAATGTTGAGGAAGAACTCAGTGTTGTAGTTGAGTCCATCACAAGTCTATCACAAGTCCCATCACAAGTCTATCACAAGTCCAGTAACAAGAAGCAAAGGATGAACACGCACAACAGAATGCTTTTGTTGGAGTTCATTTGAATAGCTTGTGACTTGAATTAAGACCCAGGGACCTGTGGTGGACTTGTGAAGGCTTGTGAGGACTTGTGATGGACTCGACTACAACCTTGCAAGGTGACAATGTGATTGCTCCCAAGATGTCCGCCATGCAAAGTCTCTATATTTACCTGTTTTTGCTTGTCTCTCGCTGCCTGCCAGATCAACCAAGTTGAGTTTCCCAGCCCTCAGGTGGTCTTCCCCCGTATCATCCTTTTCGCAACGCTCGATGTGGATCGTGAAGATGGAATGCGAACGTGACGAGTCGGCGTTCATTAACGTGGATCCCGTTGAGCGGTTCTTCCAGCCTAATTCCATAACGTGTTCGCACTCCTGGGTGTTGTGTACGATGTGCATGGTCAGATCTGTGGTAAACGTCATAAAAAATAAAAAAATATAGAGAAATCTACAATTACCTTCTCTTGAGCATCTACCACAGGGAAGGGCCACTAAACGCATGAACTGTATGTTTTGTGTTGCTGCTATTATACATGGCACATGCAACATGTAAAAAATATTCTAACTTGTTTGAAGTAACAACAACACATAACATTTTGGTTGTAACACGAAACATGCAGTTTATGAGCTGGACGACCCCAAGCTACAGTACAAATATATAACTGGGGTTTGGAAACTGACCTTTGACATAAACCCCCTTGTCCGGGTGTTCCTTCAGCTCCAACCGCAACTTGTGGTCTTTGCCGAGGAGATCTCGGATGTCCTCGTTGTAGATCTCCAAATATGAGGCACGGACGAGGAATTTGACTCCTTCTGTTACCTACAAACAAAACAACAGGTTCGTTAGGCCCGTCTACACGAGCCAACATTTGTTGACCAACAAGGACCAACATCAAGTGTGGGGTGTTATGGCCGAGCGGTCTAGTGCGTCGAACTTAAGTTGCTGTGCTAGTACTAGAATGTAGGTTCGATTCCGGGCCGCGACGGGTTGTGGAACCTGTGCCCTTGAGCAAGGCACTCAACCACACTTGCTCCCATTCCTGTAATTGGCGGTCCCTCCGCTGTTGGATGTGGTGAATAAATAAATGAAGTTTGAACTTGTTGGGCAGTACATGGATGTGCTCGACCGCGCGAACCAACATGTTCCAGCGTATCTTGACTGCAGTTGGTTGCTGCCTTCACATGACAGGCATTCTAATCTGCTATTGGCCTGTTTCTCCAACAAGCTCCAACAAAGTCGGGTGATAGGAACATGTTCATACATGTTCCAACTAGTTGGATGATGTTGGGCGTTGTCTAGAGTGACGTCCACACCATCCAACTTTTAGTCGGCCGACATCGTCAGACACGTGTTGGACCTTGTTGGCCAACAAATGTTGGTTTGTGTAGACAGGCCTTTACTTTTTTTAAGGACATTATTTCCAACCTTTCCCCACACAAATGTCTGTACCCTAGGCTTGGGCGAAACGTCTCTGCAGTTGACTCAAATCAATTGATCTCACTCAAATTATGTCACTTCCTCGATGTCTGACCTTTAACCTTTGACGGAAAGAATTGGGAAGTTGATTGGGAATTTGTGCAAAACATATGAGACAGGCTGAACAATTTCCAAGTGTTTCCTCACAAAATCCTCACTCAAAAGTGTGGGTTTTTCCATCAAATCTGCACTTATTGATGCTTGATAAGTCATTTAAAAAAAACAAAAAAATATGATCAACTTCCCAACTCTTACCCCTTTGACCTGACCTACCTGTATATTTTCAAAGATATGCTCAAAGGCCCTGGGGATGATCCCACGCTGCGTGGGTGGGTCTGTGATGCCCTGCATACTGAACGATTTCCCGCATCCAGTCTGACCGTACGCAAAGATTGTTCCATTGTAGCCTTCCAGTACACCCTGACAGCCAACAAATTAAAATTAATTAATACAGAAACTGTTTACCAAACTGCTTACCAACTGGTAAGACCTTGGTCCAATTTTATGGCGCTGCTTAACAGCTCATTTTCTGCTAATGGAGCATTTGGCTATTTCATGGAGACTGTAACCATAAGCACTGCAAAACATTGCTTAACTTCAGGGTACAACTTGCTCAAGACATGCCTCTGCCTAAGCACATCACGAGTGTGAAATAGCGGTAAATTTACCACTTTTCCGCTACAGTAAGCATTCTTTAAGCAGCACCATAACATTATGCACCTATCAATTGTTCCCCCCCCACCCCCGCTGCCCCACCCCCTAGGTGGGGGTTTGGTCATGTTTTTCATGCCCCAGGATGGGACATTTGACCCATTTTCTGTGCATTTTGTGCGCATGTTTTGCACCCGAGGGTGGGGATTTTTGTCACCTAAATGTTGCCCCAGGGGTGGGGATTTTGTCACGCAAAAAGTGACAATCCCCACCTCTGGGGGGGGGGGGTGGGGGGAAACAATTGATAGGTGCATTAGTTATAAAATATAAAGCATATAGCATAAGTTTCTCATCATTCTGCCGTTACCAGGTAAATGTTAGTTAGAACACATCATTGGTAATCTCGAAAATCATAAATGTTCACAGATTTACACATAACTTACACAATATAAACAGTAAACTTCCCCTGAAATGGTTTTGTCTATAGTGCTGTAGTTTTTGAAAAATGAGTAAAACAATTATTTTTCGTCTCATGAGACGTTAAAGCCTTTCTAGACTGTTTTCTCAAAAGTTAAACGAAGTACGGAGCTGATTTTTTTGCTTAGGTTGGTTTTTTTCATACATATCCTCAATCACACAGGAAAATAAAACCATGTGTTTTGCCTTTAAATACCCATTTGAGATGAAATTTACACCAGACTTAATCGTTTAAGTTATTTGTCGAGTGCTTACATCAACGAGCGGGTAAGCAATGTCGTTGTATATCGTCTCCGTGGTAGAATCCATGAAGAAAGCGCCATCAAAGGTAAAACTCTTAGGTGGATCCTTGGACTTAGGTTTCTGTATGGAGCAAAAGCCACGCCCACCCTCCATTTGAACCACATTGTTGCATCGGAGGTTTATCTCACGTTCGTTCATCGGCCGACATCGGACAATGACTTTTACTGCCTCGGCCATGCTTGCTGCTGAAAACAAGAAAAAATGTTGTCAGACTTTCAAAAATATATGGGACTGGCTGAGCTGTGCATTATTAAAATAGCAAGATTTTACCTAACAAAAAATTATAATTTATCATAACAAGAAAAATCCTCAATGTCCATGTATCTTGCCAATATTTCAACTGCTCAAACTCAAAAAGCGACGTCAAGTCACATGTCAAGACAATGTTTGTACTAGTCTAATTAAGGTGTTTTTTTCCGTTCAGATTGAACAAAGATTTTAAGGAAATTACCTCCTGGAATCAAGAGATAATCTAATTCTAAGATATACTTTCCACATGCACTTTTGTTGCAAATGTTGCTTTTCAAAACTTGCAAGAGTTAGTGTTAAAGATGAAACATGTACGCGCGCGTGCAGCCCCCTCTATTGTCGCGCTTACGCACAGAGCACTTGCACCGTGATTTTGTCCATGATTAGCCTACTCTTTCATTGACTCTGCAGTTTTCTTATCTCTAATTATTATCTCAGAAATGCAACATTTCCGACAGAAGTGCGAGTGGGAAGTACCTATATCCTAGAACTGGATTATCTGTTGATTCCAGGACGCAGGAGGTAATTTTCTTAAAATCTTTGTTCAATCTAAACGGAAAAAATACCCTAGGGCCTATTTAATTTTAATTTTCAAGACACTCACCGTTTTCGGCTCACTGAATGTTCTGGGAGAATAGGACCAGTTCACTAATTTCGCTTGGAAGGAGTAAATTTCTGCTCAAAAACTCGGGTACAAGTTTTTTGTCATGCGTGTGGCGCTGAGCCTAAAAATGCCAATACACAAAATCCGGTTGCTAAACACTGCACTGACACTGTACGTACGTAAAGGTAAACACACGGTTCCGCTGCTGTCGCTAAAGCAGATGGGTCATAAAAAAAACTAGAAAAGTTCACCCAAGACACCCCAAATTTGTAGGGCATATCTTCTATCAAGGACAAATTCTATTATTTACTATGGGCGGACTGTCAAGGCGTAATTCTCTTCATAATTAGTTGTAAATTTCTAAACAATTTTGCGGTAAACATTCAATATTTTTTTTCCTTGGCCATGTTGCTTTACGTCAATTGCCTCGCTCAGTAATTTTTAATAATAATCAGATTTAGTAAATCCTTTTAAAGATAAAATATCAAAAAAATGTTGGAACTAAATGTTTTTATTCTTTAAATATTTATTGTCTATCCAATTATTTTACAAAGTACCAAATAATTGAAGTAAAACCTGCATTTATCAAAACATTTGTTTCGTAAACATATATTTGCATAAATTAGCATATATTTCGGCAAGTTTTGCCTTGGGTTTCATGCATGGTTGCGATCAGTTACACTCCCCTTTCCCTATGTATACAGTAGATGTTTTAGAAAATAATGAAGTTGGTTTGGCTCCTAGGATTCTCCACGACTTTTATTTGGTCTAGCTTGATTTGGGGAGGGTCTTGAGATCTTTAGGATGTTCAGATCTTGAGTTCTTCAGAGTCTTGAATCCTTGCGGCGCTCGATCTTTGGAGTTCTCGGGTGTCTAAAGGCTCTCTAACACACGGACAAATCTCGGGCGCGAGCTTCAAGATTTGTCCGTGTCACGGTAAGAGGGCCTTTAGTGTCTTGTGGGTTTTGCAAAGTGTCTTGGAAGCCCTTGAGTCTTCGGAGTCTTCGCATCTTGGGTGTCGGTGGTGTCTTGTATATAGGTCTTGTGTGTATGTGTTTGGGGATCATGGCGCCTTGAAAGTCCTGGCTGCCTATATGGTCTTGCAGTCTTGGGGGTTCTTTGAGCTTAATGGGAGTCTTAATGGGAGTCTAATCGTATTTGAGGGTCTTGTGGGATTTTGGAGCGGGCGGAGGGGGGGGTGGGGGCGGTGGTCTTGGAGCCAGCTTTGGAAATCTTGAGGCGTTTTGCAGGTCTTATGGGTCTTGCTTTGGGGCCCGGGGGTCTTAGGTACCTTGTGATTTGTGGTCATGGAAGTCTCGTGACTTGGTGGTATATTTCGCGTTCTTAATTGGGACTTTTAGGGTCACGGGGGTCTTTGAGGATCTTGGGCTGTGCATGGTCCGCTTTGGAAGTTTTGAGGTATCCTGCAGGTCTTGGGTGTTGGAGCTTTGGGACTCAGGTCTTGGTGCCCGTGGAGTGACTTTGAGGGTCTTGAGAGTCTTAGGAGCTGCGGGGTCTTTACGTTTTGGGGTTTGTGGTGGTATGTGGAGTGGGGGTTTGGGGTCTTCATGGAGTTTTGTGTATCTTGCTGGGGTCTTGAGATTTCGGGGGTTTGGGATCCTGGGCCTTTGGGAGTCTTGAGCGATCTTGCAGGTCTTGAGGTCTTGACGCTGAGGGGGTCTTGAAGCTTGAGGTACGCTCCTTGACGGTCTTGGAGGTCTTGGTCTGTGTGGGTATTGGTGTTGGTTTTGGTCTGTCGTGTCTGGTGTCTTGATGCGGTGTTGTCTTGTCGTACATTTTCTTCCCTTTTGGAGAATTTGTGTTCGTGATCAACATATATTCTTACCTGAGCCCAAATTAATAAATACAACAAAGTATGAAAATACTATACCGCACTCACACTTTTTGTTATCGATCACAATAATTGAAACGTGTACATGGGGAGTTTTTCATGATTAATTATGTAATTTGATTTGCCATTGCATGTGTTATGCATAAATTCCCCTGAGAGGTTAATTGTCATCTTTGTGACATCCACTTCTAGAGTTTTTAAATGAGAATTAATGAAAAACCAACCGGCGTGAATGATTGAATTGGTTCAGGACCCGTCTATCACCCGACCTTAGGGACGTAATAGATTATCCGCTCCGGTCACCAAACTATTTAGAATCAACAGATAATGGTCAGACAATACATGTAGGCCTATACCTCTCTTGTGGCGTATCTGCAAAAAAATCATAACTTGAATCGCCTGGTGCGTAACAGACGTGTACGCTGCAGGCCGCACTGAACTTAAGAAATTCTAAATCTTAGAAGGAAAGCAGCGAAATAAAGCCACCAAAATGGTGCAGCTGTCGGTGAATGTTGACGGTAAGGATCAGGTGAAGAAACCATGCGAGGATACCAAGGTTCCTATACCGGTAAGTGAGTCTGTCTTTCGCCTAGATCTATGGGGCATGAGTGATGCTTGCTCCGTCCATAATCAGCGGAAAATTAATGGACCTGTCAAGCTAGCTATACAGATGTACACGAAATACGTTAGCGGTCGGATTGGCGTACTGGTTCTCTCTCCGTCTATTACCTCTGGTGTCCCGGGTTCGATTCCGAGGGTCTGATCCCTATATACATATATGTACATATATGTATATATATATATATCTGTGAAGCATAACTGACGCATGTCCCATAAACAAGGGATAATAATGGAACTGTCAAACTAGCTGTATACAAAATACGGGGAGGTCGGGTTGCCGTATCGGATCTCTCTCCGCCTTTCACCTCTGGCATCCCGCCGTTTGATTCCAGAGCGTGCATGGATTTGGGTTTGCAGTCTATATATACTTATAGCAGCGTGGGTTTCCCCAGAAGTTTTCCCTGGGGGTTTCCTTCCACTTTTTAAAGTGTATCTCTTAATTGTCATTTCAAGTTAAAACTAAAAGAAACATCTGCAATTGCTCGCGGGAGCCGAAGCGAACCGTCCCTATCATTTTAGCATTATTTTGTAATTGCTTTTGACACTGCACTGCAGCAATACCTATAAGTGGTTTGTTTATAATTTGCTAATGGAAACCATTGGTCCAAGGACAGAACGAAATGACAGTCCTGAGACGAATGATTACGAAGAAAATCCTCCTTTAAAAGATCCGATGAAACATCTTTGACAAAAGTTTATTTCTCCAATTGTAAAATATATACTGTTTGAGTTTTCTTTGCCTTACTTTTCCTGTCGTATAGAGTTTATAAAAATAATGTTCGATGTCTAATTTCGGTTTCATCTTTTTATATCCCTTGAAAATTAGATAACAAAAGACTGACGCGTTATGACAGTTATACATTTAGCCAACATCTTTCGCTTTGGGTGTGTTTGTTTCGGACGGATCCAGATTCAGATCTGTGCATATCCAGAACTCATTCACTTCGCGCAGATCACTTCGCGGCAGCCGTCAGCAAATCTCAGTCACACAAAGTACCCCGGGCCCCATGGGCATAATACCTGACAATATATAATTGCAGATTTACATGTACATAAAGCGAAACGCCATTACTTTTGTGCAATGATCCATGTTGCAAAAAGTGCATACACATACACACAATGCATACATATATGCGGACTCCATAGCCAGCCAACCGACGTTAACCGACCACCCTTTAATAACAATAATAGTTATTTTTATAATTTGTATGAACACGCACACGGCTGGTACGAACTAGCACCAGATGACAGCACTACTATATTGCTGTCAGGGTTACTATTTACGTATCTCATAATAATATCATTATTTATTAAAACTGCAGGGAAGAATGGGCGAACCTTGGACCATTCTCATTTGCATGATAAACGAACGTTTTATGCATGTCATCTCGCGTTGTTAATATTTAAACTTATATCGAGCGGTTATTTTTTAAAAGGAAGATTTCTCATACATTTGTGCTTGGTACGAACTGATAAAATCTGCCCGCCATTTTGATTTTGCTTGCTTTATTTATTTATTTATTTATTTTTGCATTTTCTATCCTTTGTGTTTTTGTTTTGCTTGATTTTGGCGATTGATCTTCGGGTTTGTGCGAGAGGAAAAAAAAAGAACTAACAAAAAGTTTGTGCATTTTGTATGTTAATTTCGTATATTTTGGTGAAGTATATAATGTTGTGATATATACACCGTTTCTTGCTGCCGATAATGAGTAGGCTAATGGATGAGTCAACCGATTTTCGGGGTATGGGAGGCGGAATTTGCATGAAAAACAAACACTGAGATAAACGACGGACAAAGAGTCGAAGGCAAGCGGACCATGTACCACAGTACAGAAATACCTCCTTATCAAGCAACAAAGTACAAACCAATCCTTGCACGGAACCATTTAACAGCGAGGCTGTATACATGCAAGAACAATGACTTGATGCTTGACTATACAACAGGCTTTTCAAGCCTCGTTTCCAATCAGCCTGGTACCCCATCAAATCCCAAATTTACATTTTATTGAACTGGTTTAGGGTACACAACTGAAAGAAGTTTCTCTGTAAAAAATATTTAAAAAAACAGTTGAATATTTATACCCAGCACGATATGGGGCCTAAGGACTCCCCCCGAACGCCCCTATGAGTATGACTCAACACACTCTTCCCTTTTGTTAACCCACTACACCCACCACCCCAACCCCCCTTATTGACAATAAGAGCACTGTAGACCGTATCGAAAAGCTGTCATCTTGTAGGGCAGTTTTTCTGTTCCTTGAGGACGTGCATGGTTGCACATTTTGTGCTTACATTGTTGACTAATTTAAATGTCAAATGTTACCCTACAAGATGGCCGCTATTCGATACGGTCTATATAACACTCTACTCATTATCAATGAACAAAGAAAATAATATTAAACACCTTTTCGCTTGCAGGAACTAAAGCCCGGTGTTAGGGTCAGGAGCGGGCGTCGTTGCTCCAAAGTAGCGATCGGAATCACCATAGTGACCATACTCGTCCTTCTGGCCGTTGGAGCAGCTCTGCTGGGGGTCTTCCTGAGGCGTCACCATAAGTCGTGGAAAGACTGCTTCAACTGGGAGAAGGTATCGGAAAGCCATCTTGGATTTTTTTTTAACCAATCAAATCGCGACTAAACCAGCAGCTTTCAACCTCCTGAATCATCATTGGCTTGTTTGTAACAGTGACGTAATATTCCGCTGGAATGGTAGTCACCAACCCCAAATCGGCCGCAAATCCATCTTTTTTCTCTCGTATAATTGACATTTACAGAAACGAAAACTAGAGATTCGTCCACTATACCATTATTAAACTATTTCTTTGAGCACACGTGGAGTGTAATAAACGATAGACAAAAACAACAAATTTGTGGTAAAAATTATCTATAGTTCCTTTTCGCCAGGCCGAGATAACTAACGGTGCCACTTAATTCCCATCTTCTACTTTTAGGGGCACGACAGTGAGGAATGGAATTCTGGTGGCAACTCGGACAGCAGTTCCAGCGAAAGTAACTCCGGGGAACACGGCCACGGACACGGACACGGACACGATGGCCCGGGAGATGGAGACGGACACGGTGGCCCGGGAGATGGAGACGGACACGGTGGCCCGGGAGATGGAGACGGACACGGTGGCCCGGGAGATGGACACGGGCACGGTGGCCCGGGAGATGGACACGGACACGGTGGCCCAGGGGATGGCGATCACCACGATGGCGGTCACACTGAGTAAAGGTGAGATGTGAAAACAAACGAACATACTGCAGGGACAATGACGAGCTTGAGTGGCGGATCCAGCCTCATTAAAATACAGGAATACAATGTATTTCAAGGGGTCCGACCCCCTAAATTCCATTGTATTTCTGTATTTTAATGAGGCTGAATCCGCCTCTGAGCTTTGATTTGCAGTCAGAGCCGATTATTGGTTAAATTCGTAACAGTGTCCCAAGCATGCGGCCTCGAAAAACGTACACTTGTAGTTCGCATAATAACAATTCTAAGGTTGCAATTTCAATCAATCTAATCGATTGCATGGTCTTTCTTTTTTCCTTATTTTTTGTATAGGTGACGAAGGCCACGGCCACCCATAGAGGCCCGGCTCCTCGTCTGTTTCGCCCAGCAAGACCCGGGGAGACCGGCCGGAGTTTAACCCATATAATTGAAGGAATTACGAATAGAAATTGTCTTTGAATATAACCAAATTTTTACGAGTAGCATATCTCACGATATATATTAGATACTATGAGTAATATATCTTTTTATTACCATAAACCTTTTCTATTAAATATATGCGTGGTGTTTCTATTTCGCGCGTGGATTGAAGCTTACATCTTAAAGGTATAGTATACTTGTTTCGTAAACTGTTAAAAACGCCATGATTTCCACTGGTAATTGAAAGCATAGGTCGAGAACACAACCTTCTATAAATTTCAGCCACATGGAATAATACTTCAGAAAACCTGAAAACCTAAGTACGGTTTTTGTGCATGAATGAATGGCGATACCTTTAAAGGCACAGGCTCGTCAGCAATGCGCGCGCGCCAAATTCGTGCCACGAAATACGCAGCTCCATGCCTTTTCTATGGAGCTGCGTAATTCGTGGCACGAATTTGGCACGCGCGCACTGAAGGCTGACGAGCCTGTGCCTTTAAGGTTTGAAATGTACCAACCACTTTTAAGAAACAATTAACTAATTCGGAATTAAACTTAATTCCTTTGTTTTGAAAACAGGTGTTCTTACTAAAAATAAGTCATGACTAATTTACAATATTCACTTATCTTAAATTTATACTATTTTGTCTATGTGCACTGAACACTTCAATTAAGGATTATTATTCAGTAAATATAGTTTTTATGAAAATTGAAACTACGCTTAAAGGCACCGTTTGTCAGCAATGTGCGCGCGCCAAATTCGTGCCACGAAATACGCAGCTCCATGCCTTTGCTATGGAACTGCGTATTTCGTGGCACGAATTTTGCGCGCGCTCAATGCTGACGAGCCTGTGCCTTTAAATACAAAACATTTAAAATCAGACAAACGGATATTTGAACTGGAGTTTGCTGTATGTATGAAGTAGAGGCCCCGATTACCCCACACGCATTGGACTAGAGAGATAGTACCAATGTTTTCAAGCTATGCCGCGTTTCGTTTCACAAAGCAATAGGGAGCTTTCGATTGGACGACGGAGAAAAATACGACGGTAGAAAATCTGTTCGCGACCACGTCGTTGCACACTAATCCTTCCCGTCCTACTTTGAATCCATTGCGATTTTTACGACTTGCTATCAGTCACGTGATCCAAAAACGTGTTGTTGGAGGTCTAGAAATCGGACGACGACGACATGGCAAAGTCGATGCATGCGCAGATCATCCGTCGTCCAAATCGAACCCAAACTCCCTATTGTTATACCGTAGAACACACGAGAACAATCAATTTAAGGCCGAATAAATGTGGAAATTTTTGGGGAAAACTGTGTGAGTCTTATTTTTTTGTGTGAAAAACTGGAGTAAGGCGAGAGGTCAAAATAGAAACGGTCTGTATACCGGGAAAATGTACATAACCGATACACCGTTGCACGGTTTTGAGAGAGCAAGCAAACGGTTCAGCTGGTCTGGCCAAACGGTAGATAATTGGCAGTGTTCAACCCATCCGTGTTCGCTGAACAAATTATTTTCTGCCCACAGACAAACGGTTCCAAGAGGGATTAACCTAAACCTTTACTGGTGTACAAGACCGTTTGTATTTTGACCTCCCAACAAGTAGACGTGTAGTATAGAGTACTGAGGTGAAAACGACGCCCTATGTGCGATGACAATGTTACTGGGTCTATACACTAAAACCAGTAAACTTTTCCCGCGCTTTATAGCAATGGACGTTTCGGCTTACCAGCAAATGTTGAGACCCAGTTGTCCTGGTACATGACGTCGCACTTTATGAGAAGCTAACAATAGGACTATTTCGATTAAAGATTAAAGGCAAGGGGGCTTGTCAGCAATGCGCGCACGCCAAATTCGTGCCACGAAATACGCAGCTCCTCCATGTCTTTGCTATGGAGCTGAGTATTTCGTGGCACGAAATTGGCGCGCGCGCATTGCTGAGATCGACCCTGTGCCTTTAATGACGGAAAAGGAATTTACAAATTTCTGTGAAATGAAATCTATCAATAAGATTCATAGTTCAGTTCCACCCACTCTAGGTCAAGTCGGGGTACCGTGGCCGAGCGGTTTAGGCCACTGACTCGCATTACTCGGGTGAAAACCTGGGGTTGCGGGTTCGATCCCCGGCTGCGGTGCAGGCCCTTGAGCAAGGCACTTAAACACACTTGCTCCATCCTTCGGAAGGGATGTAAAGCCGTTGGTCCAGTGTGTTGTGTAACGCACTTAAAAGATCCCAGAGCATTCATTCGTAAAGAGAAGGGGATTCCCCCCGGTGTTTCTGGCTCGGCAGCCGAAGGCGCCACCCGCCTATGTATCTCGATGTTTAGGCAGTTTCTAGGTACTTGTAAAACGCATTGAGATGTCGACAGACATGGAATGCGCTATATAAGAACTTGCTATTATTATTATTAAGTCTTTTTAGGAAAGGAATGTTTGTAATTTAGGTAAACAACATTATACACTACACGTACCAGTTTCAAATGACTGGTTCTGTTGTGTTTTTGTCTATGGACCCACTCCTGACTGATACTAAACTTGTACAAGTTATTCACCACTTGGACGGTCGCGTTTAAAACGAGGCTTTCCTATCATACGTCATATTTTACAATGGACAAAAGTCAAAGTCACAGCAACCGACATGGTAACGACGTGAGGGAGTCATTGTTCATACAATATGGCGGTTACATGGTGAATTCCAATTGTCCTCTGGATGACAATTGACATCATTCCCTAAGAAAGTTGTGCAAAACATGATTTCAATAGAGGGCACTTGGTCTATCTATATTTCCAACAAAGACAGCTGAAATTTGGGGGAGGGGGACGACAGACAGCGCCCCGATTTACTATCTGCCTGGTGTGTCAGAGGTCTCGGGTTCGAATCCCGATGAAACCAATATGATTTTTCTCTCTTCTCCTGCTACATTTTATTTTGTAAAGAATTCCTTCTTTATTTCCCTCTCGCTCAGTACAGTTTTGTAATTACAAATTGAGGGGCCCTTTTCCAAATATCGACTTCGTCTCCGTCTCCGTCTCCATGTGGTTTACATGGAGCCGGAGCCTAGCCCAAGTCGAGATTTGGAAAAAGGCCAAGATTTGTAAATATTATGTACCACACACCGCGACGGACTAGTATCAAGTCTATATTATGCAAATGAAAAGTTAACCGTCATGATTGACAAAACCATTGAGTTACATTAATGATTGTGGAAATAACACACTTGAATCTACAATCAAGTGACATTCAAGTAGAATTGTGCCTGGTACGGACTGCTATGATGATCAGCCCGCCATTTTGATTGGATACGCGTTGTTATCACCGCTCTACAATTGATCAGTTTTCGCTATATATATGCCAGTCGTGTACTTTGGTGTAATCAGTCAGGATTTTTGTTGGTACAAACTGCAGCTTAGTGTTGATCCACTGTGCCTTAAACCTACAAAATCAACATGGTGAAACTCTCTGTATCGACTGAATTGAGTAAAGATAAGGTCGCATTGAAGGACCATCTGTATGATGAAGCTTCGGTGAGTACTGCGACCTGATGTGTCCTGACAATTTACCTTCTTTTGTCGTAAAAATTGATATCCATTTTATAAGTTCTCTTATCGTTAATCGTAATTAGTTTTTACATGGATTTACCCAACATTTATACAATCACAAAACATATATTTACAATTATATAACCATCTACTTTTATTATTTTAATCTGAATAATCCGCGTTTTAAAAATAGTTTTGCGATGATCTATATTAAAGGTAAAGTACATAAACATGATTGGTAAACTGTCACAAAGGGTGTTAATGTTATTTCCACTCGTGATTAAAAGCCCATGTTGATAAAACTGCCGTGTACTGTAGAAATTTCAGCCTTATAGTCATAGAGACAGTATTCAGAAAACTAGAAAAATCCACTCATGGCTTTTGTATGTGTTGAGTTGAAGAATGTACCCCCAGAACTATGGGGATAGGTATATCCCCCATAGTTCTAGTGGTAAGTTGAATGGTAAAACATTATTTTGCAAAAGATCGTTTTATTTTTCTATTTTTTTATTTTTTATAGAAAACCACCTTTACACAACATAGTATCATTTTGGACAGAAATAACATTCATATTGTGTTGGGTACCATTGTTATTAACTCTTTCAGTAAGGTTTTTCTTGTCAACTCATAAACAAAGATTGGGGTCACTGCAAATGATGTACTCTACCTTTAATGTGGCATACGCGAAACAATAGAGTGTGACGTCAGTTGCCATGGTAATTGGGTCTAAACATTCGCTGGCAATCTGAAACGGCGCAGCTAGGGAAACAGTTCACTGGTTTTAAGCGGGCTTCCCACTGTGCGATTTTTGCCACGAAATTCCTACGAATTGGTACGATTACCAGAGACTGTCTATAGACTCTACACACAATCGTACCCAATCGTAGCTAATTCGTGGCAAAAATCGCACAGTGGAAGGCCCGCTTTAGTGTAGACCCAAAAAACAAAGGGTGACGTTTTCACTTTAGTAGTCTATTGATTCATGAATTAGCCGATCATCAAGAAAGTTTGAATAGTATAAGTCTTACTTGTTGTAGTAACTCCAAAAAATGTGTTTAATATGTCTTTACAAAAAAATGTCTTTAGAAAATTACATGATACAATTTAAAATTAAAGGCACAGGCTCGTCAGCAATGCGCGCGCGCCAAATTCGTGCGCCGAAATACGCAGCTCCATAGCAAATGCATGGAGCTGCGTATAATGTAGCACGAATTTGGCGCGCGCGCATTGCTGACGATCCTGTACCTTTAATCCTCCCTTTTTACAATACATCGGGCTTTATAATAAAATAAAAAAACATTCATGCACGAAACTAGTACATAGATGAATCAAAAACAAATCATGTGGACAATCTTTATTCTTGGCAGCTTGAGAAACAGGTGGTTGTTCATCATCAGAGGCCGAAACCACGATGTACAAGATACGCAGTGGGCGGGGTCATCGCCATCTTGATAATCTTAGCGGTAGGGGGCGCACTACTTGGCGTCTTCCTCTACAAACGTCACAATAGTCCGCGGTGCATAGACTGGGGACCAGATTGTGAAATGAAAGAACCCCCGGTAAGATCACTTGGAGAAACATTGAAACATTTTGGTGTTTTACTAGACGCCTTTCCCTCTGACCTTTCAGCGAACCGAAATTTCTCTCTCAGGCGGAGACCAATCAATTATATGCAAATTATATGCAAATATATATACAAATTTTCAAGTATCATCCGCTAATCAATGGTGTCATTCTGGAAATTCGGTTCTTGTCGTAAATTTATCTCAAAATTCAAATATGTCTACAAATTTAAACTTCGAGATATATTATATTAATGCATAGTTCCGATTTTGCCTAGTTAACCCCGCCCCTTTGGATTGTTGCTATGGCTCACACGCTATCGTAAAAAAAGGCGACACACAACGCACAAAGCAATGGGACTTTTAACGGAAAGCACAGATTCATTGGAGAGAACTCAAAGGTATTCATGTTTCAGGGTCGACAGTTATCTTAGAACACACAGAGTAAAGGGCCAGTAATACAGGGATGTCATATCATGACATACGTGCTCTCGAACCTTTGAACAACGAAACGACCGGCCTTGAAACCAACAATTCACCCGGAACATCGCATACAACACTGTACAAATTGTATGGGGCAGAACATCGCGTGATGTTGTTGCAAACATTGCACTTTTTCAATGCTTTGACCTATGTGGGTGATCTCTGCTAGCTCTCTTGTGATTGGTCGGCGGGTTCGGTTGATTGACAGGTCGGAACTTAACTATGCATTCAGAAGAATGCCAGAGGCATATATTTTGGTCGTTGTTAAGAAAGAATCAATGTATCCACACATTTCCGCCATAATTTCACTGGGCGTGGCACAAAAAGTGTTAATGAAACTTTCCCCACAACGGAAATCTAGCATGAGTTATTGCCGATTCGTCATGTCATCCATGGTGTATCTTTGCAGGTATTCTCAGAGCATCAGGACCATCTCAATCATGGTGGCGACAATGGCAATGAGGAGGTGAAAGTAGAGTTCCACCTGGGATTCGGTGACGTTGACGGCAGCGATCAAACAAACCAGCAGGACCGCGACCTACCGCACAAGGCAGACGACCCACACCGCCCGGGAGCACGACCCCACGGTTGGTACTGCATTAAAAACTTTGCTCACGACCAAATTTAAACACGTGCACTAAATTTAAAGGAAGCACATGCAGGGCGTGTTTGTTTCGGACGAATCCGCCGATCCCGGTATCTGCGCAGATGGTTCAGCTAGATCCAACTATGCATAGCGCTGAACCATCTGCGCAGATCGGGATCGGCGGATCCGTCCGAAACAAACACGCCTCTAGACGGGTACTAAAAATCCCAATCACGAAGGGACGCACGACGCGCGGGCAGAAAATTGCACGCAGGCATAGACGCGCAGGCATAGACGCGCAGGCAGAGACGCGCAGGCACGAAGTGCACGCAGGACACGCAGGCAGGAATTGCACGCACGACGCGCATGCACAAATTGCACGCACGCTGCGCAGGCATATTACTGACGCATACAGTGCCCACCTAACTACATGTAGTAATAACATACCTTTATTTCGGGTACAAAATGAATATACATGTACAACCAAAGTGGAATTTAAATAACATGCTCTGAAAAATAGCATTGCATGTTTAAACCGAATGTTAAATCTAGTTGTAATACGAACTTAGACTGAAGGATGATCACCTAAATTAATGAAAACATTAGCCTGGGTGTTGAAACATGTAATCACAGATTAGTACAAATAGCGTCCGATTAAATCTTCCCATTCGCTCTTTTCCTGTATGATCAGACCGCGATGGCGACCACCACCGCCCCAGCCGCTCCGGACATCGTCTCCTGCTCAAAAACAAACGTAAGGCCGTTGTATCTCTTTCTCGGGAAAAAAAATTGGGATTTAAAAAAAAAACTGACGAAAATCATAATACATGTACTTACAAACAGACTCTACTTGAACCCATGGTCACGAAGGGTCGGGAAATTCTTAAGTTTTGTTCAAGCAATAGGCCTTATAATAGGACATAGTTGCAGGGAAAAAATTGACTTTGGGTTCGGGAGGGGAAATTCGGAGGGTTAATCTCAAATAAGAGCCAAGGTTTAGCGAACCAGTGGTCGCATGTGCGAATCCTGGCTTAGTCAAATTTCCTTTCCTTTTTTTCAGTCAATCAAAATTCAACCCGGTTTCATATTTTATATTACAAGAAGATAATAAGTTAGGATTTTTCTATATTTTGCAGCCCCTTACGGTCGATAGATCCTCATGGCAAAGAGCGCCACCACGGGCCTGGCAGACACCACCATCCGATCCCGTAAATACACCGTAGCTCCATAGGGGTGGCTCCCCGACACAGTGTCTGTTATGTTGTGGCTGTTACTTTTCCAGGGAGTAAAAACGAGATGACTTTTTTTCCTTTTGGCGGGTCGTATATATGAAACTTTCTTACTATACATGTATGTATTTTTATTCGGTGCAACTCACAAATAATTGATACTTAATTTTTTAATTGAGTTATGAGGTTTCGGCTAATTTGGGTAACTGTGTGCATTTTATTTTACTGTTTTTTTAAAGTGGTTTATTTTGTTAAATTTCGGTAAAATATTAATTTTTGTTGAAATATTCGGTAAAATGTTAAAATAGTCTATACTTGTTTGGTAATTAGTTAATTACCCTCCAAAAATATTTCTGAATTATTATCTTTAAGCTTACTTGTTATCAAGATGGTAATGGTAGTAATCATCCTGTTAAACTATTTCGTCTGAATTGCCACCATCAAAATTATGTAAATTCATTTTATGCACAAAAACCGTACTTGGATTTTTCAGGTTTTCTTTAGTATTACTACATCTATGAGGCTGATATTTCTACAAGGCAGACTTTCTTGACCTATGCTAGTTTTAGGCTAATTACTAGTGGAAATCATGCCGTTTTTAACAGTTTACCAAACACGTATACTATTTTTAAGAGGTATATTTGTTTAAAGAACTGAAATTGTGGAAAATTATTTGGGAAATTCTCGTTATCTCTTTACGTTTATGATTTATTAGTCAGGAAGAGTATTTAACTAAGAATTTTTAGTGTTACATCCCAGTTGATTTTTTAAAACTAAAGCTGGAGAATAATATACACAGTATGCAGGGTAAGTGTCTCTACATCATAGAGGCTGCGTTCGGGCGTGCAGTTCTCCCTACTCGGGAGTAATGCGTGCGCATTACACTCGGGTCACATCACGCGAACGGCAAGTCGGCATTCCGCGTGCGCGAATGGCAATCAGTGAAGATGGCCGTCTCTTGCCATCACTGCACAAGAAACGCCGTTTCATTGCTCACAAGAAACTGAGGAAATACAGGCCGTAAGTCGTGAGAACCTTTGATGCCGTCTAAAACAAACCTTAGTGAGTTATTGTTTCAGTTATTGAGTTGACACGTTGAGCAAATTCACAAAAAATCCCACCCATATTCCACCATCTTCGTACAAATCACATGACACTTGACAGGAGTACGAGCACACTCCCCATTTGTTGGGGAGTGGCGAGAGCATACTCTCACTGACCCGAGTGCTGCCGAGTGTCGTTATTCTTGCCGTTCACGCGCGCAGGAGTATAACTCGTGTTAACACGAGTACACGCCCGAACGCAGCCATAGATAGTATTCGAACACGTGCGAATACGCCATTTTGTAAGTCAAATAATTGTGGAAGTGATGTGCGTGCGCGTTGCGTGTGTCTCTAGTGGGCGTAGCGCGGTTTAGTTCACCAATGGGAGCCTTCGTACAGAGCGTTACGCGTGCTATGGACACACGCGGCGCGCGCGCGCATTGCTTCCGCAGTGGCGCGGCGTTGTTTGACACACAACATGACGTCATGAGAAAGCTATCAATAGGCTATTATATATTCCAAATGTGTGTAACATTTATATTTGCATGTACTCTACTTTTTTATTCTGTATTCACGCAAAACCCCGCCCACATACAAAATTACCATTGTCCGTATAGTAACGCTCAAATGCGCATGATCAGTGTATATATCATTAGCAAACAGTGATCGTTTTCACAATGATGATTGGTCAATACACTCACAAAGAGTTCTCTGATTGGTCGGTTATGATAGACCTGGAATTAGTGCCATAAAGTTAAGAAACATTTTTGGCTAAACTGATTTTAGAACTGGCGAGGTTTTTGCTTTTCCGCAAGTCCTTTGTTTTTGTCCCGATTTGTTCCCTCCCCCTTTATCGTTTTTGTCTCCCAGGCCCAAAGCACGGGGCGAGTTCCGTTCACTTTTTATAATACTTTAAAGATACACTGTCCGTTTTTAGGCCGATTCGGGGGTCAAAAATACATTTAAAAGTTAAATAGCTATTTTTCTAGATTAGAAAAAGTTACCAGCTTTCATTTGGTACCAAAAACGTGAAAATCCATCAAGGATTAATGCCAGTTAATTAAAAACTAGAAATAATAAAAGGCAGGCCCTGCCTTTTTATTTATTATACACCCATAGGCTACAAAAGTAGAAAACAGTTTAATGTTAAAGGTACACACCTGCCTACTGTTTACATGATTTAGTGATGTAGCAGCATTGACAACACTTTTTTGATGGTCGTTGCAAAAAAAATTTCATCAAAATATTCCGTAATTTACTAAAGAAGTGCAAAAATAACAAAGACGGCCAAATGACGGGTTATACGCTTTACCAGCCGTTGCAACTACGCGAGAGCCTCACGACTTTGGCACAAACGATTCGCTCTTCTCCTGCTCAGGATATCTCCAATTTTCTGCTCACGATTTCACTGGACAGCCCGGACGACCGAATAGGAATTTCCGTTTTTATTTGAGGAGTTGGCATCATGTTTTTTTCTTCACGAACGTACGTGCAACGAAGCAACACCTTAGTACGTACGTGTGTGTGCTATGGAATTCTATTACTGCCAGTTCAGCGTCGCAAGTGTGGCGTTTTTGGCTGGCTCCGTAGCCGTTTGCGCCGTCAACGGCGCATTGTCGCGTCGTGCCGTCGCATAGTCGCGTCGTGCCGTCGCATTGTCGCGTCGTACCGTCGCATTGTCGCGTCGTGCCGTCGCATTGTCGCGTCGTGCCGTCGCATTGTCGCATTGTTGATATTATGTTCCTTAGCCGTTTACGCCGTCAACGGCGCATTGTCGCGTCGTGCCGTCGCATTGTCGCGTCGTGCCGTCGCATTGTCGCATTGTTGCATTTCGATTGAAAAGTCCATTGTTTCGCCAGTAGGTGGCGCTATACACTAACGTAGCACACGTTTTACAAGTAGGGGGTACAGGTCAACTCGGACCAAAGTCAACTCGGTCTCGGTCAACTCGGACCCAAGTCAACTCGGACTCAAGTCAACTCGGTTCCAAGTCAACTCGGACCCAAGTCAACTCGGTCCCAAGTCAACTCGGTCCCAAGTCAACTCGGTCCCAAGTCAACTCGGTCCCAAGTCAACTTGGACCCAAGTCAACTCGGACCCAAGTCAACTCGGACCGACATCTATTTCGTAGCACGAATTTGGCGCGCGTGCATTGCTGACGAGTCTGTGCCTTTAAGTGGGGTATTTCCGCCCGAGATGATATATTTTTTATCAGTAAACTACAACGGTATCTGTTTCGGAAAATAGTGTTCAAAACCCAACTTTAGTGATTTTTAATCTGTGGCCATTGATTTTAAACTACCCCTTGAGTGGCATAAATGGCACCCTGGGTCGTGCTAGTCTTGATGCAAGACCGAGTTCGCGATCCCCACATTGTTCATTTTAGCCGCCAGAGGGCGTACCTACACTTACAACGTGAACTCGAAAACTCGGTCTTGATTACTCCGTAAGAAAAAAGTTCGATAACCTTTATGGAAGCACATGAATAATTAAACAGCAAGGTCAAAAATTATGGGCGCCTGCGTAGAAGAGAAAGCGATGCCTCCATAACTAGGTCATGTGGGATGGTAACTTGCCGTGTACATTTGTACGTGTGCAGTGATTCACCGTGCCGCGCGAAAATGATATCGGGCCATTTTCGTGCAGTGACCGTGGTGCATGGTTTTATAGCAATGGAAATCCAGGCTGGGTGCCCAAAATCAGACATGTCATAATTTTATTTCTCATTTTTATCATCAAACTTGTTCTAACATGCATTGCTTATTTTTCATTTAATACGAAATAAAGACGTTTATACTGGTCGGATATGGCATTCAACCTAAAAATTCAAATTACTTCTGCACTTGAAGTGAAATATTGAACTAATGAATCAGACAATGTTGACGAACATTTCTTTGGACAATGTTGGACAGAAGTGGGAAAAATTTAAAAATCATGAAAATTTCTTTATTATTTTTCACACCATGGTTTTTACAACCAAACTAAAATTTTACATGGTTTTATAGCAATGGAAATCCAGGCTGGGTGCCCAAAATCAGACATGTCAGAATTGTATTTCTCATTTTTATCATCAAACTTAATTGTTCTAACATGCATTGTTTATTTTTTATTTAATACAAAATAAAGACGTTTATAGTGGTCGGATATGGAATTCAACCTACAAATTCAAATTATTTCTGCACTTGAAGTGAAATATTGAACTAATGAATCAGACAATGTTGACGAACATTTCCTTGGACAATGTTAGACAGCAGTGGGAAAAAATTTAAAAATCATGAAAATGTTTCTTTCTTAGTTTTGGGTTTTTACAACTAAACTAAAATTTTACATGGTTTTATAACAATGGAAATCCAGGCTGGGGGCCTAAAATCAGACATGTCATAATTTTATTTCTCATTTTTATCATAAAACTTGTTCTAACATGCATTGTTTATTTTTCATTTAATATAAAATAAAGAGGTTTATAGTGGTCGGATATGGAATTCAACCTAAAAATTCAAATTATTTCTGCACTTGAAGTCAAATATTGAACTAATGAATCAGACAATGTTGACAAACATTTCCATTTTTTTTTTAGTTAACCAAACTGTGCAAATTTCATTCAAGGGCTTCTGTCCTATCTACAAAGTAGTATGCTGTTGTTCCCTGGAATTCGTAAAAACAGCTTCATATCCACAAAATTAATGGGCCTTCTCAAAGCATTCTCCTCAGAGCACTGAAAAGGGTGAAATTTTAAACATTTAGTAAACTAATAAACATCAAATTAAAATTTGTTCCATTAAACGTTATTCCAGTATATTTTCGGAGGCTTATGCAAGCAAGTTGCTCTAATTAATTTTCTGCAATTCTGCTTGCTGTAAAAACAAAAACATGCACGAAGAATCAGAAAAAAAAGTATTGTTTTAAATAGGCCGTAAAAGGTCGATCCTTGGGTCACAAAAATTTGCCTTATTTGTTGTTGGCCTAAATGAAAATCAAAGGGTCATATTTGACTTTAGAAAATGTACAATTACTTTTGTAAAACCATGTGGCTTTGAGAGACTCCTTTCAACATTAAGCTTACAAAAATTTAATAAGGGCATTTTGAAATTTTTTAAAATCTGCCCAACAATTTATAATACTTTAAACATTGTGTACAAAGCATGTGATAGTGAGTGAAATTACTGGTAGTAGTTTTTAAGAAAGTGGGTGGTTCTTCACTCAGATTAATTCACTCCTAAATTTCGGGTTTTTTTCTATCATATCTAAACTAACTGATGCTTGCAAGTCATTTTAGGGAAAAATAGTAGTGGATAACTTCTCTGAAATCGTTTAGCACTTTTTTTTTTACCGAAGCCAATAATATGAAAAGCATGCCATATAGTATAGAGGAGAAGAAAACAATCCCAGTCGTTTTCTTCCTCCATGCGTAAGCGATGAAAAAAAATCGTGACCAAGCAGAACATGCCCTAAGAAAATCTCTAAATGCCAGTCTTTGATAGCCTTTGAACTTTTCGATTATCAACTTGGAACGAAATGCTTCGTCTTCACTGGCCGCCCAATCATCACACCCGACCGTAGACCCGTTCACGGGTCTAACCCGACCGTACTAGAGCAACGCAGGCCGGCAAGCGGTAAGGCCCGGACGACGCGACGGTACAGGCGAGCCACTGAGTGCAACGCGCAAGATAGCTTTGTCCGTGGACAACGTGTTTGCCTCATATCATGTTTGCCTGCGCCTGCTGACTGCTGATCGATCGATCGATCAGCGACTGGAAAAGCAGCGACATTTGTATGCACTGTCCTGTCCAGTGTGTACTCTGGGTACCAGACAGACCAGAGCTGTTGTGAATTATGGAAATTAGATGACGTCACGCATTTCAACGTGTCACACAAAGGTATGCCAGGAATTCGCTCGGTATTTTGCGAGCGATTTATACGGAATATGAAAGACTGTCTTTTCGACTGTATTTCAGGTGCGCCCTCTGGCGGCCAATGGTGAATAGTCTATGTACATCGTGTATTGCGCGCAAAAAGGCAGTCTTTCCGAAAGACTAGGGTCGTGCCTGTGTCTCACGCCACAGCAAAATTGCCCGTTGTTAAATATTTTTTACGTTCAATTTCCCATAGGGTCCGAGTTGACTTGGGTCCGAGTTGACTTGGGTCCGAGTTGACTTGGGTCCGAGTTGACCTGTACCCCCTACTTGTAAAACGTGTGCTACGTTAATGTATAGCGCCACCTACTGGCGAAACAATGGACTTTTCAATCGAAATGCAACAATGCGACAATAGGGAGTTTTCGATTTGCACGACGGATGATTCTACGACGGATGAATTGCTATCCCGACTCATCTGCGCATGCGTCGACTTTGTCATGTCGTCGTCGTCTGATTTCTAGGACGGTAGTTGGGGCAAATCAACGTTGTGGCGACGACGGCAACGTTTAGGTAACATTTGACCTTCAACAACACATTTTTGGATCTCATGACTCGATCTCAAGTCGTCGTGAAAATCGAAATGGATTAAAAGTAGGACAGGACGTTTTGTGCAACGACGTGTTTGCGTCAGATTTTTCACCGTCGTGATTCTCTCCGTCGTCCAATCGAAAGCTCACTATTGCGACGGCACGACGCGACGGCACGACGCGACAATGCGCCGTTGACGGCGTAAACGGCTAAGGAACATAATATCAACAATGTGACAATGCGACAATGCAACGGCACGACGCGACAATGCGACGGTACGACGCGACAATGCGACGGTACGACGCGACAATGAGACGGTACGACGCGACAATGCGACAGCACGACGCGACTATGCGACGGCACGACGTGACTATGCGACGGCACGACGTGACGCTGCAGTGGTGCTATACAAACAGTACAAACTATGCGACGGCACGACGCGACGGCACGACGCGACAATGCGACGGCACGACGCGACAATGCGACGGTACGACGCGACAATGCGACGGCACGACGCGACTATGCGACGGCACGACGCGACAATGCGACGGCACGACGCGACAATGCGCCGTTGACGGCGTAAACGGCTACGGAGCCAGCCAAATACGCCACACTTGCGACGCTGAACTGGCAGTAATAGAATTCCATAGTGTGCACTCATATTTGCCGTGCATGCTGCGAGGGGCAAATCGCTACACTCCACGGTAGCCTGCCGTAGCACGCGCTCGCTCCCGTTCTCCGGACTCTCGAAACAAACAATTATGTTAGAATTTTCATACTTATGTTTAACTTTGTTTCATACCTGTATAAATAGTCTCTCTTTTGTCAATTACTTATAAATATTTGGGGGAAATCAGAGTTGAATTTGGTGCAGTTCTGCAGTAACAAACCTTTATACGGCTGGAAATACAACTAACTCACAAGACCACGTGACTTTTCGGAACCAGAATTTGGTTCCGAAAAGTCACGTGACATTGGATTTTTCAAAAGTGCTCAAAAACGGCTAAATTTGACGGCGTCTTTTCAGGATATATCTAATTTACTCTCGAATGCGATTCAGAATAATGTATGGGTCTATTTCGAGCCCAAAATAGCCCAACAAAGAAGGTGTGTTCCTTTAACTCGGGCAATTTTCAGTGTATGATTAACTTTAACAAACTGGTTTTTATACCTGTTTGAAAATATCCACCAGTTATCTACATATGTATCAACTATCATAGGCCTACTATATGTGTGAACCCTTCAACAATAAGCACTTAATCAACAATTTGCACCTCATCAGAGCTAGGCAGTTCGTCAGTTAAACTTTAGAGCAATCTCGGGGGTTAGACTTGCAAGTGGGAATCGGGGCTTATTTTCACCCCGGCGTCGCCCCGGGGCAACCCCAGTGGGAAAAGGCCCAATGATCACTACAATACTCTTTGTGGATTCTTTTAGCATTGTGTGTGGCTGGCTGCAGTGCCGAGCAGCAATAGACGTTTCGGCTTACCAGCAAATGTTGAGACCCAGTTATCGTGGCATATGACGTCGCACTTTAGGAGGGGCTAAAAAAATCAGTGAAATGAATGCCAAGTTCTAAAGTTCCAAATTTCAAAAGGATATCGTCAGACCTACCTACTCTAGGTCGAGTCTTTTAGGAAAGGAATTTTTGTAATGTAGGTAAACAGTCTCAAATGACTGGTTCTGTTGTTGTTTTTGTCTATGGACCCACTCTGATAAACTTGTACAAGTCATTCCAATTGTCCTCTGGATAACTATGACTTCATTCCCTGAGAAAGTTATGCAAAACATGATGCGTCTACGCAATATAGACCGTATCGAATAGCCGCCATTTCGTGGGGCACCTTTTGTTACTTAAACCGTTCAACAATGGAAGCACAATATGTGCAACCATGCATGTCCTCAAGGAACAAAGAAACTGCCCCACGAAATGGCGGCTTTTCGATACGGTCTAAAGCACACAAAGTCATGGTATCGCAACAGAGGGCACTCGGTCTATATATTTCCAACAAAGAAAGCTGGAATTTGGGGGAGGACGACTTAAGACAGCGCACCGATTATCTGCCTGGTGTGTCAGAGGTCTCGGGTTCGAATCCCGATGAAACCAATATGATTTTTCTCTCATCTCCTGCTCATTTCATTTTGTAAAGAATTCCTTCTTTTAGTTATTTCCCTCTCGCTCAGTACAGTTTTGTAATTACAAATTGAAGATTTATAATTAGTACCACACACTGCGACAGACTAGTACCGAGTCTATCTTCACCTCTATTTATGATTTCCGGCCGATATTATTCATTGCCAAATGCCAAAGTTAACCGTCATGGTTGACAAAACCATTGAGTTATGATCATAGCACTCTATGGAAATAAGAATGCCCAATCAACGGTGACCTTAAAATAGGACTGCCTGGTACGGACTCGGACTCATAAAATCTGCCCGCCGTTTTGATTGTATACATGTACATGTATACGTACGCGTTGTTATCACCGATCTATAATCTAGTAGATCAGTGTTCGCTATACATGTACACGGCAGTCGTGTATTTTGGTGTAATCAGTGAGGATTTTTAGATACAAACTCAGCGTTAATCCACTGTGCATTAACCTACAACATCAATATGGTGAAACTCTCTGTATCGACTGAATTGAGTAAGGATAAGGTGGTCCTGAAGGACCATCTGGACGATACCTATGAAGTCCCGGTAAGTAATTATGTTGTTGTTGTATATTTTATGTCATCTTCGGCAACTAAGGCCCTTTATGCCATTAACTATACGGTTTTAGCTTTAACTATACTATATTATCAACTTGAGATGACGAAGAAGGATTGCAGTTTTAGAAGTGGGAGGAAAACCCCTAGAGAAATGCCCCAGGGGAAAACCCACGCGGTCAAGTAGGGACTGCAAACCCAATTTTACACGCCCCGGATTCGAACCCGGGACGTCAGAGGTGAAAGGCGAGGAAAAAGTAATTCTGTTGTCATAATCTCCATTTTATACTGTTTATAATGTTAATCGTATTTATACACATACATGGAATTACATGGAATTGCCCAACACTTATTATATAATCCCAAAACATTTATTTACAATTATATAACCATCTACTTTTATTGATATTCTGAATAATCCGTGTTTTAAAAATAGTTTGGCGATGATCTATATTAAAGGTAAAGTACATAAACATGATTGGTAAACTGTTACAAAGGGCGCGTTATTTCCACTCGTGATTAAAAGCCCATGTTGATAAAATGTTAGCCTCATAATTCATATTGGTACCAGCATTGTTATTAACTCCTTTAGTAAGGTTTTTCTTGTCAACTCATAAAATTAATATATTGGGGTCACTGAAAATGATGTACTCCACCTACACAGCTCTATGGAGCTGCGTATTTCATGGCACGAATTTGGCGCGCGCGCATTGCTGACGAGCCTGTGCCTTTAATGTGGCGTACTGATGCAAAACACAATCAATTCTCTATGAATTATAGCCGATCATAACAAAAGTTTGAAATAATATGGGCTATAGGCTCTACTTGTTATTTTTTTTTAAACGTGTTTATTTTAATATTAATCCTCTCTTTTTACAATACATCGGGCTTTATATAATAAAGTAAAAAAACATTCATGCACGAAACTAGTACATAGATGAACCAAAACAAATCATGTGGACAATCTTTATTCTTTGCAGCTTGAGAAACAGTTGGTTGTTCATCATCAGAGGCCGAAACCACGATGTACAAGATACGCAGTGGGCGGGGTCATCGCCATCTTGATAATCTTAGCGGTAGGGGGCGCGCTACTCGGCGTCTTCCTCTACAAACGTCACGATAGTCGGCAGTGCATAGATTGGGGACCCAATTGTGAAATGAAAGAACCCCCGGTAAGATCACTTGGGGAACATTGAAACATTGGTATTTTACTACACGCCTTTCCCTCCGACCTTTCAGTGAACCCAAATTTCTCTCCCAGGCGTAGGCCAATCAATTATATGCAAATTATATGCAAATATATACAAATTTTCAAGTATCATCCGCCAATCAAACATATTCCAATATTCATTGACATTTTACATGGTGTAATTCTGGAAATTCGGTTCTTGTCGTAAATTAATCTCAAAATTCAAATCTGTCTACAAATTTAAACTTCTGCATAGTTCCGATTTTGCCCAGTTAACCCCGCCCCCTTGGATATTGTTGCTATGGCTCACACGCTATCGTCAAAAGCAATGGGACTTTTAACGGAAAGCACAGATTCATTGGAGAAAACTCGAAGGTATTCATGTGGACAGTTTTCTTACTAGAACACACCGAGTAAAGGGCCAGTAATGCAGGGATGTCATATATCATGAAATACGTGCTTTCGTTCCTTTGAACAACGAAACGACCGGCCTTGAAACCAACAATTCACCCGGAACATCGCATACAACACTGTACAAACTGTACAGTGTGATGTTGTTGCAAACATTGCACTTGTTCAATGCTTTGACTTATGTGGGTGATCTCTGCTAGCTCTGTTGTGATTGGTCGGCGGGTTCGGTTGATTGACAGGTCGGAACTATGCATTCAGAAGAATGCCAGAGGCAGATATTTTGGTCGTTGTTAAGAAAGAATCAATGTATCCACACATTTCCGCCATAATTGTAATGGGCGTGGCACAAAAAGTGTTAATGAAACTTTCCCCACAACAGAAATCTAGCATCAGTTCTTGCCGATTTGTCATGTCATCCATGATGTATCTTTGCAGGTATTCTCAGAGCACCAGGACCATCTCAATCATGGTGGCGACAATGGCAATGAGGAGGTGAAAGTAGAGTTCCACCTGGGCTTCGGTGACGTTGACGGCGGCGATAAAACAAACCAGCAGGACCGCGACCTACCGCACAAGGCAGACGACCCACACCGCCCGGGTGCACGACCCCACGGTTGGTACTGCATTAAAAACTTTGCTCACGACCAAATTTAAACACGTGCACTAAATTTAAAGGAAGCACATGCAAGGCGTGTTTGTTTCGGACGAATTCGCCGATCCCGGTATCTGCGCAGATGGTTCAGCTAGATCCAACTATGCAAAGCGCTGAACCATCTGCGCAGATCGGGGTCGGCGGATTCGTCCGAAACAAACACGCCTCTAGACGGGTACTAAAAATCCCAATCACGAAGGGACGCACGACGCGCGGGCAGAAAATTGCACGCAGGCAGAAAATTGCACGCAGGCATAGACGCGCAGGCATAGACGCGCAGGCATAGACGCGCAGGCATAGACGCGCAGGCAAAGACGCGCAGGCACGAAGTGCACGCAGGACACACAGGCAGGAATTGCACGCACGACGCGCAGGCACAAATTGCACGCACGCTGCGCAGGCATATTACTGACGCATACAGTGCCCACATACATGTAGCAATAACATACCTTTATTTCGGGTACAAAATGAATATACATGTACAACCATAAGTGGAATTTAAATAACATGCTCTGAAAAATAGCATTGCATGTTTAAACCGAATGTTAAATCTAGTTGTAATACGAACTTAGACTGAAGGATGATCACCTAAATTAATGAAAACATTAGCTGGGTGTTGAAACATGTAATCACGTATTAGTACAAATAGCGTCCGATTAAATCTTTCTATTCGCTCTTTTCCTGTATGATCAGACCGCCATGGCGACCACCCACGCCCCAGCCGCTCCGGACATCGTCTCCTGCTCAAGAACCGACGTAAGGCCGTTGTATCTGGTGTAAACGTAGCATAAGAAGCAATCCATCAAAGGCAGTTATGTAGGTATTTGAACAAAAGGAAGGATTATGAACATTAATGAAAACATTAGCTGGGTGTTGAAACATGTAATCACGTATTAGTACAAATAGCGTCCGATTAAATCTTTCTATTCGCTCTTTTCCTGTATGATCAGACCGCCATGGCGACCACCCACGCCCCAGCCGCTCCGGACATCGTCTCCTGCTCAAGAACCGACGTAAGGCCGTTGTATCTCTTTCTCGGGAAAAAAATTGGGATTTAAAAAAAAGAACTGACGAAAATCATAATACATGTACTTACAAACAGACTCTACTTGGGGACTTGAACCCATGGTCACGAAGGGTCGGGAAATTCTTAAGTTTTGTTCAAGCAATAGGCCTTATAATAGGACATAGTTGCAGGGAAAAAATTGACTTTGGGTTCGGGAGGGGAAATTCGGAGGGCTAATCTCAAATAAGAGCCAAGGTTTAGCGAACCAGTGGTCGCATGTGCGAATCCTGGCTTAGTCAAATTTCCTTTCTTCTTTTCAGTCAATCAAAATTCAACCCGGTTTCATATTTTATATTACAAAAAGATAATAAGTTGGGATTTTTCTATATTTTGCAGTCTATCCAGGGCCACCCGGGCCATCCGGCCCTAGCGGTCGATAGATCCTCATGACAAAGAGCGCCACCACGGGCCTGGCAGACACCACCATCCGATCCCGTAAATACACCGTAGCTCCATAGGAGTGGCTCCCCGACACAGTGTCGGTTATGTTGTGGCTGTTACTTTTCCAGGGAGTAAAAACGAGACGATTTCTTTCTCTTTTTGTCGTATATGAAACGTTCTTACTATATATTTTTTTCTGTGCAACTCACGAATAATTGATACTTAATTTTGTAATTGGGTTATGAGGTTTCTGCTAATTTGGGTAACTGTGCATTTTATTTTGTTGAAATATTCGGTAAAATGTTAATTTTTCTTAAAGGTAGTCTATACTTGTTTGGTAATTAGTTAATTAGTTAATTACCCTCCAAAAATATTTCTGAATTATTATCTTTAAGCTTACTTGTTATCAAGATGGTAATGGTAGTAATCATCCTGTGAAAATATTTCGTCTGAATTGCCCCCATTCATGACAAAAATGTCAAAATTATGTGAATCTCCAAAGTAGACGATCTTTGGAGCCATTCATTCATGCACCAAAACCGCACTTCTGAAGTACATGTATAACTGCATCTATGAGGCTGAAATTTCTACAAGGTAGTTTGCTTGACCTATGCTTTTAATTACATGCCGTTTTTAACAGTTTACCAAACAAGTAAACTGAAATTTTGGAAAATTATTTAGGAAATTCCGTTATCTCTTTACGTTTATGAGTCAGGAATTAGAGTATTTAACTAAGAATTGTTAGTGTTACATTCCAGTTGATTTTTTAAAACTAAAGCTGGAGAATAATATACACAGTATGCAGGGTAAGTGTCTCTACATCATATAGGCTATTATATATTCCAATTGTATGTAACATCCATATTTGCATGTACTCTACTTTTTTATTCTGTTTTCAGCAAAACCCCGCCCACATACAAAATTACCAATGTCCCTATAGTAACGCTGAAATGCGCATGATCAGTGCATCATAGCAAACAGTGATCGTTTCCGCAATGATGATTGGTCAATACACTCACAGAGAGGAGGGCGTGGAGTTCTCCGATTGGTTTGTAATGGACCTGGGGGCCAATTTCATAAAGCTGTTTAGCAGAAAAATTTGCTTAATCAAAAATTTGTTTGCTTTATAAAAATGGGTTTTCAGTCAAAAGCTTTTGAGATATGTATTGCAATTGACTTCCTAAAAACACAAGTTGACATACAATTAACCCATTTTTATAAAGCAAACAAATTTTTCTGCTAAACAGCTTTATGAAATTGCATGGCCCTTGGAAGCATGCTGGAAGTGCCTAAAGTTAGAAACATTATTGGCTAAACTGATTTTAGAACTGGCGAGTTTTTTTGGCTTTTTCGCAAGTCCTGCGAATAAAGCCTTTTCCTGATTTTGTTCCCTCCTTTTCTTCGTTTTTCTCTCCCAGGCCCAAAGCACGGGGCAAGTTCAGTTCACTTTTTCTAATACTTTAAAGATGCACTGTCCGTGTTTAGGCCGATTCGGTCGTCAAAAATACATTTAAAAGTTAAATAGCTATTTTTCTAGATTAGAAACAGTTACCAGCTTTCATTTGGTACCAAAAACGTGAAAATCCATCAAGGATTAATGCCAGTCGATTAAAAACTAGAAATAATAAAAGGCAAGCCCTGCCTTTTAATTTATTATACACCCATAGGCTACAAAAGTAGAAAACAGTTTAATGTTAACTCGGGCAGTTTTCAGTGTATGAGTAACAAACTGTTTTTTTACGTTTTTATACCCGTTTTGAAATATCCACCAGTTATCTACATGTATTAACTATCATACTATGTGTCATGTCCAACAAATAAAAGAAGCATGTTCTACTTTTGTTCCTAAATAACAGTCATTTGCAAGGGAAATCGGGTTGGCGTAACGGTTCTTTCCTCGCCTTCCACAAATGTGGCCCTGGTTCGAATCTTATCCGGGTCAGTATGTGGATTGGGTTTAGCTTTCCTCACACGTTGGTGTGTGGGGTTTTCCTCCCACCTCTAAAACTGAGAATTTCTTCCCGTCCTCGCCTCGCACTTCGTGGCCAAGCTGAAGAACCCAGGTGCCTACTGGTTAACGACTTAAAGGCACAGGCTCGTCAGCAATGCGCGCCCGCCAAATTTGTGCTACGAAATATGCAGCTCCATAGCAAAGGCATGGAGCTGCATATTTCATGGCACGAATTTGGCGTGCGGGCATTGCTGACGAGCCTGTGCCTTTAAGTCGGCTAATCTCAGCAACATTTAAAGGAAAAAAAACATACCATTTAATATCCCTAACTTATTGTGAGTTGTGTAGTACAATGTATATCACTTAAAATATGCAATACACAATTTGAAACTGGAAAAATAACTTATGTAGGTAACGTTATGTGGGGGGAAATTCTCCTCTATCGCTGCTATTTGGAATGAAAGGAGAGTGCGCTATATTAAATAAAATATTAAAGAAAATGGAATGACCTTTCAGCTACATGTACCTTGTTATTGCATGTGTACAGTTTCACTATGAGCAACTAACAATGGATATTGGGCACACACCATTGTTAGTAACAATGGTGTGTGTGCCAAATTTACATTGTTAGTTGCTCATAGTGTTTACACATATGGACTAGCAATGAGGTCACCTATTGGCCCCGAGGGACTGCAAGTGACGGACCCTCTGTGGTCACTATCACAGTCCCAAGGGGCACATACATGTAGGTGTTGTCTAACACGGACACACTTGTGGGGTACCAAACACAATGGAACAATGGTACCCCATAAAGAAATTCAAAAGGAACAGTGGTACCCCACAGAGGAATTCTAAAGAAAAGGGAAAATAGGACAACAATGCAAGTACCCCATAAACCCCTGTGTACACAGATGTGTGCACCGGTGACCGAATTATGCCAGTCCATGTGTGTTTTATAACACCCCTCTGGCCAAAATATAAATGCAATAGATTTGCTAATGCTACGTTTACACCATGTCCCCGGCAGTCCCGGCGCCCCGGTAGAGAAGCACCGGGGAGGCACCGGGATGGACGTCGGGGAGCGTAGGGGACCGGGGTGGCGAAACGTGAATGACCGTAGCTCACCCTTGCCACCGGCCGGTGAGCAGCTCTGTCAAAAAATTTGCCCCGGCAGTCCCGGCACTAATGAGAATCGTCCTGGGCTGCAGTGGGACGGGGCTTCCGTCACAGGGCGTGACGGACCGCAGTGTGCCTTGACTCACCGGGGTGTGGCACCTTGGGGTGCCGGGGAACTCTGATCGCGGCCGGTGCCTCGCGCTCCGCCACGTTTGGAAGCCCGGCACCCCACGGTCTGCCAGGGCCCGACACGGTAGCGGCCACAGCATGGTGTGAATGCGGCCTGGTAAACTGCGGTGCGCCAAGGTGTGTGACGGTTGTTGCTCACGGCCAGTTACGCCTCACTGCGTCGCGCTCCAGGACGAAGTGAAAATGAAGGTGTGGAGCGCACTATTTATACCAACCGGGGCTCACCGGGAGACCACCGGGTGACCACCGGGGCGTGAAACGTGACAGCTGCCACGTTCAGTCGCAGGGCGCCGCAGCAGACCCTCGCACACCGTTGGGAACGTATTGGGCCGGGACAACAAACGTGACACGAACGGGACGGACGTGAGGCACCGCATTAGAACTTAGCAGGCCGGCCTGGGACGTGGACCCATCCGTATGGAACGGCGCTTAAAACGTAGCGCGCCGTCCGCCTCGCGGCCAGGAACCGGCACGGCGCGCCACGCTTTACGTACCGCGACGTAACGCACCGTGGTAGAACGCAACACACCGGCCCAACTAGGGCCGAGTCGAGCCAAAGTAATAAAAAGACGACAAAAGTTCCACGGCACGCTACGTTTTGGCCAAACCGGGGCGCCGGGACTGCCGGGGACATGGTGTAAACGTAGCATAAGAAGCAATCCATCAAAGGCAGTTATGTAGGTATTTGAACAAAAGGAAGGATTATGAACATTGAACCCTTCAACAATATGCACCTCATCAGAGCTAGACAGTTCGTCAGTTAAACTTTCGAGCAATCTCGGGGGGGTGGCTCGGGGGTTAGCCTGCAAGTGGGAATCGGGGCTTATTTTCACCCCTGCGTCGCCCCGGGGCAACCCCAGAGATTTTATCTATAGTGGGAAAAGGCCCAATGATCACTGCAATACTCTTTGTGAATTTGTTTAGCATTGTGTGTGGCTGGCTGCAGTGCTGAGCAGTATGGGTTCTCATGTGTCTACTCTGTGAATGTCTTATCACAGTGGCTGCATGCATACACCAGTATGGGTTCTCATGTGTGACTTTAAGGACTGTTTAAATCTAAATGCCTTTGCGCAAAGGGCCGCTTACCAGTATGGATTCTCGTGTGACCTTCCAAACAGCGACACGTTGTAAATGTCTTATCAAAGTGGATGCATGCATAGGGCCGCTTGTGGGATTTCATGTGGTCGCTCGATCAACTTGCTTCTCGTTATGAATGGTACATCACAGAGTGCACATGCAAATGGACGCTCACCAGTATGGATTTCCATGTGTAGGGTCAGGTGACGTTTCGTTTTGAATACTTTATAGCACTATTTGCATGCGTGTGAAGTCACACACGTACGCCTTCTGACATGTGCGATTAAGGAGCTACTCGATGAAAACACCTTATCACAGTGGCCACATGCATATGACCGCTTCCTACCAGTATGCATGGTTTTGACGTGTCTGTTTAAGTCGCGATTCCACATGAACGTTTTACGACAGTGTTTGCATGCGAATGGACGCTCACCAGTATGGATTCTCGTATGCAACCTCAAGCTTTTACTGTACATATAAGTCTTATGACACAGTCTGCATGCATGTTTGTTTCCTTTGTGCATCTGTGTGTGCGCTCGCAAGGTCGTACGCGCGGCGAATGTTCTGTTGCAGTCATTGCATGCAAACGGTCGTTCACCTGTATGGGTTCTTGTGTGTGTCTTCAAGTTGCTACTCTGTGTGAATGTCTTATCACATTGGCTGCATGCGTACGGCCGCTCCCCTGTGTGGGTTCTCGTGTGTGTCGTTAATCTACCGCTATCTGTGAATGTCTTATCACAGTGGCTGCATGCAAACGGTCGTTCACCAGTATGGGTTCTTGTGTGTGTCTTCAAGTTGCTACTCTGTGTGAATGTCTTATCACAGTAGCTGCATGCATATGACCGCTCACCAGTATGGGTTCTCATGTGTGTCGTCAATGTCCCTTTAACGGAGAATGCCTTATCACAGTGGCTGCATGCGTACGGCCGCTCCTCGGTATGGGTTCTCATGTGTGTCGTTAAGTTACTGCTCTCTGTGAATGCCTTGCCACAGTGGCTGCATGCAAACGGCCGCTCACCAGTATGGGTTTTCATGTGTGTCTTCAAGTTACCACTCTGTGTGAATGTCTTATCACAGTGGCTGCATGCATATGATCGCTCACCTGTGTGGGTTCTCATGTGTACCTTGAAGATATCTCTCCGTGTGAATGTCCCATCACAGTGGCTACATGCATATGGATGCTCACCAGGATGGGCTCTCATGTGTGAATTTAAACTACTACTCTGTATGAATGTCTTATCACAGAGCCTACATGCAAATGGTCGCTCGCCAGTATGGGTTCTCATGTGTATCTTTAAGTGACTATTCTGTGTGAATGCCTCATCACAGTGGCTGCATACATATGGCCGCTCACCAGTATGAGTTCTCATGTGTGTATGTAAGTAATAACTCTGTGTGAATGTCTTATCACAGTAGCTGCATGCATATAGCTGCACACCCGTGTGGGTTCTCATGTGTACCTTTAAGATATATCTCCGTGTGAATGTCTCATCACAGTGGCTACATGCATAGGGCTGCTCACCAGGATGGGCTCTCATGTGTGAATTTAAACTACTACTTTGTATGAACGTTTTATCACAGAGCCTACATGCAAATGGCCGCTCGCCAGTATGGGTTCTCATGTGTGTCTTTAAGTGACCATTCTGTGTGAATGTCTTATCACAGTGGCTACATGCATATAGCTGCTCACCTGTGTGGGTTCTCACGTGTGTCATAAAACTACCCTTTGTCGTGAATGTCTCACCACAGTGGCTGCATGCGTACGGCCACTCACCAGTGTGGGTTTTCATGTGTTGTTGCAAGTTAACACTCTCTGTGAATGTCTTATCACAGTGGCTGCATGCGTATGACCACTCTTCGTGGGTTCTCATGTGTGTGTTTAGGGTATTTCTCCGTTTGAATGTCTTATCACAGTGGCTGCATGCATACGGCCGCTCACCAGTATGGGTTCTCATGTGTGTCTTCAAGACATTACTCTCTGTGAATGTCTTATCACAATGGCTGCATGCATACGGCCGCTCACCAGTATGGGTTCTCATGTGTGTCTTCAAAACACTACTCTCTGTGAATGTCTTATCACAATGGCTGCATGCATATGGCCGCTCACCAGTATGGGTTCTCATGTGTGTCTTCAAAACACTACTCTCTGTGAATGTCTTATCACAATGGCTGCATGCATATGACCGTTCACCAGTATGGGTTCTCATGTGCGTCTTCAAGACACTACTCTCTGTGAATGTCTTATCACAGTGGCTGCATGCATACGGCCGCTCACCAGTATGGGTTCTCATGTGTGTCTTCAAAACACTACTCTCTGTGAATGTCTTATCACAATGGCTGCATGCATATGGCCGCTCACCAGTATGGGTTCTCATGTGCGTCTTCAAGACACTACTCTCTGTGAATGTCTTATCACAGTGGCTGCATGCATATGACCGCTCACCAGTATGGGTTCTCATGTGTGTCTTCAAGACACTACTCTCTGTGAATGTCTTATCACAATGGCTGCATGCATATGACCGTTCACCAGTATGGGTTCTCATGTGCGTCTTCAAGACACTACTCTCTGTGAATGTCTTATCACAGTGGCTGCATGCATATGGCCGCTCAACAGTATGGGTTCTCATGTGTGTCTTCAAGGCACTACTCTGTGCGAATGCTCTATCACATTGGTAACATGCATATAATCGCTCACCAGTATGGGTTTTCATGTGTTGTTGCAAGTTAACACTATCCGTGAATGTCTTATCACAGTGGCTGCATGCATATGGCCGCTCACCAGTATGGGTTTTCATGTGTTGTTGCAAGTTAACACTATCCGTGAATGTCTTATCACAGTGGCTGCATGCAAATGGCTGCTCACCAAACTCCTTTACAACTAAGCTTTCAACTCTTGTGTTTGTCTCTCCCGTGTTAAGTGAAGTCACCTTTTCGTATTCTTTGGGCTCAATCGACACTGAGTTATGCACAATCTTATACCACGGCTTAGACTTAGGAAGAAGTGTCTGTGCCTCACTTGGAAGCATGAACCAACGCAGGGCAGACGTCTTGGAGTCAAACAGCATGCTTTGGTTGGGTAGTGGGTACTCCATCTTAACAAAGAAAGAAATGGTGAATTTGTTGTGTTTATTGTCCATTAATCAGAAATTGATTTAGCTTGTGTCAGCCTTTAAGTATACCTCCCCTACCACCTTGTGTAATAGAAGCTATCAATCATCTTACTGAAACCTGGGAAATCTGGGCCTCAAGCCAAGCCCCATTCATTTGTGAACCCTGCATAATAGAACCTATCAATCATCCTAAATGGTTTTTTAACTAAGACACGCACTGTGAATGCTTCGATTAAAAACATGCTCGTCGGCTTCATGTCAACTTGACTTTATTGCTTGGAATCCACTTACCGCCCCCACTCCCCCCACCCCCTTCCCCTAAAACAAAATAGTGGGGGAAAACCCCACGTCATCGCATCATTTTGGGAGACTTCAACTTACGCTAAACATAGTTTTTTGGGGGCATTACTTAATTAAGGACCAACCTCTTCTGCAGTTTTGAAGATTTTACTTGCGAGATTCAGGCAATCCTGCAAGAAAGAATCAAAATCTGAACTTGAGATGTTCAACAAGGAGCCTGCATTGAAATAAAAACCTTGATTATTCAATTTACGTGTCTTAAAGGCCCACTGTATCATTTGCAGTGACCTTAAAAGTTAATCAACGAGTTGACAGGGAAAACCTTCCTTAAAGTAAAGATTGAATTGGTAGCAACTATCCAATGAAATGTTTCCGCCCGAGATAATATAATTTTACCAGAAAATAATCCATGAAGATGAAATTATTTAGATCGTTTGCAAACGATTTACTTAGTTGGTTCGCATCTGGGCGGTCTGAAATGGGCGCTGTGTACTGTGTGTGTTGCTGTTCCAACGCGATGCATTTTTTTCTATGAGTCGCGCGCACAAGCGGGCCACAGAATGCATGATGCGAGCCACAGAGTGCATGACGTGAGCCACAGAGTACCGTACGCGACCGACTGAAAACCGACTGAAAACTGAGACAAATTAAGAATAAGTTGTTTTGAAACCAAGCTTCCCAAGACCGGCAAAACGAATATGAATTTTCATGTTGATAAAAAAACGTGGTACATTTGACGGAGCTGAAATTTCTTCGGATGAGTTTGTGGATGTCCTTCTTTTGATTTATAATTGTTTTATTCCCAGAATCACTCAAAAACAGATCATCTATTGATTGCTTTCCGGTGACGTCACGCCTTCCATCCACCATTTTGGTGGGCATTTTTCATGACCCACGTGGCTCGAGTAATAACCGGCAAAAAGAGCAAGAAAAGCGCATTGGTTGCACTTACCTCTGTTGCTTGACCTTGCTTTATGTTGTTGCGCCATGGCTGTTGTATCGAGTAAGATAAAAACGCATTTCTTCAGCCTAAACATCGTGATGAAGTAAAAGCACCTTCGTTTTTACAAGCCGAGTGCATGCTCAATAATTTGAACGTATCACAACGCCCGCGTGCGGCATCTTCGAATGAAAATCTGTTGGCGAGTATTTTTACTCATGTTCATGTGCGTCTATTGGCGCGCGCGTGTACACGCGCGACTGTTGCCCACCACACATTCCCGGATGTTCTACGTCATCGAAAGCAATCAATTGGCCTTTAAAATGCCGACGTGCACAGGTACCTCATATGCTGGTGTGTTGGCTTGGTGCGTGGCAGACATTTTGTAAGTCATCTTGCCGTCTACGTAGCTGATAGAATTCAAGCTTCGTTGCTCTTGTAATACTTCCTGATCCCTTTGTGTCCATTCACCGGTCTCTGTATTCAACACATACTGAAGAAAAAGCACCATTCTGCCATTTTGTAGGGCACCTTTTGTTACTTAAACCGTTCAACAATGGAAGCACAATATGTGTAACCATGCATGTCCTCAAGGAACAAAGAAACTGCCCCACGAAATGGCGGCTATTCAATACGGTCTATATACAGGGTGGTTCAAAAAAAAAATTACCCAAATTTAAAGTGATTTTTCACCCACTTCATGTAATTCCAGAGAATATTTTTATAGTTTTGAGTAGGTTGTTTAGCACTATTCCTGAAAAAATTATTGATTTAGCTAAAGTGGATTTCAAGATATGGCTCATTATAAGCAAACAGACCGTGGGTGGGCCGGGTAATGAACATTGGTACCTACATGTGGAAGCAGGGTCCATGCATGCTTTGCAATCATGCAGACAGCCTGGATTACATAGTCTACACATGTACTGTCCATGAAGTAAGGCAAGCTAATACAGGTAAAGCCAGGCCTGTTGTCGAAAAGGAAAGAAAAGAAACCCTCCGATTAAATGCGGTACTCAGGGGCGGATCCACTTTCAAAAAAGTGGTGAAATATCCTGCTTAAAGTGGTGAAATATTGGCCCAGATCGCACCACAGAGCATCTAGAATCCATCTAGAAGCTGTTAGGGCTTCGCGCTACGCGCTCGCTATTTCATTGTCATCAGCATTTCATGCTTAAAAATTTCACGCCGCCCCCTTTTCAAAATCCTGGATCCGCCCCTGGTACTTGCTGATGCATAATCGCATACGAACAGGCTATTAGCACGACTCCGATTCGAAAGAAGAATCGCGATTCCGAATGAAATCCATTCCATTTCTCAGTAACTACATTTAGGGCGTGTTTGTTTCATGACCGATCCGAATCCAGATCCAGATCGGTTTTTCCGCGCAGAAACAAAAGAAACCGCTCTCAACTCGGATCTCAAATCACGTGAATTGCAATATATTTACCAAATTTCTGTTCCAAATTTCTCCCACGACATTCGTCGTAAATAAACAAGCATTCTAAATTTGTTTGTATCGTGTGTTGCCTCTGAAAACTGAAACGACACGGTTTTACTCACACAAAATCCCCACGATGTTTACGTCGCTATTTTGGATCTAGCGCTGAACCATCTCTCGAGAAGGATTCCACAGATCACAGATCTCGATCAGGATGTGCGCGAAGTGAACGAGTTCAACTTGGATCTGCGCAGATCTGAATCCCTCCGAAACAAACACGACCTTAGGGTGTTCAAGTGTGCGCACAATGACGGTACCTGCTACGTGTCAAAAAAAATGTCCTACTTTTTATATTAAAAAACTATAATTTTTCAACGGATATAAACGAAAATTGTAAACAAGGCCCGCCAAATTTCCTAGAGTGTGTTTTATCAGTTTTGTCAAAGAGGGCGAGATTTAAACGCTATACAAACCTTAAATTTGAAAAAACATTAAATGGTTGGTGGAGTGCCATCTGCTGCAAATTGTTGAATTCAAATCAATAAATTACGCCAGATGCTAAGTTATTGACATGGTACTACACATGACCAGTTCATACCTCATTATTTCCCGCTTGTGGTACTCACTGGGGACTTGGTGCTCACCGTTCACCTGACTGGATGTAAACAAAAAACGCTTCAGAGTAACAAGCTCCAATATCAAAACTGGCGACCACAAGCTGCAAACCAGTCTATAGACCTTTATCACGGTGCGGCCATCTTCACTTTTCCACTCTTAAAAATGAACATAACCAAAGTGAGGCTTGCAGAAACGATAGTTTGGTCCCGTTTTGAAATTGTTCATTGTGTGCATCACAACGAAACACTCGCAACGAAAGATTTCACGCGCAGTCGCGCACACATCGGGCCCAACACGTACTATGGGGAACAAGACAAAGATGGACGCACCGTGATAAAGGTCTATTGTTATTTAAATTAAAACCTGATTGTTTGGTACAAAACTAAGCCATGGTCAAAAACTACGCATGTTTAGTGTCAGAATACGAGCGGCAATATATTCTATTTAGGCCTATTTAAACTTTCTGCAAATTCGTGCAGCGTGAACGAAAACTTTGCACGTTCGTTTTCGGGCCACTTTTTGCAATCGGGCCACTTTTTGCAATCGGGCCAGGGGAGCGAGTCGGCCAGGGAGCAAGTTTGCAAGGGGCGAGTCAGTCAGGGGGCGAGAAATGGGTGAGTATATACTATAGGTAAGGGGCGAGTACAGGTAAGGGGCGAGTACAGGTAAGGGGCGAGTACAGGCAAGGGGCGAGTACAGGCAAGGGGCGAGTACAGGCAAGGGGCGAGTACAGGCAAGGGGCGAGTACAGGCAAGGGGCGAGTACAGGTTAGGGGCGAGTCGGCCAGGGGGTGAGTCAGCCAGGGGGAGAGTTGATCTACAACCATAAGCAACCTTCTGCAAGTGCTTTCTCTTCCTTTAAAGGGCCTATAAATTCTGAGAATAAAACCTACCTTGTCTCCTGGAAAAATTTGTTTTACATTCATTTACAAGAAAAAGACATGACCTCATGGTCATGTGTCATATAACATTTTGGCCAATGAGGGCGCAAACAGATTAGCCCATCCCAGCACCCTATAAGGGCAGTGGGAACGAGCGAATACAAACTACGGCTAAATCATAACTGTTGTCATCTCCGACTTTGACATGTAGGGGTGAAGTGAAGCACACACTAAATGCTAGTGAAATTGACAAGTCAATTGTTACCTGTCTTCAAGTAGTAAGGCCTCAATTGTCTTGGCAAGCTCCTCATCAAACCCAAGCAGATCCTAAGTAATTTTAAGAAAGTATTTTTCAGCATTATTTAAGAGAGTCTACGTGTATCACCCTGTTTACACTTGATCCCAAGCTCGAGGTCGAACACACGTACGGAGAAGACGCCCACGCACTCAATGCGTCATGCACGGTCATTGTATTGTGTTATCGTAGTCATCAACTTCATGACAGCCATCTTAATTATTCCACCGATATAATCACCAAACAGATATACAGTAGGTTGAATCTGTATTACTAGTTAACATTTGTGTCAAAAACACAAATTCGCCGCGTTTTACGAGAAGCGGCCGAGAACTCCATTCACCTCCAGAATCCCATTCACTTGTGTACCGGACGGAGTGCATGCTTTTGCATGTACTAGATTTGTATCCCATCATGCACTACCCATATACCGCGCGCAGTGAATTGTGGGGTAACAGTAAAGGCACGTATTGGGACGATTATATTGCAATCCACTTCTGGGCTAGTACTACCTTTTCCAATGGCCCTTTATTATTATTATTATTATTTCTTTCTGGTATTCATACTAAGGATTCCTCTAAAGTGCTCATTGCACTGTCACTCGCAAGCGTGAGGAAACACATGAAGAATTATAAATTAGAAATGGCCAGAGACACCGGGGAATCCCCTTGCTCTTCACGAAAGAATGCTCTGGGATCTTTAAAGTGCATTACCATTACCTAACACACTGGACCAACAGCTTTACTTTTGAGTGCCTTGCTCAAGAGCACAGGTACCACAGCCAGGGGTTGGTTCGAACCCGCAACCCCAAGTTTTCACCTATGATTGCGAGTTAATGACCCAAACCACTCGGCCACAAATATTTTAGAAATAGCTTTTCCTTGACACTCCCCTCCTAAAATAAACCAAAATTTTCACCTACCACAGGACTAAAGAAATAAGCTAACATAACTCCCTTGCTCTGTGATTTACCTGTGCATGACGGCCAGCACACGCACACCCTCCACTTGCCTGTATACCAAAAACGTCATTAAGCACGGCACAGACAAAATTGTGGTGCAGATACTGTTTGGTTGATGGGTGTCTGATCAGAAAGGAGAAAATTGGAAGACGGGGAACGGCTGTGTTTCCAAGAAGCACAAGATTAGGACATTCTGACCAACTTGAAAGGACTTTCCTGTGTAAAAACAAAACAATGTTTTTTTTAAATTTATGTTGTAAGAGACTGTTACATGGGCCTCATCAGGAATCGAGCCCAAGACCTCTGACTCACCGGGCAGATGCTCTACCAGCTGAGCTATAAGGCACAGTGGTATACTCCCTCAGGTTTCCCCAAGACCTATGACACACCGGGCAGATGCTCTACCAGCTGAGCTATGAGGCAAAGTGGTATACTCCCTCAGGTTTCCCCAAGACCTCTGACACACTGGGCAGATGCTCTACCAGCTGAGCTATGAGGCACAGTGGTATACTCCCTCAGGTTTTCCCCCCAAGACCTATGACACACTGGGCAGATGCTCTACCAGCTGAGCTATGAGGCACAGTGGTATACTCCCTCAGGTTTTCCCCCCAAGACCTCTGACACACTAGGCAGATGTTCTACCAGCTAAGCTATGAGGCACAGTGGTATACTCCCTCAGGTTTCCCCCAAGATTGACACACCGGGCAGATGCTCTACCAGCTGAGCTATGAGGCACAATGGTATACTCTTTCAGGTTTTTCCCCCCAACACCTCTGACACACCGGGCAGGTGCTCTACCAGCTGAGCTATGAGGCACAGTGCCATACTCCCTCAGGTTTTCCCCAAGAACTCTGACACAACGGGCAGATGCTCTACCAGCTGAGCTATGAGGCACAGTGGTATACCCCCTCAGGTTTTCCCCAAGAACTCTGACACACCGGGCAGGTGCTCTACCAGCTGAGCTATGAGGCATAGTGGTATACTCCCTTGCAGGTTTTCCTGAGCAAAGTAACAAATGCAATATTTGGTCTGGTGCCTAATCATTGGCGGTTGAAACGAAACAACCAAACATGGGATACTAAACATGTATTACACTAAGTAGTATAGACCTTTATCACGGTGCGACCATCTTCCCTTTCTCCTATTCAAATGAACGTAACCAAAACTAGGCTTGAAAATGTTTGGTTGAAAATGTTCATTGCCAACCCTCCCGGATTTTGCCAACAGATTCTTCGGAAAATGACTAATTTTGTGAGTCCTGCCATGGATAAAAACCCTCCTGGATTGCCAATTAACAACCTTGGGGATTTTGAGATGTGTTTGGAGTCACGGAATGAACCTGTTTTCCCAGATGTCTTCCCTAAAACCTGGGAGGGTTGGAAGCTCTGCACACGCATAGCGCGATCAAGAAAAACGTGCAGTGGGGACAGAGATTACACGCGCTGTCGCACGTACGCACCGTGATAAAGCTACATTACATGTATAAGGGTCTTTCTATAAATTAGGGGTCCAATGTTGGTGTCACCCGTTACATTTTACATCTTGTATTTGTAAATTCAGGACACATTCTTTAAATACTTTCCATCTCAAAGAGTGAGTACATAAAGTACAATTCATACAAAATGGTTTAAAAGCCATTTAAATGATTTTTGTACGAAATATAACACATACCAGGTGTAACGGGGGACACTAAATGTCACACTTTTGGACCCCTAATTTATTGAAAGACCCATAACTCTGAGTTACCTGCAGACTTCGTATTCCTTGTCCACAATGATCTCCGTTCCAACAGCTTCCTTTAGCTGGAATGCAAGACCTGCTCTGACGGCTCCAACAACAGACTGCATACCACCTTCCTCTCTCATCTCAATGTCATTCAAGTAACGATGGTCCCAGTGGTTTATCTACAAACAATCATGAGAAAACAAGCCTGTATGCACCCTTGCATTGCACAAATCTAATCGCTGGTGTACCGACAACTATCCAATAAAATGTTTCCTCCCGAGGACGACAGAATTTTACCAGAAAACAATCCATGAAGATGAAATTATTTAGATCGTTTGCAAACAGGTGCTGTGTACAGGCTGCACGATTCAAGCTTCGCACACTTTCCGTAGGTAGGCTACGCTGTGCACTGGTGGCGCACACAACCAGAGTTGCATGTACGTACGCGACCGACTGAGAACAAAGAGATGAATTTAGAATAAGTCGTGTTGAAACAACTCGTCAAGAGCGTCAAAACGCGCATGGATTTTTTTATGTTTTTGGAAAACGTAGTGCTTGGCAGAGCTGAAAAGTCTTCAGATAGGTTTTTGATGTCCTTCTTTTGATTTATAATGGTTTTGTTCACAGAATCACTCAAAAACATATCATCTACAGGGCCTGTAATCATTATAATCAAATAAAGCCTGTTTTCACAGAGGTTTACTGACGAATTCATACTTACATATGGAACTGCATTAGGAACTGTATTGTTGAAGAGAGATTTCTTGGCAATAAGTATGCCTGGAGACTCCACTCCACCAATCAACATCGAGGGCAACAAGAAAATGGCGTCCTTATAAGCCGATACTTGCCGATTACCCCTAGTAACGACAACGAACAAATATAAGTGGCAATTAGAGGGGTGTTGTTTAGCTTGTGCCTTCTGTTATCTTTTTAGCTCCTTATTTTTCGCTTTTTAACTGTATGCCAGGGTTGTAACGAGTCTCCCTCTGCTCAAGTCCCAAGTCAAGTCAAACTGCCTTCGAGTCTCAAGTCAAGTCAAGTCAAATCATTTGTGGTTCGAGTCTCAAGTCAAGTCATTTGAGGTTCGCGTCTCAAGTCAAGTCAATTCATTTGAGATTCGAGTCTCAAGTCAAGCGGGATAACTTACTCTGTATCAGCAGGATTCATATCGATGCTAATATGAGGACCAGCGGCAGTGAAATCCCAGAATGCCCTGGCACCGAAGCGATGCAGCATCACTGTGATTGCAACGTCATCTAATAAGATACCAGTGATATTGGAGGCTGCTGAGAAATAGCCAATTAGCTGGCGACCCGGCACCTGCCACTTCTGATATGGAAACAAATAAAGATTTGACAATAAACAATAAACTCATAGTGCTGATGTACATGGGTCTTTCCACGGTAAAGGGGGCATTTTGGCAACACAGACCATATTTTCCAGGAAATACCTTTGTCTGGTCTCAAAATAAAAGAAATAAGTTTCAGTTGTTCTGAAGAGATAACTTCGGCCCCAAAAGGGTTACAAATAGTGTGACAACATGCCTTTCTAAAAACCCTGTGTACAAATTTCCAATATACGCTCGTAACTGGTACGGCCTAAAATGTAACACAAGTGTCCGTCCCGGTTACAAGCGTATATTGGTAACCTTTTTGGGCCTAAGTTATCTCTTCAGAACAACTGAAACTTATTTCTTTAATTTTGAGACCAGACAAAGGTATTTCCTGGAAAATATGGTCTGTGTTGCCGAAATGCCCCCTTTACTGTGGAAAGAGGCACAAAAAACATCTTCAAAAAATGTTAACTTAAAAAGTTTATTCAGTTTGAGAAATTTTTAAAGAAAATACTTCTGTACTGACCTTCAGGTTAGTTTCAAGGCATTCCATGTCAACAAGCCCTTGTGCATTCTGTTGGATTTGGACAATCTGCAATCAATTGGGAAACACCAGTAAGACATTGGAATCTGTTTATACGGTAAATCAGACATCTCTATTGTCCACATTGTTCCCTTGGTATAGACCATTCCCAGGACTCCTTCCCTGTACATGTAGGTGCGAATCCACATACAATCACGGAAGTCCCTTTGTTCCTCTTTTGTTTGGACATAGTCTATTTTTCCTTACTCTCGTTGGTTTTGTACAGGAGCGAATCGCGGACGTTCGCTTGCCAATCGCGGACGATATTGTTCTCTTTGTTAGACCTCCCTAAAACGTCCACGATTGTTTGGGAGAACAAGCGCACGTCCGCCATTGCTGGGAGGCAGCTTTTTCCAGTGCATAGACTGTGCATTTTGCATTGTTGTTAAATCAAACAGCGCGCATACATTAAGCTCACAACGAGCTCTTCGCACACCCAAATTTACACTGAGCCTTTTTGCGCGTGATTGCCATGCATGTCGCTTTGAGAAAAAGCGGTGTGGAAGGAATTTTGAGTGAAACGATGCACTGAAAATCACTGAATTATGAAAACACTTTCCGTCCAAGCTAATTCTGTGGAAGGAATTTGGCATGAAACTACGCACCCAAAACCACAGAATTAGCTTGGACATGTTAAACGGAAAGTCTTTTCATAGTTTATTGATTTTCAGTGCATCGTTTCACTCAAAATTCCATCCACATCGCTTTGTCTCAAAGCGACGCACGTCACAATTACACGCGCGCAAAAAAGGCTCAGTGTGAGTTCACCATTACAACAAACTAGAGCCTTTGCAGGCCGGCCATGTTGGGGGCAGTCACATTGTCATAGTACGTCATGCACGAGTAGGCACTTTGTGTATCTATTGCCACATCATTTAAATATAAAAACCTGCCCCCTGTCATGGCCGCCGGTGCAAAATTTCTATACGCATAATTATTTTATCAACACTGAATACATTAATAGGTTAAAGGCACAGGCTCGTCAGCAATGCGCGCCCGCCAAATTCGTGCTCGAAACACGCAGCTCCATGCCTTTGCTATGGAGCTGCGTATTGCGTGGCACACATTTGGCGGGCGCGCATTGCTGACGAGCCTGTGCCTTTAATTGAAGCACCAACATCTTCCTACAGTACATGTACCTCTGAGCCAATTTCTTTCCACGGTGTTAGGTTGGAATCAGGCTGAAATGGACCCACGAATACAACCTGTTAGTGCAAAACGTACATGTACACGTTATAGTCAAATAAGGTTTGGAAACCTTTTTCCAATTTTTAGGCTCCGATAAAAGTGGACGTTTCTATGTGCAGGCTAAATCGAGTTTTTGCGACCATAAGACGAAATCTGCAGCAGATCCACGCTCATTAAAATACCAAACCACAATGGAAATTCTGGCCGTAACACGGACATTCCAGGCGGTATCTGGGCACCACCAAAAAATTCCATTGTGTTTTTGTATTTTAATGAGCGTGGATCTGCCGCATATTCTTCTTCTGGTCGCAAAAAACTCGACCTAGCCTGCGCGACTTATGTTACCTTTCCCCAGATCGGGTCACATATAATAATACATACAAACATCTGTTCAAGCATTATTGGCCCGTTATACAAATATTGACTGCATTGAGGGCTTTAGACAGCCACAATGCATAGTTCCGACCTGTCAATCAAGCCGAACCCGTTGACCAATCACAACAGAGGTCAAATTGTATTGCCTCACAACAACATACAGTTTGTACAGTGTCGTATGCAGTGATCCGGGTGAATTTTTTGTTTCAAGGCCGGGCGATATGACATCCCTGTATTACTGGCCCTTTACTCGGTGTGTTCTAAGATAACTGTTGATCCTGAAACATGAATACCTTTGAGTTTTCTCCAATAAATCTGTGCTTTCCGTTGAAAGTCCCATTGGTTTGTGCAGTGTGTGTGGACATTTTGACGATAGCGTGTGAGGCATAGCAACAATATCCAAGGGGGCGGGGTTATTTGGGCAATCTCGGAACTATGCATTCAGCCACTTTCAGAATATTACTTACTGGAGGAGTCTGTAGCTTCAATGACTGAATGAGTTTCTGAACAGGTGCCGTGCTTTCAGATCCAACAAAGATAACAGCATCCCGCCGACTTGCATTGACGGCATTGCGAATAATGTCCCTATAGAAAAGGGTTGAACTTAGTAAAAACATGTACACTGTATGCTTACCATATGGATCTTTCTATAAATTAGGGGTCCAATGTTGATGTCCCCGTTACATTTTACATCTTGTTTTTGAAAATTCAGGACACATTCTTTAAATACTTTCCATCTCAAAGAGTGAGTACATAAAGTACAATTCATACAAAATGGTTTAAAGGCCATTTTAATGATTTTTGTACGAAAAACAACACATATCAGGTGTAACGGAGGACACTAAATGTCGCACATTTGGAGCCTTGTAAAAGTTTACCAATCATGTGTTCTGCATTTCTGAAGCGTGTCAGTATATAATTTGTGGAAATGTCGTCCTGATCATAGAATTGCCAATACTGAAATTGAAAACTTCATGTATAGACCGTATCGAATAGCCGCCATTTCGTGGGGCACCTTTTGTTACTTAAACCGTTCAACAATGGAAGCACAATATGTGCAACCATCCTCAAGGAACAAAGAAACTGCCCCACGAAATGGCGGCTATTTGATACGGTCTATAGTCTTACCGTGCCTCTTGTCTATACAGCATGGTTTGTCTGGAGCTCACCGTAGTGTTCGTGTGGGTGTTGCTATACAAAGGAAGCACCTCCTCCACAATGTACTGTTCAATAAAGCTCAGTGATCTACAAGAAGTTTGGGATGGCATACAACAGCAACTTGCATTAACCACTTTGCGGCGGGGAACTGCATGTGCAGTTGTAACACCCTGTTTACACTCGATTCGCCTTTGCCGAATCGAACTCCGCAATTTCCAAAAAGGGGAGTTGAAGCCGGGTAGGCACTAAGTGTAAACGCAAAAGGTGAATTGAAAAAGGCGGATCAGACCCGGGTCTGATTCGCCTTTTTCAAGTCACCTTTGGGGTAGGGTTGAACCCCGCAATTGCGGGATTGAACCCTGCAATCGTCAAGGTCGCTTGTAGTGTAAACGCTACCCGAATACAGATTCGGCAATTTGTGTGTCCTTGGGGCGGTGCCCGCAGTGTAGTAGATTTAATTGATCAATCTGGCACTAGTGCAGCAACGCCTAACAGCTCACGCATGCGAATTTCCTGCCCTGTATCAACCACATGTATGGGAAAGAATTCCGTTTACTGGTCGCCACTTATTCTCTTTATAATGACTTCATAACCACCTAAACGTGTTAATATTTTAGGATTTTAGGAGTGAAAAACGTTCAACAATTTCCTTGAAAATACTTTTTCTACCCTGTTCCATATACCTTACAAAGGGCATCTCAGTGGCGACCAGTGAACAGACTTCATACCCATGTATGTACTTGGGGCGTAATAAGTGTTTACTCACCTGCCCGATGCTGTATAGTCACAATACACCACTACGAGAAGAGAAACAAAAAGACATGCTATAATATAATATAAATAAGATGTACATAGGCTACTTCCAAATACTGAAAGCCATCCAGATCAGACTGTAGGGCTTTCAAGAGCAGCTTTTTTCCCCCCATCAAAACCGTTACTCAAAATGGAATCTTTAGTTTACTCATTTTACAGGAAATTGCTAGTTTTGGTTAAAATCTGAATCTCCACACGTTCTACATACCTCTCTGGCTGAAATTGTCTGAAAAGTGGCGTACAATCGTCCGTAAAACCCGAATTTTTCAGGAGCAATCATACGGCGTGACTTGTGAATTTTTTCCCCTTTTCAAGATGGCGGATGTAGACTCGGCGCAGTCGTTCTTTCGGCCACCAGCACGTACTAGCACGGTACAGACAAGGGGGGCGCTGTTCACATTTATTCGCTCTTGCCTGTGGGCATGTACCGTATACCGCCGGCCGGCGCTCCGCTGGCGAATCCACAGTCACTGACGCGAGTACACGTTAAAAATGTGATATATTTCCTCATGGCTTGCATCTCTGAATTGTTTATATATTTTTGTAAATTAATAGTTAGTTAGAAAACCTACAAGCTGTTTAATTATCGACCAATTACTCTCAAAATGATTGTCCATGTATGACAATTGCGTTGTTTACACGGTTGCCACTGTCTCAACTACGAATGAAGTATGATTTTGTCTTCAGCAATTCCGTTAGATGACGAAAAATATTGCCACCCAACTCCCCTTCCCTCCCTCCCAATTAAACAAATTGTAAAACAAAAATCAGAAAGGACTCGATGAGAACCACAGAACCTCTGGAAATTATACAATTCCATGCCTATAGCTTTTGAGTAAGGATGCCGCCAACTTTTTTAAGCACCTGCAGCCGATTTCACGAATCCTAACGCACTGCGTAAGTCCGCTTGCGCAACATTTTATTGCGTAGGCTGCGCAACATTCCTGTGAAAATTACACGCAAGCTATAGGGCTTGCGCCATTTTGCAAAAGTTGCGCAAGCGGACTTACGCAGTGCGTTAGGATTCGTGAAATCGGCTGCAGGTGCTTAAAAAAGTTGGCGGCATCCTTACTCAAAAGCTATAGGCATGGAATTGTATAATTTCCAGAGGTTCTGTGGTTCTCATCGAGTCCTTTCTGATTTTTGTTTTACAATTTGTTTAATTGGGAGGGAGGGAAGGGGAGTTGGGTGGCAATATTTTTCGTCATCTAACGGAATTGCTGAAGACAAAATCATACTTCATTCGTAGTTGAGACAGTGGCAACCGTGTAAACAACGCAATTGTCATACATGGACAATCATTTTGAGAGTAATTGGTCGATAATTAAACAGCTTGTAGGTTTTCTAACTAACTATTAATTTACAAAAATATATAAACAATTCAGAGATGCAAGCCATGAGGAAATATATCACATTGTTAACGTGTACTCGCGTCAGTGACTGTGGATTCGCCAGCGGAGCGCCGGCCGGCGGTATACGGTACATGCCCACAGGCAAGAGCGAATAAATGTGAACAGCGCCCCCCTTGTCTGTACCGTGCTAGTACGTGCTGGTGGCCGAAAGAACGACTGCGCCGAGTCTACATCCGCCATCTTGAAAAGGGGAAAAAAATCACAAGTCACGCCGTATGATTGCTCCTGAAAAATTCGGGTTTTACGGACGATTGTACGCCACTTTTCAGACAATTTCAGCCAGAGAGGTATGTAGAACGTGTGGAGATTCAGATTTTAACCAAAACTAGCAATTTCCTGTAAAATGAGTAAACTAAAGATTCCATTTTGAGTAACGGTTTTGATGGGGGGAAAAAAGCTGCTCTTGAAAGCCCTACAGTCTGATCTGGATGGCTTTCAGTATTTGGAAGTATACATAGGCCATATGTTGCATGTACACAGGGTTGTATTAATTAATGACTCAGACTTGAGACTCTTGACTCGAGTTGACTCGAGTTGACTCAAGTTGACTCAAGTTGACTCGAGTCCTGATTTTCACCGACTTGACTTAACTTGAGACTCGAACCTCAAATGACTTGAGTTGACTCTCTAACCTCAAATGACTTGACTTGACTTGACTTGAGACTCGAACCTCAAATGACTAGACTTGACTTGAGACTCGAACCTCAAATGACTAGACTTGACTTGAGACTCGAACCTCAAATGACTAGACTTGACTTGAGACTCGAACCTCAAATGACTAGACTTGACTTGAGACTCGAACCTCAAATGACTAGACTTGACTTGAGACTCGAACCTCAAATGACTAGACTTGACTTGAGACTCGAACCTCAAATGACTAGACTTGACTTGAGACTCGAACCTCAAATGACTTGACTTGACTTGACTTGAGACTCGAACCTCAAATGACTTGACTTGACTTGAGACTCGAACCTCAAATGACTAGACTTGACTTGAGACTCGAACCTCAAATGACTAGACTTGACTTGAGACTCGAACCTCAAATGACTTGACTTGACTTGAGACTCGAACCTCAAATGACTTGACTTGAGACTCGAACCTCAAATGACTTGACTTGACTTGACTTGAGACTCGAACCTCAAATGACTTGACTTGACTTGAGACTCAAACCTCAAATGACTTGACTTGACTTGAGACTCAAACTTCAAATGACTTGACTTCAAATGACCCAAACTTCAAATGACCCAAACCCAAATATATCTACAGCTTGTTGATGCTTTGTTGACCCCTGTTGACGCTAACCGTGTGCATTGACGCACGTTGACGCTTGTTAAAACTAAATAGTATGACCGAACGGTCGAGCTGGTCATGCTGGTACAAGTTAACTGTTGTGTTAGTTGGTACGAGTCGAGCTGACCAGTCAGCATGGTCAGTGACAGTGTAAACCACGTAACGTAAACATGGTAAATGTCGGCATAGTCACCAGGTCCAAGTCGCCACCCATCAGCCATTGTTCATCAATCAGTCAATAGGGTCACGGACCTGGCGACTATGTAGCTAAGATAATCTCAGCTCTTTTTTTATCATTTTTCATTGGGATGTGGTCTTTTCACGCGTAGAGCTGAGAGAACTTATGAACATGAACCCGCCATCGCAAAAACAGGACAAAACAAATGTGTCATTTTCTCACCGTGACACACTAATTCCCCCTAAAACTCACCCAAACCTTGCCAGGCATAACCACTACGCAGGTCCTTGAGGGAAATAACCAGCCACGATGATTAATTTGCCAACAATTCCAACAAAACAAACCGGTATTCTCACAGCCAGTCCTGCTGTCTTGTGTTTTAAATGATAATATGTCTTCTCGTCGCGTGACACATAGTCTGTGTACAAAGGAATTTTTATGCGCGTCGGTTACCAGTTCACCAGTGCGGCCTACCAGTCAAACCTATTTCGTAATCACGTCCGCACAGCGAAATAGGTTTGACTGGTAGGCCGCACTGGTGAACTGGTAACCGACGCGCATAAAAATTCCTTTGTACACAGACTATGTGTCACGCGACGAGAAGACATATTATCATTTAAAACACAAGACAGCAGGACTGGCTGTGAGAATACCGGTTTGTTTTGTTGGAATTGTTGGCAAATTAATCATCGTGGCTGGTTATTTCCCTCAAGGACCTGCGTAGTGGTTATGCCTGGCAAGGTTTGGGTGAGTTTTAGGGGGAATTAGTGTGTCACGGTGAGAAAATGACACATTTGTTTTGTCCTGTTTTTGCGATGGCGGGTTCATGTTCATAAGTTCTCTCAGCTCTACGCGTGAAAAGACCACATCCCAATGAAAAATTATAAAAAAAGAGCTGAGATTATCTTAGCTAGCGACTATGCCGACATTTACGTTAGGCCTACCTTGACGTTCATTAAACGGTCCACTGAATTCGGTTTTACGACCAATCACTGCCCAGTCGATCATGTTTGTCAAATCATCAGCAGGTTTAACATTCTCTGCATTACTTTGAACGTTCTCTTGATTTGGCAGATTACAGATTTTGGCCTCATTGTCAATGACATTGAAAGATAACGTTTTAGTTTGGTAACGTTCCAGCAGTTTGTTCAGTCCATGGAGCTTCAGTCTCAGCACGCGCACACTGCTGCTGGACGCCGCCATGTCTATGCCGCTTTATTATAGACTGGTTCCCGGTCCACATATTACCACATATGGGTCCTACTATAAATCACCGTCAGGAACCGTACGTCAGGGACCGTCAGGAACCGTCAGGGACCGTCAGGAGCAGTCGGGAAGCAGTCGCGGACCGTCAGGAAGCAGTCGGCGACCCGACAACCGTCAGGAAGCAGTCAGATACCGTCAAGGAAATTAATAATTGTTTTTTAAAATAAGCGCGAATTTGTTAATTTCCAAATAAATTATACGCCTAGTTTTTAATTTTTTAGAAGTGAAAATATGGACATTAAAGATATTTTATTAAAAAAATACAAAATCAAAGTTTTATTTTGAAAGTTTAATTTGAAAAGGTTAAATTAATTACTTAAAAATAATTTTAAAAAGATTCTTTTTCATTTTTCTGGATGGTTCCTGACAACTTTTTGACGGGTACTTTTAGAGGGGCACACAGCCTCGGTACCCTCAATGCATTGATTCGGCTTCGGACGGACTTTGCGATTTTGTGTCCTAGCCGTGTGTATACTTTATTTGTTGAGGTTTGTGTTTATGGTTTTTATCTACTCTCAACAAAAGTGAAAAACATATATTTGTATTTATTAAACAAAGAGGTGTGTGTCTTAAGTAGGCGTGGCATGTAATAGGCGTGGCGTGTTTAAAACATTAATTCTATGTTTATCGAATTCTAAACTTTGAGTTAATTACTTAATTTCCCCATTTACCCCATTAAAGGCGCATTACTATGCAGTTTTTGTTATCATTTAAAGGAAAGTTATTTGTCGGTTTTTATTTTGCTGCGTCCAACAAGACAAGTGTGTTTATCGAGTTATTGAGAATTTCATCACGTGATTTTACTATAACTGCACGCTGATTGACTAAAGAGGAAAAACACGCACAAATTAATTCAAGTTAAAGGCACAGGCTCGTCAGCAATGCGCGCCCGCCAAATGTGTGCCACGCAATACGCAACTCCATAGCAAAGGCATGGAGCTGCGTGTTTCGAGCACGAATTTGGCGGGCGCGCATTGCTGACGAGCCTGTGCCTTTAATTGGTTGCGATTGATTCAACTAAAATCCAGTCACCAATTGGTACGGTCGACCTTTTGAGCCCACATCGCATGCCCATCGTACCGTTTCATCAACCGCCCAAAGTTGGGCCACATGCACACTCAGTTTTGTTATTGTTTCTATAAATAAACATGACGTAAGGTTACTCCACCCAAAAATAAATTCTGAAATTGTCGGTGAAAGACTTTAACAATTGGAACTATTTTGTAAGTTCCCCTTGGCATAACCTCACAGTGTGTGACCAAAAGGATTGTTTGAGGTCTTTCAATGGTTTCGGTGTATTCAAAGAACAAAGTGAATGGCGTATTTGCTTTGAACACGAATAAAGCTGCTTCTTTTTAACTACGAACTGACACGCAGTGGCACTTCAGTGCTCGTCAGCTCAGGCACAAAATGACGTCAGCACGAATTTTGTTTTCACAAACTGACACCCAATATTTTTGTTTTCACGAACTGACACCCATCGTAAATTAACTAATTAGAGATTGTTGCGGTAAATATTTTACTATTATTCTACAAGTATTCAGATGATATTATTCGTATTAAGCATTTTCAAGGCTTTTTCGGATAAATTTAACGTTTTCTTCGTGGAAACAAAAATTCATAGTTTTGGGTGCAGTGTACGGAGTGCGCGCGTACACTTGGATGTCAGTTTGTGAAAACTTGTGTCCCCCACTGTGCGCGGTTTTCACGAACTGTAACGTATGGAATTCTATTACTGCCAGTTCAGCGTCGCAAGTGTGGCGTTTTTGGCTGGCTCCGTAGCCGTTTGCGCCGTCAACGGCGCATTGTCGCGTCGTGCCGTCGCATTGTCGCGTCGTGCCGTCGCATAGTCGCGTCGTGCCGTCGCATTGTCGCGTCGTGCCGTCGCATTGTCGCGTCGTGCCGTCGCGTCGTGCCGTCGCATAGTTTGTACTGTTTGTATAGCACCACTGCAGCGTCGCGTCGTGCCGTCGCATAGTCGCGTCGTGCCGTCGCATTGTCGTGTCGTACCGTCGCATTGTCGCGTCGTACCGTCGCATTGTCGCGTCGTACCGTCGCATTGTCGCGTCGTGCCGTCGCATTGTCGCGTCGTGCCGTCGCATTGTCGCATTGTCACATTGTTGATATTATGTTCCTTAGCCGTTTACGCCGTCAACGGCGCATTGTCGCGTCGTGCCGTCGCATTGTCGCGTCGTGCCGTCGCATTGTCGCATTGTTGCATTTCGATTGAAAAGTCCATTGTTTCGCCAGTAGGTGGCGCTATACATTAACGTAGCACACGTTTTACAAGTAGGGGGTACAGGTCAACTCGGACCAAAGTCAACTCGGTCTCGGTCAACTCGGACCTAAGTCAACTCGGACCCAAGTCAACTCGGACCTAAGTCAACTCGGACTCAAGTCAACTCGGACCCAAGTCAACTCGGACCCTGTGGGAAATTAAACGTAAAATTGTACCTGTCTTTTCTGGATGTCCTTCAGATCTTGTAATGCACCAATCAATTGTTTCCCCACCCCTCCCCCGGGCTACCCCACCTAAGAGGTGGGGATTGTCACTTTTTGCGTGACAAAAATCCCCACCCTCGGGTGCAAAACATGCGCAAAACATGCGCAAAAATGCACAAAAATGCACAGATAATGGGCAAAATGTCCCACACTGGGGCATGAAAAATGTGACCAAACCCCAACCTATGGGGCGGGGTAGCGCGGGGAGGGGTGGGGGAAACAATTGATAGGTGCATAAGGACTTCTCATCTATTTCGTAGCACGAATTTGGCGCGCGCATTGCTGACGAGTCTGTGCCTTTAAGTGGGGTATTTCCGCCCGAGATGATATATTTTTTATCAGTAAACTACAACGGTATCTGTTTCCGAAAATAGTGTTCAAAACCCAACTTTAGTGATTATTAATCTGTGGCCATTGATTTTAAACTACCCCTTGAGTGGCATAAATGGCACCCTGGGTCGTGCCTGTGTCTCACGCCACAGCAAAATTGCCCGTTGTTAAATATTTTTTACGTTCAATTTCCCATAGGGTCCGAGTTGACTTGGGTCCGAGTTGACTTGGGTCCGAGTTTACTTGGGTCCGAGTTGACTTGGGACGGAGTTGACCGAGACCGAGTTGACTTGGGTCCGAGTTGACCTGTACCCCCTACTTGTAAAACGTGTGCTGCGTTAATGTATAGCGCCACCTACTGGCGAAACAATGGACTTTTCAATCGAAATGCAACAATGCGACAATGCGACGGCACGACGCGACAATGCGACGGCACGACGCGACAATGCGCCGTTGACGGCGTAAACGGCTAAGGAACATAATATCAACAATGTGACAATGCGACAATGCGACGGCACGACGCGACAATGCGACGGTACGACGCGACAATGCGACGGTACGACGCGACAATGCGACGGTACGACGCGACAATGCGACGGCACGACGCGACTATGCGACGGCACGACGCGACAATGCGACGGCACGACGCGACAATGCGCCGTTGACGGCGCAAACGGCTACGGAGCCAGCCAAAAACGCCACACTTGCGACGCTGAACTGGCAGTAATAGAATTCCATAGTATCTGAAGTGCACTTATTGGGTGTCACTTCGTGGTGACTTTGTGGTGACAGCGACGAAATACGGTAACCTTTTATGGTCCAGTTTTGGCCAGGACCACTTCCCCCCTTTAATATCTCAGATCCGGGATTCTGAAAAACAATCTTTTTGAGGAACTGAACTTTATTTTATTTGTTTATGCACCGCCGCAGTACGCGAGTTTAGTTACTGCAATTGCAAATAAAGTATGCTATCTTTAACAAACACTTATAGATGTGCCGTTGTTCCGGGAATCAATAAACACGTTTTATCTGATTTCAAATGATGGACTTTTAAAACGAAACTCTCAGAACACGTATTCGTGACTTGTAGTTCTTCTTTTCCTACCTCCATGTATTTTGTAAGCAGACTCAATGCTATGTCTAAGTGTGTATATTATTATACATTCCTTTAACGAAAACAAAATCATTAAGCGGGCCTCCCACTGTGCGATTTTTGCTACGAAATAGGTACGATTAGCTACGAATTGGTACGATAACCAGAGACTGTCCATAGACTCTACACACAATCGTAGCAAATCGTAGCCAATCGTACCTAATTCGTAGCAAAAATCGCACAGTGGGAGGCCCGCTTTAGAAACCGAAACCCAGCGTTGAAACTTTCGGTTCACTTAGGGCGCGATGACTTTCAAAGTTCATAGTTTTTGCCCGAGGAAGCAATGCTGTATTGGCGCTCCATAGTTAAAGGCAAGCTCGTCAGCAGTGCGCGCGCGCCAAATTCGTGCCACGAAATACGCAGCTTCATAATTTGCTATTTAATTCGGACTAAATAATTTCACAAGATGATTACTACAATTACTATCTTGATAACAAGTAAGCTTAATAGATAATAATTTAATTAGAGGGTAATTTACCAAACATATAGACTACCTTTAATCAGAATAAAATGGTTAACCGACTCGTACAAGTTAATGTCATAAATTATGTAATGCATAAATTATGCATTGTAGCCCTACTCGTACTGTGCACAAGCAGGCACGGCGTATTTACACCGTCCGCGCGGATGGATATTAACAGTATATTATTCCTGTGGTATGATTTACATCACAAAGTGCAAACAATAATCGCTAAGTCACGCAGGCAGGATACGTGGTATGACACATCGACAAGGGTGTTTAGTGAACGTTTTTCCTGGTATACACAACAGTATATGCTTAGCTATTGGTATAGAGTTTGGTTGTGTATACCGTACTGCGTAGTATCGAAACAGAACATATATATAGTGCAGTGTATCCGGATTCTGCATCACATTAAACAACAACACCATCCGAAATTCGCCAGGGATCAATTAGTGCGTATTCTAGCAACAGCAGTCGTAGCAGTCGATCATCTTAAGATGGTGAAACCAAGTATTATTCCGGAGGGAGTGAGGAAGGAGGATAAGGATGCTAAGGGGAAGGAGTCGGCCCTGCCAGCGTTTGCAGTCATCCCGGTAAGATATATCACATCTAATTAACATCGGTAATTAAAGGCACAGGCTCGTCAGCAATGCGCGCGCGCCAAATTCGTGCCACGAATTACGCAGCTCCATAGCAAAGGCATGGAGCTGCGTATTTCGTGGCACAAATTTGGCGCGCGCGCATTGCTGACGAGCCTGTGCCTTTAAGCCGGAGAGTGGGGGACTTAAGGTGACCTTGCTGTAACCATAGTAACGGGATCACCTTATATTATCAGGAATAAAAACCATGAAAAAGAAAGGACTGGAACCAAAATTTCCCTTGTTATAAGCAGGATTTTGTATTTAAAGGCACGGGCTCGTCAGCAATGCGCGCGCGCCAAATTCGTGCCACGAATACGCAGCTCCATGCCTTTGCTACGTGGAGCTGCGTAATTTGTGGCACGAATTTGGCGCGCGCATTGCTGACGAGCCTGTGCCTTTAACAGTGCTCTGAATTATCGATGTTTCAGTACTGTCGTCGTTCAGACGGTAGCATATCTCTCTGTCAGCATTTCTGTTTTGTTTTATCCACGACAATTATACTAGGCCAATTAGTGTTTCCACTTGAATTTTGTCTAAATATAAAACGTTTCTTGGAATTCCATTAGAAAGCAATATAAATTGATGGTATTTTCTCTAGTTTTGTGATAAATTTGTAAATTTATCACAAAATATTATAATAAATGCTTGAAGTGAACGTACATGTAGCCGAGTGGTTTGGGTCACTGACTCGCAATCACAGGTGAAAACTTGGGGTTGCGGGTTCAACAATCGCCCCGGCTGTGCCCTTAAGTGAGCAAGGCACTTAATCACACTTGCTCTATCCTTCGGAAGGGATGTAAAGCCGTTGGTCAAGTCGGTTAGGTATCGGTAACGCATCCCAGAGCATTTTTTCGTGAAGATCAAGTACCAGAAAAAATTCTAATAATAATATTTATAAAAATAGTATGCGATATGACACACCATCTCAGACGAAGCCGTCAGCGCTAATTTATAATTAGCCAATACATTTATCATTTAATTTATTTTTGTCAATGCCTATAGTTTAATTCTCTGTGAATTTCCTTTGCCGAATCATGGAGCTATGCCCAATTAACTAAAGTGGCGCAATTTCTCTAAATTTACGAGTCGTTTTTTCAGCATATAAACCGAGTTTTCAGAAACGAATGTATGTTTACAAAGAAATTGCGTCTTCTCCATTTATGTCCGCCATACATCAAAAAGGATCAGCGCATGACGATTTCGGGGCCGTCCAAAGTTGTCAACATTTTCACGGGTCTACAAAGCGTAGGATGGGGGAAGGGGATAGGTTGAGGGCCGCGCGTATATAAGACTTTACATGCACTGTGTACTGTTGACACTTCATGGTACTGACAGAAAAATGTTGATAAGTAGAATTTCGGTGGAAGGGAGGGAGGGAAGTCTCGAAAAATACGCTCTGTAGAATCGTGAAAATGTTGACAACATTAGGGAGGTTTCGCACCGTCACGGATACCGATACGGATACGGATACGTCATGACTCTATGCGCTTCTCGTGACGCGTATCGTAGTACATATGTTTTCATACGCGTGAATAACGGGTATCGGCTTCCGTACGCGTATAGCATAAAAACAGATACCGCAGTTATGCAGAATTTTCGCTTTTTTTCGTGAAGGATTAATAAGTTGTATGCATTGTTTCTTTGTGATGTATCTGCCATTAATACCGATCGAATTGATTGAGTCATGCCCACGAGAAAGTGATCAAAATCAGCTGAAAACAAAGCCAAGCGCAGAGCAGATTTAGCAGATCGTATTAATAATAATAATAATAACTAGAGGTATGACGTTTGTTGTTACAAACGCCAGGTGATCGGGTTAAATGAACATTTTGTGATGAATTTCAGACGTTGTTATCACCTGTGGAATGGCAAAAATGGAAGTTCAGCAGCCGATTTCACGAAACTTTACGCAATTGCGCAAGTCCACTTACGCCATTACTTGCGCAATAACTTATGGCGTAAGTGGACTTGCGCAATTGCGTAAAGTTTCGTGAAATCGGCTGCTGTATACACTAATCCGGTAACTAATATCTCCTCCCTGCATTTCCGCCATAGCTGGGGGTTGATAGCTTGCACCGTTTTGAGATATGAATTGTTGAAATAATAACCTTTGAAATCTTGTAATGTGACACCTGTGACGACATCATGACGTCACAATTTTGTGCACAAATTGTTCAACAATTTGATAAACAATTATACTAGGCCAATTAGTGTTTCCACTTGAATTTTGTCTAAATATAAAACGTTTCTTGGAATTCCATTAGAAAGCAATATAAATTGATGGTATTTTCTCTAGTTTTGTGATAAATTTGTAAATTTATCACAAAATATTATAATAAATGCTTGAAGTGAACGTACATGTAGCCGAGTGGTTTGGGTCACTGACTCGCAATCACAGGTGAAAACTTGGGGTTGCGGGTTCAACAATCGCCCCGGCTGTGCCCTTAAGTGAGCAAGGCACTTAATCACACTTGCTCTATCCTTCGGAAGGGATGTAAAGCCGTTGGTCAAGTCGGTTAGGTATCGGTAACGCATCCCAGAGCATTTTTTCGTGAAGATCAAGTACCAGAAAAAATTCTAATAATAATATTTATAAAAATAGTATGCGATATGACACACCATCTCAGACGAAGCCGTCAGCGCTAATTTATAATTAGCCAATACATTTATCATTTAATTTATTTTTGTCAATGCCTATAGTTTAATTCTCTGTGAATTTCCTTTGCCGAATCATGGAGCTATGCCCAATTAACTAAAGTGGCGCAATTTCTCTAAATTTACGAGTCGTTTTTTCAGCATATAAACCGAGTTTTCAGAAACGAATGTATGTTTACAAAGAAATTGCGTCTTCTCCATTTATGTCCGCCATACATCAAAAAGGATCAGCGCATGACGATTTCGGGGCCGTCCAAAGTTGTCAACATTTTCACGGGTCTACAAAGCGTAGGATGGGGGAAGGGGATAGGTTGAGGGCCGCGCGTATATAAGACTTTACATGCACTGTGTACTGTTGACACTTCATGGTACTGACAGAAAAATGTTGATAAGTAGAATTTCGGTGGAAGGGAGGGAGGGAAGTCTCGAAAAATACGCTCTGTAGAATCGTGAAAATGTTGACAACATTAGGGAGGTTTCGCACCGTCACGGATACCGATACGGATACGGATACGTCATGACTCTATGCGCTTCTCGTGACGCGTATCGTAGTACATATGTTTTCATACGCGTGAATAACGGGTATCGGCTTCCGTACGCGTATAGCATAAAAACAGATACCGCAGTTATGCAGAATTTTCGCTTTTTTTCGTGAAGGATTAATAAGTTGTATGCATTGTTTCTTTGTGATGTATCTGCCATTAATACCGATCGAATTGATTGAGTCATGCCCACGAGAAAGTGATCAAAATCAGCTGAAAACAAAGCCAAGCGCAGAGCAGATTTAGCAGATCGTATTAATAATAATAATAATAACTAGAGGTATGACGTTTGTTGTTACAAACGCCAGGTGATCGGGTTAAATGAACATTTTGTGATGAATTTCAGACGTTGTTATCACCTGTGGAATGGCAAAAATGGAAGTTCAGCAGCCGATTTCACGAAACTTTACGCAATTGCGCAAGTCCACTTACGCCATTACTTGCGCAATAACTTATGGCGTAAGTGGACTTGCGCAATTGCGTAAAGTTTCGTGAAATCGGCTGCTGTATACACTAATCCGGTAACTAATATCTCCTCCCTGCATTTCCGCCATAGCTGGGGGTTGATAGCTTGCACCGTTTTGAGATATGAATTGTTGAAATAATAACCTTTGAAATCTTGTAATGTGACACCTGTGACGACATCATGACGTCACAATTTTGTGCACAAATTGTTCAACAATTTGATAAACATCAAGTTCTTAAATGTGGCGAAAGAATCATGCAAATATCTGCTGTAGTTCTCAAGATACAGCATTTTAAAACATCTCAGCTCCAAATTTGCGTGATTTGACACCACATTACGTAACCACCGTCCATGTAATGACGTCACCAATGGTATAGTCAAAAGGTCCACATGTGTGGAAACATTTCGTTCCGTAGAAATATGGTCAAATTCACTACCACTTTGAATCTATTTGCATTCAAAATGCTAAAAAATTGCACATTTTCGAACAACTTCCGGTTTGGACCGGAAGTAGGCGTCACACAGGGGTCATGACATCGTATGATTTGTTCAGTTCATTTAGACTTATCATGTTGTGAAAGAATTGTTCAAGTATCTATTACGGTTCTTGAGATATGAATTTTGAAAATAATAACCTTTGAATTTTTGTAATTTGACACCTGTGACGATATCATGACGTCACAATGTTGTGCACAAATTGTTCAACAATTTGATAAACATCAAGTTCTTAGATGTGGCGAAAGAATCATGCAAATATCTGCTGTAGTTCTCAAGATACAGCATTTTAAAACAATTCAGCTCCAAATTTGCGTATTTTGACGCCACATTACGTAACCACCGTCCATGTGATGACGTCACAAATGGTATAGTCAAAAAGTCTACATGTGTGGAAACATTTCGTTCCGTAGAAATATGGTCAAATTCACTACCACTTTGAATCTATTTGCATTCAAAACGCTTACAAAATGCACATTTTCGAACAACTTCCGGTTTGGACCGGAAGTAGGCGTCACACAGGGGTCATGACATCGTATGATTTGTTCAGTTCATTTAGACTTATCATGTTGTGAAAGAATTGTTCAAGTATCTATTACGGTTCTTGAGATATGAATTTTGGAAATAATAACCTTTGAATTTTTGTAATTTGACACCTGATGACGTCATGATTACGTCACACTTGATGCCATCGTGATACTATACATTCTGGTGAAAGTCTGCCGTAGGGCCTATGTCTGTATCTAATTTACTAACGATTCAGCTTGGTTTGATAGGCATTGTTGCTGGTAAGTGTAAAAACTGAGATTCTCAGTTTCGTTGAACTTTGACCTCCAATTGACCCCAGAAGGAAGGGTCAGATGAAAATGCCCACACAAAGAAAATTGTAGCACAGAATGTCATCTGTAAACCTGCCAAATACGAAGATCCTGGGTCACGTGGTTTTCAAGACGGAAGCATTTTAAAATATGCATATTTTGTTTTTTTGGGGGGTGTAATTTGATACTTGATGACGTCACGATGACGTCACGCTTGATGCCATCATAATATTATACACGCTGGTGAAAGTCTGCCATAGGACCTATGCCTGTACTTAGTTACTTAAAGATTCAGCTTGGTTTGATGGGCATTGTTGCTCAATAAGTGCAAAAATTGCGATTTTCGTTTTCGTTGAACTTTGACCTCAGATTGACCCCAGAAGGAAGGGTCAGATGAAAATGCCCACACGAAGAAAATCGTAGGCCATGATCTTATCTATAAGCCTGCTAAATACGAAAATCATGGGTCACGTGGTTTTCCAGACGGAAGCATTTTAAAACATGCATATTTTAGTCATTTTTGGGTTGTAATTTGATACCCAATGACGTCACAATGACGTCACCCTTGTATGCACACCTTCACATTGGGGTTGATGTTCCTACAAAGTTTCAAGTTGATAGCTTGAACCGTTTTGAAGAAAAGCTCTGGAAACGTTTGAGTGGAAAAAGAAAAAGAAAAAAAAAAAAAAAAAACTAGAGGTATGACGTTTGTTGTTACAAACGCCAGGTGATCGGGCTAAATGAACATTTTGTGATGAATTTCAGACGTTGTTATCACCTGTGGAATGGCAAAAATGGAAGTTCAGCAGCCGATTTCACGAAACTTTACGCAATTGCGCAAGTCCACTTACGCCATTACTTGCGCAATAGCTTATGGCGTAAGTGGACTTGCGCAATTGCGTAAAGTTCCGTGAAATCGGCTGCTGTATACACTAATCCGGTAACTAATATCTCCTCCCTGCATATCCGCCATAGCTGGGGGTTGATAGCTTGCACCGTTTTGAGATATGAATTGTTGAAATAATAACCTTTGAAATCTTGTAATGTGACACCTGTGACGGAATAATGACGTCACAATTTTGTGCACAAATTGTTGAACAATATGTTGAACATCAAGTTCTTAAATGTGGCGAAGGAATCATACCAATATCTGTTGTAGTTTTCAAGATACAGCATTTTAAAACATCTCAGCTCCAAATTTGCGTAATTTGACGTACATTACGTAACCACCGTCCATGTAATGACGTCACCAATGGTATAGTCAAAAGGTCCACATGTGTGAAAAAATTTCGTTCCGTAGAACTATGGTCAAATTCCCTACCACTTTGGCTATATTTGCATTCAAAGTGCTAAACAAGTGTACATTTTCGAACCTCTTCCGGTTTGGACCGGAAGTAGGCGTCACACAGGGGTCATGACATCGTATGATTTGTTCAGTTCATTTAGACTTATCATGTTGTGAAATAATTGTTCAAGTATCTATTACGGTTCTTGAGATATGAATTTTAAAAATAATAACCTTTGAATTTGTGTAATTTGACACCTGTGACGATATCATGACGTCACAATGTTGTGCACAAATTGTTCAACAATTTGATAAACATCAAGTTCTTAAATGTGGCGAAAGAATCATGCAAATATCTGCTGTAGTTCTCAAGATACAGCATTTTAAAACAATTCAGCTCCAAATTTGCGTATTTTGACGCCACATTACGTAACCACCGTCCATGTGATGACGTCACAAATGGTATAGTCAAAAAGTCTACATGTGTGGAAACATTTCGTTCCGTAGAAATATGGTCAAATTCACTACCACTTTGAATCTATTTGCATTCAAAACGCTTACAAAATGCACATTTTCGAACAACTTCCGGTTTGGACCGGAAGTAGGCGTCACACAGGGGTCATGACATCGTATGATTTGTTCAGTTCATTTAGACTTATCATGTTGTGAAAGAATTGTTCAAGTATCTATTACGGTTCTTGAGATATGAATTTTGGAAATAATAACCTTTGAATTTTTGTAATTTGACACCTGATGACGTCATGATTACGTCACACTTGATGCCATCGTGATACTATACATTCTGGTGAAAGTCTGCCGTAGGGCCTATGTCTGTATCTAATTTACTAACGATTCAGCTTGGTTTGATAGGCATTGTTGCTGGTAAGTGTAAAAACTGAGATTCTCAGTTTCGTTGAACTTTGACCTCCAATTGACCCCAGAAGGAAGGGTCAGATGAAAATGCCCACACAAAGAAAGTTGTAGCACAGAATGTCATCTGTAAACCTGCCAAATACGAAGATCCTGGGTCACGTGGTTTTCAAGACGGAAGCATTTTAAAATATGCATATTTTGTTTTGTTGGGGGGTGTAATTTGATACTTGATGACGTCACGATGACGTCACGCTTGATGCCATCATAATATTATACACGCTGGTGAAAGTCTGCCATAGGACCTATGCCTGTACTTAGTTACTTAAAGATTCAGCTTGGTTTGATGGGCATTGTTGCTCAATAAGTGCAAAAATTGCGATTTTTGTTTTCGTTGAACTTTGACCTCAGATTGACCCCAGAAGGAAGGGTCAGATGAAAATGCCCACACGAAGCAAATCGTAGGCCATGTTCTTATCTATAAGCCTGTCAAATACGAAAATCATGGGTCACGTGGTTTTCCAGACGGAAGCATTTTAAAACATGCATATTTTGGTCATTTTTGGGTTGTAATTTGATACCTAATGACGTCACAATGACGTCACCCTTGTATGCACACCTTCACATTGGGGTTGATGTTCCTACAAAGTTTCAAGTTGATAGCTTGAACCGTTTTGAAGAAAAGCTCTGGAAACGTTTGAGTGGAAAAAGAAAAAGAAAAAACTAGAGCTTCGCGTTTGTGTTTTTTACAAACGCAAGGTGATCGGGTGACATAAACATTGAAATGATGATGACGACACAGTTTTGAGATTGTTTGAAAACTTGAGTTGTTTGTTGTTGAAAAAAGTATTGGAATTCTCAAGACATGACTCTGACTATTCAACGCTAAAATTGATATAGCTGAATGATATAGCTGAACAAGTGATAAATAAAGGCCAGTAACATTATTTGAGGTATTGTATTACTCATCTTCAAGGTCAAAAGTCAATTTAAAGAAGTGGAGGATGCGGATGCTAGTGTGATACTCCGAGGTGGAGGGTTTTCCTGGTTTTCTTCTGGCTCGGCCATAGTCTTTAATCTTGATACTGGAAGTAGAGACAACAGGATAGTTTATTAAGTAGAGACAACAGGATATTTTATTATACCATGCCCTCACTTAAGATTTAGTTAACTTTCTCCTTTTTTTTCCTTTTCTTTTTTTAATGACCTGACTAAAACAATTAGGGCGGCTATGAGTATGACTTTTAAAAACTTGTAAGTTGTAGGCCTATTCTCTTTAATACTTAAAGTTTGGTTTGTATTTATTGTTTTAATTGTATTTACAGCTGATATAGTGAACAAAATAAAACACATCAATTCGACAACCAAAACAAAAAATTCAATTTGAATTTTGATTACTTAGATCTGCCCCTCCAGGAATGCGGAAAAACATACCTCTAGTAATAATGGTATCGCCCAAAAAAAGGCATTGTGCATCCTATGTACGAACTACGATTGTACCATTTTTTTAAAATTTGGGGAGGGTTATACCTTCCTTTCAAAATTTAACGGACACGAGGCCTAAAAAATTCGGCTAATTGTAATTCTGACGTCCCTAGAAATATATCCGGCATATATGTGAGATGTGTATTTTGTTATAAAATTACCAAAACAGCATGATTTTAAGACTTAGTGGTTGACACAACCAGATTCCAACGACCGGGGTCACGCCATGCATCACGCCGTCCTTTTACGGGCGAGTGCCCCATTCAATAGGCCAACACACACACGTACAGCGTGGCGTTCGTGTCTATCAAAAGAGCTTTTGAAAGGGTATAGAAAATACGCTCTCCGTAAAAAAATAAACACATTTAACATTCCAAACTCGCACAAATAATTGTTAAGACATGTAAAATTCATTCAGTGAAACCTCCTACCTTTCAAAATGAAGATTTCACCTCAAGAAATGGAGTTTACTTTTCCCTTTTTCGTAACTTCGGTTGTAGACCACCTACCGATAACAAGGACGCAATGACGTGTACAGTACCCCTTCAGCTATTCAGGGAAACCCTTTTCATGTACGTCACAAGTATTCGGATCCGCGGAAAGCACCCGAAGTGCATGCGCGCCCAGCCGAGCGGCAATTTTTATGGGCCGAATACTCGCGATCGCAACGCTTTGGGAAAAGCTGGTCGGGGCGAGAGTAGTTCATTCATAAAAGCCTGGGCTGTCGGTCATACCTCCGACGGCTGTTTTATGTACGTTAGTGAATGACTGAAACTCTAAGCTTTCTAATGAACTGTTGCTCGTTAGATTTGGACAGGTAAAAGTGGTGAATTTTTGAGATGAAAAATAGTAAGATTTTGGTGCGGGCTGTGCGCTGTGTGTGCATCTAGAATAAACTGACGCTCCAGTCAACTTGAGTTGCGGTCCACCATGTTTATTTTATTTCCAACACAGCAACGATTTCCAGCATGTCACATTCACAGTTTTCGGGGAGAAGACATATTTACTCTGGTCCGCCGACTAAGGCTAGCCGTACATAATTACACCCAAGATACAACAGCTAAGTCACCAAAAGTAAATGTCCTTGTGCTATCTAGTGTTTATTCAATTTTCCTGGCGATGATGCCACGGAAACTAGCAGTTTTACATCTTCAAAAGTCCAATTTTCTCGGTTGTAAATCAAGCCCTGCTTATTATGTCTCGTCTGTCTGACTTATTCACTACTCGCGCACGTACGTGTATATCATTGGCCGTGTAGCCCAGACATCCTCCTTAAAAAGATACATAAATGACCTCTGACCCGAGACAGGCGCCTAGATACAAGTTTTATTATTAGAAGTCGAGCACTATATATGGGCGCAAATCGTCAGATTAGTGGAGGCTTGGTATAGCGCCCTCAAACGACTGAGTTAGCTTAATTATCAAGGGACCCAACAAATAATTTCTCCACATTACGTAACCACCGTGCACGTGATGACGTCATCAGTGGTATATATGTAGTCATAAAGTCCACATGTGAGGGAACATTTCGTTCCGTAGAACTATGGTCAAATTCCCTACCACTTTGGCTCTATTTGCATTCAAAGTGCTAAAAAAGTGTACATTTTCGAACCTCTTCCGGTTTGGACCGCAGGTTTGGGTCACACAGGGGTCATGCCATTGTATGATTTGTTCAGTTCATTGCGACCTATCATGCTGTGAAAGAATTGTTCAAGTATCTATTACGATTCTTGAGATATGAATTTTTGAAATAATAACCATTTAATTTTTGTAATTTGACACCTGTGACGATATCATGACGTCACAATGTTGTGCACAAATTGTTCAACAATTTGATAAACGTCAAGTTCTTAAATGTGGCGAAAGAATCATGCAAATATCTGCTGTAGTTCTCAAGATACAGCATTTTAAAACAATTCAGCTCCAAATTTGCGTATTTTGACACCACATTACGTAACTACCGTCCATGTGATGACGTCACCAATGGTATAGTCAAAAAGTCCAAATGTGTGGAAACATTTCGTTCCGTAGAAATATGGTCAAATTCACTACCACTTTGAATCTATTTGCATTCAAAACGCTTACAAAAATGCACATTTTCGAACAACTTCCGGTTTGGACCGGAAGTAGGCGTCACACAGGGGTCATGACATTGTATGATTTGTTCAGTTCATTTAGACTGATCATGTTGTGAAAGAATTGTTCAAGTATCTATTACGGTTCTTGAGATATGAATTTTTGAAATAATAACCTTTGATTTTTTGTAATTTGACACCTGATGACGTCATGATTACGTCACACTTGATGCCATCATGATACTATGCATTCTGGTGGAAGTCTGCCGTAGGGCCTATGTCTGTATCTAATTTACTAACGATTCAGCTTGGTTTGATGGGCATTGTTGCTGGTAAGTGTAAAAACTGAGATTCTCAGTTTCGTTGAACTTTGACCTCCAATTGACCCCAGAAGGAAGGGTCAGATGAAAATGCCCACACAAAGAAAATTGTAGCACAGAATGTCATCTATAAACCTGCCAAATACGACGATCCTGGGTCACGTGGTTTTCAAGACGGAAGCATTTTAAAATATGCATATTTTGGTTTTTTGGAGGGTGTAATTTGATACTTGATGACGTCACGATGACGTCACGCTTGATGCCATCATAATATTATACACGCTGGTGAAAGTCTGCCATAGGACCTATGCCTGTACCTAGTTACTTAAAGATTCAGCTTGGTTTGATGGGCATTGTTGCTCAATAAGTGCAAAAATTGAGATTTTCGTTTTCGTTGAACTTTGACCTCAGATTGACCCCAGAAGGAAGGGTCAGATGAAAATGCCCACACGAAGAAAATTGTTGGCCATGATCTGATATATAAGCCTGCCAAATACGAAGATCATGAGTCACGTGGTTTTCTAGACGGAAGCATTTTAAAACATGCATATTTTGGTCATTTTTTTGTTGTAATTTGATACCCGATGACGTCACGGTGACGTCACACTTGTATGCACACCTTCACATTGGGGTTGATGTTCCTACCAAGTTTCAAGTTGATAGCTTGAACCGTTTCGAAGAAAAGCTCTGGAAACGTTTGAGTGGAAAAAGAAGAAAAAAAAAAAAAGACAAAGAAATCGTACGATATCAATAGGTGATCGGGTTGAGCCCGATCACCTAATAAAGAAATCGTACGAGAGTAATAGGTGATCGGGCTGTTGGCCCGATCACCTAAAAAAAAAAAAAAAAAGACAAAGAAATCGTACGAGAGTAATAGGTGATCGGGCTGTTGGCCCGATCACCTAATAACACATGCATTTGTAAAGCGCCATCTATCTATGTAAACATATTCCGAGGCGGCTGTTGCCATTATTACCGCTGCATTCAGGAAATCACCAGAACCATTTCGCTTCAACTAGGTGTGCAACCCGGCCAAGGCGCACAATCCTATCAGCAGTTAGATTGTGGCATTCCCCATAACAGCTTCCCATATATCGCTTGGGTTGACGAGGCAACTGGGATTAAGTGCCTTGCCCAGGGACACAGACACGTTGGTCGAAGTGGGGCTCGAACCCCCAACCTCTGACTGGGAGTCCCGATTCATACCCACTAGACCACAGTGCGATCCCCAGTTCAGTGTGCGCATCGACGTGAACGGTTACCGTTATCATATCCGTATTCGTAACCGTATTCGTCACCTTTCGAAACCTCGATTAGACAGCCCCTAGCTGCGACACGTAAATTCCCCATTTGCCTCCGACAAGACCAAGCAATAAAACATCTATTATTTTCCCGCTGTGAGCTCTGGGCATGACCCTGACAGAGAATAATGGACGCTCGGATTTACGGCGAGTATTTCCTTGTAGGCCTAAGTGATATTATAAAACAGCATGGAAAATTCCAGGCACCAGCGATCTCCCTGAACATGAGATATTTTAAAGGCAGTATGTCGCATTGGTTTTTGCTCCAAGTTTCAGAAATGTGTACGTTCCTTCCTCCATGATTTTGGTGGTGTAGGTAATATTAATTATCACATCAAAATACAGGCAATTTCATATAGGTTTGCGTTCGTGGTTTAAACAAGATAACGATGATGTTATCAAGTGGTCGGGTTCCCTGGCGCACGTATGATTGAAGGGACCAAAACAAGGTTCCAATAGACAGCCGAAGTGTGATGTGCGTTGTCATGGCAATTGGCTCTAAACATCATGGCCAATTGTCCCCAAAACAAATGCCGCCAAGCGCACATTTCAGTACCTTGGGACCCTGGGATGGAACAAGTTAACAGCAGCCCAGAGGCATGCCAAATCCTTAGCGTGTTTTAAATCTCTCTTTTAAAATAAATTGATACTGTTTTTGTTTAGGTTTTATCATATATTCTGTTTTCTGTACATATATATACTTTTTATGGTTTGATCATTTTTTATAGTTTCTTACACTTATCTTTTAACCATTTTTAAATATATATTTTTCTTGTTTAATATCCATTTATTTGTTTTAGTTTTATACGTTGAAGGCTGTTTATGATTTTACTTCCCTTTGTATAGTCTTGTTTTAGTCCTTGTAACAGGGCCCTTATGGATAGCATCCTAATTCCCATACCAACGTGCCAAGATAAGAAGATCGGACCCTTCCTAAGATAGACGCGTCTTGGCGCTTTGTGATATCGGCCATTGGTCATGTATTTAAATCAAGTAACAGGTCTCGCCATTTAGTACAATGATCAACTAACCACTGATGACCTGGTTAAGACGATTTCCATGCGTCCTAAATTCCAATAGCAACGTCCCAAGATAAGAGGAGTGAACCTTCCTAAGACGTGTCTTAAGCGGGCCTCCCACTGTGCGATTTTTGGTACGATTGTGTGTATAGAGTCTATGACAGTCTCTGGTAATCGTACCAAATCGTACCATTTCGTAGGAAATTCGTGGCAAAAATCGCACAGTGGGAGGCCCGCTTTATATATAGTGCATTGTGAAATCGGCCCCAGAGGTCAGTGAATGATTGTAAGTTTGTCGTACTTTCATCCAGGGTGGCTAGTTTATGATAACTTGGTGTGGACTTTAGTTACTGCAAATAAAGTATGCTATCTTTAACAAACATTTATAGATGTGCCGTTGTTCCGGGAATCAATAAACACGTTTTATCTGATTTCAAATGATGTACTTTTAAAACGAAACTCTCGGAACACGTATTCGTGACTTGTAGTTCTTTTTTTCCTACCTCCATGTATTTTGTAAGCAGACTCAACGTTATGTCTAGGTGTGGATATTATTATACATTCCTTGAACGAAAACAAAATCCTTAAGCGGGCCTCCCACTGTGCGATTTTGGCTACGAAATAGGTACGATTAGCTACGAATTGGTACGATAACCAGAGACTGTCCATAGACTCTACACACAATCGTAGCAAATCGTAGCCAATCGTACCTAATTCGTAGCCAAAATCGCACAGTGGGAGGCCCGCTTTAGAAACCGAAACCCAGCTTTGAAACGTTTGGTACACCTTAGGGCGCAATGTCTTTCAAAGTTCATAGTTTTTGCCCGAGGAAGCAATGCTGTATTGGCGCTCCATAGTTAAAGGCAGGCTCGTCAGCAATGCGCGCGCGCCAAATTCGTGCCACAAAATACGCAGCTCCATAGCAAAGGCACGGAGCTGCGTATTTCGTGGCACGAATTTGGCGCGCGCGCATTGCTGACGAGCCTCTGCCTTTAATTCTTGCGATGTGCGTGGGGGAAACACACCAGACGTATCTGCAGGCAGAGTTGTAATAATTAGTTTCCATGTAGCCTCTGCGTTCGAGGCCGCTGGCAAAATTAAAATCACGCATCATGCACGCTATATCATAAAATTGGCAAAACGTTACGTTTTATCTATTCTGCCACATGAGTTCAGGGCTGCGTTCCAAACACGCGAACATTGCAAACGTTTGCATCGTTCGCCAACAACTGGTACCCGACTTTTCATAGACTAGTGCACAAAAGCACTGTAACCAGTGGCGAACGTTGGCAACGTTCGCGTGTTTGGAACGCAGCCCGGGTGATAGGCCTATATTTGCATAATATACCTTTTCTCTTGAAAATAGGCCAATAATAAAACATTTCAAAAACATTAAGCATGCATTAAACAAAAAATATAAAATAAATCATCCAACTATAGAGCTAGCAAAAAATGTGGTATTCAGTAAACCGCTGTTGTTTTTCGGGGGGCAAAATGAAATCAGTATTTTAATTAAGACAGCGATGCTGTAGTTTTGATTCTATAATGATATCCGTGCACTGCTCTGTTTGGATAACGTGTATGTAATTACAGCGCGCTGACTCCGCATTCGGAATTCTCTGGTGGCAAAAATTCAATTTTGTGCCGTGGTCGATCCGAAGACACACGGACGCGTGCATCGGCTTGCGTTATATCACGGGAGAAGTATAAATTATGTCATGCACATTAATTACAGCACTTATAATTTGTAAGCCCCGATAGGTATTATGAGCGCGGCCATTTTGCTGCATAAATAGGTACTTCCGTTGTATTTCCGTCTGTTTTTGTTTTGTTTCCTTTTTTAAGGTCGCCATATTCTTTAATTATCATGACCGTGCGTTTTGGCATGTATAGGGTAATATTATCACGCTACGTCATCAATTTTACAATGGCACGTCCTTTGGAAAATTACTGTACATGTCACGAGAAATTTTAGAAGCTTTTTTTACGATTGTGCGTGCAGTTTTTGCTAAATCTCAGCCCTTAACACCACTTTTCCGAAAAGAAAAACGCAACCTGATTGGCTAACAAAAAATCCAATATGTCAACCCGATGTATAGCTTTGCCAGTTCTGATTGGCCCATTTTGCGATCACAACCAGAAAAATGTTTGACGTAATTGCTGAATTAGGCCTAACCAATCATCACTTTGGTTGTCAGAAACGAAGGTCGATCATTGGCTGAACCATAACATTGCGTCAGAAACATGTTTCTGACGTATTGCTGAATTAACCAATCACCACTTTGGTCGTCAGAAACAAAGGACGATCATTGGTTAAACCATGTCATTACGTCAGAAAGTCACCATGGTTATAGGCGAGAAAAGAGGCGCCCGATATCCAGATTTATAATAAACAGACTGGAATTTAGCCAACTTAGTTCAAAACAAACCGCACTTGAAATGACAGTAGTATTTTTCGTCGATATAAATTTTGAAGTTGAGATCCCGAAGACCAAGAAAACGAGAAAACGAGCATTCTTCTTTTGAGTATAGATCTGCAGTTGGGAGATTTCATTGGCCGATTTGCTTTAATTCCATCACGTGAGGGTGGACAAACTTTGTGAGTTTCCCCTGGATAAAAACCACATATCCTGTTCCTTTGTTGTTGTCAAAGTATTGTCTTCATATATCCGGAAAGAACCAGGAAGAACTTAAGTTTCTTTTGAAATTATTATCTGATGCGCTCTCCTTACTATAGTGGTACAGTTTGGTACCATGCAGTGCGTGGACATGAAATGCAAATTTATCACGTTTAAATGACGTCACCTCCTACAAATTGTCACGTGCATCAGGATTTTGAGCGTAATTTTTTTTGTGACGCGCATCGGTTGCGCCGTATTTAAAACAAATTTCGAGCAACACGCGCGCGTGTTTGGAACATGTTAGGGACCATTAGAAATGATACGCGTACGGGAAACATATGCGGCTCGGAAAAATCGGGTGGTTGTATTACGATTTTGCGTGGGTATTAATCTGAAACAACACAAGTAATGAGAATTTCACATCAATATGCTCATGTACACATGCGCTCATTTCTTGAATAAACACGCAAAATTGTGATACAACCACCCGATTTTTCCGAGCCGCATACGTTTTCCGTACGCGTACCATTTCTAATGGTCCCTTTTACAAGGTGTGCGTGTGCGTACTTGATGGCGTTTAATACGCAGAGCATTTTTCTTACGAATATGGCGTCTGTGAGAGTGGTCAATCATGGAGGAAGAAATCTCCATGGGTCAATAAAGGACCAAAATTACCTCATATTATGCTGCAAGTTTCTATCCCAAACAAACAAACAAACAAACGCATGGCTTTCGTTTTAATAGTAACTAGAGGTATGACGTTTGTTGTTACAAACGCCAGGTGATCGGGGTAAATGAACATTTTGTGATGAATTTCAGACGTTGTTATCACCTGTGGAATGGCAAAAATGGAAGTTCAGCAGCCGATTTCACGAAACTTTACTCAATTGCGCAAGTCCACTTACGCCATTACTTGCGCAATAACTTATGGCGTAGGTGGACTTGCGCAATTGCGTAAAGTTTCGTGAAATCGGCTGCTGTATACACTAATCCGGTAACTAATATCTCCTCCCTGCATATCCGCCATAGCTGGGGGTTGATAGCTTGCACCGTTTTGAGATATGAATTGTTGAAATAATAATCTTTGAAATCTTGTAATGTGACACCTGTGACGACATCATGACGTCACAATTTTGTGCACAAATTGTTGAACAATATGTTGAACATCAAGTTCTTAAATGTGGCGAAGGAATCATACCAATATCTGTTGTAGTTTTCAAGATACAGCATTTTAAAACATCTCGGCTCCAAATTTGCGTAATTTGACACCACATTACGTAACCACCGTCCATGTCATGACGTCACCAATGGTATAGTCAAAAGGTCCACATGTGTGGAAACATTTTGTTCCGTAGAAATATGGTCAAATTCACTACCACTTTGAATCTATTTGCATTAAAAATCCTAAAAATTTGCACATTTTCGAAGAACTTTCGGTTTGGACCGGAAGTAGGCGTCACACAGGGGTCATGACATCGTATGATTTGTTCAGTTCATTTAGACTTATCATGTTGTGAAAGAATTGTTCAAGTATCTATAATTATAATTTAGGCAGTTTCAACCCTTTTATTTTAAAGCCCACATCGATTTAAAATCAGTGTCAATTGAAAGAGTGGTTATATATTGACTAGAAGAAATCTGTTTATTTTTTTCAAATCGGATTTTGCATTGCGAAGCTACAGTCGGTTTGGATAATTGAAAACAGGGTAAAAATTCATCGGCAGGTCAAAGGTTATCCTATGTTTTTCTTTATTTCTAATTTGGCACCGACAATGGTCACTGTGGCTTATACTTTTGGTTATATATCTTTGCTCAACTCTATCCTGGATGGCCCAAAGTTGGTACAAACAACAGTTATTAATATATGTACAAGGACAGATAATTAATTTATATTTAAAATACCTCATTTGCATAATAAATTAATAATTTATGCAAAAACGGTCAATTTTCAAGGGAAAACTCATTTTTCTCAAATTTATCTTAAGCAGGTTTGATTATTACAATGCATCTTGCATCATTTAATTAAAGTATTTACTTTAATTAAATGATGCAAGACATTGTAATAATCAAACCTGCTTAACTACAGATAATTAGTTTATATTGAAATCCCATAATTTGCATAATTTATGCAAAAATGTTGATTGTTAAGGGAACCTTATTTTTCCCCAATTAATGTTGAAAAATAGATTGATAAGAGATACTGATATAATCAAATCTGTCTATAGTCAAGATTGGGACTTGCATCAATAATTTAATTGACATAATCAATCACTGTATGTGTTAATTACCAAGCCAATACTATTTTGGAGAGGTGTGGATTGAGGGCAGCAAAAAAGAATGACAGGTAGCGCATCCACACACAAACTGTACAACTTTCCAAATTGCTTACAAAGTTACATTAAATACAAAACAGAGAAGAGAATGACGTATTATTCTTCAGAGATAAATAATTTATGTTTTGATCAAAACAAACGGATGTGGAGCCTAGAGGTTATATTTAAATCTTTACAAATAATAGTAATTACAGATGTTACTACGGGCAGGAGGCTCAACTATGGATGACGATTCTGCATCATCAAGGGACTCGTACTACCCTTTTTCATCTTCAGGCTCACTGGTGGTATGTCACAGGACGAGGACCACAGAAAAGCTGCAAAAATAATTGACAAAGAATAATATTACTCAACAAATTATTTGCCTTCATTTGTTAAGTAACAACTAAATATCTTTAATTGGTGTATCTGATATCACGTATTGTCTTTGAATGTTAATAAATTCAATATCAGTTACAAAATTGGCACACAATTTTGCACAGATTGACGTAAAACGCAGGTTTTCTAACGCTGCATCATTGCTTGTTTCACGGGAATTACGAGATCATCGCGTATGCAGTGGGCACACCACCGCCGTACGTCCCGGCCCTACACACGGCGTGGAACTCGGTCGTACGTCGGTGTGGACATTGCACGCGAGCGAAGTCTCGGATTCCTGCTCAACATGCCCTCCTAAAAGTACATTTTTGCGACAAATGGTAGGCCTTACGGACTTTTTGTCAGTATGGTAGGATTGTTTAATGTCTACTTTTGTATACATACCTTGTCGCTTGGTGATTCACGTTGATTATGGATCGCTTTATGGACGAGAAAAAATGTTTTTGATCGCAAAAGTTGCAACCCGCGGTCGATTTTGTACGCAAATGGACCCCAGGCTAGCTGGAAACATACTCTTTTCCGATGATGACGTTTCTAAGCCAACCGGCCAATCAGAACGCGCAAATCTTTACCCGAAGTGTTCCGATCTTATTTAGCCCGATTCGTTTTAGCGTTGAAGTGTGTACCACTGACACGAACTCGCCGGAAGTTGTGTGTGCCCATAGGAATGTGCAGTAACCACGGGCGCTGTGTGTGGAGTATATGGGGCTCTCTGTTTACGATAACAGAAGTAGTCCGTCTGTGGAACAGTATTACGGTTCTTGAGATATGAATTTTGAAAATAATAACCTTTGAATTTTTGTAATTTGACTCCTGATGACGTCATGATACTATACATGCTGGTGAAAGTCTGCCGTAGGGCCTATGTCTGTATCTAATTTACTAACGATTCAGCTTGGTTTGATGGGCATTGTTACTGGTAAGTGTAAAAACTGAGATTTCCGTTTTCGTTGAACTTTGACCTCCAATTGACCCCAGAAGGAAGGGTCAGATGAAAATGCCCACACAAAGAAAGTTGTAGCACAGAATGTCATCTATAAACCTGCCAAATACGAAGATCCTGGGTCACGTGGTTTTCGAGACGGAAGCATTTTAAAATATGCATATTTTGGTTTTTTGGGAGGTGTAATTTGATACTTGATGACGTCACGATGACGTCACGCTTGATGCCATCATAATATTAAACACGCTGGTGAAAGTCTGCTATAGGACCTATGCCTGTACTTAGTTTCTTAAAGATTCAGCTTGGTTTGATGGGCATTGTTGCTCAATAAGTGCAAAAATTGAGATTTTCGTTTTCGTTGAACTTTGACCTCAGATTGACCCCAGAAGGAAGGGTCAGATGAAAATGCCCACACGAAGAAAATTGTAGGCCATGATCTGATATATAAGCCTGTCAAATACGAAGATCATGGGTCACGTGGTTTTCCAGACGGAAGCATTTTAAAACATGCATATTTTGGTCATTTTTGGTTTGTAATTTGATACCTAATGACGTCACAATGACGTCACACTTGTATGCACATCTTCACATTGGGGTTGATGTTCCTACCAAGTTTTAAGTTGATAGCTTGAACCGTTTTGAAGAAAACCTCTGGAAACGTTTGAGTGGAAAAAGAAAAAAAAAAAAAAAACTAGAGGTATGACGTTTGTTGTTACAAACGCCAGGTGATCGGGCTAAATTAACATTTTGTTATGAATTTCAGACGTTGTTATCACCTGTGGAATGGCAAAAATGGAAGTTCAGCAGCCGACTTCACGAAACTTTACGCAATTGCGCAAGTCTACTTACGCCATTACTTGCGCAATAACTTATGGCGTAAGTGGACTTGCGCAATTGCGTAAAGTTTCGTGAAATGGGCTGCTGTATACACTAATCCGGTAACTAATATCTCCTCCCTGCATATCCGCCATAGCTGGGGGGTTGATAGCTTGCACCGTTTTGAGATATGAATTGTTGAAATAATAACCTTTGAAATCTTGTAATGTGACACCTGTGACGACATCATGACGTCACAATTTTGTGCACAAATTGTTGAACAATATGTTGAACATCAAGTTCTTAAATGTGGCGAAGGAATCATACCAATATCTGTTGTAGTTTTCAAGATACAGCATTTTAAAACAATTCAGCTCCAAATTTGCGTAATTTGACACCACATTACGTAACCACCGTCCATGTGATGACGTCACCAATGGTATAGTCAAAAGGTCCACATGTGTGGAAACATTTCGTCCCGTAGAAATATGGTCAAATTCACTACCACTTTGAATCTATTTGCATTCAAAATGCTAAAAAATTGCACATTTTAGAACAACTTCCGGTATGGACCGGAAGTAGGCGTCACACAGGGGTCATGACATCGTATGATTTGTTCAGTTCATTTAGACTTATCATGTTGTGAAAGAATTGTTCAAGTATCTATTACGGTACTTGAGATATGAATTTTGAAAATAATAACCTTTGATTTTTTGTAATTTGACACCTGATGACGTCATGATTACGTCACACTTGATGCCATCATGATACTGTACATGCTGGTGAAAGTCTGTCATAGGGCCTATGTCTGTATCTAATTTACTAACGATTCAGCTTGGTTTGATGGGCATTGTTACTGGTAAGTGTAAAAACTGAGATTTCCGTTTTCGTTGAACTTTGACCTCCAATTGACCCCAGAAGGAAGGGTCAGATGACAATGCCCACACAAAGAAAGTTGTAGAACAGAATGTCATCTATAAACCTGCCAAATACGAAGATCCTGGGTCACGTGGTTTTCGAGACGGAAGCATTTTAAAATATGCATATTTTGGTTTTTTGGGAGGTGTAATTTGATACTTGATGACGTCACGATGACGTCATGCTTGATGCCATCATAATATTAAACACGCTGGTGAAAGTCTGCTATAGGACCTATGCCTGTACTTAGTTTCTTAAAGATTCAGCTTGGTTTGATGGGCATTGTTGCTCAATAAGTGCAAAAATTGAGATTTTTGTTTTCGTTGAACTTTGACCTCAGATTGACCCCAGAAGGAAGGGTCAGATGAATATGCCCACACGAAGAAAATTGTAGGCCATGATCTGATATATAAGCCTGTCAAATACGAAGATCATGGGTCACGTGGTTTTCCAGACGGAAGCATTTTAAAACATGCATATTTTGGTCATTTTTGGTTTGTAATTTGATACCTAATGACGTCACAATGACGTCACACTTGTATGCACATCTTCACATTGGGGTTGATGTTCCTACCAAGTTTTAAGTTGATAGCTTGAACCGTTTTGAAGAAAACCTCTGGAAACGTTTGAGTGGAAAAAGAAGAAAAAAAAAAAAAAAAAAAAAAAAAATAAAGAAATCGTACGAGAGTAATAGGTGATCGGGCTGTTGGCCCGATCACCTAAAAAAAAACTAGAGGTATGACGTTTGTTGTTACAAACGCCAGGTGATCGGGGTAAATGAACATTTTGTGATGAATTTCAGACGTTGTTATCACCTGTGGAATGGCAAAAATGGAAGTTCAGCAGCCGATTTCACGAAACTTTACTCAATTGCGCAAGTCCACTTACGCCATTACTTGCGCAATAACTTATGGCGTAGGTGGACTTGCGCAATTGCGTAAAGTTTCGTGAAATCGGCTGCTGTATACACTAATCCGGTAACTAATATCTCCTCCCTGCATATCCGCCATAGCTGGGGGTTGATAGCTTGCACCGTTTTGAGATATGAATTGTTGAAATAATAATCTTTGAAATCTTGTAATGTGACACCTGTGACGACATCATGACGTCACAATTTTGTGCACAAATTGTTGAACAATATGTTGAACATCAAGTTCTTAAATGTGGCGAAGGAATCATACCAATATCTGTTGTAGTTTTCAAGATACAGCATTTTAAAACATCTCGGCTCCAAATTTGCGTAATTTGACACCACATTACGTAACCACCGTCCATGTCATGACGTCACCAATGGTATAGTCAAAAGGTCAACATGTGTGGAAACATTTCGTTCCGTAGAAATATGGTCAAATTCACTACCACTTTGAATCTATTTGCATTAAAAATCATAAAAATTTGCACATTTTCGAAGAACTTTCGGTTTGGACCGGAAGTAGGCGTCACACAGGGGTCATGACATCGTATGATTTGTTCAGTTCATTTAGACTTATCATGTTGTGAAAGAATTGTTCAAGTATCTATAATTATAATTTAGGCAGTTTCAACCCTTTTATTTTAAAGCCCACATCGATTTAAAATCAGTGTCAATTGAAAGAGTGGTTATTGACTAGAAGAAATCTGTTTATTTTTTTCAAATCGGATTTTGCATTGCGAAGCTACAGTCGGTTTGGATAATTGAAAACAGGGTAAAAATTCATCGGCAGGTCAAAGGTTATCCTATGTTTTTCTTTATTTCTAATTTGGCACCGACAATGGTCACTGTGGCTTATACTTTTGGTTATATATCTTTGCTCAACTCTATCCTGGATGGCCCAAAGTTGGTACAAACAACAGTTATTAATATATGTACAAGGAAAGATAATTAATTTATATTTTAAATACCTCATTTGCATAATAAATTAATAATTTATGCAAAAACGGTCAATTTTCAAGGGAAAACTCATTTTTCTCAAATTTATCTTAAGCAGGTTTGATTATTACAATGCATCTTGCATCATTTAATTAAAGTATTTACTTTAATTAAATGATGCAAGACATTGTAATAATCAAACCTGCTTAACTACAGATAATTAGTTTATATTGAAATCCCATAATTTGCATAATTTATGCAAAAATGTTGATTGTTAAGGGAACCTTATTTTTCCCCAATTAATGTTGAAAAATAGATTGATAAGAGATACTGATATAATCAAATCTGTCTATAGTCAAGATTGGGACTTGCATCAATAATTTAATTGACATAATCAATCACTGTATGTGTTAATTACCAAGCCAATACTATTTTGGAGAGGTGTGGATTGAGGGCAGCAAAAAAGAATGACAGGTAGCGCATCCATACACAAACTGTACAACTTTCCAAATTGCTTTACAAAACAGAGAAGAGAATGACGTATTATTCTTCAGAGATAAATAATTTATGTTTTGATCAAAACAAACGGATGTGGAGCCTAGAGGTTATATTTAAATCTTTACAAATAATAGTAATTACAGATGTTACTACGGGCAGGAGGCTCAACTATGGATGACGATTCTGCATCATCAAGGGACTCGTACTACCCTTTTTCATCTTCAGGCTCACTGGTGGTATGTCACAGGACGAGGACCACAGAAAAGCTGCAAAAATAATTGACAAAGAATAATATTACTCAACAAATTATTTGCCTTCATTTGTTAAGTAACAACTAAATATCTTTAATTGGTGTATCTGATATCACGTATTGTCTTTGAATGTTAATAAATTCAATATCAGTTACAAAATTGGCACACAATTTTGCACAGATTGACGTAAAACGCAGGTTTTCTAACGCTGCATCATTGCTTGTTTCACGGGAATTACGAGATCATCGCGTATGCAGTGGGCACACCACCGCCGTACGTCCCGGCCCTACACACGGCGTGGAACTCGGTCGTACGTCGGTGTGGACATTGCACGCGAGCGAAGTCTCGGATTCCTGCTCAACATGCCCTCCTAAAAGTACATTTTTGCGACAAATGGTAGGCCTTACGGACTTTTTGTCAGTATGGTAGGATTGTTTAATGTCTACTTTTGTATACATACCTTGTCGCTTGGTGATTCACGTTGATTATGGATCGCTTTATGGACGAGAAAAAATGTTTTTGATCGCAAATGTTGCAACCCGCGGTCGATTTTGTACGCGAATGGACCCCAGGCTAGCTGGAAACATACTCTTTTCCGATGATGACGTTTCTAAGCCAACCGGCCAATCAGAACGCGCAAATCTTTACCCGAAGTGTTCCGATCTTATTTAGCCCGATTCGTTTTAGCGTTGAAGTGTGTACCACTGACACGAACTCGCCGGAAGTTGTGTGTGCCCATAGGAATGTGCAGTAACCACGGGCGCTGTGTGTGGAGTATATGGGGCTCTCTGTTTACGATAACAGAAGTAGTCCGTCTGTGGAACAGTATTACGGTTCTTGAGATATGAATTTTGAAAATAATAACCTTTGAATTTTTGTAATTTGACACCTGATGACGTCATGATACTATACATGCTGGTGAAAGTCTGCCGTAGGGCCTATGTCTGTATCTAATTTACTAACGATTCAGCTTGGTTTGATGGGTATTGTTACTGGTAAGTGTAAAAACTGAGATTTCCGTTTTCGTTGAACTTTGACCTCCAATTGACCCCAGAAGGAAGGGTCAGATGAAAATGCCCACACAAAGAAAGTTGTAGCACAGAATGTCATCTATAAACCTGCCAAATACGAAGATCCTGGGTCACGTGGTTTTCGAGACGGAAGCATTTTAAAATATGCATATTTTGGTTTTTTGGGAGGTGTAATTTGATACTTGATGACGTCACGATGACGTCACGCTTGATGCCATCATAATATTAAACACGCTGGTGAAAGTCTGCTATAGGACCTATGCCTGTACTTAGTTTCTTAAAGATTCAGCTTGGTTTGATGGGCATTGTTGCTCAATAAGTGCAAAAATTGAGATTTTCGTTTTCGTTGAACTTTGACCTCAGATTGACCACAGAAGGAAGGGTCAGATGAAAATGCCCACACGAAGAAAATTGTAGGCCATGATCTGATATATAAGCCTGTCAAATACGAAGATCATGGGTCACGTGGTTTTCCAGACGGAAGCATTTTAAAACATGCATATTTTGGTCATTTTTGGTTTGTAATTTGATACCTAATGACGTCACAATGACGTCACACTTGTATGCACATCTTCACATTGGGGTTGATGTTCCTACCAAGTTTTAAGTTGATAGCTTGAACCGTTTTGAAGAAAACCTCTGGAAACGTTTGAGTGGAAAAAGAAAAAAAAAAAAAAAAAAAAAAAAAACTAGAGGTATGACGTTTGTTGTTACAAACGCCAGGTGATCGGGTTAAATGAACATTTTGTGATGAATTTCAGACGTTGTTATCACCTGTGGAATGGCAAAAATGGAAGTTCAGCAGCCGATTTCACGAAACTTTACGCAATTGCGCAAGTCCACTTACGCCATTACTTGCGCAATAACTTATGGCGTAAGTGGACTTGCGCAATTGCGTAAAGTTTCGTGAAATCGGCTGCTGTATACACTAATCCGGTAACTAATATCTCCTCCCTGCATATCCGCCATAGCTGGGGGTTGATAGCTTGCACCGTTTTGAGATATGAATTGTTGAAATAATAACCTTTGAAATCTTGTAATGTGACACCTGTGACGACATCATGACGTCACAATTTTGTGCACAAATTGTTCAACAATTTGATAAACATCAAGTTCTTAAATGTGGCGAAAGAATCATGCAAATATCTGCTGTAGTTCTCAAGATACAGCATTTTAAAACATCTCAGCTCCAAATTTGCGTGATTTGACACCACATTACGTAACCACCGTCCATGTAATGACGTCACCAATGGTATAGTCAAAAGGTCCACATGTGTGGAAACATTTCGTTCCGTAGAAATATGGTCAAATTCACTACCACTTTGAATCTATTTGCATTCAAAATGCTAAAAAATTGCACATTTTCGAACAACTTCCGGTTTGGACCGGAAGTAGGCGTCACACAGGGGTCATGACATCGTATGATTTGTTCAGTTCATTTAGACTTATCATGTTGTGAAAGAATTGTTCAAGTATCTATTACGGTTCTTGAGATATGAATTTTGAAAATAATAACCTTTGAATTTTTGTAATTTGACACCTGTGACGATATCATGACGTCACAATGTTGTGCACAAATTGTTCAACAATTTGATAAACATCAAGTTCTTAGATGTGGCGAAAGAATCATGCAAATATCTGCTGTAGTTCTCAAGATACAGCATTTTAAAACAATTCAGCTCCAAATTTGCGTATTTTGACGCCACATTACGTAACCACCGTCTATGTGATGACGTCACAAATGGTATAGTCAAAAAGTCTACATGTGTGGAAACATTTCGTTCCGTAGAAATATGGTCAAATTCACTACCACTTTGAATCTATTTGCATTCAAAACGCTTACAAAATGCACATTTTCGAACAACTTCCGGTTTGGACCGGAAGTAGGCGTCACACAGGGGTCATGACATCGTATGATTTGTTCAGTTCATTTAGACTTATCATGTTGTGAAAGAATTGTTCAAGTATCTATTACGGTTCTTGAGATATGAATTTTGGAAATAATAACCTTTGAATTTTTGTAATTTGACACCTGATGACGTCATGATTACGTCACACTTGATGCCATCGTGATACTATACATTCTGGTGAAAGTCTGCCGTAGGGCCTATGTCTGTATCTAATTTATTAACGATTCAGCTTGGTTTGATAGGCATTGTTGCTGGTAAGTGTAAAAACTGAGATTCTCAGTTTCGTTGAACTTTGACCTCCAATTGACTCCAGAAGGAAGGGTCAGATGAAAATGCCCACACAAAGAAAATTGTAGCACAGAATGTCATCTGTAAACCTGCCAAATACGAAGATCCTGGGTCACGTGGTTTTCAAGACGGAAGCATTTTAAAATATGCATATTTTGTTTTTTTGGGGGGTGTAATTTGATACTTGATGACGTCACGATGACGTCACGCTTGATGCCATCATAATATTATACACGCTGGTGAAAGTCTGCCATAGGACCTATGCCTGTACTTAGTTACTTAAAGATTCAGCTTGGTTTGATGGGCATTGTTGCTCAATAAGTGCAAAAATTGCGATTTTCGTTTTCGTTGAACTTTGACCTCAGATTGACCCCAGAAGGAAGGGTCAGATGAAAATGCCCACACGAAGAAAATCGTAGGCCATGATCTTATCTATAAGCCTGCTAAATACGAAAATCATGGGTCACGTGGTTTTCCAGACGGAAGCATTTTAAAACATGCATATTTTAGTCATTTTTGGGTTGTAATTTGATACCCAATGACGTCACAATGACGTCACCCTTGTATGCACACCTTCACATTGGGGTTGATGTTCCTACAAAGTTTCAAGTTGATAGCTTGAACCGTTTTGAAGAAAAGCTCTGGAAACGTTTGAGTGGAAAAAGAAAAAGAAAAAGAAAAAAAAAACTAGAGCTTCGCGTTTGTGTTTTTTACAAACGCAAGGTGATCGGGTGACAAACATTGAAATGATGATGACGACACAGTTTTGAGATTGTTTGAAAACTTGAGTTGTTTGATGTTGAAAAAGTATTGGAATTCTCAAGACATGACTCTGACTATTCAACGCTAAAATTGTGTATCTGATGACGTCATAATTGTCAATCTCATCATAACGTTACTATTGTGTGCATAGATTGTTCAAGTATCTACTGAAGAACAAGTTTTGACATGTAGGCCTAGGCTTATGTGGTGAAAGAATCTTTTCAATATCTATTACAGTTCTAAAGATTTTTTTTCATTTGAGATCATATTACTGTAGTATATCGCCGTGTGGGGAGTTGGGGTTCAATTGCATCTAGAATAAACTGACGCTCCAGTCAACTTGAGTTGCGGTCGACCATGTCCATTTTATTTCCAACACAGCAACGATTTCCAGCATGTCACATTCACAGTTTTCGGGGAGAAGACATATTTACTCTGGTTCGCCGACTAAGGCTAGCCGTACATACCATGATTACACCCAAGATACAACAGATAAGTCACCAAAAGTAAATTTCCTTGTGCTATCAAGTTTTCATTCAACTTTCCTGGCGATGATGCCACGTAAACTAGCAGTTTTATATCTTCAAAAGTCCAATTTTCTCGGTTGTTAATCAATCCCTGCTTATTATTTCTCGTCTGTCTGACTTATTCACTACTCGCGCACGTACGTTTATATCATTGGCCGTGTGGCCCAGACATCCTCCCTAAAAAGATACATTATGACCTCTGACCCGAGACAGGCTGCCTAGATACAAGTTCTATTACTAGAAGTCGAGCACTATATATGGGCGCAAATCGTCAGATTAGTGGAGGCTTGGCATAGGGCCCTCAAACGACTGAGTTAGCTTAATTATCAAGGGACTCAACAAATAATTTCTCCACATTACGTAACCACCGTGCACGTGATGACGTCATCAGTGGTATATATGTAGTCATAAAGTCCACATGTGAGGGAACATTTCGTTCCGTAGAACTATGGTCAAATTCCCTACCACTTTGGCTCTATTTGCATTCAAAATGCTAAAAAAGTGTACATTTTCGAACCTCTTCCGGTTTGGACCGGAGGTTTGGGTCACACAGGGGTCATGCCATTGTATGATTTGTTCAGTTCATTGCGACCTATCATGCTGTGAAAGAATTGTTTAAGTATCTATTACGATTCTTGAGATATGAATTTTTAAAATAATAACCATTTAATTTTTGTAATTTGACACCTGTGACGATATCATGACGTCACAATGTTGTGCACAAATTGTTCAACAATTTAATAACCATCAAGTTCTTAAATGTGACGAAAGAATCATGCAAATATCTGCTGTAGTTCTCAAGATACAGCATTTTTGAACAATTCAGCTCCAAATTATTTGGAGTATTTTGACACCACATTACGTAACTACCGTCCATGTGATGACGCCACCAATGGTATAGTCAAAAAGTCCACATGTGAGGGAACATTTCGTTCCGTAGAACTATGGTCAAATTCCCTACCACTTTGGCTCTATTTGCATTCAAAATGCTAAAAAAGTGTACATTTTCGAACCTCTTCCGGTTTGGACCGGAGGTTTGGGTCACACAGGGGTCATGCCATTGTATGATTTGTTCAGTTCATTGCGACCTATCATGCTGTGAAAGAATTGTTTAAGTATCTATTACGATTCTTGAGATATGAATTTTTGAAATAATAACCATTTAATTTTTGTAATTTGACACCTGTGACGATATCATGACGTCACAATGTTGTGCACAAATTGTTCAACAATTTAATAACCATCAAGTTCTTAAATGTGACGAAAGAATCATGCAAATATCTGCTGTAGTTCTCAAGATACAGCATTTTTAAACAATTCAGCTCCAAATTATTTGGAGTATTTTGACACCACATTACGTAACTACCGTCCATGTGATGACGCCACCAATGGTATAGTCAAAAAGTCCACATGTGAGGGAACATTTCGTTCCGTAGAACTATGGTCAAATTCCCTACCACTTTGGCTCTATTTGCATTCAAAATGCTAAAAAAGTGTACATTTTCGAACCTCTTCCGGTTTGGACCGGAGGTTTGGGTCACACAGGGGTCATGCCATTGTATGATTTGTTCAGTTCATTGCGACCTATCATGCTGTGAAAGAATTGTTTAAGTATCTATTACGATTCTTGAGATATGAATTTTTGAAATAATAACCATTTAATTTTTGTAATTTGACACCTGTGACGATATCATGACGTCACAATGTTGTGCACAAATTGTTCAACAATTTAATAACCATCAAGTTCTTAAATGTGACGAAAGAATCATGCAAATATCTGCTGTAGTTCTCAAGATACAGCATTTTTAAACAATTCAGCTCCAAATTATTTGGAGTATTTTGACACCACATTACGTAACTACCGTCCATGTGATGACGCCACCAATGGTATAGTCAAAAAGTCCACATGTGTGGAAACATTTCGTTCCGTAGAAATATGGTCAAATTCACTACCACTTTGAATCTATTTGCATTCAAAACGCTTTAAAAAATGCACATTTTCAAACAACTTCCGGTTTGGACCGGAAGTAGGCGTCACACAGGGGTCATGACATCGTATGATTTGTTCAGTTCATTTAGACTTATCATGTTGTGAAAGAATTGTTCAAGTATCTATTACGGTTCTTGAGATATGAATTTTGGAAATAATAACCTTTGAATTTTTGTAATTTGATACCTGATGACGTCATGATTACGTCACACTTGATGCCATCATGATACTATACATTCTGGTGAAAGTCTGCCGTAGGGCCTATGTCTGTATCTAATTTACTAACGATTCAGCTTGGTTTGATGGGCATTGTTGCTGGTAAGTGTAAAAACTGAGATTCTCAGTTTCGTTGAACTTTGACCTCCATTTGACCCCAGAAGGAAGGGTCATATGAAAATGCCCACACAAAGAAAATTGTAGCACAGAATGTCAACTATAAACCTGCCAAATACGAAGATCCTGGGTCACGTGGTTTTCAAGACGGAAGCATTTTAAAATATGCATATTTTGGTTTTTTGGGGGGTGTAATTTGATACTTGATGACGTCACGATGACGTCACGCTTGATGCCATCATAATATTATACACGCTGGTGAAAGTCTGCCATAGGACCTATACCTGTACTTAGTTTGTTAAAGATTCAGCTTGGTTTGATGGGCATTGTTGCTCAATAAGTGCAAAATTTGAGATTTTCGTTTTCGTTGAACTTTGACCTCAAATTGACCCCAGAAGGAAGGGTCAGATGAGAATGCCCACACGAAGAAAATTGTTGGCCATGATCTGATATATAAGCCTGCCAAATACGAAGATCATGAGTCACGTGGTTTTCCAGACGGAAGCATTTTAAAACATGCATATTTTGGTCATTTTTTTGTTGTAATTTGATACCCGATGACGTCACGGTGACGTCACACTTGTATGCACACCTTCACATTGGGGTTGATGTTCCTACCAAGTTTCAAGTTGATAGCTTGAACCGTTTCGAAGAAAAGCTCTGGAAACATTTGAGTGGAAAAAGAAGAAAAAAAAAAAACTAGAGCTTCGCGTTTGTGTTTTTACAAACGCAAGGTGATCGGGTGACAAAAACATTGAAATGATGATGACGACACAGTTTTGAGATTGTTTGAAAACTTGAGTTGTTTGATGTTGAAAAGGTATTGGAATTCTTAAGACATGACTCTGACTATTCAACGCTAAAATTGTACTACTAGGTTTTCAGGCCAAAATTTATTCCTTGCCCCAAACACCCAAACTATATATCAAATGAAAGGTCTTGATGACAGAAATACAATGCTCTTTAAATGAAGAAAATCGGACAAGTACTTTTTGGAGATATCCTGTTATATGTATTAAAATATCTATAATTCGATGAAGCCGGACCATACATTCACTGCGTATACCCCACAATGGCCCCAAAACGACATAATTTAAATGATTTTAGTAACATAAATCAGTATAACCTCTGCTATAATTGAAGTATTCTCATAAAACTTTCTGCATAAGGGTAATGTGGTATGGTCTTTCAGAAAAAGTATAAATTATTTTAATAAAATGAATGGTTGCCATGGAAACAAGCATTTTATTTTAATAAAATTAATGGTTGCCATGGAAACAAGCACATTTTCTCCAAAGAAAACAATATAATTTGACGTCTCCACAAACTTCAGATGAAATAACAGTTACTGGCAATGATATAGCTGAACAAGTGATAAATAAAGGCCAGTAACATTATTTGAGGTATTGTATTACTCATCTTCAAGGTCAAAAGTCAATTTAAAGAAGTGGAGGATGCGGATGCTAGTGTGATACTCCGAGGTGGAGGGTTTTCCTGGTTTTCTTCTGGCTCGGCCATAGTCTTTAATATTGATACTGGAAGTAGAGACAACAGGATAGTTTATTAAGTACAGACAACAGGATAGTTTATTATACCATGCCCTCACTTAAGATTTAGTTAACTTTCTCCTTTTTTTTTTCCTTTTCTTTTTTTAATGACCTGACTGAAACAATTAGGGCGGCTATGAGTATGACTTTTAAAAACTTGTAAGTTGTAGGCCTATTCTCTTTAATACTTAAAGTTTGGTTTGTATTTATTGTTTTAATTGTATTTACAGCTGATATAGTGAACAAAATAAAACATATCAATTCGACAACCAAAAAAAAAATTCAATTTGAATTTTGATTACTTAGATCTGCCCCTCCAGGAATGCGAAAAAAAATACCTCTAGTAATAATGGTATCGCCCAAAAAAAGGCATTGTGCATCCTATGTACGAACTACGATTGTACCATTTGTTTTAAATATGGGGAGGGTTATACCTTCCTTTCAAAATTGAACGGACAGGAGGCCTAAAAAAATCGGCTAATTGTAATTCTGACGTCCCTAGAAATATATCCTGCATATATGTGAGATGTGTATTTTGTTATAAAATTACCAAAACAGCATGATTTTAAGACTTAGTGGTTGACACAACCAGATTCCAACGACCGGGGTCACGCCATGCATCACGCCGTGCTTTCACGGGCGAGTGCCCCATTCAATAGGCCAACACACACACGCACATGTAGGCGTTCGTTTCTATCAAAAGAGCTTTTGAAAGGGTATAGAAAATACGCTCTCCGTAAAAAAATAAACACATTTAACATTCCAAACTCGCACAAATAATTGTTAAGACATGTAAAATTCATTCAGTGAAACCTCCTACCTTTCAAAATGAAGATTTCACCTCAAGAAATTGAGTTTACTTTTCCCCTTTTCGTAACTTCGGTTGTAGACCACCTACCGATAACGAGGACGCAATGACGAGTACAGTACCCCTTCAGCTAATTCAGGGAAACCATTTTCATGTACGTCACAAGTATTCGGATCCGCGGAAAGCACCCGAAGTGCATGCGCGCCCAGCCGAGCGACAATTTTTATGGGCCGAATACTCGCGATCGCAACGCTTCGGGAAAAGCTGGTCGGGGCGAGAGTAGTTCATTCATAAAAGCCTGGGCTGTCGGTCATACCTCCGACGGCTGTTTTATGTACGTTAGTGAATGACTGAAACTCTAAGCTTTCTAATGAACTGTTGCTCGTTAGATTTGGACAGGTAAAAGTGGATGAATTTTTGAGATGAAAAATAGTAAGATTTTGGTGCGGGCTGTGCGCTGTGTGTGCAGAGGGCTTCAGTCTCGTACAATTGAACTGAAAAACTGATGACGTCATCATTGTCAATCTCATCATAACGTTACTATTGTGTGCACAGATTGTTAAAGTATCTACTGAAGAACAAGTTTTGACATGTAGGCCTAGGCCTATATGTGGTGAAAAAATCTTTACAATATCTATTACAGTTCTGAAGATTTTGTCATTTGAGATCATATTACTGTAGTATATCGCCGTGTGGGGAGTTGGGGTTCAATTGCATCTAGAATAAACTGACGCTCCAGTCAACTTGAGTTGCGGTCCACCATGTTTATTTTATTTCCAACACAGCAACGATTTCCAGCATGTCACATTCACAGTTTTCGGGGAGAAGACATATTTACTCTGGTCCGCCGACTAAGGCTAGCCGTACATAATTACACCCAAGATACAACAGCTAAGTCACCAAAAGTAAATGTCCTTGTGCTATCTAGTGTTTATTCAACTTTCCTGGCGATGATGCCACGGAAACTAGCAGTTTTACATCTTCAAAAGTCCAATTTTCTCGGTTGTAAATCAAGCCCTGCTTATTATGTCTCGTCTGTCTGACTTATTCACTACTCGCGCACATACGTGTATATCATTGGCCGTGTATCCCAGACATCCACCTTTAAAAGATACATAAATGACCTCTGACCCGAGACAGGCGCCTAGATACAAGTTCTATATTATTAGAAGTCGAGCACTATATATGGGCGCAAATCGTCAGATTAGTGGAGGCTTGGCATAGCGCCCTCAAACGACTGAGTTAGCTTAATTATCAAGGGACCCAACAAATAATTTCTCCACATTACGTAACCACCGTGCACGTGATGACGTCATCAGTGGTATATATGTAGTCATAAAGTCCACATGTGAGGGAACATTTCGTTCCGTAGAACTATGGTCAAATTCCCTACCACTTTGGCTCTATTTGCATTCAAAGTGCTAAAAAAGTGTACATTTTCGAACCTCTTCCGGTATGGACCGGAGGTTTGGGTCACACAGGGGTCATGTCATTGTATGATTTGTTCAGTTCATTGCGACCTATCATGCTGTGAAAGAATTGTTCAAGTATCTATTACGATTCTTGAGATATGAATTTTTGAAATAATAACCATTTCATTTTTGTAATTTGACACCTGTGACGATATCATGACGTCACAATGTTGTGCACAAATTGTTCAACAATTTGATAAACGTCAAGTTCTTAAATGTGGCGAAAGAATCATGCAAATATCTGCTGTAGTTCTCAAGATACAGCATTTTTAAACAATTCAGCTCCAAATTTGCGTATTTTGACACCACATTACGTAACTACCGTCCATGTGATGACGCCACCAATGGTATAGTCAAAAAGTCCACATGTGTGGAAACATTTCGTTCCGTAGAAATATGGTCAAATTCACTACCACTTTGAATCTATTTGCATTCAAAACGCTTTAAAAAATGCACATTTTCAAACAACTTCCGGTTTGGACCGGAAGTAGGCGTCACACAGGGGTCATGACATCGTATGATTTGTTCAGTTCATTTAGACTTATCATGTTGTGAAAGAATTGTTCAAGTATCTATTACGGTTCTTGAGATATGAATTTTGGAAATAATAACCTTTGAATTTTTGTAATTTGATACCTGATGACGTCATGATTACGTCACACTTGATGCCATCATGATACTATACATTCTGGTGAAAGTCTGCCGTAGGGCCTATGTCTGTATCTAATTTACTAACGATTCAGCTTGGTTTGATGGGCATTGTTGCTGGTAAGTGTAAAAACTGAGATTCTCAGTTTCGTTGAACTTTGACCTCCATTTGACCCAAGAAGGAAGGGTCATATGAAAATGCCCACACAAAGAAAATTGTAGCACAGAATGTCATCTATAAACCTGCCAAATACGAAGATTCTGGGTCACGTGGTTTTCAAGACGGAAGCATTTTAAAATATGCATATTTTGGTTTTTTGGGGGGTGTAATTTGATACTTGATGACGTCACGATGACGTCACGCTTGATGCCATTATAATATTATACACGCTGGTGAAAGTCTGCCATAGGACCTATGCCTGTACTTAGTTTGTTAAAGATTCAGCTTGGTTTGATGGGCATTGTTGCTCAATAAGTGCAAAAATTGAGATTTTCGTTTTCGTTGAACTTTGACCTCAAATTGACCCCAGAAGGAAGGGTCAGATGAAAATGCCCACACGAAGAAAATTGTTGGCCATGATCTGATATATAAGCCTGCCAAATACGAAGATCATGAGTCACGTGGTTTTCCAGACGGAAGCATTTTAAAACATGCATATTTTGGTCATTTTTTTGTTGTAATTTGATACCCGATGACGTCACAGTGACGTCACACTTGTATGCACACCTTCACATTGGGGTTGATGTTCCTACCAAGTTTCAAGTTGATAGCTTGAACCGTTTCGAAGAAAAGCTCTGGAAACGTTTGAGTGGAAAAAGAAGAAAAAAAAAAAAAAAAAAAAAAGACAAAGAAATCGTACGATATCAATAGGTGATCGGGTTGAGCCCGATCACCTAAAAAGACAAAGAAATCGTACGATATCAATAGGTGATCGGGTTGAGCCCGATCACCTAAAAAAAAAAAAAAAAAGACAAAGAAATCGTACGAGAGTAATAGGTGATCGGGCTGTTGGCCCGATCACCTAATAAAGAAATCGTACAAGAGCAATAGGTGATCGGGCTGTTGGCCCGATCACCTAAATAAAGAAATCGTACGAGAGCAATAGGTGATCGGGCTGTTGGCCCGATCACCTAATAATAGCAATCTTGTATAGCATCAAATGCCAGGGCCTCTAGACACTTTACATTATAAAAACAAAACCAAAGCGATAACATACATGTAGGCCTACATTGGATAAAAAAAGATTAAACGTTAAAACCATGAAGAGCATCGTCAAGGCACGCCATTTTCATGACACAAATGCGTAGCATTAAAATCACTAGATAAAAACACAATCTTGTTCAAGAAAACAAACTCTAAACCATATTTCTCCCCCAAAACGTCTGGGAAATCAAACATGTTCAGTTCTGTCATGTTTGTTTCCCCATCTCATTTTATTTTCATATAAAATATCAAGTTTCTTTCGAATCTAATTTTGCCGTGAAGTCAGTGCTTTTAAAACCATTCGGCCAACCAAACATCATATCAAAATGTAATATGTTTTCCCTTTCTTTCCGTCACCATGGAAACAAAGTCATTTTCTTGCATGACAGCACGTTCTCATCGAGATAGATTATTTCTGGCATTTACTAATGCAGTTCGTGCGCGTACGCGCAGTGTGCCCCTTGAGCAGTTGAATTAGCCAGTGACACGTGATAGGAAATGGACCAATGAGAATCAGCCTCATGAATATGTATGAGTATGGTAATACTTAGCCTACTACAAACCCAAATGACAAACATAAGATCATAGGATTCCTATCTTCGCGATCACAGATCCTAAAATCAATATTTTGATTAAAATGATACATTTTTTTTCTTGATATGATTTCAGCTTGGGACAGAATTTCCTTTGAGTCCTGCAGAAGACCCACAATACGTGATTCCAGTCGTCAAAAGGCCGCGCAAACTTGGCCTCTGTCTTTGCCTAAGTGCAATCCTCCTGACCATTCTACTGATCATTGGATTGGCTTTCGCGCTGTTTATAGGCCATCACTCCAACAGGGTTAGTAAATAATTTGAATATATGATTATTCATTACCTAACCACGCCTCCTCTTTATGCAATAACACACATACTGTTTGTATGCCACAACAAGGTTTGCAAATAATTATTGAATAACTATGAATATTCATGAATTTAATCAATATTCCTGGAGCATTTTAAGGGTTTATATATACACATCTTCAGCAATTAGGTGTAATTTCTTCAAATAAAATTTTAAAATTGATGATTCCAGCAACTTTTGTGCTGACGAAAAATATGAATATTCATTATTTATGGTCCCTCCTCTTCATAATTAAAGTAATTTATTCAAAACATTTACATGTGTAATTATTTGGCCTGGTAGTTATTTTATCTGCATTCCGGAAAATACTGTCTCCAAATTCGGCCACAACTCATCAATTTCAAAATAATCTTCCACAATTTTGACTATAATTTTGGTAAAAATGTTTGGTTTTTTATTATTTTTCTTAGTACCAGTTCCGCTGTGGCGTAGGATATGACTTCCCCAACTATGATGCTCATGTAAGTGAAGAAAATACATGTAGAACCATTTTTTTAAAAACGTTATCAGTTATTTCTTGCTATATGTTCTAGTTAAAATGAAAGTGATTCGAGACCATGGAAATTGAACCATGGGAATTGAACCATGGAAATTAAATCATGGAAATTGAACTATGGGAATTGAACCATGGAAATTGAACCATGGGAGACAAAGGTATTTCCTCGAAAATATGGTCTGTGTAGCCAAAATCCCCCTTTACTGTAGACTTGAGGTCAAGTCTCTAGACAGTCGTATTTGGTCCGTCTGACGCCCATAATCCCCACACGCCACAGTCGTTGTTATGAATAGTACCTGTCTGGAGGTCGATTAGACTTGTTCCCAGTCCATACACGACTACGCTGCTGCCGTTTACGAAACAACCGGTCTAGTTACAGACTTGACCTCAAGTCTACCTTTACTGTGGAAACCCATTTACAAATTTAAAGGAAATTGGTCCAGATGAAGTCAATATTTCCATTATATCGATGTCACATGTTCATGCAAATTGGACTGTACCATTCTATTTGCAGGGTGGTCCCAGGCCAGATAATACTCTGCAGGAGGACATTGAAGTGGACCCGTATGAAGGATACGAGCAAATCGAAATTCCTGAACAGGACTCCTTTGAAAGACTCACCATTCTGCATGATTTTACTATTGTAGGTATATCCCCTTTGCACGGGCGGCCATGACAGGGGGCAGTCACATTATGTCCCCATACGTCATGCATGAGTAGGCACTCTATGGATCTGTTTGTCACATCATTTAAATATGCAAACTTTCCCCCTGTCATGGCCGCCGGTGCAAATGCTCTATTGTAATGCACTGGGTTAAATTTTGATATAAAATATACAATATAAAAACTGTATGGTGTCACCGATAAGGGTCGTGTTTTGGCAATCATGAACAGAAAAATATTAAACAAAGAAACATATAGGTTAAGCTATCATCTGCAAGATGAAACTTTTACAGATTCCTAGAATAAGGGCATAATATCTAAAGAAGAATGTTGGTAAACTAGCCTGCAGAAATTTCAGCTATACATAGATGCATCAATGCTTCAGAAAATGTGCATGGTTTTTGTGTTAATTGTATGGTAAAAAGTGCGTGTGCGCAAACATTTTATTAAAAAACACATTTCCACTCCTGTCTGCTTAAAAAGCTTGACTATGCTAGTAATTTGACTGCACACCCGTTTAAGCTAACTTTAATTCTCAACAATACTTGTGGGGTCAGGCCATGTGATCTAGTGCACCGAACTCGTTCCTGTGCCAGGTACTGGAATGTGGGTTTGAATCCTGGCCATGCATGCATGACAGGTTGTGACACTTGTGCCCTTAAGCAAGGCACTTTACCATGCTTCCTCAAAATAGGGGCAGAGGCAACTTGGTTGTCTCGATGCAGACTAGTTACCCCTCCCAGCCCCACTTGTATCGTAAAGAGACTGGTAAACCTGGTCTTGTTTCTCTGTAATCGACTTTGGTGGCCATAATTACCTCGAGTGGACTGAGCCTAGATCCCTATAGATTGGTTCGCTTATTGCGAACATATAGGGATCGGTAAAGGGCAGCCATGACGGGCAGAATTCTGCCCGTCACGTGGTTATTGTTATTTTATTTTGTTTAGTAAGTGCGCAGATTTTGCATTGACATTTGTAACTTGGCCGTGTGTGTCGAACATATCCAATTATGTAAACAAAGTACATTGCCTAAAGCAAAGGGCTTGGCCAATTTTTAAATATAAAAAACACAATGCGCACGCGCAAAGACGACCAATTACAGATCAAGATGAAGCGCCCTTTACCTGTCCTTATATTCTCCTGTGTGGAATATGTGGACGGGAACCAGTCTAGACTGAGCCTTGCACTGAGAGACTTGCATAAAAAAGAAAAAAAAACCTTCAAATTCATTAAAATCATTTCTTACCTCTGTGATATAATCTCTTTCAGAACATGACCGCGTACAGGCTGCACCACACCCAAGTCTGCTACATAACTTCGCTGGACAAAACCATCGTGATGGGACCTCAAGAGTTTGTTGAACATGCCTTGGAGGTAGGTCAACGACCTCGCATGACACCTAGGTCAACGACCTCGCATGACACCTAGGTCAACGACCTCGCAAGACACCTAGGTCAATGACCTTGCACGACACCTAGGTCAACGACCTCGCATGACACCTGATGGGTCAAACAAATCACCCACAAACACTCAAACTATGTTTGATCAATTATATCAAATCATATAGAATTAATTATATGGAATAATTTTATATGAATAATGCTACTACAAGCTGGATGATTACGAAATCATCAATTAAATGATTGATTAACTCCTGTTTTTATAAAAAGTTCCTGTTCTGGCAGTTACTCTATTAATTAAGCCCGATTCCCCAGGGCTTTAATAAGAGCCTGAACTGTAAATACTAAGGTGTGATGTCATTTACCAGAGTAACTGGGTCTATACATTCATGGGTTATCTGAAACATCTTGCTAAAGCGCAGGAAAACAGTTCACTGGTTTTAGTGTAGACCCGGCCAGTATTAACCTTGCCAGCACATCACAAAGGATGACGTTTTCATTTTAGTGCTCTATAGACTGATCCAGTAAGCCCCACCTACGTAGAAACGCGTCTAGCAACATCAAAGTATACAGGATCACCATTGTCCTTCAGAATGATAGGTTGGTGGAAATTTCAGGGGCGGGGCTTTAAGGTATTTTCTCTTCGTTGTCACTTCAGAACCCTAATTTCCTGACTGAACATTACGAGACGGTTCATGAGACCTACCGAGTGATCATGCCCAAGTTGTCCTCAGTCAGCAGTGGCTATGGCTACTATATCCCCATCCTGTGCGGCTACGTGGACTCCTATAAGATCGAGAAAATACCAGTGAATGAGCTTGAGGCTTGGGAGGAACATTGGGAAGATAACGATGATGACAATGATGATCATCATGATGACGATGATAATACACATCTGCCTGCGCCACCAAGACCAGTACATCGTCGACGACGCGGTAAGGTTTTACCCATGAGTCCTCAAAACTGCCCTGCATCTTTCTCCTCAAAGCACCTAAAACTGCTCTGCAGCTTTATCCTCAAAGTGCCCAAAACCACCATGCAGCTTTCTCCTCAAAGTACCCAAAACCGCTCTGCAGCTTTCTCCTCAAAGCACCCAAAACCACCCTGCAGCTTTCCCTTAAAACGCCAAAAACTGCCCTGCAGCTTTCTCATCAAAGCGCCCAAAACCACCCTGCAGCTTTCTCATCAAAGCGCCCAAAACCGCCCTGCATGCTTTCTCATCAAAGCGCCCAGAACCACCCTGCAGCTTTCTCATCAAAGCGCCCAAAACCACCCTGCAGCTTTCTCCTCAAAACGCCCAAACCGCGCAGCAGCTCCCCCCCCCTCCCCCCACCCCCAAAGCGCCCAAACCTACCTACAGCTTTCTCCTAAAAGCGCCCCCAGACCACCAGGAATTTCTTCAGTGAAATTCAAGTTTCTGCAAACACACCCTCGATAACTGATAGGCATGTACTCATAGCTTGACTCATCCTCTTTCAAATCTTGTGTTCAGTAATGGTGGCTGCTATTGGTTATTGACCTTGACAAGGAACATTACTTAACATTTATACCAGAAAGCTCCAAGGGGTAATAACAAATTACTTGTTATACTAGTGATGCTATTTGGTTAAAGATAGATTATAAACGGCGTTATCTCCATGTGTGATTAAGGACGTGTATGATAAAAACCAACCCGTGTATAAGTTAGCTCAGTACCTCATCAAGGTTCTAAGAAAACAATTTTTTAAAATGTGTCCATGCTTTCCAGAAATTGTGCGAAGCTGCCGTCCTATTTAGGCTGGTTCCCCAGCTATACTGCAAGGAAAACAGCCATAATACCACGATAGTCTGGAGCCTAGATTTGCTCACATGAAGACGCCTTTGTAAATTCATCTCTATTCTTTATTCTGCAATTTTCATTTTTAGGAGCGACCGCCAAATGCAGCAAAATCATGTCCTTCGACGGCAAAGTGAAAGCGGTGAGAATTTGCACTCCATAGGTGACCAGGCCTGGTGACAACAACAGCCAAAAATTGGCTTTATTGTGGTGACCCAGGTACATTCTGGGAAAAGTTTAGTTGCCATCCCACTATTTTTGTAAGTTACACTTTGTGTTCGATTTGCAGTCCATACAAATACCATTTATTGTGTTTTGAGGATTATTTAAAAATCCATTTTATTTTGTAGTTTATGCACAGAGCTTTGTTCTACAAAACAATGAGTGATATGCTGTACGTACCAGTGTACTGGTGACAGGGTTGTAGTCGAGTTCATCACAAGCCCTCACAAGTCCTCACAAGTCTACCACAAGTCCCTGGGTCTTAATTCAAGTCACAAGCTATTCAAATGAACTCCAACAAATTAAAGGCACAGGCTCATCAGCAATGCGCGCGCGCCAAATTCGGGCAACGAAATACGCAGCTCCATAGCAAAGACATGGAGCTGCGTATTTCGACGCTTTACCTTTGACGTAACAGCACGCGATGTAAACAACTCCCTTTGCTGACGAGCCTACAGTGCCTTTAAGGCATTCTTTTGTGAGTGTTCATCCTTTGCTTCTTGTTACTGGACTTGTGCGGGACTTGTGATTTTATCAGCTCTGGACTTGTGATAGACTTGTGATAGACTCGACTATAATCCTGACTGGTGATACATGAATGCATGGAATTTGTAAACGACCTTTTCATAATGACAATGTTACTTTATGCTATGTCGAGTGAATCGCCCCTAGATTTATTTTTCAATAAATGAATCAGTCAAACAATCATATGTTTCTCTTCATGAGACCAGAATAAAATTAGATTTTGTTCCCCCCCCCCCCCCCCCCCCCCCCCCCCCCCCCCCCCCCAGGCATTTTACACCCGTTTCATACAGGCGCACCAAAGTCGCGCCGGACTAAATTATTGCCAGAATTTTAATTGGCTTTAATTTTAATTCGCCAAAAGATCGACGTATGAAACAATTATAAGGAGCGACTTTACTTGGTTCACCAGAAGTCGAAAGATCGACTGTTCCAGTCGGTCAGAACGACTGGAGAGCGACTTGGTTTCAGACGTCAATCTTTAGAGTGCGCACGGCTCACATTAAGAACGCCTGTCTGAAACCAAATTTTAATCGGAGCGACTTGATTCGCTCTTAATACATTTAGTTCGGCGCGACTCTGTGGATTTAAAAGTTTGACAATATTTTTTCTTGATTTTTGCATCAAATGCATAATGATGAAGAAATTATGTTTCTGAAAAACCTATTTGAAAATGCAGTATTCCATTCTGTCCACAAGATGGTTTTATTTTTTTGCTCGGATAAACTTTAGAGCAATCATGTACATATAGAACAATGCAAAATTTTCAAATATTGAAAGTATCTCTCCGTAAATTCAGCATTTTTACCCTAAACCCTAAATAGTTTTAGTGTGAAAAGGCTAAAAAATGCAAAGATTCTCTTCATTAAGTTGCACAACATTATATGATTATAATATGGTATTTGCTGTGGTGTATAAATATGCAGTTTAAATGTCAAACTTAATATTCTTAATATATAAAAATATTATGTTTGTATAGTCCCACCAAATTAATGTTGTTTTATTGTAACTTGACTAGAAACAACTCTATGAATATTTCTACAATGCACCCTCATGAATATGCAACGTTGTAGTCTTAGGTCATTTCTGATTGGACGAATCCCAAATTAGCCCATTCTGCGCACTCACTTCTGCATTGAAACCGAAGGTCTTCGGGCGAGTTCGTTTCACGACAGATCCGAATCCAGATCCCGAGTTTAATACCGCGCAGAAACAAACGAAACTGCTCTCAACTAGGAATTCAAGTCACGTGAATTGGATCTGCGCAGATCTGAATCTGAATCCGTCCGACTCGGAAACAAACTCGCCCTCAGAAGCGGAGGTGCGCAGATCGGTCTCAAATTGGGTAATATGTCTATTGGACCTTTGACGCATTAATTATGGAAATATTTAGTATTTACTAAATTAAGCAAACTTGCAATCTTTGTGGCTAGTTTATCTTGTAAAATGTGGTGTATAGAATAGCTGCCATCTTGTGGGGCACCTTTTGTTACTTAAAGGAACACGTTGCCTTCAGATTTCACGAAATCTCACGTTTGAGGGTGTTCCTTATACTTATTAAGAGTTGTTCTTGCAATAAAACACATTTAATGTGTTATAATTAGTGAATGGTAATTAAAAAAACAAACACTGACCTCTGACCCCCACTACATGTCCCGCGAAATGTATACGTATTTCAAGCCGTCAATACGATCGTCCGGGTAGTGGGCAAAATGCAGCGGCGAGCAGGAGTTAGGTTGGCGCCGTAGCCAGTGGTCAGGTAAACCTATCAGATGAACGCTAGGTACCATACCATTCTCCGCCTCCCGAGACATGTGTGAAATGTAAACACACACACACACACGGAAATTTATAAAACCCGGAAGTCGGAGGTGGTCGGAGACACCCAAAGGTACCCGGAGGTAGATTGTTTTTGCTAACGTGTAGTTGGTGCGTTGACGGTGGCCCGGAGCTACGCAGTATTAAAATAACAAGCCGGAGGTAGGTTGTAGCATGTACTACACGGTCAACAAATTCTACCTCCGACCTCCGGGTTTCAACGACACTCCCCACACACACACACACACACACACACCGACTGGCTGTCAAAAAATGGATCGTCAAGAGAACACAGCAGACGCGTCAAAAAAGAAAAAAACGAAAACCTCGCCAATGGGACAAACCGATAGAAATAATTGTTCAGAAGTATTTCAACAGCTGCGACTGGAAATAAGACTAATATAATTTCTCCGCCATTTATGGGAGTCAAGATTTTGACTCCCATAAATGGCGGAGCGTGCTGCTTCGAGACATTACGCAAAATTGAAGCATTTCTAAAGCACGTTTGTGTGGATCATTATATTCTACTTTTTAAACATCTTTCAGATCGTGCTCATTATACTTCAAACGCTTGTAATAGCCCAAAAACGCCCAATAAAGCGCAACCCGAAGGCAACGTGTTCCTTTAAACTATTTAACAATATGTGCAGCCATGCATGTCCTCGAGGAACAAAGAAACTGCCCCACAAGATGGCGGCTATTCGATACGGTCTATAGAGTTGTCTAGATTCACCAATCTCACTGTTGTCAGTAAATATTTTGTCCTCATTTAGACCATCTTAAACAATTTCAAATTGGCAGAAATCTGCAAAAAAAAAATTGGCAAAGTTTAACTTCTCTTAAAGGTACCATTGCTATCAACACTGAGTAAGGTTTTTCTTGTAAACTCATGAAAAACAAAATTGGGTCATTGCAAATGATACAATGGGGCCTTCAAGGAATGATGCAATAAAACATTTCTGAAATGACGTTACTTCCTACAGATTGCCAAGTGCATCACCATGAGATCCATAAAAATACATAATTCCATTTTAACAGTTTTCATCCTATTAAAGCGAAATAGGCAGGCTTAAATGAACCAATTCCGTTGGTCGCCACAACGTCACTTCCAGTATAGGGCTGGAGTAAAAACAACGGTGTGCCCATGGTGATGAGCAAAGAAACAAAGCCGTTGTCCACGCAACCGTGATGTACACTTAACAAATTTGTTTTCACTCCAGTCACGGTGCTATGCCTGTATACAAAGTCATACGACACCGGGTCACAAAATTACCAGGATGTGCGACCGACAGAATTCAAATTTTGTCAAGTCAAATTTGAACAGTTTCCTGCAATGTACATGTTGAGTTAGTGTAAGAATTTGTGCAGTATTTTTTACACTCCTTAATATGCACAATTTATTACACAGTACTTGTTGTAAGTAGTTATTGTATATTAAAAATATTTGTGCCGTTAAAAAAAGATGTTTTTGTGCGGTTTGATTGTTTGTATACATTTGTTGTAAACCTGCGTATTTGAGCCCGTGATGGAAAAAACAATAGCAAGTGCTATTGAGCTCGTGCCAATGACGTCATTTTGGGAGAAAAACAATGCCGCGTCGTTGTGGAAGCAATGTGCGTGCGCGTTGTGTGTGTCCATAGCGCGCGTGACGCGCTATGCCGAGGCTCCCATTGGTGAACTAAATCGCGTTACGCCCACCAGAGACTTCACCGCCACTCACTCCACGTGTGCTATGCACGTCCTTGCCGGGATATTGCGCTGTTTCAATTTCATTGTGTTCCCGCCAAAAAACAACACCAAGAAAATTCTTCTAATTTGGATATATGATAGCTTGATGTTTAAAGATTATTCATACAAAATTACAGGGTGGCACAAGAAGAATGGATATTGTGTTTGTGCGATTTACTTAACCCTAATTCCTCGGCAAACTTCACCGCCACTCACTCCACGTGTGCTATGCACGTCCTTGCCGGGATATTGCGCTGTTTCAATTTCATTGTGTTCCCGCCAAAAAACAACGCGGTGGAAATTTTTCTTTATTAAGCAAGCCGTCCCAAACCGGGAATAGAGCCTTTGCACGGCGGCCATGACAGAGGGCAGTCACATTGTCACCGTGTGTCATGCATGAGTAGGTGCTTTGTGGTTCTATTGTTACATAATTTAAATAAGAAAAACTGTCCCCTGTCATGGCCGCCGGTGCAGAAGCTCTACTGCCATCTTTCCTGCAGGGACATCTTTTACACAGCAAAGTAACCGTGTGTGTAAAATACATAGTATGGTACCCGGACCAAAAATTAGTTGACTAGACTGAATTTAAGGTCCGGCAGCCGCCAATTCCGCCATTTTGAAATAGGAGGAATTCCTCCTTTTCCCGAAGGTTCCCGAAGTTACCCGAATGCACGTCTGGTCGTCCGGACGTTACCGTTAATCGCCGGGTACAATTCGTCATTAGTGAGGTTTCGGTGTGCACGGTTAGTGATTACGACTACGATTAGCCAAACCTCAAAATCGTTACCTTTCGCTGTTCGTTTTTCACTAAGGTGTACATGGTGTAGAGGCGTTGCTATCAGTGTAAACAACAAAACAACACTTGGGATATTTGTGTAAACGCCACAAGTACGCACAAATCGATGACGTAAAATTCACTAATAGTCGTCGTTTTGCCTATTAAACCGTATGCGACCGAAACCTCACTATTGTTTCGAGAATTTGAATTGACGTCGCATGCACGTATCTTTGCCGCTGCGTGTGTATTTATGGTGATGCCACGGATTTAAAACTACGCAGTGGCTATGTGGCCGGCTATAGTTACGGGATTGCAACAGTAGATTAAAACTAATGTACAATAGGCCTATGGAGCTCACTGGGTGATGCAGACAAGGTTTGAATTTTCCTTTTGATGCTAGCCTACATGTATATTAAAATGGGCATATTTAATATTTTAAGGTTAATATATTAAATTTGTATTGGTCAAATATGGAATAACCCCTTTCAAATTGTTGTACACTCATTCCATATAGCGCGCAGCGCGCTTTGAAAATTAACGGTTATGTGCTCCTAAAAATAAATGCATGACGTAATGCTTAAAGTGCTATTTTAAAGGGCCTTATTTAAGATTTTTATCAATGAAATCTATGCTTTAAAAACACTTTACTCAGTTAAAGTCATACAAAATCCTATTTGGAGCTTGCTTTGGGGGTTAAAACGAAGGTTTTTAGTTTTTATGCTAATGCGAATATGCATATTCATGACCAAGGTCACGATGTCACAAGAGGCAAACACAGGAAAATCACATTGAACTGTGCACAAAATATTCCACTTTTTTCTCAATTTTCCTGAAACTTTTGTAATTCATGGCTGTTTGAGTTTGTTTTACATGTTGCCATGACAAAACTGGGGGTAGAAACTGCAGCAGTTTGCCACAAGTCCAACTTGAAGTCTTACGTTTTTTTCTTAACTTTTCCCTTCTGTCTTCCTTATGTGATGCACTCAAAACAGCGCCCTCTGTCTCTGATTTATTGCAATGAAATCTTCAAAGTTGAAAAATGCCACCTTTTATTGATTTTACATCCAAACGAACAATAGTATGTCTTGCTGAACAAGTAATCCATCATTATGAAGCAAAGCTTAGGCAAAAAGGTTTTTAGGATGTTACAGCCCTTTAAACACCACAGTAGCCGGTCCTCATATTCAGTCGTTGTATGTGGAATATGTGGCGCGGGAAGCGATATTTTTTTCCGTACCACTGTTTAGCGAACATTGCTTCTGATTGGTTTAACCCCTATGCATATGTTGCATACTGATGTGTTTTGTCGATAACTACCTCAACATAACCCCACACCATACCACACTCTTTCTTCAATTAATAGTAAAAAAAAATTAATACGACTCTGAGGAGATTCGATCCTGCCATCTCTCGATTGATAGCACTACGTCTTAACCACTATATTCATTTACAATGCACCAATCGATGAAGCCCCATAGCGAATATGTGGTACGGAAAAAAAAATCGCGAGCGGGAACCATTCTACCGCTAGTGCTGAATGCTGCCCTCTTTCATTACTTTTTCGCCTGACCATAAACAATTTCAACAGCGCCCTCTCTTGTTTAACAGTTTCCACAAGTTGTTTTCTAGACTGGTTTTCGGTCTACATATTTTACAAGAATCCACATGCGTACAAAATAATATGGAGAGGAATATGTGGACCTTAAACCAGTCTAGTGGTTTTCGTTTGGAACGTTTTTCTTAAGACATAATTAACGTGTAGTTGATGGGGATAAAGTTCTTCTAAAATATGTCGAAAACAAGCAAATTTTGTTTTTTTTCTTCTAATGTTAGTATAATATATTTCTTTTTTTTTGGCATGAAGTAGATTAAGATAGAGGACACGCATGTTCAATGGTTAACAATTTTACATCAACTACGTGATGAAGGAAGCATGCATTATTTGTACACATAGTACATTTCACATTACGATTTCAGCATCATGTCAGGCGCGAGAGAACACGATTTTTGGTCTTCGAAACTCCAATCATTTACCAGTGTTTACTAAAATGACAACATCATGTCCTTCACAATTAATGTGATGTGTAGCTGAGACGATTCTTCCATTAATTTTGAAGTCGGACTACATGTATTGAGTTGTAAAATAACATGTTTTGGTGAGTTTATGCATGATTTATGCGTTGCCTTTCATCAACTGTTACTGTGCAACCGTCACCATGATCGACGGCCAACATTGAACATGGCCAACGTAACGGTGTTGCAACGCGATTACTGTCTACTGAGAATCTCCAAATTTACAAATTTGTTACGCCGTAACTAGGAATCTTAGTTTAGTTGTGGTATTTGTAAATTTGTTGACGTATTCACGGGCGTGATTGTTTGTGCTTTCAAGAAAATTTTTTCAGTTTATCTTCCACATTAGGCCTAGTTGTTTTTACGTATGAATCCCTAAATAAATTGATAGAATCCCGACAAAATTTTAGGTGTTTGAAGGTCCAGTAAAACTGGTCAAGATTTACTCATATTTTTGTCTGGCCGCCATGATTTACTAGACCTGCTGCCAGTCTACTCAAAGTTTTCTTTAGATTTATCCAGCAAACTGCATCACAGACCTGGTTTCCGCAAGCCAATCAAGTGCCAAGTGAGCCCGCCCTCTTGTGGTCATCCATTGTATGATGTCTGCCAAAAATGAAATTGAAGGAGGACCGAATTGTTTTTCAAAACTAAAGCTTTCTTTTAAAGGCACAGGCTCGTCAACAATGCGCGCGCGCCAAATTCGTGCCACAAAATACGCAGCTCCATGCCTTTGCTATGGAGATGCGTATTTCGTTGGCCAGAACAACAAAAATACCCTACACGTAGGCAAGATTCAGGGTTTACACTCATTTTTAAATTAGCTTGAACAAATACTGCTTGACTTGAACTGACTTGACCAACATGCCTGGATTGACTTGACTTGGGACTCGGAAGCCATTTGACTTGACTTGACTTGACTTGGGACTCGAAGGCACTTTGACTTGACTTGACTTGGGACCCAAAGGCAGTTTGACTTGACTTGACTTGGGATTTGAGCAGAGGGAGACTCGTTACAACCCTGGGTATTTTTTTTGTTTAGGTTGAACAAAGATATTAAGGAAATTACCTCTTGGAATCAACAGATAATCCAATTCTAAGATATACTTTCCACATGCACTTTTCTTGCAAATGTTGCTTTTCTAAAGAAAAGAGAAATTTTCTCCTTCAAAAATTGCATTCAGTTACTACACAAGATGAACCATGTATGCGCGCATAAAGCGCCCTCGGTTGTCGCGCTTACGCACAGAGCACCCATACGTGTTATGATTTTGTCCATTACTCTATAGTAATTTTTCAATTATTCATCTCAGAAATGCAACATTTCCGACAAAAGTGCAAGTGGGAAGTATATCTTAGAATTGAATTATCTATTGATTCCAGGAGGTAATTTCATTAAAATATTTGTTCAACCTAAACCAAAAAAGTACCCAACCCTGGTTTTTACAACAAATTTTCTTCACGCTTTCCCCTGACAGAGACACAGTAGCTGTAAGAATCTCCTGTGCCTGAATGGAACCCCATGTGTAATAAGTTTACTGGTTCCCGGTCGTTGCCCTGTGTTCAGCTGTGGGGCTCATTGTTTACCCTGTTTAACGCCCTACAGGGTTGCAACGTCACAAGTTTCCCCCATATGTACTTCACAGTCCATTCATGTCTGGACTTGTTTGGCATTCCTTAGAGGTAAACAATTTAGGCAGACCGAACCTGTTGGTGACAGGAAAAAATAATTGTCCTCGTTCTGGCCTTCTCCACATTTATTTTGGTTGCTGTTTTTATTTTGTATTTTGGTTGCTATTTTAATTGTATTTCCTTTTTTTACCAGGTATGTATGGATTTTTTTTTTTGTGGAGAGAAATAAAATAATAATAAAATAAAAAAAATCATTTACTGCAGAGTTCCCTTGGTTAAAAAAAAAGGGACGATTTTCCACAAAAAAATATGGAAAGAATTAAGAAGTTGATCATGGCTTCAGAGTTTAGACCTTGTGCTTAAAACATGACTGGCTGAAGTGAAAATTGTCAAAGTGTTTTCTAAGAAAATCGTCAATTTTTTCCATTCCTAAATTTTGAATGTTATATCAAATCTGCAGATGCTTAATAAGTTATTTTAAAGAAAAATATTTATAATCAACCCCTTATTTCTTATTTTATTTTTATGATGGGCACACCCTGGGTAAAAAGTTGGAATAAATATTGTGTTTCGAATATACATTATTTGCACATGTTCAGTGTACATGTACCACAGTAATGCACTACAGATATTTATAGAAATTCATAAATACAGTGTACATGTATGTATGCACGTCGTATGCAATATTTATGATAATTAAAAATTTACAGCCATCATCCTACCCTCTTAAATACGATATATTGTTCAGTGAATAAGTAAAAAAGAGAACCTTCAAAATTTATTCTAACACTTTTGATGTTGGACACGGTATAATAATAATAATAATAATGATTAGATTTGTATAGCGCACATATCCACCCTGCAGGGCGCTCAAGGCGCTGTTACCATTATTATCGCTGCCATCAGGGAATCACCAGAACCATTTCGCTTCAACTAGGTGGCTGCTGGTCAGGCGCTCAACCCTATCAGCAGTTAGATTGTGGCATTCCCCTTAAAAGCTTCCCATATATCGCTCGGGTTGACGAGGCAACTGGGATTAAGTGCCTTGCCCAGGGACACAGACACGTTGGTCGAAGTGGGGCTCGAACCCCCAACCTCTGATTGGGAGTCCCGCTTCATACCCACTAGACCACACCACCTAGGCTAGGTATTCAATCATGGACAAGCCACCAGTGATGAATACGCAATTAAGAAAAATGGAATACAGGAAATAATATGCAAAACAGTATTAAAGTGGGCCCAGTGATTGGTCAATTCTGTCAATGCTTCTGATTGGTCAAGGAGACAGTGCATGAATATTTATCATTTTCTGTTCTGATTCATCCTCTGCAGGCACGTGCACAAATGACTGCTAAATGTCAAGACCGTGTGTTAGAATCCAAATTTTTGCCATAGTTGATTCGTAACTATCACCAAACGGACTTGCCGGCCAACATGAGTGTTCGTCAGCGACACCGTCCCGAGATTCTGTGCAAGACGTGCGGCCAGGTACATGAGGCGCACGGTAACCACCTGTACGATTACTGCGAAACCGTCGATGAGGAACTCACGTGTAACATTTGCCTGCAACCGCTGGTTAACCCAACGGATACGATATGCGGACACACGTTCTGCATCAAGTGCATACGTAGCACGGTGCGTATCCATAAAATGTGTCCCGTTGACCGCAAGCCACTGACGAGTCAGGACTGCAGACCGTCGAGTTTTATCGTTAAAAGGTAATCCTCTAGTTTCATTCCATGCTTGCACCTATTTATATAGACCTTATGCGTGGCGGCCATAATAGAGGACAGGTTTTCATATTTAAATGCTGTGACAATAGATCCACAATGTGCCTACTCGTGCATGATGCACTGTGACAATGTGATTGCCCTCTATCATGGCCGCTACACATAAGGTCTATTGTCATCAACTTTTACTAATGTGTTTACTTAATGTTATGGTAACTTTCTCCTGGAAAGCAAATAAATGTTGTGCTAAGTAGGTACGTGGGTAATTCCCAAAATTAGGGGTCCAAAAGTGTGACATGCTTTTAAAGATTTTCAAGTGTGTTTAGTGATTGAAAGTGGTTTTCCAGTAGAAAATATTTATTTTTATTTCCACAAATGCCACTTAAATTTAACGTTTGTGTGTGGATAGATAAGGCACCAAGGTTAATGCAAACTCATTCTACAGCTAATCTTCATTGGCGTAGGTAACACGGGACACCAAATTCCTATTCAATATAATGGAACAAATTATGAGCCTTTATGGTCTTTTGTTTCAAATATTTGTCGGTAATCACAGAAAAAATTATTCAAGAAATTGGTGCTGTCCCCTGTATTACTGAGAATCTGTGATCATGAGTGGCGATTTTTGATGCACAGGGTGTCGTACATAACTGACACCAAATGTTTTGGACCCCTAATTTTGGGAATTACCCACATGTGCAAAAAAACTTTATCAAATTTGCCCCTGATTTGGTATAAATTCCGTTCACTGGTCGCTACTGAGACGCCGTGTGTTAAGTCTGTGAAACAGGGCAGAACAAGTTTCAGTATTTTTAATGAAATTGTTGAATGTTTCTCACTCCTAAAAATCACTTCCCTTACAAATATTTACATGTTTTGGTGGTTAAGTCATTATAAGGAGAATAAGTGGCGACCAGTAAACGGAATTCTTTACCCTGGTTTGAAAAAACCTGTTCTAACAGACCTATAATAATTGTTTCTGCCTGCGCCCAACCCCGTGGCACTCCTATAAAGCGCCATACATGTACATCATTCTGTAAAAACAGCGCATGACGCAACCTACCAGTACATCAGCATGTTTTGACAGTGGCATGTTAAGTGCTCGAGTTACTACCACTAGTCAAATTAGATTCAGAACACAATACTTTATTGTAATACACGGTCAGAAGTGCTTTTTTAAGGACACTTAGGGATGCGTAAAAAATGAAATCGCGTTCTGGGTCGATCGCTCGGTGGACCGGTGAATCATTCTTTACTGAAAAGAAAAGGCCTTGAATGAGATTTGACCACGGCTCAGTGGTCTGATTATGCAGCTTTGGAAGAAGAATGCATCGGGATTTGCGGAGTGCAGGTGTATTGTTGTACCTTTGCACTTATCCAAACACAGACTGTTCAACTTGATGGTTGTAGTCTCAGAATTACTGTTCGTGTGTTCAGCACAGTGCATACTGTAAAAACTGCAGTGAAAAGTTGAGCACGCATGACAAATCAAAGCATTTAATTTGGTGCACACACCTTTCTGGAAAGATTACCATGCACGGACACTCTCAGAGACCCTATATGTATGCACTAAACCTACCGGTATGGGACAACTCCGAAAAATTTCCTTAGTAAATTAATGACACTTTCCCTCCTAGTTTTGCTTTTTTATTATCAAACTAACATTTTTACATGGTTTATACGTGTATGTCATAACAAGGCCCCTCTCTCCCCGGCCCCTCCACCCATCTCTTTAACCCTAACCCCCCTCCCACTACCCCCTCACACTACTACCCCCAACCCCCTCACACTACTACCCCCAACCCCCTGAAATTACGTGTCCCAAATTTGAAATTATAAATGCTACTCTAATTTATCTATTGTTAAAAAACAATTGGGGGTGGGGGGAGGGGAAATGTTCACAGTTTACAATAGTCTTATCTTAAGACATTTTTCATTCTGCCGGGTATAAGACCTTTTAAAAGACATGACATTGAAGGTTTTATTCATCCTCACTGTGAGAAGATGCTGCTCCCAAATCACCGAGTATTCCGTGTAGGATTACTCGCCCGTCGTCATGGTTACTGCCGTATTATTACATCAAATTTCTGCTTCTGCAGTTCAGCCTTGACATTTCTTCAATTCCCTACAATATTCTCTGTTGTGCTAAAAACAACCTCAAAATTAATTTGTACGAATTCTTGAATACATGTTACTGGTGTTAATCAAATTTGGTTGTGAAATTCACATACATGTCTATGAGAAAAAAAAAGAGTTGATAAATTGTATTCTCTTGCATAATTTGGACAAGATATCGGAATTGTTGCAGTACAGGTTCCTTTTCACGAGTATTTGACTTCAAACTAGGGATGGGATGTTTAACCGGTTTTACCGTTTAACAGAAAAAGATTGAAAAACCGGTTCTGCCGAACGTTTAAACTAAACCCAATTTAAAAGAATTTACAATAGTTTTCAGAGGGTTATTTGTAATGACTTCATGAAATTGAAATAATTATATATGCGGACGTAGTAAAATTTTGACCAGATAAAGGTTCAACGATTATTTTGGGGGCCTAGGGGTATTGTATACATTGCAGATACATCTATAAACACCAGCAACAATCTTTAGTGTCGGCCGAACGGTTAACCGGTTAACCGACACTTGAAAGAATTGCTAACCGGTTTCTGAATTAACCGTAAATTCCCATCCCTACTTCAAACAGATGAAAATACATGTACATGCTGTAGGTTGTATATCATGTGCATGAATTGTATCATTCATTTTTAGGACAAAATAAAGCTATAGATATCCTAAAACAAAAATTGTCAACATTCCCAAATTCTCTCAAGCAAGATTGAAAACCTACATGTACAGTGTCTGTTAAATAATGGCCTTGTCTTGAGAGTGCAGTGAATATTAGTCCATTTAGCCCAAAGCCACAATCAACAATATAAGCTATCAATCAATTATTATTGGTATGGATACACATTACAGGTGCAGGGATTTGATTAAAACCTGTAAGCGCCATGTGTACAATATGTACAGTGCATAATGTGCATTGATGCACTTGATTGTAGCGTAGCATAGCTCTGTCATAAAATAGCCATAATTCATAAGTACGTGAATGAATCATGTATGTACAGTATGTGGGTCCTTTTCATGCTGTGGAAAATCATCTAATGAGCATCATGGGTTTTGAAAAAGTGTTTGTGAGAGTGGTCATTTACGTTAAGCCGGCCGTACATCTTGCGTTTCGTCCGTGATCCGATCACGATAGCGCATGTTGTGCAGTCGCATCACAAGGTGTACGGATTTTGCGATGCGTTCCGATGGTGATGTGGTCACGATTTTGTGTACTAGTTTGTCGCAACGCAATCGCAGTTTGCGTGTCTGTCGAATCGCAACGGAGTCGGAACGCAAGGTGTACGGCCAGCTTTATACATTCTTCATGTCACAGGTCCAATACAGGTTTCAGTTTAATCAAAATTTAAATTTTTTTTTGTAATTTTAAAAGTGACATCGAAAAGTTCACACATTCATTATGCATGACTGCATAAAGCTTTTGTGTGCTGAAAATTCACACTCTCAGATTGACTTTTTTTATTTGTTTATATCAAAAAATTGAGAAAATATTTGCCTTTCGATAGGCCTATAGTACCGATATGTACCTGTACAGTGTACATTATGTACAGCCTTGGCAAAAATGATTGGATCACCTACATGTACAACCTGACAACAAAAATAAGTGCATAACAATTTGTTATGGAATGTCTTGTAGCAATATTTGATGTCATGTAAGCCTCCTGGCCTAATGACTATTGTCTAAAGCATGTTTCAAACGTCGTGCTTGTGCTTGTTTTTATTTTTTTTATTCGACACGGCACAAGCACGACGTTTGAAACCATTTGGCTCGGCAAATTGAATTTGGCGCGGCAGAAGAATCCAGCTCGACCGGGTCTGCCATGCCAACTCAATTTAGTGCAGCAGTAGCACGGCGCAGTTTCAAACGTCGTGCTTCTGCTGTGTCGAATTTAATTCCAGTTAGAAGTTGGTCCGCAATTTTGTTCACAATTAGGAATGCGCATGCTCGCAGCCCGTATATGAGCAAAGAAATAACCAACAAACGGGCGCATCAAAACAATAAAATGGCGACTTAATGTACAATGGACAGAATAGAAAGCGCAAGTGCACAACGTCCATGACTTACACACGACTCATCCGCCATGTTGGATGTATTTTAGTTCGACTGGGAGTTTGCAATTAAGTTCAACGTTTGAAACCAATGCCGTGCTTACTTCCAGTAACTACCGCTTACTACCGCCACATTCAATTGAAAACATTTTGACACGGTACAAGCGCAACGTTTGAAACGGGCATAAGACCAAACATCATAAACATAAGCCCAGTTGCTGCCTAAGATGAGTGATTTTTGTGAATAATTAAAGATACATGTAGGTGGTGCAATATTATTTCCAAGGCTGTATGTACAGTGTACATATGTGAATAATTTCACATGTGCAGGTGTGACGAGTGATGACAATGCTATTCACTGTTTATATTGTATATTTGCACGCAGTACCACACAAACAGGGTTTATATTTCAAGGTACCGCCTTGAGCTATGATACATGGGGGTGTTGTCATGCTTTGATGCATGGGGTGTCACATGGCGCAGTTGGAATGTAGATCATGTTGCTGCTTGTAAATTAAAATATATCAGAGTTGAGAAAATCGATGAGTAATGAGGGTGTTATTTATGAAGGATGAGTGTGGTGATCAGGTGTGAAGAATACATGTTTCAGTAATTACAAGTGCCTACAGTTACACTACAATGTACTCACAATACATGCAATAATTAGTTAAGGATATTGTGGGGTGTACGCAGATATTTTATTGAGGTACATGCATTCTGCTTGAATGATTTTTGTATATGATTAGACAATTGACCGATCCAGTAAGCTCCGCCCATTTAGAAATTGCCTAGCAACATGCCACACGTGCGATGCACGTGTGCAGTAGAGTCGCGTGGCCGTGCCGTGCGTCAGCGTCCGCGCCCTGGTCAGCGCGTATTGAAACACGCACATGCACACAGAAACTGCACGTTCGAAAGCAAAATGTGCACTTAAGTATCCGGTCGTATGCGTTCACGTACAACATGCCTGCAATATGCGTAACGCGCGCCATCGAACAAAAACATCTTGACACACATGTAGAACAAAGTGAATGCACAACTTAGCAAAACGACAAGCTAAGTTTTTCACGTTTACACAAAACACATTTATGAAGAGATTAAAAGTAGGTTAGGATAGTCTTATACAATCCGTTTTAAACCCGCTAGCGCTGATAAAAATGATGTTTATGGTGTTTTTGCGTCACTCGTGCTGCATTTGCCGTAGCTCTGTGCACAAAATTTTAAGGACTCAGGTAACCAAAATGGGATCTGCTTTTTGGTTACCTGAGGCTGTGATTGGTCAATTCCAAAATGGGCGGAGCTTACTGGATCGGTCTATTGTACTGTATCTGCATGACAGACACACCTTGTCACATGAATACATATAGGTGAAAACAGTCATTTCAAAAACAAACAAAATCCAAAATTGAACCACACCAATATCCCAACCCTATTGTGAGTATACTGTGCATGTTTGTTACAAATTCCCCTTTGTTAAGCTACACCTGTACATACCTGGACATACAGAACACAATAACCATGTCGGCATAATCTGTACTACAGTGTACATGTACTTTCATAACATTTTTGCAAATTTTGTAAAATGTAAATTGTAGGTACCGTACATAATGGGACCTAATATAATGATCTATTTGTGACCCGCTCTGGGAAAAAGTAGCATACCGTAAGTAGCGCAGGCTAGGTTAATTTTTTGTGTCCATAAGAAGAAATATGTGGCATGTCCATGCTCATTAAAATACAAAAACACAAAGGAAATTCCAGGCGAAACATGGACATTCCAGGCGATATCTGGCCACCGCCAGGAATCTCTGTTGTGTTTTTGTATTTTAATAAGCGTGGATCTGCGGCAGATTTCTTCTCATGGTCGCAAAAACTCGACCCAGCCTGCACGACTTTTGCTACATTTTTCCAGAGTGAGTCATATTTGTAATGTTACAGGTGCCTGCAATAATGTAACAGAAATTACATACAACAGGTGCCTGCAATGTACATTTTGTCCATACTCTTGTCTAATGTCACATTCTATGTGCAGTTTCATTTAGCAAACAGGTACCTGTAAATGGAATTAGACAACATTTGTGACCTGTCACGACAAAATAAGCATAAATTCGCACTCCACTATTTCCTATAACGACGGTTCAATGTCAAAAATTGAAGGGGAGGTCAATTTTAGGGTTGTGTAATATTTGGAAAGAACAAAGTTCTCCTATTCTATTTGAAATTGTTAGCGTAGTACAACAATATAGAACATCATTTTCAGATCAATTTTGACGATAGCTTTCTTCGAGCCTTGTGAGAAATTGTTTTGAAGATTTGTAAGATTTGTTTGAACACTACCACTTCTCCAAGCTGTGTTGCGTTGGGGGAATAGTTTTACCTTATGTGTTATATACCATTGAAAAGCTTTTTTTCTGCTGAATTCAAAAATGCCAATATCCAATTTTTGAAAATTCCAACTTTCAGCTCATTTTGTGGTGACGGGTCACATTTTGGTCCGGTGATCAACGATTATATAAAAACAATTAATATAAAAACCTTGATGTAATTTCAAACCTCCTTTTTAAAAATCTTTTCAGAATGTTGGATAGATTACTAGTGGTCTGCCCCAACACGAGTTACTGCAGCGCAACAATGCCCCGTTGTGAGCTGGAGTCGCATCTCGCAAGTCGTTGTCCCGGTAACGCAGCACACTGCGTCAATGAACCGCAAGGTTGTACGTGGCATGGTCCGGTTGACGCAAAGGAAACGCACGTCTGGGAATGCCCATACCGATCAAGGCCAGGTAAAGAACAAATCAGATATTTTTAAAACAACCTTTTTTTTAATGGTGATGTAGCTTCAATACTCTAAAATCATTTTGGTTATCAAGAACCATTAAAGGCACAGGTTCGTCAGCAATGTGCGCGCGCCAAATTCGTGCCACGAAATACGCAGCTCCATAGCAAAAGCATGGAGCTGCATATTTCGTGGCACGAATTTGGCAGGCGCGCATTGCTGACGAGCCTGTGCTTTTAAAGGTAGAACACATGATTGGTAAATTTTCAAAAAGGGCGTTATCTCCAGGTTGATAAAACTGTCCTGTAGAAATTTCAGCCACATAGGTGCAGTAATACTTCTGAAACTCGAAAAATCCACGCATGGCTTTTGCGTGAGTTGAATGGTAAAAAAGTCTTTTGCGAAAGATATTTTTAGAAAACCACCTTCATCATTTGGACTGACATAAAACCGCGGCGTATTCTTGGCATTTTTTGGACGGACCGAGTCACAAACAACGAGGTCCTTCATCGTGCTGACATTCCGAGTATTTTCACGATGCTCCAGCAGCGTCACCTTCGCTCAACATGAATGTTGAGAGTTGGGAGGAAATCGCCAGAGACCGCTGTCAGTGGAGGCTGGAGCTGGGCAGAGGCCTCCAGAGAGGGGAGTCCAAACTGAGACAGGCAGCGGAGAAGAAGCGTGCTCGGAGGAAGGCCTGCCAAATTGCAACAGCTGGCACTGACACCACCTTCAAGTGCGCTCGCTGCAGCAGAGACTGCCATTCCCGTGTGGGCTTATACAGCCACTCAAGGCGATGTGCCAGCGTCCACTGAACAGACCTTCCGGGCGCAACTAACCATGGTCTCCTGAGACCGACGGCAGCCATATAAGGTTTTTCTTGTTAACTCGTGAAAAAAAAAGGGTCACTGCAAATGATGTACTGTACCTTTAACTTGCTGTTATCTCCACAGTGCCTGTTGGAGTCCCCATTCAAGATGGCACATTGACAACAATTGAAATCAAAAGGCAGCGAGACGAAGAGCTAGGGATTAGCATCGTGGGTGGGAACGAAACGCCACTGGTAAGATTAAATTCTGGATGGCAAATATAAAACCGACAACTAAATGTCTAAAAATTAAATGTTTAGAAGTTAAAGGCACAGGCTCGTCAGCAATGCGCGCGGGTCAAATTTGTGCCACGAAATACGCAGCTCCATATCAAAGGCATGGAGCTGCGTATTTCGTGGCACGTATTTGGCGCGCGCGCATTGCTGACGAGCCTGTGCCTTTTAAGTACAAGGCCAAGACAGGGTCGTAAGATGAAAGACGAAATTGGCAGCTGGACCCAAACCAGAGACCTCTGAATTACCGCACCAGAGCCACACCAACTAAACAACTTGGATCTATGGCTTCACATCAGGGTCGTAGATGAGTCCACCACAAGTCCCTGGGTCTTAATTCAAGTCGCAAGCTATTAAAATGAACTCCAACAAAGGCATTCTTTTGTACGTGTTCATCCTTTGCTTGTCGCAGCCTTGTCGCAGCCTTGTCGCAGCCTTGTCGGAGCCTTGTCGGAGCCTTGTCGGAGCCTTGTCGGAGCCTTGTCGCAGCCTTGTCGCAGCCTTGTCGCAGCCTTGTCGCAGCCTTGTCGCAGCCTTGTCGCAGCCTTGTCGGAGCCTTGTCGGAGCCTTGTCGCAGCCTTGTCGCAGCCTTGTCGCAGCCTTGTCGCAGCCTTGTCGGAGCCTTGTCGGAGCCTTGTCGGAGCCTTGTCGGAGCCTTGTCGGAGCCTTGTCGGAGCCTTGTCGGAGCCTTGTCGGAGCCTTGTCGGAGCCTTGTCGGAGCCTTGTCGGAGCCTTGTCGGAGCCTTGTCGCAGCCTTGTCGCAGCCTTGTCGCAGCCTTGTCGGAGCCTTGTCGGAGCCTTGTCGGAGCCTTGTCGGAGCCTTGTCGCAGCCTTGTCGCAGCCTTGTCGCAGCCTTGTCGCAGCCTTGTGATTTTATCGCCTCTGGACTTGTCATAGACTTACGATAGACTCGACTACAGCCCTGCTTCAAATCCCCTCCAAAGGATGGGACAACTGTAGTAAAACGCTTTGCACAACATGGTTTTCAAACCAACAACCTAAGTGTTTTAATTACTTTTTCCACTAGAAATGTGTAAATTGGCGACCCTAAACCATTTTTTTCAGATTGGTATCATCGTTCAAGAGGTTACGCAGGGTAGCATCATAGCTAGAGACGGCAGAATAGCACCTGGGGATCAAATAGTTCAGGTGAGTCTATACGTCCACAATTGTCCAGTAGTGGATAATAGGGTCTTTCTATAAATTAGGGTGTGACATTTAGTGTCCCTCGTTACACCTGATATGTGTTATTTTTCGTACAAAAATCATTAAAATGGCTTTTAAACCATTTTGTATGAATTGTATTTTATGTACTCACTCTTTGAGATGGAAAGTATTTAAAGAATGTGTCCTGAATTTACAAAAACAAGATGTAAAATGTAACGGGGGACACCAACATTGGACCCCTAATTTATAGAAAGACCCAATAGCATGTTGAAACATTAAGCCACTGTTTAGATCAAGGAATTTAGATCAAGGCGGTACTGATAGATTCAGTTGTAGGCCATACTATTCTCTGTTACCATACCTCATACATATTCTCGTCCATTTCCCGTCACGTGCCACAAGTTATTGCTATTTGTCCGCCGGCATGTCAAAAGCGCAAGCGCAGTACACTACTCCCGGCTGCCCGGTAAATAGTTTACTGCGCACGTGTTTTGCGAAGCATTCTCTCTCTGCAGCCTGGGAATAGTCTACTACGCAGGTGCTTTACGACACGACCGGGCAAAGCGTGTATAGCGCGCAGTACCTGACAGTATGCGACAGTATCACACGAGTATGAGTATAACACACTTACAAGCTCAATGAGAAGATGGCGGTACACGCAAAATTTTACTCATTGTTTTTCCCAAACTGGGGAAGAATACGGGTATGTATGAGGTATGGTAAAACAAATATCACATGGTTCATGATCATTTCGGGTGGCTAGTCGATATTAGCTCCCCTCGGTATTGGAAATTGACACACTAGTTCCGTCGGCCTTCGTCCTCGGAATCTAGCGTGTCAACTTCTAATACCTCGGGGAGCTAATATCAATTATATACCTCATGCGTAGATTCCTGTCATCTGATTGGTTAAAAGTGGGGGCATTAAGTCGGCTAGACCCGGCGCGTATATGCCCACCGGGCAATAGTCTTTGCCAACTATGCAGCTCGGCGCTTCACGTAAACATTCATCAGGACGGTAACGGCGGAATCTCGACGTCTGTCGTAGACGATGAAGTCCTTAAGAAAGGAAGAGAAGTGGCTTACAGTGAAAACTGTGTCGGGTGAAATGTGCTACTAAAGTGCCAGGTGATTATGCTACAAATGTTTGCTGTAAATATACAACTTTTCCGCCGTAGACCAGCTTCCGAAATCGAAACTCGAAGGACCACTGTCATGACTGTATGATGTATCGTTACTTTTAACCAACCAGATGACAAAAATCTACACATTCGGTATATAAAACAAATATTGACTGCTGTTTATTCGGGTCATGGTTAAGATTATAGGCCCTCGGTAATCTCGAAGCCATGACTATGCCCCTCGGCTTCCGCCTCGGGGCACAGTCATGGCTTCAAGATCACCTTGGGCCTATAATCTTAACCATGCCCCTCATTGCAGTCAATATTTGTATACTATTCACCTTCAAATCATGTGATATTTGTATAATATTTGCACCACAAATTGGCATACAAACCTTTCTTTGTTTGTGTCGTTGCAGGTCAACGACGTAGACCTTAAAGACGTGAGTCACCAGGTTGCTCGTATGGCTCTCCATCGCTGCCGATCACCAATTTGCCTCACAGTGTACCGAGAGAAAGCTGAGAACCCTACGCAAACAGAGACCTATAAGATTAACCTACGCAAAGTGCCTGGAGTGCCGCTCGGCATCAAAATCGCTGCTCGGAGGTTAGCAGCCGTTCAAAGTTGTCAACGTTTCCGCGGTTCTACAAAGCGTGGGGAGGGAGGGGAGTTGAGGGCTGCATAGCAGGGTTGTAGTCGAGTCCATCACAGGTCTATCACAGGTCTATCACAAGTCCAGAGCTGATAAAATCACAAGTCTGTGACAAGTCCTGCACAAGTCCAGTAACAAGAAGCAAAGGATGAACACGCACAAAAGAATGGCTTTGTTGGAGTTAATTTGAATAGCTTGTGACTTGAATTAGGACCCAGGGACTTGTGGTGGACTTGTGAAGGCTTGTGAGGACTTTTGATGGACTCGACGACAACCCTGCTGCGTAAGACTACATGCACCGTAAAATGTTGACATTTCATGGTAGTGACAGAAAAATGTTGATATGTAGTATTTCGGGAGGAGGGATGGAACGTCTTGAAAAATACTACGCTCTGTAGAACTGTGAAAATGTTGACAACTTTGGACGGCCCCTTGGAGTCTCATTGTTGTTGAATTGATCACTTTTAAATGACGTCACTTCCTACAGATTGCCACGTGCATCAGAATCTCGAGCGTAAATGTTGGTGGCGTGCATCGGCTGCGCTGTATTTCAAACAAATATCGAGCATTTTTCATGATGTGCGTATGAGTACTTGATGGCGTTTAATATGCAGAACTTTGTATTTTTCCTACAAGGATGGCAGTCTGTGAGAGTGGTCAATAGGGAACTAGAGTAAAAATTATCACCGCAGTTATAACGGATACTTAAATGAAGAAATTTAAGTCTAAAATTTTTTTTTTTTTTTTTTTTCTTCTCTCACAAGGAATGATCCCGGCGTCTATGTTGTGGAGGTGGTAAGTGCTTAGAATCTCTCTAAAAAAAATTCGTGCCCAGTTAAAAGATTTGTTTCTTATCCCGTTTCATATCATTTCGTCACTGACATCACGAAGTGACACAGAAGTGCACTACTGTTAGAATTCGTGAAAGCCGCACAGTGGGGGACACAAGTTTTCACAAACTGACATCCGAGTGTGCGCACGCACACCGTACACTGGATTCATAAAGCATGAATTTTGGTTTCCATGAACTGACACAAAAGTAACGTTGACGCAAAAAACAACATCCGTGTACATGTACTTGTGGAATGTAGTAAAAAATGTGACCAAAACACTTCCTAATTTGTTAATTCACGATGGGAGTCACTTCGTAAAAACAAAATTGTGAAAACACAAATTATGTGATGTCAATTTCCAAACGAGACAAGTCGATAAAGAAGCGTGTCCAGATCACATTTTTAAACCCCAATTCTTTTGAGATTTTGATACCTTATCCTTCTGTGCCTTGAACACCCAGCAGAGTGGATATGTGCGAATTACAAGTCTTATTATTATTTATTATTATTTGTTATATTTTTCTCGTTACCATTCTGAAATTTCCCGCTTTTTATCCATTCATTTCCAAGGATATCACAACAACAAAACCAATGTTTTGTAAACTAATTGATCTGGTTACATAAAGCAGTGCAGTAATTACTGGTGGCGAAAGAATTTTGCGTTCACATTCGCGTTTTACTTGCATCTAAACCTCCCTATTATGTTCTTGTCGTAGCTTGAAGACAGCGTAGCATGGCGGGACAGACGTCTACAGCCAGATGATCAAGTAATTGAAGTGAACGGTCAAGAATTGAGCCAGGCCATGCCGGACAGGGCCGCTCAGGCCATTAAAGTACGAACCTTGTTTGTTTGTTTGTTTGGAACAGATCCTAATCAAGGGGCCAATTTTATAGGGCGTGTTTGTTTCGGACGGATCGAGATCTGTGCAGATCTAAGGTGAAATAATGTCACGCAGATCTCGATCGAAATCTGTGATCTCTTGGATCGCGAGGTAGTTAGTGGTAAATCCAAAATGACAACGTAAACTCTGCGATGATTTTTGAGTGAGTAAATCTCGTCGTTTTATACATTCTCGATGACAACACACGATACAAATAAATTGAGGCTGCTTGTTTATTTATGATGAACGTCATGTCAGAAACTTTGTACAAAAATTTGACAAATCTGGTAAATAAATTGCTATCCACGTGATTTTAGATTCTCGTTGAGGGCATTTTCGTTTGTTTCTGCGCCGTGAAACATCTCGGGATCTGGGTTCAGATTTGCGATGAAACAGACATGTCCATAGATCTGCTTAGCAGCCCTTTTTGTGCTAACGGAGGCTCCTGCTATTTCATGGAGACTGTAACCGTAAGCACTGCTAAACGTTTGCTAGCTCCAGAGGCAAAATTTGCTAAAGACAGTGACGCAACAATGCCCGTTTCCAAAATAATTTTTTGTACTATTTCCTTCTCATGTTTACCAGGACGCTGGAGACAGAATTCAGTTGGTCGTTGTCCGCAATCTAAGACCGCCGGAAGAGACGTTGCAGGACATGGAGGCTATCCAAATGCAGGCCTTGATGAGTGACTTTACAGCGGAAGCCATAGCCCTGTCTAGGGAAGGGGCTGCCCTCAGGACGCGACAGGAAAAGATTATTAACATCAGGAAGGTATGTCAGGCTGGGCTTTTCACTGACGGGGCCTTTTATTATTATTATTATTTATATACCACATCCAACAGCGGAGGGACCGCCAATTACAGGAATGGGAGCAAGTGTGGTTGAGTGCCTTGCTCAAGGGCACAGGTGCCACAACCCGTCACGGCCAGGAATCGAACCTACATTCTGGTACTAGCACAGGAACTTAAGTTCGACGCACTTGACCGCTCGGCCATAACACCCCAAAGTTGTCATCATTTTCACAGTCCTACACACAGTAATATTTTTCAAGACTACCACTCCACCATCTACCCCTCCCCGCCTCCTCCCCCCTCCCGCCAAAAAACTATTTATCAACATGTTTTTGTCACTACCATGAAATGTCAACATTATACAGCGCATGTAAAGTCGTACCCGGCCTTCAACCCCCCCACCCCCCACACCACTCCCCCCAACCCCCACACCACTCCCCCCAACCCCCAAACCACCACCCCCACGCCCCCTTCCTAATTTTTGTACAATCGTAACAAATGTTGACAACTTTAGATGGCCCCTTATGAAACCTCGATCAGCTCCCAAGATTTGTTTTAATCGTAACTTGATTCCATAACCGATTAGAATATTACATTCTTTTTCCACAGGGCAGCAAAGAAACGCTCGGAATCAGCGTTAGCGGGGGTCGAGGGGGACCGCGGGGTGACGTGCCGGTATTTGTCACTCATGTCCAGGCAGATGGATGTGTTGGAAAACAGGGACAACTCAAGGTACCCCTGTCTTTATTTCCCATTGTTTACTTTGTACATTTCTTGTCTAATTCTAACAGTTGTAGGTTCGAATCCCGTTAACACTCTTGGTTTGTGTCCATGGGCAAGGCATATTGCCATAAGTTGCCTCTCTCCACCCAGGAGTAAATGGGTACCTGCAAGGGTTGCAGCCTTTGAGTGCTTGTGTCAGGCTGCCGGGGCTGCATACTCCCCAGGGAGTTGGGCCCAATGACCAGGGTAATAATGTTAAGTGCCTTGGTGTGTGTGCCCTTGGGCAAGGCACTTTGCCATAAGTTGCCTCTCTCCACCCAGGAGTAAATGGGTACCTGCAAGGGTTGTAGCCCCTAAGTGTTTGTGTCAGGCTGCTGGGGCTGCATACTCCCCAGGGAGTTATGCCTAATGACCAGGGTAATGATGTTGTAAAGTGCCATGGTGTGTGTGCTCTTGGGCAAGGCACTTTGCCATAAGTTGCCTCTCTCCACCCAGGAGTAAATGGGTACCTGCAAGGGTTGCAGCCTTTGAGTGCTTGTGTCAGGCTGCTGGGGCTGCATACTCCACAGAGTTGTGCCCAATGACCAGGGTAATAGTGTTGTATGTGGTGTGTGTGCCCTTGGGCAAGGCACTTTGCCATAAGTTGCCTCTCTCCACCCAGGAGTAAATGGGTACCTGCAAGGGTTGCAGCCTTTGAGTGCTTGTGTCAGGCTGCTGGGGCTGCATACTCCCCAGGGAGTTGTGCCCAATGACCAGGGTAATAATGTTGTAAAGCGCCATGAGTATCCTCCGTGGTGTGTGTGCCCTTCGGCAAGGCACTTTGCCATAAGTTGCCTCTCTCCACCCAGGAGTAAATGGCTACCTGCAAGGGTTGTATCCCCTGAGTGCTTGTGTCAGGCTGCCGGGGCTGCATACTCCCCAGGGAGTTGTGCCCAATGACCTGGGTAATAATGTTGTAAAGTGCCATGAGTATCCTCCATGGCGTGTGTGCCCTTGGGCAAGGCACTATGCCATAAGTTGCCTCTCTCCACCCAGGAGTAAATGGGTACCTGCAAGGGTTGTAGCCCCCGAGTGCTAGTGTCAGGCTGCCAGGGCTGCATACTCCCCAGGGAGTTGTGCCCAATGACCAGGGTAATAATGTTGTAAAGCACCATGAGTATCCTCCGTGGTTTGTGTCCATGGGCAAGGCACTTTGCCATAAGTTGCCTCTCTCCACCCAGGAGTAAATGGGTACCTGCAAGGGTTGTAGCCCCTGAGTGCTTGTGTCAGGCTGCTGGGGCTGCATACTCCCCAGGGAGTTGTGCCCAATGACCAGGGTAATAATGTTGTAAAGCACCATGAGTATCTTCCATGCTGCGTGTGCCCTTGGGCAAGGCACTTTGCCATAAGTTGCCTCTCTCCACCTAGGAGTAAATGAGTACCTGCAAGGGTTGTAGCCCCTGAGTGCTTGTGTCAGGCTGCCAGGGCTGCATACTCTCCAGGGAGTTGTGCCCAATGACCAGGGTAATAATGTTGTAAAGCACCATGAGTATCTTCCATGCTGCGTGTTACCTTTTGGCAAGGCACTTTGCTATAAGTTGCTTCTCTCCACCCAGGAGTAAATGGGTACCTGCAATGGTTGTAGCCCCTGAGTGCTTGTGTCAGGCTGCTGGGGCTGCATACTCTCCAGGGAGTTGTGCCCAATGACCAGGGTAATAATGTTGTAAAGCACCATGAGTATCTTCCATGCTGCGTGTTACCTTTTGGCAAGGCACTTTGCTATAAGTTGCTTCTCTCCACCCAGGAGTAAATGGGTACCTGCAAGGGTTGTAGCCCCTGAGTGCTTGTGTCAGGCTGCTGGGGCTGCATACTCCCTAGAGAGTTGTGCCCAATGACCGGGGTAATAATGTTGTAAAGCACCATGAGTATCTTCCATGCTGCGTGTTACCTTTTGGCAAGGCACTTTGCTATAAGTTGCTTCTCTCCACCCAGGAGTAAATGAGTACCTGCAAGGGTTGTAGCCCCTGAGTGCTTGTGTCAGGCTGCTGGGGCTGCATACTCCCTAGAGAGTTGTGCCCAATGACCGGGGTAATAATGTTGTAAAGCACCACGAGTATCTTCCATGCTGCGTGTTACCTTTTGGCAAGGCACTTTGCTATAAGTTGCTTCTCTCCACCCAGGAGTAAATGGGTACCTGCAAGGGTTGTAGCCCCTGAGTGCTTGTGTCAGGCTGCTGGGGCTGCATACTCTCCAGGGAGTTGTGCCCAATGACCGGGGTAATGATATTGTAAAGTGCCATGAGTATCCTCCGTGGTGTGTGTGCCCTTGGGCAAGGCACTTTGCCATAAGTTGCCTCTCTCCACCCAGGAGTAAATGGGTACCTGCAAGGGTTGTAGCCCCTGAGTGCTTGTGTCAGGCTGCTCAGGCTGCATACTCCCCAGGGAGTTGTGCCCAATGACCAGGGTAATGATGTTGTAAAGCACCATGAGTATCCTGCAGGGTGGATATTTTTAACATATAGGACTATTTATACATGTATAATAGTTAGTCTATTTCTCGTCCTCCACAGAAGGGAGACATAATCCTGACAGTGAACGGTACCAGTCTATGGAACTTGTCGCACACCGACGCAGTCAGCGTACTCAAAGCCAACACCAGCTCCAGAGCCATAGTGCTTAAAGTGTTAGAAGGAGACAGGGCACTAGACGGGTCCACCCGGTACTCGCCATCCTGGCTCACATGGCTGACACTGCCACAGTAAGTAGAACTGAGCCCAAGTAGAACTGAGCCCAAGTAGAACTGAGCCCAAGTAGAACTGTGCCCAAGTTAGTAGACCAGGACCCAAGTAAAACTGTGCTCAATCAAGTAGAATTGTGCCCCAGTTTCTAACTGAGTTCTACTCAGCCCAAGTTAGAACTCAGCCCAAGTAGAACTGAGCCCAAGTAGAACTGAGCCCAAGTAAGTAAAGCTCGGCCTTAGTAGGGCAGAGCCCATATAAGTTTGAGAAGAGAACAAATAGAACTTGACCCAATTAAGTACGAGTAAGCCCATTTGGTAACTAGCCTCATCATGCGCAAGTAAACGTTATTAACCCACTTTAGTCAACTCCATTTTCTGAACAAGCTTTATTTTTGCATGTAGGTTTTGTCAGATTCAGAGCAAGGTAACATTGGACAAGGAATCGTCACCGAGTCTTGGTTTTAGCGTAGTTGGTGGCTTCGACTGTACTCACGGTAATCAGCCAATCTACGTCAAGACGTTAGTTCCCAATGGAGCCGCAGGACGCAGTGGACATCTCAAGTAAGTTTTGATAGACCTTTATCACGGTGCGGCCATCTTCCCTTTTCCCCCATTAAAATCACTGTGAACAGAGCAAGGCTTGCACGAAAAAAGGTTTGGTCACGTGTGCATCACAATGACACACATGTAGCCAGTCAAGAAAACGCGCAGCGTGGACAGTGATTCTCTCAAAACAACAACGGTAGATGACGCGCGCTATCACGCAGACACACTGATTGTGCCCGACACATACTATGGCGAACAAGACAAAGATGGACGCACTGTGATAAAAGTCAATAGACCGTATCGAATAGCCGCCATTTCGTGGGGCACCTTTTGTTACTTAAACCGTTCAACAATGGAAGCACAATATGTGCAACCATGCATGTCCTCAAGGAACAAAGAAACTGCCCCATGAAATGGCGGCTATTCAATACGGTCTATAGAGTCACCCTTTGTGTGTTGCCAGGGTTAGGTGCCATCTAAAGTTGTCAACATCTTTACAGTTCTACAGAGCTTAGTATTTTTCAAGACCCCCTCCCTCCCCCCGAAATACTACTCATCAACATTTGTTTTTTCACTACCATGAAATGTCAACATTTTACAGTGCATGTAAAGTCCAACACGTCCCTCAACCTTCCCCCTCCCCCGTCCTACGCTTTGTAGAACCGTAAAAATGTTGACAACTTTGGACGTCTGCTTATTATTCTGTCTCCTTTCATTACCAGGTGTGGCGATCAGATTCTGAGAGTGAACAGCGAGTCCCTCATCAATGTTCCCCACACGAGGGCAGTGTCAACTCTCAAAGCCATGCCAGGCAAGGTGCAACTCACCGTAGTATCGTGGCCTGGAACAGCCGTCTGACACTGCGCAAGTATTTTCTTTTTTGTAGGCGGGTGAAGCACTGAGAAGTTTCTCTCCTTATGATTGGTTGAAATAGATATGAATATTTATATTCTCCGTGTAACGCCCTCATGGAGTTGTTAAATTAAGAGATAAAAGAAAGAAAATGCATAGTTCCAACCTGTCAATCAACCGAACCCGCCGACCAATCACAACAGAGCTAGCAGACATCACCCACATAGGTCAAAGTGCACTGTCTTACAACAACATCACGCAATGTTCTGCCCCATACAATTTGTACAGTGTTGTATGCGATGATTCGGGTGAATGTTTGGTTTCAAGGCCGGTCGTTTCGTTGTTCAAAGGTACGAAAGCACGTATGTCATGATATGACATCCCTGTATTACTGGCCCTTTACTCGGTGTGTTCTAAGATAACTGTTGACCCTGAAACATGAATACCTTTGAGTTTTCTCCAATGAATCTGTGCTTTCCGTTGAAAGTTCAATTGCTTTGTGCATTGTGTGTCACCTTTTTGACGATAGCATGTGAGCCATAGCAACAATATCCAAGGGGGCGGGGCTAACTAGGCAAACTCGGAACTATGCATTGAGGAACAGGTGTGGAGAGTGAGGGTTATGTTAAGGTAAAGCTATCAACAAAACGTATAAGTATGCAGCATATGCATGGGGTTGGACCAATCAGAAGCAATATCCGCTTCACCCACCTACGGAAAAAAATGTGCATGCTGGGCTTTCGCACCAAAACTCCAAATCCATCACTTCTCCAACAAATGTGAGATCTTGGAAAGTTTCTCGCACAATAGCCCCTCGCTGCCAGTGAGTATTCATCTTGTATTCACCACCGTACATTTTTTGACAGTTTAAGTCTGGGAATGTCTACACTACTCATAATAAGTTAGGGATATTGTGAGGTGTACGCAGATATTTTATTGAGGGTATGCATTCTGCTTTTGTATATTAGACAATTGTATCTGCATGACAGACGCACCTTGTCACAGGAATAAGTGAAAACAGTCATTTGAACAATAATTCCAAAAAAGTTATTGTGAGTAGTGTAGATCTAAAACAGTGCATAAGTTTCACCATTTTGGGCAGGTCACTCCAGCCTTGATTTTGTCCAAATTTAAAAGGGGCACTGAGGCCAACTGGAGGGGCACCAGGGCCAACTTTGTACCAATTGTGAACTTGTTATTAGTGTATTATACAAGCCTCATGAAATTTAAGAGGATAGGGCATGCTGGCCAAGTTGGTCTCAGAAAGTGTATATCTTAAAGGGGCATCGGGGCCAAATCAGCAGGGCATGAGGCCATTGGCCTTGGTGGCCTTGGTTAATGTCAAGGCCTGGGATAGGGCATGCTGGCCAAGTTGGCCTCAGAAAGTGTGTATCTTGAAGGGACATCGGGGCCAACTCAGCAGGGCATGAGGCCATTTGCCTCAGTGGCCTCGGTTAATGTCAAGGCCTGGGATAAGGCATGCTGGCCAAATTGGCCTCAGAAATTGTATATCTTGAAGGGGCATCAAGGCCAACTCAGCTGGGCAAGAGGCCATTGGCCTCAGTGGCCTTGGTTAATGTCAAGGCCTGGGATAGGGCATGCTGGCCAAGTTGGCCTCATAAAGTGTATATCTTGAAAGGGCATCAGGGCCAACTCAGCAGGGCATGAGGCCATTGGCCTTGGTGGCCTCGGGTAATGTCAAGGCCTGGGATAAGGCATGCTGGCCAAGTTGGCCTCAGAAAGTGTATATCTTGATGGGGCATCAGGGCCAACTCAGCTGGGCATGAAGCCATTTGCCTCAGTGGCCTCGGTTAATGTCAAGGCCTGGGATAAGGCATGCTGGCCAAGTTGGCCTCAGAAAGTGTATATCTTGAAAAGGCATCGGGGCCAACTCAGCAGGGCACGAGGCCATTGGCCTTGGTGGCCTTGATTATGCAAAGGCCTGCCAATATTGTTTCATATGACGCAACCAAAAAGGTGCCTCACAATATTCATACCAATTACTGCTGCCTTGTGAATGTTTTGTACATCATGATCTTTATTCATGAGGAATATTCATGTTTTTCTACCAATACTAGACATCTTGTGGATTTGTACACTTTAAGGGCGTGTTTGTTTCGGACGGATCCAGATTCAGATCTGCGCAGATCCAATTCACGTGACTTGAATTCCTAGTCGAGAGCAGTTACGATTGTTTCTGCTCGTAAAATAACTCGGGATCTGAATTCGGATCTGTCGTGAAACAAACACGCCCTTAGTGATCACAGAGCAGGCTCGTTTGAGTGTTGCCATGGATGTTGCTAAGGGGCCGGGCTTCACAGTTCAACTCAAACTAACTACGCCTTGAAAATATTTTTGACAAAATGCAAAACTGTTTTTATCCACCATTCATATTAGTTTTACAACCAGGGGCTACGCAATGAACATGCGGGAAGGAGGTTTAACAATTTGAGTTTCGCTCGTTTCCACCGCCCAAACTGGGCCCCCATTGGCCGAAATTGTACACGACATGTGACCATGAGGCTGCGTCTTTTTCTTGTAAACTGACGTAAAAACAATTTTTCCTGCAGACGAGGCAGGTCTTGCACACAATACACTCATTTTATTTGCAAATTTGATTTTTGCACTTGATATAATTTGTGTTAATATACTATTTATCAATTTTTCGTCTGGCAGTAAGCAACCCACAATGCTCCGCGCGTCTGTGTATGTGACCTTTGTGTCACGGGTTTCCGTCACAGAAATCTATGAAAGCACATCAGCCCGTACCGGCGCCCAGTTTGCTTTGGGCAGTGAGAATGAGCGAATGTATGGGTACCAGTACTATAAATACAGGGTTTCGTATATGCCACGTTTGTGGTAGAAATGTATCCCACTCGTAGAAATTGTGGGCATTTATACAAAAATGAATTTAACCTCATATTTTGGAAGAATCCTATTGTCAATCGTAAAAAACAAATGATCAACAAATACCATGTACATAGAATTTTGCCTCACTTTGGAATGAATATGTATTCTATAAATATTTCGCAAAATCAAAGTATCGTGTTTTACATGTATATGTATGTGTCTGAAAAGTGAATTGAATCCACCTGTTATATTATGTATGCATATATGCCAGTCTTCGTTTGTATCAGCAAATTGCAAATTTTGAAAGTGCTACTTGGTAAAACGGTTAAAAAGCGGTGTTCCCATAGGGACTACAAAATGTCTCTTTCAAATTATCGCGACCACAATGTAAAACTTCCAGGCCGAGAGAGAACGTGACCAATGTTTTTGCTAGGCTGCAGTAGTTTTACACAACAGGAAACAGTTTGGGCAAATTTGACCACGAACAATATAATTAATTTTAGTACAATTATGGGAAGCAGGTTGGCGTAGTGGTTCTTTCCTCGCCTTCCACAAATGTGGCCCTGGTTCGAATCCCGTCTGGGTCAGTATGTGGATTGGGTTATCTCAGTCCCTGCTTGATTCCGTGGGTTTTCCCCCACACCTTCGTGTGTGGAGTTTTCCTCCCACCTCTAAAACTGAGAATTTCTTCCTGTTCTCTCGCACTTCGTGGCCGAGCTGAAGAACCTCCTAGGTGGCTTACAGGTCAACGATTTACGTCGGCAAATCCTTGAGCAACTCGATTCCTTTAGGGGATTATACGAGAGGGAGGGAGGAGAGTAAATTTATATTTCGACCAACGTCCCTTAGCTGCAAGAGTCTTTAAGAATCATTTCCAAACTGTTTTGTAAAATTGTTTAAATATATATTTTTTGTGGCTAGTCGTCCAATTGCCATTTGCACCAGGGTTGTAGTCGAGTCCATCACAAGTCCACCACAAGTCCCTGGGTCTTTAATTCAAGTCACAAGCTATTCAAATGAACTCCAACAAAGGCATTCTTTTGTGCGTGTTCATCTTTTGCTTCTTGTTACTGGACTTGTGACTGACTTGTCATAGACACATTCTTGTGATAGACTTGTGATGGTCTCGACTACGACCCTGTTTTGTAGTTTTAATCAGTTTATTAAGTTTTGAGATCAATAGATGTTTTGACCGTATCGAATAGCCGCCATTTCGTGGGGCACCTTTTGTTACTTAAACCGTTCAACAATGGAAGCACATTATGTGTAACCATGCATGTCCTCAAGGAACAAAGAAACTGCCCTACAAAATGGCGGCTATTCGATACGGTCTATATTTATACCCAGCACGATATATGGCAAATGGACACTCCCCTAACGCCTCTATACCTCGACACACTCTTCCCTTTTGTTAACGCACCAATCCCCCCCCCCCCCCCCCCCCCCCTCCCCCTAAAAAACTGAAAGGAATTCCTTGGAAATTCCTTGGATATTTGAGACACAATGGGGGAACAATGGTAGGGGGAATGCCCTCTGCCACATATCGTGCTGCATATGTCTATACTTAGTGAATATTTTTTCACCGTATACCACAAGAAAACTACCCGTATAGAGCCTTTGCACGGCGGCCATGACAGGGGGCAATCACAGTGTCACTGTGTCATGCATGAGTAGGCACTTTGTGGTTCTATTGTTACATCATTTAAATAAGAAAACCTGCCCCCTGTCATGGCCGCCGGTGCAGAAGCTCTATTAGTGTTTTGCCTTGTTCTTCAGAGTAGTAACCCAAAGACTATATCTATAGAGTTTGTATAGCATCATTTTTGTTAACGTGTGTACATGTAGATCCTTTCGTCGAATCTCTTTCCACTTTCGAATGATCTAGACCAAAATTTGTAAATAAAATCAATTTTGCAATTCATTTCTGGTAGCGAGTTGGCGGCCTCTGTTGTGTGCTATATGGGTCTTTCTATAAATTAGGGGTCCAATGTTGATGTCCCCGGCCCGTTACATTTTACATATCGTTTTTGTAAGTTCAGGACACATTCTTTAAATACTTTCCATCTCAAAGAGTGAGTACATAAAGTACAATTCATAATAAAATGGTTTAAAAGCCATTTTAATGATTTTTGTACGAAAAAAAACATATCAGGTGTAACGGGGGACACTAAATGTCACACTTTTGGACCCCTAATTTATAGAAAGACCCATATGACTACTAAACGTAAATTAAAATGGTTTTTAAAAATTGCCTTCTGAAAGATTGAAAAATAAGTTTAAAAGGCTAAGTGTTAAGTTGCAAATGCGGTGAGGTCTTAAAGCATAGAGTTTCTGTGCTAAACAGTATTCTCCGCCAAACAGCTCCATGAATTTGAGCCCTTTTACCTTGAAAATTCTAAGAAAATTATCTACTCTGTTCTCCATATTTTGTGAAATCAATCTTTAAACCCGCTGGATCGACAGTATTCCAACTTAACTACACTCCATAGGCCTACACAAGCTTTGGGGCAGGTTCATATTCACCTGCTCATTGAGAACAACAATCCCCGGCCGTGATTAAACACAAATCGATGGGTCAGGCCACTAAAAAAACATTTCATCAAATAGTCGAGTTGTTTGGATTTAAAGGTATAGAATACATGATTGGTAAACTGTTAAAAGAGGCGTTATTTCCACTCGTGATCAGAATATATAAAAAAAAAATGCCCGCTGAAAATTTTAGCCACATAGGTGCAGTAATATTGAAATATCCATTCATGGCTTTTTTGAGTTGAATGGTAAATTTTTGCATTTTGCAAAAGACATTTTTAGAAAACCACCTTCAGTCGTTAAATTCTCACACAAAGTACCATTTTGGTATATTCTTATATAGATACCAAGCCTGGTGTTAAGTTTTAACACCACAAGTTTTAACACCTAGGTTGTTAAAAATAATGCATTTATTGCAGTTGAGGAACAAAAAGTAACACCCATGGTGTTACATTAGACAACACCACTGGTGTTACTTTAACACCGCAGTTTTTACAGTGTACCATTTGTTATGAACACCATGGCCTTTTTCCAAATCTCGACTTGGGCTCAGGCCCCGGCTCCATGTAAACCACATGGAGACGGAGACGGAGACGAAACTGAGATTTGGAAAAGCCCCTTTTAGTAAGGTTTTTCTTTTCAACTCGTGAAAAAAATTGGGTCATTGCAAATGATGTGTACTACCTTTAATCAAGGGTTCATTGACCGAGAACGGTTGCGCCCTTGGCAAAATGGCTGCCTACACAAAACCCAAGAAAATCCAAATCAGAAAATGGGATTTGTTTATAAATGTGTCGTCTTTAAAGCTTGCATATCCCCCGCCCCCGCCCCCTCCCCCCGGGGGGTACGTGTGGGGGAGGGGGCACTTTTACTTTTTGTATGCTTACCGGTAATTAGTTACACCTCCATGCTACAAGACCGCTGGACCTTGTTATAGATAGTCTTAAAGTCTTAAAGGCAGAACACATGATTGGTAAACCGTTGCAAATGGTTTTATCTTTTGAGGATATGGATGATTAAAACCAACCTGAGCAAAAACCAGCTCCGTACTTCGTCTAACTTTTGAGAAAACATTAAAAAAAGGCTTTACGGTCACTTCGGCCCAAAACCATTTCGCCCCGAACCACTTCGCCCTGAACCACGGCCTGTGCATTCGGACAAAGTGGTGTAAGGCCGAAGTGGTTTGGGGGCAAGGTGGTTTTTTGGGCGAAGTGGTGCAGGGCGAAATGGTTTTTCGTCTCCTAAGACGAAAAATAATTGTTTTACTCATTTCTCAAAAACTAGAGCGCTTTAGACAAAACCATTTCAGGGGAAGTTTACTACCGTCATCATGTTTATATTCTGTAAGTTGCGTGTAAATCTGTGAACATTTCTGATTTTCGAGATTACCAATGATGTAGGCCTATTCTAACTTTAATTACCAGATTATAACATTAACAGGAACCTTATACATGTATTATAAACTGAAAAATAATTTAATTTGTTTTTAAAAGATTATATTGTAGGATAATTTCACCTTTCAATTTTTATATTTACTGAAACAAGGAAACTGAGTCTTAAAAAAGTAATTACAGTTAGACTGAGATCTGAGACCGCGGAACATCTTCATTATTTGCATGAATTCAGACAATCCCATTCCCGGAACCTCTTAAAGAGTTCTATCGACTGAACTACTCCGGCGTACGTGCCCTTTACGGAATATCGCATGATTAATATCGCCTAGCTCGCCCGCTGACGGCAGATTTGCGATTGCATCTTAGACATTTATTACCTCGCCAATTTGTCAATCTGTTAAATTGTGCAAGAGGTTCACCCGCCCACGGGATCAGGCTCCTGTTCCGCTTTGGCTGCGGAGCGGAGCGGAAATTTGGTGCAAATAAAATGCATTACGAAAGTGATGAGCGCGCTGGTTGTTTAATTAGTTTGTCTCCCTGATTTTCCAATATGGCGGCACCGAGCAAGTAGCGAATGGGGATGGGAGAGGTTTCTCCAGAAAACCAAATAAATACTTATATTTAGAAGAGCAAATGTGACAAACTGTCTTGCTTAGGGACACATCTGCCACCGTGACACCTATATCGTGGATAGATTTAGCCACAAAACATATCGCCCTTCGTTTAAAGTGGTTTCATGTGAATATTTTGGTTCCTCTGGGCTCTTATGGGAGAACGCACATTTAACAATGAGTGACGTCATGAGTTAAGTTTATTGAACCCACACGTCTGTTGGTTTGCTTTCTGGCGCCACCATGCGGCCGAGTTGAGCAAGTTTGAGAGGGAACGTTAATTTGAGGCACTAAAATACTCTCTCACACGCGGTAACAATCGTTGATTGATGACGAGATGACAATCTCACTGCATCGCCACCTCCCCCACCCCCCTCACCCTTCGCCTCATCATGTCCCCACAGAAGAGTCACAAGCATGCGCCAACCTGGGGCCATTTTCTGCCGTCGAAGCAAGCACACACCGCTGATAGTTCCCTTGGCATAGACCGTCAGAGACGCACAATCCTGCACTCGCAGAAACATTGGCCGAACACTTCTCATATAGTCATCATTTTCCTACAAGCTCATCAAGACAACTCGACATCCAGTATGGAGTGGCCTGCATATTGTTAGCTCGTTACAAGACTAGTACATCCAACATTGAATGGATTGGATCGTCGAAATACGGTTTCCGGATGTACAATCTGCAACACTCTATACATTCGACTAGAACTGGGAGTATTTTGGCGCCAATTGTCATCTCGCTGATCATCTGCGCGTGCTAGTATGCAGTTGCTATGTCTTCAAAGCTAACAATTCGTCTGCCGCATGTCTTTGCATATTTGTCCATATTAAATTAAACCAACATTAAACTTACATGTGATGCTTACTGGGAATTTCTTCCTGTTCTCTCGCACTTCGTGGCCAAGCTGAAGAACCTCCTAGGTGGCTACAGGGCAACGACTTAAGTCGGCTAATCTCAGCAACAAGATCCCTTTAGGGGATCATACGAAAGAAGAAGGGAACCAACAAACACTGATCGTCTGATCTGCTGATGAAGAAATCATTTATTGATGAAAACGGATCATCACAAAGTCCATTCACAGAGGAATTAATATTAAATTGCTATGGCAACTTAAGCTGCAATTTAACTGAAGGGATTCCTTACATTCAGTTTGCATAATTAATACTGTTTGAGTTAGAGTGGATTTTACAAGCATAAGCTGTTCAACGGACTTCACTAGCTGTGCTCTGGCGAAATGACTACGGGAAGGCTGCGCTCTGTAACACGGCCTATGTTTCTTCCTCGAACACGCTGATATTTCATCCAAGGTCGTCATGTTTTAAACTCATCATTTTCTCCAAGATTGTGCTTCGAGTTCGAGCTCCAATGATAGATGAGAGGTTTTTACTGCATGCATGTCAGTGAAGCAGCGTTGATATGATTTATCACCCGGTGTGGCCGAGGGACGAATATCGCCGCTACTTTCAGACGTGAACGACCGGCAAATGTAATTTGACATTTTAAATTCCGCGTTATGACATTTCCGTGGAGATTTCTCATTCGAGTTCTTTAAACTCTGCGCAACGGCTTTATGGTAAGTACCCAATAATATTGGCTAAAGCATTATGATACACAAAAAAAACATTTAGGCCAACAAATTCTGCATTCTACAGACAATACGTTTTGGGACATCAATTCATGTTTCACCGAAAAAGGATGTCCATTAACATTGGGCATCTTGGACAGTAAATTGCCATTTTCGACAAAGCCCAATTACGAATTCGTGCCACCTTTGTTATAATCTAACAGATTATTTTATGTCTCTACTTACGTACAAATACATTATAGCCGATGTATTCTACATTGTGTGAAGAGCATGCATATAGTTACCAATTATTGAAAGCAATCTTTAGTTACCATAATTTTGTTCTTCAAAAAGATAAACCATTGTAAAAGACGTGAGCCAAAGTACCTCAAACGATATTTAACCTAGCGCAGACGACAAAAATCGAATTACTGTTTAATTTGGCGCCAAATTGCAATCTCAGGACGCGATTACGTGTAGGCCTAAGTTGCCAAAACGGCGTACCAATTTTCCTCATATCGTATACGCTCAGTGTAAACAAGCAAATTATAGTCTTTTTGCTGCGGGACTTGGAACATTTCGTAGTCTTTTTCGTTGTTTAAAATAAGTCAGCTTTTAACAGTAATAATCTAATTATTTCCTGATGCAATTCTATATCGTAGTGATTGTTTTAAGGTCCCGAGTTTGGGGCATTCGCCATAATTTGTTAAATAAGAGGTAGATTGAACGTTTGCCAGGAGCAACGACCCAATTAAATCCCGTCATGCACTGCGGGAGTCAATCTACGACGTCATTACTGAAGTCGCCAGTCGCCGTTCGTTTTAGCTTCAACGTTTGTCTCAGCTCACCGATGTTAGGTCTACATGTAGGCCTACATGTATATAATGAAGGTGCATGAATCTTCGCAAAATAGTTTAACTTCTTTGTGTTGCATTTTTGGAGTAATTACAACGTTGGTTGGCCATTCACAATAAGGGCTATCCAAAGTGAAATCAGAAGCCAGCCCCTTACGCCAAAACGAGACAAGTGTGGCACTTGTTTCTCTAGTGTACGTGTTACATTTCTATACAGAGGACATTACCGTTTCGGAAAAAATATTTGGTATACCGTTATTTATTCAGTTTAAACATCTGGAACGATTTTTAATAAAGACGCAGGCTCGTCAATGCGCGCGCGAGGAACAATTACGTGCCACGAAATTCAACGCTCCATGCCTTGCTATGGAGCGGTAAATTTCGTGGCACGAATTTGTTCCTCGCGCGCGCATTGACGAGCCTGCGTCTTTAAGCTAACGTGCAACACCAACATAAAACCTTCTCGATGGTTTTTGCCGATGCTTGCAACGGTAGCCTACGTATGTTAGCAGCAGATAACAGCCAATGATGTTTTTGTGTGGCGCGTCAATTCAAGTGCCACGCGCGCGTGCAAAACGCGGAAAATGCAGCGATGCGCGCCAAATATGTTTTTTTGTTGGGCAACTAATCGCTAAAAGCGTTTAATTCCGATGCTCGCACTAGCAACACGTTGCAGGGTACGAAAGGAGTAGCTCACTCGAGATAATCACATTGCCTTCATTCCAATTGCGCTTGCGAAAATAGGTAGAGCAAATGTGGTAAAGTCCCTTGCTCAAGGACACAATGAAACCATTCAGATACTGGGCAGAGGAACTTGACTCAGTGTATGATTTTAAGGCTGTCTGTTGCCGCGCACAACTCGAGTTCATTGTTTGTTCATCTTTCAGAATTGAGCTAAACATACATCATATCGCGACTTCTCCTAGAGTCGGCGTCAGTGCTTTAATAGTCTCGTTTCCGCGGTCGTTTCATAACTAAACGACATCGTATCGTCTTCAAATTACAGCAGGACATCTCTGAGAAGTCAGGCTGCGTAGGCCTACATGATGACAGCGTCGAGCGAAATCATCATGACATAAACGAGACTCACTCAAGTGGAATTCAACCTGCACTGAGAAAGAAACAACCGAGAACGTCTCGAGAAGAAAATTCGACTCTCTACATCGCGGTACTAATGGTGAGTCACTTATAATCTCTCCCATTGAAGAATTTCATCACGACGAATTTGGTAATTTTAGTGCCTAATCACCATGGAAATGAAACAACCAAACAAGGAATGGGAGAAAAGGTCATAATGTCTCATAATGTCATCATTGGGATTCGAACCGAAGTCCTCTGATTCTCTGGGCTCTACTATGACCTTTAAAAAATACTTACTTTGTATACGATATACCGTGGGTGAACATTTTTAAATAGACTAGTTGAGCTGGTCAATATTACCAGAGAAAGGTGAATACACCGTCGGCCGCGTCGTTCATAATTTATCCACTAAATTTTATAAATTCGCTTTTGGCGCAAACGCGACTCTTTCGCCCATCTCACGGCACGTTTTTCGACACCACCGTGAACGGAGGCGAAACGAAAAGTCTTCAGTCGGTACGTGCATGGATAAAATGCCCTGGAGCGATTAAACACCTTCGATATGAGCCTGCGCTTCTAAATTTCATGAACATCCCATCAAGATTTCGTCGGTGTTTCCCCGCGAGGCGCACAGTGAAAATCTAGCCGACCCGGGTACGGTGTGTATAAGCTGGGCGGGCGTGAAGATCTTAACCTTTCTCGGGCAATGATTGGATTTTTTTTAAATCTATACCTCGAGAACTCCATGATATTGAGCCAGTCGAAAGATTAGGAAATGAGTCTTTTAGTATTGGAAAATAAGGCAAATTGCATCACTTGCAATTACCAAAAAATAAGCCGACAAGAAAAACTAAATTACTCCAAGTGTTGATATCAATGGTACAAATCTCCCTTCGGGGACGAAATTTGACTCTAAAACAAACAAAAAAGGAAAATGTTCGCTATAGACGGCGAAAACTGCTATTAACGGATAATGTAAGTTCTCGAGTTACTTTCGATTCGATTTGAAATCCCCGGCAGGAATGACTAGAATTCCACTCTGGCTATAACCAACGCTGAAAATTAACCATGACGATATATACGTACATGTAATTGCCTTTTTGGCCGGCCATAAAACCGAACTGGATACTAATGAAGAAACCTGAGAGAGAACACTACATTCCAGCGTTTAGATTAGAGCGCTTTTGCCGTCTCCAAAATCACATTTTCATCGGAAAGTTATTGACTCGGACACACACGAGCAAACATTCCGTCCTTTTTCACTTTTATTTTCTTATTTTTATAGCCTCATACTTTGACACAGTATAAAGTGACATCCTTTTATTTACATTAAATAGTCCAAAACCTTCACACGAAGACACGCGTCCTATTTATGCAAGGGTGCGCGTTGCGCGTGTTTTAGTGACACGCAGACGCGCGTCTCTGTACCAATGAGATGTCCCCATTTTAACTTTGGGAATAAAAGTGGGTTTGGCCAGGGCTGCGTTCCACATACGCAAACGTTTGCAAACGTTGGCACCAACGTTTTGCCGAATGTAGAACGGATTGTTTGCCAAAATACGTTGCCAAGATGGCGGCGCCCACAGTCCTATAGCGGTCGTAGCGACGTTGTATGTAATGTGGCTCACTGTTAATGCTGCCTACCAAATATTTGTTGAAATCTTACACGTTGCCATGCCTTTGATTGTGTCTCGCCAGCGATAAGAGAAGAAACCACGAAAGGTGCTGTTCGTTCGGTGCGCGCGCGCGTTACGCGTATTGCAAGCGTGTTGTACGTGCAGTCGCGCACGCACATGACCGGATACTTGTCACATCACTGAGTGCATGTTTTGCTTTCGGGCGCCGTGGTGTACGTGTGCGTGTGCGTTTCCCATAAGCGCTGAATAGGGTAAAAAGTGTTTAAGACTGGCCGATCTTTATCGTCTTTTTAAGACTGGCCACGTGACGTGCTCTCAGCCAATAAGGATACGTAAACAGTGTCTATGGTATTTGTGAATTTTAGATGAAGCTCACTCCACATCAGGTATGGTGGTATGCACACAAGCTCTATTTATAGACAAACATAGGTCGTGGAATAAATAAAACATTTGAATGATAACATCTTGAAATAATATTCATAACTTCTCAGGCCTGCGAGGACAACCCACGTCAATATTTAACGACAAGCAGATGTTTCATTACACGGGCTGTTTACTTAAGAATTTCGTCTTAAAGTCGGAATTCTTAAGTAAAACCCACGTTACCCTATCTAGGATTTGATCTAGAAAATTGCTCTCAAAATTGGCGCAACAATTAGGAGTATTAAAATGAGGATGGCTGGTCGTTATGTCCCTTCAAATTTACGGTTTTCTTCTAATTATGTATATTAAACAATTGTTTTCTAATACATTATACATAAGAAAGACATTAAAAGATAAAAGTCCAATTTAGTTCAATAATTAGGGATATTCTCGGTGTATAACCTGTAATCATTTTGATAACTAAATCATTAGTCTTTGATTTAACCTTTGACCTGTATGCAAATCGTCAACCAGAAATGTAGGAAGTTTACCAACAACCCATTATCTGCAAATTTCAACAACTCACTGACAAAAGATTAAGCAAATTACATCAAGATCATGTAAAGTACAAATGTGTCCCTTCTTACTATCCAATTTAGTAGTAATGAAACAGGTGCACGCGCGGAAACCCAATTACAGCGCGCGGGGCTTGGTGGGCGCGCTCGTGCGGACGTAATAGAAGCTAATGCGTACGAGGTCACTGCCAGTTGATGAGGTGACATGCGGATTATAGGTAATCTTCCACACTCCCGAACCAGGTTTTGTGATCAGAAATTAATTGCCATAATCCAATTTATTACACCGGGAAAGATTGGCTGTCGTCATCTTATAATTTATCAAATTAAAGAAAAAAAATTTTGATTCGAGATTGATTCGGCGAACAAGAAGCTATATGATTATTCTATAATACGAGTTTAAATCTTCCCTATTTGAACTTTTTGAAGCCTAGTCGAGACATTTTCCCGGGAAATGAGGGGGTGGCTTTAGATTAACCACTTTACCGCTCGCGTATTCCCCCTTACCCTAGAATCTAAGATGGCAAATTGCACTAATTTCCCACGAGTACACGGACGAAACAAATTAAATTTGTTCCTCGGCGGACATGATTTTGTGAAAAAAGCGATCAAGTGTTGGAGGGGCGAGTGGGAATGAAAACATGCAAGCTGGTTTGGGCTGATTTATGGTGCATGATCTGTTTGGCACGCGCCCTGGGGCAGTGACGTGCGCGATTTTACGCGGGCGTATCGCGCCGACACGCGGTCGCGCTCTGGAGCCAGACGCGCGTGGGCCGCAAATTACTCGTTATAACCGTGTAGATTGGGTTATGCCTTTTGGAGTAACACATGCATGGTAGGGACAGGGGAGGGGGATAAAACGGCAAATGGGGAAATGGCTTATAATTCATTGCTACTGTGCTGACGTTCACAAAAGGAACAGCATTTCAGCTAAACTGCCGGTGGCATGTCAAAGAGTTCTGTCAGGGATGTGGCGGCGCTTTTTGAATTGGCATGTTGTCACGGGACACACGCTGTTTGGGGAAATCACTGAGTGCTCAGCATTACAAAGACATTATATTGTGCATAAATACTTTTCAATAAGTAGTTTCACACTTCACTCGATCCGTTGCCTTTCCCTTCCTTTCCAAAACGCCAACAAATCCGAGTTAATTTGCCCAATTTTGTCTTTATCTCCCGTCCCTGGCCCTCGTCCTTCTCATAACCCCTCTCTCGTCACCAGGCAACGCTCGTTACATCTCCGACTTCAGATTCCCAAATCCGTAACAAGAAAACAAAGATTCTCGCCAGAGCATCTCTCGTCAAAGCTCGCTCGAAATCGGGTCCCAGGGCGATCATTTTTCATCCTCGGCTGAATCTAATCCAATTCGGCCAAATTAACTAGCTGCTGCCCGGAATCTTTCCCTTGGACCGGAGAGGCATCTCCGGCCGCATATCTTCTTTTTTCTTCTTTCTTATACATCCTCCCAGCTGAAAACGGCCGAGGACGATAGCCATGCAGCCTGGTCTAACATCTCAGCTCGCGTATCGCCAAACCCCGTAACAAAGTTGACCTCATCGACACGGGGTCTGTCGTCTCGTGTCCCCCAACCAGCTTTATAGAGAGAAATATCAAATTGCTATCAAAATGAGGGTCTCAGTGCTTTCTTTTGTGATTAAATTTGCAAATAAAAAGACGCATGACGTAATACAATGACTCAGCATCTAAAACGAGACAGCTAGTGTTAATTTGAAATTTGTCAGTATATTGATAGCTTTCTCATGACGTCATGTTGTGTGTCAAACAACGCCGCGCCACTGCGGAAGCAATGCGCGCGCGCGCCGCGTGTGTCCATAGCACGCGTAACGCTCTGTAAGAAGGCTCCCATTGGTGAACTAAACCGCGCTACGCCCACTAGAGACACACGCAACGCGCACGCACATCACTTCCACATTTATTTGACTTACAAAATGGCGTATTCGCACGTGTTCGAATACTATCTATTATGCAAAACTACTATAAGTTGAATAGAATGGTACCGGAGTCACAACCAACACTTAGCGTTCCAAACCAATCTGACACCACATAATAGACCCTTTACACCGATGGCCTGACAGGGAGCAGTTTTCATATTTAAATGATGTGACAGTAGACTCACACACCACCTACTCATGCATGACAGTGTGACTGCTCCCTGTCATGGCCGCCCGTGCAATGGGTCTATTGGCTGTTTACATTTTATTAAGGAGCGTTCGAACACAGAACCTCTTAATCGCTATAGTCAATGCATACACTAATCCGTCTCAAATTCAATCTGTCCCGTTTTAATAAAGCAAATTGTTTTCCCAAAGATTTAAGATCGTTTTGTCTTCCCTATAAGATTTAAAAAGATCCGAACAGCTGGCAAAGCGATTCGGCTAGTACGTACGGCAGCCGACATGTAGAGATAATGTCAAAGTACAAACTATCTCTCTGTTGAGTTATGTTTCTAAGAATTTCAAATATCATCAACCTTTTGGCTGCGGCGTAAACTGTCTCTGAAATAAGCGCAAATTGTGACCAAAGCAAAACATTTTAACGTTGTCCCACGTCGAGGTATACTTTGTCGCACTTAGTCAATGGATTTGGGTTAATGGCACACTATATACGTAGGTTTTTAAATACGCCAGCGGCTAGCAAACGAGGTTGTAGAGAGCTTGTTGTTAAGACAATCATCGAGTGTATTTTTCTTAGCAGTCGTGTTGAGGACTGGACTAATGGACATTTTTTTTTCACGTCAAGAGGTGTCAATGTTATCCTTCCATTACGCGGTAGCTGGGAAACTGCATCCAGGAATACACACGAGTGATCTATAAACGGACAGTTTGGGATTTCACTCGGATTTGCGCGAACGCGGTACTTAGGCCTATAGGTAAACAACCGCCTATGGAGTTGGCTAAATTTGAGCAGCGAATATTGACCCCTTTTCCTTGCGAATGTTTTTTCCCGTGTTTGAACATTTCAGGCTTATGGACATTCTGCACCGGCGGCCATATTTTGTTTGCGTCTTCTGATCAATTTAGTTCGTATGCACTGCATGCACAGCAACGAGCCAATCACAGGACGCGTACATTATCATTTTGGCAACGACACGTTCAGTGACGTCCGCAATAAGTTTTCACGACTATAAATCCCAGTGCCCCCACGTCCCATCTCAGAACGTATATTCCATAAGCTATATTCCATGACTATAAATCCTGATAAGATAGTCTTCTTAAAGGCTACCCATCATGTCAATATACTTAGGTCCACAAGTACAGTATTTGATTTAGGCCTATATTCACTCCGGCAGACGACCCAAGTATAGTAATGAGCTCACCTTTTCCCGCCGGAAATTGTAATACAATCCATAAAGTGGCGCCCGCTTCCTCCGCCGTCGTTCTTTCTTTAATAGAACTTCGGCACGTTATGCACCAATTTAATTGAGATCATGTGTCCATATACTATAGCTTTCAGACTGGGGCACTTAGACAAATTAAATTGGGCACACTGTGCGCTCTTGAATCGGCTACTTTGGTTATACCGTATATGCGGGGTTGTGTATTTTAGTAACACTTCACAACCTTTCCCAATATCAGACACGCCGTAGAATGGATTTTGAACGCTTAAAAATTCGTTAATTAATTTTAGAATTTTAAAAGTGCTCTGAAACGCACTTTATGGGTTTGATTTTAATAAACAAAGTCAGTTTGTTGTCATGCAATTTTATGATCTGTTCAGCAACCAATCACAGGCCACGTACTTTGAGTCGTCGGCAACAATAACTACTCTTACGTCCGCACGTTGTTTAAGAAGGGCAAACAATAATGGGAACGTAGAGGCACGGGCAGACGCACTTTCAGTTAACAGTGCGACGCGAAAAAGATCTAAATGCTTTTAACTTAAAGGAGCGTGACCAGAGTTTCTGGAAAATAGTTTTCGATGTAACTTACCAATATTATCAAGTAACTCCCATACACACCTCCCATGTCCCAAAAACTCGAAAACATTCGCAATTTCCAGTAAAAAATTGAACAAAACTATCGAGTCGGCTTTTAGCGGATAAACGTTGATACTGGAAAATTAGTTTACAAATAATCGGTGGATTTTCGACGATATCCTCGGAAATATGCGGCCTAGAAGCGCGGGAGTTTCAGTTTCGTAATCAGAAAAATATAACAGATGTTATGATATAAAAATCTCATGACCCATAAGGTAAGTCCCGGGGAGTTATGGGTAAAAAAAAGTGATCTGGTCACACTCCTTTAACTCTCTGAAATGCTGCCAGTATAAGAGGTGAAAAGGAAGGCCATTACACCAAATCGGGACTCGATACAAGACTAGCTACATTATTATAATGAATGTCACACAGAGGGGTAAAGTGCATCAGGACTTTGGGACGGCTCGTCAGGTGCGCGAGGCGCGAAAACCCGCCACCAGCGTCCGTATAGCCTCTGGTCCAAATTGCCATTTTCTTTCAACGTTTGTATCCATTAAAAAGTAGAAAAACTTTCATACGAAAACTTGGAGAAGAAATGTGGACCAATGGGACTTCCTTGGACCGGAATGAATTCTTCAACACAAAACTCTCCATGGAACAGTACTTTTGTTTTGCCTTTTTGGCAGAATTGGATCCAGGTCGGGGTCTTAGCACAAACCTACATCCGGGAAAACGTTACCTAGTGACCGCCTGAAGTGAAATTGATACACAGGAACAAAAAGGCAACTCACTGGTGTAAAATCTAGCCGTCTGCGAAGTTTCCCGCGCGATTTTATGCTTGATATTAAAGGTGCAAGCCTTTACGTTTAAATTCTCCACGGGTACCGTGCATGTGCATAAACTGTTGCTCAGGTATCCAAGTTTCAAGCCAGCGTGTCAGTGTGGAATGGTCAACTTGGGGGAACTTTAAAGTGACAAAATGTAAAGAATTCGTATGTCAACGAAATGAATGTCCAAAACTTTTTGTCGTCAAAATGCTCCACTGTAAGCAATTTGATCTTTAAAGTGTGGCCCACAAATCGAGGCACTCAGGAGTTGAAAAAAAAATGGTATTGACTTGGGGTGTGCAGTCAGTAATGCCCTGGGAAAGCTGACGCGCGCGTATTTTGTTTTCTTGGCAAACGTCCAATGTTTGTCCATTTGCGGACCCGCCAACCGCGCGATAAATCTCGACGGATTTACGAGCCGGAAGGAAGGCGAGGAGTTACGAGACTAGCCAATTAGGGGAGAATATTCTCGCTAAATTCGCAGGAAATCTTCTTCCGGCTCATGTGCGATTGTTTTGCTTATTTTCTCCTCTGTGTGTACTATAAAACCCAGTCTGTCCTTTATAGTTTCCTAGATTTGGACTATCGGACTAGTTTAACGAGTTTTATTTTTTTGACAGATTCTCAAACTGTGTCACTGAGTCGAGAAACATCTGAACATATTTCGACAAACTGATCCAAGATGGCGGCGTTGGTGACGACACGTCACCACGCGCATGCGTACGCAACCTTCGTGGTTTTGATCAGCATGGCGATTCAGTCAGTGACCTCTGTGACCCCAACCACATTAGCCGGGCCAGCTGGACTACCACAGCCGGCACATCCGGGCTCCCACAAGGACCACACTGCGGGGGGACTGGACAGTTTTCAAACCGGCATGATCGTCGGGTTCGTCACCTTCGCTGTCCTGGCACTCTCCATGATGATATTGATTTTGTACTTTCTGGTTCGCGGTACCAGACGCGAGCTGCGCAAAACCCAAGTGGAACTGGCCGATCTTAGGGAACTGCGACGGCAGGAAATGGCCGACGACCGCTTCCAGCTCAAAGGTCGCGCGACCGAGGTGCGCTGCATGGTGGACGAGGACGATGACTCATCAGATCTCGTGAAGGACGAGAATGAACGAGACTGCGAGGTGGGTTACGACTACCAGCCGCCCAACCAGCAACCTTCATATGACAATTACTCTTACGTTGCCATGGAAGCGCAGAGGAACGGTCGATACGGGAGGAAGAAACAAAAGGCCAATGATTTTATAATCGAAAACTAGGAAAAGGCATCCGTGAATAATTACGTCAAATTATGCAAATTACGCCGGAGAAAATATGCACTATGAACAGCGAGATTGCAAGGTGTCGTCATTTTTACTTATTTTATTGAGGCGAATAAGCCAGGGAAACTATAGAAATACCTCCTGGTCCCGCGGACAAACTGTCATACGTTCGCAGTGCTATAGTGCCTCCTAGGTGGCTACAGGGCAACGACTTGAGTCGGCTAATCTCAGCAACTAGATCCCTTTATAGGGGCTCATACGAAAGAAGAAGAAGTGCTGGTGCCGCATTGCGTGCAGTGATCCTAGCGTATCGGAAGGACCCAACACATTATAGTCATCATTGCACAACTAACAACATGATCGATGTGTTCTTCCGCGGGAATATCGCGAACAGGGGAAAAACACCACATATGGTGTGTCTTTTATTGGTACGCGTATCGTCATCACTGAGACAATATCACAGACTGAAAATTCGCCAGATGCATTATTTAACATCGTGAATATCCTTGAACTGTAGTGACAGATTAGACGAGCATGTTTCAGTTTTTTACCATTTTATTGTGCCAAAAAAATGTAACTATTATTGTAGGTATCTGAAACGTATTGTTTGCTGCATGCTGTTCGTTTGCATAATGTCTTGTTTCCTCCCAAAAATATAGCTCCTTTGAAAAAAAGAAACATATAAGAAAACAAGACGTTATGTCGTAGTCAAAGTAGGATGATTGGTAACTTATATTATGTAGGTATACACAAAATGAATGGAGCTTGGCTTGAGGCCCATATTTCCCAGGATCGGCCTGACTGGTGCATGGTGAGTGAACTCAACATTAAAGGTGACTATACAAGTAATTCCAATAAGGGGGTTCAATCGAGGATTACATTTGAGCGGAATTGGTCCAAAGACATTTTATAGTAATTTTTAAAGGAAAATACAAAAATGTGCCCTATGAAAGTGCCCTATGAAAGCACCCCAATTCCGAAAGCACACAATGGTATACATGTATAGGTATACATGTACTTAACACCTTGTGCATGCTACATTCTCCCAATGTGTTTAAAAATAGCCGTACACGCTCGAGTACGAGTACTGCATTATTAAAGTTGCCACCTATCGACCATTAGTGCAAGGGACCGTAAGTTATCAACGACAGTAAATGCTCGCTTGGCCTGATACGACGGTGGCTGCTGATTCTAGAGGAGAGAGATGCTGCCTTATCAAAGAAACGCGGACACGAAATCGCACCCGAATCTGCAAGGTCATGTTAGATACTGATCAGCAACACCATTATAAAGCCCGTCTACGGGAGACACAGTGCCCCAAAATCTTAATGAGCCATTTCACCGTGGAAAAAAGCTTACTCGAATGGAAGATAAAAGTGGTTTTAACCGTCCAATGCAATGATTTCGAGATGATATCTTTATAAGAAAACGATGACTGAAGATGAGTTTATTATGCGTGTGCACACGCAATTTATTTACAGGAACGCCCAAATGTGGACGAAACCATAGGCCCCTGACGACCGTGGCATTATGGCTTCATATTCCATACAGTATCACCAGGGAACCAGCCTAAATAGGACAGTAGATTGGCACAATTTCTTGCACACAGGTTGGTTTTCACCATGTAAATAACGCCGGTTTTAACAGTTTTCCAATCCCGTAATAATGTCTTTAAAGGAGCGTGTTCAGATTTTTCCAGAGAATTCGTTCTAACATAACTATCATGTAAAATACCTCCCCAAAATACTATCCTCGGGAAGAAAACAGAAAATTTGCAATCTCCAATTTGGATGTGGAAATAAAAAGGTTGGTGTAATTACTGCACTGCTTTATGGAACGGATAAATTAGTTTACAAAACATCAGTGATTTTTTGACGATATCCTGAAAAAAAAATTGAGATTGCGAAAATCCAGAATGGTATGGTATCAAAATCTCAACACCCATGGAAAAAATGGGGGACTCAAAAACGTGATCTGGTACGCTCCTTTAACGTTCCAACTCCCCATTGACCTTTCAGTGTATATTTTTCTCGCGTGAATTGCAGCCAATACGTGCGTCGGATATAAAAGGCAAAATCAATAGAGTGTGTCGTTATAAATCATTTGCAATATACGATGCATGTACACGGGAATTGCTGCATTATTTTAAACGGAAGGGAGTAAACACCGAGACGGTTGCCATGGGAAATCCTTAACAACTTCCCAATAAATATTGTATTGTTCATTGTGCACGCACTTACAGGAAAGGTCAATTTTTGTGTGTTTCATTATAATAATTGGCTAATGTACATCAAACACGCCTATATACGTGTTTGGCACAACATACGAGAGAACAAACATTAAATGGATGGTTACCATGACAACGTCTTCGTAAATGAATTCAACATGGCGGCTTGTTTGCATTGAGCGTTCGTTTGTGGACTTTAGACGTCTGTCGGCCGAGCTTTGATTTAACCCATTTCCGATCTCAGAGATGCTGGTTAAGGTTTATTTGCAAAAGATTTGTTTTCGAATGATTTGTTTGCGAATTCGTTTGCGAATGCTTGGATGTGGACATATTACATAATGCCAACATACAGCATAAAACGTATACATGTATCATTAATTAGCAAATTATACAACTGTTACAAAGGGCGTTATTTCCACTCGTGATTAGAAGCCCATGTTGATAAAACTACCTTGTAGAAATTTCAGCCACATAGAGGCAGTATAATACTTCAGAAAACGTGAAAAATCCATGCAAGGTTTTTTAGTTGAGTTAAATGGTAACAAAAATACTTTTTTTATTTTTAGAAAACCACCTTCAGTTGTTAATTTCTCACACAAAATACCATTTTGGACAGAAATAAATTCATGTGGTGTTTGGTACCATCGTTATTAACTCTTTTAGTAAGGTTTTTCTTGTCAACTTATGTGGGGAAAAATCGAATGTACTGCAAATGATGTACTTTACTTTTAAGTAAATGTTGAGAATTTAGAAAAGATTATCTGTTAAAATATTTAATGCCAGCTTTATCCCCAAAAAAGAAAACAGAACTTCCAGCATTTTGCGTTGAAGCACATGCATTTCACTCATGGCATTAACAATGACTAATCCCCAAACTCTCTTGCCCAAGAAAGACCACGCAGAACAAACAAAAAAGCATGTCATTGGTTAGACTGGTTCCCGTCCACATATTCCACACAGGAGAATATAAGGACAGGTAAAGGGCGCTTCATCTTGATCTGTAATTGGTCGTCTTTGCGCGTGCGCATTGTGTTTTTTTATATTTAAAAATTGGCCAAGCCCTTTGCTTTAGGCAATGTACTTTATTTACATAATTGGATATGTTCGACACGCACGGCCAAGTTACAAATGTCAATGCAAAATCTGCGCACTTACTAAAAATACAAAAATAATATTAACCACGTGACGGGCAGAATTCTGCCCGTCATGGCTGCCCTTTACCGATCCCTATTTTTTCGCAATAAGCGAACCAATCTATAGGGATCGGGAACCAATCTAGTCATTGGTGCACCGACGCGCGTTCCGCGTACCAAGAAGACACGCAACGCGCGCGTACGCACATCGCTCCGCCAATCAGGCATCTTCATTCCTATATGGTATGGTACATTTACAACCACGTACAGCCTACACCCGCCTTCATAATATCTCGTCTCCCGGACAAATTATACTCGTTCTTCCCATAGCTTCGTTTGCTGTCATCGACAAGCAATAACTATCGTCCTCCTTTCATGTCTATGAGACTTTTAAGATCAATTTTCACCGGTACACACGTGCCTGTTGAGGATCTGCAGCTCAGCGATTGAGTGGCTCATGTGATATTGGACACTGTCTCCGGATCTCAATCTGTTCCGGTGATGACGTACGTTTGTTACTTTGCACTTTTAACCACGTGGTGGCAGCAGAGGGCATCTGCGGTTTGACCACGGTTTGAATCTGTGGTTTGACTCGCTCGGCCATCAGATTGTTTGATGGTAAGGTAATTTTTTGAAGAAAATTCTCATCTCGCCAGAGTCTGCTGCAAGTGCTCATGGGAATCTGAACTTATATTCGGACTTTTCGTACAATCAAAAAATGGGCGAACGCAACAGTCACTTTCAAGTCCAGTTACTCTGAAAGCTGTAGGCTAGGCACGTACGTACCGATGCGGAACTCCAAAGTGAACGAAGCCGTATAACGAGAACAGCGCCCTCTTTTGAATTGTTGCCAAGAGAAGGCGGAGCTGAGTCCTGGAAGTTGGGGGTGTTTCGTCGTGCTATCTGCTTTTTTAATTGTGAGTTTTCGATATAAGCTGCCTATATGAAATTCCTTTCTCCTGCTCCATACAATAGTTTTTGGCTTTGTTTTGCATGTTTTGAATGCACTATTCAGGTATCACACGGTAGTATGCGAATGAATAAAATGACTAAATAAATAAATTAAAACTCAAACCATCGTTCTATTAGAAAATATTGCATTGCAACTTGGAGCCAAATATAGTTGATTGATAATTTCAATGTAATACTGAATTTTCCTCTTAGTTAAAGGCACAGGCTCGTCAGCAATGCGCGCGCGCCAAATTTGTGCCACGAAATACGCAGCTACATGCCTTTGCTATGGAGCTGTGTAATTCGTTGCACGAATTTAGCGCGCGCGCATTGCTGACGAGCCCGTGCCTTTAAATGTCCTTCAAAATTATTTTCGAGGGACAACTTTTTCCCACCTCTTGCTGTGAAAATACTGAGATTGACTTTTACTGTCTATCATCACACAAACATATCAACACAGGTATGTTTTAGCAGATGTGATTCCCGCCATCCCGCCAATATTGAAATTACATGTATTGAAATCTTTGGCAAGAGGATGTCCAAGCCACGCGTGCAGCTGTCATGCACAAACATATCAATATTTATTATATGGGTCTGTCCACAGTAATGGGGTACATTTGAAAAGTAAGTCAATAATTCCTTTCAGATGTCTTTAGTTTATCTCAGAATTAAAGAAATGTCCTTGTTTTGTTCTCAGGAGATAACTTTTGCCCAAAAAGGTAACAAATTTCTGCCACAACATACATTTTTGAAAAGCTTGTGTACAAATTTTCCTATTACGTAGGTAACGTGGACAGACCATTTTGTGACATTTTTTTCCGTCTTTGTTACACGCGTAATAGGAAAATTTGTGCACAGGGTTTTCAGAAATGTATGTTGTAGGACTATTTTTCTTACTCCTTGGTGAAAAAGTTATTTCCTCAGTTTAGCTTGATAATTTAAAGATAAAATTAAGACATTTGAAGTGAACACGGACCTAAGATCTTGAATGTTACAGAAATGTACCCCATTACTGTGGACAGACCCATATACAAAGACCTTGTCGTACGTTGCTAAACAGTGACAACCTTCTATATAAGGCATCTTTACACAACCAGCAGATAAATGAGTAATTGTTTTGATTTATACGCTGAGTATGTTTGTATCAAACTGTTTTTAGTTCGTGGAAGCGATCATGAGGAAGCGATCAGAGACAACGTAGCCTATAGGCTTCAGGGCTAAAATAATATTTTATTTAAAGGTAGTATACATGATTGGTAAACCGTTACAAATAGTTTCATCCCCCTGTGTGATTTAAGGTATGCATGATTAAAACCAAACTGAGCAAAAAATCAGCTCCGTAGTTCCGTCTAACTTTTGAGAAAACAGTCAAAAAATGGTTTACAGTCACTTCGCCCCAAAACCACTTTGCACTGAACCACGGCCTGTGGACAAAGTTGTTTTGGGGCGAAGTGGCATTTGGGCGAGGTAGTGTTTGGACGAAGTGGTTTTGAGGCGAAATGGCCTTTGGGTGAAGTGCTTCAGGGCGAAGCGGCCCAGGGCGAATTGGTTTTGGGGCGAAATTAATTTACGTCTCGCGAGACGAAAAATAAATGTTTTGCTAATTTCTTAAAGACTATAGCACTTCAGACAAAATCATTTCAAGTTAAGTTTTCTACTGTCATCGTGTTTATATTGTGTACGTTATGTGTAAATCTGTTAACATTTCTGATTCCTTGAGATACCAATCATGTATTCTACCTTTAACGAAAAAAAGGGACTAGTTATGGAAACCAAAACACAACATTTTAATAGCGACACGGTTCCTTTCCTCAGGGTCCGGACGCATGCGCAGTAGTACTTTTCCTACCTCAATGGTATGGCGAATATTAATGAAGCAGAATAACATAGACAGCCGAAGTGTGACGTGTGCCATGGTAATTGGCTCTAAACATCATGGCCGTCGGGAAAAGTACAATGCAAAATCACACGGACACGGGTCAGTGATTTTTAGTGTAAGAATCATTACCTAGGCAACTAACAAAAGATGACGTATTCACTTCGGCAATCTATTGAATTTTTTAACAAGGCGGAAATAAAATCGCTCATGGACCTAGACTATAGAAAACCAAAACCTAAGCAAAAACAACCGACAGCTTGTGAGAGCGCGATATCTGACCCGGCCATACCCAACGTCGTCCTCCTTTTAATTTAGTTACACATTAATTTCGTCTGACATGACATGGATTAATAATTAAATGTATGTCGATGGTTTGTGAGGCCTTTTTGTACTGGTATATGCGTTTGCGGCGGGAAAAAGTGCATTATTATAAGTGTTGTTTTATATAAGGCGATTTGTGCTTTGTGGATAGTTTTTGACATGTCAACATCATTTTAAGGTGCTCTCATTACGTCGTGTACAGTGATAATGTACATGTGTCTTCGTTTACGGCTCAACAGGTTTTTAGCAGGGGTCCATTAGTGTTGGGGACAAATTCCGAAGTCCAGCAGACGAAACAGAAAATGAAAATGCTCCCCGGCTGAAAAAGCTCCCGGGTTGTTGTAATGATGTGCGCGCTCTCTGTTCATTCCATCCATGCACTATCGATGATTATACTCTACGTAATAATAACCGTGTGTGGCTCGAGGTTATATTGGTAGAAGCGCAGTGCGAGGGTAGATGACATCGCATGTACACGACCTTGCTGTGAGGAGGTGGTGTATACAAAATGGTTGCCGTGTGTTTGAAGACAGCTCGTGTTGTCTCCAGGCTTGCATTCAAGATGGTGTCTCGCTGAGATGTGGTAGAATGAGAATCGGCAGGCAGTGACCGACAGTCGCCATGAATGAGAGCAGTTTGACTCCGGTTCCCCCATCGACTACAGCTCCCGATGACAACGCGGCCACTGATAGCAGGATCATCATCGCCTGTGCTGTGGCATCCGTTGCTATGGTGTGTCTAGCGGCGGCCATGTTGTGTTTCCGCGTCCGTGTGCTTCGCAGGGAGGAGGCGGTGAGGGAATTCCGAAAGCAGCAACTTGCACGGCAGCAGACCGGGGGTAGTACCAGTAGCACCAGTCGGCCGGTATCTAGGACGTCATCATGCCGGTCCTGCCGCATGAGTTTGAGTAGTTCATGGCCCTCTGGAGCCTTCCGAAGGCAGCTGTCCCAACAACCACCCAATATATTATCGGAGCTGAGGCGGGATAGCCTTCATAACATCCCGAACGGTTTCGGCGCCGATGCTACTATCGAACCCCCTACCGTGATCACGACCGCCGGGGCTAGACCCACATCTCTACCGGACACAACGCGCTCCAACCCGGCCTCGCCTTCTCGACGCGCCAGCTGGTCTTTTGAGAACCCCGTCTTCGATCAGTGGGCCCCGCCCCTGACAAAAACACAAGAATTAAACGACGATGATGTCTTCTCAGCAGATGACAACAACTTTGTCATCGACTTGGGACTATCGGGGGATGGAGTTTCACTCGTTACCAAGGAAACCGACAAAGATACTCCATCATCTGTGAAAGACTGCATTCCCCTCAAGCACCCGAAAATCTGCAAGCTCTCCGGATTTAACGGAAGCCCACTTTACGCCCGAAAGGACGAACATCCTTTGTCATTGCCGACTTTACACGAACGGGAAGACAGTAGCAGCAGTGGGGGTAACGAAACGGCGGCTGAGGCACAGACCACACCGGTGACTGAACACATGACACACCCACAATCCAACGGGACAACTCTTTATATATCACGCGAGAGATCAGAAAGTATTTGCTAATAATAATGATATGATAAATATCAAACATTGTCTTCTTTCAAGTTGCACAAAAGGTAAGTCCGTGTAGAACAATATCAGACTTTAACACCCAAGACAAAATGCCTCTTCGCCATGCGTACTTCACACGTGCGTGGCGAGGCCCTGCCAGTGAATAGCCCAGCCTGGCCATGGGCCATTGTTTTTGTCTACCCAAAAAGGCATGGTGAGACCCTACCAGTAAAAAGCACAGCCTGTCCCGGGCCATCAGGCCTGATATCTTGTCTACCCTTAATGCCTGGTGAGGCCCTGCCAGTGAAAATCCCAGCCTGGCCTGGGCCATCAGGCATGATATCTTGCTATTGTCTGCCCCTAAATGCCTGGTGAGGCCATGTCAGTGAATAGCCTAGCCTAGCCCGGGCCATCAGGCCTGATATCTTGCTATAGTCTGCCCCTAAATGCCTGGCGAGGCCCTCCAAGTGAAAAGCCTAGCCTAGCCCGGGCCATCAGGCCTGATATATTGCTATTGTCTGCCCCTTAATGCCTGGTGAGGCACTGCCAGTGAAAATCCCAGCCTAGCTTAGGCCATCAGGCCTGATATCTTGCTATTGTCTGGTGAGGCCTTGCCAGTGGAAAGCCCATCCTGGCCCGGGCATCAGGCCTGATACACCCGGCCATTGTTAGCCCCAAATACTGTGTCAGCTTGATCTGCATCAGTAGATATCATACATATACTAATTTCTTTTAATCGAAACAGTCAGGACTTGTTCTCGGTTTGGCGTTGCAGTGTACGTGTCCAGTTAGCCATATAGTGCATCTTAAAGGAGCGAGACGCCTTATAGAATATTACCCGCGCCTGACTACCGGGGGTAATAAAGCTGTAAACGGTCACGTGAGGACTTATATACAACCAAAGTGTGACATCAGTTGCAGAGGCAATGGGTCTAAACATTAACTTGTTTTAGAGTAGACCCAGTAACCGTAGCAATGCACAAAAGGTGATGAAATCACCTCAGTACTCTATTATATTGATCATGTTTTGCTTGCCAAATTTTCATGAATGACGTCAGTCGCAAGTGCATGCCGGGAAGGTTAACTATCACCAAAAAGTGCAAAAAAATAATTAAATATGTTGCTCATGAATGTATAATCTATTTTTAAATCAATTTAAATTAATACGTATCGTTTATATATATTGGTGTATATTTTTCAATGATGATACATTTTAATAATGATAATAATGTGATGTACATATCGTTTGTCATAAAAACCTGAAGTGGTCCTTACTAAATGGTAAATTTTCGTGATAATGGATCAATGAAATTATTATTTTGATGGTGTATTTTAATTGTATACGAAGCATTGTCAATTGTTGCCAGTTGATAAATATTTATATTCTTCAGTGTTTAAAGGTAAGCATGTACCTTTAATACTGGGTCTTGGTGCACAGTCATGACGTCATGCAAAGGTCAGAGGTCACGGTTTTCCGCCCACATTCTATAATTGTAAAATTTCCCTTTGAAAATGAAACAATGCAATTGGCATGCGCCATTGCAAAGGAAGTGGGTGCGACTTGGGCGGAAGTGACGTCAGCAGCATAATTTGCATTAAGGCCAGTAGCCATGCCAGTTATGTGCATCTAAAAGGCCATTACGACTACACCGTAATAGCTTTTTATACTGAATAAATTGGCAGTTGGTGAGATCATGCAGGCATTTAGAAAGCAAGAATAATGCATACATGTATTGCAGGCGTCCTTTGCATTTTCACTGCATTAACTTGGCGAAATATAAAAGGATTACCGTTTGATTGGGTCGAGAAATTATGCAAATTTTAGTTGCACCCTGCTGTCCATCCAATCTTCTTCGCTCCGTAATGTGCAATACATGCCGTCTCACGCACAGTTGTGTCCGGTAACTACATCCTTTAATCAGGGTGATTTTAAAACATCAATTTCAACGTAAACTGCACGACTCGTGGATGAGTTTTGCATTAATCATGATGACATTTCGGATGAGTTGAGAAATTACATAAATTGTGTATATGCTGATTTTTGTTTTTCTTTGCCCGGACACTTTTGTATTTTATTCTTTGCTTTCTGTGCTGTTTGTTGATATTATTTATTGGAAAAATTTCATGAAGAATACATTTGTTTTCATTTCTGATGTTCGTTTTCTTTTGAGCAACGGAATTTGATGAAAGATTTTATTTTCTGAGAGGGTGGGGGATTGTCTCAAATATAGCATCGTTAAATTTATTTTAAAAACGTGCAGTGAATGCCAAGAAAAGCTATTTAATGATATGCCAAGATTTTAAGGTCTCCACATTTTGAAGCAATATTATTCAAAAAGACAAACGTTGCACTTTCAAATTCTTTTTAATTTTCGTTCTTCCTGTTTCGATAACACTTTTGGTTTGTCTATCTTTCAAAAACAAACAAATAATATTTTTACCAAAGAAAGAAAATCTAATTACGTGTTTTTGGTTAACTGGCTAATAGCAATTTTTTGAGTGTGTGATGTGCAACATTACTGAGTGTATAAAAAATGCTGTCGTTTATTTTGCAAACTTTGTGCATTAAATATTTTATCTGTTCTGTGTGAAGCCTGTGTGTCGGCTGCAGTGAACACACTTTCCTTAATGTCATCCTAATTTTGATTAAGTGGACTCGAGTCGTTCAAGCATTAGGGACCTGTATAACTTCGCAAATGGGCCAAAAGTCATTATGTTGACGTGCATTATTTTACAAATAATTATCGGCTATTGCATGACTGAAATGTGAAGAACCGTTGTGTGACTTTTGACTTAGTACATTGGTTTAACAGTAAAGGCAAATGCTCGTCAGCAATGCGCGCGCACCAAATTCGTGCCACGAAATACGCAGCTCCATAACAAAGGCATGGAGCTGCGTATTTCGTGGCACGATTTTAGCGCGCGCGCATTGCTGACGAGCCTGTGCCTTTAATTGGCTTTTTAAACAAAATGCCAATCTGACTTTTGTACTAAAACAGTCGTCGGTGGAATATTTATTGATACGCAATTAACTGCTACATACATTCCTCAAGAATTTATGCTTTGTGTAATATAGCACTAAAATGTTAAATTATCAAAAGTAAAAATAATGCAATTTGTAAAAACGAATGGTTATTATTGATTACATATTTTGTGCAAAATAAAACAATTTCTTATTTTAAATAAAAGTACATCCAAAGTGTATTCAGAATAGCATTCTTTAGTTGTTTGAGAAAAAAAATAATGACATGAAAGAAGTCATTATTGTGGTATATTATATTATAACAAGGAAAAACCTTGACTTCCATCTACATGTACAACTACAAACATGAAAGTCGCTTTAAACGTTGGCGAAACTACGATGCTTTATTTGTTGCACGTCCACGAAAAAACATAGGTCAAAATGTCACGGAAATTTACCTCGTTTAACAATACCGAAACTGCAATTCATCCAGGAAGTGGTATTTTGTTTTCGTTTTCAGTGTGCTTTGTAAAGTTGTTATGTCATTTGTTTATTTAGTGTTTGCACGCTATTTGACAAGTGCAAAACGGTCTATTTTGAGGAACGCAAAGACGGAAGAGATGATATCTTTTGGACCATATCATTCTTTCGATTAGAATTTATATTTTTTCCTAGCATTATCTTTGCGTGAACATCTTCCAATAGAATGCCACAAAATACCGTTAATATTTGGAGTGATAATCCTTGGAATTTTAAAGTAGATAGAGATTGAAACATGACTTTACATCAATCGAATGTTAGGAAACATTTCGACGCTTTCATTGGCTGTATGCAAATATGGATATGCTAATTTAAACTTTTGACCAATGGGGGAACGGAATCTACCATTTTCTTTTATTTCTAAGAGACACGCCTTCAAGACTTTCCCTTCAAAATAATGGTTTCTTCGACACTTTCGTGACGTCACTTTCAAACATGGCGACTTTCGATGGAGCGAAGGACGAGTGACGTCTGCAAGTTGTTACCGTTTTTGGCCGTAAAACCTTTTAATCTCATCCTAAGTGGTCATTGTTTGCTGTTGTTATTATACTTTTTGTCGGCAACATCGAAGTAAAGATTGAAATTAAATGGAAGACCGAGCTAGGCGTATACTGCTAGTTTCAATTGTCTGTTGAACTTGAGTTACACTCGCGACGGCCGGCCGACCGCAACCATCGAGGCTGCCGCGCGCGCCGTTTACATGGTTTTAAAAGTTTTTACACAAGTTTCGCATGCCATTGATGTCTCCCGGTCCCAAAACCTTCACGTTGTTTGCCTCAAGTAAAGCCCGTGCAAGCAAATCCATGGATGAAAGTCGGGATTCAATACCAGTCAAGGAAAATGCACAGAAGAAAAGTAAGCATTTTTATTTGCTGATTTGTTTTTGTGTAAAAAACTGAAATATTAATTTCAGCATCATTAAATAATATATTCAAAATTGTTCTTTGACAGTTTCTTTTTTAACAAACTAAAATACCTTTGCCTTTGTTGTTTACCCTACTTTGAGGTGTTTATTTAGATGGACTTTTTTTCTTGGTTTTGTATTGCCTAATTTTTTTTCAAAAAAAGAAAAGCCAGAAGTGAAGTTAAAACAGAAAGTGAAATGGCCAAGTATTTCCTTGGCTTGTTTTTGCATGATAGGGCCTACTGATACTTCTGATACTGATAGCTGTATTTAGGTTATGCCCCAACTATGTATCTACCATTGTATAAGATGGGAAAGAATATTTTTTACCGGTAAACACTTATTCATCCTAATAATAAAATATGACTCAGTAACCGCCTTTTTAAATGTTTTTAGGTGTGAGAAATATTGAACACCTTACAGCATTTTTGTAAGGTCAAACAAAAAGGTTTGTGTAGGACATTTTGTTGCATAAAAAACTTGTTTATGTAAGTTAGGTTGTTTTCACTATCGCCGTAGTTGTAATAATTGTGCTACATTAATATAATTGATCTTTTATACTTTAACAGCAAAAACTGGAAATGAAACCACTTGCAAACGCAAACCCTACAAAAGTGATGATGACATAAGTTTGAGCTGCTCACCAGGAAAACAAATATGCACTCCAAAGGTGCTTGCTGTAAAGACCAAAGCAACAAAATGTGCAGACAGCAATAAATTAAAAGAGCGCCCTCAACTTTGTATTATGAGTCGCAAACAACACCATCAGCGAGAGAAGAGACGGAAATCTAGGACAGAGAGGAACAAGAAAAGATCTCGTGATTTGCATCAACATCAGGTAGGCTCATAGTTACCAATGTTATGTTATAGTTTTGTTTTATTGATAAGACTTTGTTTTAAAAAATGTCATGAATTTTTACAACAAATAAAATAGTTTATATAAATAAAGTTTTTATTAATTTCAGTTTTTATGATAAAAACATTTGTTAAACTTTCCTTTGATTTTCTCTTATTTTTTAACTTGTGGCTTTTTAGGTGGACTCATACGAGAGATCAGAATTCAGGAGACATGTCAAAAAGGCAAAGGAAATATCCTCGGTAAGTAAAGAACTTATCAGTATAACCTGCTTTGAGATACCTTGTATGGAAAACATGTTTTTAAATAAATGTGCAGCAAAAACGTAATTTATGTTATGCAAAATACACTTGGGGAAACATTGAAGTGAACTTCATAACGTTAAAGTAAAAGCCATATCTTTGCTTTCAGAGCATTTTAACTCGATTCAAAGAGTGTTTTATTTTACGTGAGTTAGGATGATAACTTGTGATAATGCATGCAGTAGGTTTAGTTTAAAGGCAGAGGCTCGTCAGCAATGCGCGCTCGCCAAATTCATGCCACGAAATACGCAGCTCCATGCCTTTGCTATGGAGCTGCGTATTTCGTGGCACGAATGCGCACGCATTGCTGACGAGCCTGTGCCTTTAATGGCGAGGAATAATTTGTAGTGTGTGCTGTGCAAACCACTTATGAACACAATCCATCTAGATAATGGATGTGCAATGAGATCTGATGTATGTCTTGCTTCTATAATGAGGACCATATTTCTCTCCCCATATTCAGACGTTTTCTTGTAAATTTACTTGGTTGACAAAATTTTCGTTTGACAAAATAATAATTTGTCTTCTGATGGCTTTAGATATGATTTGCCTTGCCTTTTTTCTCGGTATAAGTGTCATCATGTTGTCAAAACATTTCTTTGATTCCTTTTATAAAATAGCATTCCTATGTTGAGAAAGTCATACAGGGCACACGACCGGTTTCAGCCATCACACACAGCAGACTCACGGTAAGTCACTCTAGGGTATATGTAAAATCATATTAATTTTGGAGGATTAGGGAAGTGTTAAGAGTTAATAATTTTTTGTTTCACACTGTCACAGGTCACTGAACATATCCCGTGTTTGTCCTCCAGATTGGGAAGAGAACAATAGAGCCTCGTGTTTTTCTGCTAGGAGCCACATGCGTTTCTACACATGGCTCTATTGTTCTCTCCCCGATCTGGAGGACAAACATGGCAGGGTTTATGTGACCCGTGACAGCATGAAACCACTCTACACTCTAAATGTGTTCATAAGCACTCCTCTCAAATCCTGACTTAAAATTCTAACTCCACCCCAATCTATAATAAGTAATCCTACCCCAAAAGTTGCAAAATCTGTTTCTATAAACCTAAATATACCTCGATACTTCTGAACTGCACCACTCGTTCCACTGTAAATGCAAAATTAATTTGGAAAAATTATTCCTTATAGTTGCATCAACTAATTGTTCAATTCTCTTCAAGATTGATTTTAATGCTTTACAGCTGATTTTTTTATTTTATTTAATAAATCATTTTAAACGAAAAATCTAAACTTGTACAGGTTATAATTTTTTTTTACTTCCAATCTTTCAGAGACCCATCGGAATTTACGGCAAAGGAAAGCAATCGGAGAAGATTTATCGAGGGTTAGATGGGATCTACATCTCAGATCGAGTCAAAAAGGATGTGGACAAAAGTCTCAAAGAAATCTTGGGCTCTTCCCCAGGCCCAGTACCTGCTACGACACCTTATCCCGGCTCATGGTAATTTGTACAGTTTTAATTTGGTCGTCAAAAATAGACAAACACAATATTTTGTCAACTGCCTGCATAATCACTATTGAATTGGTGATTATGCAACACCAAGAGAAAAAATTTGGATCATAGGGAAAACCTGAGGGAGTATACAACTGTGCCTCATAGCTCAGCTGGTAGAGCATCTGCCCAGTGTGTCGAAGGTCTTGGGGAAAACCTGAGAAGGGTATACCACTGTGCCTCATAGCTCAGCTGGTAAAGCATCTGCCGGTGAGTCAGAGGTCTTGGGGAAAATCTGAGGAAGTATACTACTGTACCTCATAGCTCAGCTGGTAGAGCATCTGCCCAGTGTGTCGGAGGTCTTGGGGAAAACCTGAAGGAGTATACCACTGTGCCTCATAGCTCAGCTGGTAAAGCATCTGCCTTGTGTTTCAGAGCTCTTCGTGGAAATCTGAGGAGTATACCACCGTGCCTCATAGCTTATTTAGTAGAGAGTCTGCCTGGAGTGTTAGAGGTCTCAGGCCCAAATCCAGATTAGGACCGTATGATTCTTTTCTCGTCCCATGTTGTGTTTAATAAAAAAATAGACAACAAATCCTAACTGTTTTTAATTGCAGGTCACAAGTCCCTTTTGGCAGTGCTACGCGTAATCCCTCAACAGTAACGCCAGTTCCCAGTCAGTTGCCCAAGGTAAAGTAACAAACATACATAAAGAATTCAACCTCAGTAAAAAAAAATTGCCTTTAATTTTTTTTTCAGCAGGGCTCGAATTTTATTTTAAAAATCTGCTTGACCACAGGGTTAGTAGCTTAAATAATTTACTGGACCGACGCTATTTTTACAAGACCAAAGCCACAAGGAACGTGGATTTACTGTTCGTTAGTTTAAAAATGCACTGGACCACTGGTCTAGTATGGTAGAGAAAGCACTATAGACCAAGGCTTAAATTACTGGCCTCGGTCCACCGGTTTAGTGGGTATTTCGAGCCCTGCCTTGTCTGTGATACATTTTGACACTACACACCTGTGCAAGTTTTACAAAAAAAAAAAAATTGGCAAAAAAGTATAATTTTCAAACTTTTATATTCAAGTCAAAGCCTTAGAAATTTATTCCATACCTTTCTATTCCATAGCTTTCTTTTCTATTTTTTTATATCATTTAAAAGCTAAAAACTTTCAAAAACTTTCAAAAACTAACACAATTCTCTGAGTTTTGTTCAATTTTATTTTTCAACGTCAATTGACACTTGACACTTAGCACAGTCACTCTACCTCTAAGTATTCATACTGAAATTTTGTTTGTCCCAATTATGAAGGATCCACCTTATGAAGAAATCGCTGAAAACATGACGACAACCTTGGACGTAAAAATGACTTTCCCAAGCAGAGGTAAAAATACTCAATATACTGTTTTTATCTAAGGCACACCTTTGTAGCACGTTTTATCCTTTTTGGTCAATCATATCTTTGTTGTAACTGTGTTTTTACCATTGTATGTTATATCATTACGAAGCCTGTCCATTTTCCTTACAATGATGCCCCATTTGTTATTTGTAGGACGAGCAGCTCAAACAATTGTCAATACATCTTATTATATTCTTTGTCACTGATAGACAGTTGGTTGCTCTGTTGAACATTTGTATTGGCCCATTGTATCATTTGTAATGACCCAATTTTGTTTTTCATGAGTTGACAAGAAAAACCCTACTCAAAGTGTTGATAGCAATGGTAACAAACACCACATCAATTTCCATCCAAAATGGTATTTCATGCTGGAAATTGACAACTGAAGGTGGTTTTCTAAAAAAGGTCACATGCACGGGACTTTTTTACTATTTACTTGTACACAAAATCCATATATAGATTTTCAAGGTTTTCTGAAGCATTGATGCATCTAAGCATGGATCTAATTAGCTAAAATTTCTTCAGGCTAGTTTACCAACATTCTTCCTTAGATATGTTAAAAGATTTATCTTGCAAATGATACATAGGGCCTTTAAAGACCCACCCGCATTCACAACAGAGTTGCTGAGCCCTCAAACAAGTGACTAGCTGTTACAATTGTGTCGTTGTGAAAGGCAATGAATGAGCTTTCCATTGATATGCCTCATAATATGAGATGTCGGTGGTTAAAGACAAATTAACAATAATTTAAAAGAAGGGACTTTGATGAAAGGTTCATTTTTAGACCAAAACAAGATCTGTCAAGAGAAATAAATTACGGCCTTTCTTTTTTTATTTTGTTTGACTGCACTTTTTAAAGAAATAAGATTTAACCCTCCCTAGGATTTGTTTTTGAATATTAAAGAGCGTCAGAATAATAGTTTTTCGAGAGAAAATCAAGTATATTTTGTTATTTTTCCATGTTTAGATTATTTCAGAGAGGTCCAAGATGATTTGCTAAAACAACTCAAAAAAAAGCGGTAAATATCTCTCATTTTTCCCTCTGATTAGCGTATTTTGTGTGTAGCTTCAAGGAACACTCTTTGTTTGAAAATGTTCTTGACTTTAAAGATATACAGTCCGTGGTTGTCAGCAAATTTGATTTTTTTCTCTGAACAAAATTTTTAAAGCAATTAATTTATTTTACAAACAAAACATCATACTTTGTATTTTAGACATTGGCAACCCTGTGAAAAACGCTAGTTTGAAATATTGACAGTAATTGTTCGATAACTAAACGTTGGTCGATTTTTTCGTTGATGCCTCATTTGAAAGCGAATAACTTTTATGTTTCTAGAAAAATATCAATTCCTTAAAATATATTATTTTCCGAGGTGACACACCCAAAACGCACGGACTGTTAACTTTTCTTCATGCATAATACTTGCGGGTTGATATTCCCGCATGCACTAGTTTTTCCCAAAGATCATGATAGATTACACTTTTGAAGTAGATGATGTATGTTTAACCTTTGTCACTTCAGAACCAGTGCAGGGGGCGATAACCACCACACAAGCCATAATTCACCGTCTACATGTGGGGTCGAAGCACTTCTTGCAAGGAATCAAGGTAAGACCGTCCATAGAAGGCGCTGTCTGATGCTCTGAAATGTTGGCAATAGTGAAAAGCTGTCAACACAGTGGCAAACTGCAAACTTGAGTTAGGTGTGTTATTGAAAAATGTTAAATCGACACTGGTGGCCTCGTTTAAGATTGTATTACATCATGCGTCTTTTCATTTGTAAATTTTATCACAAAAGAAAGCACTTGGACCCTCGTTTTCGATGACAATTTGAAATTCCTTATGCACTGGGGCCAAATTTAATAGCCAAGCCAAAGGCGATTTCTTAAACATGTTCTGAATAATTCTGAAGTTTCCCCAAGGCTGCTTGAAAGCATTAACTTTGAAGGAATCACAAAAATTTCCTCTAAAATTTAAATTTCAGAGTGGAGAAATCAACAGTCGGCATTTTCCTTAGAGACAAGTGAAATGTTTGATGATAACAGTCCACGTGATGCTAGATCACACTCTGTATCCAGTATGGGACCACACCCATCAGAACCACACCCATCAGGACCACGCCCATCAGGACCACACCCATCACATTCACACACAGCTAGGCCACACTCGGCAAGGTCTTATCCATCAAGGTCACACGCATCAGTGTCACACCCATCAGGGACACACCCATCAGGGACACACCCATCAGGGACACACCCATCAGGGACACACCCAAGCCATTTTCTTGGAAATGGACATTCCTTACCACATGACCATTTGGAGTCACATCCAGGACCACACCCAAGACCACGCCCAGAACCACACCCAGAACCACACCCAGCTGATGCAATGTATTCTTTGTCTCAAGAAAGTGATGGCGTGGATTTGAGGCAACTACACACCCATGAGGTAGCAAATTTTGCTCAATATTGAATGGTACATACAGTTTGCATCTGTACAATTTCTGTTCTTTATGTAGGAAGTTTAACAATTCAAAATACTTCACTGTTGTTTTTTATTTCTCTTTTTTCTTAAGCTAAGCCAATTTGACTCAGACATGCCACCCAGAATCCACGAAACAGCCCGCCTGATTGAGGAAAAAACGAAGGCGCTAGACTTCATCACAGACGGGCTTGAGCTGTTGAAAAGAGCGGAAGAGCTTCGAGACTTGAGGAAGAGACTAGCAGATGAAATACGTGCCAATCAGTGCAGAGTTAGTCAGCAGGATTTGAGGAGCAGTCACCATCATAAGGAATATCGGAAAAGGGTAAGGTCAAAGTCAAAATCTTCAAGAATGCAGCCGTATTTTATGAATCTAAACTCCTCAAAAAAAGTTTGGAAAGTCAAGTTTGACTGACGATTTCTCTCTTGTTACTAAATAATTTCCCTTGAATTGTCATGCAGGCATTCCCCTTTTGCTTGGAGGATAGGAATGTGTCAATGCACTTTTTGACAATAGCAATGCATTTTGTGACATTTCACTTTAACCCGCCCCCGTATTCAGCTGTGCTGCACACACCCCCATTGCTTAATCATAACAAATGACACATCATCGTAAAGAGGAATAACAGGGCTTTCCAATGATATAAAATTCAAGGACAATTATTTCGCAACAAGAGAGAAATCGTCAGTCAAACTTGACTTTCCGAACGTTTTTTGAGGAGTTTATATATAATTCTGAAAATATCATCAAAATTTCGTGCTTTGTCTTGAAAATTGACTGACATGTGAACTTTCCAAAGATATCATAATGTCGTAGTTTAGTAAAGGAACATTTTGAGAAAATTGAAAATTGAAATTTGTATTTCTCAGCGCTCGGTTTTTTCTTGGACATGGGGCAGGTATCAAATTAAAGCTTGTGATCCCAGCATTTAGGTGATGTACGGCAAAAACGGGAGAACTTTCAATCTTTACCTAAAACTTTACTCTAAATGTGACCTGCTCTGCACAAAAGTCACACGGGCCAGGTTGAGTTTTCGTGACCATAAGAAGAAAATCTGCGGCAGATCCAGGCTCATTAAACGAGTAAAAAACACATTGGGAATTCATGGCAGTGCCCATGCAGTGATCCGCCAGGAATTTCCATTGTGTTTTTGTATTTTAATAAATGAGCATGGACATGCCGCAGTTTCCTTCTTATGGTCGAGAAAACTTTACCTAACCTGCGCGACTTACTGGCCTTTTTCGCAGAGCAGGTCCCAAATAATGGCTGACGACTTTTAAGTTTTCACAGAGATAGTAACTTTGTTTCTGTTTTTTTCTGCCATTTCAGCATTCATCTCGCGATATTCTTGACACGATCGCAAGTTCCCATTATAACCAACCCCAACATGAACTCCATCCCCACGAGTCCATTTCTTACATCGCGTCTCATCCCAAGAGCAGAACCTACGACTATCATCCAACACCGAGTATCCTAGACAACTGCTCAAGCGCAAACGCAAGGTGCTGTTACCATGACGACTTGAGCTGGGTAAGTGAGCCCTATCGACCAATAGCAGGTGAGCTTTGCTTTCACAGTGATCGACGAGCGCGAGATTACCGGAGTCACGAGAAAGACCATTCATGTCATCAATGCAATAACCATCTGATCAGGGAAAATATATCCGACACCGATTTGCCCGTCTGGTTACCCCGCTTTGTATCACCCCCGCATGGGCCAACTATGGAATCACCCAGCCCACCCGCATACTATCCACGAAGGATGTTCTAAAGCCTAAAAAAGGGGTGTTCCAAGGCTTTAACCTGAATAACATTGCCAATGTATTTTTTTCAAGTCAACATTTCTGTGACAAGATCTCACGATCTCATTTTATTCTTTAAGCAAAAAGACAAGTTTAAAAAATTGTTTGAAGATGTTTTTGGAATACCAGGTAAAACTTGATTTTACATATTTTACGAAGGTAGAATCTTAGGCACATTTGTATTTTTTTTTGCACTAAAAGGTCAAACCAGAGACCCAGAATTTTGGCGATCTGTAATTTTTTATTTTCATGATTTTTTAAGCAAGCAGTCCAAAAATATAAGCAATTTTAGTTACAAAAAGATATGAAAAATTGTTTAGGCCACGCTAATTCCATTGACATTTTCATACTCGTCTACATTTTCATACTCGTCTACATTTTCATACTCGTCTATATTATATACACACACCATGATTTCAATTACATGTAGCATAATTGGGGTCAAATGCATTAATTCAATTTATGGTATATGTAATAGGAGTAATGTAATAATAATAGCAGGGTTGTAGTCGAGTCCATCACAAGCCTTCACAAGTCCACCACAAGTCCCTGGGTCTTAACTCAAGTCACAAGCTATTCAAATGAACTCCAACAAAGGCATTCTTTTGTGCGTGTTCATCCTTTGCTTCTTGGACGGACTTGTGCGGGATTTGTCACAGACTTGTGATTTTATCGGTTCTGGATTTGTGATAGACTCGACTACAGCACTGAATAATAGAATATTTTTCTCTTGGTAAAATACGCAACTGGGCACAGGACATCGTTTCATTACCCAATGACCAGAACAACTTAAATTTGTAGGATTTTTGCAGATTAAGAAGAGTCTTAAGGTCCTTATATTTGTAGGATTTTTGCAGATTAAGAAGAGTCTTAAGGTCCTTAATGCAAAAGGGATTATATTTCAAAGGTGGCTGTGTTACACTTGGCACCTCATGCAAACACGAATTCAAAACGAACTTGGAGCATAGTCGCAGCGTAACATATAAAGCCCAACATTTCAATAAATAACAAAATAAAGCTCTTTAGCACTAAGGTTTCCATGTGATGACCTTAACCGCTATTTCAGCAGCTTTCACGACGGCTTTCGAGTCGTCTTCAAGTCTCTTTTCAATCTGTAGAAAGGGAAACAAAAATAAGAATTTAGGAAAAATATTTTACTAGAATTTTAAAAATTCCTCTATATTTTACGAGCATCAGTGAGTACTGTCTATGACTTGAAGTAAGTTCAAACAGATGAACGACCATTTAGTACAAGTGTTTTAGTCGAGCAAGTTTTTATCTATAGACCAATCCGGTAACTATGGTCTCTTTCCCTGTATATCCGCCATAACTGGGGGGCTTCCAGTACATGAACTGCACTTTTTGTGTTGCTGTTAAAACGAAAAGCGCTGCACGCGACGAGCCCCCTTCGCATACATAATACTACGCGCAACGTGTTGAAAGTAGTTGTAGAAGGGGGCGCGTCGCGTGCAGCGCTTTTCATTCTAACAGCAGTACTGAACAGAAAATGCACAGTCCATGCACTGGAAGCGCCCCCCAGCTTTATGGCGGATATACAGCTAAGGAGACCTTAGTTACTGGATTGGTCTATTATACTAACCATACAGTAAACTCTCATTATAACACTCTTCATCAAGGGTCCAAACTAATGTGAGCCTTATATCCAGAGATGCACATACGCAATAAATAGATCAGTAACAGCAGGGACTTTAAAGAAAAAAGGGGCTTAAATCGTCGCTGTCACCACGAAGTGACACCAAGTACACTTCAGTTACAGTTCGTGAAAACCGCACAGTGCGGGGGACACAAGTTTTCACAAACTGACATCCAAGTTTGCGCACGCACTCCGTACACTGCACCCAAAACGCAAGAATTTGTTTCCACGAACTGACACCCAAGAAAACGTTAAATTTATCCGAAAAAAAGCCTTGAAAATGCTCGGTACGAATAATATCATCTGAATACTTGTAGAATAATAGTAAAATATTTACCGCAACAATCCCTAATTAAATAATTTACGATAGGTGTCAGTTCGTGAAAACAAAAATGTTGGGTGTCAGTTTGTGAAAACAATAATTACGTGCTGACGTCATTTTCTGCCTGAGACGAGCACTCGGAAGTGCCACTGCGTGTCAGTTCGTGGTAACACCGACGAAATTATACATGTATTAGAAAAGGTTTTATCACATGGTGTATGTAACAATCTTGTGCAACTATAGGATTTTCTGTAATATATTGAAAATGTACAGAAGATGTATTCTGTCAAAGCTTTATCTAGCGGAAAGCTTATAGTGTACATTTACGTTTTTTAGTAACTTATAAAATCTTTTATCTTACTAAAAGATAATATAAACACCAAAGACGACATGTATTTATGTAGATAGTTTTAACCATTGTTCTGTTTGTCTTATTTTAAACTTTGCAAAAAAAGCCCTAATTTTAACACTGAGAGAAAAAATAAAGTACCGTTACTGAAACTAATGTCACTTTATTTTGATTTTTGCAGTGTCAGATTCAGCTTACGAAACGGCTTGTAACATAAATAATGACGATATTTGTCCCCTAAGATGGCCATCGTGTAAACGATCTATATCTCACCATTGCAACATTCTCCATCAGCGCTTTGCGTCCTTCCGGAGCCTCTGATAACGTCGTGATTGCTTTGATGGCGTTGAGTCGTACTTCGCTCGTCTCATCATTAACGAGGTTTACCAGTTTAGGGATAGCCTTGGCCTCAATAGCTTTATATTTGCCTTGTGTTGTAATTGTTATCCTATGAAAAGAAAATATTATTTTGACTTCGTGAGTTTTTCTGTGCCAAACACGATCGACACATATTGCAAAATTATACTGGAAATGGCAAGCATGCCAATTACTATTGTTTCAAAATTTTCCCCTAAAATGTTTGTGAAAAACCCTCCTACCAGGCCACCACAGTTTTCAACTAAAAATATATTTTTTACAATACACAAGACTCTGAATTACATGTATAGACCCTTTGCACGGGCGGCCATATGCAGCACGATATGTGGCAGAGGGTAACCCCCCCCCCCCCCCCCCCCATTGTGTCTCAAACATCCAAGGAATTTCTAAGGAATTCCTTTCAGTTTTTAGGGGTACGTGTTGGTGGTTAACAAAAGGGAAGAGTGTGTTGAGGTGTAGGGGCGTTAGGGGGAGTCCCTCTGCCACATATCGTGCTGGGTATACGGCGGCCTTGACAGGCACATTGCCTCATACACGAGTAGGCACTTTGTGGATCTAATTGTCACATCATTTAAATATGAATACCTGCCCCCTGTCATGGCCAGCAGTGCAAAGGGTCTATATGATAATTTTGAGAACCTTGAATTACTACTTCGAAATTAGCCTGATGTGGTCGAAGTGTAATGCTGCAAATGCATCCTAAAACTGTATTCATTAAGCTGTCTGCATTCCTTTCAAAACGAGTGTCAGAAGACATCTTTGAGAACTACTTACGTCATGATCGCCCCGGCCGCCTTTGCTCTAACTTCAGGGCTGGCGTCGCCAAGTAGCATAACCAGAGGGGAGAGGGCGTTGACCTCACAAGCTTTGTTCTTACCGTCCAAAGGGACACTGTTGATAAAATGACAGAATATAAAAGTTTCACACATAAGCATTTCAAAATGAGCAGAGCAAATTGGTTGAAGTGGGATTTGAACCGTAGCCTGCAGACGTGCTTGCACTCTGTCAACTGAACTATCCAGCCCTACTTAGTGTCATTTTAAACTGCCAACTATCATTGTCCTGAAGTCATGAATATTGTCGTCATGAATATTGTCATTATGAAAGTAAGGGGCTGGTCATTCTGGCCTTGATTTTGTCACAATTTCAAAGGGCACTGAGGCCAACTGGAGGGGCACCATAGCCAACCTTGCTCCAAATGTGTATTGGTTATTAGTGTATACAGGGCATGTTGGCCAAGTTGGCCTTAAGAAAGTGTATCTTAAAAAGGCATCAGGGCCAACCCAGCAGGGCATAGAACATTGGCCACTTGATTAATGTCTAGGCCTGGGATAGGGCATGCCGGCCAAGTTGGCCTCAGAAACTGTATATCTTGAAGGAGCATCAGGGCCAACTCAGCAGGGCATGAGGTCATTGGCCTTGGTGGCCTCGTTTAATGTCAAGGCCTGGGATAGGGCATGCTGGCCAAGTTGGCCTTAGAAAGTGTATATCTTGAAGGGCCAACTCAGCATTGCATGGCCTTGGTTAATGTCAGGGCCACACTCTACCTTAGGTCCATGATGTCTCTGGCCGCCTTGGCTCGGATGACCGGTGATTCGTGGTTTAGGAGATCAGTGAAGACCGACATGGCTCCTGCAATCAGTGCCTGGATCTGCTCCAAGATCAGGCAGAAATGTAGCGTGTCTAGGATGTAACTCTGTCATGGAAAAAGACAAGTGGTGATTAGGCTGCATTCACACTCTGCCTTTTCACCTGTTGACACATGTAAATTTGATCCACGTTGCTTTGGAAAAACGTAGCATAGACTGAGCAGGATTGTAGTCGAGTCTATCACAAGTCCATCACAAGTCCAGAGCCGATAAAATCACAAGTCTGTGACAAGTCCCGCACAAGTCCAGTAACAAAAAGCAAAGGATGAACACGCACAAAAGAATGCCTTTGTTGGAGTTCATTTGAATAGCTTGTGACTTGAATCAAGACCCAGGGACTTGCGGTGGACTTGTGATGGACTCAACTACAACCCTGATGGACTGAGAACCCAATCCACATACTGACACGGACGGGATTTGAACCAGGGCCACAGATGTGGAAGGTGAGGACTTAAAGACACCACTCCGATACCTTAATTTCATCCAGTTCAATCTTCAACTTATCGACCAGGGTCGGGATTAAGCTAGCCTTGACCACGCCTTCAGCCCCTGGTGTGAAGCGACACAGCATCTCAATAGCCATGTGGGCGTTGCGTCGCACAATGTCCAAATCATCATTAAACAATGTGGAGAGTGGTTCGATGATGGAGTAATATAAGAATGCGTCTCGCCCGATATTGTGACCTGAGGTGGAAAGAAAAAGAAGAATTTTAGTATCTCTTAAAGGTGGTAAAAAGGGGCATTATTTCCACTCGTGATTAGAAGCCTATGTTGATAAAACTGCCCTGTGGGAATTTCAGCCACATAGGTGCAGTAATACTTCTGAAAACTTAAAAAATCCATGCATGGTTTTTGTGTCGAGTTGAATGGTCACAATTCTTTTGCAAAATACTTTTTTGATATAACCACCTTCAGTTGACATTCTTTATGATGTTTTTGACCTGACACAGGGTTTCTCCAGATAAATTGAATATTCTTTTGAAAGCCATCATCCTGTGTGAAAGTTTTAAATTTCTTACAAATTTTCGAGCGTAACCCGCTCCTCGTCAGGTAAGACTGAATATTAACAAAATACACAAAATGCAAAGAAAACCTTCGAGTTGACTTGTTTATTTCTCACACAAAATACCACTTTGGACTAAAATAAAATCATGTGGTGTTTGGTACCATTGTTATTAATACTTTTAATAAGGTTTTTCTCGTCAACTTGTGAAAAAAAAAATTGGGGTCGTTGCAAATGATGTACTCTACCTTGAATACTATGCTCTTCTTTTTTATAAAAACTGATTTTTTTATCAAACTGAGATTGCCTACCTGCAATTATGTAGAGCACCTCGGTGGCCTTGTGTCTCACTGTACCATCAGAATCAGTAAGAAGAGATTTCAAACTCTCTGCGCAACCTGAGAGGGAAAATCAAAATTTGGATATTTTCTGTGGCGTTGATTCAATAGAATAAGAACATATTCAATGACATTAAATCTTTGTCACTATGAAATCGAAAACTGTCTACAATTTAAATCTTTGAGTGGTTTTGAGATCCCAAAGAGGGAAATTGGCTGTTTAACTCAAAAGTTGTTTTGAATAACTTGGTCTTGGAATTTACATATCAGGATAATGTAGGGTCAGAATTACTCGAACTAGATTATTCTCATTTATTGCCGGGGGGGGGTGGGGGGGTGGGGGGGGGGGGGGGGGGGGGGGGGGGAGTAGTAGTTAACCTACCAACTCTGAGGGCTTCAGCAATGTGTTCAGGGTCATGCAAATAATCGCACAAGGTCATTAGCGCCCTCTGTCTTGTGATTAACTCAGTATCATTCAACTCTCGATTCTGAAAAGGAAAAAAATAATTAAGGCTCTGCTCAGCTCTGGTCAAGATTAATGTCAGTCATACATTTTGTAAATTGCATTAGGCCTAAAGCCATTAAAAATGTAGTGTTGCATTCATGTGAAAATGAACCTGTTCACAACAGAGAATATTGTCTTGTTCAAAAAAGATTCAATGCATGTGAATGCACAGCTTAATTTTATGTCACTTCGTTTGATGAAGCAAAATTGGTTCTTTCGACATAGAAATATTTAAATTCAGTGGTGTAGCGTGCTGAATCCAAGACTTTGGTAAATCCACAGGTCATGGGTTCGAATCCCGTCCATGGTACGTGTGCTCTTGGGCAAGGCACTTTGCCATGAATTGCCTCTTTCAACCCAGGTGTATAAATGGGTACCAGCATCATGCTGGGAAGGTAAACAGACTCGCTGTGTGGGAGGAGTTAACGAATCCCCCACAGCAAACTCGAATTCGAAAGAGGAGTCTGACCCCCTCGCTTTAATGAAAGATCAGATGGGCTCTATAGCTCCGGCTTAATTTACAAGTACAACCTTATAAATTCAACTAATCTTATGTGAACAGGATAATTCTCATATTGAGATTAAATTAAGGAAAGGACTGTAAATAAATGTAAAGAACATGAAGAAGACAGGTCTGCTTTCATTTGATGATTTTGTCAAGTTTTTTTGTGAAATCTAAAATTGCCTTTGCTATAAAACTTATCATGCCATGCATGCCAAGACAGTTATTCTTTTGAATAATTTCCATTTTTCCACGTTTCTGAGTTGATCTAACTTGGAGCTAAATTAGGCCACTGCGTACTTACCAGTTTTGGCAAAGCTCTGTCCCCGTATGCGAGAGGCGCCTTTGTGGGGTCGATGTTTGGGGGAAGCTTCGCTGAAATTCGTGTGGTCGTCATGTCAATTTCGTGTGATCAGGCGAACTTTATAGTGATTTTATTTCACCCTCTTTTACGCACAAAATTTACGTAAAAACAAAACATTCAATATTTTCAGAGACACAAAGCACCGGTCTTCCTAACAGATCACACAGTTATTAAGTAGAGTTCCTGATTTGGGTGAGAATAACCTTCTTGGACGGACACTGTCGTGCCAAAAAATACGCCAAATGTGATCATCTGTGCATGCGTTGCTAAGATACAGGATCAACTTTCAACTCTGACCTCTATGAATAATAAAATATGCATGCGCACTGTGCGCTCTGGGTCACGTCATTTGACACGGGCTCATCGGCCAGATGTTTAACTCGGCCATTTCTTTCAGCAAAAAAAACACATTTCATGTGGTTAGAATGAAAATATACATGAAATGAAGCGTAATGACGAAGTTTATTAATTAGAGATTGTGTGGGAGAAGTACAAACGCCCAAAAATGGTAGGTATGAGCGTTAAATTTTGGTTCAAATAATGAAAATATTGTCGTGATTGTTCGGTTTGTACAACAAGTCACACAGTATACTTTGAAGCATTGGTAAAACCACAAGAGGGCGCTGTTCATTTTCACTGCAAAACTGCCCAAGAGAAAATGTGATAAAATTGTAAGCATTTTAAAATTCATCATTTGTTTTTCGGAAAGAATTGAGAAGTTAATCATGGCTTCATTGTGTACAAACCATGTTAAGTGTTTTAAGATTTAAGTGTTTCCTCACAAAATTTTAATTTTTTTTAAGTAGGGTTTTCCCATCAAATCAGTTAACAATGCTTGATGAGTCATTTTAAAGAAAACAATTTTGATTAACTTCTCACCGTTGTGTGCATGGGGTAGTGTCCGTGTATGGCAGTGTCCGTGTATGGTAATCTTTCCCTTTTTTTGTACCCATTTAATTTCTTGGTCTTTTAGGGATGAACAAGTTTAGTTGAACATCAAGGACTTGACTCGTACAACATGAATGCAAGATCACAGACATTTGAAGTGGTGAGTATACGATTGCCTCAAGAAAATGCTGGGAAAGAATTGAGAAGTTGATCATGGTTTCAGATCTTGAGCAAGTTCGATTTACGACTAGAATCAACCACTGGTCGAACGTCATTCTGGCAACACACATGCGCACTAATGTGCAAGTGCGAACGTCTTTGGTTAGTCGATTGGTTCTGTGCAAAACACCGCACCAATACCAGGTTGTGAAGTTGGTTACTTATTCGATGTTCAATAAGGAGCTGTTACTTATTCAACACACAAATGCACAGACAAATTTAATTTCAAAGGGTCAAATGCCCCACCCTGGGGCATGAAAAACGTGACCAAACCCCCACCTAGGGGGAGGGGGAGAGGGGGAAATAATTGATAGCAGATAGGTGCATAAGTAATATTGAATGTTGAACGTCGAACGCGAATAAGTAACCAACTTCACACCAGTGTACCAGTGACCAGCGCGACCGTGCCCTGTGCATGCTGTGAGCTGGTTCCAAATGGTCGACCAGACACGACTAACATCGTTGACTAGACCGCTTTCGGTTGGAAATAGTTGAACTATAGTTAACTATGGTCGTGAATCAAACTTGCTCCTTGTGTATAAAACACAGACTGGCTAAAAAATTTAGAATTGTTTTCTGTCCTTTTTTTTCAGTCGGTAGAAGGCCGACAAGTTGAGGAGGTTGTACTAAGTCTCCTGCACACGCTGCTGTTCCACAGAACGACAGGCAAGGTACGTAATACAGGAATCTCCTTCCACACCTATTGTCTCAATTCTTAACTTGCTGTCTGATGCAATAATGTTTACATCTTTGTCTTTTCTTGGTATTTTTAAGAGATTTAAAAGTTGTTCAGTTTGTAATCTATTTATCATGTGCAATTTGTGTTGGTTGCAAATTTTGTCCTGTATAGGGCGCTTTCACATGGGGTCAAAAGGTCACGACGCTCCCGTGTTTGTCCTCCAGATGGGGGGAGAACAATAGAGCCACATGGGGGGAGAACAATAGAGCCACATGGGGAAACGCACGTGGCTGCTAGCAGAAAATCATGGGCTTTATTGTTCTCCTTCGATCTGGAGGACAAACACGGGAGATGTTTAGTGACCCGTGACAGCTGTAAAACCGCTCAATAAATACCATACGCGTTCGCCACTAATTTACCCCAGAAAAAATATGATTTTAGCAGCATTGAGAAAAGTTTTTCTCTGAAAATACTTAAGATTTTTATGTCATGCTCCATAGACTTAGTCTCAACTGGCGAACGTGTATGAAGTATTTTTCCTTTTGTCTTTCATAAGAGCCGTCCACAATTGTCAACATTTTCACAGTTCTACAAAGTGTAGGAAGGGGGAGGGGAGTCGAGAGCCGTGTAAAACTTTACATGCACTATAAAATGTTGATATTTCGTGGTAGTGACAGACATTTTTTGATAAGTAGTATTTCTAAGAGGGGGGAGGGAGGGGGTCTTGAAAAATACTACGCTCTGTAGAACCGTGAAAATGTTGACAACTTTGGACGGGCCCATATGCATTTTGAATGTAATGGTTTTGCATTCTTTGAAAATGCAATTTGGCTCTTAGGTTTATAGGTTATAACAAGACAAATCCTCAGTGGCTGGCCATTTCTTTCATTATGAGAGAAATATACAAAAGCCGTTGTACAAAAATATGATTGTGGTGGAAAATTTTCTCCTGTACTGAAAACAGAATTACATTGTATATATAAGCCATGATCTTTACTTTAACGTCTTTTACAATTCTTGTTTTCATAACAGTTCCAGTACAAACAAGAAGGCACCTACGCCATCGGCACCGTGGGTATGGTAGACGTGGATTGCGATTTCATCGATTTTACCTACGTGCGTTGTCACTCTGCAGAGCTGAACCGCGTTCTGCGTAAAGAGGTCAACGCATTTCGAGACTCGCTGCGATCGAGCGATGGGTCACTCAGTAACGGCCAGGTGAGTGATTTCATGTTACAAGTGGATTAAAATTGTCGGTGTGATTTTTGTGTTACATTTGCTAAAAGGGACATTGTGATCATATCAAGGTCTCGCATTTCGGTCACTTTGTTACATTCTGAGAGGCCGTCCAAAGTTGTCAACATTTTCACAGTTCTACAGAGCGTAGTATTTTTCAAGATCCACCTCCCTCCCCCCGAAATACTACTTATCAACTTTTTTCACTACCATGAAATATCAACATTTTACAGTGCACGTCAACCCCCTCCCTCAGCTTCCTGCTCTTTGTAGAACCGGGAAAATGTTAACAACTTTGAATGGGCCCCTAAGAGGGCCAACATCTCCCCCCTCCTCCTCCCATACACAAAATTTAACATTGGCGTACACATTTTGATGTGTAATAGACCTTATGCATAGCGGCCATGATAGAGGGCAGATTTTCATATTTAAATGATGTGACAATAGATCCACAATGTGCCCACTCGTGCATGAGGCACTGTGACAATGTGACTGCCCTCTATCATGGCCGCTACGCATAAGGTCTATAGTGATTGTGATGCCTGTTCTGTGAATTGCAATTTTGAAACTTTTGAATTTGATTCAATAAATAAAAAAATCAATCAAGTTATGGCTGTCAGTAATTTGTTTTGGTTTATTTTATTGTCCGTTTTGCTACAGATTTCATTGGAGTTTTACCAAAAGAAGAAGAATCGTTGGCCGTTTCCAGATGAGTCTATCCCATGGGAAGTCTGGGCTATTCAGATTAACAACGTCACACTGTCAAATGAACATGGTAAGTAAATAGGAAATGTTGATGATTTGTGTTCTAATACATCTTGTCCGTAATGGTAAACTTGTAAGCCCATTGTGAGTTTTCACACAAGTCACAAAGGGCGGATGAACATAACGGAATGTTAATGCAGTTAAATTAAAGACAGTGTATAACATGGTTCGTTTTTGCTTTCAGACATGTATTACACCTTGCCTAAGTAGTAATTTTATTACATTAAAATACTGACGTTTTCGTACTTTCGCATTTGTGGTACATTAAGAATTCATGGGAAAAAGAAAATGATACCATTTTTGAATGGTGTATGTGCATAGCTGCCAACGCAGGGGCCAACGTAACAAAAAATTCTTGATATCAGGTGCGGGGGCAGATTGTACCATTTTAGACTTATTTCAAGTCTGAGATCGCCATACTTCACAAATGTATGAGAAGTATACCTTATACATAATTGGTGATATGCAATATCAGACTTGAAATAAGTCTAAAATGGCACAACCTGCCCCCCGTACCTGATATCAACATCCTGTATTTTAGAGAAGAAACCTGGAAAATAGGTTGACGTCTCGACTTCAGACACATCTAAAAATCCCTGAGGTTGTTAATTGACAATCCAGGAGGGTTTTTATCTGTGATAGGAGTCCCGCGATAGGTAATATTCCAGGATTTTTTTGGGGGCGAAATACGGGAGGGTTGGCAGCTCTGTATGTGTTGATGATTGTAGCAAATTAATGGCAGGCTGGTTTCCTTTATGTTATTGTTGTTCAATCACACTTCAGAGAAAAATCTTAAGAGCCTTATCGGGGTTCGAACCCGAGACATTTGACTCGAAAGATTTATAACCAATTTCACAATCTTCTTTTTCCCTTCCATGAACAAACTCGCTTCAAAAGAGAGACAGTTATACCGAGAGAAGTTGGGCGAAATCTTAGGAGAAAAGGTGATCTGTATCACGGAGGCGATGGGACGGCATGACTACCTCCCTAAGGCACCTAACCAACCACTACTAGACACTGTGTTTGACGTTAGCTTCCCGGATGTACAACCATATCTGTTTAAGGTGCGTCGAGACTAGGGACTAGACCATGTTGAGTTTACGCTACCAAGGCATTGTTTGTTTAGAACAATTGACTTGTGGATAACAAGGCACTGGGATCGATTTAACAAACGAGTTCAATGCATCCTAATTCCCATACCAATGTACCAAGATAAGAAGTGACCTTTCTTAAGATGCGTCTTAGCGCTTTGTAAAATCGACCCCTGATCGTATATTTAAATCAAGTAACAGGGGTTGATTTCACAAAACTCTTCTTATCTTAGGATTGATCCTAGGATTTAAGAAGAGTTCGAGCAGTAAGATCGGTCTTTGCTAAGACGTCCCAACTGCTTATTATACATTTATCAACGGCTGTACCATGTTTGTTAACAGTACCGAATACAACAGTCTTAGCACTTTGTGAAATTGGCTTCTGATCATATATTTAAATCAAGTAACGGGTCTCGCTAATTAGTACAAATTATCAACTAACCACTGAGACCTGGGATCGATTTCACAAAAGTTAAGACGTGTTCAATGCGTCCTAATTCCCATACCAACGTCCCAAGATAGGAAGTGGCCTTTCCTAAGATGCGTCTTAGCGCTTTGTGAAATCGGCCCCTGGTCATGTATTTAAATCAAGTAACGGGTCTCGCTAGTTAGTACAAATTATCAACTAGAGACCTGGGATCGATTTTACAAAAGTTAATACGAGATCAATGCGTCCTAATTCCCAAACCAACGTCCCAAGATAAGAAGAGTGATCCTTCCTAAGACGCGTCTTAGCGCTTTGTGAAATCAGCCCCTGGTCATGTATTTAAATCAAGTAACAGGTCTCGCCACTTGGTACAAATTTATCCTCTAACCACTGAGACCTGGGATCGATTTCACAAAAGTTAAGACGAGTTCAATGCGTCTTAATTCCCATACCAACATACCAAGATAGGAAGAGGCATTCCTAAGACGCGTCTTAGGGCTTTGTGAAATCGGCCCCTGGTCATGTATTTAAACCAAATAATAGGTCTCGCTAGTTAGTACAAATTATCGACTAACCACTGAGACCTGGGATCGATTTCACAAAAGTTAAGACGAGTTTAATACCTCCTAATTCCCATACCAACATCCCAAGATAAGAAGAGGCGTTCCTAAGATCATGCGTCTTGTTGCTTTGTAAAATCGACCCCTGATCAACCAATCAAAACTGTTTTGCTTCGTCAAGGTCAAAGGACCGGTTTAAACAAAATGATTCCCACAGCAATGAAATGTGACATTTTCTGCAATGGCAGATGTTGAATTTGAGCCCTGGAATGGTGTATAATGTGAAGTCTTGTTCTTAACACATGCTACTCACAATAAGTTAGGGATATTGTGGGATGTACACAGATACAGTAAACTCTCATTATAGCGCTCTTCAAGGGACCTAAATAATTTGAGCTTTATATCCAGAGAGCGCTATAAGTATAACCAGTGCATACACAATGCAGAGAATAATGGCTGGGACTTAGAAAAAGGAGCTTTATATCGAGAAGAGCTTTAAATCAGGGGGTGTTATAACGAGAGTTTACTGTATTCTATTGAGGGTATGCATTCCACTTAAATTATTTTGTGTTATGATTAGACATCCGGGGCCAATTTCATGGCGCTGCTTAGCAGAATTTATTTGCTTTATAAAATGGATTACAAGCAAAAATTATATGCCAACTTGTGTTCTTCGCGAGAGTAGGAGAATACCTTTCAATACACACAATTTGCATAATAAAGCAAACAAATCCTGTGCTAAGCAAATTTTTATGCTTAGCAGCGCCATGAAATTGGCATGACAGACACACCTTGTCACAGGAATAGGTGAAAACAGTCATTTGAAAATTAACAGCATACCAATATCCCTTACTTATTGTGAGTAGTGTAGATTTACACATTTAGATAATGTCTAATATTTTGGTTACATTTCATTTCCATAGATTACCCATCAGACCTCTGGACCGGCTAACACGTCCGTTGGCACGACAATGCGCAAACTTCTACGTGACACGCTCGCTTTATGATGAACTATCATAACTATACTCTCTACGAGGTCGCTGTACAAACATTCAGTGAAACTGCTGTGTTGTGTTGACCAACGGCATGTGGATTAATCGTACTAGGATGGTTTAAAGGAGCGTACCCATATAACATTTTTGAGCCTCCCATTTTCCCCATGGGTGGGTTAGGGTCCAAATTTTGTCCGGGCGCGGCGAAGTCGCTCAGCGGGGTTGGGGGGTGGGGTTTGCGGTGGCGGTGCGCATGCCCCCCATAACTATACGCCGCTGCGCTGTGCGTGCAGCGCCCTAAACAGGTGAACACAATCCCCACTTAAAGGCCCAGTGGATCATTTGCAATGACCCCAAAAAGTAATCGACGAGTTTACAGGGGAAACATTTTGAAAGTAAAGATTGAATTAATAGCAACTTCCCAATGAAAGGTTTTCGCTCAAAATGATATAATTTTACCAGAAAATAATCCGTAAAGATGAAATTATTTAGATCGTTTGCAAACGATTTACTTATTTTTGGTTCGCATCTACGCGGTCCAAAATGCATGGGCGTGTTCCAACGCGATGCATTTTTAGGGATCGCGCGCACACAAGTATGTGCGCCACAGAGTGCATGACGCAAGCCACATATAGTACCCGATCAACTGAGAACGAATATTTGAAACGCCCCGCCAAGGCCAGGAAAATGCATATGGATTTTCATGTTTTTTTAAAATGTGGTACATTTGACAAAGCTGAAATTTCTTCGGATGAGTTTGTTGATGTCTTTCTTATGATTTATAATGGTTTTATTCGCAGAATCGCTCAAAAACAGATCATCTACAGGGCCTTTAAGGGTGCTGTTCAAAAAATCCATGTAACTGTCATGGCCGTTATTTTTATCGACACGGATTTGGGTCGCAGATCGGATAGATATGCGTGGTAAGTGAACGATAATCATGATAATGACACCAGTGACTAGCGAGTCACATTCGTAGAATTTGAACCTAACTTTGAAATAACATGGCTGTACTTTCATAGTCTTTTAGAGGGTAAAAGTTATTTTTTGTCCGGGCGCTGACGGTACCTGTGATGGTTTTGTCCGGGCGGCGCCCCCGGACAAAACCGGCAGTGAAGAACACTGGTGTTGAGATTTTGATACCATATCATTTGTCATATTTTTCTCATTACCATTCTAAAATTTCACGCGCTCAATCTGTATATTTTCAGGGATATTGTCAAAAAAACATCGATGTTTTGTAAACTTATTTATCCGGTTCCATAAAGCAGTGCAGTGATTACACCAACATTTTTCCTTCCACATCCAAATTGGAAATTGCAAATTTCCTGTTTTCTTCCCATGGGTAGTATTTTGGGGAGGTATTTTAAATGATTATGTTGGAGCGAAATCCATTTTCTGGAAAAATCGGAACAAGCTCTTTTAAAGGCAGTATACATCATTGGTAATCTCGAAAATCAGAAATGTTCACAGATTTACGTCTAACTTACACAATGTAAACATGATGACCGTAGAAAACTTCCCCTGAAATGGTTTTGTCTGAAGTGCTATAGTCTTTGAGAAATGAGTAAAACAATTAGTTTTCGTCTCATGAGACGAAAATTCAATTCGCCCCAAAACCATTTCGCTCAAGTGCCATTTCGCCCCAAACCACTTCGCCCGAGTGCTATTTCGCCCCAAATTACTTCGTCCAAACACTACATCGCCCAAATGCCACTTCGCCACAAAACCACTTCGTGCATAGGCCGTGGTTCAGGGCGCAATGGTTCAGGGCGGAGTGGTTTTGGGGCGAAATGACTGCAAACCCTTTTTTGAATGTTTTCTCAAAAGTTAGACGAAGTACGGAGCTGGTTTTTGCTCAGGTTGGTTTTAATCATGCCTATCTGCAATCACTCATGGGGGTACAAATAGTTTAACAGTTTACCAATCATGTATACTATCTTTAACCCTAACACTGCTCAACCCTCCAAAATCAATATAATTTTACAGACACCCTGGGGAGATAGGGTTAATGAAATGTGAATATACTGACATTTCTTTCTACAATTTTCGAGAGAAATCATGTGACCAGTAGATTCAGAAGTGAGCTCTCTAAGGGCGTGTTTGTTTCATGACAGATCCGAATCCAGATTCCGATCTGTTTTACCGCGCAGAAACAAACGAAACCGCTCTCAACTCGGATCTCAATTCACGTGAATTGCAATTTATTTACAAAATTTGTCAAAGTTCTGTTCCAAATTTCTCCCACGACATTCGTCGTAAATAAACAAGCATTCTAAATTTGTTTGTATCGTGTGTTGCCTCTGAAAACTGAAACGACACGGTTTTACTCACACAAAATCTCCACGATGTTTACGTCGCCATTTTGGATCTAGCGCTGAACCATCTCTCGAGAAGGATTCCACGGATCACAGATCTCGATCAGGATGTGCGCGAAGTGAACGAGTTCACCTTGGTAATGCGCGGATCCGAATCTGGATCCGTCCGAAACAAACACGCCCTAGAGATCATAATTTGTGATTCATTATGCATCTTCACATTTACTATTAACCGGGAAGAAAGTGCAAAGTGTGGATTAGATGCCTATGTAGAGATTGCAAAATTTGTGTCCTGGAGCAGGATGCTTTACTGTGATTGCTTTAATATCTATAGAGAAAAACTCTAGAGACTGTCCTTGGCAAGACTCTTTGTCATGATTGATTTTCTCCATCTGGAGTTAATGCGTTCCATTGGATGCAGTTCAGATGCTTTATGGGGCGTTTTGTCCTCAAGTAAGGTATTTGACCATGATTACTTACGTACCTATCAATTGTTTCCCCCCCCCCCCCCCCCCCCCCCCCCCCCCCTTAGGTGGGGGTTTGGTCACGTATTTCAAGCCCCAGGGTGGGGATTTTGACCCATTGGAATACAAATGTCTATGCATCCGATAGCAAGATGTGCATGTTTTGCACCCTTGGGTGGGGATTTTTGTCAATAACATTTTGTCACGCAAAAAGTGACAATCCCTACCTCTTACGTGGGCCATTCCGGGGGCAGGGGTGGGGTGGGGGAAATAGGTGCATAGATGCATTTTCTCCATCAGAAGCATATAGTTATCATGTGGTACATGAGTTTATATTCTGTGACCTCGGGGGAACTGTGTCCTTGAGCAAGTCGCTTTACTCCAATTGTTGCTCTCCATCAATTAATAAGAGCCCCACCAAGTGTTTATGTCGGAGAGGGCATTTTAGTGACGGAGCAGTCGACATCGGTGTATTTGTTTACTGCACCACAATATATCGGATTTGATTTGAAAACGAATACCTGATTTAGAGGATGAAGTTTATTTAGGAAGCCTAACGGTGTTTGCGAAGAAAAAAGTTCAATCTATGCTCTTTTCTTAAGAATAAACAACATACTATGCTTTATCACACGTCTAGCAATGATCGTGTCGACCTTTCCCCCACCTCCCTGGCGCGCGCGCGCGCATCAAATGTAGCCTTGCTGCGTCAAATGCTTGGTGGCGCCTTTATTGTAAAACCATATGGAGTTCAATGTGTGAAACGCCCGAATTAAATGGTGGGACTGTGTTCTTAAGCAAGACGGTTTACTGCGATTGTTGCTCTCCGTCAGAAACCAGTGGTAAAAGTGAAAGCAGAAACGATATTCCATGGAATTGTAGAGGTCGTGTCCTTAAGCAAGGCACTTTACTATAAACCAATGGATATTATGAGAGTATTTCCCTGACAATTTACTATGATTGTTGCTATAAGTGGACGTTTTCTGAACACTAAAATCATGGGACTTTCATTGGATTAGACATATTACGACAGTTTCTTATCTCTGCACAATCGCTGAATCTAGAACTTGCAAGTGTGTTTTGGGGTCTCTCCTCTTGGCTAAAAACCAACTGTTTGAAGTACATATGTGAGCTAATTAATATTCATAAGTATTACTTATTATACATTATATAAGTAATGTTTATTTAATAAGTTACTTGTTATACATTATAAGTATGTTTATTAATAAAGCAGTCAATGTCAAATTTGACAAGGAATATCATTTATGTGTTCTTAGCAACATTTCTTGCATTTTTAAAGATGATTTGAATCATAAAATTATATAAAAATCATAAGGGGTTAGTCCAGCCATTTTTTTTTCTTCTGAAAATGTCTTTGGAACTAACTCCTAACGAAAATTTACCATGTTTGGAAATAACCCATTTCGGATGTTTTCACAGCTGATTTCTACGAAAATATGGAAATTTTTGCCAAACGTTTGTCATTAATTATGAAAATCTTAAAATTTCATATTTCATAACCAGGGTGAGCAGTAAGGTCAAATTTAAGGAATATCATCTATGGGTTCTAAGCAACATTTTCTGCAATTGTAAAGAAAATGTAACTCTCAAAATGTTTGGTAAAAAATTAAAAATTCATAAGATATTTTTCCCAATTTGTCAAAAATTTACTTTTAAAAAAATACCTCAGAAATTACTCCTATCGAAAGTTTAGGCCTACCCCGTTTGGAACCCATTTCGGATGTTTTCAAAGCTAATTTTTAAGAAAAATCTAAATTTTGGACAAACATTTGACGTTTTCCCTAAAAATCTGAATATTTCAAAATTTCATATTTCATAACCCGGGTGATAGTCGAGGTCAAATTCAAGGAATATCAACAGGTTCTAAGCAACATTCCTGTTATTTATTTTGAAGAAAATCTTAATCAACATTTTTGGACAAATATTTACAAATTTACCCCTTTGAAACCCATTTGAAATCTGAAAACTTACATATTTTAAAACCTGGGTGAGCAGTCAAGGTCAAATTCAAGGAATATCTATGGGTTCCTAGCAACATTTGCTGTAATTTTGAAAAAAATCTTATTCAAAATATTTGTAGAAAAAACCACCCACAAATTATTACTTAGCTTCTGAATACTTCTCAGCTATCTCCATGTCCCACCCGAAAGAAATATTTAAGATTCATTGGGCGTGCTGCATTGTTATTTCAGTCCTATTATATCATTACATAATGAGCCACAGAGGTAAAGCGTTCGAACGGCGTCTTGAATTAACCCCACACCTTTGTTTGCGACCTGCGGGCCCGCTACAGAATTCCTAAGATGTTTGGATACAATTAAAACAGGTGGTTGGGTCGCTGGGTCGCAGGTGCATCTCGGAAGCCAATGTGTCCATTCTTCGGTTCAGTAACCACAGCATTCCGGACGAAGCAGTGAGGCGTGGAAGCAGCAGGAAGATTTTGCAACAGACGAACTGCCGACGGCCGGTCAAGATGCTAGGCAATACGGGGACGTCTTTGACAATCTACGCTGCTGGAATTTTTGGTACGACAGACTTTATAATATTCGACAATTATGCCCATGTTTTTATGCTACATGTATGTGAGAATGGTAAAATAAGATTAAAGTTGTTCTGGGTCTTTTACCTACTTCTGTGGGGTTGGAGATTTAGGATATGTGGGTTCGAGAGTAAAATGAAGGGGAACATGGGGGGAAAAGGAAACTTGTTTTGTGATTCCTTCCAGCATGGAGGGGAGTGGGTGGGGACCTTTTATAATGAACAACCTAAGATTCAAGTAACCATGGCATCTTTCTAATGCAACTGTTGGTTTCCCTTTCAGATTGGAGTCGTGTTCGGATAACGACAGCTTCTATAGAACAGGTAAATTGCGGATCTTTTACTTTAATATCTGCACTTTCAACTCTGTGCACAAGTCGTAGAGACCTAGTCTACCCAAAAAAAATTCCCTTTTTCTAGAAATGAACATTATTCATGCTAAAAAGTGAAATCTTGCCTAAATGTGGATATAGTAAAAATGTAGGTACATACATTTCTGCACGCGCACCATTTAATTGTCTGTATGACATGACCTGAAAATCCCAAAAGGTTTATATCTGCTGAGGAAACGTGAATTTTAGAGTGGAAAATTTCATTTTCCTTGAAAACATGTGGACTATTTCAATTCGTAGATTTTCCACCTGTACCTCTGATGGTGTCCATATATAGAATTCTCTCATTTAATCCACGTAAGAACAATTATATAATTACCACAAAACAATAATTCAACATAATGAGGCAATTTTGAACAATCATGGTAAGGGTTTCAGAAACCTTTTATTTATTTAATTAACAGCAATACTTTGTCTTTTCTCCTCAGGTTTTGATCACCAGCCAAGGGTCCAGTTTGAATGAAGTAAGTATACTATAGTCTCTATTGTAACTTTAAAGGTGCATTGTTTGTGCTTGGAGCCAATTTTACCATGAAAATCTGGGCAATTCTCAATTTGATAACAGTAGTACTTTAGTTTTATACATTCACTACCAAAGTAGGTACCTATTTTTCTGTGTGTAAAGAGGCAATTTATGGTAAAATGCCTTGCCCAAAGGCACATCTACAACCTTTCGTATTAACCAAGGTATTGAGTACATGACACTTGGCTGTTTGGATATCAACATTTCATAGTAAAATTGGCCCTCAGCACGTATATTTTGAAGAAAATAACTGACCTCCCAATTTAAATCTTATGACAAAAAGTAAAATTAAAACAAAATTGAAATATGTGGCACGCGCCAAGTTCATAGCTCCATGCCTTTGTTATGGAGCTGCGTATTTCGTGGCACAAATTTGGCGCACGAGCATGTGCCTTTAAAGAAACTTGGCTTGAAAGATGAAAATCTATACATATAAACAGCATTTTCCAGAAACCAACATTTTTGATAATTTCAAAGTTGAGTTAAAAAAATAACTTAAATATTGGCCTTTTCGCAATTTCATTCAGTGTACACAAATAAATTTACCGACAAATTTCTGGTGTCCTGTAATATCGCATTTCATGTCTCTTGACATCTCAATGCGTTTTACAAAGTGTGGCTAGGCCAGAAACACTGGGAAAATTCCTCTTCTCTTTAAGGTGCATTACACAACACTGGACCTATTGCTTTACATCCCATCCATAGGATAGAGCAATTGGGGTAAAGTGCCTTGCCCAAGGGCACAAGTATCTCAAGTAGTCTGAAAACCACAACCTTCGGGTGTTTCCACCTGAATTTTGTGAGTGAATGAACCAAACTGTTGAGCCACGATAATTAACTCATTCTGCAAATTTCCTGCACTAATGCTGAAGAAAGAAATTGCATTGTATTTTTATCCGTGTATCATCGTGGAGACGAAATCTGTGCATATCAAGTTGAATTTGCGAAAAGGCTACATGAATAAGTACATCGTACAGACTTGACCTACTCATCTGTGTAAATAGTCGAAAGGTTAAATGTTGTGACTGGCCGCAATTTTCATTCAAACATGCTGGTAAATGTACAGCACAGAAACCCATCATTTTTGACATGCAAGATTAGAACAAACTTAAAATTGGAGGTCAGTTGTATTCCCTTATTTGTAACTTGTGCTACAGACATTCCATTATGCTCTTTCCTGCCGTGTACAAACTGCATGTTATAATATGAACTTATGTCAGGCCATTATTCCAGCAAACGCATCAACATTCACTGTCCTTATAGGTACCCATTTACTCCTGGGTGGAGTGAAGCAAAGTGCATTGCTCAAGGGCATATGTACTACCAATTTAAAGGAGCGTGTCCAGATCACATTTTAACCCCACTTTTCCATAAATGTTGAGATTTTGATACAAAATTTTTCTCATTACCATTCTGAAATTTTGCATTCTCAATCCGTATATTTTTAAGGATATATCATCAAAAATCGACCGATGTTTTGTAATTACACCAACCTTTTTGCTTCCACATCCAAGTTGGAGATAGCAAATTTTCTATTTTCTCAAAAAATCTGAACACACTCCTTTAACCCACGTTTAGAACTAATCAATGTCTCAAATGCAATCCACGGCACATTAATTGACCTTTTTGTTTCGTAGAAAATGAAATGTGTAACATGCGCTCTTGCATTTATAACAAGAATTAAGTACAAATCATGAAAACGGCTAAAATTTGTTTCTAAGAAAATTCTAAATTTTAACCACTCCTAAATTTGGGTTTTTGTAAATCTGCACTCGCTAATGCTAAAGTCATTTTATAAGAAAAAATACACTTAATTCTTAACTATAAATTGATAATCATCTTAAAACATAAGTTTGTGTGCATTTTTAATTTTACCAATAAAACTTTCCCGTCAACACATTAGTGATCACAAAAACCTGACATGTTTAAATGTATTACTTTGATAGTGCATTTTAGCGCTAAGTGATGTTCCAATGTGATATTTAACTGAATTTATTTTGGGTTCGAGTCCCACCCGAGCACGCTATGAAGTTTTTCATAGTGTCTCGGGAAAGCACTAAGTATACAGTGTTAATAATTACGTTGGGTAGGGCAAAAACAACCTTAGTTAACATTCAATTTCCCTGACGCAAGTCTAAATCCATTTATGAATTTATTTTGGTGTGAAATGAAAACCATGTTGATCTGAAATTAATTTTTTGTTATTTCAGAAATGATGGCTCCAAGCAGTCCGATTTCAGACGGAATACGCGTTAGTTTTTAAATCTTTTCGTGAGTGATGTCTTTGTGCCCTGGTACGTCGTGATCGGGAATAAATTGCTTTTTTGAGTCAATTGGGTATGTAGACAGAAAACTCGAGTCCATTCAATGATAATCTGATTTACCAAGTTACAAATGTGTTTTTAATAATTAATATCTTTTAATTATACATTGTGTATTTTAATGAATCATTTGTATTGTATTTTCTTGTACAAGATTTTTATTAATGTTTTCTTTAACAGGTAGAGGAGGGAAACCTCCACTTTAATACGTTAGAAAATCGGACAGGGGGCAACCCCTGTTCGATTTTCAAATTGTAAATTTGGTCCATCGAACCATCTGTAAAGACAATAGCAATTAGGACCTTGCATAAATTAAGTTAATGAACATTTTACTTGAATATATTACTTGGTTTACTTATTGGAGTACAGAATAAAATGAGACTTGTTTACAATTGAAACTTTTGTTGTCAGTGACTTTTATTTTGACTTTGTTACTTTAACTATATAACACTATTTAAATAACATTGTTTACAAACATTACAAGAATATTAAGTACAAGTCAATGTTTACAAACTGTTAGTCAATATTTTGAGCAAGTTTTGGTTTGTTTACAAACAGATAGTCATTTTTTTAGACACTGAAGGATGGATCAGTTGAGTTGATTCAAATCATTCAATGTTTACAAACTGATAGTCATTTTAGAGGCTTGGGAACTGAGTGTTGGATTTAGGAAATATGGTTGGTTGAGTTGATTCAACTGTTAGTCAATATTTTGAGCAAGTTTTGGTTTGTTTACAAACTGATAGTCATTTTTTTAGACACTGAAGAGTTGTGTGCTCAGGAACTGATGGAAGGATCAGTTGAGTTGATTCAAATTATTCAATGTTTACAAACTGATAGTCATTTTAGAGGCTTGGGAACTGACTGGATTCAGGAACTCTATGGTAGGTTGGGCAGAAGACTGAGTTGAGTTGATTCAATGTTTACAAACTGTTAGATTCAGGAACTCTGTGGTAGGTTGAGCAGAAGGTTGAGTCCACTTGATTTCTTCAACATGTCTGCAGGGGGGAAAACAAGTAACAAATTGTGTAACAAATTGTTAAACAACATAATTACTACAGGATGGCACAAATATAACATTGTTGAAAGAAATCCGTATCTGACGAGTTAGAAAATGTTTTTCCAATGCATCATTAGTCATTTTTATTTTCGGAGACTAGAGATTTGTGCTTTAATCATGGCAATGGATTAATTATTCCCTGAAATAATTGCAATCCAAAAGCATTGGAAATGCTGCATACTTTACACTTAATTTTTTGGACTGGAGATACATTGTACTTAAAAGCACAGGCTCGTCAGCAATTCGTGCCACGAAATACTTAGCTCCATGCCTTTGCTATGGGGCTACGTATTCCGTGGCGCGCATTGCTGACGAGCCTGTGCTTTTAATACGGTAAATGCTTGTGTTAAAGACTTACTATATTGGTCAATCTTGGCCACTCTGAAGACGATGCAGTGAGGTCTGCCAAAGCACAAACATCTTGAAAATATTCAGCTCATCGACATCGTTTGGCACACATGATTCGTCACCTGTCACAAATGAAGAAAGTATAACATTATAAAATGCTGCAAGTTTAGAGGAAATTAAAAGGTGGATAGTTTCTGAATTCATAAATAAATAAACAATTTTTAAAGTTTGGCTAGAAATATGAAGACACGTTAGGTTGCTGACAAATAAAGATTCACATCTGATTTTGTTGGAGTCCCACCCAAGCACAGGTTTTGAATGATTCAAATTGACACTCCGACACCAGCATACTGAGTGGTCAAGTGGTTAAGACAACTGCTCTAGAATTAGATGACTTCTAAAAAACCAAACTGGAACTCAGCTTCAGAGGGACACCATTCATGAATAAACATGAGCAAGTAAGATGATGTATTAGAGCAATCAGGTTTTTTAAAACATAGTTCTTGGGAAAGCTCTGAGCATAAAGTGGTGATAAATTGCATCGGAAAAGGGCAAGGAATTAGTTGAGACCAGCACATCGAGTGATCGAGACAACTGCTCTAGGTTCCAGTCCCAACCAGCACACCGAGTGGTCAAGTCAACTGTTGTAGGAGGATGAGGACATGGGTTCGAGTCCCACCCAAGCACATTTTGATGTTTTTAATTGTTCTTATAAATTGTCGGAAAAGGGCAAGGGATTAGTTTTGATACTAAATGTTGCAAGAATCAAACAGGCGCTTTGACACCAGCACACTGATAGGTTGAGTAGTTAAGGCAACTGCTCTATAATGTAGAAGGTTGTGGGTTCGAGTCCCACCCAAGCTCAAATTGTTGACACAAAAGGGCCAATAGATTATTTTGGGAAAGAGCAAGCTATTCCTAATTTAGAGAAGTAGTAACAAGCTGATCATTACAATACCTGAAAGCTCCTCATGATGACATATGAATTCCAACAGGAGAGAGACATGTACGTGGAGTCCAATAGTCCAGGTGAGGCCAAGCATGGGCAGCAACACAAGGGAGCTTCACAAACTGGTCCTGTTAAAAGTAAATCAAATGTCAGAAGTCAGTGTTAACTCATTTCATTAAAAGTGTTGGGGCAATCTGGGTAACATCATGATAAAACCATGGCCACTATGTGACTTCTAAAAACCAAACTGGAATTCAGCTTCAGGGAATTAAACACCATTCATGAATAAACATGAGCAAGTAAGATGATGTTTTAGAGCAATCAGTGTATTGGGGCATTCTGGGTAACATCATGATGAAACCATGGCCATTATGTGACTTCTAAAAACCAAACTGGAATTCAGCTTCAGGGAAACACCATCATGAATAAACATGAGCAAGTAAGATGATGTATTAGAGCAATCAGTGTATTGGGGCATTCTGGGTAACATCATGATGAAACCATGGCCATTATGTGACTTATAAAAAACCAAACTGGAATTCAGGGGACACCATTCATGAATAAACATGACAAGTAAGATGATGTTTTAGAGCAATCAGTGTATTGGGGCATTCTGGGTAACATCATGATGAAACCATGGCCACTATGTGACTTCTAAAAAACCAAACTTGAATTCAGCTTCAGGGAAACACCATTCATGAATAAACATGAGCAAGTAAGATGATGTATTAGAGCAATCAGTGTATTGGGGCATTCTGGGTAACATCATGATGAAACCATGGCCACTATGTGACTTCTAAAAAACCAAACTGGAATTCAGCTTCAGGGAAACACCATTCATGAATAAACATGAGCAAGGGCAAAAAGGGGGAAAACATGTCACTTGGATCAATCAGTGTATTGGGGCATTCTGGGTAACATCCTGGTAAAACCATGGCCATGATGTGACTTCCAAAAAACAAAACTGGAACTCAGCTTCAGGGGAACACAATTCATGAGTAAGTATTGGGGCATTCTGGGTAACATCATGATGAAACCATGGCCATGATGTGACTTCCAAAAAACAAAACTGGAACTCAGCTTCAGGGGGACACAATTCATGAGTAAGTATTGGGGCATTCTGGGTAGCATCATGATGAAACCATGGCCATGATGTGACTTCTAAAAAACAAAACTGGAACTTGGCTTCGTGGAAACACCATTCATGAATACGCATGGCAACAGAGCACATTCAGAATGCTGCAGTGACATGTAAATAAGCAGCAGATTTGCATAATTTTGATTAAGGCAAGGATTGTACATCAAGATGTCAGTATTAATTAATGATGCAGTAACCTGTAGATGAGCAATAATTTGCATATATTTAAATACGACATATTGTGTACGTAATTTTACTCCAAATACCTCCACATTACTTTTTCAACAAAGTTACGTGCGAAAAAGCACTGTGAAACTTAAACCCAGTGATATAGCGCCGTAGGGGCACGATAGACCACTCTACCGTGACCTCCGTAGAAATTCAAGGCGCCATTTTAGTAAGCAAACTAGAATGCGCCTCATGTCTGTTTGACATGCCTCTCGTGGATGCTGATTATTTCTCTCATCCCAAGTTTGGTTGTTTCATTTCAATGGTGATTAAGTACCATACCAAATGTTGTGTTCGTTATGTTGCCCAGTTGCGCTCCCATAAGAGAACAATTCGGGTTCATGGGGGAAAATCTGAGGGAGTATACCAACTGTGCCTTATAGCTCAGCTGGTAGAGCATCTATATGAGGGAGTATACCAACTGTGCCTTATGGCTCAGCTGGTAGAGCGTCTGCCTGGTGAGTCAGAGGTCTTGAGGAAAACCCGAGAGAGCTTACCACTGTGCCTTATAGCTCAGCTGGTAGAGCATCTATATGAGGGAGTATACAAACTGTACCTGATAGCTCAGCTGGTAAAGCGTCTGCCTGGCGAGTAAGAGGTCTTCAGGAAAACCCGAGAGAGCTTACCACTGTGCCTTATAGCACAGGTGGTAGAGCGTCTGCTCAGTGTCTTGGGTTCGAATCCCGATAAGGCCCTTACAATTTTTCTCTCATCCCAAGTGCGGATGCTGCCGATTACAGCACAAGAGGTATGTCAAACAGACACAAGGCGCATCTAGTTTGCTTACTAAAATGGTGCCTTTACATACCTCACTTTATTTAATTGATTTCGCATGGGTGGGATAACTTGTAGTTTTAATACAGTGGAAAGTCACCATGAATGAGCATCGTATCTGAACCATAACAAGCATTTGTTTTGGTGGCGTTTGATGCGAACAAATGGATATATACTATAATAGTTGGGAGCCATGAGCGATGTTCACTGTAGCAGAATGTAATAAAATTGGAATGATGGCCAAAAACTCACCTCTCCTGTGTTTTCAGTATCCATTTTTGTAGTGTGTAATATCAAGCTCCACAGTCTGTGGGCTCCATCTCCAATCTGTCAATACATAAGAAACAAAAATTAGCAACTGTGACAGAAATGCAACCAATCCAGGCCTTGACATTAACCAAGGCCACCGAGGCCAATGACCTTATGCAAATATGCCGAGTTGGCCCTGATGCCCCTTCAAGATATACACTTTCTGAGGCCAACTTGGCCAGCATGCTCTAACCCAGGCCTTGACATTAACCAAGGCCAATGGTCTCATCATGTCCTGCTGCTTTGGCCTCGATGCCCCTTCAAGATACACACTTTCTGAGGCCAACTTGGCCAGCATGCTCTATCCTAGGCTTTGACAATAACCAAGGCCACCAAGGCAAATGGCCTCATCCCCTGCTGAGTTGAGCCTGACGCCCCTTCAAGATACACACTTTCTGAGGCCAACTTGGCCAACATGCCAAATCCTTAAATTTCATGAGGCTTGCATACACCAGTGCATATTTGAAAGAATGTTGGCCGTGGTGCCCCTCCAGTTGAAATTTTGTAAAAATCAAGGCCGTAGTGACCTTATCTATTTTCTTAACATTGAGGAGTAAGAAATGCAAAGCGGATCATTACTATTTTTACCTTAAAATGAAATATCAAGCACTTTTTATTCCGTTGAGGGGCCGTCCAAAGGTGTCAACGCTTTCACAGAAAGTAGTATTTTTCAAGACCTTATTACCGGAAAGAATAGACCTGACATAATGACGTCACGCATTGTTTACCGCGGTGCATTATATGGGTGAAATGTGGGGACGAAATCTCTGCATCACTAGTTTGCACAATTATTGCAGGGCCATTTTCGCCGCCTTTTGAGGCCTTAAAAGTTAAAACCATAGTTCCGGCGTCCGTCGTGGGCTTAAAACTCTAGCAGGCACAACTAAGATGACACGAACCATTTTATAAATTTACGATCTTTGTTTTTGACGTTTTTTTGCCAGCGAAGCGATTAGTAAAGTTCACAAAGTTACGTGCATAATACGCTAGGCGCTATGCATGCAACGCATGCAAACTACAGATGCAGAGATTTCGTCCCCACGTTTCACCCATAATGCACCGCGGTAAACATTGCGTGACGTCATTACGTTTCAGGTCTATTGGGAAGTTGATCGTGGCTTTAGACCTTGTGTGCAAAACATATTAGACAGGCTGAAACATTTCTAAGCGTTTCCACACAAAATCTTAAATTTGTCCCACTCAAAATTTTGTTTTTTCCCCCATCAAATCTGCACATTCCAATGCTAGTTGAGTCATTTTGAAGAAAAAACATTTCTGATCAACTTCCCAACTCTTACCGCCATTTTGCCAAATAAAGAAATTATAACTTACCCCTCATCTTCAAAGTTCAATGACGACTTCTCGCTTCTGAAGCCTCAATGACCGTCTTTACTCTCGATTCACTGGAAACAGAAAATCACCAGAAGAAGAAAAAAGAAGTTGGTATTTGCCGAACTCGTGTGGTTTTTGCGGAATAATAAAATTCCACTCACGATGACCATATACTTGTTAATTCTATTATAAATTCTTCAAAAATGCGAATGGAACTTTCGGAGTTTTGCTTCACTAAAAGCTGGGGGCAGAATTTATTACTTGACCACAACTTACGACACATTGAATACACCAAGCCTGCCCTAGTATGAGCCTCGATGCAATTATGTAAACATTGTGAGATTTTTATTGGGAAAAACTAGCTGAGGTTACCTCGGCTCGAACTTTATCATGTGGGTTTTCTCTATATTAGAGCCGATCAAAAAATTTGAATCGAAATGTACGTGTCATTTTCCCCCCTGTGACACACTAATTCCCCCTTGGACTCACCCAAACCTTGTCAGGCATAACCACTACGCAGGTCCTTGAGGGAAATAACAAGCCACGATGAAGATTCAGCCTACAATTGCAGTAAAAAAAGGAGGTCTGGAATGACAGCCGATGTGTACAAATTCAAGTCTTGTATACCATGTACGTGTCCATCCATGTACAAAGGAATGGTAATGCGCAGTCGGTTACCAGACTACCAGTGCACAGACTGAATTTGAGATATCGTGTTCATGTTGATATGTAACCTCGGCTCTAATAAATAGAGAAAACCACATGATAAAGTTTGAGCCGATATTTTCCCACCAAAACGTTGATTTTCGCCATCAAATGACTTGACAGCTGACAAGTCATTTCAAGGTTCATATATCAAGCACAAATTAAGAATGAGTCGAGTCCTAAGTTCTTACCAAAATTGACAAATCTATGGTAAGAGTTGGGAGATCAGAAATGGTTTTCTTAAAATTAAATTGACTCATCTTGCAATTGCCATTGGAATGTGCAGATTTGTTGGTAAAACCCAAAATTTTGGGTGGGAAACATTTAAGAATTTGTAAGGAAACACAGACATTTTTCGGTATGAATTCCGGAATTGTAAGCCAATTTAAAGTGGGGATACATTATACATATGGGCGATGGGGCGAAGTGACTGAAAATGGGGCGAAGCGACCAACATATTGGTTGATGTCTAGGACCAAGGTTCTAGTTCCGCTCTTTTTAATTTATAGTCCAAAATAAACGGTCCTAATACACCCAGGAGATCAATAAAGCACTTTTATGCCATTAAACCAGAATTGTATTCTTCAAAAATGTCGCAAAATGTGGGACAAGAGAGTTTAGCCTACCTGACATGCTTGATGCATAGCATGCGTTACAAGACAGAGGGCGCACTTGTACTCGCCCGGCTCTGCGCTTTAATCGTGGATGCGTACAAGAAACAGCCGTTGGAGCTTGTAGCACGAGCTTATATGGCAGGCCAAAATTCAGTAAATCAAACAAGTTTTTCCACCCAAACAAGAAGGAAATGGTGCAAATAAAAAGCAGGGACCAATTTCATAAAACTGGTTAGCAAAAATATTTGCTTAATCAAAAATTTCTTTGCTTTAAAAATGGGTTAGCAGTTAAAATCTTATGTGATGTGTATTTCATGTGTACTAGCTGCTATATTCTTGCTAAAAACACAATTTCGACTATTAACCGCGCTATTAACCCAGTAAGCAAACAAATTAAGGATTAATAAATTATTTTGGGGAGGTGTTTTTTTTCAAATCTCGACTTGGGCTCGGGCTCCGGCTCCATGTGGCCGGCCCACATGGAGCCGTAGCCGAGCCTGAGCCCAAGTTGTGATTTGGAAAAAAGGCCCCGATTGTTATCGTGGATCACGTGTCGTATAAAAGTTTGGCCAATGAGGCCATGGCATCTGGGTACGAGCGATTTTTTTGAATGGTTAAATTTTGGCTTACACTAATGGGCTTACCATACAAATGTGAACGACTTTCCGGCGACTGTTTTATGACGACTTTGTATGCGCATTGTACGGTAGCTCAGAGGAAACACACGAAAAAAGTATGTCAATAATGTGACGTCGTTGATTAAGTCTATTTTTGTGTCCCAAACTCTCAACAGTACAAAAACAAAAGACAACACGAAGCATTCTGATGATTCTGTGATGATTTTAATGTTGGAATGATGATGACAATAATAATGATAACCTTAATAAACCACTACAACAGGGCATAAAACCTGATTAGAACAAACACTCCAGGTTCTTAAATCGAAAACTTATAACTCAAAACCTTAAATCTTACTAAGAACCATTAAAAGCATCCACTTTGGCAATTACATTCTAAAACCATGAATTGTTCATGTTTATTCTCGTCCCAATCTATAAATTACCACAAGAGTTATATATAGAAAACTAGAGTGCGCACTCCCAATACACGATGTGCCGATATGGACGCCGCCATTTTGGTTTAATGCTATGGGTGCTCGGTGGCAAAGGGGTTTTGCCCACTTTGCATTAAATGCAAGGCTCGACAGCAAAATGTAGTAAATGCCTTTACTACATGGAGCTGCGTATTTCGTGCCACGAATTTGGCGCGCGTATTGCTGACGAGTCTGTGCCTTTAAGCAAACATGGCGCCGCCCACATCGACACAGTCCACAAACGTGACTTGAATAGCCAGTGCACACTCTAGCTTTCTATATATAACTCTATGATTACCACATACTAGCCATGAATAAACTGGCTGGCCTAGCTCAAATTTGTGGGTTTTGGAAAATAAGTGCTACTCAATTTTGCTACTCAAATTTCTTGCTTAGCATCAGTTTGAATTTAAGTCCTGATAGCCAATCTCACTGTTTCTCTAAGCATAGTTCGTGGGTCACTGACTAAGAACCATGCGCGGTCTTTGGCAGTAAGCAAGATTTTCTTAATTGCTTAGTAAGTTTAGTGAAACTGGCCTCGAGAAAATGCAAAAGTTGCTATTCTAGAAGTGCCGTTGCCCAAAGTACAATCAAAATTTAAAGGAGCGTGTTCAGATTTGTCCAGAAAATGGATTTCGTTTTACTATGAATCATATATAAAATACCTCCTCAAAATACTATCCATGCTGTGAAGAAAACAGGAAATATGCAATCTCCAATTTGGATGTGGAAGCAAAAATCCTTTTTTAAAATCTGCCAGTAGAGGGGAACAAAATTGATGGCAGCCAATGAAAAGCGCTGATGGCAGATACCTCACCGACTGACGTCATTTACAATGGCGCTAATCATTGGCTGTCACGGCCGCGGAATGCGAAAATCCCTTATTACTGCAGTGCTTTATGGAACCAGACAAATTAGTTTAAAAATATCGGTGGTTTTTTAATGATATCGTTGAAAATATATGGATTGAGAAAAATATGACGAATGATATGGTTCAAAAATCTCAACACCCATAGGAAAAATGGAATGTTCAAAAATGTGATCTGGTCACGCTCCTTTAAAAGCTGCTGGTGTAGCATGCATTCATGCACCCCCAGATAAACCATCTGGGGATTAAATATCCCAGGTAAAATTATCCCCCTCAGAAGTTGTCCGGCTGGACAACCTCATAAAGTTGAGAATAACCACTTCAAAGCAAAACTTTTGCATTTTCTGGTAAGAAAATACCAAATTCAGGACAATTTCTTATCAAATCACAGCAAAAGTACAAGGTTTTTTTGTTTACATCACCAAACATGTGATGTTAAAGGCACAATAAGGCTGTTCTCTCCTCAAGCCAAGTTTATGTAAAAGTTACATATATCTTTAAACAAACATGAAATAAACACGTCTTTTACAATAATAATTACTCTATCAGGTATTTTCTATATATCTTCACGTCATCTTCTGTTTCATCGTTAATTGCGCTCTGGTGACGACTCCATTTTGTTTTTTCGTTAGCACCTAGGGATGCTCAACTCGAGCATTACATCATCCTAAATTGACCAATCACCTTCTCCGACAGATATCTTGGATACCGTCTGAATGTATTTTAACACGAGTGCAAAGAGTAACGCTGGCTTGGATTGGTCATCCAAGATAATGTGTATAAAAATAGAAAACACCTGAGTAGGCGGAGCTTTACAATGCAACGGCTATTTTATGCTTTCATACATATAAAACATAAAACAGCCGTTGGGTTCAACAAAAACTTGTGTACCTTCCCAGCACACACTTTCAAACTTTAAACTCTCTTTAAACATAACTAATATATATTTTTCTTCATAAAAATAGCCAAAATGCTTTGCACATAATGTGAATGCAAATCGTCAGCGTAGCACATTTAAGGCGGTACACAGAAAGAAATGTGCATGAAATGTCAAAAAATAATAAACCAAAAAAAAACAAAAACAAATTAAATTACCCCACCAACAATGTGATGGACCAATAACAAGCATGTGTTCCCAAAAGGACCAGTTTGTTCAAAAAAAATTGTTTTTTGACACATCAGCGTACTGTTAAAGCTAATAATGTAACTAACTTGTTCAAAGTGTTTTCATCCAGCGATCTTTTTAAAATGCTGGCCACTTGTTCTTTCAGTCGAGGCAACAAACTATAAAACTACAAGGAATATACATGAATTGCGGAACTTCATATGCATCTAACTCTACATGAGTAAATTAACGCCTAGTCTACTTCAAAGCACTAAGGTACGAATAGTAATGAATATTGTGTAAGTACAGCTCAATTTTCGTCAACTCTAATAATGCTTTTAAATTCCTCAATAGCAAAACCTTCAGAGTATTGAGAAACCAATTCTGATTGGATAGTACTGGACCTGGCCCTCATTCTTGACCAATGAAATTTTGTGTTGTATGCTAAAGAGTTGCATTGCCAAACTTTTAACCAATAACAATTCATGTATTAGCAACAGGTATTATGCATACAATTATAATGTACAAGTAATCCACAGTTTAAAAGCTATCATTTGCTTGATTTTTTGTTGTCAAGTTGGTTTATCTGAAGTTAAAACACGCTCTAAAACACTCAAAATCATGTTCCAACTAATGAGGCTCTTGTAAATATTTTATGCCTGCATTTTCTATTGTAAATTTGATAACTTAGTTTTGTAAAAGAAAAAGAAACAAACCGGGTTGTAATGACTCCGACTCGAGTCGAGTCGTCTTGAGTCGACTCGAGTCCAGATTTTTACTGACTTGACTTGACTTGAGACTCGAACCTCAAATGACTTGACTTGACTTGAGACTCGAACCTCAAGTGACTTGACTTGAGACTCGAACCTCAAATGACTTGACTTGACTTGAGACTCGAACCTCAAATGACTTGACTTGAGACACGAACCTCAAGTGACTTGACTTGACTTGAGACTTGAACCTCAAGTGACTTGACTTGAGACTTGAACCTCAAGTGACTTGACTTGAGACTCGAACCTCAAATGACTTGACTTGACTTGAGACTCGAACCTCAAATGACTTGACTCGACTTGAGACTCGAACCTCAAGTGACTTGACTTGACTTGAGACTTAAACCCCAACGACTTGACTTGAGACTCGAACCTTAAATAACTTGACTTGACTCGGACTTGTACATTTTTTGACTTGGGTCTGCCAAAAATGAAATTCAAAAGTTGTATGCATTTTTGTGATTTTGAGGACCGAATTGTTTTTTAGAACTAAAGCTTTCTTTTGGCCAGAACAAAAAAAATACCCTACACGTATGCAAGATTCAGGGTTTAGACTCATTTTGAAATTAACTTGAACAAATATTACTTGACTTGAACCGACTTGCCTGACTTGACTTGGGACTCGGAGGCCATTTGACTTGACTTGACTTGGGACTCAAGGGCAGTTTGCCTTGACTTGACTTGACTTGACTTGGGACTCGAGGGAGACTCGTTACAACCCTGGAAACCATTGTTGGTGTCTTCACGACACAAACAAACTCATAATAGAAACAAATTATGAACTAAACTTTTAAGTAAATGCAAGCATAAAATATCAAAGATCAAGTTTTTAAAAGCAGGATCAATGGAACAACTTTAATTGAGAACTTCATAAATACTCAAAACGTGAGGTTTCTTCCTTTCTTCCCTTTTCTCTGAGACGCAAGCAGCGTCTTTACATGATTTAACAACTTAAATAAGCAGAAAACTTGTTCATGCTGAAATAAATATCTGCTTACACCACTCACAGCCTTTCAGTCCTAACCCTTTGGGCATACGCTATATGACTATTTATGCAAATAAGACATACTTGACATGCATAATCATGATATGCAAATGAAAGGATACTACTTAATGTACTTGACATATGCAGCGAGACAATTCATGATGTAGGCCTATGTGTTTTACAGTATTGGCACAAGATAAAATTATTGGCTAATGACAACAACCAGTGTGAATTTTATGAATATTCATTACTTCATGGAATATTCAATGATATATTTCTACTCAATGATAACTCAAAATGCTGGGAATGTCAATGCAGATTATAATATAGCACACAAATAGTACAGGGGCCAATTTCATGGCGCTGCTAAGCACACAAATTTGCTTACCACAGGATTTATTCGCTTTATAAAATGGATTACAAGCCAAAATTATACGCCAACTTGTGTTTTTCGCAAGAGTAGGGAAATACCTTTCAGTACATACATACGATTTTGGCTGACAATCCTTTTTTGCAAAAAAAAGCAAACAAATCCTGTGCTTAGCAAATTTGTGTGCTTAGCAGCGCCGTGAAATTTACCCCAGGTCAGAAACATGTAGCAATCATGTTGTGAATAAAAAGATTTTAAAATGTTTCAAACTCATGTTTCGATAAAAATCAATGAGGCATTTTACATCTTTCCTGGCTCACAAAGATATAATGGTTAGCTTTTCAGAACACAAACACAAAATCAAAGTCTGTTTAATTTATAGAGTCCAGTCCAAAACACTTGGCAATAGCTTGTCAGTAAAAAGCCCAGTTTGGCCCGGCCCAGGCGGCGGGCCATCAGGCCTGATATCTTGCTATTGTCTGCCCCTAAATGCCTGGTGAGGCCCTGACAGTTAAACGCCCAGCCTGGCCTGGGCCATCAGGCCTGATATCTTGCTATTGTCTGCCCCTAAATGCGTGGTGAGGCCCTGCTAGTGAAAAGCCCAGGGGCCAATTTCATAAAGCTGTTTAGCAGAAAAATGTGCTTAATCAAAAATTTGTTTGCTTTATAAAAATGGGTTATATAGTCAAAATATTATGTGATGTGTTTACAGTTGACTGGTGTTGTGCCTTTCTTGCTAAAAACACAAGTTGGCAAACAATTTTGACTATTAAACTATTTTTATAAAGCAAACAAATTTTTGATTAAGCAAATTTTTTTGCTAAACAGCTTTATGAAATTGGCCCCAGGCCAGTTAGACTTAGTCCCCACAAGGGCAATTTTACAATAGTGAGGTTTCGGTGTGCACGGTTAGTGAAATACGACTACGATTAGCCAAACCTCAAAATCGTTACCTTTCGCTGTCCGTTTTTCAATAAGGTGTAGAGGCGTTGCTATCAGTGTAAACAACAAAACTAACACTTGGGATATTTGTGTAAACGCCACAAGTACGCACAAATCGATGACGTAAAATTCACTAATAGTCGTCGTTTTGCCTAACCATATGCGACCGAAACCTCCTTATTACCGCCGGTTTTGCTACAATTCAGGTGAGCAACAAGCCTCTTCTATAACAAAGAAAAAACACTAAGAAAAATTCCAAATATTTAAACTTTCTGCATTATATCTCCTGTTCCATCTGCAGACATAAACTTTTCTTCATTCATTTGGCAGTTACGTGGCTATAGTCAATACACGATTGACTACTCTTACAAGTACTGTTAGTTTATCTTTAAAATGACGTGTATCTGTACAAATGTTGTGTTTGAGTTAAAAGGTGGGAGTAAAAGCGTAAAAAATAAAAACTTTCTTTTAAAACTTGTACGTAGTGCTATTTCTGAAGATTTGGACATAGTATTTCAGTAAGAAGTTTTTGTGGGTGCGCAAGTATATACTAAGTGCTTTTAGGGGGTGGTGAGCGGGAGCGGAATAAATTCCGTAAAAGTCTAGTGAAAAACAAAATTCACCACTTGATGTGAAATGAAATTAAATTGTGGTGTTCAGTATTTTGACAATGTACACAAATTCATTTCATATTTTTCCCTATACACGACCTTACTACTATACAAACACTTTGCATAATATTAACACTAACACAATTGCATATGACAATAAGGCATATGTTAAACCAAATATTATTCTAAATTGAGTTATTTTTTCCCGTTCATTTTGCTTTGCGTGATATTATTTTGTTTGGTAATTTGTTTTCAGTAAAAATGCTGATGTACTTATAAGAACCATTCTGTCAACCTTTTTTTCTCATGAAGATTAAATAAATGACCAGCTTTTAAAGTTGCACTGTCCGTGTTTGGGTGAAAGGATTAAAAAATTAATTTACACAAGCGAACGCATTTAGAAAGCTTACATGTCTCTGTAGCGAAAAATATAAAAAACTTAAATTTCCGAAACGGAAATTTCTTGAAACGGGCTTTATATGTTGTACATGTGCGCGTATACACCCAGGTGTGAACTCACCTCAGACGTCCCATTGTTCCTCTTTTGTTTGTTTTGTACACGAGCGAATCGAGGGCGTTCGCTTGGCAATCGCGGACGATATTGTTCTCTTTGTTAAACCTCCCTAAAACGTCCCTATTGTTTTGGAGAACCCGCGCACACGTACGCGCACACATACATTTATGTCATAACCCTGTCGAATAAAAGACAGGGGCTGTCTTTTATTATTTCTTGTTTTTAATCAACTGGCATTAATCCTTGACGAATTTTTACATTCTTGGTACCAAATGAAAGCTGATACCTTTTTCTATTCTAGAAAAATAGCAATTTAACTTTTAAAAAAAATGTTGATGCTTAAATCGGCCTAAAATCGGACAGTGCAACTTTAATCGTCCATTTTCAAAAATACCAAATGAGTTTCTTTTGGCTTGCCATCTTGCCATATGTCATATGCAATCACTTTCACAAAACAGTCCCTATATTAGCTCAGACAAGAAGTATACCTACATCCTAATGTACGTAACTGTTCCACATTCGTATAATCCATTTCATTTTTTCTTTCTCCTACCTTCAGTTCATCCTTCCTGGTTAAATAAACTCTGAAAAATTCTTTTCCTTCAAAACTTAATTTTAAAACGCTCGAAACATCTACAGATATTGACACTTTTTCTACCAATAACAAGTCCACAAAATCTTTGCAGCATTTGCCTAAACTTTGATGAAAACTCAAACGAATCATGTAAAGTCGGTTTATCTACCTACTCTTAAAATTGAACTTAGAATTAAAATAAGTTGTAGAACTAGCAATGACATGAGCTAAAACAACAAACAATCCTGTAAAATTAAGGTTATTAACTACATTATACTAAATTCATATAGGTAGCTAAGTACAAGCTAAAAAAACTACATCATGATAAAATTGAAACGAAAATTGGAAACGTCTTTGAAAATGCTGCACAACACTGCAAATTTGCATCAACTCAGGATCAACCAAGAGTTATCTAATAAAACCACAAAAAACGAACAATAAAAGAGCGATTTCTTTTTGGTCAAAACAATTGAGAGAACATGAAAAACAAAGTAAGATTTGTTCAAGAAAAAATTATAACAAATTTTAATGAGAAAGAACGGCTTAATTTAAAGAAACTCATTAAAGCGAAGGTTAACACATTTTTTGTTGTGGTCAAATAAAGTCTATACTAACATAATCCTACAAGCCTAATCTGGATTAGGAACAAGCCTATTTGACACTAGCCTAATCTATAGCCTATTAAACACTAACCTAACTCGGATTAAACAACCTGTAACTTAAGTTAAGAACTAGCCTAATCTGGATTAACCACTGGCTTGATCAGGATTAAGTCTTTCCTTAATCTAGCAAAGCTGCCAACCCTCCCGGATTTTGCAACATATTCTTTGGACAATTACTAATTTTGTGAGTCCTGATATGGATAAAAACCCTCCTGGATTGTCAGTTAAAAACCTTGGGGATTTTTAGATGTGTTTGGAGTCACGGAATGAACCTGTTTTCCCAGATGTCCTCCCCAAAATCCTGGAGGGTTTGCAGCTCTGATCGAGATAAGCCACTAAATCTGATAACTAAAATATGGATTATAGTCGTAAAGATAAAATAAACAAAGCAAACAGCCAAAATATACAGGTATGAAAATCTCAAACAACAATCATGAAGATTTGTTTCAACGATCAAGAGAAACAAAATTGGAAATCTTCCTTTGCCCGAGTGCTAAACCAACCCAAGCCACTCAATGTAATATTCCAATTGCTTTTGGAACACGCTATTATTGCATGGAGACTTTAAAAAAAATGATGATTATAATTTTGTAAAGACCACAAACATACTCAATATTTCCCTGACACAATGCCTGACACAGAAAGTCTGAAGTTCACATAGGTCTTTCCAAGGTAAAGGGGGCATTTTGGCAACACAGACCACATTTTTCAGAAAATACCTTTGTCTGGTCTCAAAACAAAAGAAATAAGTTTTAGTTGTTCTGAAGATATAACTTAGGCCCAAAAAGGGTTACAAATAGTGTGACAACATGCTTTTTTAAAAACCCTGTGTACAAATTTCCAATATAACACACGTAACCGGGACAGACACTTGTGTTACATTTTAGGCCGTCCCGGTTACGAGCGTATATTGAAAATTTGTACACAGGGTTTTTAGAAAGGCATGTTGTTACACTATTTGGGGCCCTTTTGGGGCCTAAGTTATCTCTTCAGAACAACTTTTATTTTGAGACCAGACAAAGGTCACCTCGAAAATATGGTCTGTGTTGCCAAAATGCCCCCTTACTGTGGAAAGACCCATATAGGATATTCCCAAATATTTAGTCAATTCAGACCATGTGTCTGTCTTTGGTAAAGTTAATGTATTATTTGGTTAAAATCTAGCTGTATGATGATGTGTTTTTCACATTGCTAAAAAAAAAAATTATAAAATGACATTATGATGAAATGAAATGAGAAGAAATGAAAGAAAAGGTTAAACATGAAAGATTATATAAGCTATAATCTAAATTCTCCAACTCAAAATAATCAGTGTTTAAAATGGAAACTGATCCCGATTAAAATCATTGAAATAATCGTTGAATTCAGAGCAAGATGTGATTTCAGAGATATACGAATGTCATAAATTTCTACTCAAATCAAACTGAAATTAAAGATTATGCGTAACATGTCTAATCTACGCCCTGCCTTACTTTTGTTTCTTTTAAATCTGGTAAAATTAAGCCAAATGAAATCTTCGAGGACCTTACTATTGTTTTTTTTGTTGGCTTTTTATTATTGTTACTGAGTTGTTAATTTTTACATTCATTTTTTTTGGAACTAAATAGAGCCAAAGGAAATTAAGACGGTGGAAAAAAGTTGCTGCAATTTCGTTTGAAGACCATTTCTTTAGTTTGTCTGCAGTCAAACCTTTATGCTGCTTGCGGATTGCAGGTCGCAGTTACTGGTACTGAGTCTGGTAGACTTCGTTGGGCGAAGCAGGGGCGTAACCTCCATGGCTGTGATACCCACCGTAGCTAAACTGGGGGCTGTCCGGGGCGTCGCCGCCTGAGCAAAGCAAAAAGTGTCACCAAAAGGAAAGGAGGGAGAAAAACATGCAGAAGGAAAGAAACTAGAATGTTAAATGTCTGTAATGAATTGAAATTATAGTTTTAAATGATGAATTAATAAATATGGGTAATAAAATAATCCTGCATTTTGCTTCATTTAGTACTGATTAATAATTTGTTCAATGTGGAAAATGGTGATGAAATGAGGGGATAAATGATTGCTATGATTCTGGCAAATGAGAAATTGATGGAAGTAAAGCGGGCCTCCCACTGTGCGATTTTTGCCACGAATTTCCTACGAATTGGTACAATTATCGGAGACTGCCTATAGACTCTACACACAATCGTACCAAATCGTACCCAATCGTAGCTAATTCGTGGCAAAAATTGCACAGTGGGAGGCCCGCTTAATATATAATTGCAAAAATATAGTTTGCAAAAAAATAATAAAAAAGTGATTTTTTTTTTTTAAAGCACACTGAGCTGCCTCCTCCCCTCTTTTTGGTTTGTTTGTTTGCTTTTCCCCTTTCATTCTTGGTTTTCCCCTTCCCTTCCAAATGAGCAATAGGCCGTATTCCTGAACGTTCGAGGGCGCTGTCAAGTGGCCTGCGCCCATCGCGTACGAACGTGTGATTCCCCTCATTATCCACTGTGGCTATGGCAATTTTAATCCCGCAAATCACCTAGTTTGAGCGCCCTCACGCGTTCACGAATATGGCCTATTGCAGAATACTTTAAAATTACCTTATCGCACAAGCTTTGTTGTCCATCGACTGGTTCTCAGACCATTTTGCCCTTATAAAACAAACTTCGGAAGCCACAAAGTCTACTGAATGCTACTCGGACCATGGCCTCATAGAGCTGCTTTAATAAGCACCAACAGTAACGGCATGCTGACTGTAGCAGATGCGTTAAGTTCTATTTCATAGTCGTAGCGTGCTTAAGCATGCACGCGCCTGGAAACACATATTGTTGCATCACTGCACTAAGTTTGGCTCTGCAGTTAAGGCACATTTTCAGTTGCTTACCCAGCAGAAGGGCGTATTGACCCCTTTCCAATGATGTCATTTTGGGAGTCAAATAATGCCGCGTCATTGTGGAAGCAATGTGTGTGCGCGTTCTGTCTGTCCATAGCACGCGTAACGCGCTATACTAATGCTCCCATTGGTTAATTAAACCATGTTATGCCCCCTAGAGACGCCACAATGACTCAGCATTATTTGACTCCCAAAATGGCGTAATCGCACATGTTCGAAAGGGGTTAATATGCCTTTCTGCTAAGCACATGACGACATCACGTTTGACAGACATCATGCAATGATTGTGCTTTTGATGATTCATACCTGGTGTCATTAGCACAGGAGGTGAAGTAGTAATAGGGACGCCTACAAAGGTCTGCTGGTGGTAAGCGGTGGTCGTCATGGCGACACCGTTAGACACCCCTTGGGGGGTAGCATGAGGTGGGGCCCCTTGTTGGGGGTGCGCACTATGGGACGAGATGTAGTCCCCTGAATCAGTGGGGGGTGATGAGGTGGGGGCGTTGTCTGTGCCTGGATGCAAAGCAGGGAGGGGAAAAAACGAGGGTACAAAAAATCGGCCATGCAGAACTTTGAAGGCTGGTGTTCAACACTATTGATTTCACAACTATAGACCAATCCGGTAACTAAGGTCTCCTTCCCTGTATATCCGCCATAGCTGGGGGGCTTCTAGTGCATGGACTGTGCGCTATATGTTGCTGTTACAACGAAAAGCGTGCATCCATTACATACATGTGACGCACCCCCTTCGCGTACACAATCCTACAAAGACGCACTTCGAACAAGTTGCGCGTCTTTGTAAGATTGCATCTGCGAAGGGGGCACGTTGCGTGCATGTCATGCCTATAGATGCATGACATCTATAGTGGAGTGCTGTGGCGGAGCGGTCTAGCGGATCGTACTCAAAACCTGGGTTAGTTCCAAAGGTAGTGGGTTCGAATCCCAGTCCGGTCCATCCATGGTGTGTGTACCCTTGAGCAAGGTACTTTGTCACGCATTGCTTCTCTCCACCCAGGAGCAAAATGGGTACCTGTGAGAGTAGCGAAAGTTGATGCGATTCATTAGCCGTTGGGCACCTAATAGGCAGCCGGGGCTGTATACTCCCCAGGGAGCTGAGAAGGATTAAGGAATGATATTACTGAGCCCAATGACCAGGGTAATAATGCAGAAAGCGCAATGATAGATCCGTCGGATCTGAAATGCGCTATATAAGAACTGTGTTTATTATTGATTATTATAAATGCGCGCCTTTCGTTCTAACAGCAACACAAAATGCACAGTCCATGCACTGGAAGCGCCCCAGCTATGGCGGATATACAGGAAAGGAGACCTTAATTTTGTAAATGCGCGCGTGAGGCCAAATTCGTGCCACGAAATACGCAGCTCCATGCCTTTGCTATGGAGCTGCGTATTTCGTGGCACAAATTTGGCCTCACGCGCGCATTGACGAGTCTCTGCCTTTAAGTTGAGAAAGAGAACATTTGGTGAATTTGGTATTCCTATTCTGAGAATGAAAACACAAATTTCATAACTTTTGTAAACCTAATATCGAACACCAGTCTTCAGAGATGAAGAGCTCAAAGTTTTGTGATTTGATCGCTTTTCAAAATGGGAATATGAATGATTTGGTGGTAAACCCATAGTTCTGGCCATAATTAATTTGCACATGTGTAAAGCTAATAATATTCTGTTTCACTGAAAAAGAGGTACTTTTTTACCAATTCTGCATCCCATTTTTGGGTTTAAAGTTCAGGTCAGTGCCATTTTGAGGAAGTACCATTTATCGTGAATATTTGTTGGCAGAAAGCATATAAAACAAAAGCACTTTTCTGTGGATTTTCAAATAAAACAATTTTTGACAAAGTGGAAAAAGATTAGCTCTACAAGTGTGTGACCCTGTTTTAAAACCTTTGAGTCAAAAGCACCATTAAAGTAACAGGAGAAATGTGGCATTTCTCAGAGTTTTATTTTCTGAAAAGAGCTATAAATTTCAGTAATGGGTGCAATATAGAACAATTATGACCAGAACTGGTTTTTTGACCTTTGTAAATGAAAATGATCCGAAGATGTGTTATACCATGAATCATGTCTTGACTACACAATAAGGTTTTCTACAAAGGACCTCTTATTGATTGCTTTCCGTGACGTAGAACATCCTGGAATGTTTGGGTGTCACCGGTCACGCGCATACACGTGCGCGACAATATACGCACATGAACATGCGTAAAAAATACTCACCAGAAAATGCCGCAAGCGCGTGTTGCGATACGTTCAAATTATTGAGCATGTAGTCAGCTTGTAAAAACGAAAGTGTTTTTACTTGATCGCGATTTTAAGCCTGAAGAAATACATTTTATCTTTATCGATACAACAGCCATGGCGCAACAACATAAAGCAAGGTTAAGCAACAGATCGAGGTATTAAGTGCAACCAATGCGCTTTTCTTGTTTTTGTTTGCCGGTAATCACTCGAGCCACGTGGCCGGGGTCATGAAAAATGACACCCAAATTGGTGGATGGAAGGCATGACGTCACCGGAAAGCAATAAATTAACGAGGTTTTTTTACTGTAATTATAACACATGGACAAAATTATGAATCCAGAAAAACGAAATACTATGCATAAGGTAACTACCATGCAAACTACACATGCTAATGTACAAGCAGTACTAACACCAATGCCCAAATTGAGCCTAATCTCACTCCATTATTTATTAACTTCCCAAAGAGCAAAAATCAAAACCAAGACCCGAGATAACCATCAAGCTTTTAATCATCCTTCTAGACAGGTTGGAGATAAGATGATTCCAAAAAATGTTCCCTAAAAATGGGACCATTGTTCTGGGCTGCCCGCAGAAACAAATATATATAAACGAGGCCCAAATTGGAACAAGCATGCAGGTTTAAAAGTCAAGAGAGTGAGATAAAACTCAATTTGTTCATATATCAATTGTTTTATCCGCCCCTCCACCTCCCTTGGGGTATCCCAGATACAATGTGAGGACTGCTGGTTTAATAATGGTTATATCCCAACCCCTGGGCACAAGATTAAGTAACCCGACTTTATGACATAACAAAATAGATCAAAATCAGCACATTATTTTTTTATTGAAAAAGACAGGGTGCCTTTTTTTTTACAAAATGTGCATCCTTTTTGGTGCAAAAAGGTTCCGTTTGATCTGGTGCCATTGAACATAAGTATCTGTAAGCATCATACATGTAGCATTTCAAACAAACAATTTTTCTGTGATTTTCCAACAATTTTTTACCCAAGTGCAAAATTATTGGTTCTGAAAAAATGACTCAGCAGTGGTGTATCCAGCCTCATAAAAATACAGGAATACAATGGATTTCAGGGGGCTGTAGCCCCCGCCTTTTCTTTGTATTGCTGTATCCGCCACTGTTCAGGCAGAACAATTGCTGGGGAAGGGGGAGGCAGTAGGGAGGGGTAATGAAAGAAACAATCGATATGTAAATGTGTAACTTTCAATGCAACCCATAAGAAAACAAAATGATATAACTACATGAGAAAACAAACTACATGAATTGCAATCATTTCTTCTGCACTGCACTACGCACGCAACATTTCTACTTAGCCAATAAGTGCAAAGGCAAGGTTCCAGCCGATAGTGTCCACAATAGCCAAATGGGTTAATGTTTTACCTCTACAAATTTTACTGTAATTTTGGGACGTTAATTAACTGCAACATAAATGTAATTACAGAGCTACCAACCCTCCCGGATTTTGGGGAATACATCTGGGAAAACAGGTTCATTCCGTGACTCAAAACACATCTAAAAATCCCCAAGGTTGTTAATTGACAATCCAGGAGGGTTTTTATTCATGTTAGGACTCACAAAATTAGTCATTTTCCGAAGAATCTGTCGCAAAGTCCGGGAGGGTTGGCAGCTCTGGAATAAACCCTTTCACGGTTATCGACGCCATGTTGTTCACGGGGCAGTTCGAACACGCGTTGCTGTGTGCGTGTGCGGATCGTATTCGAATGCATTGTTAGGTCACTGTGCATTAGCTACGATCCGCGCACGCACATGGCAACGCGTGTTCGAAGTGCCCTGTGAACAAGATGGCGTCGATAACCGTGAAAGGGTTTATTATAGCACTGTCAAAACAAGCTCTTGCAAAAGTGTACATTTGGCAGAAACTTTTGCTAGTGTTTCAAATTGTCCAACTGGAACCCTGCAATTCTCGCAAACAACTACTGCGCAAGAAAATCAAGCTCAGAAGACCAAATCATGAAGTGAAATGCCTGACTCGTGGGAAGAAAAGAAAAGGTGGAAAATATTGCAGTGATAGGAGTACTTTTTCATTCTGAACGTTTATTTTTTGTGTAATTAAGGAATGCATTTTTGTAGTCATTCTCCTCTGCAATTTCCAGAAATATACATTTTTAAGTTCAGAAGTTGTTTTTTTACAGCACTAAGAAAAATTATAAATCTTATTTTATTTGAAAATTTTTAGACCTGGTATGGCTAATTGTTTTTGCCAAACTGATACAGTGCACTTCCTCTTCGCATTAAAAAGTAGTGGTTTTCAAGAAACTTTTGAGAACTTTTGAATTCAAGCATGAATCATCAATGATTTTCAAAAGAACTATTGCGAACTTTTGAGTTTTTTGCAATACTAATTATTACCCATTATGAATATTAAACAGAGAAAAAATTATGATCACCAAAAATATGGCAAAAATGATGATGAGAACACCACAAATGGACGTATCAATGACTATAAATGAAACCCAAAGAAATAAAATGGAATTTCTCAACTTTCTTTCCAAAAATGTCAAGACCAAAATCAAAAGACTGGAAACTTAAGGACAATGATGCATGTCAAATTGAGAGGAACAATCATATAAAAGAAAACTGGCTGACATACATGGGAGGGTAATTTCTTATAAATGCATTTTTGACAGAGATAGGGGGCCTACATCTTAGAAATTGAAGAAATAGACCGTATCGAATATCCGCCATTTCGTGGGGCACCTTTTGTTACTTAAACCGTTCAACAATGGAAGCACAATACGTGCAACTATGCATGTCCTCAAGGAACAAAGAAATGGCGGCTATTCGATACGGTCTATAAGAAGGGAGTGACTGGATCCATTTCTCATGTTAGGCTTTGGAATAATCTTTGGGGCTGGCCTTTTTGGGCAGGTCAAAATTATCCAAAGAAAGATGACAAAACAAAATCAAAAAGGTTTTTCTGAAAGAGATGTGTAGAAATGAAAGAAATAATGAGCTGATTATTGGAACTAAACTTCCTAATTTGGGTTTTGGGATAATTGGAGGTTTATATAAGAACCCTATAGTGAAATGTAGAATTGGAAAAAGCAATGAGAGGGTGACTAGGTCTACTTCTGAGGTTGGGTTTTCAGCAAGGATTTGTTTGTTTTGTTATCATTCAATATACCTGTGGCTGGCAGAAGAAATGTCGCGGTTGTGTAGACTAGTTTTACAGCTTACCGTCCAGGGGAAGCCCCATGGTGGATAGGACGTGTTCGGCAGCTAGGGACTTGGCGTCCTCGACGCTGGTGCAGAGCTTAGACGGCTGCATGCCGCCCGGGTAGGTCTGAGCCAGGGCGGGGATTTGCACCTGTGGGTGTGTTGTTGGAGAAAATTGGTTGAGAGATTAAAGAGTTTCATCGCAAAACGCTATATATCATTTTTTTTGTATACTTTAAAGGCACAGGCTCGTCAGCAATGCGTGCGCGCCAAATTCGTGCCGTGAAATACGCAGCTCCATAGCAAAGGCATGAAGCTGCAATTTCGCGGCATTTTGTAAGTTTTCAAAGAAGGTTAAAAAAGGTATAAAAAATACTATATTGGCAATGCATCCAAAACAAATAAGTGCGAATTCCAATACACTGTAAGTAAAATTATAGTTTTTGTGGGATATAACACAGCCTCTGCCAATCATTTATTTAATTGACAGATGTATAGGACCACCAATCGAGAATGTACTGCATGACACCAATATTTCATTTCTGTAATATTGCGTTTTGTAATAAAACTCTTCAACTGTTACCATGACAATCACATGAAAATTTTGCTGGTAAGCTCATTTTATCAAGCAAGGTTTTTCATGCTTAAACAATTTTCCATGCTTAACCAGCTCTATGAAATTGGCCCCAGCTTAAAAACTAAAGAGAATAAAATGTTGAAATGGAAAAAGTTATTCTTTTATTTTGTAAGTTTTCAAAGAAGGTCACACTTTTTTTATGCCTTGAAAAATATTTAAAAAAATACTTTATTGGCAATGCATCCAAAACAAGTAGGTGCTCAGCCTGCTGTTTATACATTTATAAATCTGATATACTGTCAATATTTCCGAGTATTATTTTCTTCAGAAATGCTCCGCTCTTTGAGAAAGTACCTCAGACAAGTATTTATATTCCTGGCAACTTAAGATGTACCTCGTTTCATGTGTTTGTTTATTTGTTTATTGTGTTTATTCACCTTGTACACAAACAGCTGCACATCACCTTGCGGACCGCGGCTAGACAGCAGAGTGTATGTAGGGATTCCCCAGTTGTGCTTCGTGCATTCTTCCTCTAGGACCTGGGGAAAGAATATTGAAAAACTTAACGACCCTATCCTTCTTTGTTTTTTGTTGGTGATGCATTGTAAAAACTCTTTTTTTGGTCTAAATACATGTACTTTTTAGATGAGTAAAAATATTCAGCAGGTAAATTAAAGATGCAAGAAAAATATGCTTTTTTCAGAGATGACCATAATGATTATTGGTTTAACATGCGCATGCATATATTTGCCATGCAAGCAATCTATAATATAACAGCAAAGTCCGACATCCAGCTTGTACATGTATTATTACTAAATGTTATGCATCTTCAGGGGCTGCACTGGCATGGGAATTAAGGGGGTGATTTTTCCAAAGTGACCTTAAAAAGTGATTTAAAAAAAGTCTTCGGACAATTCTTTTTTGGGTGATTTTTTTATTTTATAGAACAACATAAAGTTATTTCTTATATATTTTGAGAAAAGATATAAAGGCATTCGCAGAAAGATATCTCAAGGGTCTCTAAACTGGAGAAAAACCAATATTTTTATAAATTCTTGGAGAAGAGTTTTTTGTTTGTGTAGTTCCCCTTCTTGATCTTCCCCTCCACCACCCTCAGAAATTTGCCAGCGCATTCCCTGATGATCTGGGCCTAATTTCATAGAGCCGCTTATGCAAAAGCAGTAATGGCGTGCTTACTGTAGCAGACAAGTTAAGCGCTGTTTCACAGTCGCGGTGTGGTTGAGGATGCGCGCGCTTCGAAACGGCTATTATTGCGTCACTAAGTTTGGCTCTGCAGTTAAGGCACATTTTCAGTTGCTTATACCATTAAAGGTGTCTATGAAATAGCCTGACGCTCGGTTAAGAGAAAACAGGCTGTTAAGCGGCTCTATGAAATAGACCGATCCAGTAAGCTCCGCCCATTTAGAAATTGCCTAGCAACATGCCACACATGTGAAGCACGTGTGCAGTAGAGTCGCATAGCCGCGACGTGCGTCAGCGTCCGCGCCCTGGTCAGCGCGTATTGAAACACGCACACGCACACAGAAACTGCACGCTCGAAAGCAAAATGTGCACTTAAGTATCCGGTCGTGTGCGTGCACGTACAACATGCCTGCATTACGCGTAACGCGAGCGATCAAACAAAAACATCTCTACACAGAACGCATCTAGAACGCAGTGAATGCACAACATAGCAAAACGACAAGCTAATTTTGGTGAGTTTTTCCCGTTTACACAAAAACACATTTATGAAGGGATTAAAAGTAGGTTAGGATAGTCTTATACAATCCGTTTTAAACCGGCTAGGGTCCTCTGCGCTGATTTTGAGGACTCAGGTAACCAAACATTTTGGTTACCTGAACCCGAGGCTGTGATTGGTCAATTCCAAAATGGGCGAAGCTTACTGGATCGGTCTATTGGGCCCTGCGGTACCCTTTTTGGCAGCATTTCTGAAGACTTTTGATTAAATTCCAATAAAAGTGACCACTTCAAACAATTCCCCAGATGAGTACCTGAACATAGCTCCTCTGTGGTTTGAGAGTGACTGGGTTGGTAGGAGTCAGTTCCATTCCGGGGATTATATCGTAAAGTCTCGACTGTTAGTACATAGAGGATACATAGAGCAGCACAGAGGATGCATGGGGAGTGTGACAAGAGCAGAAGAGGTAAGGCGGAAATATGGTTCAGAAGGATGGTGAGTGGTGTGTAAGATGGTTGATTGGTTGATGTGTGGTTAAATGGGTTAAACAATAGGGATGGTAGGAAAATGGATGTGTGGATTATATTGCCAACAAATAGTGGATATGTGCAGGTAGACCGGTGGATTAGTGGATGAGTGGATATATGACGGGGAAGGTGATGGTGTATGAGATGCATGGATGGGTGGATGCATGGATGGGTGGATTAGGGGATGTGGAAAAGACAAGTGGGAAGACAATAATGGATTTGTGGATAGAGAGAAGAGTGGATGTGAAGATTATTAGTGGATGTGACGATTATGGGATTATGAGTGGATAGGGAAGGGGGGAGTGTGGATAGCAAAAAAGAAATGGAGGGTATGTGTATTAACAATGATGTGGATAACCAGAAAGTAAATAAACCAGAAAGTAAATAAAATTTGTGGATAAATTGTTGACAGGTTGAGAAATAGTTGACAAGATGAACAATATAAAAAAGATGAACAAAATAAGATAAAGCAAGGCCATTTTAATTACCAGTATGAAGAAATAAGCCAATGAAAAACCCAGAAATAAGTTTGCAAATTAGAGCGTGTTAGTGGAGAACAGGCAGATAAGTAGAAACATGACCAAACAAATTAATTCAGAAGGAATGGGAGTGAAAAACAGGTGTCATGCAGAGAGTTTAGATTAATTGTTTTAAATCACACCATGGCAAGTTGAAATTTTCAGCCAGTGCACAAAAATGGTAAATGTTGCGGGGAGGAGAGAGGGCCCGAAAAAGGTGCACATGTATTATATAGGGGTGGATGACGTGCAGAATTAATGATCATTTGGAATGGATGCGGATGGAATGCAGGGAAATTTGAAGGAAGGAAAGAAAAAGAAAACGAGAAATTACACTTCAACATGCGGGTTAGTTGTCAGATAAATTTCACTGCAGAAGTATTAGAAATATTTACATATTGATATGTTATTTGTAAAAGAATGTTCAAAATTATTCTAGTGCATGCATACCGTGGTAGTTTCTTTAAAGGCAGAGGCTCATCAGCAATGCGCGCACGCCAAATTTGTGCCATGAAATACGCAGCTCTATGCCTTTGCTATGGAGCTGCGTATTTCATGGCACAAATTTGGCGCGCGCGCATTGCTGACGAGCCTGTGCCTTTAATTTATAAGAAGGGAGGATTTCATTTCATACAATATCGCAATTGGACATATTTAAGAGTAGGACCTGATTCATTTTCACAAATTTGTAATTTAGTGTCAAAACAAAAGTTAATAAAAATAAATTCTTTTCTCAAGGAATTAATTTACTGGATGTGAGCATTTTCCCCCAGCTCAGACATAAAAATGAATTTCACATGTCAGAACTTGGGGAAAAGGCTTTTAATACAGCCAATTCAGGCCCGTAACCAGCGAGTTTTGTGGGGGGGATCGAATAGTGCCGTCAGGCACTAGTTTTGAAACAGTAAAATGCCGGCTATACATAACATTGCATACATAACGAAGAATGCATGGATAAGTAGATTTATTCTGAATATCCAACTGGCTATATTGTGTGACGAAAAATTGAATTATTCAAATTATTGAATTTTTATTTTGTAGAGCGGAACTTGCTGTTCCGCAGGGGGATCGTCCGATCCACCAGATCCCCCCCCCTGGTTACGGGCCTGCAATTAACTGTACAGTCTATCAGCCATTCCGTTGAACATATTGGCTTTTATGTCTATGTCAAAAATATATTTTAGTTTAGCTTGCAATGTATGCCTATATGTCCATGTGATATTGGGTGGGGCTGGCCTTAAACCAGTAGCATGTGGTTAATAATACATATGCTTGTTATCTTTAAATTGGTTAATATTCCATCGTTCTGCTACTGTTGGCTCCAAATGACAAAACCTGAACAAATAAAACGCACAACCACGCCATGTTAGAACTAAAAACTCTACATTGAATAATGTGGCCTGCTGCTGTCACGGGGCACAGTTTCCAATTAGAGTCTTTTCCCAACTTACGAAAATATTTTTTTTAAATGTGAAAAGAACTTACCGGTAGGCCTACATGTATAGATCAATCCAGTAACGAAAATCTACTTCCCTGTATATCTGCCATAGCTGGGGGCGTCCAATGCATGGGTTGTGCGTTTTGTGTTGCTGTTAGAACGAAAAGCGCTCATCCATTACATGCATGAACGCGCCTCCTTCGCATACACGACGCGCCCGCCTTCGCGTACACACAACCCTACAAAGACGCGCAACTTGCAAAATGCAGCTTCAGCAACAGCAAAAACATACAGTTCATTCAGTGGAAGCCCCCCAGCTATGGCGGATGTACAGGGAAGAAGACCTTATAGTTACTGGATTGGTGTATATAGAAGAAAGGAGAAATAGCCTGACAAATTGGGATTTGTGCAAGGATGATTTTGATGCTGAGCTAAAAATCACTATAACTAATGCAAACCACTGTATCTATTTTAGTGAGAGTCCTATTTGCGTTTCGCAAAACTACCGTATTTTCTGCATGTCAGCAGGATTTTTCCAACCCAATTGCCAATTAGATATTTAAAAATTTTCAAATATATGCAAGATTTTGTCCAATCATCAAACAGAGTTGACTGACCTCGGCAGGTTTGCGACCATCATAGTAACGGTTGTATCCACCGCGACCACCAGTCTGCAGTCCGTAGCTACGCATTCCACCCGCACCTCGCATACCGGCAGCTCCACGCCCACGGCCTCGTGGGGAGAGGGAACCTCGAGGGGCCAGGCCACCTCTTCCTGCATTAGCAAACCTGAAATTAAAAGGAAAAAAAACAAAAACCAAATGAAATTCGATTTTCTGACTTGAAAAGGTATCAGTATGGTATGGTATGGAATGTCACTCCAGCCTTGACTTTGTCCAAATTTCAGAGAGCACTAAGGCCGACTGGAGGGGCACCATGGCCAACTTTGTTCCAAATGTGTACTGGTTATTAGTGTATAAAAGCCAATTTAGAGGATAGGGCATGCTGGCCAAGTTGGCCTCAGAAAGTGTATATCTTGAAGAGGCATCAGGACCAACTAAGCAGATCGAGTGTGAGGCCATTGGCCTTGGTGACCTTGGTTAATATCAAGCCATGGGATAGGGCATGCTGGTCAAGTTGGCCTCAGAAAGTGTATATCTTGAAGGAGCATTGGGGTCAACTCAGCAAGGCATGAGGCCATTGTCCTTGGTGGCCTTGGTTAATATCAGTACTTGTCAGGCCCTACAAGTTCTTACAAGTCTGTGGGTCTTGTCAGTCCAGAAGCTTTCTGAAACTTCCCACTAGTCTTACCCTGCCGTACAGTTAATAATACAGCGGTTGCTTAATTGTTTCTCCTAGCCATCTCCCCTCCCATTTCCCCACCCCCAATCTTACCCATTCATAGCACCAGCGTTGGCGTATGGTTGATAGTACGGTGGCGCTTGCTGTATAGCTAACTGCTGGTCATAAGCCCCTCCGTAGCCGTACATCCCAGGTTGAATGTAGCCCCTACCGACGCCAACTCGCGGACTCCTCAGGTTCTTGTCTACAGGCTTGGCGAACACTACCTCTATGAGAGAACCGTCAATTGTTTCACCTAATTGCGGAAATAAAACACAGCATCACTGATAAAATGGAATTTCTTTGCCCAAATTGTATAAGCACTCAGGGAAATTGTAGGGGAAATTTAAATAATCTAATAGCAGATGTCACTCAGGCTAGCACTAGCAGAATCAGCAGTTAGGCTTAAGTGGTAAAAACACTTGCCCTAATGCAAGAAGTCTCCAAAAGTCTTCCGAGACAGAAGAAAAGAGATTTGACAGGCCACTAATCCAGAGGGCGTGCTATGTGCTGCACATTACAGACCAAACACAGGAAGTCAGACTTAGGCAAGCCTAGACAAAGCGCAGCAACGGCCGTATAAAAACAGCATTTTTCACAGGGTTGCTGATGTCTAAAATACAAAGTAGGCCTATGATGTTTTTTTGTTAAAATAAAGTAAATGCTTTAAAAATTAGTTCCGAGAGAAAAAAAAATTGAATTTAGAACCACGAACAATATATAACTTTAAAACAAGTCTATCAAGATTCTCACCATCCATTATCTCCTTGGCATCAGTAGCATCCTCCCGGGTGCAGAAATGGACAAAGGCGAAGTCTCGCAGTTTCTTGACTCGTTCCACGCAGCCGTCCTTCACCTTGTTAAATTCTGCTTGGATTGTTTCCTCCGTGGTGTGTAGCATTAAGTTCCTTACATACAAGATCTTCACCTGAACAAAAAGGGAGAATTAAAAAAAAAGAACAGAAAAATTGAGAAGTTAACTTATTTATGACTTTTAGTAAAGGATCACCGAGAGCTTGGCTATAAGGGGGCCACCAAAATTGTCAACATTGTCACAGAGCATACATGTAGGAAGGGGAGGGGAGGGGAAAGGGGGAGGGGAAAGGGGAGGGGGGAGGGGGAAGGGGAAAGGGGGATGGCATTGAGGGGCACGTACAACTTTACATGCACTGTAAAATGTTGGCATTTCACGGCATTGACAAAAAATGTTGATAAGAAGTATTTTTAGGGGGGAGGGGATCGAGGGAGGGGGGTGGGTGTCTTGAAAAATACTACGCTCTGTAGAACTGTGAAAATGCTGACAACTTTGGACGGCCCATTATTAAATTACATTTGGCTTAAATATGTGTGTATTTCATCTGACAAAACTTTAGCCATAACACAGGTCACGTTCTCAGCTACATGCATGTCTAAAGCCGTATTCTGATTAACAATTCACAAAATCCTGCTTATTTCAAACAGATTATTATAAAATGTAAAGACTAAATAGGCCTACACAATTTGAATGTTATATCACATTTGTTCACCTTCCTCCTTAACTGCTTTTTGGTACACATCATATCAGATTATAATGATAATACAGTAGCAGCCAATAAAAATGTTCTGATAAAGGAACAAGGCCACCATGCTGGGACAGTTTGTTTCAACATGCGCAACACAATAGAATCATTACAGAGATAGGGTTTAATTGAACAATGGGACAATTAATTTCAACTTTTGCATACAATAAAAAAAATTATACAGATAAGACTTGACAGAAGCATAGAACAAGTGAGCGTATCCCACCCCGCCCCCCTCCCCCACAGACCTGTAACAAGTCAACCCTGCCCCAGTCCCAACCCCCTCAGATTCCCTGTCCTGCCCTCTCCCCCACTTTTTCCCACCCCAACACCTCCTCACCCCCATTGCTTCTCCTCCTTCAACGTCTAGAGATATGCTGAGGGAAATCTGTCCACTAATGGTACATGTACCTCACCCAAAACCCCAGATCGTTAATCACATAATGCTAAAAAAAAACAGATCACATGTCAACGCCCACATCAGCTGTCATCAGTAGCCACTGCAGCCAAGTGGTTAATGTTTATCACTTTTAGAAGTAATTCTGAGCAGTACAATTAACATTTATGTATTTGGGTAATTCCCAAAATTAGGGGGCCAAAATGTTTGGTGTCCCAGTTACGTACAACACTCTCTGCTTCAAAAATCACCACTTATGACCACAAATTCTCAGTAATGGACCGTGGCCTGTGATTATAGGGGGCAGCATCAATTTCTTCAATATTTAGTTTTCTGATTCCTGAAAAATATTCAAAACAAAAGACTATAAAGGCTTATAATTTGTTCCATGGTATTGGATAGGAGTTTGGTGTCCCGGGTTACCTACGCCAATGAGTTTGCATTAACCTTGGTGCCATATCTACATGTACACACAAACATTAAATTTGAGTGGCATTTGTTCAAATAAAAATAATTATTTTCTACTGGGAAACCACTTTCAATCATTAAAAACACTTGGAAATCTTAAAAAGCATGTCACACTTTTGGACCCCTAATTTTGGGAATTACCCATTTAGTACTCAATAAAAAGTCTGGGGTTGCAAAAGAGTTAATTTTGCAATGTTGGTTATTATTTCAAATTTTCAAGCAAAAACTGAGAATACCAAAACCTACACAGTACAGATGGAGTATCTAGACATATAAAACTGGGTATGAGAATCCCTCAGGACTAGACATTAGTCCCTAAAACTTGGCTCATAAATCAAGGGCACGTGTGGGCTGGACACCCAATTTGACATCATCCAGAACTTGGGTGCAGCTCATTGAGAGTGCCAAGTCTCGTACTTTTTATCCAGCTGGACTCGGAGGGAGAAACTGGAATCTGGTGAGTCTCAAGATTGGCACTTGCAAGTTGACAGGTAGTAAATAAAGTTTTGGCAGAAGCTGGTTCAAAAGTGAGCCAATATAGTTGTGCTGATATTCAGGAAAATAAAATTGGCCAATCTACCTCAATATTTTTGCCAAAATTTCAAGGACTGGTAAAGTTATGGGTAAGAAACCTGAGAATGAATGTTGAGGAATGCTTTTCAAAAGTGTTGAGGTACTCTTGTAACAGTACAGTAAACTCTCGTTATAACACCCCCTGATATAAAGCTCTTCTCGATATATAAAGCTCCTTTTGCCAAGTCCCAGCCATTATTCTCTGCATTGTGTATGCACTGGTTATAGCGCTCTCTGGATATAAAGCTTAAATTATTTAGGTCTTTTGAAGAGCGCTATAATGAGAGTTTACTGTATTCCATATTTTAGTACCGTGAAGTTAACGTACCACGTATCGTGTCCAAACCTGCCCTGTTACAAATTCATAATCTTTTTACCCACTTTAAACTTTGACCCCGGACTCTTCATGCCATTATCAAAAGCAATTGTTTGATGTTCAGATTTCTAAATGGGTCTCAGTAAACGAGTTAAAAAAGTAAACAAGCTCATCACTAATGTGAAAAAAGAAAATATCTAACCCAGTTGTGACCAAATCTGATCTCTGCATTATTTTAAGAAAGCATTGTTTTCTTGAAAGGGGGTGGGGGTTCCCAATTTGTAAATGCCCTATTTTATGAGGGGAGCGGGACCTTTGAACGAGTTTCTGACATTTTATAGTTGACTTTTGATTGTCATCTTTTGACTGATACGAACAATTATGTATGCTTCATTATTTTTTATAAAGCCTAGTATATGACGCCCAAGTAGATCCCTGTCATTTGATTGGACGATAGCAGGTCACATGGCGTTAAATAATTTAACCATTTAACCGTGCATTTTTGTTCCATACGATTTCTTCCATTGCACGGCGCGCCTGATTCCATTGCACGACGTGCCAATTTCCATTGCATGGCACACGCATTGCATGTATTTTTACTGCGTAGGACATTGCACGACGCCGAAGTATGATGCACGCGTGGTAGATGAGTCTGATTTGGTCATTGTGATGCGAGGGATGTCAGGGACTAGTACTTTTTCATATTCTCAGGCTGTCAGATGTTCTCTAATCAAATGACAATGATCTCTTTAAGTTTGGGCGTTATATACCGTAAAACAAATTTAATAAATGTTTTTCATTCGTTGAATGGAACAAATATTTTCATTCGTTGAAAGATGGAATTATTCCATTCAACTCGGCTCCGCCTCGTACATCCTCAAACCGTACGCTTCAAAAATTAACTTCAACTGTTGGATGAAGCTATTCATATGGTATATTTATAGTAACACCAATTTGTCCATGGAAGTTTTGGAATGAGTCACTGCATGATTTCAGCAAAAAACTTTGGAACTCTGCAGAACAGCAGTTTTATAAACGCATTAGGCCTACTGGTATGCCACGTGCACTTTACATGTTCACTAGTCAAAAGGACCCTTGGACCCATCCCATGTAATATTAACTACAGTGTGCTTTGATAATGGTAAAAGCAATGCCAGTCACAGCGATATATCTTGCTGGTCAACTGACAAACACGTCTTTTAACTGTTTGTCTTCCAGACATATAAGGTACACGCCCACTAAATTTACTGTTGTATCAAGGTTTTCCAATTAGAAGCCATGTACCAGTACATGCATGCACATGTTAAAGGACGCATGAAATCAGATTTTTATTACATAAAATAATACTAGAGGGTGTGTTTAACACATTTCAATCAATTTCAGAAAATTTGATACTGTAATTGTGTTTTGGTGTAATTGCAAGTTTTCTATTTTTATGCTAATGAATTTATATATTCATGAGCAAAGCTGTGATGTCATCTCAGGACAACAGAGGAATTCTCCATTGACTTGTGTACAAAAGTTAGTGTCATTTTCAGTGACTTCTTGATATCATGAACTGTATCAGTTGACTGAGTTTGTGTTGTAGGCCTATGTCATTTGCAACAATAACAAGTTTTTTTGGGTAAAAAATGGACAGCTCTACCGGACAATTAGCCCCACGGCACACACGTAATGTACGTTAGTGAAGACAAACCATAAATGTGCTGAAAGGAGAGATATCCAAAGCAAAAAGCTGCCAAGTGAAGAGCGAATCGTTTCCGACAAAGTCGTGAGTCAAGCGCGATAGTGAACGGCTGGTAAAGCGTATAACTCGACTATTGACGGTTTTTATGAATTTTAAGCTTTTGTGGTTAATTACGGGACATTTTGATGATCTTTTTTCTCAAGGACCATCAAAAAATTATTGTTAAGGATGCTGTCTCAGTCTCACTAAATTATGTAAACAGTAGACCGGTGTATACCTTTAAGTGACAGAGGGAAACCACTAAATTTTATCTTATCCTTGGGGGACTGGGGTTCTTGTGGAAAAGGAAACGGAAGGGCTTGCAACCCCCACTGAAGCATGGAAATGCACCTTCTTAAAAACTGTAAAGTTCCCAGCAATGAAGAATAAACTAAGTCACACATATTTTCTAAAAGTATAACCAGCACGATATGTGGCAAACGGACTCCCCCACCTAACGCCCCTATACCTCAACACACTCTTCCCTTTTGTTAACGCGCCAACCCCCCTAAAAACTAAAAGGAATTCCTTAGAAATTTCTTGGATGTTTGAGACACAATGGGGGAACAATGGTAGGGGGAGTCCGTTTGCCACATATCGTGCTGCATAGGATATGTTCACACACCCAAAAAAACATTAGCCATTCAAACCTCTCCCCCGCCCCCCACACCCCACACATAGTCTCATATCTTGCACCAAATGCTCCCAGGAAGTTTTTAAGTAAGTTGTCAGTTAGCCAATAGGAATCCAGAATGCTGTCAAATAACGCCAGGCTAACTGTTCCTTTTCACCAACATTCAATAAGCCATCAAAGGTCTCAATAAGATTATTTACAAACGGAAATTGACCACTTTGAATTTATTGAAAGCCAGCTTTCTGGACCTACATGTAGTGCACACCTCCCATGCTTTGTCAAAAGGCGATTTACCCAAGAGATTCCAGAGCCAACAATGTAGGCCTATAATGCAATGTGACAGAACAAATTGCCTGAGGGACTGTTTTAGACCTAATAAACAGAGTAAATCACTGCTTTGTGGTTTTCAACACTTGCTGTTCATTGATGTGCCTGCTTGTGTAATAATCCTATAATAGGGGTTTAATGGGGATGGGCGGAGCTTGCTGGGAGTCAGCATGGTGGGGGTTCCCAGCTGGATATTTTTAGTGGATGTTAGTTTTAATTAATTGGATTAAATTCTCCAGCCTTGTTATTCACAAATCTCCTGTACACTGGTATTTAACATTAGGTGATTGTCTTTTCGTTTGATCTATCAAACAAACATGATTACTTTTGTGGTGATAGAAAGAGGGGAGAGGGGGTAGGGTTTGGTGGGGGAGGGGTAGGGGGAGGAGGTAAATATGCACTGACAAATTACACACATGGCAGTTTCACTGGCAATTTGAAGTTAAATTACACAACTCAGGCCTATGCGGTTGAAATAAATAAAGGGGTATTAAAAACAGAAGGTCAAGGGATAACTTAAAAAAAGAAATTATTTATTCATTTTTATTTAGTTTTTTTGGGGGGGGGGGGGGGGGGTGGGGTGAGGGGGGGGGGGGAGGGGGGTTTAAGGGGGCGGGGGAGTAGGCATTGCCCATTAGGCTATCAAGTACCATGACATGCTAATAAAATTAAAAACAATTGCTCTTAATGTTGCCATATTCATTGATTTTTCCTTTCTAATAGTCCATTGGACAAAAGAAAATTCAATGTTTAGCTCCGAAATTTAGGCCACTTTTGATGTTTTATGCAAATTTATCAAGGCCACAACCAATCAAAAAGAAATCTATAGAAGATATGGTTAAAGATTAGAAACAATGTGACTGTCGCCTGGCAACCTATAATCAGCATGGGAAAAAGCCAACGTTTCATCTTATCTTCTGGACTAGGCTATAGCTTCTGTTTGGGTTTAAAATTAACAAAGTTGTAGTTACTTAATGACTCAGGTACGTAGATGCAAGGGGCTAAAGTCCTTTTGGCGTTAACTGATAATGCAAATGCAGATGCGTACAGGCAAGTTTGGGACACGTAGATAATCCATGGCTGAATTCTGAATATACTGTTTGAAGTCCAGGGGGTGTGTCTCGAAAATGGACGGTCAAGACTAATTTTCCATTGGGTTTAGCTTGTGCAGTAACTTTAAATTTGTTACAACGGGGAATAGAAAAATATTTTGCCAATACATTTTACAAATTTAAGTGTAATGTATTGTTCACTATACAGGCCCTATATTATAATACAGTGTGGAAAACATTTTAGGCAACTGAAGTGCTCCATAAAAATGAATGTTTTAATCAATCCACACAATTATGTGCAATTAAAACTAAATTGAAAAAAATAACATCCAAACAAAGGGGCCAAATTAACACTGGTCCTGTCAAAGACGCTGGTCCGATGGACCTGGTCCAGTGAAAACATTTACTAACTCATGGAAACATTCTCTTATGCCTAATCCAAAGTAAACATTTCTTAATCAATGCGAAGAATTCCTGGTTATCACAAAAAATTCCTGATCGATTTAGACAACTACATTTCTTTCTCCGATCTCTCCAGACAATATGCCCCAGTGTTGGATCAAAAAGCAATCCCATCCATCCTGCACTCAATGACCTTAAAAAGTGTTGCAGTATCTCAGTGCCATTTTGTGGACCACCAAATTTTCAGCAGGACCAGTAAAGTTCTCTAATCTACTTGTCCTATTGACCAGCATGAAATTCAGGTTCATTTTGACCCGACACACAAAAATAAATTATGTATATGTAAGTGTTCCTAAATTTTGTGTTAGAACCCAAGAATAACATGTATTTGACAATTTTCGGCCATTGTTAAATGACTTTCTATGTGTTCCAAGAGTAGGCCTATACATAAAAATAGAATAAATATATTGTTGAGATTGCACAATGTTTTAAAGTCAATAAAGTGTTACAAATGGCAGCATGAGTTTCCTCATTTACCAGCGGACATACATAGTATGTCTCTCATGTGCATGTGGTTAACCATGTGAGTTAGCAAAAACAAAATGGCGGCCACCACGAGCCAACCAATGCAAATTGCGCAATGAACACAGGGAAGCCCTCACCGAACAGTTCAGTATTATGGAATGACCTCTGCGCACATGAAGATGTTTATAACCCTTGTTCAAATTTGAAAAAGCCCTGTACTGGTATACCTAAAGCTGAAGTAAACAAGCCAAAAACCTGACAGACAATAAGGCTACGTCATGTTTGTCTTTTGCTGTTGGTATATTACTTTTTGTTTGCTAGGGGATAATGGGCCCCTGCCTCAATTTCCTCTGTCAGGTTCTGTGGTTTATAATACAATCTTGCAGCAGATTATTGAAATGTGTCACTTTGTCAAGCACATTCCTAGACACGTTTTGGACTATTCCATTGATTTACTTTTCATTTAAAAGGGCAATTTTATAGAAGTATTCAAGAGGGGAAGTAAAAATTAACATGTATTTCAGTTATGAATAAAACTTTGACCAGATTTTTCCCAAAAATTGATTTAGTTCTAACCTAACAATCATATTAAATACCTCCCGAAAATACTATCCATTTGCAATTAATTCCCAATTTCGATTTGGAAGCAAAAAGGTTAGTGTAATTACTGCACTGCTTTGTGTAACCGGATAAATTGGTTTACTAAACTTTGGTGGATTTTTGATGATACCCCTGAAAATATACGGATTGAGGGCGCGAAATGTCAGAATGGAGGTGAGAAAAATTTCAAAACCCATGGGGAAAATGTGGGGGTCAAAATAATGATCTGGTCACGCTCCTTTATTTATACAGGTCCTCAACTAGAGATGGGACGTTTAACCGGTTAACCAAAAAAAAATTGAAAAACCAGTTTAAAGAATTTACAATAGTTTTCAAAGGGTTATTTGTAATGACTTCATGTTACAACTAAAATAAATTTATGCGAAGTCGTAGTAAAATTTTGACTAGATGAAGGTTCAGTGATTATTCTGGGGGCCTAGGGGTATTGTTTACATTGCACATGCATCTATAAACGCCAGCAACGACCTTTAGTGTCGGCTGTACGGTTAACCGGTTAACCGATACTTGGAAGAATCGCAAACCGGTTGCTGAATTAACCGTAAATTCCCATCCCTAGCACCTATAATCACCACCAACCCAACACTAAATTTCAAACCGAAAGGAGAAATTGGTTGCAAAATAAAGGAGTGATGTTTTTTAAGTGGTGGTGTGAGCTAGAGAGGGAAGGGAATTTCGCTTTAAAATATGCAAGACTGCTCCTTCTGTCCTCATGATTTTTTTTGTTAAATCCCACACGAAGAATTGAAAAACAAAACCACACAAGCTCTAATTTTATCAAACAATCTCTAAACACTTTCAAAGAGGACGCAGATGTTCGATTCAGTGCAGTGGGTCACAAACTTCTTGGAAAATCACCCAAACAGGAGAGGGCAAATGTTATCAGAATAAACAAATTTAAGAAATTTCTCTCCAACTGTGATGTTTATAAAACAAACCATTCAAGCAACATCTACAAACATGGACTTTTATGCCCCCCAGAATTTAAATGATGCATGGTAACCATATTTTCAGCCCTACATGTGGATATAGGCTAAGCTTGCTTGGTCATGATTGATAAATTATTAAGTAAAATGGGGACTTTTCAATTAAAATTACATGATCAACAATAACAGCTTTTGAAATGGCCTCATCAGTGTTAAGCCATTGGAAATTGTAACATTATTTATTTTAAAATTTAATTTTCAACAAAATACAACAAAGTCAATCATGTCAATTCCAAGAAGATTAGATTTGATTTGTTGTTTTTCTCCCAATTTTTCAAAATTAGCAAACCACATAATTTGGATAAATAAAGTTAACTCACTGTTTTCATGATTTCTTCATCAACGTCTCGTTCAGGTTCTGCCCAGTCCACCATGATTTGATGGCCCCACAGCTGGATTCGTCCGGGTATGAGTTTCCGTCTGGCCATGGCGGCAGCGCGGTGGTTCTCGTACTCGACGAAGGCGAACCCCCTGTTCTTGGTCTTGTCCGTGGCAGACGGGTAGACAATCACGTCCACTACGTACTCGGTGACTTTGGCCATCTCGGACAGAATTTCTTCCTTCTTCTTGTTTTTGGGGATTCCACCCACGAAGAGACGGCAGTTGTCCACGCTGGGGCAAACGCCCAGGTAGCGCCCTTTTCGGATTTCAAAGTTGTTAAGTTGTTTGACCGCTTTCTTGCCGTCCTCCCGAGTCGTGTACATGACGAAGGCGTAGCCGCGATTGTTGCCGGAAAAGTCCATCATCAGGCGAAGTTCGTAGATTTTTCCCACCTTCATGAAGGTGGGAACGAGTTCATCTTCGAAGAGATCACGGGGGATTTTACCCACGAACACCTCGCAGCCTCTGCAGGGAGGCGGACCCTCCCAGTCAGGGCACGGGCCGCCGTATTTTCGTTGACCATTTTCCTGCACGATGTTGTAACCGGTGCTCTCCATCAACGACAACAGGGCTGCCTCATTTCGAGCTCCGGCAATGCCCTCGGGAGTAGGCTTTTCGGGTGATTCCATGGTTGATTTTTGATTTAATTTCTACTATTTTTCAGATCACAAGTGGGGCTCCGGCTGGCAGAGGAATGATCTGAGAGGTAGAATCACTTCATATCTTGTTTGGTTGGATGATTAAGCCAGCCGGTTTCATCTCCCCGTGTCACATGTACGCGACGTTCTACCTTTGCCTGCCGTGTGCACGTTATCAGATTTTCCAAGATAACACAATGCGCGTGCAATATGTATCTATCGATTACGCAAAACCGAAGCATCGATAATAGAAAAGAGTTTCCGATCTGACGACTTTGGGTCTTGTTTCTAAATTAATCCTTTCATTACGCTCAAATTCTTATAAAAGTAGCCATCTCGAGTACAAATGGGTAGACTTAAGTCAAATTTATTGAGAAAGTCGGACGATGTGGCCAGGTTTTATTTAATTAAAAATCGATGATTGATCATTACCAATCATACAAATTTGTCCTCAGGCGTCACCATGCAGCATTGTGGTGATGATCGGCGCATGCGCTTTGTTTGAATGAGCGGCAATGTCGGCTGCTCGCAAAGTCAACATTGCAAGCAAATAAACTGGCAGAAAATCACCAACGTGTGCGAGGTTTTGGGCCTGGAAAAGTTCACACCGACCTTAAAAGTTGACAGAGAAAACTTTCTTGGCAAATTTTGAAACAAATCAGGCAATCATCACACACGTAGTTTGTTTTTATTGGGCAAAACGTTATGGCAAGTTGTGTGAGGTGCGCGCGCATCTCATGCAAGCCGAAGCCGCCCATTATGGAATCTTTTCATTTTAAACGACCGAATTTCGACTCTAATTTGCCAGCAAAATAACGGATAAAGTTGAGAGTTCAACAACGATACCGATTTTTAATTTGTTTGCTAGTAGAACAAAATTATTGGCCTTTAAGCGGCCTTGCACGTACGTCTGCTGTACCTGGCAAAGGGGCGGGGTCAGATAATTTAAACGATGTTGATTTAATAGTCAGATTAAAAACAAAAATGCAGAACTACATGTACGTACCAGTACAGTACAAAGTCTTTCTATCGATAACACAAATACACACTTGTTTTGAATTATTTTTCATTTATGTGACTTCCTATCAGTATCAGTTTTCATGCAGCTATGAGATTATGCTGTAAAAATTGCCCATTTCGGACCCCCCAGATGAGAAGTAAATCGTTTGCAAACGATCTAAATAATTTCATCTTCATGGATTATTTTCGGGCGGAAACATTTCATTGGATAGTTGCTACCAATTCAATCTTTACTGTACTTTGAGGAAGGTTTTCCCTGGGCCTTTAAGACTTTTATCGGCGTGGAAAATGGAAATGCGTGCGCGTTGCGCGTGCTACTTCCGGTACGCGCGACGCGAACCATTATTTCGGTTGGCGGGAATTTGTAAGCTTAGAACTGGCCGCTTTTTTAGGCATTGCACCTAATTCAAACTTCTACATGGATGTGTATATAAATCTCCAGCCTAGCACTTTGAAAAAAGTCTCTAAACTTAAAATTTGTGATTCCTTTTTGACCTCTTTTGTTTTGTTGCAAGAAATAGGGTCGTTCACACTTGCGGTTCTTAAACTTTTTGTTCCTGGGATAAACAACACAAAAGAACAGTAATCGCAATCATATCCGCCTCGAAACCCACAATTTGACCACTCGTCAAGCCATGTTTCTCCCGCGGGCGTGTTTTTTTTCACCGCGGCACTTTGTGATGTTTTACGCCGATTCCTCAAAAAAATAGAAACTAAAACACTTTTCGCGGCCATAACCATAAACGTGTTTGTGACGTCATCAATGGTTCAACCAATGATCTGCCTTGGCTCGGACGATCGAAAGTGCTGATTGGTTGAATCATTAATTACGTCACAAATATGTATAAGGTTATGGTCGCGAAAACAGGCCTCCGATGTTGTTGGTTGTTTTTTTGAAATAGCCCAAAATATCACGAAATCGCTTACTTGTGCGTGTGAATTGGGAGTTGGTGATTTTGGAAGATAGTTTGGCAACATTTCAGATATAAGGAATATTTTTAAACTGTCTGTGGTGGTTGTTTTCAAATTTCGGCAGGAAACATCGGAAGCACGGCCCTTTTTGAGGGAGCGACGCTTGCCAATTCCCACGCTACTCGTAATAAACAGCGGCAACATGAAACAATGTATTGAACACATTGTATCCATGTAATATGATTAGGTGGTTTCTTTCTGAGAAATTTAAAGGGTTTTTGGCAGATATTGGATTTGCGAGGATGTAAAGAGAACAGTTAAGTGTGACAAGTGGCCAAGAAAACATGCAAGGAAATATTGAGTCATTTGTAATTTAACAGTGATTCAAACCTTCTGTTATGTCTTTCAGAAGAAAAAACCAAACAAACAGTGAGACATTTAACTATATAGTAAAAAAGTAACTTGACTTGACTGATTTCATACCAATCTTTGATAGTTTGCTGGGTATTTTCTGAAAGGCGCAACAAGAAAATATTGATGTGCCTTTTATCTGGTTTTGCAAATGAACTTCATTTATTTATCACAAAATGCATTTAATTGAGAATGTCCTTTTTTGTCACAAAACAAATTCGTAGTTTGGGATCAATTTAATAGCTGTATTTGCACTAACAATACTTCAAGCAACACGGAGACAAATTTGAGTTCTTTTCAAATTATTTATTTCCAAATATCAATACCAAATCTTGAGCCATATTGTGACAAGAGTTTCCTCGATGCAACTAAATCAATTTCTGAGTAATTGCGATCCCCATTGCAAAATGATTCGAACCGGCCATTCAACACCGGCTAGCTCGGTGGTCGAGTGGTTAAGACGTCTTCCTTGTTTGCAGGAGGTCGTGCGTTCGAGTCCCATCCGAGGGAGCCATGAAGTTTTTAATGGTGTCTTGGGAAAGCACTGAGTACGATACAGTGTTAATAATTACGTAGGGTAAGGGAAAAACAAATCTTAATTAAGAGTTGGACAATTGGACCAAAATAGTAGGAAAAACAGATATTCCTCAACTTTGTGCACATATAATGATCCTGTTTTCACTAGTAAAATCGCTTCGTTCGACGATGATTCAACAATGATTTGACGAAGAATTTTCATGATGTGAACGCACGCCTCTTCATTCGACGATGAAGCAAATAGCTTCATTCGATGAAGAAATCGCTTCATTCAATGAAGCAAATTTGTAATGAGAACGCTCCCTTCGTTCGACGAAGCAATTTGGCAGGCCTGGTTGCACCAGCGCAATGTGTGTCAAGCGCCCAGCAAGCGTTGTTTTTGACGTGCCACTGGAAAACCGCACAGCGCGTCTAGATGCGTGACGCGCATGTACGACCTCCCACAGCTTTATTCGATCTTTGTTAGCGGTCGCTTATAATGTGTACGGTACCGCTCTTCATTGGATCTTTGTTCGATCTTCGTTAAGTGATATGTGACTGCACGCTTCATTAACTAACGATGATTAACTTCTTAATCGAGGCGATTTCTCCAGTGAGAACGGGGTCATAGTAATGATGCAATGGAGTCATTGTTCATGCACTAGAGCCTCACTGTTTTGCCAATATGGTGGTTCCGTGCCAGGAGCGAATAGGCAGTAAAGGACCGTCTAAAGTTGTCAACATTTTCACGGGGTGAGGGGATTCCAGGCGCGGATCCAGGGGTCGATTTCACAAAGATTTAAGACGCGTCGTAAGGACCAAATCCATTGCAACTCGCCGAACCCGTGGCAAACTTACAAAGGGTTCGGTGAGTTGCGATGGATTTGGTACTTACGACGCTTCGCACGTCTTTGTGAAATCGACCCCTGGTTCATTAAAATACAGGAATACAATGGATTTAGGGGGCGTACGCCCCCTAAATCAATTGTGTTTCTGTATTTTAATGTGGCTGGATCCGCCCCTGGATTCGAGGGCCGCGTAGGACTTACATGCACTGTAAAATGTTGACATTTCATGGTGGTGACAAAACAATGTTGGTAGGTAGTATTTCGGGGGGAGGGAGGGGGGTCTTGAAAAATACTTCGCTCTGTAGAACTGTGAAAATGTTGACAATTTTGGACGGCGCCTAAAGGGGGTAGCATGCCACAATATGTGCTGAGGGCCACCAAAGGGCGGGGGGTGCCTTAGGGGGACGTCAGGGGGCAGAGAGTTTGGCAACAGCAGCACTGCTCAGTCAAATGCCAGATGAAGGTTCTTTTCTTGATCTCGACGGACTATCTCACTCTGTTTGGAAACCTCATCAACCTTGCGCTGTAGCATGACTGCAAATTAAAAACACCTATTTTACTACATGTACCTTTAATTGAAGCACTAGCACATCAGAATCACTAGTATGTCAGAATCTGTTATGCGACACTTACGATTTAAGCAAGAAGTGCAACTAGACTTGATTTTTCATGACAATAAATACCAAATTAAAACAGCAAAATAAATCATTAATGTGACCAGGGGACAATTTCATGGCGCTGCTTAAGGGCTAGCTAAAAACATGTGCTTACTTTAACGCTATTTCACGGCCGCGGCGTGCTTAAGCATGGGCGTGCTTGGAAACGGGCATTGTTGCGTCACTAGTGCTTAGCAAATTTTGCCTCTGAAGCTAGCAAATGTTTGCCAGTGCTTAAGGTTACTGTCTCCATGAAATAGTTGGAGCCTCCGTTAACACAAAATCGGCTGCTAAACAACTCCATGAAATTGGCCCCTGTTCAATAGCACCGAAGTCACCCAGAAATTTTCATTATAAACTGTCTGAAGACAATCTAATTACTTGCATTTACTCGCCAGTTTAGTTCTTAAGGACCCAAGTCTTTCTCTTTCTCAAATCTCGAGCTTGAATTTAAAGCAAGGTTTGGAAAATATTGCCAAAATGATAACATGAAATGCAAATTCAAGCATACAGAGGCCTCTAAAATGGTTTTAACTAGTCAAAAAGTAAATTTTGTTTACAGTAAAATTTCACAATATCTTACCTGTATTTTGGTCAATCCACTGCAGCGAATCCATGTGAGCATTCAGAATCTTGCCAATTTGTGTAATCTATTCCAAAAACAAAAAAAATTAATTATTTTTGGTAATAAAACCAAGGAATTATCAAAAATGCCCATGGTACGTAGCTCGTAAGCCTGAAGAAACCTGTAAAGAGAAGACAGTGAAGAAATGCTCAGTTTAAGAGCTGGGAGGAAAACCCCTACAGGATTCTGTATAGGGGAAAAACCAGAGAACTCAATCCACATACTGACCCGGACGGGATTCGAACCAGAGCCACAGAGGTGGAAGGCGAGGAAAGTACTTGGCCTTAAATTAAGGCGAGGTTAGGCTCACAATATAACATACAATCTTAAAGATAGTATACATGATTGGTAAACTGTTACAAATATCCCCCTGTGTGATTGAAGATATTCATGATAAAAACCAACCTGAGCAAAAACCAGCTCCGTACGTCATCTAACTTTTGAGAAAACAATCAAAAAGAGGTTTACAGTCATTTCGCCACAAAACCACTTCGCCCTGAACCACGGCCTGTGCACGAAGTGGTTTTGGCATGTTTGGGGTGAAGTGGCCTTTGGGCGAGGTAGTGTTTGGACGAAGTGGTTTGGGGGCGAAATGGCACGTGGGCGAAGTGGTTCAGGACGAAGTGGTCCAGGGCGAAATGGTTTTAAGGCGTATTGAACTTACGTCTCGTGAGACGAAAAATAATTGTTTTGTTCATTTCTCAAAGTTTTCTGCCATCATCATGTTTATATCGTGCAAGTTATTTGTAAATCTGTGAACATTTCCGATTCTTCGAGATACCAATCATGTGTACTGCCTTTAATACACTTAACAACAACAAAATAAATTTGCAAACTTGGTTTTGAGCTAATGTTTGTAGTTTATAACCAAATGTCTGAATGTCCTACTTACGGGATCGCTGGTGTCTTGTGGGGCATTGGCCGTATTCAGATGCTCGATAATTTCCCTTAGGTCTTGTACCATTCTCTTCAGTTGACCATCAATGTTCTCCGCCAAAACGTACCTACGACATTATTGAAATGTAAATGGTAAAACTGATCAAAAACTGGGCTTGAAATTTTCACATACCTAAACAAATGCATTGTATTTGGTATGGTGGCTAAGGCCAAACAAAATAAATGGTGTGTTTACGGTAACCCGACCTACCTGGAATTTTTGAGGCCAAATTACCAACCTCAAACTTTTTATTGCCAATTTTCAAGTTGATCATTTTAAATGAGCACTATTTGCAATAATTTCCAACGAACATATCATTTTCTACACTTGTACATGAACATGGTTAATAGTGTTAATAGTGAGTTTCAAACATTGCAAAACAACACGCAAATGCATAAACTGAAATGTAAAAGAAAATTATTTTCCTACCTACCTGGATTTTTTTTAGGCCGTTACCGTAAACGCATCATTTATTTTGTTTGGCCTAATCAATATGGAAATTAGATAACCAAACGTGGGATGAGAGATAAATAATATGGTCATCATCGGGATTCGAACCCGAGCCCGAGACCGAACCCGAGACCTCTGACACACCGAAGTTTGACTCGACTTGGGACTTAAAGGCGGTTTGACTCGACTTGGGACTCAAAGGCGGTTTGACTTGACTTGAGACTCGAAAGCAGTTTGACTTGACTTGGGACTCGAGCAGTGGGAACTTAAACACTGCAAAACATTATAATCCATTTTAAAAAAAAGAAAGACCAAACTTACGTCCTTTCTCTTTCCAAGTCAGCATGATGCGAGTAGACAGATCCTTGTTGTTGGTTGCGGATTGTTTCCTCCAGTGGGGTCAACATGTCCTCCAACTCGCGCTGTTGGGCAACGATGAAATCAAGCTCGTGTTCCAATCTGTGTAAAGGTCAAATGTTAAGGGTCAAAAGGTGAAATGTTCATAGTTCCATCTGGAACACAAGGTTTGCTCATTATTAATTTGGGCTGTACTTTATGATGCCATAGGTGAAGAGAATTTTCTTTAAAGGCCTGTCCGCAGTGGACGTTTTTGGAGAAAACTTACCGAGACGATGGGTACTTTTCCCATTTTAAGTCCAATGCGGACAGCCTAGGATGTTTTCCTTTCAGTAACTTTTCCCCGAGTCCAGCGGTTACTTTTCCTGGCCAACTGCTGCCCAGGAAAATTGACCAGGGAACTTTTCCTGAGACAATAAGTCCAATGCGGACACAGCGCGTCGGTAAAAGCGCTCTGGAAGCGTACGTCCGGTCTGTGAAGGTCAAACTGCGAAGGGACACTGCGCATGCTCTCCCACGGTCTCGGTAAAATTTTCCTGTGTCAAAAAAGTCTAAATGCGGACAACAGTAAAATTTAGCAATTTTTCATTTTACCATCGTCTCGGTAAAACCTCCCGAAAAACAAGTCCAATGCGGACACGGCTTAAGTGTCTGAAACGTACCTTTGTTGGTCCATTTTCACTTTCTCAAGATCTGTATGCAGCGTTGTAATCTAGGAGATCAAGAAAAATAAAAAAAGACACCATTAAATTTGGCCTTGAGCCCACATTTCACATAATGTTTGTAATAATAATAATAATAGCCAGTTCTTATATAGCGCATTTCAGATCCGACGGATCTCTCAATGCGCTTTCTGCATTATTACCCCTGGTCATTGGGCTCAGTAATATCAATTCCTTAATCCTTCTCAGCTCCCTGGGGAGTTTATGTGTGCTGCACATTACAATGGGGTTGTGAAACTTCATTTCACAGCCCGTTGGCTGAATTGCATGAAGCTTACAAGTGTGGTCCACCTAAACATTGAGATACATCAGTGGGTGGCACCATTGGCAGCTGACGGCCAGAGACACCAGGGGAATCCCCTTACTCTTCATGAAAGAGTGCTCTGGGATCTTTTAAGTGCAGTATAAAACACACTGGACCAACTGCTTTACATCCCTTCCAAAGGATGGAGCAGGTGTGTTTAAGTGCCTTGCTCAAGGGTACAGGTACCATGGACGGGTATCGAACCCGCAACCCAACGTTTTCGTCCGAGTGTTGCAAGTCAATGACCAAAACAATCGGCAATAGTACCCCATTACAGCAACTATACGTACAACCAAAGAAACACAAAATTTTCCCCACTTTTTGATTAAAAAAAAGTCAACTTTCAGCAAACAAAAAGCTTTATGCAGTCAAGCATAATGAAGCGGTTATGAGAATATTTCGATCAACTTAATTGATCACGTTCACAGATGCCATCTTCGTAGGAAAAATGCTACTGCGTATTAAGCGGCATAAAGTACGCGCACGCGCACGCTGGAACATGTTCCAAACACGCACGCGTGTTGCTCGAAATTTGTTCGAAATACGGCGCAACCGATGCGCGTCACAAAAAAATACGCTCAAAATCATGATGCACGTTGTAGGAAGTGACGTCATTTGAACGTGATCAACTTTAATGCAAAAGAAAATTTCAAAATTCTCGCTATTAAATACTCACAGTTTCTCCATTTTGGATAAGTATTCGGTCCCATGCATTGACTTGAGTAGCTTGAGTCAGGAATATCTTTTCCTGATCTTCCAACTGGACTGTCCATTTGTTGATTGCTTGTTCCAGCTGGTGGTAGCTTAGCGTGGGGCTTTGGGAAGCTGTCTCGGTGGTAGAGGTGGGGGCTGTTGCAGCAGTCCTGTATGATCATTGTTTGCAAAGGGCACTTGCATTAGAAATTCAAAAGGGAAAACTGCAAAATGGCAGCAAGACCAAGACCAGGGCCAATGGAGGCAATGCATAGTTCCGACCTGTCAATCAACCGAACCCGCCGACCAATCACAACAGAGCTAGCAGACATCACCCACACAGGTCAAAGAAAGTGCACTGTCTCACAATTAACAACATCACGCGATGTTCTGCCCCATACAATTTGTACAGTGTGGTATGCGATGATCCGGGTGAATTTTTGGTTTCAAGGCCGGTCGTTTCGTTGCGTGTTCAAAGGTACGAAAGAACATATGTCATGATATGTTATCCCTGTATTACTGGCCCTTTACTCGGTGTGTTCTAAGATAACTGTCGACCCTGAAACATGAATACCTTTGAGTTTTCCCATTGCTTTGTGCGTTGTGTGTCGCCATTTTGACGATAGCGTGTGAGCCATAGCAACAATATCCAAGGGGGCGGGGCTAACTAGGCAAACTCGGAACTATGCATTGCCTTCTGGTCTCCCTGGAATCCAAACGTCTATGGGAAGACTGCAAAAAGGCAGCAAGGCCAAGAAAAGGGGTATTTTTAAATCTAAAATTTCAAAGGGGCATTTTAAAAATGAGATTTTTTTTCTGGTCTAAATTTCCTTTTGTTACTTACTGTGCTTTTGAAGCTCCTATTCCGCCCAATCCTCCTGCCAAAAATAAAAAGAAAAAAAGAAAACGAAAAGATATTTATTAACTCTAAATACAGCAAATTCAAGTATTACAGCATTGATTAAACAGGCAATGCAATACAATATTTTTAACAGCAAAATAAGACATGAAAAAATGTTTGTAAAATCCAAACCAAGAAAGTTCCATGATAACCACTTTTACAACAAATTTCCAGTTAGCAAATTTTATCTTCGCTTTGCATTTAAATGATAAAAAATGCTTACCCAATAAATGGCCACTTGTGGTTGTTGCAGTGCTCGTTATTGGAATACCTAAAAAGACAACAAATTGTGAAATTTAAGTAATCTGGGACAAATTTTAATGGGGTTAAAACCTGAGGGAGTATACCACTGTGCCTCATAGCTCAGCTGGTAGAGCATCTGCTCAGTGTGTCAGAGGTCTTGGGGAAAACCTGGGGGAGTATACCACTGTGCCTCATAGCTCAGCTGGTAGAGCATCTGCCCAGTGTGTCAGAGATCTCGGGGAAACATGAGGGAGTATACCACTGTGCCTTATAGCTCAGCTGGTAGAGCATCTGCCCAGTGTGTCAGAGGTCTTGGGGAAAACCTGAGTGAGTATACCATTGTGCCTTATAACTCAGCTGGTAGAGCATCTGCTTGGTGTGTCAGCGGTCTAGGGGAAACCTGGGGGAGTATACCACTGTGTCTCATAGCTCAGATGGTACAACATCTGCCCGGTGTGTCAGAGGTCTTAGAAAACCTGAGGGAGTATACCACTGTGCCTTATAGCTCAGCTGGTAGAGCATCTGCCCAGTGTGTCAGAGATCTTGGGGGAAACCTGGGGGAGTATACTACTGTGCCTCATAGCTCAGTACAGCATCTGCCCGGTGTGTCAGAGGTCTTAGAAAACCTGAGGGAGTATACCACTGTGCCTGATAGCTCAGCTGGTAGAGCATCTGCCCAGTGTGTCAGAGGTCTTGGGGAAACCTGGGGGAGTATACCACTGTGTCTTATAGCTCAGCTGGTAGAGCATCTGCCCGGTGAGTTACAGGTCTCGGGTTCGAATCCCGACAAGGCCCATACTTACTGAGTGAGAGACCAGCCGAGGCAGGACCACTGGCAGATGGTGTCGACTTGGTGGTCGCATTCAAACTAAATCCTCCTCCTATATGATTTAAAAAGAGAAACGTAATCTATAACGGACCGAAAGATCGAGAAGGATGAGAGTTGTAACACTTTATCAGTCTTTAACGTGTAGGAACAACTCTTGTGGCGAGGCTAACTGCACCAGCCTCTGTAAGAGCTGCTGAGGCAGGGTGTGCCACTCTGCCTGAAGTGCCTCCCTGAAAACCTGCACTTCTAGGGCTGTTTGGGAAACGCACAGCCTCAGAGGTCAGCTCAATGCATTAATCAGGATAAAAAACAAAATTGGTTTTTAGAGAGCCCTTCACTGCAGAATTCTCCCAGAAACAGGAAATGTCACATTCCATTGCTGCAGGAATCACTTTGTTCAAACAGGTCCATTTGGACCTGGAGGAAATCACTGAAGCAGAACAGTCTTGAAAGTGATTCCAAAGTGACTGGTCGATCAGGGCCTTGTTATCCACAAGTTCATTTTATATAACGCCCAAGTAGATCCCTGTCATTTGATTGGATGATAGCAGGTCACATGGCATTAAATGCTACGTCACCAACCGTGCATTTTTGTTCCATACGATTTATTCCATTGCACGGCGTGCGCACTGCATGCATTTTTACTGCAAGCGCGTTTGAGTGTTCGTGTACGCGTGTGGCATTGAATCAGACGCGTTTGTGTAAGACGCACGTGTGGTAGATGTGGTAGATGAGTCGGACTCAGTCATTGTGATGCGAGGGATGTCAGGGACTCCGGTCTTAAGTATTTTTTTATATTCTTCAGCTGTGAGATGTTCTCCAATCAAATGACAATGATCTCTTTGGGCGTTATATAAAACAAATAATGAATGTTTTTCATTCGTTCAATGGAACAAATATTTTTATTCGTTGAAAAATTGAATTTTTCCATTCAACTCGGTTTCGCCTCGTTGAATGGAACAATCCATCCTTCAACTCATGAAAATAATCGAACCATTGAACTCATAAACATTCATTATTTGTATAGTATTTGACAAACTTCTGTTCCGATAAAGAATTTATATTTTGTTTTTTAAATATTTATTTGGGCGAGTACATCAATTACGCCAAAATCGTAAATACTTGCATATCTCTACCATGGGAACCCCGATTCAAAGTGCGTAGCAGACACTCACCTATAGAGGGCGCTGTTGTCGCCGCTGCTGTCGTGGCCTGTGGTTGGGTTTTAGCCGCTCCAGTCCCTAAAATCCCAGACCCTCCCAGTGTAGCTTGCGTAGTGGTCGGTTTAGCCCCATACGCATTTATGCCTTGGGTTGTGGGCTGCACGGTACCGCTTGTCGTGGTACCAGCTGATTGTGGTTGTGCCCCGAAACCGAGGGACTTGGACGCCCCTAAGCTTCCGAGGTTGAGCCCGCCACTTGTAGCAGATGTGGTAGGTGCTCCTCCACCTTAGGAAATTAAAACAAATGTTAATTTTAGTGATGGTTAGGTTTTTATTTTAACCATGATCAGGGGCCAATTTCATGGCGCTCCTAAGCACAAAAGTTTGCTTAGCACAAATATTTTGCTTAGCACAAAAGTTTGCTTAGCACATAATTTCTTTGTTTTGTAAAATATGGGTTCCCAGCCAAAATTGTATGCCAAAACTGTGCTCTTAGCAAAAATAGCAGAATATTAGTAAATAAGACATCAAATATGACTTTGGCTGGCAACCCATTTTTGCAATATAAAGCAAAGAAATTATGTGCTAAGACTGAACATTTTTCAACTGTTGTCATAGGTTTTGTACACGGGGCCTTTGGTGATGGCCGACTTGTAAATTCTTTCCCAACACTTTGTTGCAGGCGTCTATTGGAATTTTACTCTAATGAGCCAAGCATGAAAAAATAAAAATAAAAGCTTGTGTCAATATTTTGGACAGAATGTCTAGCTGATACAATATAGAACTGATATTCAATTCTATCAAATCTTGGGATGAGAGAAAAATCGTTAAGGGCCTTATCGGGATTTGAACCCGAGGCCTCTGACTCACGGGCAGATGCTCTACCAGCTAAGCCATAAGGCACAGTTGGAATACTCTCTCAGGTTTTCCCCAAGACTTCTGACTCACCAGGCAGATGCTCTACCAGCTGAGCTATAAGGCACAGTTGGAATACTCTCTCAGGTTTTCCCCAAGACCTCTGACTCACCAGGCAGATGCTCTACCAGCTGAGCTATAAGGCACAGTTGGTATACTCCCTCAGGTTTTCCCTATGGACCTTATTTTTCTCTCGGTGTTGCATGGTAGCGCAACTGGGCAAAGTAACGAATGCAACATCTGGTATGGTGCCTCATCACCATTGAAATGAAACAACCAAACTTGTGATGAGAGAAAAACCATGAGGGCCTTATCGGGATTCGAACCCAAGACCTCTGACACACCAGGCAGATGCTCTACCAGCTGAGCTACAAGGCACAGTTGGTATACTCCCTCAGGTTTTCCCTATGAACCCAATTTATTTTCTCAGTGTTGCATGGTAGCGCAAAATGGGCAAAGTAACAAACGTATCATTAAATTTTATGACAAATTTAAACAAATTTCTCACCGAGACCGAAACCACCAGTCCCGCCACCAAGACTGAAACCACCGGTACCCGCTGTTGTAGCCGGTGTCCCTCCCAGGGTGGGTGTAGCAGATGCTGCTGTACCAGTAGCCATTGATCCAAACGAATGGCCACCACTTGGAGCAGTAGTACCAGCCGATGTCCCACCTAGCATAAAACCACTGGTACCCGAGGTCGCAACTGGTGCCCCTCCAAGGCTAAAACCACTGTTGGCTGCAGCTGTAGTTGCTGTACCTCCCAAGCCGAAACCACTGGTGCCCGAGGTGGTAGTTGGTGCCCCGCCAAACGTGAAACCACCAGTTGTACCAGTAGAAGTTGGTGCCCCGCCAAGAGTAAAACCACTGGTACCCGTCGGGGGCGCTGACATCCCTCCGAGGCTCGGCGCAGCCGCTGATGATATGGCTGGAGTAGCACCAAATGAAAAATTTGAACCTGTATCAAATACGAAGGGGAAAAATTAGAGAAATTTGGGGTTATGGGGGTGGAAATCATGCTTTATGAGTAAAGAGATAAAGACTGAATTGTACATGTAGTGTTACTACCCTTTTTGCAATAGACCGTATCGAATAGCCGCCATTTCGTGGGGCACCTTTTGTTACTTAAACCTTCAACAATGGAAGCACAATATGTGCAACCATGCATGTCCTTTAAGGAACAGAGAAACTGCCCCACGAAATGCCGGCTATTCGATACAGTCTAGAGACTTCTTTTAGTGATCTTTTACAAGGCATTCGGGAAACTCCGTTATTAGCAATGCACGCTGCTGACCATGTGGGCGGTACCAAAAACATGCGCACTGCCGGCCACGTGCATGTTGGTTAATTTCATAGTCTGTTTGGCACAGAAATTTCTTTGCTTTATTTTGCAAAACTGGGTTGCCAGCCAAAATCGTATGTGATTGTGTATTTACTGATATTTTGCTCCTGTTCCTAAAAATACAATTTGACATACAATTTTAGCTAGTAACCCATTTTACAGAGCAAAGTAATTCTGTGTTAAACCTATTTTTGTGCTAAACAGCGCCATGAAATTGGCCCCAGATGGTGGCACCAACTGCTCCCGACCACCGCGTCGTCAGGAAAAGTAAGAGACATGCACAGTTGCGTACTTATCACAAAAATGGCCAATACACTGTTGAATAATGTTTTACATTTAACTCTTTAACTGCCCAAGTCGTATATGTACGATCTATCGTATGTACTCTGAAAGTGTTATCATACGATCTCGATTGTATCATATTTTTCTTTTAACGCGCATGTACGACTTCAATTTCAAAATATTACAACAAAAAAATCAAATTACACCAAAAAAAGCTGAGCATTTTAGGGTTTAATTTTAACAACAATGAGCAGTTAAAGAGTTAAGTTACGTTTTGAATTTTCAAGCCTCTAAACTGAATTAAAATTTTTATTTTCATCACATTTCCGCGATTAATTTTGTGGTAGATCAAGCTTCTTTTTTTTGGCAGTTTTCCATTTTTTAACAACCATGGTGCACCAAGGATCCCAAAACGCTTCTGAGTGAAATAGTTCGAGTGAGATTGTTTGAGTGCTCGAAAGATAAAAGCAGCCCAAACAATGACAATGACGTGCTACAACTTGACTTACCAACTGGCTTCACACCAGCGCTGAGAGTAAACCCACTAGCAGGAGCAGCGCTGGTCGTTGTTGGTTGAGCACCAAAGCCGGGAAAACCACCTGCTGATGGCCCAGTAGTTAAGGGTGCTGATGATGGGGGTGGAGCAGCACTGGCCATTGTTGGTTGAGCACCAAAGCCGGGAAAACCACCTGCTGATGGCCCAGTAGTAAAGGGTGCTGATGATGGAGCAGGAGCAGCGCTGGCCGTTGTTGGTTGAGCACCAAAGCCGGGAAAACCACCTGCTGATGGCCCAGTAGTTAAGGGTGCTGATGATGGAGCTGGACAGAAGGTACAAATCATTTTATAAAAACAAATTAATATTAGGCAAAATAAAAGAAAAATGCAAATTCAGTTAATATTGCTGCATCCTGGAAAATTACCTATCTTGGCAGGGCAGGAAGTTCGTCACTAAAAGGGCACTGCCATTTGTGTTTTTGGAGGAGTCTTTTGGAGTTTAAAAAGAGCACTTCCATTGGAAAATGGAAAGGTCTATGGGAGGATTGCAAAAGGGCAACAAGGCCAAGACCAGGGGCAACAGAGGCAATGGCCTCCATTAATTTCCAGCCCTGTCGTGGGACTTCTATCACAGATAAAAACCCTCCTGGATTGTCAATTAACAACCTCAGAGATTTCTAGATGTATCTGAAGTCGAGAGGTCGGTCTGAAGTCGGGAGGTTTCTTCTCCAATATACGGGAAGTTGGCAGCTATGCATCACAAGTCCCTGCAAGACCTTAAAAGTAAGGGTATTTTTTTTGTATACATTGAACAAAGATTTTAAGGAAATTACCTCCTGGAATCAACACATAATGTAATTTTAAGATATACTTCCCACTTGCACTTTTGTCGCAAATGTTGCTTTTCTGTAGAAAAATCACGTTTTAGTCTTCAAAAATTGCCTTCAGTTAGTGCACAAGATAACCATTTACGCGCGCGCGCAGCGCCCTCTGTTGTCGCGCTTACGCACAGACCACTCGCCACGTCATTTTGTGCATTACTTTATGCAGTAATTTTATCATTTATTTATCTCAGAAATGCAACAGGTGCGACGGAAGTGTCAGTGGGAAGTATATCTTAGAATTGAATAAGCTATCGATTCCAATATATAAATTCACCCAAATCCGTGTTCAATGTATATGAAAAAAAATCCAAAGTAAATCCTCACAAATACAAGAATATAACACTGATAAATGAAATACAAACCTCCGAACGAGAATCCGCCGCTGGCACTACCACCAGCCCCGATCGAGCTCCCAGACCCAAACGTGAACCCACCAGTTCCCGCAGCTGAGCCCGATGTCGCACCACCTCCACTCGTCGCATTAGTCGCTGGCTTTGCCGCTCCGAACGAGAAACGATTCGTGCCACCGCCAGATAGAGACGCACCGAATGTGAAGCCGCCAGCACCTGGGTTTGCCATCTTGAGCTCGATTGAAAATCACTTCTTAGTAGAGGGTGAGCTGCCTCAAATTTAAGAAAGAGAATTCAATAATTGATAATGAGCTATGCAAAGGCATATTTATCAAGTCTCCGCGTCAACCAAGTCAAATTTTAAACCCAGGTCAAGTTGTCCCCTCATCAGTGTCCCCCCGGTGTCTCTGGCCATTACTAATTCATCATGGGTTTCCTCACGCTTGCCGCGCGAACGACAGTGCAATGGGCACTTTTAAGGAATCCTTGGTTTCAGTACCAGAAAGAAATAATAATAAAAATAATCAGACAAAGTAGAAGGAATTGAGATGTTGACCATGACATCAGAACTTGTGTACAAAACATTTGTTTTCTTACACGAAAATCATTAATTTTTCCCACTATAAATGACTACTAAATTTAAATCTGCACTTACTGATGTTTGATAAGTTGTTTTAAAGACATTTTTTAATGATCAACTTGTTAATTAAACTTGCAAGACCTGTGACTTACTTGGTTTAAATACATGACCAGGTCTCAGTGGTTAGTTGATAATTTGTATACTAACTGGCGAGACCCGTTAGTTACTTGATTTAAATACATGACGAGGAGCCAAGCGCTGCTCAAGCATCAAGCTGAAAGAGTGTGCAGACGAGTTAAGCGCTATTTCATGGCTGCATCGTGCTTGCATGTGCGCGCTTGGAGACAGCTATTGTTGCGTCACTATCTTAAGCAAAGTTTGGCCCCGTCATTAAGGCCCGTTTTTAGTTGCTTACCGTTAACGATGCGTATGAAATAGCAGAAGCTCGGTTAACGGGAAATTTAATTGGCCCCAGGCTAGGCAGGCCCCTACCCCTAGAACTATGGGGGAGATACTCTCCCCCATAGGTAATGTTGTTTTTTTCCAATATGGCGGCGCCTGAACTTTAAGATCGGACCGATACGGTTTCGGCTAGCGCAATAATCCGCTGCCCAATCGCCACCAAACTCCGTCTGATAGTTCTTGAGACACTCACCTTGCGTGTATCTACGGAATTTCGGTACCATTTGTCCACTAAATTCTCCAAAAATAATGTTGGGAAATGAACGGGAACATGTGCGATGCATCCACATCACATGCATGATCAATGCATTCGGTAAAAGCCGGATTTTCCGGAACTCCCGGAGTTGCCGGAACTGCTGGGATTTATTTTTGTCCCAGTAGTTCCTGCAACTCCGGGAGTTCCGGAAAATCCGGCTTTTACCGAATGCATCGATCATGCATGTGGATGCATCGCACATGTTCCCGTTCATTTCCCAACATTATTTTCGGAGAATTTAGTGGACAAATGGTACCGAAATTCCGTAGATACACGCAAGGTGAGTGTCTCAAGAACTATCAGACGGAGTTTGGTGGCGATTGGGCAGCGGATTATTTAGTCAGTCAGCTTTCCTTTCATACAGTGGATTGTTGTCATTTTGCCTCCAAATTAGAATCACACCCACAAATTTCAAGCTGGTTGTGTCCTGTAGTGGTTTTAGATATTCTCGATTAGAAAACAAATAAAAAGCACAACTTACATTGCCGTTTTTCAATCAAAAACGTATATTTCCGACACTCTTTCACGAATAAATATCTCCTTACGATGTTGCCATGCTGCTATGAGGTTGGCTTGGGCGCGCTCCAGCATTTTCGGAGTCGACTCCGCGTATCCGATTCCAAAAAAGAATCCCAATTCCATTCGAAATCGATTCCATTTTTCGTATGAAAACATACGTGTACATTGCGATTTCTTATTGTGTCAAGGACAACCCATTCTAATCGATTCCAGTGTGGAGTCGCCCAAGCTAGCGTAGAATGGAGCCCAAAGCTTAACGTGGTTTTTCTTTTGAACGTACAGTTGGTGTGACTCTACGGAGGCCCAAGGAGAACGTCCGGGAGGCCCATGGTGGCGCTCTCATGTCACGCGCATTTATACAGCGCGGCACGTAACCGTTTAGTTTCGTTAGACGTTCTCTTTGGGCGTCCGTCAATGCACAACTACACGTTAGTAAAAATGATATCTTGATAAGGAGTTGACAACAGATTTCTTCGTCGAAGATTGTCGGAAATAGACGTTTTTGATTCAATAACGGCAATGTAAGTAGTGCTTTTTATTTGTCTTCTGATCAAGAATATATAAAACCACTACAGGAAACAACTAGCTGGAAATAGTTGGGTGTGATTCTAATTTCGAGGCAAAATGACAACAATCCACTGTATGAAAGTGGTACCTTCTGTCCCTACGGGAACCCGTAGGGACAGAATCATTCTGTCTACGGATTATTGCACTAGCCGAAACCGTATCGGTCCGATCTTAAAGTTCAGGCGCCGCCATATTGGAAAAAAACAACATTACCTATGGGGGAGAGTATCTCCCCCATAGTTCTAGGGGTAGGCAGGCCCCCAGGTCTCGGTGGTTAATTAACAATTTGTACAAACCTGCGAGACCTGTTACTTGATTTAAATGGGCCAGGTGCCAGTAGACTTTAGTCTTTATTTAATCATGGAGAAAGAAAAACAACTTAAAATCAAGCTAGGGGCCTATTCTGAAATTTATCTGTAAAAATGTTGAAACAAGCATTATTTTCACATTAGAAACGAAAACTTGAAATCTTCCTTGCTAGCTGCATTTTTTACCTTTTATTCGCACTTAATGATGGTTTATAAGATACAGAATTCTACTCCAGGATTGTTTTGTGGATGCAAAATTAACATTAATGTCGTTTTTACCTGACTTTTACCCGTGTTACTTCATTCATACATAGGCCTACGGCTACACACTTGCATATGAGCGAGATTTGCAAGGCGGCAATATAGCGCCCTCAATGGATCCTGTGATGTACCATAGAAAGAAGGGGTGGGCGGGGCTTAATCGCCCCCTACGACCTTCAAAGAAAGTTTTGTTGTCATAGATGAATAGATGTAGAACAGCGAAACTATTAATAAAAATTCACACAAATGATGTAACTCAAATTTCTTTTAAGAAATTAGGAACACAAAACAATAATTTTTACTTTTACACATTTTTTTTTATTTGGCCACAATATGATTAAGACTTCCACAAAAAATAAAGAAATGACTTAAGAAATAGGCTACAAAGATTTTACAAAATAACATCTTAAAAATTATATATTTGTTTTTGCAAAAGAAATTGCTTTCTTTGGAAGAAGGGAACACCTTGATCTTCTTTAAAGACCAATTTCTAAATAATGTCAAAATTTCTCTTGAAAAATTAATAAACTATTAAGTCAGAAAGTTCAGAATATGGTCTCAGTATTTTAGGCAAATCTGTAAGACATACATATTCACACTCAAGGCCAATTTTAGCCAATACGATCATTTATTATTATTAGGCCTACTTCTTTCTGGTACTTAAACCAAGGATTCCTCAATAGTGCTCATTGCACTGTCGCTCGCAAGCGTGAGGAAACCCATGAGGAGAATTAGAAACGGCCAGAGACACCGGGGAATCCCCTTGCTCTTCACGAAAGAATGCTCTGGGATCTTTAAAGTGCGTTACCATTACCTAACACACTGGACCAACGGCTTTACATCCTTCCGAAGGATGGAGCAAGTGTGGTTAAGTGCCTTGCTTAAGGGCACAGGTACTCCAGCTGGGTATCGAAGAACCCGCAACCCCAAGTTTTCACCCGAGTATTGCGAGTCTGTGACCCAAACCACTCGGCCACGATACCCCATTATTAGGATTGTACACTATAGACCGTATTGAATAGCCGCCATGAGGACATGCATAGTTGCACATTTTACTTACATTGTTCAACAATTAAATGTCAAAAGTTGCCATTCGATACAGTCTATTTTGGGGAAAAATTTATTGTACACTTTAAAATAATTAAAATCTAAAGAGGATAAGAGGTTTTGAGTTCAACAAGGTTTTGGAGTTTATCCAAGTTTGCAAACCCTCCGGGATCGCAATGACCACAGTATGGGTTGCCGAAAACTCACACAAGGGCGAGTACTGTACCACCTCCTTTCATGTTTGACTTAGGGGCCGCCTAAAGTTGACAACATTCTCACAGTTCTAGAGAGTAGCATTTTTAAAGACCCTCTCCCTCCCCCGAAATACTACTTATCAACATTTTTGTGTCACTCCCATGAAATGTCAACATTTTACAGTGCATGTAAAGTCGTACGCGGCCCTCGACACCCCCTCCCTCCTTCCAACAATCTGTCCGCCAGGCGAGGGCATTATCAGTGCCCAGGACCCCTAGCGGGCTTTAAACGTGTGTTTAAGATTGGCCAAACCTACTTTTAACCCCTAATTAAAGGTCCGTCGGCCAAACCTACTTTTAATCCCATTCATAAATACCTTTTCGTGTAAATCGGTAAAATTCACAAAAATTTGCTGGTCGTTTTGCCATAATTTGCATTCACTTTCCTATGCCTACAGTCTAGTGTCAACATGGCGTTCGTACAACTGCGAGCTGTGCGTGATGTTGTTTTTGTTCGATCGCGCGCGTTACGAGTAACGCAGGCGCGTTGCTCGCGCACGCTCACGGCTGGATACAAGTGCACAATTTGCTTTCAGGCGGGTGCAGTTTCTTTGTGCATGTGCGTGTTCCATATACGCGCTGACTACGACACAAACGCGGGACAGCCAGCCGGGCATTTTCACTATTCTTTATCGCTAATTTAAGACTGCCCATGTGACGTGCTTTCAGCCAATAGGGATGCGTAAACTGTCCAAGGTATTTATGAATGAGATTTTACTGTAAGAAATATCAACACATGGAATAAGCCATTAATAGTGTTCTCTACGACTGTTCGAGCTGTCGAAGCTCAGGAAGTGGGCTGGACTACGTGTCCATGTGTGAGGCAAAGCCATGCTGCAGAATGCTGAACAATGAACTGCCTAGCTCCTCGTCCTGTGGAATAAAAAAAAAAAATCAGCCTTTAGTTTCTGTTATTGGACAGTCTTAGGTGGTTGTGACTGACTTGCGTCGGACTTGTGACCAGGGTTGTGGACAAGTCCATCACAAGCCTTCACAAGTCCACTACAAGTCCCTGGGTCTTAATTCAAGTCACAAGCTATTTAAATGAAGGCATTCTTTTATGCTTGTTCATCCGTGTTACTGGACTTGTGACGGACTTGTGCAAGACTTGTCACGGACTTGTGATTTTTAATCGGCTAGGCTCTGGACTTTTGATAGACTTGTGACGGACCTTTCACAGATTGGTTACTAGTCCTTCCTCACCTGATATGGCCAAGACACGAGTAAGTCCAACGATTCTTCGCTCTCTCCAGAAACCTGAAAAATTAAATAAATATAAATATATCATAAAATATGAAAAATAATCGTAGCTTTTATTACAAGGGAAAATATTTCCAATAGACGCATTCGTGGCAAGTTAAAAGCATAGATGAATTCAATTTGGAACAGACAGCTGGGGCATACTGTGACCGAGTGGTCTAATTTCCAATTCTGCCGTTGTTCATTTGTTCATTCTCACCTTGACTAGTACTGAACCTACGAGAATCGATCCGTCTGACATCAATTGGACACTTTGGTTTGGAAACCTCCTGCAGAAAAACAGAATACGACAGAAAACAGTCAGTCAAAAGCAAAATCTGTACGATATCTGTGAACCATAAATGTAATTTGTGATTACTTTTACTCTAAATATTGACAAACATGTGCATTCAGTAGGTGTACTTTACTGGATCGAGTCCATCACAAATCCAGAGCCGATAAAATCACAAGTCCGTGACAAGTCCCGTACAAGTTTATCACAAGTCCAGTAAAAGGTCCAGTAACAAGAAGCAAAGGATGAACAGCACAAAAGAATGCCTTTGTTGCAGTTCATTTGAATAGTTTGGATCGAGTCCATCACAAATCCAGAGCCGATAAAATCACAAGTCCGTGACAAGTCCCGTACAAGTTTATCACAAGTCCAGTAAAAGGTCCAGTAACAAGAAGCAAAGGATGAACAGCACAAAAGAATGCCTTTGTTGCAGTTCATTTGAATAGTTTGTGCCTTGAATTAAGACCCAGGGACTTGTGGTAGACTTGTGAAGACTTGTAAGGACTTGTGATGGACTCGATTACAACCCTGCTTTGAACATACAACTAAGTAATGCAGGCGTGTTGTACGTGCACACACACGACCGGATACTTAAGTGCATATTTTGCTTTCGAGCGTGCAGTTTCTGTGTGCGTGTGCGTGTTTCAATACCTGCTGACCAGGACGCTGACGCACGGCGCGGCCACGCGACTATACTAACTGCACACGTGCCTCACATGTGTGGCATGTTGCTAGGCAATTTCTAAATGGGCGGAGCTTACTGGATCGGTCTATTAAGGCCCGTCTACAAGAGCCAACATTTATTGGCCAACAAAGACCAATATCTGTAAGACAATGCCAGCCGACCGAAAGTGGGATGGTGTGGACGGCACTCCAGACAACGCCCAACATCATTATTTTCACAGGTCTACAAAGCGTAGGAAGGGGAAGGGGGGGTCGAGGGTCGCGTAGGACTTTACATGCACTGTAAAATGTTGACATTTCACGGTACTGACAGAAAAATGTTGATAAGTAGTATTTCAGGGGGAGGGAGGGGGTCTTGAAAAATACTACTCTCTGTAGAACTGTGAAAATGTTGACAATTTTCGACAGACCCCTTAAGGACCGAAGAGCGCCCTCACCTCTTGAGTTTCTTCTGCACATTCTCAATGCCCATTGGTGGCACCGTGACGGTGGACGAGAAACGAATCTTGTGCTCCGTCACGCCAAGTTGCTGCATTGTCTTAGATGCGTCTTCCAGTTGCATTTTCTGTGGGAATAGAGACATTGAAATGAGAGAATTACTCTGTCCATATACGGTGTTCAATGGAAGTAATTTTGCCCATTCGTGACGCAGCATATGTATTATATACTTAGTGCTTTTCTCATGAACAAGTTAAAAAGTAAATGTGCTCGGGTGGGACTTGAACCCATAATGTTTATAGCAAGACAACTTGAAATGTCGAGTGCATTTGCTGAATGTTTGAGATTTAAAAAATAAATTGTGTATAAGTAACGTTTTTAAAAATCCACCAACAGCAGACAACATGATTATATAATTATGAAATGTGGCTGGCTAAAAAAAATAAAAAAACACAATAAAAATCGTGGGGTACCCTGGGTACTCGTGGAACTTTACAACACCATATTACCCTGGTCATTGGGCACAACTCCCTGGGGAGTATGCAGCCCCGGCAGCCTGACACAAGCACTCAGGGGCTGCAACCCTTGCAGGTACCCATTTACTCCTGGGTGGAGAGAGGCAACTTATTGCAAAGTGCCTTGCCCAAGGGCACACACACCATGGAGGATACTCATGGCGCTTCACAACAACATTACTCTGGTCACTGGGCACAACTCCCTGGAGAGTATGCAGCCTTGGCAGCCTGACACAAGCATTCAAAGGCTACAACTCTTGCAGGTACCCATTTAGTTCTGGGTGGAAAGAGGCAACTTATGGCAAAGTGCCTAGCCCAAGGGCATACACACCATTAGGCCTGGACGATATCACGATATTATCGCCGACTGACGATAATGAAAACAATATCGACTATATCGACTTTGTTTTTGTAAATATCGAAATATCGTGACAAAGACGATATTCTCAAACCTTGAAAAACATGGACGATAATTCTAAAACTATCGTCAATTTGCGAAGTGCTACATAACTTTGAGGTTTAAAACTCGAACAATGACAGTCCAGGCGCCCGTCAAAAACATCTGTCAGATTTGCCGCGAACGACCGCTGCCGACTGTAGATTAATGCCCATGTTAAAATGATGTAGAAGTAACATCCAGGATTATCGACTGCGCGCGCCGCCAAATTATTTTCATGTGGTTGGTAAACTAGGCAGCCACTACACACAGAGGAGCCGCCACAAAGACGATTCAATAAACCTTTACAAATACATTTTAAGGGGTCTTTGACTTTAGTCGTCTGAATTAGTTGAGAGAATAAAGCCAACACGGTCTTGACAATAAATCACAGACAACGCCAGTCAGTGGCGCCCATCATCTGTTTTGTTTATTACCAGGGATTCGCAATCACAGCCTGATTACTGTTTTCAAACATGCTCTCCCTCCCTTATGTCTCGAGAATGATTATTTTCCAGTCACCCAGGCCCGGAGAGATTAATAAGAACTGAAAACTGACCGCAGAATGATTGACAGTCGGATTAGCAGACACTCGCGCCCTCCCCCCACTCAAAACCAAAAACAAGGTAGAGGTTATTGCTTTGTACGCCGCCAAGACGGTATTCCACAAAGGATGCTAACAACAACAAGTTAATACAATGTACAAGTACGTCCTAAGATAAGCTTCCATCTGTTTGTCACGAACATCATGGTTGTGGGAAGTTTTATTTAAACCAACAGCCAATCCGGACACCCGGCCAGCAGCCCAGCCAGTCATCTTGACTCTCAAAATAACGCCCATTTTCAGGCTCTCAGTGCAGTTGGCCAATCAGAGTAATGGATCACAGAGGAAGGCTCACGCTGTCGCCCTCCTGCCGCTGATCGATAATGCGCTGTTTCTTCAGACTTCGGCCGCTTTGTTTCCTATGATGGAACTTCAAAGTATTTCAACTTCAGCAATATTATTTTAAATGACAAGTCATTTCATCGTTTTTGCGTAGTCGTTTTCTCGTTTGGTTCATTGTTAACAAGGTTGTTTAATTTTTTGAAAATCTTGACGATATATAGTCATATCGGCGATATCATCCGACGATAATATCGCAGTTCAAAATTTTCGATATCGTCCAGGGCTACACACCATAGTTGTGGCGGGGAATCGAACCCACAACCGTAGAATTAAGGACGCTTTTGAGTTCAATGCACCAAATTGGTAAATATTTTGCAATAGTTTCTGTATTCGTTATTTTGTATTTACTCCTGGGTGGAGAAGCAACTTATGGCAAAGTGCCTTGCCCAAGGGCACAGTGACCATGGACACCGGCACAGGGATTTGAACCCACAACCATTAAAGTGAGTTTAATTAGATAAAAAAAGTCGTAATCTTACATCTCCAGTGATAGTAATTGCTCCATGTAGTATTTTTGGTCGTTTGACGTCCCTCAGCGCATCGCCTGGGAAACAACAAACAAAAAACAGAATTTTACCAACAAGCTAACTTTAGCAGATGAAATAGTCTTGCCTTACAAAAAAGTTGACAGTTTTAATTTAGGCCCCTTTTCAAACTACACATGAGGCTTCAGCTGTACACATGAAGCCAAAGTCTGAGACAATGCCAGAGCTTGGAAAATGTACATACAGAAACCATATAATTTATTTCAGAAATTAAACATTCAAACCTGTCACAGCTAGGCTTCGTTTGAGCAAATTTAATGACACATCAGCTGTCAGATTTGCCTTGGTTACCACGGTAACCACTTCTCCATTGGCCGGCATGAAGCACGGTACTCCTGCAAAATACAAACCAAAAAAAACGAAACAAATAATCCAATGTAAATTATTTGGCAATATGATTGACTAAATATTGTCACATGACAATAAAATAATTGGGTAAAAAAACATTTTACCAAATTCTCCATTAATCTTTTATTAATTCCATGTCAATTTCTAGCAATATGATTGGCTAAATATTATCACATGACAAACAAATTATGGTTGCGTTTAAAATATCTCACCAAATTCTCCCATAATCCTCTGTTTGAGAAATATTTAACAAATAATCCCATATCAATTTTCTGGAAATATATGATTGGCTAAATATTGTCAAAATATTTATTGGGTAAAACAAATCTCACCAAATTCTCCCGTGATCTTCTGTTTGAGAAATTCCATCTTTTTAGCTTCTCCGTGGACGAGAAGAACGTTGTTGGGTTCACACATCCGAATCAGCTGCATAATGCCCTTAGCATCTGCATGGGCACTGAGTGAATAAAAGGGGGAAAAAGGAACTTTACCATTTTGTAACAGGGAACTCAATAGTGCGCATTGCACTGTCACTCGCAAGCGTGAGGAAACCCATGAAGAATTAGAATTAGAAATGGCCAGAGACACCGGGGATCCCCTTGCTCTTCACGAAAAAATGCTCTGGGATCTTTAGTGCGTTACCATTACCTAACACACTGGACCAACGGCTTTACATCCCTTCCGAAGGATGGAGCAAGTGTGGTTGAGTGCCTTGCCCAAGGGCACAGGTACCGCAGCCGGATTCGAACCCGCAACTTCAAGTTTTCACCCATGATTGCGAGTCAACGACCCAAACCACTCGGCCACGGTACCCCACGGTAGCACTAAAACGCTAGGGATTGGGTTCGAATCTTGGCAAAGCTATATTTTCATTTCATCATTTGATATCAATTTCAAAAAAAAAAGACATTTTACCTGAAAGACATGTACTGTACTGAAAGCTTGACATCTATCTACAATATATGAAAACGACAAAAATAATTTTTAATCTCAAAACAGCAGAAATAATTGTTAAATATGCATAATTATAAATAATAAATAATACATATTTTACGCATATTTTAAATAAATATGCATAATTATGCATAAATTATACATAATTAAAAATTATACATAATTAAAAATTATACATAATTAAAAATTATACATAATTAAAAATTATACATAATTAAAAATTATACATAATTAAAAATTATACATAATTAAACATTATGAGGCGTCCCCCTTATAGGTTTACGCACACTTTGCTAGGCAATATTTGTCATCCAATCCCATGATGCATTGAGAACGTCGATAAGTTTTATTGTAGCAGGTTAAGGGTTAAATGAAGTGACAATAGATCCACAAAGTGTCTATACTTGTGCACGTTACACTGTGACAATGTGAGTTGCCCCCATCATGGCCGCCCGCGCAAAGGAACTATATTGTCAACTTACCACTTGTCTGTTTTCCAGCTCGATTTTCTTAGCCCCACTCAGGACCTTGCTTCCCACAGTGCCACCCACGCAGTACCCAGGCATAATGACCATGTTGAGTGGGTTAGAAGCCCAATTACGGAATATCTGCAGCGATAAACCGGCGTGGAGCATACCGGGTGTTGCAAAGACGACCATAGGGCCGGGGTTGTTGATGTACGCTCGGTCGAAAGCCTGCAGATCAGGAAAAGTCATCCAATCTTCAAATATTGTCACTAATGACTTTGAATTGATTGCTTTCCGGTGACGTCACGTCTTCCATCTACCCTTTTGGGTGTCATTTTTCATGACCCACGTGGCCCGAGTGATAACCGGCAAAAAGAGCATGAAAAGCGCATTGGTTGCACTTACCTTAGTTGCTTAACCTTGCTTTATGTTGTTGCGCCATTTCTTCAGGCTAATAATCTTGCATGCTCAATAATTTAAATTCTCGCAACGCGTACGTGCGGCATCTTTGAATGAAAATACGGTGGTGAGTATATTTTACGCATGTCCATGTGCGTCTATTGGCGCGCACGTGTACGCGCGTGACCGTTGACACCCAAACATTTCCGGATGTTCTACGTCACGGAAAGCAATAAATATACTACTAACATGTGACATCAGTTGCCAGGCTAATTGGGTCTAAACTTTAGCTGGTAATCTGAAACATCCATTGCAAAAACACAGGGAAACGATTCACCGGTTTTTTCACCTTAATGTGTTTGAAGTCGAACATGTTACGCTTGACGAAGGTCTTCCGGATTTTCTGGTTCGTCCACATGATGAACAGTTTGTAGTAATGATTGGCCTAAAAAATGAGAGAGAGAAAAGAAAAAAAGCAGTTGCTGTAATATGATTAGATTTGGCCCAAATGAGGCTCCAAAACGAGCTTCGTGACGCCATGAACTGGAAAATCACGTGACAGCAACAAAAACTTTGTGAACTTTTGCAGGTTTGCTAAACTTTGCCACCGACAAAACTCGTCTGCTAGCGCTTTAAAAAAGCCGGTGAAAAAGAGTGGTAGGCCTACTAGGCCCGACTAGCATTCCAAACGGTTTTTGGTTTGGCTTTGCTGAAGTGAAGCCAGAGGCGGTTGGAGCCGGAGCCGCATGAAGCCGGAGAGCCTGAAGACGGAGTCGAGATTTGGAAAAGGGCCCATGAAAGTCAAGGTTAATATTAAGAGAGATAAAAAGTATTAAAATTAATTTACCTTTTCCGTGAGTCCCATAGAGAAATAGACAGGCACAGTTAGGTTCATACGATCCCTGAAAAAAGAACAATATTATAAGCACTATATTTCGAGGCCCCAATTCTGGACAATTACAGAAATTCAGTTTAGATTTCAGAGACTTTGAGGGCTTGTAATGATTTACGTATTCAAGTTGTTTTGTTTTAAGCACGTGTTCTTCAAGCATACTTGATAAAAGTATAATTCCTGAAAAAGTGTTTGGAAGCAAATATATTTTGTGCTAAGCAAATTTGTGTGCTTAGCAGCACCATGAAATTGGCTCAGGTCAACACTACAAACATGTTTCTGATTATGATCAGAAAAATTTAACACAAAAAGAATAATAAATGATTATTTTCTCACCAATAGGTCTCAATGAGGATACAGAGCTCCTGAGCTCGTCCGAGGGCAAAGACTGGTATCAGCACTTTGCCTCCCTTTTGAATACAATCGTGGATCTTCTGAAGAAAGTCACGCTCTCGGCATCTGACAAATCAAGACAAAAATATTCATAATAATAGCTCTGTATTTAAAGGCAGAGTACATGATTGGTAAACTGTTACAAATGGCGTCATTTCCACTCGTGATTAAAAGCCCATGTTGATAAAAATGTTGATAAATACTTCAGAAAACTTGAAAAATCCATGCATGGTTTTTGTGTTTTTGCAAAGCACCTTCTATTATTAATTTGTCTCACAAAATACCATTTGGACTGAAATAAAATCATGTGGTGTTTGGTACCATTGTTATTAACTCATTTAGTAAGGTTTTTTTCTTGTCAAATCCTGAAAAAAAATGGGGTCACTGCAAATGATGTACATACATGTATACTCTGCCTTTAAGGCTTTCCAAAAGGCCAGAGAGATAAAGGCCACTGAGAGAAAAATTGAGTCCATAGGGAAAACCTGAGGGAGTATACCAACTGTGCCTCATAGCTCAGCTGGTAGAGCATCTGCCTCGTTAATCAGAGGTCTTGGGGAAAACCTGAGAGAATATACCAACTGTGCCTCATAGCTCAGCTGTTAGAGCATCTGCCCGGTGTGTCAGAGGTCTTGGGGAAAACCTGAGGGAGTATACCAACTGTGCCTTATAGCTCAGCTGTTAGAGCATCTGCCTGGTGAGTCAGAGGTCTTGGGGGAAACCTGAGAGAGTATACCAACTGTGCCTCATAGTTCAGCTGTTAGAGCATCTGCCTGGTGTGTCAGAGGTCTTGAGGGAGTATTCCAACTGTGCCTTATGGCTCAGCTGGTAGAGAATCTGCCCGGTGAGTCAGAGGTCTCGGGTTTGAATCCCGATAATCCCGTTGCGCTACCATGCAACACCGAGAGAAGAATTAGGTCTATAGGGGAAACTTGAGGGAGTATACCAACTGTGCCTTATAGCTCAGCTGGTAGAGCATCTACCTAGTGAGTCAGAGGTCTCGGGTCTAATCCCGATAAGGCCCTTAAAATTTTTCTCTCATCCCAAGTACAAGTTCAAAAGGCCAAAGCAGACAAAGAAGGGACATTCACACAAAATGTGAGGACTTTTGTGAGGACTTGCAGGGTTGAAATACAAACTTCAGAGAATCCTGAACCCTACCTTTTGGAGTCACGAATTGTCGTAGCATATGTGGACTCCGTTATCATGATGTCAGGTCGACACTTGTCAATCCATGCCGCACTGAGGGTGAACAAAAGACATTCAATATTTATACGTATGTAGAACAAACTTGTGGGAGCACTTAAATGGGGCGCAGCAAAACTTGAAAAAGTTGAGCTAACTTTTAAAAATGTTGTCGCGAACAAAGGCGCGCAACACGATGTACTATGCAGTTGAATTCTGCGTATTGTAAACACTCATGAACGAACACACACTGCCCATGCAGCACGTGTTAAGTACACGATGTACATTTACGCACACGAACCAGGGGCATTGTGTAACGAAATTGCACTACATTCATCAGAGCGCGCAAGTATGTCATAAATTAAAAAGATTTGGCGCATGCGCAAACCGTGACACAGCCCCTTTAAACTCAAGTTGTTTGTCACAAATTTGGAACTGATTCAAATTGTAGGGAACTGTTTCCAATTGCAGAGAACCAATTCCAATTCCCGATATTAATTTCTGATATTCTAAACTGACAATTACATCTGTAGTATAATAGTTTAGTGGGTAACTTGGACTAAATTTAGGCCATCGGAACAACCAGAAAACTAAAAATCAAACTTAAAACATAAAACAAATAAATGACTTTTTTTACCCAAGATGTCTGTCCGGGGTCATGTTGTAATCGCCCTGAAAAAGAGAGAAAAAAAAAGTGAAACTCAAAAGCTATAAAAGCGCGGTATTTATTTATATGAAAGACCACCATTTTCTTGACATATCAATTTTATATTTTATGAAGCACATTTTCTTCCTCGACTCGGGCGTGCACTGATTATGAGAACTTGTACTCGCACACAACCCAAACAGCAGAGGGGGTGGGGTTGTGAGGGGGTGGGGTTGTGAGGGGGTGTGGGTGTGACAACCCAAGAATGTTACCAGTAGGCACATTGAGACTCAAGTTAAAGAATGAAGGCCATTTTTTGTGACAACACAACCTCCCAGAAATGAAAATCTTAATAGACCTGAAACGTAATGACGTCACGCGATGTTTACCGCGGTGCATTATGGGTGAAAAGTGAGGCCGAAATTGCTAGTTTTCGAACTTTGCATGCGTTGCATGCACAGCTTCTAGCGTATTATGCACGTAACTTTGTGAACTTTACTAACCGTTTCGCTGGCAAAAAACGTCCAAAACAAAGATCGTAAATTTCTAAAATGGTTCGTGTCAAGATCAGTGTGCCTGCGTGAGTTTTATGCGCACGACGGACGCCGGAACTATGGTTTTAACTTTTAAGGCTTCAAAATGCGGCGAAAATGGCCCTGCAATAATTGCGCAAACTAGCGATGCAGAGATTTCGTCCCTACTTTTCACCCATAACATTGCGTGACGTCATTATGTCATAGGTCTATTGCCAAAAATTGACTCTCACACACGTCTAAACAAAATGCCTTTGCCACGCCCCTGTACTTACGGTATAAACCACCGACTGTGACCCGACTTTCATGTGGAACATGGCCGCTCCCAATACATGTCCTGCATAGTATGCTGTTATTTCTAATTCATCATCAACCTGTATACAAAAATATGCCGTCAAAATTAAATGTTTTGGTTTTTTTAATTAAATGTTTTTTGATTTATACATTATTACTACTAAACTCTTCAATTATTTGGACTAAGGGGCCGTCCAAAGTTGTCAACATTTTGACAGTTCTACAGAGCGTAGTATTTTTCAAGACCCCCTCCCTCCCCCTGAAATACTACTTCGCAACATTTTTGTCACTACCGTGAAATGTCAATATTTCACAGTGCATGTAAAGTCCCACGCGGCCCTCGACCCCCTCCCCCTTCCTACGCTTTGTAGACCCATGAAAATATTGACAACTTTGGACAGCACCCAAGCACTGGGAAAAACAACAAACATTCAACAATACAATACAATAACACCACGAAACATCTTACCTGAATTGTTTGGTGAAGGTTGATGATAACAACTTTCTTCATACAGTCTTTGATCATCTGTAATTTTAGACAAAGATGACAATTTCTTTTTAAAAAAAATAATCAATTTTATAAGATTATAAACATTTCTCTGCCGCTGACAATGCATACTTACAGCTGACGTGAAGAAATTGGTTTCTCCTTTTCTCTCCACAGTAATTTTCCTATAGTCTTCCTGAAAAACAAATATATAAAAACGGCTCACATTTTATCTACTAACAAGAGTAAAAGTCGACTTGCACAAAAAAATATATCAAAATAGGGTACAGTACTACAGTGTAGAACTACAATTATTATGGAGATGAATTTAGAAACACGAGAAAATTGCAGTGCCGCGACTGGGATTCGAACCCAGGTCCTTGGCTTACATGGCCAACTGCTCTACCAACTGAGCTATCTGGGCATCCCGCTGGAGCACCACGACAATCCCGTGTTTGCCACTCTTTTTCCAACAATGCAGTGGGGCAAATCCATGCCAACCAATTTCGCTACACTGATGGCCTATCGTGAAGAGAGGTCTTATCTCCATAGGAGGAGGGGGAGGGGGAGGGGGATGGGGGTGCATTTATAGCAAGTTTCAATGCATTTGCAGCGAGCCGCTGGGAGCAGTTTTCCGGCTGGAGGTAGATGTTTCTCAAGCCACTGTGAGAGGTGCACCAAAGCAAAAAATTTAATCTAAGCCTTCAGTTAATTTAAGGTGGGTTGTTTGACCCATCATTCTCCATTCTACACCCCCCCCCCCTCCCCCCAGCTATGGCCCTGCTACAGGGGTTAACCTACCAATAGAATAGGGCATATTGCCTTCGTTGGTTGTGTCATGTAGATAGGGCCGTCATACCCGACTATCTCACTCATGAACGGCAAAGCACCACAGTGATCTAGATGAAAATGGCTGCAGAAAAACAAACAAACAAACAAACTAAATGTATACTTGAGATTTTAAAACTGGCTATTTGAGTGATTAACCCAAAAGCTGCATCCACACTGAAGTGAATTGCGAAGTCAGCGGCAACCGACGGCGACGGGAAGTCAATGTCACCGGCACCGCTGAAAGTTGAAAGTTTAAAGTTTTCAACTTTTGGCATTTGCCGCTAGCGCAGTGGCGTAACTACAGAAGAGAGGGGGGGGGGGGGGGGGGGGGGGGACCAGGGGAGCATGTGCACCCCCAGCTGAGGTCCGTGCATGTGCGAGCCCACCCCCCACCATTTGAAATTCGGAAATGGGTATTTTTCATAATTTTACAACATTTTAGAGGGCTAGTGCACCCCTGGAAAAATGTGTCCACCCCCAAGTGCCCCCTCAGATGTTTCAACCTAGTTACGCTGCTGCGCTAGCGACTACTGTTGTCCTTGCTGTGGAATGGAAAATAAGTCCACAGTGTGAAGGTCCAAAATTAATCGAGCGCCAAAAGTAAACAGCATCGGAACGGCAAAATGCTCCAGTTTGGACGCTACTTAAACAATGTACACTGCTCTGGGAGGATTTTGGAGGATTAAAAATAAACAAATTTTAAGTTTGGAGGATTCAGGCTGAATGGTCATTGACACCACATCGATTTTTGAAGAATGAGGTTGAATTAATTTTAAAGGTTTGGACGATTTGTTCATGTTAAGAGAACAACATGTTGAGAGAACAACATGAATTTGGAGGATTCAAGACCTTTTATGATGAATGGATTTTGAGTTTTTGGTTCTGGAAGGCTCGAGGCTGAATGATTGTTAATACAGAATGATATTGGCAAATTTATTCCGATTTTGTATGGCTGTATGAAGAAGACAACTCATAGAGGATTGGGAACGATAACATTTTTTTGGGAGGCAGGGATGTCAGAGGACTTAGAGGATTGAGACATTGGGGACATGTATTTGAAGATGCTTCCCACCAGAAAGTGTCTTGGAGTAGTTATAGTCACAGTCTAAGAGATTGCATACCTTATTATGACACAGTCGATATGTTCCGTGAGGCGATCTGATCGTGTTATGTAGGTGAAATCTGGAAATCTTCTCTGAAAACATCCAAAAAATAGGAAGCACTGAATAAAATAGTTTCTTCAACTTATTTACATCTAATCCTCTGTTTTAATACGAAAAACAACTTTAATTGGGTTCGAACGACATTGAGGGGAGATGCTCTACCAGCTGAGCTACAATGTATAAGGTACAGCAGTATACTCCCTCGGGTTTTCCCCAAGACCTCTGACACACCGGGCAGATGCTATACCAGCTGAGCTATAAGGCACAGTGGTATACTCCCTCAGGTTTTTCCCCCCCAAGATCTCTGACAAACTGGGTGGATGCTCTACCAGTTGAGCTATGAAACACAGTGGTATACTCCCTCGGGTTTACCCCCGACCTCTGACACACCGGGCAGATGCTCTACCAGCCGAGCTATGAGGCACAGTGGTATACTCCCTCGGGTTTACCCCCGACCTCTGACACACCAGGCAGATGCTCTACCAGCTGAGCTATGAGGCACAGTGGTATACTCCCTCAGGTTTTCACCAAGACCTCTCACACACCAGACAGGTGCTCTACCAGCTGAGCTATGAGGCACAGTGGTATACTCCTCAAGTTTCCCCCCCAAGACCTGACACATCTAGCAGATGCTCTACCAGCTGAGCTATAAGGCACAATGGTATACTCCCTCAGGTTTTCACCAAGACCTCTCACACACCAGACAGATGCTCTACCAGCTGAGCTATGAGGCACAGGGTATACTCCTCAAGTTTCCCCCCCAAGACCTGACACATCTAGCAGATGCTCTACTAGCTGAGCTATAAGGCACAATGGTATACTCCCTCAGGTTTTCACCAAGACCTCTCACACACCAGACAGATGCTCTACCAGCTGAGCTATGAGGCACAGTGGTATACTCCTCAAGTTTTCCCCAAGACCTCTGACACATCGAGCAGATGCTCTACCAGCTGAGCTATGAGGTACAGTGGTATAGTCCCTCAGGTTTTTCCCAAGACCTCTGACACACCGGGCAGATGCTCTACCAGCTGAGCTATGAGGCACAGTGGTATACTCCCTCAGGTTTTTCCCAAGACCTCTGACACACCGGGCAGATGCTCTACCAGCTGAGCTATGAGGCACAGTGGGAACAATTGACAGGTGCATAAGAATATTAAAAACAGAAATGTTACATTACACACCAAAAAACGTTAAAATTATTTGCCAAAAGTGAATTCAAAGGGTGCAACTTACATCATCATTGAATCCCATATGCATCCCACAATCCAACATGATATTCTTGCCTCCGAGAGTGACCAAAATACAGCTTCGACCCACATCTAAATTTTGCAAACAAATATGGTTATTATAATAATAACTGATTAATAAACCACTTATTTACTGAATATAATTGCTTAATACAAATAAATTTAACTTTAAATGGAGAAAATCGGAATTAAAATTGTGAATTTTGAATACTTTAAAAATAATTTTAAAAGTTTAACTTACCCTGTCCAGCTCCTGTTGAAAAATGGAAAATAAAAGTAGACAAGAAAGTTCATTATTGAGTCACAAAATTGCAAAAAATGTAAATTAATCAGCATGATATATTATAGTCACGTAGACCTAATAACTGAGTCATTGGCTCCGATTTTGACGATTGAGTTTTTTTAGGCAACTTGGAAAAAACCGAAATCATCAAAAACAGAGCCAACAACTCAGTTTTACTGGGTCTAATACTTCAGTAGAGGCGCACGGGGACATCCCCGAATTCGTAAAATGTAAACAAAATGTAAACAAAATAATGGAAAAAGAAATACAAACATATTATCACTATCGTTCATAATTATAACATCAGTTACGGTCAGATTAAAATACAGTCAGGATCTAGGAGGTGGGGCGAAGTGGCACAATCGTATGACTATGACAGTATGAGTGATAATGGGCCGAAGTGGCAGTGGGGCAAAGTGGCAATGGGGCGAAGTGGCAATGGGGCGAAGAGGTATGGGGCGAACTGACATGGGCGAAGCGCTTTACAGTCACTTCGCCCAAAAACCACTTCGCCCTGAACCACTTCGCCCTAAACCACTTCGCCCAAAAGCCACTTCGCCCAAAAGCCACTTCGCCCAAAAACCACTTCGCCCGAACAATTCCTATATTGCATGTCTTGGCTAGTTTCCTTCCTCCATGGTAGTATTGTCAATTTTCCGGAGAAAATGACGGGAAATACCGCTTCATTGTTTGCGAATACAAACTCGACTTCCGCAAACCAACTCGACTATACAAATGCAAAACAGAGAAGCCAATGCAGCGACGGCGTGACGCGTCCCCAGCCGGCCGGTCAGTGTCGGCTCGCTCGCACACAGAATGCTGGTCGGCGCGGCCTCCGGGTCGCTGTCGGCGGTGACTGTCGGCACGCGAGCCGCTGTCGGCGGTGACACCTCCAGTCACCACTCCCTCCCGGCAGCTTCCCAGCAAACACATTTTAAAAACATTGTTGAAAGGTTGTAAGCAAAACATTGTGAAACTAACGTAAAATAACATTTTTAAAACGTTAAAATGTGGTCTAATTGAAAACATTTTCTCTATAACATTTTTATAATGTTGTGAAAATGTTTAAACTGTGCAGGCTAAAGACGTTATTTTGGTAACATTTTAAAAACATTCTTGAAAAGTAAAATCCTGGGTGTCCATGCATGGTAATGAACCAAGTGTAAATTTGGTTAGAAACATTATTTTAGCAAGGAGAAAATGTCAAGTTTTTCTTTGAAAACACCTCAACAGTTTGCGAATGTGTATATCCATGCTTGTTTTCCGAATTCTTTTCCAAATTCATGAAAGAAATTCCTACTCCTAAATCATTTTACATGTAGCCTACTACTTACATGCTAGCCACATAAGCTGGCAAACCAAAAGAGAATATCGACATTTAAAAAAGAGGCGGAGTAACTATAGAATACAGGGCCCACGCGACAGAAACTGCATACCGCGCCACTACCACAGCGCCACCGTGCTTGCGCGCTACCATCTGGGGCCAACGCGGTGCGTGGACGGCCAATATTACTCGTAGACACGCGCTGAAATAGCGGTGACGCGACCGATAAGCAAATACCAATGTTTGTTTTTACCTTGTCATTTGTGAACCCGAAAAGTGTCACAATCATGAACTCAATCAGCGGGCAAAAACAGTAGGAAAGTTGACTAATTCGTTGGGTCTTTCGCACGAAGTGGTTCTTGGGCGAGGTGGTTTTGGGGCGAAGTGGCGTTTGGGGCGAAGTGGCTTTTGGGCGAAGTGGTTTTTGGGCGAAGTGGCTTTTGGGCGAAGTGGTTCAGGGCGAAGTGGTTCAGGGCGAAGTGGTTTTTGGGCGAAGTGACCGACATCGGGCGAAGCGAAGTGGAAATGGGGCGAAGTGACCGACATTGACAATCATCATCATGGCCATGGACTGATGGAGTTTATGGACGGAAAGCAAATCGGTTGGTTTGCCGTTTAGTGACTGATTTAACAGTGCTAAAATATTGACTGATTGTATCCACATACCAAGAGGTGTTACTCTGATTTCTGCCATAATTGATACTTTAAAGATGTAAAAATTCTACAAAAACAAAACCAGCAAAATGCACACTCGCTCGTGTTTCTGTTTATGTGTGCACGAGCGGTTCGATTTTAAAAATGGGTAAGACAGGTAAAATAAAGCATATAATTTCCCCAAAATATGCTCTTATGATATCATTTATCAACAAAATGTTTACAGAAAATTTCTCTTTGATATTTTAAATTATATTACAATAGATTTCTTTAGTCATTTCTGCGAGTTTTTAAAGTCTATTAATTAGTCCTTACCTATTTTTCTGAATGAACTAATCTAGAAGTGCGGATGACCTTAAGCCCAGACTTCATTAATTAATTTTGTGCATTGCAAGTTGAGGGGAGTGATACTATATACCGGAAAACACCGGAAAATACCGGAAAACACCGGAAAACTCACCGGAAAACACCGGAAAACATACTAAATACCGGAAAACACTAAATACCGGAAAAACACCGGAAAACATACTAAATACCGGAAAACACACTAAATACCGGAAAACACCGGAAAACACACTAAATACCGGAAAACACCGGAAAACATACTAAATACCGGAAAACACACTAAATACCGGAAAACACCCGAAAGCACTTAATAACACCACCCCCACTATCTGCAGAAAACACCATAAAATACTGTTTTCCGGTGTTTTCCGGTATTTAGTATGTTTTCCGGTGTTTTCTGGTGTTTTCCGGTAAATAGTACTACCGGTTGAGGGTGCCAGATTTACTAACCGGTCAGACGACTGTTTCATTTTCAGTTTGTTATGAACCCTTTATGAACAGCAAACAGCCGTTACGTTAAAAAAATATCATAATGGCAGGAAAAGAACTGTTTGATTTTCAGCATTTGCTGAATGAGTTTACGGCCGCAAAAACACCGGATGGTAGCGTTCTACTTGATCACTATGTCATCGCATTCAATGATCTTTCAAGGTACGTGCTAGTTCAGCGCCTAAAGCCAAAACTTTGACAAGGGTCTTACAAAAATGGCAGGACCGCCGGCCGGCGTCGCGACGCACAAAAATTACTTCTGCGCGCAGATAGGATAGCATATCAACGATCAAGGCCGTCTGACGCTCGCTCGAAATGTTTTATGATGCTGTGCTGCTCATGAGTCACGATCCGATGACAGTATTTACTCTGGTATTTTTTTCGTATACATTTATATTTAAAGGAAATTACCTTCTGGAATCAATAATAAAGTGCAGATTAAATTAAATAGAAAAACAAAAACTTAGTCAGAAAAAATTTGATTTTACTTGAAAAAAAAAAACATTTTTCAGCCAGGCCCCTATATCATATCTTGGTTTAAAAAGGACTAATTTTTAATTGTTTGTTTTTTTCCAACCTGAAGATTCTTCGAGCTTCTTGGCACAGCTTTTAGTTTTGTCTCCAAAGACGTCAATGAAAAGGTCGGCATCTTGAAAGCCCATCGTGCTGAGAATCCCGACCATTTCCTTACGATACAGGCAATGGTTGCGTACGAAGTCCAGAACGACCTAACAAAAGCCAAAACCGAATCAGGACTCGTGTCTGGCTGTCGGACTTTACTGCGACTTCATCGCACCATGACGTTCGTCGCAAAGTTTCTGCAGCGTCTTAAAGATATGAAAGATGATGAATACACCGGAAAACCGGCATCAGAAGAGTACAACAATTCCTTGGGGCACTTTCATCCCTGGATGATCCGCAAAGTGGCTGGGTTTGCCATGTATACGCTGCCAACGCGGAAAGTTTTTCTCGATAAATATTGCAAACAGGAGAAGGAAGACCTAGAGAAATTGGTTGGTCCCACGGTGGACATTATGATGGAAATCAACAACATAACGCAGAATCTGTATGCTGATCATGATTTACTGGATCTTCCTTGACGAAAATTCACAGCACATGCATGATGTATTTAGCTTTAAAGGCCCAGTGGATCATTTGCAATGACCCCAAAAAGTAATCGACGAGTTTACAGGGGAAAAGTTCTGAAAGTAAAGATTGAATTAATAGCAACTATCCATTGAAAGGTTTTCGCTCAAAATGATATAATTTTACCAGAAAATAATTCGTAAAGATGAAATTATTTAGATCGTTTGCAAACGATTTACTTATTCTTGTGCATGTTCCAACGCGATGCATTTTTATGGATCGCGCGCACACGCAGTATGTGCGCCACAGAGTGCATGACGCAAGCCACATAGTACCCGATCAACTGAGAAAGAATATTTGAAACACCCTGCCAAGACCAGGAAAATGCATATGGATTTTCATGGGTTTTTTAAACGTGGTACATTTGACAAAGCTGAAATTTCTTCGGATGAGTTTGTTGATGTCTTTCTTTTGATTTATAATGGTTTTATTCGCAGAATCGCTCAATAACAGATCATCTACAGGGCCTAGTTTAAGCAAAAAATCTTACTCATACTCGGGTTTTCCATAAATATTTAGCTTGTTAGATTCAAAACCCAAATCATGGGGCACATACAATAACAGAGAGGTTTTACTTTGGTCAAGCAAAACGTTGTAGTAAAGTCCTCACAATTCCATTGGTGTCGGTGCAGTTAAGGCCTTCACTAGGCCATCACGAGGCCCTGCAAGTCCTCGCAACTCCATGGGTCTGTAGTCGAGGCTTTCACTAGGCCATCACAAGGCCCTGTAAGTCCTCGCAACTCCATGGGTCTCAGTGCTGTAGTCGAGGCATTCACTAGGCCATCACAAGGCCCTGCAAGTCCTCACAACTCCATGGGTCTCAGTGCGAAATGACTGCAAACCCTTTTTTGACTTTTCTCGAAAGTTAAACGAAGTACGGAGCTGGTTTTTGCTCGGGTTGGTTTTAATCATGCATACCTTCAATCACACAGGGGGATAAAACTATTTGTTTGTAACAGTTTACCAATCATGTATACTATCTTTAAATGCTACATGTACCTCAGGGATTCTCATTCTGTGATTAGTTATTATTAATTCTCTCTGATATTTACACCAAGGATTCCTCTAAAGTGCCCATTGCACTGTAACTCGCAAGCGTGAGGAAACCCATGAAGAATTAGAAATGGCCGGGGAATCCCCTTGCTCTTCACAAAGAATGCCCTGGGATCTTTAAATTGCGTTACCGTTACCTAACACACTGGACGGCTTTACATCCCTTCCGAAGGATGGAGCAAGTGTGGTTGAGTGCCTTGCTCAAGGGCACAGGTACCGCAGCCGGTGGGAGGTTTGAACCCGCAACCCTAAGTTTTTACCTTTGCTTGCGAGTCAATGAGGTTGATAATTCTGATGTTGATTTTAGAAAAGTTGAGTATTTCGTATACATTATGACTTTATACATTTTTAGCATGTAAACAGTATTTAAAGAATAAATTTTAATTTAAATCCTGAGAAGTGGTTGTTTGTGTTATTTTATAACTTTTAACAGAACACATTAGTCTGAATCCGAGTCACTTATTTGAAACATTAACAGACCATCCAGTTGAAATGAAAGTTAAAATGAAGTTAAAAATGGAAATTACTGGACAAAGAAGAAACACATTTAGCGGAACCAGGGTAATTCCCAAAATTAGGGGTCCAAGAGTGTGACATGCTTTTTAAGATTTCCAAGTGTTTTTAGTGATTGAAAGTGGTTTCCTAGTAGAAAATAATTATTTTTATTTCAACAAATGCCGCTTAAATTTAATGTTTGTGTGTAGATTTATCACCAAGGTTAATGCAAACTCATTATACAGCCATAGGTAACCCGGGACACCAAACTCCTATTCAATACCATGGAACAAAATATAAGCCTTTATGGTCTTTTGTTTTGAATATTTTTCAGGAATCGGAGAACAAAATATTTAAGAAACTGATGCTGCTCCTATAATCACAGGCCAGTCTATTACTGAGAATTTGTGATCATGAGTGGTGATTTTTGAAGCAGAGAGTGTCGTACGTAACTGGGACACCAACAATTTTGGACCCCTAATGCATAGTTCCGAGTTTGCCTAGTTAGCCCCGCCCCCTTGGATATTGTTGCTATGGCTCACACGCTGTCGTCAAAATGGCGACACACAACGGAAAGCACAGATTCATTTGAGAAAACTCAAAGGTATTCATGTTTCAGGGTCGACAGTTATCTTGAAACACACCGAGTAAAGGGCCAGTAATACAGGGATGTCATCCCATGACATTTGTACCTTCGTACCTTTGAACAACGAAACGACCGGCCTTGAAACCAAAAATTTACCCGGATCATCGCATACAACACTGTACAAATTGTATGGGGCAGAACATCGCGTGATGTTGTTGTGAGACAGTGCACTTTGACCTATGTGGGTGATGTCTGCTAGCTCTGTTGTGATTGGTCGGCGGGTTTGGTTGATTGACAGGTCGGAACTATTACCTACCAGTAGATCGTGAAAAAAATAAGAAAATAGCCCTGGCCCAGTTTAATGGATGGAGGAAGGAAACTACATGTAGCAAGCGCCCCAGTGTTTTGATGGCTGTATTAAAGGGTAGGGCCTACCAGCATTAATCTTAACTACGGTTGTCATATGGTGTTGTATTTGCAAATCAAGGTTTAGTAAATATTTGTTGTTTTCCATCGAGTGAAAAAGTGTCTTTTCTTCACAGTTTGCGGTTAATTTCGTTTGAAAATCACATAGGAATGACAAGGTAGTTTTGGAAGACAACATCTCATTGTCGTTTGAATGATTTGTAACTGGTTCTTGGTGAAGCCGTATTCACATGTAGTTTGCATTTTATTTTAGTTTTTAGTTTTGATAAATAATGTCCTTTTTGTCTATAGTTACTTAGCATTGTATAGCATAAACAGTTTTGTAATTTAAGCTGGCTCTCATACCCCATGCTGAAGTCGCAAACCATTCAACCATTCAAACCTCTCTCTGGAAATATACTGGCTCAAGGCACGAACACTTGGCTGTTCTTTAAAAACTTGTTTCGCTTTACAATTTCTAAATTTAACCCTCTTTAAAATGACACTGGCTTTGTTGACAGTTAGAGTACAGTCGGTATCACCAAAAACACAATCGAGGAAGGAAACAGGGCCGAGGTCACATTAGTGCACAAAGTCCAGAGGTTTTCACACATCGCTAGGCATGCATGATAAAATATTCCCATAGCGTACAAACTTTCTGGCGACAACATGGCGGGAACGCGAGAACTTTTTGACTTTGTAAAGCTGCAAGATGAATTTAGGGCAGCCAAGACGTCCGAAAACACCATCTTATTGGAGGAATACGCGGTGGCATTCTTGGATATTGCAGGGTGAGTTTCTTGTTAAAGGTATCACACACAATTTACAATAACTAGTAAAAAGGAACAGTGCAAGTTGGAACAAAATAACCACGCTGCTAAGCACCAAAACTTGGCAATCATTCGTTTATATAAGAGCACAATTTTCTCAATAATTTTTACTTTTAGACAAAGGTGTGATCTATTTTACATCACCCCGATGCATCAGTTTAATATGATGGTGAAAACGTGTGGAAAATCTCAACCATGTACTGCTTTTAAATCACAGTCTATCTGGTGGTAGTATGCAAATTTAAAGGGATTCTGCGATAACAACGCCTCGAAACTAATGCGAGATAAAAGATGGTCCAAATTGTCACTTTGAACTTTTCGCGCAAATCCATCAATTTTCTCCAACTTGCTAAAAGTTTTGTATAAACCCATGACGGTTCATGTTTGTTTTACATGTTGCCTGTTGTAAACCATGAGAAAACTCGGACTGGAAACTGCAGCATTTTCCCACAATTCCAGTTAGAAGTTTTGTTTTTTCTTTGCTTTTCTGCTGTGTTTATAAAGTGACATGCCCCAAAAATTGCAAACGGCGCCCTCTTTTTGTGAGTTTATGTGAATAAATCTTTAAAGTTGAAAAATGCCACTTTTTATTCATGGGGCATCAACATGAACCGTAGTATTGTCTTTCTAGACAAGTAATCCCTCATATACAGCAAACACTGTGCATAAAGTTATTGAGCATTTCAGCCCTTTAATTTAATTTTTCGAAAAAGTAAGATGTTCATTTTTAAATGCATTCGACCAGAAATTGTGGAAATTTTGTGCACACTTGAATGAGATTTTCCTGTGTTTTCCTTATGTGACATCACCACTTTGCTCATGCATATGTAAATCATTAGCATAAAAATCAAAAACCTTGATTTTAACCCCCAAACAACTTCCAAGTAGGGCTTTTATGATTGTAAATTAATGGACTAGTTTTATAGCACATATTTCATTGATAAAAACACCATTTCAGGCCCTTTAAGGTACAAAATAGCGGGGACTTTTATGTACATGTACCTTTAAAGATGTATTTAAGCCCCGCCCATGCAGTGCACGCTCAAGCGACAGCTAGCAACGTACACCGCTTTCTTTCACGGACACGGTGCGTGATTGGTCAAAGCAAATCAGCCTGCTAGCCTTGCAGACGGCTGTTACAAGTTGTTCCAAGAAGACGTGTATAAAAATAGGCATATGGCATGATTATGCTCTCGTCATTTTTGCCGTTCGTGAGATGTGACCCGAGCGCAGTGCGAACGCATTACTAATCCGAAGGGAAAAAACGAACAAAGATACACAGACGGTTACGCTGAAATAATGTATTAAAAACTGTATTTTTCACTCCTCAAGCTTCTTTGATCTTCTGGGAACAGCCTTCAGCTTCGTCGCCAAGGACATCCGTGAAATGGTGAAAATTATATGGGCACTTCACGTCAAGAGTCCCGATCATTACGCAACGTTGCAGTCCATGGTAGCCCACGAAGTAGCAGCGGGAATTGTGACCGCGGGTACCGGAGCCAAAAGCGCCAACGCCCCGCGACAGTCCGGCTCGCGCACGGTGCTCAGCATGAATCGTGTCTTGGACTTCGTAACACGGTTTATGAATCAACTTAAGGACATGCCAGATGATGGCTCTACAAGCAACGCTGCGGCCACGGAGTACAAGGCCACGTTGGCCAAATACGACAGTTGGGTGGTTCAAAAGGTCGCCGTACTGGCCACAAAATTGCTACCCGTGAGAAAGGTTTTCCTGGAAAGAAACATAAAACAGCCGAAGGACGAACTCGAAGCAATGGGGGATGACGTCATAACGCTCATGCGAGAAATTGTCGACATCACGGAGAAACTGTTCAAAGAAAACGACTTATTGGAATTGAAATGACAGTAAAAATGGCGCTAAAAAAAAATTCCCCAAAGGGAGAATAATCAAAAATATTAATTTTAATGACTACGATTCCGACAGTTTTCCCTTTCACACAAAAGACTAAGAAGAAAAAAAATCGGTGACAAATTCCTACAACTGCGTGGCGAAACTTTATTTATTTTTATGCAAAATGTTCACAGCTTGATTCACAAAATCATCGTCTTTTCTCTACTTTAGAACATTCGTCGACTTTGCCGAACCAAATATGTGATTATTTTCCCAATTAACTTTAAATATTATGCGCGTACATTTGCACGTTTTCTTGTGCAGTTTTCTACAGTTATAGGTGACCTTTTAATTAATGAACTATTCATTACAAACAGTGCAAAGGTCACTGGAAGAACACTTTTGAACTGCAAAACCATGTTTAAAAAAAGCTATATTACCTTTACATTATTTTTTAAAAGTATCGATTATTTTAAGGCCATGTTAAAATTTCAAAAAAAAAATTTCTTGCAAAATGGGACTAGAACTGACAATTGAATGCTGCACTGTGATTGGTTCTAGGAATACAATGCTCTCATTGGCTAGTAGAGTGCAGTAGCTATCTGATTGGTCCAATCAAATTTCAACATGGCGACCCGAGACCTGACCATGTGCATTTCATTGTTGCTTTGTTTTTAAACCTTCCGAAACTAGAGTTTGATTTCGTCCAAAAACAAGCTTTTTTTAACACGGCCTTAAAATGAATAAGTCACAATTTGTTAACTACATGGTAACAAATAAGACCTTTTTGTGACAATTTACGAAATTCCTTTAAACTCGTTTATGTCAATATTTACAAGGCATTTTTTGGTAATTTGATTTTTGTATGCATTAAAAAGTCTATGGCGATGACTATTAATGAAGTTCTGAATGAGAAATGCAAATCAAAGAAACTGAAATACAATCCTATCCCAAATAAAAGAAAGAAAATGAAGTGGCTAATAGCGGGATTCGAACCCTTAACCTGTTAACCCATTGGGTACCGATTTACATTCTGGGTGGCTTTAGACAGATTGGGGTGTCTTTACGACAACGAGCAGTGCTCAATGACGAGATTCGAACCCCAAACCCTTCAACCCATCGATACTCTTTCAATTTTGGGTGGGGCCAGACAGGTTGGAGTATCTTGCAAAAGAACACTGCTCAACAACAGGATTCGAACCCCGGACCATTAAAAACACCCAGTGGGTAACTGGGTACCCATTTTCATTCTGGGTAGGAGGATAGACAAGTACACAGTACTCACTGACAGGATTTGAACCCGAAACATTTCAAACTAGTGTTAAACATTTTATCCCTTCATGTTATTCAATGGCAGAAATCGAACCCTCTGAGCTTAATTTTCAGGTTTAAAAAATGTTCAACTTTACAATAAAAAGCGCAAGTGTTTTACACTTGCTCTATGGTACTTCACTACGATCTGGTACCCTGTGACTATCAGTGTTATAAAACCAGACAACTGTGTCTCTTGAGACCCCAGTCTAGTGACATCATCCTTCTGCACAGACATGAAACTGTCCAAATTCTACTTAGTACAAAAAAACCAAAATAAAACAAAAATGAAAATTAAATTAAATTACGTTTTTCTTTTTTTAGTTACCAATAGCCACAAACTGTTTCACGCGCTGTTCATGTTTTAGCATTTTCAAAATCTTATAGGAAAAAACTGCATTCAGAAATCTACCAAATACCAAATATACAGCGCTTCAAAAGGTCAAAGGTCAGATAATACAAACTACCCATAATGCTTTACTGTACATCATAATCATAACAATTTATGCATCTACAAGACGGCCAATTGAAAACATTTTGCTGGGGGAAAGTGCTGTTTACACATTAACTCTAAAAGCTTTCATAAAAAATAATTCTCGTGACTACCAAGGTTTTATATTTCTGTACACTTATCTGTTTTCTGACATGCATTTCAAATTTGCATTTCAAATTTGCATTTCAAATTTGCATTTCAAATTTGCATTTCAAATTTGCATTTCAAATTTGCATTTCCAATTTTGTTAAACACAAACTTCTCACAAAATGTGTAATTCTTGTCACTGCAAAACAAAACGTGAATTCAAGTAATTTCGTGGTTTGGCCTTAGATTTGCTATTTTTTATGCCATTAATTTAAAACTACCGACTTCATTTTTTTATTTTTACAAACAGCCAAAAGTAAAGGCACTTTTTTACAAGCATTGAAGAAACATGAATGTTCAAGTTTAAATTTAAAAAAAACGAGGGAAAAGAAAATGAGAATTTTACGTTTCTGCATTCAACAGAATCCATGATCAAAACATTTCCACTCCAATTTATTGATTCTTTTCAAAGCAAAAATATGGAATTTACTTGAGAAACTGACCCAAACTGTCGGGAGTTTGGTTGAATATTGAAAAATGTCTTGGACAAAATGCGGTTTGTGGCAGAGCGCAAAATACAAATTGAAATTTTTTTTGGGATTTTAAATACTTTTTAAAAGAAGAAAACCTGCGAAACCAGCTTATTTTGTGCAGCGTTTTGTTCGATCAGCTAATTGTGCATTTTAGTGAAGATGCAATTTTAAAAATCGCATCAAACTTAGCTTTGTTTGCAAACCGTAATCTACTTTTTTTTGGGTAAAAACAAAAAGGAAAATGAACGTATAAAGTGTTGAAAATTTAATTTAGCTATTGCTTGGTAGGAAACTACTTTGTACAAAATTGAAACAAAAATGTGTTTAGTATCCTGCCTGGTTCCTCTCCGGATTCAAAAACTATATATTCCGTTTTTCTTTTTTGGTTTAAACATTTGAACAGGGAGGCCATAGACTAACAGACCAAAAATCCACACACTAGTAAAAGATATATGATTAAAATTTGGCCATCTCGCATAACTGACAATTGCAAACTGTAAAAAAGTTGTCCAAATGCCAGTGCCTCCATGAGCCTGTTCTCACTAGAGAAATCGCTTCGTTCGACAAAGATTAGTTAATCATCGTTAGTTAATGAAGCGTGCGTTTATATATCACTTAACGAAGATCGAACAAAGGGCGACCGCTATCGAAGATCAAACAAAGGGCGACCGCTATCGAAGATCGAACGAAGCCGTGGGAGGTCGTACATGTGCGTCGCGCATCAAGCACTGAGCTTCAAGCGTCTAGACGGGCTGTGTGGTTTTCTAGTGACGCGTCAAAAACAACTCTTGCTAGGCGCTCGACGCACAACACGCTTGTGCAACAGGCCCGCCAAATCGCTTCGTCGAACGAAGGGAGCTGTTCACATTACAAATTTCTTTCATCGAATGAAGCGATTCTAATCATCGTTGAATGAAGAGGCGTGCATTAACATCAGGAAAACTCTTCGTCGAATCATCGTCGAATGAACCGATTTCTCTAGTGAAAACGGGGTTTATGAGGCACTCAACGGCTAATCAAACATATCGACATTCGCTACTCTCTACCCTTGGGTGGAGACAAGCCATGTGTAGCAAAATGTCTTGCTCGAGGGCACACATACCATGGATGTACCGAACTGGGATTCGAACCCACAATCCTCGGGTTTTTAATATAATCCACTAGACTACTCCACTGTGTTCACGAATCATCGTCGAATGAAGCAATTTCTCTAGTGAGAATGGGGTCCATTTCGGAACAAGAGAGGATGCTTAACATGTTTCACATTTTTTTTCTTCTCAAATTAGACCCAGGAATCGCCGGCCGGGCCCGAGTCGATATACATACTATCAGAGGGCTGCTTGTCTTTCCTTACTTGGGCATAGACAATGTTGTCTTGGGGCTGTTGTAAATCCTGAAATGTAATAAAGTTTAAATCAGTATTCAACAAATATTTAAAAATGTAAATTATATTACTCACATATCTGAAAAATGTGAATTCATTCCCCTCCCATCCACTGAGAGTACCTTTAACAAGAATGCATAGTTCCGATTTTGCCCAGTTAACCCCGCCCCCTTGGATATTGTTGCTTTGGCTCACACGCTATCGTCAAAATGGCGACACACAACGCACAAAGCAATGGGACTTTCAACGGAAAGCACAGATTCATTGGAGAAAACTCAAAGGTATTCATGTTTCAGGGTCGACAGTTATCATAGAACACACTGAGTAAAGGGCCAGTAATACAGGGATGTCATATCATGAAATACGTGCTTTCGTACCTTTGAACAACGAAATGACCGGCCTTGAAACCATTCACCCGGAACATCGCATACAACACTGTACAAATTGTATGGGGCAGAACATCGCGTGATGTTGTTGCAAACATTGCACTTTGACCTATGTGGGTGATCTCTGCTAGCTTTGTTGTGATTGGTCGGCGGGTTCGGTTGATTGACAGGTCGGAACTATGCATTGCTTTCAGTTTTAGGGACAATTTTAAACAGCACACAGGATTTTAAAATGAAATTACAGTTTAGTAAAAAAACAAAATTGAGTTTCAAGTTTTTCTTGCTTTCTAAAAGATGGGAAATCAAGTAACTTAGGTAAAAATTGTACTTTTTATATCACCTGCTTTCAAACCTAAAGTAAAATATAGCCAATAAGGGAAGACACACAAATCTGACCCCGGTACCGACAGCGGTACCGGCGTTTTTTATTTAGCGGTACCGCCTGCACGAAGGGAGAAACCACAATCTTCCTCCCTTCTTGCAGGCGACACCGCTATAAAAACTGCCGGTTCGGCTGTCGGTACCGGCGGTTAGATTTGTGTGACCTTCCCTAACATTTTCCTTTTTATAAACAACTACCGAGAAAGGAGAAAAATGTTGAAAAATCCAGGAGCTATTCTGCTGGAAATTAAGACATGTTTACATGACTTAGACCCCGTTCTCACTAGAGAAATCGCTTCATTCGACGAAAAGTTTTCCCGATGTGAACGCACGCCTCTTCATTCGACGATGATTAGAATCGCTTTATTCGATGTAGCAAATGCCTTCATTCGACGAAGACATCACTTTATTCGATGAAGAAATCGCTTCATTTGATGAAGCAAATTTGTAATGAGAACGGCTCCCTTCGTTCGACGAAGCAATTTGGCAGGCCTGGTTACACAAGCGCGTTGTGTGTCAAGCGCCTAGCGAGCGTTGTTTTTGACGTGCCACTGGAAAACCACACAGCGCGTCTAGATGTGTGATGCGCATGTACGACCTCCCACAGCTTCATTCGATCTTCGTTAGCAGTCACTTATAATGTGTACGGTACCGCTCTTCATTCAATCTTCGTTAAGTGATATATAAACGCACGCTTCATTAACTAACGATGATTAACTAATCTTCGTCGAACGAAGCGATTTCTCTAGTGAGAACAAGGTCTTATTCTTCAAAACAAATTAAGGAAATTAAATTAGCACTTACAAAACCAACTTAGCACTTAAAGACTAACCCAAGTAACAACTTACCCTCCCAAACACGGCCACTCCTCCCACCGGCGGTCCTCTGCGACTCGGACTACTCGAGTCGTTCATTGTCCCGTGGTCGATAGACGCGTAATTCAGTTCCCTCATTGGAATATCATCTCGCGATCGTTCCGATGGAGCTACAAAAAATGAAACAACAAATCTTAGATGAAACAGCATGGTGCTTCATTTGTGCTGAATGTATTGCACTTGTAATATGTATGCAGCATGAAAGAAAGATTGTGCGTGAGTCCTCGCAAGTCCTCACAAGGCCCTGCAAGTCTGGCGCAAGTCTGGCACAAGTCCCTGCAAGTCTGGCACAAGTCCCTGCAAGTCCCTGCAAGTCCCTGCAAGTCCTCACAAGTCCTCACAAGTCCCTGCAAGTCCTCACAAGTCCTCACAAGTCCTCACAAGTCCCTGCAAGTCCTCACAAGTCCCTGCAAGTCCTCACAAGTCCTCACAAGTCCTCACAAGTCCCTGCAAGTCCTCAAGTCCTCATAAGTCCCTGCAAGTCTGGCACAAGTCCCTGCAAGTCCCTGCAAGTCCCTGCAAGTCCCTGCAAGTCCCTGCAAGTCCCTGCAAGTCCCTGCAAGTCCCTGCAAGTCCCTGCAAGTCCTCACAAGTCCTCACAAGTCCCTGCAAGTCCTCACAAGTCCTAACAAGTCCTCACAAGTCCTCACAAGTCCTCACAAGTCTCACAAGTCCCTGCAAGTCCTCACAAGTCCTCATAAGTCCCTGCAAGTCTGGCACAAGTCCCTGCAAGTCTGGCACAAGTCCCTGCAAGTCTGGCACAAGTCCCTGCAAGTCTGGCACAAGTCCCTGCAAGTCCTCAAGTCCCTGCAAGTCCTCTGGTCTTAATTCAAGTCTGGCACAAGTCCCTGCAAGTCCTCACAAGTCCCTGCAAGTCCTCTGGTCTTAATTCAAGTCAGTGTTGTAGTTGAGTCCATAACAAGTTCCCAATGTCTCAAAATTAAAGCAGGTGTGAAAACATCACAAAGATTACTGCAGAGTGGAATATTTTAGCAAGCATATTTGAAGGTTTTTAGCAAGCATATTTGAAGGTTTGAAGGTTTTTATTTTAGCAAGCATATTTGAAGGTTTGAAGCACAAAGCACAAACAACACAATTGAGCTTAACAAAAATCCTTCAGGTACAGTAATTGATTTACGCAAAAGCAAAACAACTACAAGCGCGCGTACTTGTACACACGTACACGCACATATACATTTACGTCATAACCCTGTCGAATAAAAGGAAGGGCCTGCATTTTATTATTTCTTGTTTTTAATCGACTGGCATTAATCCTCGACGGATTTTTACGTTCTTGCTACCAAATGAAAGCTGCTAACTTTTTCTAATCTATAAAAATAGCACTTTAACTTTTAAATATTTTTTTGACGCCCAAATCGGCCTAAACACGGACAGTGACATCTTTAAAGACAAGAGACTACAATCTACCTTCTTCACTATAAGCAGATATAGAGTCACGAACTTGGGGCACAGCAAGACTTTCAGGCAATCGAGTCCGGGATGCTTCAGGCATATAGGAGGAAACTGAGCAGGCAAAAAATAGCATGCATGCAAACCAAAAAGCAGGGAATTAAAGCTTTCAAGCAAGCATTTTAGATATATTGTGAATATACTATGAAAATATTGCAGATATACTATGAATATTACAGATATACATGCAGTAAGTATCACATTATCAAGGTGTAGTTAGCACAAACAATGCAAATGGTAGGACACTGTGCAAACCAAACAAATATTATCAGAGATATTTCTTCAAACCAAGTGTTTTGCATTATGGTCTTCGCAGATATCTTTGATACTTAGAATTGTATAGATAGTATACTGCAGAATATACATGCCGTTATATAGCAAATGCACTACCAATACATACATGTAGCAGATAGGAGTGAGTGAGTGAGTGAGTTTGTGGTTTAACGCCATGCCGGCATCAGAGGCCATATTCATGGCGGGATTATGTTAATATATAAAAATGTTTGGTTTTGATTAAAATTAATAAAATCATGTAAGTTGTGGAAAACATATGATCTTGGAATTAGTTGTATAGATAACAAGTGGTATATTTCAATAAAATTGAAGAAACGTTGTATATAAGTACTACGTGGAATCTGGGTAGTTTTCCAAGGCAACCCCGAGGAGGCCGGTCATAGTGGATCCCCCAGTCACATGGCACCGCGTCTAAATAATCCCGCAAGGTCGGCCGTTTCCCTTGCAGTTTAAGGGCCCGGGCCCCGCCGGTATTTTTACAGGTCCGCTTACCTCCGGGTGATGAAGGGACAATGGCACCGAGTGTCTGGTCAATCCCCCACACCCCGTCTCCCAGGATAAGTAGGGCTTCTTGTTCCACCGTCCCGTGTGAAATGCGAGTTTTATTCAAAAGGTCTAAATTGACATTGTAATATGAGTGAACTTTATTATAGGGAGATCAACTGTAGCAGATAGGATATTGTGCTTTATATTCTAGATATTTTACATATATACTTTATGAGTATTACAGATATTGTACATTGCAGGATATGTGTGTTGTCAGTGCAGATTCTACAAAATATAACGCAGCTACTACTAAGATACTGTGCAATCAAGTGCTTTAGAAATATACTTTGGGGGTTGGGGGGAGGTGAGGAGGTGGGAAGGTGAAAGTTTAAGCAGGAAAGTGGAAAAGCGAATCTATTTTAGTGAAAATTCTAACAGATTTAAGAATGATTTGGAAGTGTTAGTACAACCCTCTACCTTTGTCACTTGTTTGTGACATGGAGTCTCTGTTGCTGGGTGGGGCTCCGTCCCTAGCAGCTTCTTTGAGTTCTGTTAGTAAACAAACACACCAACATGCAAGAGTACACAAATTCACATCATACACAAACAGAAACCATTAAAGAGAAATATAGGGTTAGTTTTTTATTTTTACAAGAAGGACAAATTACACATGAAGCATGCTATACAAGCTACGAGAACAAAATTCTAAATTCTACGAGAACTTTACTCTAAACTGTTTCTGTCTCCCCAGGTGTAAAATGGGTACCAAAAAATACTGGTTGGGAAAGCCAACTAACTGCTGGGGGGAAACCTGCGATGGACTGGCATCCCATCCAGGGGGAGTAGCAATGCTCCTAGTCACTCCATGCCATGGAAACTAACAACCTGTTGGGGAAACCTAACTAACTGCTGGGGGTAAACCTGTGATGGACTGCCATCCCCATCCAGGGGGAGTAGCAATGCTCCTAGTCACTCCATGCCATGGAAACTAATATGATCTGTTGGGGAAACCCAACTAACTGCTGGGGGTAAACCTGCGATGGACTGGCATCCCATCCAGGGGGAGCAGCAATGCTCCTAGTCACTCCATGCCATGGAAACTAACAACCTGATGGTGAAACCCAACTAACTGCTGGGGGTAAACCTGCGATGGACCGGCATCCCATCCAGGGGGAGTAGCAATGCTCATAGTCACTCCATGCCATGGAAACTAACAACCTGATGGGGGTAAACCTGCGATGGACTGGCATCCCATCCAGGGGGAGTAGCAATGCTCTTAGTCACTCCATGCCATGAAAACCGACGACAAGTACGGGTTATATGAACCAGATTAGCTCATGAAACGCTTTACCGATTTTTAAAGAGTGGTATTTTGAAAAAGAGGAATTGAACGGACAAACTAAGTTTGGAAAACCCAACTAACTGCTGGGGGTAAACCTGCGATGGACTGGCATCCCATCCAGGGGGAGTAGCAATGCTCCTAGTCACTCCATGCCATGGAAACCGACGATAAGTACCGGTAGTATAAACCAGATTGGCTCATGAAACGACTTTACCTATTTTTTTAAAGTGGTATTTTGAAAAATAGGAATTGAACGGACAAACTATGTGCTACCTTCATCGCTATACGCCGACATGGAATCTCTTGCAAAACCTGGCTGCCTCAGACTAGCGTAGTGCTCATCCCCTGGGTGATCTGGGTGATCTCGCTGATCTAAATGGTAGGATTCACCAACAGCAGTTACGTGAAGTTTAAAAAGAGCATGACCAGATTGTTCAATAAAATGGATTTTGTTCCAACCTGACAATCATATAAAATACCTCCCCAAAATACTATCCATGAGAAGAAAGCAGGAAATTCATCTTTGTAGGAAAAATGCTACTGCGTATTAAACGCCATCATGTACGCGCACGCACACCCCGGAAAATGTTCCAAACACAACACGAAATTTGTTCTAAATACGGTGCAACTGATGCGCTTCACAAAAAATTACGCTCAAAATCCTGATGCACGTGACAAAAACTATGGATGCTAGGATAGGGCGACAATTTGTGTGTAAAAAAGCTATATTAGGGCGACACGCTCTATTAGGGCGACATTTTGGTGTCGCCCTAATATTATTTTTTTTTTAAATCGAGAACCATTTTTATTAGGTCTAGAACAAATTCTCTTAGGTCTGGAAGCATTTTTGAAAGCTTTGGGTAAAAAAAATTGTCATTTTGAGTGACTCTTGCCGAAATTTCGGTGGTCTCCGGGGAGAGTCTTCCAAAAATGTCGCCCTATTGCGGCATCCAGAGTTCTTACAAATTGTAGGAAGTGACGTCATTTGAACGTGATCAATAAAATGATTCTGAAGATGGATTTATATACGTGTGCACACACCATTTTTTCACTAGGCCAGTGACTGCCATTGTATTATGAATTTGGACACGGCCATGTTGAAATATAACAATGCATAGTTCCAACCCGTCAATCAAGCAGACATCGCCCACATAGGTCAAAGTGCATTTCCTAGCTCACAAGTACAACAACACAACAACATACATTTTGTACAATGTTGTATGCGGTGATCCGGGTGAATATTTGTTTTAAGGCCGGACGATTCGCTGTTCAAAGGTAGGAAAGCATGTATTTCATGATGATATGACATCCCTGTATTACTGGCCCTTTACTCAGTGTGTTCTAAGATAAATGTTCACCCTGAAACATGAATACCTTTGAGTTTTCTCCAATGAATCTGTTTTTTCCATTGAAAGTCCCATTGGTTTGTGCAGTGTGTGTGGACATTTTGAGGGATAGCGTGTGAGACATAGCAACAATATCCAAGGATGCGGAGTTAACTGGGCAAACTCGAAACTATGCATTGATCACGTTCAAATGACGTCACTTCCTACAAATCGCCACGTGCATCATGATTTTGAGCGTATGTTTCGGTTGCGCCGTATTACGAACAAATTTCGAGCAACACGAGCGCGTGTTTGGAACATGTTCCAGCATGTGTGTGCGCATACTTTATGGCGTTTAATACGCAGTAGCATTTTTTCCTACGAAAATGGCGCCTGTGAACGTAATTAATTGGAAGCATGAGCAAAATTCTACAAGACATCAGTCAAGCACAATCAATCAAGCAATCAATATGCAAATTCTATGCAAATTCTATGCGTGACGCTACATGCTATGCATCGGACAAGTCTCATTTAGTACTCTAATAATATTAAACGACAAGGCATAAAAAACATGCAAAGGTCTACGTCTATCATGCATTCAAATTCACACAACTTGGGACGAACGCAAGACAGAGTCACGTTTTAGTGTTAAGAATAAGCACTTAATGAGATGCGCATTAATTTGCATAAATTTTACCTGGAGGCCGATAGCTCTCATAATGGTCCCTTCTGTGTGTGTCATCCCGTCTGTCGTAAGAATCATAGCTAAAGGGTGGCGGTCCCTCATCTTGGGGCGGGGCTGATTTGACCGGGAGGGGGGAGGCTTCGTAATCCAATTTCCTGGATGCTAGAGGGCCCGTGGTAGCGGCGGGGGAAGAGGCCGATCTTTGAGGGGCGGGGCCTGAAGTCGTCCTCTCCGAACCGGGCGGCTGTAGTGTTTGGCTCCGATTGGGCGATTTGGCCGTCGTCCAGATTCCGGGGCTGAAGTGGATCTCATCCCAACCGTCGTGTTTGTAGAGGGGACGTAGGTCCTTGAATGACCACATTGTGTTGAGGACCTGTCCAGTAAATGAACAGCAGATAGTGGTTTAAGGTCACCAAAACATCAGGGCTTGAAATTAACGGAGGCCAGGGAGGCCATTGCCTCTGTTGCCCCTGCTCTTGGCCTTGGTGCCCTTTTGCAATCCTCCCATAGACTTTTTCATTTTCCAATGGAAGTGCCCTTTTTAAACTCCAAAAGACGCCTCTAAAAACACAAATGGTAGTGCCCTTTCAATGACGAATTTCAAGCCCTGAAACATTAGCGAGAATTTGAGGCGAGGGAAGTACGACACCACCAACCAAATTACTAACTGTGTTGAATGCTACAGTGGAGTAGTCTAGTGGATCATATTAAAAACCTGAGGATTGTGGGTTCGAATCCCAGTTGGTACATCCATGGTATGTGTGCTCTCGAGCAAGACATTTTGTTACACATGGCTTCTCTCCATCCAAGGGTAGAGAGCAGCGAATGTCGATGTGTTTGATTAGCCGTTGAGTGCCTCATAGACCCCGTTCTCACTAGAGAAATCACTTCGTTCGACGATGATTCGACGAAGAGTTTTCCTGATGTGAACGCACGCCTCTTCATTCGACGATGATTAGAATCGCTTCATTCGACGAAGAGATCGCTTCATTCGAAGAAGCAAATTTGTAATGTGAACAGCTCCCTTCGTTCGACGAAGCGATTTGGCGAGCCTGTTGCACAAGCGCCTAGCAAGAGTTGTTTTTGCACACCGCTGGAAAACCACACAGCGCGTCTAGACGCTTGAAGCTCAGCGCTTGATGCGCGACGCACATGTACGACCTCCCACGGCTTCATTCGATATTCGTTAGCGGTCGCTCTTCGTTCGATCTTCGTTAAGTGATATATGACGCACGCTTCATTTACTAATCTTTGTAGAACGAAGCGATTTCTCTAGTGAGAACAAGGTCATATGCAGCAAGGGCTGTATAATGGAGCCTTGACCAAGGTTTCGCGGATATTAAAGTTCATATTCTCAGTGAATGCTGATGTGTTTGATTCGCCATTGAGTGCCTGATAGGCAGCCGGGGCTGAGATGGTATATGGAGTGATAATTGCATGATATAAGTGCATATTATTATTATTTTTATTATAACAGCTGGTTAAATTGTCTTTCCCTCATCTTATTTTCTTTTTCTTTCTTCTTGTAAGCGCCTTGCATCCTCAGGTAATTTGGAGCTATATAAGTACAGTTATTATTCATTATTATATAAAATGAAGCTTTTGCAGACACCGTGCGTTTCTGTTACTGTGCACCACGAACACACGCGTACGCGCGTCATGGATCAAGGTAATGGATTGCGTGCGTGTACAACGCGCGCCAGAGTACAGTAACAAAAAAACTGTACAACAGTAACAAAAGGGTAAACCGTGAAAAGAACTGAAGTTTTCAACACAAAACAGACACAAGTCTTGCGGAAATCTTACAAAACAAAAAAGATAGAAGCTTCAATTTATATAATAATAATATTGGATGTCTTTTCGGGTGATATGAGAATATACCGCACGAGTCATGAAAATACCGAACTCGCCTTTGGCTCGTTCAGTATTTTCATGACTCGTGCGGTATATTCTCATATCACCCTCAAAGCCATCCAATATTATATAATTATTACCTGGAAAGCTGATTTGATGATTATGGGCGGGTACTTGTTGTGGGACTTAGTTATTGACACAAGCTTCTCAATTCCGCTGGCGTCCCTCAATGATCTATGAAATAAACAACAAACAAGACATATTACAGGGTTGTAAAACTGCTATAAACAGCGTTATCTCCGTGTGTGATTGAGGATGTGTATGATAAAAACAAACCTGTGTATAAGTCAGCTCAGTACCTCATCTACATTATATTACAGGGTTGTAAAACTGTTACAAACGGCGTCATCTCCATGTGTGATTGAGGATGTGTATGATAAAAACCAACCCGTGTATAAGTCAGCTCAGTACCTCATCTACATTAGATTAAAGGGTTGTAAAACTGCTACAAACAGCGTTATCTCTATGTGTGATTGAGGATGTGTAGGATAAAAACCAACCTGTGTATAAGTCAGCTCAGTACCTCATCTACATTAGATAGATTACAGGATTGGAAAACTGTTACAATTGGCGTTATCTCCATGTGTGATTGAGGATGTGTATGATAAAAACAAACCTGTGTTTAAAGGCACAGGCTCGTCAGCAATGCGCGCGAGCTAAATTCGTGCCACGAAATACGCAGCTCCATGCCTTTGCTATGGAGCTGCGTATTTCGTAGCACGAATTTGGCGCGCGCATTGCAGAAGAGCTTGTGCCTTTAAGTCAGCTCAGTACCTTTCTACGTCCCAAGAAAACAATAAATTTTGAGCCGAAATTTGAACCCTGTCATATTTCTTTTGAGTACTGTGGTCGACGCCTGGGGAAACCAGCATCATAGCTCAGCTGGTCGAGTATTTACCCGGAGTGTCAAAGGTCTCGGGTTCAAATTCCACTGAGGACCATATATTTTGTTCTCTCATTTTTTTTTCCATTTCAGAGAATATCACTATACCTCATAGCTGAGCTGGTAGGGAATCTGACCGGTGTGTCCGAGGTCTCAGGTTCGAATCCCGATGAAGACCATATGAGGTTTTTCTCATCTCATATTTTTCATGACTGTGGTTTGCCCTTGGGGAAAATGTGAGAGTGGTAATGCCATTGAGCTTAATAGCTCAGCTGTAGAGCGTCTGCCCGGTTTGTCAGAGGTCTCAGGTTCGAATCCCGATGAAGACCTTACAAGTTTTCTCTCGCCGCATTTTTGTTATTTCTGCAGTTTGCACGGGCAGTAATACCACTGAGCCTCATAGCTGTAGTGGTAGAGCACCTGCCCGGTGTGTCAGAGGTCTCAGGTTCGAATCCTGATGAGGGCCATATGAGTTTTCTCTCACCTCATTTTTTAAATTTCTGTGGTTGGGCCTTACTGAAAAAAAAGTTGAGGGCAGTAATACCACTGAACCTCATAGCTGTGGTGGTAGAGCACCTGCCCGGTGTAACAGAGGTCTCATGTTCGAATCCTGATGAGCCCTATATGAGTTTTCTGTCATCTTATTGTTTAACTGCTGTTAACCTTTGAGGAAAATTTGAGGGTGGTTATACTACCGAGTCTCATAGCTCTGGTGGTAGAGCACCTGCCCGGTGTGTCAGAGGTCTTAGGTTCACATCCCATATTTGATTCCTTGATGGTCATACTCACTTTGAATTCTCTGCATTCATGTTAATGAGTTCCTGTAGGGCATTCAGTACAGCAACCAGCGTATCAGTAGACAAATCCTTGGTTTCGTTAGACCCTGCAACGACGCTGGTAGCGCTGGGTAGTCTGAACACTAGATCCTTCATGGCATACTTGCCTGCCAAGACAAAATAAATATTCATAAACTCATTGAATATTCATAAACTCATTGAATATTCATAAACTCATTGAAAATTCATGGCATATTCATATGGACCAGTGTGTCAGTGGATAGTTCCTTGGCTACCAAGACAACAGAATGTTTATTCATAACTTATGCATATTTATACAACTGATGAATATTCATAAATACTAGTTAATATCAGACAAATAATTTGGCTGTTGATAACTTACCAACGAGTTCTTTGTTGCGCGAGTCCAGTGACAAGTTGCGCAGCGCCCTGGCAACAGCCGACACGATCTTGTCATTTTCCATCCGTAGTAACTCTACCAAGACAGGAAGTCCCTTTTCCTTACGCAGCTGGGCTCGGATATACAGCGCCCACTAGAGGCAGAAAAGAGAGAATGTCGTAAACGATGGTATAAACGAAGCAGAAAATCTGGTTTCCAGATCCAACCGACAATATGAATATTTATATGCTGTGCACCAATCAAAAGAAAACTAGCTACTTATGAATATTCATATGCTGTGCACCAATCGGAAGCGACTTACCATTCATTCTCCAGATAATTTATTCTGAATAGTTCCAGCTGTTGCTTTCAAGTATGAATATTCAAATGCTATGCACCAATCAGAAGCACAACCTAGCAACTAATGAATATTCATATGCTGTGCACCAATCAGTAGTAACTTACCACCCACTCTCCAGATGATATATTCTAAATAGTTCCAGTCGTGGCTTACAGATATGAATATTCATATGCTATGCACCAATCAGATGTGACTTACCACCCACTCTCCAGATGATATATTCTGGATAGTTCCAGCCGTGGCTTCCAAAGTGACATGATTTGAGCAATCGGACAGAAGGGCCAAGTACGGTCGGACCATCTCATGAGCAAAGAGTAACTCGACACCTCGCGGGGGAATTCGCCTCTCTGGGATGGGAGTGTTGGGGTCCCAAGTTGCACCCCTCCTGTCAAGTTAAAGAAAAATGTGGTCAAGAATATGGGAGCGACCTCGTGAGCAAGTGAGTCACATTTTGACGACCAATCAGCCTTTTGCGCGTTTCATATCAATAGCGTCAGGTGTACTGTGCACACTTAGTATCCACTTGATCAGACTAAATTTGTGTTGCTATGTGGTGCACACAGAAGGCACAAGTACAAAATCAATACTGCATTTACCGTAGGAGAAAATGGCATAAAGCACCAGACTGACTGCTAGGCAATGGCGTGCACCATTTTGCTACAACAGCAAGTGGATAATACGTTCAAACTTATTATCCACTAAATTTTTGTTGCTATGTGGTGCATGTGGCAGGCGTGAATCAATACCATGTTTACTATAGGAGAGAATGGCATAAAGCAACTAGATTATTGGTTGCTAGACAATAGCTTGCACCACCTAGCAACAGCAGCATAGTATGTGGACTTTCTAAACTGCACCTCCAGCCAAAGTGCAAATGTTACGCAAAATACTAACCGACTACAGTACATGTATTTCTGAACAGATACTCACGGTAATGTCGAAGGCGTTGTCCTGCCCGGGGCTGGGCTGTCAATTTTCTTCTTTTTATTGTTGCCAAAACAGCCAGAGCTATCATCGGCTGCATAGAATAATAACAAAATTCAGGAATAAATGAATATGAATGTATATGAATATTAATTGTGAATATATGAATATTAAATAACTCGGCTATAATGAGTCGGGATATTATTAATATACACATAGGAATACATATGAAGCCATTTTTTTTCCAGCACTTAATTTGATGACAAAATGAAGCTTGAATATTCTTAGTATTGAGATCTGATACACAGTTAAGACGTCAGCTCCATTTACAATATACATTGCAAAACTCCTAATGAAGTTCGCAAAAGAAGATGAATAATTGCGTGTTTGCAAATGATTTTATGAGGCGTATCGAACAATAAGCAAATTAAATAAAGATTTTTAAGATAGTATACATGATTGGTAAACTGTTACAAATAGTTTTATCCCCCTGTGTGATTGAAGATATTCATGATAAAAACCAACCTGAGCAAAAACCAGCTCCGTACTTCGTCTAAGTTTTGACAAAACAGTCAAAAAAAGAGTTGACAGTAATTTCGCCCCAAAACCACTTCGCCCCGAACCACGGCCTGTGGAAAGTTGTTTTGGGGTGAAGTGGCTTTTGGGCAAAGTAGTGTTTGGACGAAGTGGTTTGGGGGCGAAATGGCACTTGGGCCAAGTGGTTCAGGACGAAGTGGTCCAGGGGGAAATGGTTTTGGGGCGAATTGAATTTACGTCTCGCGAGACGAAAAATAATTGTTCTGCTTATTTCTCAGACAAAACTATTTCCGGGGAAGTTTTCTTCCGTCATCGTGTTTATATCGTGTAAGTTAGGTGTAAATCTGTGAACATTTCTGATTCTCGAGATACCAATCATGTGTACTGCATATAAGTGTTGCTGTATTTAAAGAGCTTTAATGCAAAGCTTGGTCCAAAATATTTTGAGAGCCGTGAATGAAGTTTGCAAAAAGAAGATGGATAATTGCGTGTAAGCAAATGATATGGCTGTGTATAGACCTTTAGGCCAAAAAAAAAAATAGTTCTGCTTCCGATTACATGGCATTTCAAAATAGGGTAGGTAGGTAGGGATTTTTTTTTTTTTTGCCAATTTTTTTTGTGCACAATCATATGGAGGCATCTGCGTTTTTTTTTTTTTTTTTGTTTTTTTTTTTTTTGTTTTTTTTTTTTTCATTTTTTTTTTTTTTTTCATTTTTTTTCCGATAAAAAAACTAGGGTCGCAGCCTAAAAATAGGGTCGGTCGGGAAACCGGAAGCAGAACTATTATTTTTTTTGGCCTTATCACGGTGCGGCCATCTTCCCTTTTCTCATATTAAAATTAACGTAACCAAAACGAGGCTTGCAGAAAAAATAGTTTGGTACCGTTTTCGAAATTATTCATTGTGTGCATCACAATGGCACAGGCGTTGCGGGATCAAGAGAATGCGCAGCGTGGACAGTGATTCTCAACGGGAAATTACACGCGCTATAGCGTGGAAGTGCAGATGCACTGATCGTACCGACACGTACTATGGGGAACAAGACAAAAATGGACGCACCGTGATAAAGGTCTATTGGTGGCTATTGGAAGCTGTTTTATGAGGTGTACAATAATCAAATTAAATAAAGATTTTTGAGATGTAATCGACTTGAAATTGGATTGAGATTCAGCGGATGTGAAAACTACATGCAACTGGTAATATGTTAGCTATGCATGAAGTGGTACACATGTTTAGGGAAGTGATTTAGCCGGCTACTATAGACACTAGCCTTAGCCGAGTGATCAGAACAGAGTCCAGTTTGTTAACATGGTCAAGCCGGGTACCAGCCAAAATCAATATAAAAGCATGACATATTTAGCTGGTAACCAAACAAATGGCTTTCATGAAAATGGGCCCCTTTTTTAAATTTTGTTTAATGAATACTGAACTCACTTGTTAAAGGTAGCCTACATGTTTGGTAATTACCCTTTAAAAATAGCTGAATTATTATCTAAAAGCTTATTATCTAAAATATGGTAATGGTAGTATTATTTCGTCTTAAGTGCCCCCATTCATGAGAAAAATGACGAAACTATTTAAATCTCCTAAGATCGCCTACAGGCGATCTTAGGAGCCATTTATTCATGCATAAAAACCATGCTTGGATTTTTCAGGTTTTCTAGAGTATTACTGCATATGCGACTGAAATTTCTACAAGGTAGTTTTCTCGACATAGGCTTTCAATTACCAGTGGAAATCATTCCGTTTTTTAACAGTTTACCAATCATGTATACTACCTTTAAGGAGGGACAATGGGGTTAACATGGTGGACAATGGGGTTAACATGGTGGACAATGGGGTTAACATGGTGAGAAATGCATGTCTAAATATAGTAACTTACCACCGAAACAGCTCGAGCGATGCTTCGCTGTGAGCACCACAAAAAAAACGAACACAGAACGACACGTGTTGTCATTTTGCTACACTACAACAATGAGCTACACTACATATTAAGCCAAATCTTCACATGCCCTCGTAAAAAACTTCAAAGGATGTACGAAATAGGATTTTTATTACATAAAATAATAGTAGAGGATGTTTTTTACACATTTCAATCAATTATAGACAATTTACTAAATGCGTTTTGGTGCAATTGCAAGTTTTCTATTTTTATGCTAATGAGAATTTCTATATTCATGAGCAAAGCGGTGATGTCATCTCAGGACAACAGAGGAATTCTGGGGGGGAGGGGGGTTGGAGGGGGGATGCGGGGGAGGGGAGTATGCAGACCATGAGTGCTTCAACTTTTGGGATCGTTTAAATTAACACCATCATTGTGCAATGTCAAAAACATTTTAACTATCACAAGAACCAGTTTTGTTTTAAATATTTACCTTGTATAAGTAAGGATAATATTAAAAAGAATCCAGGCAATATTGATCGCTGAAGACAGGCTAGCGAAAGCGGCCAGTAAAATCGGTTCGTTGCTGCTGCTTGCCGCATGCATCGCACGCACGGATCGCCCTGGCTGCCACGACCGGCTAAGCGCCCCATACATCACACACCACACACACACGATGCACGCACGGCCGCTATCGGTTTGCGATGCAGCATGCATGCAAAGATTACGCTTGCTTAGGGATAAGACTTGTACAAATCTCTTTAGTCATTCGTTGCAGTCGCCGCGTGGCACGACTGCACATTAAGCATACACTACAATGTACATACACAAGCGCAGTATGCCATGGCACTTGCTTGGCGAAGAGACCTGAGCAAGTTTGCTTCACAAAATTAATGAATTAATTAAGGGCGCTCTGTTTATGCTCGGTAAAAACAATATGGCCCGTTGGTAGGTTAAAAAAACGGAAAATAAAATATGGAGCGCAAAACAAAAAAGCGGAAAATAAATTCTGGGACACTTAAAAAAAAAAACAAAAAACAAAAAACAAAAAAAAAAACACCCCCGATGAAAATAATCTACTGGCAATACTGTGGGAAATGCTCTATAATAATATGATTTGGTGCAGCTAATCTATTGTAATTTCATCTAAAAGTAATTTCATCTACAGTGCACACACATGGGAAAAATACTTATCATGCCTTAACATGATTTTATTGCAATCTGGCTCTATAGAGCTTTTTCACGGGCGGCCATGACAGGGGGTAGTCACATTGTCACAGTACGTCAAGCATGAGTAGGCACTTTGTGGATCTATTGTTACATCATTTAAAAATGAAAACCTGCCCCCTGTCATGGCCGCTGGTGTATAGGGTGTATAGACTGCATCGGATAGCCGCCATCTTGAAGGACAAATTTGATATTTAATTGTCAACAATGTAAGCACAAAATGTGCAACCATGCATGTCCTTAAAGAACAAAGAAACTGCCCTACAAGATGGCAGCTATTTGATACGGTCCATTGTCCCTTTCTGTTCTCCCCACCCATGTTCGAAACCTTTGTTCGGACTCCGATAATGCCTATTGTGTGAAATCTTCAAAGACTCACGTTTCTTTTTGGCAGGAGATCCCTGACCATGTCTGGAGGGAGAGGATCGTAGGGGAGGCGCAGGGACGGCGTCAGAATGATTGGCCTCGTTAGCGATCTTGAAGGTTAGGTTACGAATGATGCACATCGTGTTCTCAACAACCTAACAAATAAACATTACCTAGTTGACACCGGGATTGTTTTTGGCAAAAAGCAAATGTGATTGGCCAAAAGTTAAGACCACGGCCCAATTTCATAGAGCTGTTTAACAGCCCATTTTCCGTTAACCGAGCATCAGGCTATTTCATAGACATCGTTAACAGTAAGCAACTGAAAACCTGCCTTACCGCAGAGCCAAATTTTGCTTAAGATAGTGACGCAACAATGGCGGTTTCCAAGCGCGCCCATGCTTAAGCACGCCGCGGCCGTGAAATAGCCTTAACGTCAGCACAACTTTTCTGCTACAGTAAGCACACGTTTTCAGCTAGCGCTTAAGCAGCTCTATGAAATTGGGCCCAGGTCAAGCACCACAAATACTGACTCTTGAGAGTAATTTCTACATTCATCTTCTCATTAAAAAAAAATCATACTTTGCAACCCTCCGAGTCAACCACCCATGTGAGCTCTACATTGCCAGAACGTGTTTACACGTCCTTCCACGTCAAGTGGTTCAAATAGTCATGTTTGTAATTACAATCATTCGGAATGCCAATTTCTCTTCTGTTTAATAGCGAGGGGGCCAGACTCCTCTGTCGAGTTTACTGTGGGAGGTTCGCCACTCCTCCCACACAGCGAGTATGTTTACCTTCCCAGCATGATGCTGGTACCCATTTATACACCTGGGTTGAGAGAGGCAAGTGAGGTAAAGTGCCTTGCCCAAGGGCACAAGACATTGGTCGCAATGGGACTCGCATTCTGAACAACCTACAAGATCTTTACAAATCACATTAAAAATATGATTTTAAAACATTAATTAAAGGCATTCACATTGTGTTTTCCTTGTGCGTAGTGTTTTGCTCCCACCACTACAAAATGTAAGCATTGTTGACAGTGCTGCTTGAAAAAAGACTAACCTTATTGTTCATGTTTTCGGTTGCAACCGCCGACTTGATAACATGGACGAGCGAATCGACCAATCCGCTTGAGTCACGCATACGCTTCCTTGCATCCATACCACTGGAACTGACATTTCTGCGAAGGCAACAAATTTTTCATTTAAATTTTACATTTGCGTCCATCATAAATCAGAGAGCATACAAAAAACACTGGGTAGATGCTCTACCAGCTGAGCTATGAGGCAGTGGTATACTCCCTCAGGTTTACCCCAAGACCTCTGATTCACTAGGCAGATGCTCTACCTGCTGAGCTATGAGGCACAGTGGTATACTCCCTAAGGTTTCCCCCAAGACCTCTGACACACCGGGCAGATGCTCTACCAGCTGAGCTATGAGGCACAGTGGTGTACCCCCTCAGGTTTTCCCAAAGACCTCCGACACACCGGGCAGATGCTCTACCAGCTGAGCTATGAGGCACAGTGGTATACTGCCTCAGGTTTACCCCAAGACCTCTGACTCACTGTGCAGATGCTCTACCAGCTGAGCTATGAGGCACAGTGGTATACTCCCTCAGGTTTTCGCCGAGACCTCCGACACACCAGGCAGATGCTCTACCAGCTGAGCTATGAGGCACAGTGGTATACTCCCTTTTCCACAAGACCTCTGCCACACCAGGCAGATGCTCTACCAGCTGAGCTATGAGGCACAGTGGTATACTCCCTTTTCCCCAAGACCTCCGACACACCAGGCAGATGCTCTACCAGATGATCTATGAGGCACAGTGGTATACCCCCTCAGGTTTTCCCCAAGACCTCTGACACACAGGGAAGATTCTCTACCAGCTGAGCTATGAGGCACACTGGTATACTCCCTTTTCCCCAAGATCTCTGACACACCAGGCAGATGCTCTACCAGCTGAGCTATGAGGCACACTGGTATACTCCCTTTTCCCCAAGATCTCTGACACACCGGGCAGATGCTCTACCAGCTGAGCTGTGAGGCACAGTAGTATACTCCCTTTTCCCCAAGACCTATGCCACACCGGGCAGATGCTCTACCAGCTGAGCTGAGCTATGTAGCACAGTGGTATTATCCCCTAGGTATTCCCCATGAATCCAACTTTTCTCTCGGAATGGATGCACAACGAAGCAGAATGGCCACTCAGTCTCAGTGGTACATTTTGATCAAATGAAGTTTTAGAGTCCCTAGGCAATCCTCTTTACCTCAAGCAGCCAGTGGTGTTTGTGTAGACTCCAGTCCAGGCATAATCTGTCGGTAATTCACTGTCGGGGTTTTCTGGTGTCCATCCAGAATCCGGAATGATGATGTCATTGACAAAGACCGACAAACCGTCAACGAGAATTGGTTTCTTCAGGGGCTGGTGACAGTAAAAGAAAGAAGAAAAAAAATATTAACGATCTTCAATTATATAACGCCCAAGTAGATCCCTGTCATTTGATTTGACGATAGCAGGCCAAATGGCGTTAACCATTTAATGCTATGTTACCAACCGTGCAATGCATAGTTCCGACCTGTCAATCAAGCCGAACCCGCCGACCAATCACAACAGAGCTAGCAGACATCACCCACATAGGTCAAAGTGCATTGCCTCACAACAACACAACAACATACAGTTTGTACAGTGTTGTATGCGGTGATCCGGGTGAATTTTTGGTTTCAAGGCCGGACGATTCACTGTTCAAAGGTAAGAAAGCATGTATTTCATGATGATATGACATCCCTGTATTACTGGCCCTTTACTCAGTGTGTTCTAAGATAACTGTCGACCCTGAAACATGAATACCTTTGAGTTTTCTCCAATGAATCTGTGTTTTCCGTTGAAAGTCCCATTGCTTTGTGTGTTGTTGTGTCGCCATTTTGACGATAGCGTGTGAGCCATAGCAACAATATCCAAGGGGGCGGGGTTAACTGGGCAAAATTCGGAACTATGCATTCTTGTTAAAGGTACTCTAAGTGGATGGGAGGGGAATGAATTCACACTTTTCAGATGTACTATAATTTACATTTTAAAATATTTGTTGAATACTGATTTAAACTGGGCAAACTTGGAACTATGCATTTTGTTCCACACGATTTTTCCATTGCACGGCGCACCCGTTTCCATTGCACAGCGCGCCCGTTTCCATTGCACGGCACGCGCACTTCATGCAATTTTACTGCAATTACTCGAATTTACTCAAATTTAAAACTACGTGCATCCAATTTTGAAATACCAGCGAAAATCATTCAAATTCGCCCAAACCCCGAGCTTGTGCTAAATTGAAGGAAGATTAAATGCTTTGTATTTGAATGACGCCAATTCTAATCTGGATATCTTTACGAAATTGAATAACGTGCAAATGAATAATAACCGGAGAAATTGCATCCTAAACGAAATCACTCGAATACGTACTTCCACAAACAAAATTGAATGGATTTCTGATGAATTCGAACGAGAAAAACCTATATTATGTGGCACAGGTAATCACAAGTCTTACCTCAGACGATGACAAATTCCACAGAGTCCCCGTCACAGGTTCTTTGATCTGTAACAACGATGTAGAAGCAAAAAGGTTGGTGTAATCACTGCACTGCTTTATGGAACCAGGTAAAGTATTTATTTATTTATTCACCACATCCAACAGCGGAGGGACCGCCAATTACAGCAATGGGAGCAAGTGTGGTTGAGTGCCATGCTCAAGGGCACAGGTGCCACAACCCGTCACAACCAGGAATCAAACCTACATTCTAGTACTATATAGCACAGGAACTTAAGTTCGACGCACTAGACCACTCGGCCATAACACCCCAAAACATTGGTGTTTTTTAGACGATATCTCTGGAAATATATGGATTGATGGCGCAACATTTCAGAATGGTAATGAGAAAAATATGACATGAGGCATCAAAATCTCAACACCCATGGGAAAATGTGACCTGGTCACTCTCCATTAGGGAAGACACACAAATGTCGGTACCAGCGTGTTTTTTTTAGCGGTACTGCCTGCATGAAGGGAGGAAGATTGTAGTTTCTCCCTTCGTGTAGGCGGTACCGCTTAAAAAAAAACAGCCAGTACCGCGGTCAGTACCGGCGGTTAGATTTGTGCATCTTCCCTTAAAGGGACACACCAGCTTACTGTTTACATAATGTAGCAATCCAACATCCTTGACAATAATTTTTCGATGGTCGAATTATCAAAATGTCACATAATTAACTAAAAATGTTTAAAATTAACAAAAGAGGCAAATGTTGGGCTATACGCTTTACCAGCCGTCACAATGTATTATGTATCATGTGTTTGTAAATAAAGGTGGCATTCGATATGGGTCGACACGTGTTTAACCTCGATTCCTTGTTTTCCCTGACTGCATCACACCTTGCATGATCCCCGAGGTCTGCGCTGAATCAAGAAAGCAACTCGAACGCAACGTTTTGGTGTCTTTAGCGCTATAGCACCCTCAATAGTTAGCTATTTTTTCTTCGGATATTATTACGAGAAGCGAAGACACGAAAATCGGAGAGATTCTCTCGTCCATATCAACACCCAGAAACCCTTCATATGAAATCTGTTGTCACATGACCTTGAATTTTTGAAAAATGCTCAAAAACGGCCAAATAGGACGGCATCTTTTCAGGATATATCAAATTTACTCTAGAAAGCGCTTCCGAATAATGTATGGGTCTATTTCGAGCCCAAAATAGCCCAACAAAGCCGGTGTGTCCCTTTAAAGAAGCCTCAACTAAAATATTCCCTGGACTTACCTCAGGATCTCTAGTAGTTTTAAGCAGCCTAAGTAAAGCCGGAATCCCACCCGCGTTTTTGATGGCTACTTTGTTTTCCTCGTTCGGTTTTCCATATGAGATGTTACGCAGGGCACCGCAGGCACACCTGTGGATGTCTGGAGTGGGGTTGCCGAGAAGCTCAACTAGTAACGGAATTCCGCCCAGGCTCCTGAAATTCAAAAAGGTGAGTAAAGCAGGAAGAATTATTATTTGAAACACAATGTTTTTGTTTCAAATAATAAAAACCCCCAAGAACGCTATGATACAAGAGCTGTGGACTCCTTCCCCGTACGTCCAGTGGCATAAACTGTGCGTTTTGTGTTGATGATAAGCTGTTACAATATATTGTCACTTTGAACAATTTAAAGGTCCAGTGTATCATTTGCAATGACCCCAAAAAGTAATCGACAAGTTTACAGGGGAAAAAGTTATGAAAGTAAAGATTGAATTTATAGCAACTACCCAATGAAAGGTTTTCGCTCAAAATGATATAATTTTACCAGAAAATAATCCGTAAAGATGAAATTATTTAGATCGTTTGCAAACGATTTACTTATTTTTGGTTCGCATCTACGCGGTCCAAAATGCATGGGCGCTGTGTACTCCGCGTGCGTGTTCCAATGCGATGCATTTTTATGGATCGCGCGCACACGCAGTATATGATGTGCGCAACAGAGTGCATGACGCAAACCACATAGTACCCGGTCAACTGAGAACGAATATTTGAAACACCCCGCCAAGACCAGGAAAACGCATATGGATTTTCATGGTTTTTTAAACATGGTACATTTGACAAAGCTGAAATTTCTTCGGATGAGTTTGTTGATGTCTTTCTTTTGATTTATAATGGTTTTATTCGCAGAATCGCTCAAAAACAGATCATCTACAGGGCCTTTATCCCTATTAAAAGTGCCTAACTTTTTGCATTTTTCATGATCTTTTGAAATTGAAGTTGTACATGCGTGACAGTTGGCATGTTTGAAGAAAAAATTATACAATCGAGATCGTACATGTTCGATAGCACTTTCAGAGTACATATGATAGATCGTATATGTACGACCTTGGCACTGAAAGAGATAAAAACCAAGTGGAAAAAACTTAATGCAATGACAGAAATGTATTTAGTGCATAATTGCCATACCTTGTTTTATTCTTAATTGGGTCGTCTCCGTACGTCAGATGTTGTAGGTAGCCAGCAGCATTAGCAACGATAGCAGGATTGGCATGACTCAAATAGTCAATGATCTCCTGTAGGTCTGGTGTCCGCCATTGGGGGTCATCTGACAAGGGGTCATAGGTCAAATAATTTGAATGACTGTAGGGAAAAACTAGTACCAAAAAGATTATCATGCATGAACACCCACTGGGACCCCATACACGAAACCTATGGGACAACTCAAAAATTATGTTTTTTCTTAATAAATTAATGACATCTTCCCTCCTAATTTTGCGTTATTATCATCAAACTAAACATTTTTACATGGTTTACTTGTCATAACATGAAAAATCCTGGGTGTCCGAGCATGTACCCCTAGTCTGCTGAAAAGGTGGAGGCATTTTTTCCAACTAACAAAACAAAATTTCCCGTCACATGCAACACGACGTGTGATAGAGGATACCAATACCCCTTTCATTGCTCCCCCATTGTGTCTCAAACATCTGAAGAATTTTAAAGGAATTCTTTTTAGGATTTTTGGTGGGGGTATTTTAACATAAGGTAAGGGTGCGTGTGTATTTGCCTCCAATCGTGGACCTTCATAGCAATAAACACATTCAAACTGTGGACCTCTTATGAACGTGGACCGTCCACGGTTGTAAAACTGTGTTTCTCAAACCTATAGGTTTGAGAACCAATAATAATTATAATTGGTTCTCAAACCCATTATTCTCAAACCTATATATAGGTTTGAGAACAAATTACAACTAGAGGTATGACGTTTGTTGTTACAAACGCCAGGTGATCGGGGTAAATGAACATTTTGTGATGAATTTCAGACGTTGTTATCACCTGTGGAATGGCAAAAATGGAAGTTCAGCAGCCGATTTCACGAAACTTTACTCAATTGCGCAAGTCCACTTACGCCATTACTTGCGCAATAACTTATGGCGTAGGTGGACTTGCGCAATTGCGTAAAGTTTCGTGAAATCGGCTGCTGTATACACTAATCCGGTAACTAATATCTCCTCCCTGCATATCCGCCATAGCTGGGGGTTGATAGCTTGCACCGTTTTGAGATATGAATTGTTGAAATAATAATCTTTGAAATCTTGTAATGTGACACCTGTGACGACATCATGACGTCACAATTTTGTGCACAAATTGTTGAACAATATGTTGAACATCAAGTTCTTAAATGTGGCGAAGGAATCATACCAATATCTGTTGTAGTTTTCAAGATACAGCATTTTAAAACATCTCGGCTCCAAATTTGCGTAATTTGACACCACATTACGTAACCACCGTCCATGTCATGACGTCACCAATGGTATAGTCAAAAGGTCCACATGTGTGGAAACATTTCGTTCCGTAGAAATATGGTCAAATTCACTACCACTTTGAATCTATTTGCATTAAAAATCCTAAAAATTTGCACATTTTCGAAGAACTTTCAGTTTGGACCGGAAGTAGGCGTCACACAGGGGTCATGACATCGTATGATTTGTTCAGTTCATTTAGACTTATCATGTTGTGAAAGAATTGTTCAAGTATCTATAATTATAATTTAGGCAGTTTCAACCCTTTTATTTTAAAGCCCACATCGATTTAAAATCAGTGTCAATTGAAAGAGTGGTTATTGACTAGAAGAAATCTGTTTATTTTTTTCAAATCGGATTTTGCATTGCGAAGCTACAGTCGGTTTGGATAATTGAAAACAGGGTAAAAATTCATCGGCAGGTCAAAGGTTATCCTATGTTTTTCTTTTTTTCTAATTTGGCACCGACAATGGTCACTGTGGCTTATACTTTTGGTTATATATCTTTGCTCAACTCTATCCTGGATGGCCCAAAGTTGGTACAAACAACAGTTATTATAGGCCATGGGATGATCACGCAAATTCGTTAGTTTTGTGATCTCCCTCCAGAAACTACTTAATTTTAGGTTTAAAAATCGTGGAAAATTATGCTTATCAATAACCTCAAACTCGCCAAGCCCAAAAATTGCACATTTTTATGAACAAGACGAAAAATACACTTATTTTTACTAAAAAATAAATCGCTGCCGTCCAATCACAACGCGTTTCTCATAATGCACCGTCCAATGGCATAGCGTGTTCTGCAAGTCTTTCGGTGCAGTACCAAAACAATATGGCGTCTTCGTCCGACACGTCTGACCCAAATTTTTCCGAGAATGACGAAGACGAGGAATGCCCTTTTTACTGTTGTATGCACGTAACTGATGTCAAATCTAAAGTAGTGAAATTCAGTGAGAAAAGTTTTGCAAAATTTAGGGATTGTAGCAACCGATGGCGTGAGTTAAACTGCCCGGAAAGTGTCATCGCGGCAGCGACACCGCTGGATTATCTGCACGCTCCCCACGCTCTTCAGCGCGTAAAACAGGAGGCTGAACATGGCGTTGGCGAAGTTGCTGTCGCTAGTACTAGTACAACAACTAGTACTATTTCTACACCGGGACGTCTTGGACGTGTCAGAGGAAGGTGGGCTCTATAATCCAATGCTTATTGTTAGCCAAAACTTAGTTTTACCATTAATTTAGCCAAGATAATCTCAGCTCTTGCTTTATCATTTGTCATTGGGATGTGGTCTTTTCACCAGTCGTCTAGCTGAGAAGGATTAACAACATGAACACGCTTTCAAAAAACAAATGCCATTTTCTCATAGTGACACACTAATTCCATGAATTCCCCCCTGGGACCTCATGAACCTTGTCAGGCATACATGTAATCACTACGCAGATCCTTGAGGGAAATAACCAGCCACGATGATTATTTAGCCAACAATTCCAGCGAAACAAACCGGTATGCTCACAGCCGTTGTTGTCTTGTGTTCAAAAATATACTATGTTTCGTTGCGTGAGCTAGTCTGTGTACAAAGGTCGGAATGTCGATGCACATTGGTTACCAGGGCTGCGTTCGAAACACGCGAACATTGCAAACGTTTTTATCGTTCGCCAAGAACTGGTACCCGGCTTTTCTTAGACGAGTGCACAAAAGTACTGTAACCAGTGGCGAACGTTGGCAATGTTCGCGTGTTTGGAACGCAGCCTGTGCACATGCGGCCTACCAGTAAAACTTATTTTTAGATCACGTCTGGTAACCAATGCGCATCGGCATTCCTTTGTACACAGACTAGCTCACGCGACGACACAGTATATTTTTGAACACAAGACAACAACGGCTATGAGCATACTGGTTTGCTTGCTGGAATTGTTGGCTAAATGTTCATCGTGGCCGGTTATTTCCCTCAAGGACCTGCATAGTGGTTATGCCTGACAAAGTTTGGGTGAGTCCCAGGGGGGAATTAGTGTGTCACGGCGATAAAATGACACATTTGTTTTGTGTAGCGTGTTCATGTTGTTAATCCTTCTCAGCTCTACTGGTGAAAAGACCACATCCCAATGACAAATGATAAAGCAAGAGCTGAGATTATCTTAGCTACCATTAATTACAGTTAACTAGCCCCAGTCTGAGGCCAGGGAATGAGACCACCATTTTTGGCGGTTGGCCTCACTCCGATGATCTTTTAAAATGATAGGAAGTTTGAAAAAGATGTGCTTAAAGTCACGTGATTTTTTTTCATATACCCTGGCACATTGAACACGGATTTGGGTGAATTTATATATTGGAATCGGTAGCTTATTCAATTGTATCAATCTATCTTATTTCATTTGATCAATTTTTATAGCATGTTCTGATTTTTTTTCCTGTAATACATGTAGCATATAAATTTAGTGCTATGTATTGAGAAAATGCATACATGTACATGTAGCAAAGAGTGCAAAACTGCATAGCAAACTGCTATGCTACACCAGCTAAATTATGTACTGATCTTTTTCACAATGTTTGTTTGACAGAAGACTCGGCGGTATTCCAGGGTACCACATGGAGTGTTATCGCTACTACTGTAACAACTCCAAAATCAAACGGGCAGAGGACAGACAGAGAAAGGCAGAGGACAGAGAGAAGAAAGAACAAGGTTAAACAACATTTCTAAAATGCACCAAAATCCGAAACTAAAGGCAAAGTAAATTGATAGCCTGTATACAGTCATCATCTGTATATTGTTATGCTTTCAAAGTGTGAAGAAATAAGGTGTTTTTTTGTAATATTTTTGACACAGTAGTGTTAGCAAGAAGTACATATATTTCTCATGTAATGAAAAATATAAAAATTCAGCATTTTCTGATCCTTCTTCGTGGAAACAGCTGCTCCAAATTTTCACCAATATCTAAAAAATGATACCATCTTTTTAAAACAAAATTATACAGAATTTTTGTGGGATACATGTACATCTGCAACTGTATACGACTGAAGTAGATGTGCAGTTCCAAATACAATGTACATTAGATGTGCCCTGCATTGAACTCTTCATGTTAGACTACATGTATTATTCTAGGTCCCTACCCCCAAATTTCCAGTCCGTAATTTAAATAATGTTTAAAAATTACAGCAGTGAATTGAACAGTGGCGTTTACCTTGCAAATTCGATAGTTATATTTCCTAAATAATCTTTTTCTTTAAAATAAGTATGAGGGGAAAAAGAAATACCATGCAGGTCTGCAGTGATTTAAAGGTGCATGTAGAATTAAAACCTGATACTGTCTATTTGCCACAAATTACCATTTTTTCAGTTAAAAACCAGTCTGGTTTGCAGATTTTCTCATTAGTATTTTTATTGTGTTAATTTGCAGAAAGCATGGCGGTGTCCTCAGTTGATCCTGTAGATGTTTCAGCGAAACTTGAAGATGATGGGCCGCCAGCTAAGCGACTACTTCGCTCTGTGACATCAATTGACCAACAAGCGCAACCTTTACCTGGAAGACATCATGTTCTCCCCCTTCAGTGCATCATCTGTAGGAGAACAAAATACACCAAGGAACGAGCCACAAAAAAACGAAACGTTGAGAGGCTCATAACCTGTGAAACAATTCAAGGGGGTAAATTGATGAAAGCTGCTAAAATTAGGCAAGACGAGCGGCTTTTACTCGACATAGAAGGTAGAGATCTGGTTGCTATCGAGGCCAGGTACCACCGGACTTGCTACCTTAAGTATACCAAGATTGCTCGAGACTATTCATCAAAAGACCTAGCGCAGCAACCACACTTACAACAGACCTTTGATAAGTTTAGTCAGGTTGTAATTAAGGAGAAGCTCATTCAAGGTAAAGAAATATGGAGACTAACTAAGCTGAACAAGGTATTCATAAAGATGGTGAAGGAAGTTGAAGGTATAGAGGTTGAAGGATACAAAACGGCAAGTCTAAAAAGTAGAATACAAAAATCTCACCCTGACATTTCTTTTTTGAGGCCTTCTCGCTTTTTTGAAAGCGATATTGTATTTGCAGGCAGTCTCGAAGTGCAAGATGTCCTTGAAGATGCAGCTGACCAGATATCCTCAAGCGAAAGTGAGAGTACGAGTAGCGACTGTTCTGACATAGATCCCAAACCACCGACACTGCCTGGAGAACTTCGAGACCTGTACTCAGCTGCTCAGATCATCAAAGGTGCGATGGATAGATCACCTTCAGCTTCACCTTGGCCTCCACTTTCATCCGATGTGACGCTTGAGAACGTGAGGAAGGTAATTCCTTACCAGTTATTCAATTTCTTGGCATGGACCACAGGCATCAACTGTGAACCTGTCGACACAAGCAGGGTGGCAGTAAGAGAGGATGAAGAACGACGACTATTTTCAATAGCGCAGGACATCGTTTACCTCAAGACAAAGGGAAGAACTGTCATGCCCAAGCACACATCCCTAGCCATGGCAGTGAGGCACTTCACAGGCTCGGCCAGGCTCATCGGTTTGTTAAATGGCTTAGGTCATTGTGTGTCAAACTCCACAGTGCTTGAGCATGACACTGCCCTCGCTAAGCGCCAACTTGGCTTGGGTAATGGTTTACTTCCAGCTGGCACACAGCCCATCTTCACTACCCTTGTCTGGGATAATAATGATTTTGGTGAAGAAACTATCTCAGGCAAGGGTACGACTCATAACACCAATGGCATCATCGTCCAACGCCCCATGATACCAAGAGATCCGACAACTCCTCTGGCAATGACCTCAACCAAATCTCGAGAGAGATCCTTCCAGCCACCCCCTACTGAGATCAAAGCATACTATGGTAGCAAAAGAAAGGGTCCGAAGCCTTATGGCAAAGATATTCCCCTTGGAGAGGTTCATCACATAGATGTTCAAGATGATTACAGGAAGTTGGACTTGGCATATGTTGTGATGAAGGTTGCGGGAGTGTCGGATGACATCTTTGCAGGTTGGACTGGGTTCAACTGTACTCTACAGAAAAGCATCCCTAGAATATCAACTGTAGGCTACCTACCCATCATTGATGCTAGCCCTACTGAGTACGACACAGTTTTCACCATTTTGGAGAGAAGCGTAGAAGTTGCAAGTAATCTTGGTCAGGAGAAGGTGGTTGTAGTTTTTGACCAAGCCATATACGCGAAGGCCCAGCAAATCAGGTGGAGGAATGACAAGTTTCTGAACAAGGTTATTATCCGGCTTGGAGCTTTTCACACTTCAATGTCGATGTTGGCATGCATTGGCAAAAGATTTCGGGATGCTGGTCTGGAGAATATCATGATAGAGTCTGGCATTGTTGCCCAGGGCTCTATCAATGGTGTAATGAATGGTCACCACTACAATCGAAGCGTTAGGGCTCATAAGTGCGTAATGGAAGCATTGCAGCGTCTACGATGGCAGTCATACATTGACACACTTCCTGATGAAGAGAGAGAGTCCGTCCTAGAGGTTCTAGTTGCGCTTCAGACTTCATTTCGCAATTCATCATTTGAAGAGGAAGTGAAGTCTGACCAGTTTAAATCTGTGGTCAACTCATATGGTGAGTTCACATCCGTGCGCTCCAGAGACCCAACTTTCGGTGTGTGGTCATCATACATTGAAATGGTGGAAGTGCTGCTTCTCTTCATCAGAGCAACAAGACAAGGAGACTGGGAGCTTCATCTGTCCAGTATCCGTAGTTTCCTGCCATGGTTTTTTGCCTATGACCGCACCAATTACTCGAGGTACCTGCCAGCATATTGGCTTGAAATGTGTCAACTGCCAGAAGTCCATCCTTCGGTTTATGATGCCTTCATGCAAGGAGAGTTTGCTGTGCAGCGCCAAGGTAATTATGGGTTTTCTCAAGTAGCATGCGACCAGGCAATAGAGCAAACCTGTAACCGAGACACAAAGACGAAGGGTGGCATGGTCGGTTTCACGACACACAAAGGTGCAGTTCAGAGATGGATTCTTTCTCAACACGAACGCTCGGCAATATCCAAACAGTGCGAGGAGATGGCAGGTCAGGGTGAGAAGATGAGAGGTAGAAAAGATCTTGACAAGACCAGAGTAAAGAGAGATGAAGAAGATGTTCGTGCAGTTGTGACCAGCATTGAAGCAATGATCAACCCCTTTGAGGAAACGAATGAACTTCTCGTTCACATTGCATCTGGAGTTGTGGCTTCAAAGGAAGTTACCAGCGCTTACACTGAAGCCCGGGCGATAGGGGATGCAGCTGTCATTGACTACTGTACAGATCGCTTGCAAGGTGACAAGGATATGTTTGCGACTATCAAGAAGCAGAAGACAAAAACCTTCAGCTCCATGAACAAAACAACAAGGTCAAATGTGAAGGGGAAAGAAGTGACCCTCAAAGCAGACAGAAATCTCTTCCAGAGACTTCTTATCATAGCCAGCGTACGGAAGTTAGACATTGCCAGAATGTTAACTTACAATTTGGGTCCATTGCCATTGTCCTTGTCAAACTTCAATGGTTTCCTTAACAAGACCACAAAAGCTAGTCTCATGCACTATGTTGAGTCCCATGTCAAGCCATCACCAGTCATGGATAGTGTCCCAAATGGCAGTGTGTGGATAGTAGACGGGATGGCCATGCTACAGGAGCTTCCCCAAAGAAATGTGCCTGCCACCTTTAGCTTGCTGGCTGAACAACTGTTGAGGCAACTTGTAACTATGGCCAGAGGGATACGCAGTCATGTTATTCACTTTGTGATTGACACATATCCTGCAATGAGCATCAAGAATGCTGAGAGAGGGCGAAGAGCTTCAGGTGGAAGTCAGCTTACAAAGATCTATGGGAAAGAGCAGAAAGTACCACTGCAGTGGAAGAAGTTCTTGTCATGTAGCGAGAACAAAGTGGCCCTTGTCAACTTTTTGTTCCAAATGTGGAGTGAATGTCCAGCAAGTCTTCTTGGTCCAGTCAGTGTTATTGTTGCTCATGGTAGTCAGTGTCATTCACTTTGTGACATTGGGGGTAGTGTTGTTGTTCAGGCTATCCCAGATCTAGAATGCAACCATGAAGAGGCCGATACTCGACTTTTCCTGCACTGCAAGTATGCAGCAGCATCTCAGCCAGTAGAGCATCTGGTGGTGAGGAGTCCAGACACTGATGTTTTTGTCATTGGTGTATCAAAAGCTAATGAAATCGACGCTACGTTGCTTCTTTACACTGGACGAGGGAACAACAAACGCACTGTCAATCTGACAAAAATACGTTCTCATGTTGGAGAGCAAGTTGCTGATGCTTTGATAGGCACTCACTGCCTCACAGGTTGTGATTCTGTAAGTGCCTTCTATGGAAAAGGAAAGAGCAAGGCTGTCAAGCTGATGATGGCCAGTGTTGAATATCAGTCTGCTTTTAAGCAGGTAGGGGCAGCTTTCTCCCTGACCGACGAAACTTTTTCAGTTGTTGAGAAATTTGTCTGTGCCTTGTACTGTCAAGATTGCTCTTCGGTAAATGAAGCAAGGTATAACATGTTTCTGATGGCGACAAAGGCTGAATCTTGCATGCCACCTACGCAAGATTCCTTGAAGCATCATGTGATGCGGGCTAACTACCAGGCTGCAATTCAACACAGATGTTTTGAGCAGTTTGTTCAAGTTCCTAGTCCGGATGGCCATGGGTGGAAGGTTGATGATACAGATCTGGAAATTGTCTGGGGAGATCAGCCACCTGCACCAGACAGTTTGCTTGAATTGACCCACTGTGGTTGTAAAAAAACAAATTGCAAGCAACCACAGGCTAATGCCAAAGGAAGGTGCTCTTGTCGTCAACACAATGTCCCATGTACAGATCTGTGTAAATGTGTTGGATGTCAAAATTCTACTACCACAGAGGATTCGGATGGTGATCTCGATTCTGACGATGAATAAAATGTTCTATTCCTTGCATTCATTGTGTGTAGCCTTGGTTGCCAAAACATGTAGTCAGATCCACCCACTTGTTTTATTTTTTAAATAAGAGTTTCACATGCTGTTACTTGTACTAAAAAAGCTTCTGTACTCGTACACGATTTTGTTGAAATATTTTTTGTACCAGTGTAAGAGCAGTGGATCTTATTCACATTCCAGTAGCCAATCACAAAGAAGGTACATGTACATTACAATTGGGTCTTGAGCAATGCACACATGACGGTTTCACATAGACACATGTCAGTGTTAAATTTAATGTTGAAGTCATTTTTGAAGGGTGCAAGAAAACATGGATCCATTGATGAAGTGGCTATTTAAGCAATTGCATTCCAGTATGATTTGCAAGAAATGTCAATACGTGTACAATAACAATCAGGGATGCCGACTTTAAAGTTTAAATCATAAACAATGTACATGTATATAATAATAACAGCATTTATACAAAAAGACCTTGTATATGCCTGTGACTAATGTCGCATTGATCTCAGTCAACCACTCAACTGCGAACAAAAAGTGATATGGTTTCCCCTCCAAGTACTTCACGCAGTAAACGTTGTTTAACTTTCAATTACATGTGTGACTGGCTCTTGCATTGAGCTAACTATGTGGACATGAAAGTTATATGTACATAAAGAGACAAAAAAATACCAGTAGCATTTTTAAGATGACTTTATGCCAAGTTTATATTGCAATAAATGAAAGCAATAAATGTACATGTGAACTTGTTGCTTTACATTTTACATACTATGTAAGCTAAAAACAAAGAGGCATATTTCAAACAACCTCTAATAGGTATTTTAAAAAGGTTCAGATTTGCAGGTGAACATCTCCTTGAAGAACTCTCAGAACTGCTTACACTTGTAAGAGTTACACACACGATGTTTAATACAACAAACCGTTTTCACTTGCACACCATGCAAAGCCTCAAATGAAAAAGATGGTGTACATTATTTCATATTGTAACAGTGTAGAATTTGAAAATGTTAGATGCAATAAATGAATGTACAATTTTATGTATAACAAAGTAATGCTGTTGTATGACAGCAACTGGTTAAGATTAAACTGATAAAGTACCCCACCATACATGTACTTTTTAAAAGGAAGGTTCTTGTATCGCAACATATAATTTGGGTTTAAAGCACCAGTACACTAACTATTGGGAATCTCAAAATCGGAAATGTTCACAGATTTACACCAAAGTTACACAATATAAACATGGTTATGGTAGAAAACTTTCCGTGGAATGGTTTGGTAACAATAATTGGTTTGTCCGTGGTTTAAAAAAGGATTCCAATGTACATGTACTTGTGACAAAAGCAATTAAACATAAGTCCATATCTTGCAGCCGTAACAAAGACTTGAAATATTTAAATGAAGGGCCTATTACATGTTAACAAGTGGCTGGCTGAGAAATTACAATTCAGAATCGATGGGGATTAAAAAATAAAACGTTTTTGTGAAAACTCTTAAAATTTGCTGTGGGCCTATATGTTAACTTTTTTTATAGTACATGCCTGATAATAATCTCCCAACAGAAATGTAATTGATGAATAAATACATCTATAATCAGTATTTAATCAGTCAAAATGCAAGGGGAGGTAGGGATGCAGGAACGATTTTAAACCATAAACGGGAACACATCTGAGAAAATAATTAAATAGGAAGCTTTCATATGACTTTATACAAATGTCTTTCTTTGGAAGTAATTGAGAAAGCAGAAATAGAAAGAATGCACCTCGAACAATAACAAAGTCCCTGATGCACCCGTCAGTTGTTGAAAAAAAACCTGACTGACAAATTTCCAACATTGGTTTGTGTGCAATTTTGACTACCATTCATTTGTACACGACTCTCCAAAAATGACCAATAGAGGGCGCTATTTTCAAACGTGAATTTTTAATTGAATTTTACTAATTAGTGTGCAATTTTTGACACTGGCAACATTGATATTTGTGTTCAGGGGTATCAAAACTATACATTGATCAACATTTCAGGTAGTTTCTGGGGGGTAGATCACAGATTTTGATTTCTGAAAGCCTTTTGCATGATCATCCCATGGCCTATTAATATATGTACAAGGACAGATAATTAATTTATATTTTAAATACCTCATTTGCATAATAAATTAATAATTTATGCAAAAACTGTCAATTTTCAAGGGAAAACTCATTTTTCTCAAATTTATCTTAAGCAGGTTTGATTATTACAATGCATCTTGCATCATTTAATTAAAGTATTTACTTTAATTAAATGATGCAAGACATTGTAATAATCAAACCTGCTTAAAGGAGCATGACCAGAGTTTCTGGAAAATAGTTTTCGATGTAACTTACCAATATTATCAAGTAACTCCCATACACACCTCCCATGTCCCAAAAACCCGAAAACATTCGCAATTTCCAGTAAAAAATTGAACAAAACTATCGTCGGCCTTCAGTGATAAACGTTGATACTGGAAAATTAGTTTACAAATAATCGGTGGATTGTCGACGATATCCTCGGAAATATGCGGCCTAGAAGCGCGGGAGTTTCAGTTTCGTAATCAGAAAAATATAACGGATGTTATGATATAAAAATCTCATGACCCATAAGAAAAGTCCCGGGGAGTTATGGGTAAAAAAAAGTGATATGGTCACACTCCTTTAACTACAGATAATTAGTTTATATTGAAATCCCATAATTTGCATAATTTATGCAAAAATGTTGATTGTTAAGGGAACCTTATTTTTCCCCAATTAATGTTGAAAAATAGATTGATAAGAGATACTGATATAATCAAATCTGTCTATAGTCAAGATTGGGACTTGCATCAATAATTTAATTGACATAATCAATCACTGTATGTGTTAATTACCAAGCCAATACTATTTTGGAGAGGTGTGGATTGAGGGCAGCAAAAAAGAATGACAGGTAGCGCATCCACACACAAACTGTACAACTTTCCAAATTGCTTACAAAGTTACATTAAATACAAAACAGAGAAGAGAATGACGTATTATTCTTCAGAGATAAATAATTTATGTTTTGATCAAAACAAACGGATGTGGAGCCTAGAGGTTATATTTAAATCTTTACAAATAATAGTAATTACAGATGTTACTACGGGCAGGAGGCTCAACTATGGATGACGATTCTGCATCATCAAGGGACTCGTACTACCCTTTTTCATCTTCAGGCTCACTGGTGGTATGTCACAGGACGAGGACCACAGAAAAGCTGCAAAAATAATTGACAAAGAATAATATTACTCAACAAATTATTTGCCTTCATTTGTTAAGTAACAACTAAATATCTTTAATTGGTGTATCTGATATCACGTATTGTCTTTGAATGTTAATAAATTCAATATCAGTTACAAAATTGGCACACAATTTTGCACAGATTGACGTAAAACGCAGGTTTTCTAACGCTGCATCATTGCTTGTTTCACGGGAATTACGAGATCATCGCGTATGCAGTGGGCACACCACCGCCGTACGTCCCGGCCCTACACACGGCGTGGAACTCGGTCGTACGTCGGTGTGGACATTGCACGCGAGCGAAGTCTCGGATTCCTGCTCAACATGCCCTCCTAAAAGTACATTTTTGCGACAAATGGTAGGCCTTACGGACTTTTTGTCAGTATGGTAGGATTGTTTAATGTCTACTTTTGTATACATACCTTGTCGCTTGGTGATTCACGTTGATTATGGATCGCTTTATGGACGAGAAAAAATGTTTTTGATCGCAAAAGTTGCAACCCGCGGTCGATTTTGTACGCGAATGGACCCCAGGCTAGCTGGAAACATACTCTTTTCCGATGATGACGTTTCTAAGCCAACCGGCCAATCAGAACGCGCAAATCTTTACCCGAAGTGTTCCGATCTTATTTAGCCCGATTCGTTTTAGCGTTGAAGTGTGTACCACTGACACGAACTCGCCGGAAGTTGTGTGTGCCCATAGGAATGTGCAGTAACCACGGGCGCTGTGTGTGGAGTATATGGGGCTCTCTGTTTACGATAACAGAAGTAGTCCGTCTGTGGAACAGTATTACGGTTCTTGAGATATGAATTTTGAAAATAATAACCTTTGAATTTTTGTAATTTGACACCTGATGACGTCATGATACTATACATGCTGGTGAAAGTCTGCCGTAGGGCCTATGTCTGTATCTAATTTACTAACGATTCAGCTTGGTTTGATGGGCATTGTTACTGGTAAGTGTAAAAACTGAGATTTCCGTTTTCGTTGAACTTTGACCTCCAATTGACCCCAGAAGGAAGGGTCAGATGAAAATGCCCACACAAAGAAAGTTGTAGCACAGAATGTCATCTATAAACCTGCCAAATACGAAGATCCTGGGTCACGTGGTTTTCGAGACGGAAGCATTTTAAAATATGCATATTTTGGTTTTTTGGGAGGTGTAATTTGATACTTGATGACGTCACGATGACGTCACGCTTGATGCCATCATAATATTAAACACGCTGGTGAAAGTCTGCTATAGGACCTATGCCTGTACTTAGTTTCTTAAAGATTCAGCTTGGTTTGATGGGCATTGTTGCTCAATAAGTGCAAAAATTGAGATTTTCGTTTTCGTTGAACTTTGACCTCAGATTGACCCCAGAAGGAAGGGTCAGATGAAAATGCCCACACGAAGAAAATTGTAGGCCATGATCTGATATATAAGCCTGTCAAATACGAAGATCATGGGTCACGTGGTTTTCCAGACGGAAGCATTTTAAAACATGCATATTTTGGTCATTTTTGGTTTGTAATTTGATACCTAATGACGTCACAATGACGTCACACTTGTATGCACATCTTCACATTGGGGTTGATGTTCCTACCAAGTTTTAAGTTGATAGCTTGAACCGTTTTGAAGAAAAGCTCTGGAAACGTTTGAGTGGAAAAAGAAAAAGAAAACAAAAAAAAAAATAAATAAAGAAATCGTACGAGAGTAATAGGTGATCGGGCTGTTGGCCCGATCACCTAATTATTATTGGTTCTCAAACCTATATAGGGGATTTCCTCTTTCACGTATCGTGCTGGATATAACCAATGTATTTTACAGATTAACCTTGTTTAAACAAACTGACACCACAAATGAATTAAAGATGCATGCAACTTTCAAAAGCAACATATTATACATTAAATCCATGCAAATGTCAAGCAGCTACAAAAACCAACTTTATAAGCACAGCTGAATATTACAAAGCTAAAAACACAAATCATGCAAATGTTGTAGCACACAATGACAAATGAAGTTAAAAAGTTTAATATAAACGACACAAAAATACATCAACGTCTACCACATGAATATCATCAACAACAAAAAACACCTACACTTTACCAACAAAATAATATCAAAGACAACAAAAAGCAAATTTTGTTCACGATGACACCATGAAGCCATTTACACACGAGAGAAAAATTGGGTCCTTAGGGAAAGCCTGAGAAAGTACACCAACTGTGCCTTACAGCTCAGCTGGTTGAGCGTCTGCCCGGTGTGTCAAAGGTCTTGGGGGAAACCTTAGGGAGCATACCACTGTGCCTCATAGCTCAGCAGGTAGAGCATCTGCCTGGTGTTCACGAGGTCTTGGGGGAAAACCTGAGGAAGTATACCACCTGCCTGGTGTGTCAGAGGTCTTGAGGAAAACCCGAGGGAGTATACCACTGTGCCTCATAGCTCAGCTGGTGGAGCATCTGCCCGGTGAGTCAGAGGTCTTAGGGAAAACCCGAGGGAGTATACCACTGTGCCTCATAGCTCAGCTGGTAGAGCGTCTGCTCAGTGAGTCAGAGGTCTCGGGTTCGATAAGGCCCTTACGATATTTCTCTCATTCCAAGTTTACATGTTTATTGTAGTAAACTACCGGTACCATCTAAGATCTACGGTTAAGAAGCATGCAATTCTGGAAGTGTTTGGTGTGTAAAATGGATACCTTTGGCACTACCACTGCCCATGGATGATTTACGTGGTATAGAGTCGTGACTACGATTGATGTTGTTTGATGGTTGGTACCTGTATGGGTCTGTGGAGGAGTGGGGTGAGTTGGTCAATGTCATAGAAGAGTCCCTCACATGTCAATGCAATAGACCTTTATCACGGTGCGGCCATCTTCCCTTTTCCCCTATTAAAATGAACGTAACCAAAGCGAGGCTTGCCGAAATAAAATAGTTTGGCCTCGTTTTGAAAATGTTCATTGTGTGCATCACAATGACATGCGCGCGGTGCGATCAAGAAAACGCGCAGCGCGGACAGTGATTCTCTCAAAACAACAACGGAAGACTGCATGCGCTATCGCGCAGACACGCACACGCACTGATAATGCCCGACACGTACACGTACTATGCAGTGGGGGAACAAGACAAAGATGGACGCACCGTGATAAAGGTCTATTCTATTGAAAGTCTGTCACAAGTCCCTTCATGTAGGATTTAACCAAGTCATTTTTGAAGTCAAGTCCATCACAAGTACATGTAAGTCCTCAAAAGTCCATCACAAACTCCTGCAAGTTCTCTTAAGTCTATCACAATTTTGTGAAAGCCCTCACAAGTCCCTTATTCTTAATTTAAGTTAGTGTTGTACTAGTCACATCTATCACAGGGATGCCAGTGGCTCTTACCTTCAGGGACGGAAAAAAATCCACTATCATAACTGCATGTATGTGTGCACATGGACTCGCCAGCACAGTATACTGTACAGTATGTACATTGACAGTATGAGTGCAATGCAATGCAATGGATATGTCAGTATGTATGTGATCTAACCACTGCTGTATGGATACAGCGCCCTCTATGTACTTCTAATCGATACTTTAGCCGTGAATGATTATGGCCGGGATACAGACATACTTCATGTGTGCAAATCATTTGGAAAACGTGCTACGTGCGCGCGTGTACATGTACATAGGCTGTACATACATGACATACCCGGACATCGTTGATCAGTAAGTGAGACAATTTTCCACGTTTTTTTGGAATTGAAGAGTTGAAAATATATTCTCCTTATATTTCTGGCCGTTTACTTTTCCGGCCTGGAAAAAAAGGCTTTGCCATCCCTGCTATCACAAGTCAATCACAAGCCCTAACAAGTTCGTCAGAAGTCCTGACAATTCCACGCAAGTCTCTGTGGGTTCATCACAAGTCCCTGCAAGTCCTCACAAGTCCAAGACAAATCACTGAGTCGTTAATGTACAGAAAATGTACTTATGAACAATGAATGAAGACCAACAGAGGGGTGATTTAACAGATATACCACTAGCTGTCTCAGTTTTTCCCACACTTGCATCTTCCCCTCAGAGATCCAAATCAGCAAAATGTACACATTTTTGCAATAAACTCTCAATTTCTACACTTTTTTGTTGAAGTTGAAACTCAAAATGCATTTTTCTAGACTACAATAAAATTTTAAAAACCTCCCAAAACACGTACACTCTCCCATGCTTGAAGTTAAAGAAAATTCCACACGCTATTAATTAATACCACTGCACACGTCATTAAAAGAAATTCTGTAATCAATTCAAAAGATGCTGGGAAAAAAAGGAGTCAAGCTTCGCAGAGTTGTTTGTACATGTTAAATATTCCAGGAATTATTTTTTGTTTTTGCGGTTGGTCTAGGCTCAACTAATATACAAAAATACAGTACAATGGAAATTCTGGGCGGTACCTGCAAATTCCATGCCCTACCAGATACCACATAGTCTTGGCCCAAGACTACTCTAGTCGATATTGGTTTGTGTACGCGTTGGCCATATAGTGCGCCCTCTTGCAGCACTAACGGACCAGTCTTTGCTCACTAGAGTAGTCTTGGGAATTTCTCCCGGAAGTTTTAACTTTTTCTTTGTTTTTGCCTAGGCTTTCCTAGGGAACCAATCAGCGAGTGACCCAAATACAGCAGAGCGTGGGAATGCAGCGAGCGACCCAAATACAGCGCGTCGACCGCAGAGCGTGACCCAAATACACCGCGTGCACGCGCTTCGAATGGTTTGAAAAATATAAGGCGGCTTACAAGAATCATCGAACATTACCGTTTTATCGTTGCTAATATTTTCGGTGGCATAAGTTTCTTGGCAAATGTTTGCGAATATATTTACAAACATGTTTGCAAAGGCGTATGACATCGCAAAATACATTTGTTTATGAAGATAATTGCGACATTGCAAATATTTGCAAAGATATGTGGTATGCCATGTCCCTTGTGTGCCATCATAAAACCCTCTGCAGCTATTTACATAAAACGGTACCGCCCCCAATGCTGAACTTCCGGGAGAAATTCCCAAGACTACTCTAGTGAGCAAAGGGCTGGCCAGTTAGTGCTGCAAGAGGGCCCACTACTGGGAATGGCCAACGCGTACACAAACCAATATCGACTAGAGTAGTCTTGGGCCAAGACTAGATACCACACAGAATATCCAATGAAGGTGATTTCTACTTATGGTTGTGAAAACACGGTCGAGCCTGTGCGACCATGACTCAAATTTGACTCAAATTTCTGTGCCTACCTTTATCGTATTTGTCATATTCCATCGTATCCTGACTCCCCGTTCGATCGCCGGATGCTAAAGGAGCCATCTGTTCATGCGCAGTGTCGCGTGTGATGTCATCAGGATGATAACTATCATTGTATGGACCATCTGTAAGTAAGGCAATTTGTGATTGGTCAGTCGGTGTAGTGGCTTATGTAACACTCATTCTGATTGGGCAAGGAGCATGGATAAAAGACAAATCATGGGCAATGTCACATGTGATGTCATCAGGATGATAACAATAATTGTATGTACCGTCTGTAAGTAAGGCAGTTTGTGAATGGTCAGTTAGTGTGGTGGTTTATGTAACACTCCTTGCAATTGGTCAAGGTATGTGAAATATGCAAAGAAGCATGCATAAAAACAATCATGGACAGTGTTAGCCATCATTGTATGGACCGTCTGTTAGGCTGGATCCGAATTAGTGGCTTTGGCTGTGGCTATGGCTGTTGCTATGCTGTTGCTATGGGCAGACAATGAAAGTCCTTAGAAACAGCATAGCAACGGCCGCAGCCACAGCCAAAGCCACTATTTCGGATCCAGCCTAAGTATGTTGTAAGGCAGTTTGTGATTGGTCAGTTGGTGTAGTGGCTTATGTAACACTCCTTGTGATTGGTCAAGGTATGTGAAATATGCAAAGAAGCATGCATAAAAACAATCATGGACAGTGTCAGCCATCATTGTATGGACCGTCTGTAAGGCAGTTTGTGATTGGTCAGTTGGTGTAGTGGCTTATGTAACACTCCCTGTGATTGGTCAAGGTATGTGAAATATGCTAAGAAGCATGCATAAAGACCAATCCAAACCCAATACTCAAAGCAGGAGTTAAAGGCAAGTTTTCATTTGTAGATAATGTTTTTTAATTAGTTTCTGGAATGTCAGCCTTGTGTATTAATCCCAAAAAATTTCAGCTCCATAGATGCAGTACAACAGTGAAATTGCACCCATGTACATGAACGTATTACCAAAAAATTAGTGTGCACACAGCACATCCATTCTTAAAAACCACCTTAATTTACTGTTTTCTTTATAATTATACCATCTCAGGTGAAATAACTTCAAAGGGCATTTGAAATTATTTCTCAAATCACTCTGAGTAAAGTTGATCATAACAAGGTTTTAAATGATTGCAAATGATACAGTGGGCCTTTAACAACAAACCACAGCACTTTCAGTTAGAAAGGTTAATGGGGCTGTGTCACAATCTGCGCATGCGTAGCAAAATTGAAAAAGTTAGCCTAACTTTTTCAAGTTCCGATGCTTATCTTGCTCAATCTTCGCCATCCTTTGTAATACGTCAGTAATTCAGGCTGTGGTGTAGTTTAAGTGTCTGGTTGTTACCCTGAATGCATCATTTCCTTTCGAACTTGCACTGTTTGCCGTATATGGACCAATCCGGTAACCCGTGACTCCTCTTTACGTCCGCCATGGCAAGGGGCCATCCAGTGCATGGACTGTGTGTTTTGTGGTGTTGTTATTAAATAGAACCGCGCACATCCATGACGCGTGCAACGCACCTGTTCGTGCAACGTTACAATACATGCACAAATAACCAATGACAGTGGCCCTACAGGTCTGAGCGCACACGCACATGTACGGTACGCCAAATTATCGGAAAGATTTGGCGCATGCGCAAACCATGACACAGCCTCTTCAAACTCACTCACATGCAAACATTTTGAGTTTATGAAACCAAGATTTTAACCCCAACACTCCTCAATTCTCAAAGAATCAATATGATTTTACATACAGTTGAAGTCAGAGGTATAACTACATGTACACCACTACCATCATCACCCAAAATGGTAAACAGGACTACCCGAACCATGTTTTAAGTACTGCATGCACGTAAGGAATTCCACAAAATCAAGAATTTAGTAAAGACGGTTACAAAAATGGTGTAAGCACACCAGTTTTAACACTTGGTTGCATACAGTTGTATTTATACGTGTAGTACTTCTGACTTTAACTGTACACCCTAGGGAGTTAGGGATAAAGTGAAATACTTTCCAGACAAAAGACCAAAGGCACAAAAATTACAGTTAGGAAGAAAAAGGAAAAAGTCAGCTGGTCCTGCAGCTGGATTTTGGTGGGTTGAGCAGGGTAGTCCCGAGAAACCTTTAGGGTATAAGGTTTAGGGGAGGGTAAGCTTAGAATAGAATTGACCACTCTCACAGACGCCATCTTTGTAGGAAAAAATTATACTGCGTATTAAACGCCATCAGGTACTCGTACGCACATCATGGAAAACGTTCTAAACAGGCACACGTTTCCCAAAATTTGTTCTAAATATGGCGCAGCTGATGCGCGTCACAAATTACGCTCAAGATCCTGACGTGATCGATCAGTTGCTTCACGTGCGTTGGAGTAGACATGTTAGTTTGGGATATATGTCAGGAAAAACACGTTAGTAATAAGTTCATATGCAGCTCGATATGTGACAGAGGGTATCGCCCCTACCATTGTTCCTCCATTGTGTCTCAAACATCCAAGGAATTTCAAAGGAATTCCTTTCAGGTTTTGGGGGAGTTGGTGCGTTAACAAAAGGAAAGAGCATGTTGAGGTACGGGGCGGTAGGGGGAGTCCCTTTGCCACATATCTTGCTGGGTATTTATAGTTAGTACAACTGCAGCATGCACCTGTATGAACAGTTTAAGTTAAAAATTGTCTGGTACATTGACTTCTTTGCTTCTTACCAGTATACAGTTGTATTGGAAAGAGTCAGACTAGATTCTGCTGTTAGGGGACGTCCATAAAGTAAGTACGCACATAGGGGAAGTAGGAGGAGAAGGGTCCAAATAGTCAACATTTTGTGCGTACATAATTTATGGACGGCACCTTACCGTAGTTGTCTAGTTGTTATTTAGCAAGTTGACTGTGGCCCAGTTTTAAAAATTGGTGGTTACGCTCGTAACCGGGACGGCCTAAAATGTGTCTGTCCTGGTTACGAGCGTATATTGGAAATTTTCACACAGGGTTTTGAGAAAAGCATGTTGTTACACTATTTGTAACCCTTTTTGGGCCCAAGTTATCTTTTCAGAACAACTGAAACTATTTTATTTTGAGACCAGACAAATGTATTACCTCGACAATATGGTCTGTGTTGCCAAAATGCCCCCTTTACCGTGGGAAAGACTCACATAGCAATACATAAATGGCACATGAGTGGAAGGAAAGGTTAGTTCACAATGACATGTAGAACATGCAAACAAACAAAACCCGTAAATCTGACAGCACAGCAGTCGAAAGGGGAAAAACACAAAGCGCTCACTGTAATCCATTTGATCAGCAGGGGGACGTGATTCCCAGTCGTCGTGTGGATAAGGGTCCTCATAGGTTTTGCTGTAATTATACCCGTCTGCTGGTGGCAAAGATGGGGCGGGGCAGGGGCAGGGTTTATGTTGGACGTTTTGGGTGGAATGGAAAACAAAAATCGCATCAAGAAATGAACCTTACAAGAAATAACACTACTCACAATAAGTTAAGGATATTGGTATGTTGTCAATTTTGGAATTTTTTTCTTCTTCAAATTACTGTTTTCACCTATTTCTGTGACAAGGTGTGTCTGTCATGCAGGTACAATCGTCTAATCATATACAAAATCATTCAAGCGGAATGCATACCCTCAATGAAATATCTGCGTACACCCCACAACTTATTGTGAGTGGTGTATATATACAAAGTAATGAGTATTGAATTCTGCTCTTGCAGGGAATGTATAGACACTTTGCATCTGCGGCCATATTGGACAATGGAAGCTTAAAATGCCTATTAAAACACGTACCTTTTGGCTCAACGGGCCTTTCATCATATCGGTCGCCATAACGTGGCGCGGGCGAGTCGTAACGATTCTGTGAACGCGGTGCAGTACCGTATCGATCACTACCGCCCTCAACAGAGGGCACATACATGTCGCTGGGCGTATCATTGTACGACCGGTCGTACTGATGATCATCTCGCAACGGTTCGCCGTGTCTCTCACTGCCTTCAATAGAGGGCGTCCTATCATCCAATCGGCTGGGGTGGTCGTCGGGACGAGGGGATTGGTAGTTGGTAACGGGACGCGGGTAGCTACGATCATCGTACATCGGGGAATCACGATCGCCCGGACTGTGAATGATTCGGGTTTGGACTGTTTGCTTCGTAACGGTAACCTGCAATGACGTGAAATTCCACATTAAAGGAGCTTGTCCAGATTTTTCCAGAAAATGGATTTCATTCAAACACAACAAATCATATAAAATACCTCCCCAAAATACTATCCATAAGAAGAAAACAGGAAATTCGCAATCTCCAATTTGGACGTGAAAGCAAAAGTGTTGGTGTAATGCACCGATCAATTGGAGTTAAAGGCACAGGCTCGTCAGCAATGCGGGCGCGCCAAATTCGTGCCACGAAATACACAGCTCCATAGCAAAGGCATGGAGATGCGTATTACGTGGCACGAATTTAGCGCGCGCACATTGTTGTTGTTGTATATTTTATGGCATCTTCGGCAACTAAGGCCCTTTATGCCATCAACTATACGGTTTTAGCTTTAACTATACTATATTATCAACTTGAGATGACGAAGAAAGAGTTGCAGTTTTAGAAGTGGGAGGAAAACCCCCAAAGAAATGCCCCAGGGGAAAACCCACGCGGTCAAGTAGGGACTGCAAACCCAATCCACATACACGCCCCGGATTCGAACCCGGGACCCCAGAGGTGAAAGGCGAGGAAAGAACCCGTACACCAACCCGACCGCCCCGCGCGTACATTGCTGACGAGCCTGTGCCTTTAAGTCGTAAAAAGGACCAAAATTTTGGAGAGGGTTAGCTCCGGAGCTTGCTCCAGGGGTGGAGCTAAGTTGTGTTCAGACGACAGGAGTTTAAGGTGGAGCTAGCTAGCTCCGGAGCTATCTCTGGACTTAGCCCTTCATCTGAATGACCTAACAAAGTTGCATGTTTTTGACGACGACAGTCTACCTGTGTGGTCTTCTTGACTTGCTGTTTGGGGCCTGGTGATTCTGCATGGCCGTTAACTGCTGGACTGCCGTAATCTGCCACAATAAAAGTCATCAAATGTAATAAATATTCATTAGAATTCTAATGAATATTCATGTACGTTGAAGGCCACAAAAATACAAAAGACACAGTTTATCAGGAAATTATGCTTTTGATGCCAAACATTGAACTTTATTATGTGTATCTGTTTAATTAAGTACATGTACCTAATCATGGAACTGTTATCAAAATGAGGAAACAATCTTCATGCATTGTTGTTTAGGTTTACATAATTATGCATATATCAACTACATGTAAATATTCACTGAATCAGAAGTACATGTATGTTACAAAGTATGTTTCAACAGTTTGATATCAAATATTCATATATCTCATGCATACGCATGTATTTGCACATATGTAAATTAAGTTTATAATCAAATAATCAAAGTGTATGTAATCAAATATGGGTAATTCCCAAAATTAGGGGTCCAAAATGTTTGGTGTCCTCGTTACGTACGACACTCTCAACTTCAAAAATCACCACTTATGACCACAAATTCTCAGTAATGGACTGTGGCCTGTGATTATAGGGGGCAGCATTATTTTCTTCAATATTTTGTTTTCCGATTCCTGAAAAATATTTAAAACAAAAGACCATAAAGGCTTATAATTTGTTCCATGGTATTGGATAGGAGTTTGGTGTCCCGGGTTACCTACATGTACGCCAATGAAAATTGGCTGTAGAATGAGTTTGCATTAACCTTGGTGCTATATCTACACACAAACATTAAATTTGAGTGGCATTTGTTCAAATAAAAATAATTAGTTTCTACTGGGAAACCACTTTCAATCATTAAAAACACTTGAAATCTTAAGAAGCATGTCACACTTTTGGACCCCTAATTTTGGGATTGACCCATATGCAAATAACATACCACTGTAGCTTCTATCAGGCCCGTTGCCGTATCCTCCATAGTGCATGCTGCTAACTGGTTCCATAATGTCCTGTTCACGTAGTGCGTTTCTGGTAAAAACAAATATTAAAAGATCAATATTTTCATCATTTGTCTCTGACAATCGCACACGGTGCTAAAATAAATTACTTAGCAACTTTAGTTCAAATTGTAATAAATTTTTTACATGCATTTTCAAATATTTCTTGAAAATGTGATGGCCCAGTGTGCCCAGTCAAATTTAGCCTGTTAATTTTTGTAATATGATTGTAAAATATGGACATTTCTTTACAGATCGAGATATTATTTTGATTAATTTAAGAAATGTTGAAATTTTCATCCAGTGTTTACTAGTTTTGGATCACGCTCTAAATTTGAAAATGAAAGGTTAATATCAATGCATAGTCCCGACCTGTCAATCAACCGAACCCGCCGACCAATCACAACAGAGCTAGCAGATATCACCCACATAGGTCAAAGTGCACTGTCTCACAGCAACATCACGCGATGTTCTGCCCCGTACAATTTGTACAGTGTTGTATGCGATGATCCGGGTGAATTTTTGGTTTCAAGGCCGGTCGTTTCGTTGTTCAAAGGTACATGTACGAAAGCACGTATGTCATGATATGACATCCCTGTATTACTGGCCCTTTACTCGGTGTGTTCTAAGATAACTGTCGACCCTGAAACATGAATACCTTTGAGTTTTCTCCAATGAATCTGTGCTTTCCGTTGAAAGTCCCATTGGTTTGTGCAGTGTGTGTGGACATTTTGTTTGACGATAGCGTGTGAGGCATAGCAACAATATCCAATCTCGGAACTATGCATTTGAAAATGATAGGTTGATATAAAATAAATTAATTTCAAACATTACAAGCTACATGTACTTACAATGCTGAGTCAATGAGTTGTGTGTTACCAGTATTATAAGCCTTTGAGTCAATACTGCTCTCACTTTCTATCACAGACTCATTTATGGCCGATCGACGAAACGAGAAGGAATCTTCAGTTTCACTATATGAAAAGCAAAAAAACATTCCACATTGAAAATGAAATGAAACGTAATCAATATTTCATAGGCTTGCTTCGCAACTTGCAAAAAATGGTGAAATATTTTGAAACTGAATAGACGTACAGAAAATATTATGTAGCATTGGAATGTGCAGATTTAATGAAAAAAAAAACAAGTGGGAAAATTTAAGATTTTGTGAGGAAACACTTAGAAAATTGTCAGCCTGTCTCACACCGGTTTGTTTCGCACACAAGGTCTGAAGCCATGATCAACTTCCCAATTCTTTCCAAAATATTTTACATGAAACTAATTGAACCAAGTATTTTCATCAAACTTAAAGACAACAACTGAACAAGGTGCTGTGATTTGACAAAGTTGGGGAAGCTCAACTTTACCTTATACTGGCAAATGTTCCAGTTTCTGATTCGAGTCGATTTTGTTGTAACTCGTGGAGGACGTTTTGTCTCTCCTGCTCTAATTCTCTAGTTAATTTTTCAAATCGTTCCTCCTAAAAATAAGGGGAGGGAGAAATAAAAAGGTTTGTTTATTGGATAGCAACCGTTAAAAGTTTAGAATCAAATTTATTTGTTTGACAATATATGTCTGTATTTTATTATGCTTATACATGTAGATATTCACTACTTTTCAAACCATGTACTTTAACTGCATCATATTTGCTGAAAAATAAACTTGTAAACATACAGGTAATTAGCATGTTAAAAAAGAGTTGATTTGGGCAAAAAACTTTAGGGAAGACACATAAATCTAACCGCCGGTACCGACTGCAGTACCAGTGGTTTTTAGCGGTATCGCCTACACTACGTGAGCCGTTCTCGAGCGAGACTGCAGCCATACTATGAACCTCTGCAGTATACTATAAACCTCTAACCTCCAATTAAGTGATAATGTGTTGCCATGGTTATGGGTTCAAAACAAGCTGTTAACACCAGGTAACCGGGGACAAACTGTTTCAGAAAATACTGTTTGTTAGATGTGTGTGGTGTAAGGGCGAATTGAATCAGGGTTTTGAGAAAAAAAGAAGGGGAGAAAGAGGTTTTCAAAATGGAATTTTTGTTGAGGGGAAGGACTACAATCTGTATCTATGTGAAGATTTTAAGATTAGTATGTTAAGCACTCAGCGGTTAAACAAACATCACTTCTAGTATACTCCTAGGCACCCGTCATGCCCATAGAGAAATTGTATGGCTTGCTCAGGGGCACATACACCACGGATGCAGCCAGGACTTGAACCCACAACCAACAGACTTACCCAACAAGGTATTGGTTACCATAATCACTTTACATTAGGGAAATCACTTCATTCGACAAAGATTACATGTAGTAAATCTTTGTTAGTTTATGAAGCGTGCATATACACATGTACATCTCACTTAAAGGCCCTGTATACGATCTGTTTTTGAGCGATTCTGCGAATAAAACCATTATAAATCAAAAGAAAGACATCAACAAACTCATCCGAAGAAATTTCAGCTTTGTCAAATGTACCACGTTTTAAAAAACATGAAAATCCATATGCGTTTTCCTGGTCTTGGCGGGGTGTTTCAAATTTTCGTTCTCAGTTGATCGGGTGTGGCTTGCGTCATGCACTCTGTGGCGCACATCATATACTGCGTGTGCGCGCGATCCATAAAAATGCATCGCGTTGGAACACGCACACGGAGTACACAGCGGCCATGCATTTTGGACCGCGTAGATGCGAACCAAAAATAAGTAAATTGTTTGCAAACGATCTAAATAATTTCATCTTTACGGATTATTTTCTGGTAAAATTATATCATTTTGAGCGAAAACCTTTCATTGGGTAGTTGCTATTAATTCAATCTTTACTTTCAGAACTTTTCCCCTGTAAACTCGTTGATTACTTTTTGGGGTCATTGCAAATGTTACACTGGGCCTTTAACGAAGATTGAGCAAAGATTGGTACCGTTCACATTAGGCAAGCGCTAACAAAGATCTGATGAAGCTGCGTGATGCCCCTATCTCATTACATGCTAAATTGCTTCATCGAAAGAAGGGAGTGTTCTCATTACAAATTTACTTCAAAGCAATATCTCATTGCAGGGCAGGAAATTTGTCACTCTAAGGGCACAGCTATTGTGTTTTTGGAGCAGTCATTTGGGGTTTAAAAAGGGCACTTCCATTATAAAATGAAAAAGTCTATGGGAGAATTGCAAAAGGGCACCAAGGCCAAAACCAGGGGCAACAGCCTCCATGAATTTCCAGCCCTGTCATTGAATGAAGCTACGGTATTTTGCTTCATCAAACGAAGAAATTCAAATCTTAGTCCAATAAAAATCTCTTGGTAAAACCATCATCAAATCTTTGTCAAACGAAGGTCTTACATTCCGTTAGTTTTTCCATTACTTTATAATATCCATCATACATGTTCATGTAGACTGTCATTATAACTGATGTCATTATTAAATTTCAATAGATTATTGCTCTTCCGCACCACTGGTTAATATGATTACAAGAGGATTAGTGCAATGTAGCGTGCACGTTGGATATGAAGCTCAAGTGTGCAAAATATGATTGACGCCAGTACATGTACAATGTAGTACTACAGACTTTATAACAAATACGAGACTGCTTTCAAGCGTGGCACAAGGAATTTCTCGTGTTCCCCGGTACCAACTACAAAATGACATTAAAGGCACAGGCTCGTCAGCAATGCGCGCGCGCCAAATTCGTGCCACGAAATACGCAGCTCCCTAGCCAAGGCATGGAGCTACGTATTTCGTGGCGCGCGCCCATTGTTGACGCTGCCTCTGCCTTTAAGTGGTTCTAACCTCTGCAATGCCCCAACAACTTTCTGGTGGAAATACCGAGTCCATGTGTATGCTAATGAACGAATTTTCATGTTTACTTTTTCAGCTTACCAGCAAACTGACACTTGTAAGCAATATGCTGTATTTATTGCTAAGCAGCCTAGCCCTTAGAAATTGTTTAGCCCATCAAAACTGACCAATTTGAATCCATCCAATAGGAACCCCACTTAAATTTTGTCAGCCAATCGTGCTACTTGTATTTCTACTCTCAGCAAGTGAGGTTATTTTTCTACAGACTATGTGAGTATGCTAGTACTACATGTAAGTGAGTAGTATGCTGCTTTATTAGTAAACACTTTTATAAAAGATAACCCAGTGATTTCTGTTTAAACTTACCGATTACTAAAAACATGGAGTAAAGTCGACCTGTTTTTCCAGACAACAATAAGAAAATGAAATCAAAAATATTGCTACAGTTCAGAAAACGAAGTGATGTAACAGAAAATCCAGTAGATTTCACGGGTGTTTTGATTAGACATCACTTAAAGCTCAACACTGATTGGTTATACATGTATTTGAATTTAACTCCTTGTTGATTGGTGAACACTCCAATAAACTTAAAACTGATTGGATGAATTTGAAAACCTTTACTGGTCCATTTTCTGACCAATCAATATCAGCATGAAACCAAACAATCTGAGCATGAAATCTTATTGGTTTACTTCTCACTAACTCTAACCCTGATTGGTCCAATCTTAAAAAACATTCACCTGTTGTTGAACTGTCTTCAGGATGTGGGAAGGCGTGTCTGGTTCCCTGTTCAAGTCTTGCTGCGCCTTTGTAATGGCCGTCTTCAAAGATTGGTCCTGACCATTATTTCTATCCGGCATTCTAAACCCATGTGTGGCTGAGCAGCATAATTAAACGTCAAAAATGTCACCCTTTGCTTCAAATCAACTTTCTGTTAAAAGAAAAAAAATACAGAGTTGTTCTCAATTAATAATATGAGGTCACTTCCTGAACTTGGCCAAAAATAAATTAATAAACGTTGGCCCTACATGGACATCCGCAACCGTAATAAAATATATTTTGGGCCATATCTGTACGTAACCCATAACACAACCTTTGGCCCCAGAGAGAGGGAAAACAAAAGGATGCAGGACGAAAGGAATGGCATAATCTTCCAGGCTGCCACCGCCAAGTTTTAATGCCTCACAAACAGGCTTAACAAAGCACAAACTTCAAACTAAAAGGGGACTACTTGTCCAGAGTTAAACGTACTAGTGTAACTTTCAAAAAGGGGTACCACCTGGTCCCATTTCTTTCCTTGTAACAAGTTACATACATGTAGAGTTATTTTTAACTAAAACATCGGACAACTCGTCCATACATGTATGATTGATTCAAATGAACCTGGACGTTAACAAATTAAACAAAAGGCGGACTTCCAACTCCGCAAATCACTCAGATTAACAAGATACGTTAAGCAATACACAAAAAGGCGGAATTCCGATTCCGCAATATCAGACTTAGGTTAACAAGACACGTTAAGCAATACACCAATAAGCAGGATTTGATTCTGCAAAACCGTTTTAGTAAACAAGAGACGTTACCCAAAACAAACCAAAACACAAACCCCCACAACTGAAGCTTTTTGCCACACCCCCTATCCCCCGCAAGAAACACACAAGGGACCCCCCGGGAAGAAATGCCCCAAGGGGCTGGGTAAGTGAGCAAGATTCAACAGTTGCGAGAGCCTAACCCCCCTTCCCCGCCCCCAACACACCTCAATGAGAGAAATGGCTCACAACTTCCACAAGCCCAATCAACAAAACAAAAAATAAATGTGGTGGGTGGGAGGGATTTTTTGTGATGTCGAACTAGCGGTGGCAACGCTGCAAGAAAAGTGATTTTGGCGCGCACTGAACCCAGGAAGTGCGCAACAGAGGATGACGTCAAACGCGCCAGCCAATCAAACTTCAAAAGCCATTAAAGGCACAGTTCTCCCTCCCCCTGGAGCCAAAGGTGTTTTTCAGAGACGAGCTCCTCAAAACGATATTACCAAATATGCATACACAACACTTTCACTTTCTATTCAAATCAAAACAAGGAATACTTTGACATTAGAGATGTTTCGCAAGTGCACGGATACGAATAGCGTGATGGATACACGTCACGCCATCAGCTACGTTTGCATGGCATGGATATCGAGCTCGCAATACGTACGGTAAGCACTAAATGCGTAGTGAAATTTCGGATTTCTAGTGTTTTTCCAAATTTTTCGTTGCGTTTACTTAGCCAGGTCGAAAAGACTATGAATTATAAATGTCTATGAACTTCTTGTGCATTTCAAAGCCGTGTTGTGCAGGGTAGTTTTCCCACTGTTGGAAATAGACGCCATTTACCGGGGGTAGCTAACACATTGTAGTTTTGCGAAACCACAGAAATGCCACTAACGGTTACGGGAAGCTAAACGTACATGTATGCATACGCGTATCCGTCGGCTTACGTAAACACGTATATGAACCATACCCAATTCACAGAACAGTGTACCTACATTTACACTTCCCATTTTATTAAGGTAATTTTCGTTAAATCCACAACCTTGTTTTTCCCTACATATTCTCTTGGATTTACACTTTCAGTTCCAATTTTAAGAACAATTAGCTGCCCTGTCCTTCCTAAACTCCCATTTTGAACAAAAAACACACAATATTTTATTTTTCTCAAAGTGGCTCTGTAAATCGAAATCAAGAAAAAATATGAAAATTGTCCTCCAACAAAAGTTGACAATTTAAACCTTTTTTTTCAAAATAAAACTGCATTCAATTTGTATGCACAAAGTGAGAATCTGTCATCAGAATAAATTCTACATGCAGAAAGGTTAACATGTTCCAAAAGAAAACTGTGAACACAATCGTTTCTACTGTGGAAGCCTTACTGTCAATTCCCCCATATCCCACGCTAGGCTGTGGACAGTAATCACCTACATGTATGATGTGGGTTTACATTTTTCAAATATTTCTGGCTCAGGCCATAGGCCAATACAGATTAGAGATATTAAAAGGGCTATATGTGTATTCTTAGGGGAAACCAAAAGACCAGATTTTCTTGACAAGGAGGGTGGGGGATGCTGAGATATTTGATAACTGCCTCCCCATGAGATCAATTAGGACACATTAAAGGGACATGCATCTCCTAAATTGCAGAAATCAGTCTCAAAACAGAAGTACAGCTTTCTACTAATCAAACTACATGTACACTGTACAAGTAAATGAACACGTCAATTAAAGGAATATTAAAGGGGCATGCATTCCATCTGTGTGACATTGGCGAGTGAGAAAAATGTCATTACAGCAACTCATTACACGTCTGAGAATTTATGATGTGCCAGACAGGAATTTATTGCAGGACATACCTGCATCATCTTCAGAACAGCTGTTATAATACATCATTTATGGAAGGAAAAATATAGGCCTAGCTCTTCTACAAGCGCAGAGATAACAATTATGGTTTTATGTGCAATGGTGGATCAGATCCAGTGAGATCAGATCCAGTGAGATCAGATCCTGTGGGATCAGATCCAGCAAAACTGGTTTAGGCAAGATTGGATCCAGCTAGATCAGATTTGTCAACATCAGATCCAGCAAGATCAGATTTGGCAAGATCAGATCCAGCAAGATCAGATCCAGCAAGATCAGATCCAGCAAGATCAGATCCACCAGGATAGGATTTGGCAAGATTAGAGTTGGCAAGATCAGATGAAGCATGATCAAAACTAGCAAGATTGGATCCAGAGAGATCAGATCCGGCGAGATCAGATCCGGCGAGATCAGATCCAGCCAGATCAGATCCAGGTACATAAAGACTATCTGCAGTGCAGTATGCCACAGGGATGCACATCCACTAGCTAAACTTTCTTGTCAAATCAATATGAAAATAATTTTCTCTCTCTATAATTTAATGCTTTTTGGGATCTGGCTTGATTGAGTGAGTCATCGTAATGCATTTTTATTTTAGGTTGTCAACCAGCATAACCTCCAGAGACCATATGTGCATTGCAATCATCAACACAATGCACTCTACAAAATATGCTATAAGTTATGATACAAACCTTTCCAGCCATATTCCAAATTAAATCCTCATTTCAGGGCAACGCATCAATAGTTCAAAATACTACACGTCTGTCCTTGGACCCTTTTTCACAACTAATCATTATGTAGGGCCCACACACAAAATAATGGACCCAAATGTACAATATCAAATTTCACTGCATCTATCCATGTTCAAGGGCCATACATCACTCTCCTCCCAAGGAATCATATTTTCCAATTATTCAATGACGACCCAGTAATTCCTGGCACACAAACTGCTCATTGTGGCCCATAATATCGGCGCAATATCCCACTAAATCCATTTTCGAGTAGCACTGACTCAGCAGTGGTTTTAAAAGGGTCAAATTGGGACACTCCCTTGAGAGAGAGGTATTATTCATATTGCAGGGCCATGACTCATCTGCCTCTCATACTAGGGTGTGGCCTGGGGAGCGTGATGGGGTGGGTGTGGTCAAGCAGGTACCATAAACAGTCAATAAGTGGCGCTTTTTACATATCGCAATGAATGTTGACCGTCTTGATATGTCATTCGCTGGCCACACCCTTTCATCAAAATATTGCAACTGAATTGTTTTTATGTTCTATTTTATCATCCACACTCATAGAAGGAAAATATAGGATACTTATTTGAAACTAAATGTGACCCGTCAAGACAAAATGAGCGTAAAGTAAGAATTTTCAGAAATTTGATATTGGTATTTCTTATTTTGAATTAAAGGCACAGGCTCGTCAGCATGCGCATGCGCCAAATTCGTGCCACGAAATACGCAGCTCCGTGCCTTTGCTATGGAGTTGCGTATTTCGTGGCACGAATTTGGCGCGCGCGCATTGCTGATGAGCCTGTGCCTTTAAGCAGAAAAAGAGCTTTCCAATGGTATATAACACATAAGGTAAAACTATTCCCCCTACGCAACACAGCTTGGATAAGTGTTCAAACAAATCTTACAAATCTTCAAGCAAAGTTTCTTACGAGGCACAAAGAAAGCTATCGTCAAAATTGGTCTGAAAATGATGTTTTTAATTGTCGGATGACGCTAAACATTTGGAATCAAATAGAATAAGAGTTCCTCTTTCCAAAAAATTACAAAATCCTAAAATTTACCTCTTCAATTTTTGACTTTGAACCATCGTTATACATGTAGGAAATAGTGTAGTGTGACTTTAGGCTCATTTCGTCGTGACAGGTCACAAATTGGTTTTTATGGCCCGTCTTTAAATCATAATATCTACTAAATGGCAGAACAAACGAATCTGTATATATATGTATATTCAGGGAAATCAGTAACCCAACAAGACTCGAAAATAAAAGATGTGCACGTACGGTTATATACATCTCATTTTTGCTGTCATGAGGCCACTTAGGAAACCTCGTTCAGGAAATGAACACTGCACATGTATACCATATCGCCTTATCATTTAGGTTGGCTGTTGCTATGGGCAACCGCTTCAATCATTATTGCGGTTTGCAATGAGCCACACAAGAGCCTATGCATAGTTTGATCCAGATCGTGAGATAAACACGCAGGGAATCCTAAGTGCTCCCCTCTTGGGCCGTACTTTCAAATGCAGCAACAAACAAATTGCTTTTTAATCGGTCGAATTCACGCAAGAATTACAAAGGAAAAACCCACATAATAAGATAAGTAACTCGCAAGCAGTGCATCGACACGGCAGCTCTTTTGTGAGAGAATTGAAGTCAACTTGAAATTTGGGGTTAATTACCTAAAAAGGTGACAAATGGGATCGCCCCTCTTCATCCTTTTCAGATGAAAACCAAATAATTCTAAACCACAAAATGGGTCCTTATAATGCACTGGCATTTAAAAGCTAGTTTTGCTCAGATTTGTCCGATAAAAAGAGCATTTATTTTCCTGAGGTCAAAGTAATCATTTCTTCCGCAACACCTTCATGAAATAAACTTAATAAAAGGGCGTTGTTGGATAAAGCCTCACAACTGTATCAATCTTATCCACAAAAATTTAATATTTTTGAAACAATTATCTTATGTATATTTACAATTGGGCAGTTCGGGACAATGGTGACATTCCGTTGGGTAGGAATTTCAGCACTGAAGGGGACCGACCACTTTTGTATCAAATGGGGCAGGCATTTTTGGTGTTTGTGCTGGGCACTTACATTGTACATGTACGTTAGAAAATCAAAAGGTGTAAGGGATGCTATCATGCAAGAGGGCAGCAAAGCAAAAACAGAGGCCTTTGTGGCTGGAGAAAAAACTTTGTGAATTCTTATTCATATTTAAATGTTTTAAACCACAGCAACATACGGTACGTGGTCTCACAGATAAAAGCCATTCAATCGGGTTAACTACACAAACATATGTACAATATCATCAATGGGCTCATTTGCTTGACAATACCTTGCACACGTCGCTGTTACAACAATGAATCCCCCTCCCCCAGTATGACTACAATAGTTGTGCACATGCACCACAGACATGTACATGTACCGGTAGGCCTACACAGTATGTTTTGACCATGGGAGAATAATTAGAGGTTATGAACTTGCAAGGTCAAAACCATGAAGTTCCTTTTTGAAATTTTGACATGTATGCCAATAGAGTTTTGAAGAACCAGGGGTCGATTTCACGAAGCACGAGTATGATCCTACTCAAGACGCATGTTACAGTTTATCCATTGCAACTGATGTAACGAAGAATCGTAGAGCTTCCTAAAATCGGCCCCAGGAAAATCTCTTGTCTGTAAAACTTGTCTGAAAATGGTACACCCACTAAAATTGTATCACCCCTTAAACCAAGTGTGTTTTGCTCCAAATCCGATCCCTACAGATATACGTTCCCACACTCCATGCCCTGTACCCCAACCAGGATCCCCCAAACTAAACACCCACTCACAATAACGAACGCACCCCTGAGATTGCCCAATGCACAGCTTGTGACAAAAACTGCTTTGCAACCTAATACACTGGTCCTAGTTAACCCCAGCTGCCACACAAGCAGGGAACACACTGCATGCCAAAAATTGCACAGGCTTTGTAGCAAATCAATTGAGGTTTTACTAAAGTATAGTCCTACATGTTGTACACATGAACAGACGTGTAAAGTAAGTGTTGAAAATGCATCTGTCAAAGTCTCAATTGAGCAATTGTGTCCCTTGTCCCTGGTCGTGACCTTTGTACACCTTTTTGTAGTCTTTTCAGACTTTTCCCAATGAAATGACCTTTTGTAAAAGCCACAAGTGCCCTAAATAATGTACATGTTTAGGCCTAATTGGTACAGTTCATACATATAGCGCTCTTTCGGTGGCAATATTTAAGGCTTAAAAAGAGTGTATGCATTGTGCATAAACACAAACCTACATGTTTTGCTACGTTTGTTTTAAGACATCTATGACCTTGCTCAAGTTGTTTTGACTTTAGTAATCATTGTTTTGACATGAATGGAAAACATGGCAAAGTACTGGTAGGTTTCCCACACTGTTAACAGTGCAGTACTATGCTGCATAGCGCACACATGCCAGCATGCATACCGGTTATATAAATTACTTTCTTTTTGCACAATTACTCATGTTTGTCATTTTTGTGATTTTGTACAATAGGGTCAACATTTTCGGTTTCAACTGGCAAGACCTTTAATGGTACATGTACATGTAGTATACTTGTTTGGTAAACTGTTAAAAACGGCATGATTTCAGTTGGTAATTGAAAGCATAGGACAGAAAAACTACCTCGTACAAATTTCAGCCTCATAAAAAAAGTCATAGATGCAGTAATACCTAAAAAAACTTGAAAAATAATAGGTACGGTTTTTGTGCATGAATGATCTTTGGAGATTCAAACAATTGTCATTTTTCTCATGAATGAGGGCACTTCAGATGAAATATTTACACAGGATGATTACTACCATTGCCATCTTGATAACAAGTAAGCTTAAAGATAATAATTCAGAAATTGTTTCGGAGGGTACTGTAATTACCAAACAAGTAGACTACCTTTAAAGCCAGGGCTTTTTATAGTCCAAGTTCTGAAAGCTGAGTGGAGGTCATGATCTTTCACAGCTGGTCAGCAATGTTTTGACAATCTGAGGTCACCTGACCACAAGCGATGACAGTGATTGGATCATCATTCCCATAGATGAGACAGTGGTGAAACTTGGCCAAGTCAAATTGAGTTTTAGGGTTACTGTGGAAACCAAGCATGGGAGGCTGGCTCACCACGGGTGTGAAATATTTGGGAAAATGAGATAATGATGTACATGTACGTACATGTATGGTGGAGTTGCGTGCTAGTCTACTTGCACTAGTTTAAGTTAGACTTTTTTCTATAGGCCTTTTCCCACTACCCCGGTAGCCAAAATCTCGGGGGTGGCCCAGGGGCTACGCCGGGGTGAAAATAAGCTCTGATTCCCACTTGCTTCAGTCTTCAGTCAGTTACTGTCGATGTCTGTATGACGAAGAAATGCTGTAGACCAGTCTTTGCTGGGCTGCAGTCTTTGCTGGGCTGCAGTCTTTGCTGGGCTGCACTCTTGGCGACCAAACTGCCCAGGCGACAAGTTATATTACGTTATATAGACGTCTATATTACATATTTAACAATTTATGGTTTGGGGGAAAACATTCTCGAAATGCAAGATTTCCGATCACACGACCGACCGGTTGCAAAGTTTGATGCATGATCAGCAGCAAAGTTTGAGAGAATTTGAGAGACTGCATGAGTATCAAAAATAATCACACTGCATAGGTCAAAGCTTCTTTTAATGTATCACATTGTATTACATTGAGACACCAGCAGGGGCACATCACAGAAACCACCACCAACAATTTAATACAATACTCCCCAAGTACATGTATCAATGGGCAGTGAATGGGTGGGTCAAATCGTTGCAAATTACCTCAAAGGGGAGCCGTAAACATCGGCACTTCTAGAATAAGTGGACACAAAAGATGCATCTAGTCTTTTTCTTGTTCTTCTTTCGTTGTTTTTGCTTTGTAAGCTTTCGGAAACCATCCTTTAAAAACTTGTTTATACCCTCCTGGAATCAAAAAAAGTCTATAAATAGTTTTTAAAATAGGATACGGTTACCTGAACCCGCAAAAGGGAACGGTTCTTAACATCGGCACAGTACACGGCACAGTACACGGCACAGGCTTACTGTAAACATTTCTGGGAAGTCAACGGTGCAGGATTTCACGTTCATGAATCATCATTAAAATGCTTAACGACTGGCAGACAGCCGACAGAGGCGCTGCACGAACGCCCAAGGTCAAAGATTACGGCACAGATTTGACTCCACATATTTGTTTGAAAATGCGTAATTCGGTGAATGTTTGTACCCATCTGTCATTGTCAAAATACAGTCGCCATTGTCAAAATACAGTTGAACCTCATTAGTACGGTAAGAGGGCCTGGGACTTTCCAGATTACTTTGTTTTAAGAAGGAACTTTGTATTATCAAGAACGAAAACAAAAAACTGGAGCCTAAATTCTGTGAGCATAATGTTGTGTGTGGCATAGGTTTTCTCGCTCAAATTTATCAGAAATGCATTCGATTTCATTTGTATTTAACTAGTGATTTTGATCAGGACGCAATTTCTCTGGTTCTTATTCATTTGCACGTTATTCAATTTTGTTTAAAGACATTCACATTTGTTCGCTAAGACATCCAGATTAGAATTTGTGTCATTCAAATACAAAGCATTGAATCTTCACTCAATTCAGCACAAGCTCGGGGCTTGGGGGAATTTTAATGATTTTCGCTGGTATTTCAAAATTGAATGCGCGCAGTTTTAAATTCGGGTGAGGAATTTTCCCGATTGCGTGCTCGACAAACCAAATTAAATGCTCTCTTTAAATAACTGAAGGATGATCACAAACTGCATTCAAATTTGCGCTAAAACGAATGTATACGAAACAAACTTGGAAGGTACATGTACTTTGTTAAAACTGAAGGAGAAAACCTATACGGTATTATCATTGCTCATCTGTATAACATTTGCAACTTATCTGAAAGGTGAAAGTGTAATTTCAGTGAGTCAAACACGGATACATGTAACTCAAGAATCCTGGTAATTGTATCGTGATGGAATGAAAATGAATAAAAAGTTGAATTCCAACAAAAAGAATTAAAGATTTTCCTTGTGTAGCATTTAATGCTTAAATCTCAACAATATTATGCTCTGTTAATAATACAACATTCTGCTTAAATTTAAAAAAAAATCCCAGTTCTTCAGTGTTTGAATTCCTGATAATACAAGGTTGCTGTTATAACAAGGTAATCTGCAAAGTCACAAGGACCTCTTATTTAAAGAGTTTCAACTGTAAATGTCCACATTTGTGTCTTACTGGCAAACTCTTACGGACTGAGAACAAGTCAACATACATGTAGGCAACATACAATGTAGCTGTATGTGTAAAGCGAATGGTGATGCGCCTTTTATCTCTTTTTATTTCTCTCCGGGATGTAACTGGATGAGGTTGAATTTCTGTAGCAGCAGCTGCATTAATACAACCCTCTGGAGAGTCTTAAAATGACTACGCTGGGGAGATCACTCAATAAAGCGTCTTAGGATGAGGCTGGAGCGATCACTCAACATACTTCATTATTAGTTTGCGAGATCACGACAGACAAAATCTGTCTCGACCAGCCAGCTATATGCCACTTAAAGATACTGTACATCATCTGTTTGTAGGGCTAATTTTACCTTAAAAACTCCAATTAAAAATTGACATTTACCAAGGCCACCAAGGCTAATGTCCTTACATACTATGTATGTCCTGCTAAGTCAGCCCTGATGCCCCTTCAAGATATACACTTTTTGAGGCCAACTTGGCCTGCATGCCCTATCTCAGGCGTTGATATTATCCAAGGCCACCGAGGCCAATGGCCTCATGCCCTGCTGAGTTGGCCCTGATGCCCCTTCAAGATACACTTTCTGAGGCCAACTTGGCCAGCATGCCTATCTCAGACCTTGACATTAACCAAGGCCACTGAGGGCAATGTCCTGCTGAGTTGGCCCTGATGCCCCTTCAAGGTACACAAACTTACTGGGGCCAACTTGGCCAGTATGCCCTATCCTCTTAAATTCTGAGAGGCTTGTGTACACTAATAACAAAAGTTGAATTAAAAAATCATTTGGTTACAATTCAATTCAAATCTATTTGAGGTAAAATTAGCTCCAACAATACACACATGCACCTTTAACAAGATACCGCAAAGATACTGTGATGACAATGCGCATAGCCCATACAGGTAATGATGTTACACACTGTGTAATGCTATATCTCCTCGGCTAATCAGTGTGTGAAAGATGCATACTGATTGGATAAGCATGTGCGTCTCAAGATAATTCGCCCTGTGGGGCATCGTGTCAGCATCTAGAGTTTCTACCAAGTTATTTTTGAATCCTGAAGTACTCCCATGTATCTTTTTTTATAAAATGGTGATGGTTCAGCTAATGTTTATCACAAGTGGTGAAATGAGATGCAAGTACAATGAATTGTATAGAGCTTTTGCCCCAGCGGCCATGACAGGGAACAGGTTTTTCATATTTAAATGATGTGACAATAGATCAACAAAGTGCCTGCTCATGCATGATGCACGGTGACAATGTGACTGCCCCCCGTCATGGCCGCCTGTGCAAAGGCTCTATACAATGCAGTCAGCAATGGCTTTTGTTGATTTACATACAGTAAAAGGCAAGATTCTAAACTACATGTAGCTGTTTTGTCGGGGTGCGCCGCCCAGATAAAACCATCAGAAGTGCCGTTAGTGCTCGGAGAAAAATTTAACCGCTCTGACAAAATAAACAAATTGACCTGGGCAAAAATTACCCGACCGTGCGGATCCATCACTGAAAAAAAAGGTCGTGAAAATTCTCCCTACATGTAAACTGTCCAACATCTGACTCACTTCACACGGTACGGTACCATACCGGCAAGTACAGGGTACACACGTCTGTCACAGACCAATATTTTTGCCAGTACATGTTCTGTGTACCATTAGAAAAATGGCTTATTATTTGACTGTCAATTTACACAGTACGCTTCGTTTGACATGAGCTACGCAAACCTTGCACCTTATACTTTCGACTTTGCTACGGGTCACGCTTTCTACCAGCATAAATATTTTCTCCGACACTGATAATGAATACTCTCCCAAAAACCCTTTGTGTATTTTTGAAGTAGATTAGTGAAACTGGCAAAAGGGAAGTCTCATAATACAGAAGCAACAAATAGACCTACATTTATCAGTAAATCAAAATGCTCAAAAGGATTCATGTGTATTTTCATTCGGCTTTGAAATGTTTATTCCATTTTCAGTTTGACATTCTGACTTGCAAAATCAACACATGATTTGGCATGTTTCCTTGCCATTTCCTGGAATAATTTTCAGGGTTGCAACGAGTCTCACTCTGCCCCGAGTCCCAAGTCAAGTCAAGCTGCCTTCGAGTATCAAGTCAAGTCAAGTCAAACTGCATTCGAGTCCCAAGTCAAGTCAAACTGCCTTTGAGTCCCAAGTCAAGTCAAGTCAAACTGCCTTCGAGTCCCAAGTCAAGCCAAACTGCCTTCGAGTCCCAAGTCAAGCCAAACTGCCTTCGAGTCCCAAGTCAAGCCAAACTGCCTTCGAGTCCCAAGTCAAGTCAAACTGCCTTCGAGTATCAAGTCAAGTCAAGCTACCTTTGAGTTCCAAGTCAAGTCAAACTGCCTTCGAGTATCAAGTCAAGTCAAGCTGCCTTTGAGTTCCAAGTCAAGTCAAACTGCCTTCGAGTCCCAAGTCAAGTTAAGTCAAGTCAGGCATATTTGAATTTGGTCAAGTTGGGTCAAGTCAAGTAGTCACAACAGTAAATTTGTAATTTTAAAATAAGTCTAAACACTGAAACTTAACGTTGCTCTGGCCAAGGTTTCTGTAGTGCTGAAATACAATTCGGTCCCCAAAATGACATAAAAATGCATAAGGATCTATTTTAATTTTAGGCAGACTCAAGTCAAAAGTCTAAGTCAAATCAAGTCAAGTTTTTAACCACTTGATACATTTACAATGTACCAAGTGGTTAAAAAATTATCCAAAATGTTCAGTGTGAACACAACTGACGTTTAATCCTCAAAAAATCCAGTGCGAACACAACTTAAGTTCAAGGTGAACACAACTAAAGTAATCATTCCTGTTCACATCATTAATCCACATCTTTGTCCTATCGGTCAGGATTCAGTTCACACTGAGGTTAATTACCAAGAGTTTCTCAAGTTTAATCCTCACAAAGTCGAGTGCGAACACACCAGGATCAATCAGCCCTGCAAGGAATACTTCACTGATTACCGCACTAAACCCAATCCATGTTGGATCAGCGGGGAGCCAGTGACTTACCTTTTAACAACTGGATCCCATCCACAGGGGGTTAGCTTGTCTACACAAAGACGACGCAAGTCGCATGTACCAGTAATGTATCCACAAATGGCAAAGACTACCTACGTAGAGAGAACACACAATAACAAGAATGTCAACAATTTTATGTTTTTCATTTGTGGAAATTCCCTTGGCCAATTTAGGCTCGTTTATCAGACGTGCTTATCATTTGCAATCTTCCTGGCGAGCGTTTTATCATATGTACATTGTACACTCATTACCCAACGAGAATGGGAAACAAGTCCGAGTGTTGGTGTGTTAAAACGGGTCCAACTTCTGATTCACCCAATTGTTAGTTTTGTTTGTTTGATTTTTTTTCCGGTTTTTTTCGTCATGCTTCCGTTTTGGTTTCTTTTTCTTTAGAAATTGATTCTAAATGTACAAATCTGTGTATCTTTGATTACTAATGTAAAGCAGAAAGTGTGGACAAAGTTGGAGCCGAGATATGGTTGGCTGACATTCATAAATAATTTCCAATTTTTTAATATTTTTAAATAAAACTGTAGAACCACAACACTGATTAAAAGCCTGTCCGCATTGGACTTGTTTTGGGAAAACTTCAGGTACCGAGACGATAGGTACCGTATATTTCCCATTTTAGGTCCAATGCGGACAGCTTAAGGCATGTTCCCATTGGACTTTCTTTTCCGCTGCCTCGCGGGAAGTTACCGCGACCTTCGGTAACATTCTTTCGTGTAATCTTCCCATGCGTTCCAATTTGCAATTGTTTTCAGTGCCCATGCGGAAAGCTACCGCGACCTTGCAGTAAACTTTTGCCGTGCAGGCCCATAGTTTACTGCAGGATCGTGTTCATTTTACAGGGCGAAATTGTTCCCATTGGACTTTTCGATGGCCCTGTAAAACTCCCGCGGCTGAGAGGAAAGTTTCCGCGGACTCTTTTACCCTGTAAGTTTTACATCGTGGTCGCGGTAGCTTTACAGGGACGCTAATTCTCCGTGCGTCCCCATTGGACTAAATTTTGTTACTCTCCCACACAACCACGGGAGTTTTACCAAAATTAGTCCAATGGGAACACCACTTTAGGACGTTTTCCTCTCAGTAACACCCCCAACCCCCGCCCGAGTCCAGCAGTTACTTTTCCTGGCCAACTGCTGCCCAGGAAAATTGACCAGGTAACTTTTCCCAGAGACAGTAAGTCCAATGCAGACACTTCAAATCAGTAAAAGCACTCTGGAAGCATATATGTCTGGGCCGTGAAGGTCATACTGCGAAGGGCCACTGCGCATGCTCTCCAGCGGTCTCGGTAAAATTTTCCCGTGTCAAAAAGTCCAATGCGGACACGGCTTAAGAAAGTACTTGCACAAAACTTGTGGGTGTAGATGTTCAGGCTAAATATATCTTGAAAAATGGTTAACATCACGCAACTTTTGGCACCATATACCGGTACAATGGCTTTTAGTTCTACTATTGAACAATGAAAGACAGGAATACAGTGTAATGAAACAAAAGCAATGATTACATTCTTCCCAAAATAATTCCCACAGTGTACATACATGTATACATACAACAAAAGCAATTTCCCCACAGCTTCTCATAAGCAGAACAATGATGTACATTTATAAACTCTACGCACAAAAATAAACCAAGTCCTTGCATGTATATTTAACACAAAAACAAACTCGATCCTTTGAATGGTACAAGTATGCAAGCAGTGGCAGAACACGAGGGTCAGTGACTGTCCATGTTTGGTTTGTAAATTAATTCCTAAAACCCTTTGGGGCAAAATTGAGTGGGTCGTTTCCGTTAGAACATACAAAATACTGGGAAGAACGTCACACCACAACCATAGAGTATTCCGTGTGTGGTTTTTCTGTGGGAAGTTTTTTTTTTTTGGTCACAAATTAAACAACCTGACCACAGACAGGGCTGCTTGTGCAAACTGTCTACTGACTGTTTGCACCACAATATCATTTTTTTTGTTTACACCGTGTTTACACTGGTCCCGAGGTTAGGGTCAAGATTGATCCCCTGATAAAAATGCGTCAGTGTTAACCGTAATGATTCGGAGTGCTACGTTTACATTCTGTAGTTGATCTCGAGCGCGGCGCCAGAAGTTGCAGTCAAAGGTCATGCTTTATGTGTGCATGTACAGAACAATGTGTGCAAGTACATGTACAGTGTGCAAGGCCACTTAAATTTCGCGAGCTTCCCCCGCCCCACCTCCCCCTCTCCGCAATGGCTGTGGAGCGGATGCAGTAAAAAACTAGGGATTAATTGCTTATCTAATTGCAAACTGATCCCGAGTTTGGGGTTCGACTCCCCGCCGACGCAAGACTAAAATCTTGGGGTCTGATCCAGGGCCAATTTGGTCCCTAGAGCGTTTACACTCAGTTTATGATCCGGAGCTGATCCTGAGCTCGGTGTTTGACCCCAAGCTCAGGATCAAGTGTAAACAGGCTGTAAGACAAAGATCACAAAGGTTCACAAAGTCTAAACATAGACTTGACCTTTGTAAACCGAGTGCATGACATAGACACCACATTGACTTGGGGCATGTCCAAATTTGTTGGCTGTGGCTTAAATTTACATAGAACGGATAGAGTCTACATGTACATGTATGGCAGACACTATGAAATGAAAACTAATCTGTACACTTTTAGCGTCTACATACATACCATTGACTTGTGTGTAATTTGAAGGAAAAGTCCAAAAAGGTTTAGTTTAAGAACTGTGTTAATTTCATATTCAACATGAAAACATTTGTAGTTGGAGTGAAAGCAGTTGAACTGTATTGGTTTCCGTATTACATCCACAACCACCGCTTTGTGAAAATGGTGGCACTTTGTCAACACTGAAGACTCCCAAATTACCCCAAACAGTGTAAACCAGTGATTCATTGCTCCCTTATTGACAATTTTTGTGGAAATAAAGAAATGTCACACTTTGTTTCTCTACTTCATGGAATGACCCACAGGGTAGTTTTATCAACATGGGCTTCTAATCACGAGTGGAAATAATGAATGCCCCTTTTTAACAGTACCGGTATATCAATCACGTGTTCTACCTTTAACAAAAATACAATTTAGAAAGAAAATCAGAATGCACACACGCTCATGTTACATTAAAAGTCCTTATATTACACTGTATATTAAGAGCCCTCAGATACAAATGAAAGCACTTGACGGGGAGCAAATTTACCATGACAAAAAATGGCCTGTGGCATTTCCTGCACATCTAGATTGGTTTCTGCACCACTAAGCCTAATGGAGTGCTCCCTGGGGAGTCTGGATTTCAGACATAATTTAACAGTTGGCTGGCTGGGCACCAGGACTAGTTAAAGGTATCTACATGTATCAGACACGGGTACCGGTGACCCCAATGCGTGGGTTTTTACAATAGTCACTGGTAAACTCAGGCATACACAATGCAAAATATATACTTTTTAAAATTACATATGTACAGACCCAGATCTTGACATCTCATGAATAATTTATGAGGTTGTTCTATTAATATCCATGAATTTCCAACAAAGAATGTGTACTGTTGACACAAACGTCTCCCTCTATTGTCTACTCAAAACCATCTCTATTGTACATCCATACAAAAGCTATTCAACCCCCACAGGGGTTGAGCTGGCAGATGCGGACTTGCAAACGCTTGGTACCGGCCAACAATAGCAGAGTACCGGTGAAGTCTGGCCGACACATGCCTTTGTTCAGACACTGCTGAGAGACGCTGTTTGTGTTACGATATCCAATTCAGTACGAGAATGAGTGACGCATAAAGTTTAAATATATGCTCATTTGGATGGTCATGGTTAGTTTACACTGACAGTTTTTCAAATGGGAACTATTCCAAATATGCACATTTGTTCACGTCAGGCGAATTAAATCTGATAATTGTCCTTGATATCAGGTTTTTTGTCACGCACGGACTACCGGTTTACAACTTTGATGACTTGGAAAGATATACCTGAGTAATGCGACACAAATGCATATTATCAGAATTTGACACTGACAGTTGAACTTCGGAATTTTATTTTTAACAAACAAAAGAATTTGGAGGAATGTTCAATTTTGTCAATTAACACGGGGCGTAGTCGGATCAAAAGTCATAAACAATACTGGAATAAACAAGTATTCAAGGCAGATTTTTACCCACAAAGGTGTCAGGTACCGGTAGTAGTAGAATTCTCTGCTTGTGGCAAAGTTAAATTCACTGGAAGAATTTTGTCACACGGTTAAGGGAACCATAACATAATTTGTGGGGTGTTATGGCCGAGCGGTCTAGTGCGTCGAACTGTGCTGGTACTAGAATGTAGGTTCAATTCCTGGCCGTGACGGGTTGTGGCACCTGTGCCCTTGAGCAAGGCACTCAACCACACTTGCTCCCATTCCTGTAATTGGCGGTCCCTCCGCTGTTGGATGTGGTATATAAATTAAAAAAAATAAAAAACCTTGTCACATTGGTACTGCTTAAGCCGTGTCTGCATTGGACTTGTTTTTCGGCAGGTTTTACCAACTCGAGACAATGGTAAAATAAAACAATTGCTAAATTTTACTGCTGTCTGCATTTGGACTTTTTTGACACAAAATTTTACCAAGACCGTGGGAGAGCATGTGCAGTGTCCCTTCGCAGTATGACCTTCACGGCCCGGACGTATGTTTCCAGAGCGCTTTTACTGACTCTATGTGTCCGCATTAGACTTATCGTCTCGGGAAAAGTTACCTGGTCAATTTTTTTGGGCAGCAGTTGCCCAGAAAAAAAGTAACCGCTGGACTGAGGAAAAATTACTAAGAGGAAAACGTCCTAGGCTGTCTGCATTGGACTTACATGTAAAATGGGTAAAGTACCCATCGTCTCGGTATGTTTGACCAAAAAAGTCCAATGCGGACAGGCCTTTACTTTAGTAAATGTCTTTACCATACATGAACCCAATAAATTTGTGCAATAAACTTCATGTATTATATGTATCATTTTGTACAGCACAGCGTGGATAACATACAGTGCTTTATACTTTGAAATCCCCCAAATGCATTTCAGTTTATTTCTAGATGGGAAAAAAATTTGACGAATGTGGCTTTTTGTTTATAAAAGGACACGACCCTGACCAGTCAAGCAGTGTAGCAGTAGACTGAAGAATTCTGGAAATGTCTCGTAAATTTTCATCGCACCCGGTGTCCACTGGTTGTCATAATCGTGTCGAGACTTGAACACTCATCAAATGGGAGAAACATTACAGTTTTATCATTATCAATAAACACGACCCAAATAAACTAAATGTCTAATCAATGGAGAAAAGGCTGCTGTAAGATTTACACTTACTAACCGCAAACTAAGGCCAAAACCAGAGGTATCAGATGGTGGAATTAATGTCAAACTTAGTGTACAATAACGGCCCAATATATAAGAAAACCTTAATGCATGGTTTTGTAATAGTAAATGTTAAAAAAAATTGTTAATATCTTACAGAAAATACCATCTTGAACAGAAGTAAATTCATGTGGTGTTTGTTACCATAACTATCAACACTTTGAGTAAGTTTTGTTCTTGTCAACTCATGAAGTAAAATTTTGGGTCATTGCAAATGGAACCAACTTTTTTCCAAGTTACTTAAGTTGCTTGCAACAATTTTACATAGGCCTGTCACGTACACATGTACTGTATAAAAGATCATTTGTTCACAGAGTACCGGTACGTGCAATGAGGAACTAAACAAAAAACCACCCCACATTCGCTTTCAGAAAAATCTGACACTGTAACCCTCGGCTGCCCTACATCCCAAGATGTTTGAAAGTTCCCTGGCTTCAAAATAAACACAAAACGCCCCACTCTCTGAAGGGCCCAAGTTAGGAAGGGGTGAAGTTTGGGGGTTGTGTGGGAGGTATAGAGCAATATGGTTCATTAGACGTAAGGGAGCACAATCTGTACACCATATGGCAATGTTATGACAACCGCTGCAATAGCATAAACTGAACAGGGCCAGGTTTGTTTGGGATAGGAGTTAATCTGGGGTCTATCAAGTAATTAAAATCTTCTCAGCGTGATATTAACAACTGAACTACAGCAATTACATACGTAGCATTTTGCTGCAGAGAGGAGTGAATATAGGGCTGTCCGCATTGGACTTTTTTGGGGGAAAACTTACCAAGACGATGGGTACTTTTCCCGTTTTAAGTCCAATGCGGACAGCTTAGGACGTTTTCCTCTTGTATTTGGGGAGGTACATTTATATGATCGTTAGGTTAAAATTAATGATTAATACTTTTTTTATTAGCACTGCAACTGATTTCACACGTTATTTCCCCCACTAAAAATTCTTTAAAAATTGCACTTCTTCAAATAATTTGTGGTCTTAATCACTCATTTTGGAAGAAGTGTTCTGACCCAGTTAACCAAGCAATAAATTTAAAAACACAAAATTTCGAACAGCTACTTTGAAACAATTTTTATATAGGCCTACCAGTACAAACATTTCGTCACTTCATAACTACATTGTACACATGTACAGTGGAAAAGGAAACCATGGAATATTTTACATACAGTGGGAGAAAAACAGCAAACCACAGACCTTTTTTAATTCATTTTTTCCTCATGAATAGGTTGCTTTGTGTGCCAAGGACAAATTCCCCAAGGCACAATAACACTGCAATGAATGCTGCAAAATGCCTGAACTGTTTTTATTGTTCTGCTACATGTTGTACATGTACAGTGCCCTCAGGGGAATTTGTTAGTGTAATTTTGCTGACTAATGTGAGAACATATGTCTGTTTTCAATACTGGAGAGACCTTTTCCTCCAGGATTATATCTCTGTACAATGTCATTCATCTTCTCTCAAAACAAAAATAAATATCTTAAGATAGATCTAAGTAGATAACTTCAGCTAAAGAACTGCAATGAATAGTGCCACAACATACCTTCCTGAAAGCCATGTGTGCACATTTCCAACATAAACACCAAAGAAGTCACAAAGTATGTGTCCTATGTTACATACGGTACGTTCAATAGGAAATTTGTACACAGGGTTTTCAGAAAGGTATGTTGTCGCACTATTTGTTGCTTAAGTTATCTCCTTAGATCTGTCTTAAGATATGTCTTTTGTTTTGAGAGAGGATGACTGGCTTTGCACAACAGAGTTATGATACTAGTATTGAAAACAGACATGCCGGAAGTTTATGTACAATTACGGAATACGGAAATTCACAAAAAGTGGGTAAATACCGGTAGATGTTTCCAGTTGTCAATAGCCACCGTAGCCAAAAGGCTATAGTGTAATCCGAATAACATTTAGTGAGCCCACCCTCTTGTGGTTATTCCATTGTTACTGCGGTGTACCAGTATGTTTATTCTCACCAATTGAAAACAAGAATTTATTTTGCACTTTACAAAAAAGGTTTGTGATTGCAAAAGTGTGCGGAAGTAAAGTGAAATGATTTAAAAATCAGGACGGTAGGAAAATAAGTTAAATATTCTTCCCTTTAACAAAAAAATAAATAGGCACACATCAACCAGAACTGTTGTCAGGAAAAATAAAATCCCTTTTAACTATAAACACGCACAATAAATGATCTATGACCTCGGCATGCACTTTTGAATACATGTATTAGCTACGTAAGCACTGTGCAATGTGTCTCACGGTTAATTATTAATCATAACTCAATGATTGTGACGAGGGTTCTATGTAATTATTGACATTTTGTCTAATATTCAATCCATATGTCGTGTCTGTGAGTTATAACAAGGGGCTTTAAAGCAGCGTGACCAGGGGCGCGTTCAATAGCGCAATACGTATGCATACCGACAATAGAGCTTATGCGTAGCGGCCATGATAGAGGGCAGGTTTTCATATTTAAATGATGTGACAATAGATCCACAATGTGCCTACTCGTGCATGATGCACTGTGACAATGTAACTGCCCTCTATCATGGCCGCTACGCATAAGGTGTATACCTTCAACGTTGAAGGTATAGGAAAATACCCAATACCGGCGTACGTATTGAACCCACCATTTTTCCCATGGGTGGTGCGATTTTGATACCATATTATGGGCCATATTTATCTAGTTACCATTTTGAAATTTTGCGCTCTCAATCTGTATATTTCTAGGGATATCGTCAAAAACCACAGATGTTTTGTAAACTAATTTATCTGTTCCAGAAAGCAGTGCAGTGATTGTACATGTACAAAATTGTTGTCTCCTTTTCCAAATTGGGGAATGCTAATTTCCTGTCTACTTCTCGTGGATAGTATTTGTGGAGAGGTATTTTTAATTCAAATATTAGGTTAGAACAAAATCCATTTTGTGGAAAAATTTGGTCTCGCTCCTTTAATGCTGGGGAATATTGAACTACATGTATTCTGACAATACACAGAAACTTTATAAACTATTTTTGAATATCTTTTTATTCAATGCACTCTCATTGTGGGGCTCTAATTTTAGAGAATTCCGAAAGGTACTTTCCTGTGAGTGTTGTCCCTGGTCTTGACCATTTGAAGTCTTCCGATTTTTAATGCTACACTAACAGTAAAATGGAAATGTCCTTTCCAAGTGCCCCAAAAGATAATTGGCAATGTCCTCTCAGGATCAACAATTGAGACATTTGGTATCATAGTTTTGGGTGAATTCACACTGGAGACAAACAAATACAATTTATTCCCAAGATGTTTGGGAATTCTATATTTAGTACATTCTGGTGAAACTGGAAAGTACCTAGCAATTCTGAAGACAAAAAAAACATTTTGTATGCTTAGGGGGATTCCCCAGGGCAGTCTTGTGCGGATTTCCTCAATTGCCTCAACAACTTCCCAATTGTGCTACATGTATATGTCTCCATTTGATCCGATGATAAACTATCTATGTAATTCATACATATCCTGGGTAATTTGGAAGTTGACTGTTACTACCTGGTATATCTCTTGACTTATCAATCATCAATGCAGATTTGATGGATACATGTACATGTATGTAAAGCTAAATTTATCACTAAGCAAGGGCAAAAAAAGTGGGGCGTTTTGACTAGAGAACGTTTTTCCTTTATTGCTTTTGTTCACTTCCTTTATGAAAGTATTGTACATTGAAACTGTCGAGGTTTTTTTTTCATATACATTGAACACGGATTTCGGTGAATTTATATATTGGAATCGATAGCTTATTAAATTCTAAGATACTGTGTATACTTCCCACTGACACTTCCGTCGCAAATGTTGCATTTCTGAGATAAATAAATGATAAAATCACTGCATGAAGTAATGCACAAAATGACGTGGCGAGCGGTCTGTGCGTAAGCGCGACAACAGAGGGCGCTGCACGCGCGCATGAATGTTATCTTGTGCACTAACTGAAAGCAATTTTTTTAAAAGCAGCATTTGCGACAAAAGTGGGAAGTATATCTTAAATTTACATTATCTGTTGATTCCAGGAGGTAATTTCCTTAAAATCTTTCTCCAATGTATACGACAAAAAAAAAATTCCGATTTTGCAGTACCAAACACTTATTTATTTATTTATTTTGTTTTTCCAAAAATAATTTATAATTTTCTTGTCAACAGACCATACTCAATAAATTGTAAAATACAAATCTAACACATTGCCAGTGGTACTGTACCGTACTGGTAGTGGTACTTCACTTCAAAGACTAATTACACAATCATTTCCACATGAATCCAAACACAACATGGTTCAACAAATTGAAATAGAAAGAAAACCAACAAAAATATGGAAATGATTAATTGTGCCTGGAGGGGATTTTGACGCTTCATTAGTAATGGTTGTAAAATGATGTAGGCCCCCTGACTCACTTTACAGCAATGTCACTTGTGTGTTCCCCCGTGCCACTGGTTCACTGCCACAGGTGTTCAATTATTAATATGGGGGATTGTGTTGTGTTTACCAATGACATTGACACTACATGCACCACAGAAAAATAACCGCATGTAACACCAACATTTGCTAGCAGTTTTAACACTAACACTTAACTCATCAAGCTAAATAACACTTTGAAACCAAGTTTACCAACATGCCAAATAATACGTAAATATTTGAGCATCAACAAATTTAAATGTTACACTAAAAAATGGCCGTTGGAGCACAGCTACAGAGGGGACACGATTGAACTTGGTAACCGCAATGATTAATGAAATCTCCCGTCTAAACACTCACTGTCACTGAAACACGCCACTAAAATTTCCAACGAATAAAAACTCTTTCTGAAATGCACGTACTGAAAAACGACAGTAGGTATATCCGTGATTCAACTGTAACTCGATTTATGAAAAGACACTCACCAAATTAATGAGAAATCCAGGCGAAAACGAAGACACAGCACTTGAATTTTCACTCCGACCAACCGACAAAATAATCCAACGTTTTATGCATTTGATTTGCACATAAAGCACAGTATGCATGCAAACAGCACAGTGTTGCGTCAATCAATGGACCCCGCCTGGCTATTCTAGCTTGCAAACCCACTCCTCTGGAAACGAGAGGGCGCCCTATCAATATCACGGTCAACATTTATTTTACCAAACGAAAAAATTGATAAGCAAGCACGTCTATTAATTTGTTTAAACAAGCAGTTTCAAAATGGTTATTTGCATTTTCTCGAAATTCAAACGTATATGATTGTATTTTTAGGGGAAAAGTTAATTTTAACTACCACAAACCCGGACCATAACCTCCCTCCCTCTTTTCGTCTTAGACACGCCCCCTCAATCCAAAAAAGCAGTCCTCTACAACAGCGCCCTCACTTTCACAGCATTAGCAACGACATGGCGCAACGTAAACAACCCAACCTGAAACACGAAAAAGGCAAGATGAATTTTTGGTTTAAATCGATGTAGTTTCTGCTACGAGTTGTAAAAACCGTATTTTTGTTTGTAAATTAAATGATAGGAATGGTGCCCACCTCTTTCTGTCACCAGATTTTGTTAAAGTTGAATTAAAAGGTTGATTTGCAGTTCGGTTGTAGCAAGTTCATGAGTTCAGGTTGGACGTCCATGCAGGTTATGCACCTAGGCCTATCAATTATTTCCCCCACGGCGGCAGGGTAGAGGTTTTCGGAAGCCCTGTTCACAGGTCTAAACAGTAGACTAGACCTAGGGCTAGGCCAACTCTTATTTTCAGATTTTTAGTTTTTCTGCAAAATTAAGGGGATTAAAATTTCAATTACGATAATTTATTTGGCAGACTCCACCCACATGTTGACAGAAGCAGCCGAGAAGGGTGATGCAGGAACCGTGCGTTCCGTCTTGAAGGAAAGCTCAGCCAGCATTAACTTGGGCCGCACTGCTGATTACAGAACAGCATTACAGAGGGCTTGTCAGTATGGACAGACAGATGTGGTTAAGGAACTGTTGCAGGTAAAGAATTTTTTTAAAGAAGTAAAAGTTCTTGCAAAAAATTGTTTTAAAAACATAAATTAAGACCCATTGACATTTGATGGATTTGTTTGATTTGCAGACTTTTTAGGACTCGCACAGACTTGTGAGGACTCGCAGAGACTTGTAAAGACTCGCAGCTAGAGACTTGTGAGGACTCGCAGCTAGAGACTTGTGAGGACTCGCAGAGACTTGTGAGGACTCGCAGAGACTTGTGAGGACTCGCAGAGACTTGTGAGGACTCGCAGAGACTTGTGAGGACTCGCAGAGACTTGTGAGGACTCGCAGAGACTTGTGAGGACTCGCAGAGACTTGTGAGGACTCGTAGAGACTTGTGAGGACTTGCAGGGACTTGTGAGGACTTGCCGAGGCCTGTGACAGACTCAACCACAGTACTGACTTGAACAAACCCTTTCACGTTTATCGACGCCATCTTGTTCACGGGGCAGTTCAAACACTCCTTGCTGCGTGCACGCGTGGATCGTAACAAATGCACAGTGACCTAACACTGAAAAATATTCCACCAAACATGCAAGCATAGCAAGATGGTGTTGATAACCGTGAAAAGGTTTATTAAGACCCATATATATGTATGATATAGGCTGGTGCCGATACCAATATCCGGATGGTCAAGAACCGGACCCTTCTCCACGAGGCTTGTGTCGGTGGCCACCCTGAGGTGTTAAAGCTGCTCTTGAGTCGATTCCAAGACCTTGATGTTACAGATGCAGAAGATCAAAGTGCATGTCACATTGCTGGGTTCCAGGGCGAACTGGAATGTTTACAGGTGCTCGCTGAAAATGGTGAATATATTGTCTTTGTTTGTTTGTTGTTTTTTTATTTCAAATCGAGAAAAGAAAATGTGGCTCAAGTTGGCCTGAACATGAAAAATTACTTGAATTACGCTATGAAAGTTTTCATAGTGTCTCGGGAAAGCACCGAGTAAACAATGTTAATAATTACGTCGGGCAAGGGCAAAACAAACCCCAACTAACATTCAGTCTCCCCGACGCAAGCTAAATCAATTTCTAAAAAATTACTTTAATTAATCTTTTATAAATGGATTCATTGGTTGTGAAAATCCAGACCTTCAATCATGTCATTAACTTTCAAATTTATGCAATTATTGTAATTATGCAAATTTATTCACAGATGTGAATGAAGACATAAGGCGATACACTTTAAACATTCACAAGCATGGGAGCTCTGGCTGACTTTGGGCGTGTTTGTTTCACAACAGATCCGAATCCAGATCCCGAGTTATTTTACGCGCAGAAACGAACGAAACTGCTCTCAACTAGGAATTCAGTCACGTGAATTGGATCTGCGCAGATCTGAATCTGGATCCGTCCGAAACAAACACGCCCCTAGACATTGGTTGTAAAGTTTCATAGGACAATTTGCATATTATGCATATTTATTTGTTATGCAAATGATGGAAACTTGACCTTTTAGTGGAAACAAGAATGTTAAATTCCCTTGACCCAAAATAATTTATTCATGATATGTAAATGTTGCAGGTGCTGACATGTCATTGAAGGATAAGAATCTGAAAGGCCCCGCCCACCTTGCAGTGGAGAGGAACCATCCTCGTATCTTGAGCTATCTGCTTAGTCAGGGTGTGGATCTCGAAGCATCAGACCAACTGGGTCGGAAACCAACTCATTATGCTGCCCTCTATGGAAGTAAGTTCAGATTTATGCATACTCATGAGACCAATCCATTAAGCCCCGCCCCAAGGGAACAGCACAGTTTCTTGAAAGCATGGACACAGTTTTTCATTGTTTTCTTGGAATATAGATGAGGTACTGAGCTGACTTATACACAGGTTGGTTTTTATCATTCACATCCTGTTTCAGTTTTTCAATCTTGTAACGTGTCTTTTAAAAAAGTCTTTGTCGATTCTTTTTCAGGTCTAGAAAGCCTTATCCTGTTAGTTCAGGGAAACTGCGACACGTTAGCAACGGATAAAGCAGGCTGCATGCCGGCTCATCTTGCTGCCAAGAAGGACCGCTTAGACTGCCTGAGGTTTCTAGTCAAGCATGGAACGGAGCTTGGTGTGAGGGATGGAGCTGGGAGGACACTAGCTCACACGGTACGTAGACTACCCTGCCCTGCCCCAACCTAGAGACCTGCCAAGAAAGACCGCTTAGACTGCCTGAGGTTTCTAGTCAAGCCTGGCTTGGTGCGAGGCTGGGAGGACACTAGCTCACACGGTACATAGACTGCCCTGCCCTACCCCGCCCTAGAGGCCAAGAAAGACCGCATAGACTGCCTGAGGTTTCTAGTCAAGCCTGGCTTGGTGCGAGGCTGGGAGGACACTAGCTCACACGGTACATAGACTGCCCTGCCCTACCCCGCCCTAGAGGCCAAGAAAGACCGCTTAGACTGCCTGAGATTTCTAGTCAAGCATGGCATGGAGTTTGTATGTAAACATTGACAAGTACCCCTAATTAATTTCGCACACAAGAAATGAGCCGTTCTTCCCAAGTAAAAGTGTGCGCAAAGCGATGCGCACAAAGCAAAATGAAAAACTCTGAACTTGCTTAATCGCTGATTTTCTAGAAGACTCCCAGATAATTGGTCGATCTGGATATAGACAAATCCGGTAGCTAAGGACTCCTTTCCTGTACGCCCGCCATAACTAGGGGCCCATCGAGTGCCATGAACTGGGTTGATGATAAGCTGTTAACATTATGCTGTCACTTCGATTTAACAACACAGAACGCCCTCAGTTATGGCAGACATAGAGAGAAGGAGTCCTACTCCTTAGTTACTGGATTCGTCTATACCAGAACTATCTTTAAATATGCATGTGTTTGTTCATAGGCCTCTCTGTTTGGTGCGATGACGTGTCTTCACTGGCTGTTGGAGAAAGGAGCTGATCCTACAGCCACTGATAGTAAGTTGTATCATTCTTGAATCATACACTACTCACGATAAGTTAGGGATATTGTGGGATGTACACAGATATTTCATTGAGGGTATGCATTCCGCTAGAATGATTTTGTATATGATTAGACAATTGTATCTGCATGACAGACACACCTTGTCACAGGAATAGGTGAAAACAGTCATTTGGAGAAAAAAAATTCCAAAATTGAACCACACCAATATCCCTAACTTATTGTGAGTAATGTATGTTGCCACTGAAACATGTTTGTTTAAGATGAATTTTAATCCATAGGATCCCTTTAAGTGCATGACACAACACACAGAACCAATGGCCTTAAATCCCTTCCAAAGGATGGTGTAACTGTGGCTAAGTGCCTTGCTCAGGGACACAGGTACATGACCGGATATCGAACCTGCAACACCAAGTTTTCACTCAATGTTGCAAGTAACGTCAATGACCTTAGACACTTGGCCCAGGTACCCCACAAAGCGCCTATAGGGGGCCATCCAAAGTTGTCATTTTAACAGTTCTACAGACAGTAGAACTGTGAAAATGTCGACAACGTTGGACGGCCCCTCATGCACGAGTAGGCGCTCTGTGGATCTTCTGCCACATCATTTACATAAGCCAGTGCAAACGTTCTATTGTCCCACTTTACCCCTAGATCATGGCAACACTCCAGCCCATCTGGCTGCTACCGGAGGCAATGCCGAATGTTTCAACTGTTGTTTACAGCACAATGGACGATTGGATGTCGTTAATGACAAGAATGAGACGCCCATGGACTGCGCTCGACGATCGGGACATCCACAGCTTATGAGCAGAGCAGGTGGGGGGGATTACATAACTAAAGAATAATGTTGATAAACTGCCTTGTAGAAATTTCAGCCACATAATACACTCCGACGCAGTGGTTTTGCGCAGTTTTTCCGCACCTAAACACCACTCAACTTCGAAGAGCTGCGTGACGTCACACGATACCAGGCCTGAATAACACTTGTCGTGATTGGCCAGATTCTGTCGGGTGACATATTTACTGTGCAGGTCACAGAATCTGGCCAATCACGGCAAGTGCTATTCAGGCCTGGTATTGGGTGACATCACCAAGCTCTTCGCAGGATCTCATGCAAAGTTGAGCAGTGGCGAGGAAAAAACTGCGCAAACCACTGCGTAGGAGTGTAGCCACATAGATGCAGTAATACTTCGGAAAACCTGAAAAATCTATGCATGGTTTTTGTGTTGAATTTAAAATAAAAACACCTTCAGCAATTTCTCCCACAAAGGTACCATTTTACAGTAAAAAAATGATTTGGTGTTTGTTTAATACCATTGCTATTAACACTTTTAGTCAGGTTTTTCTTGTCAACTCATGAAGTAAAATTTTGGGTAACTGCAAATGATGTATTGGGGTGTTATGGCCGAGCGTTCTAGCGCGTCGAACTTAAGTTCCTGTACGTGCCAGTACTAGAATGTGGGTTTGATTCCGGGCCGTGACGGCTGTGGCACTTGTGCTCTTGAGCAAGGCACTTAATCACAATTGTACCGTCCTTCAGAAGGGGTTGTAAAGCCGTTGGTCCAGTGTTAGGTTTCGGTAAATCACTTTAAAGATCCCAGAGCATTCTTTCGTGAAGAGCAAGGGGAGGGTTTCCCCGGTGTCTCTGGCCGTTTCTAATTCAACTTAGAAGTTGATAGTTATTCAAAAATCTATGTTAATTGATCCCATTCCTGTAATTGGCGGTTCTTCCGCTGTTGGATGTGGTGAATAAATAAATAAATTAAACCTTTTTATTGTGTAATGTTTATAGGAAACAACGAAGTAAAGTGCCTTCACTGTGCCGATAATTATGAGTTGGTAGAATGGGAGAAACGCCACCAACCGTCTCAAGTTCAGAAAGCCATCAAGGAGAAAAAAGGAGGCATCTTTAGCTCACCATTGCCACAGAAACCGTAAGTCAAGTTGCAAAATAACCAGGAGTAGTTCTTGGACCTTCCTTAATGAAATTAAAAGCGGATTAGTTTATTTAGGACCTCATATTAACAAGGTTTAATCAGTGTTGTAATGACTTGGACTCAAGACTCAGGACTAGAGTCTCGTCTCAATTTTCACCGACTTGACTTGACGTTTTATGCAATCTTTTTTTGTCATTTTGAGGACAGAATTGTATTTCGGCACTACAGAAACCCAAGATTAAGCATTCCTGGCCAGAACAACAAAAAACCCGACATGAATGCAATTTCAGCATTTAGATTCATTTTGAAATCAAGTCTTTCCACGGTAGAAAATACCTTTGTCTGGTCTCAAAATAAAAGAAATAAGTTTGTTGTTCCAATATACGCTCGTAACCGGGACGGACACTTGTTACATTTTAGACCGTCCCGGTTACGAGCGTATATTGGAAATTTGTACACAGGGTTTTTAGAAAGGCATGTTGTCACACTATTTGTAACCCTTTTTGGGCCCAAGTTATCTCTTTAAAACAAATGAAACTAATATTTTTTATTTTGAGACAAGACAAAGATATTCCCTCGAAAATATGGTCTGTGTTGCCCCTTTACTGTGGAAAGACCCACATGCTGTAACAAAACTTTATATTAAACAAAAAAGTGGTTTAAAACCAAAACATTTTTACAACTTTATTTTTGTAACATACTTTTTAGGCAGGGATACTAAAGTTCTTTAAATTGAATTCATTTGCCCTGACACAACTTGATATGCAATATATATTAGTGCTTTACTCCAGAACACACTTGTAGCGTGCCTTCTGCATACTAGGCTGCAGGGTTAGTTGAGTCAATCACAAGTCTGTGACAATTCCCACACAAGTCCAGTAACAAGAAGCAAAGGATGAACACGCACAAAAGAATGCCTTTGTTGGATTTCATTTGAATAGACCGTATCGAATAGCTGCCATTTCGTGGGGCACCTTTTGTTACTTAAACCGTTCAACAATGGAAGCACAATATGTGCAACCACGCATGTCCTCAGGAAACTGCCCCACGAAACGGCAGCTATTCGATACAGTCTGTACCTTGTGACTTGAATTAAGACCCAGGGACTTGTGGACTCGTGAAGGACATGAGTTGGACTTGACTACAATCCTGCAAGGCAAAGGTCTTGGAGGTCTTGGAGGTCTCAATAATAATGTAGTGTTGTTGCTCATTCATTTGTAGGAAAACCCAAGAAGTGCACAAACCAAGAGATGTAACATCAAATGTCAAGGGTCATGGTTCATCTTCCACCGAGATATTGCCGAAGAGGGATTTAGCGGCCATTTTCTTTGGGCGAGACGACGGGTAGCATTAGCCAGAAATACACAAATATGTAAACAACAATGGTGCAAATGGAGTTTAGTTTGAAATTCTGTCTTCCTGCTTAAACAAAATAACTTGGGACATTTTAAAGAATTCTGTAATACTGCCATACAATTTTGTTAATATTTATATTTTGGTAAATGCAAGTTAATATAAACCACTTCCAAGGCAGGCACTGCAAAGGTTGCTTTCGATACCTCTGAAAGTATGGGGCAGTTTTAAAGGTCACCAAGACATTTTACAAGAGGAGCACGAAGGCAATTGAAGTCGTGGAATCTAGAGGATTTAATTCTTGGTAAGAATTCAGTACTTGGATGTAACGATTTGTTTCCTTAAAATGACTTAAGCATCAAATGCAAATCTAATGGGAGAAAAAAAACAGCTGGAAAAAAAATGAAGATTTTTCAAGGAAAAACTTGAGTTGCACCATGGCGTATGTGACGTCTGACTTGTAAAATACTTTCTGAATTATTTTGCTAGTAACAACTTCAAGTGAATTTGAATGTGAACGCTATCGCTCTGTGTATGCCGGCTGTATCAGCAAAATTTCACAGAAATTAACAAATTTAAAATTGACTCGTTTTAGACTAGGGATGGGACGTTGAACCATTTAACCGAAAAAAAAAAGGTTTTGCCAAACGTTTAAACGAAACTTAATTTTCAAGAATTTACAATAGTTCTCGGAGGGTTATTTGTAATGACTTCATTAAATTGAAATAATTTGTTTTGACCAGATAAAGGTTCAATGATTATTTTGGGGGCCTAGGGGTATTGTACACATGCATCTAAAGACTATAAACACCAGCAACAATTGTTAGTATCGACCGAACGGTTAACCGACACTTGAAAGAATGCATAGTTCCGAGATTGCCCAGTTAACCCCGCCCCTTAGATATTGTTGCTATGTGCTCACAAGCCATCGCAAAAAAATGGCGACACAACGTACAAAGCCTACGGGACTCGGCATGCAAAGCACAGATTCATTGGAGAAAACTCAAAGGTATTTATGTTTTAGGGTCGACAGTTACCGTAGCACACACTGAGCGAAGGGCTAGTAATGCAGGGATGACATATTCATAAAAATGCGCTTTCCTACCTTTGAACAGCGAATCGCCCGACATTGAAACCAAAATTCACCCGGTCACTGGCTCATACAAACTGTATGGGCAGAAAATCGCGTGATTGTTGTGATGATTGCATCACTTTGACCTATGTGGGCGCTGTCTGCTAGCTCTGTTGTGATTGGTCGGCGGGTTCGACTTGATTGACAGGTCGGAACTATGCATTGCAAACCGGTTTCTGAATTAACCGTAAATTCCCATCCCTATTTCAGATGCTGAGCCATTGTATTACGTCACGCGTCTTTTCTTTTGCAAATGTTATCACAAAAGAAAGCACAGAGACTTTCGTTTTCGGTGACAATTTGAATTTCCCAAATATGAACAAGACCACAGATTCCCATCTTGGCAACGAAAGACCCACCCACCTTGTGGCGCGATCTTTGACAAAGTCTTCCAATGTTAAGTCTCAAGATAAAGTGCTTTTATTTTGGTCTCATTTGAGACGTTGTACAATGACGGCATTGAGTAATTTAGCATCGGCGAGCGTTTGTGAGTCGTCCGTGAGTTCCTTATTTGGGAAGGTGGTTAGCAAGACGAAGTTCTGGCCGGTGTAAACTGGACGTGCTCTGGTGTACGAGGGTCAAGGAAAGAAGTGCATTGAATTGTCAAATTGAATTTTAGCAATGTGTAGAACCTCGTGGGGTGCTTTCCAAGAGGGCATTTTGGCAACACAGACCATATTTTCGAGGAAATACCTTTGTCTGGTCTCAAAATAAAAGAAATATGTTTCAGTTGTTCTGAAGAGATAACTTAGGCCTAAAAAGGGTTACAAATAGTGTGACAACATGCCTTTCTAAAAACCCTGAACAGGCCGTTTACAAATTTCCAATATACGTTCGTAACCGCGACGGCTTAAAATGTAACAAGTGTCCGTCCCGGTTACGAGCGTATATTGGAAATTTGTACACAGGGTTTTTAGAAAGGCATGTTGTCACACTATTTGTAACCCTTTTTAGGCCCAAGTTATCTCTTTAGAACTGAAACTTATTTCTTTTATTTTGAGACCAGACAACTGGTCTGGGTTGCCAAAATGCCCCCTTTACTGTGGACCCAATTACACTTGCATAATCACAGTACATTTCTCCAGACTAATTCAACATTGTCTACTATGACATGGCTCTTTATAAAAATGGGTTAGCAGTCAAAATCTTATGTGATGTGTATTACAATTTACTGGTGTACTGCTATTCTTGCTAAAAACACAAGTTGACATACAATTTTGACTAATAATCCATTTTTATAAAGCAAACAAATTTTGGATTAAGCGCTAGCTGAAAACGTGTGCTTACTGTAGCAGAAAAGTTGTGCTAACATTAAGGCTATTTCAAGGCAGGTTTTCAGTTGCTTACCGTTAACAATGTCTATTAAATAGCCTGATGCACGGTTAACAGAAAATGGACTGTTAAACAGCTCTCTGAAATTGGGCCCAGTTGCTGTCGATGTCTGCGTAGCGTGCACAGCGACAGCAACTGATTAGTTGCCCAACCAAAACGCAAACATTGACACAGCAACTTGGCTAGATCGACCATGCAACTGGAAGCAACTAGTTGCTGTCGATGTGCACCACACATATTCAGACACACTCTTGCAACTGACAACTAGTTGCGTACATCGACGCAACTGACCGCAAATGGATACAACTAGTTGCTAGAAAGTAGAACATGAGCAACTCGCGGCAACTGGAATTTTTTCAGTTGCCAGTAGTTGCAAATGCGCGTACATCGACCTTTTTAAGCAACTGATCAGTTGCTCCCAGTTGCCGGAAACACCAGTTGCTTCCAGTTGCCGCCAGTTGCTTCCAGTTGCCGCCAGTTGCTTCCAGTTGCCGCGAGTTGCCACTAGTTGCTTCCAGTTGCAATGTCGATGTACGCTAGGCTTTAAACTTTATCATTTATTTCCAAAAAGTCCAAAGGATACATTGCGATATATCTTCTGATGTCAGCTACTGTGTGGGTGTGGTTAAACTTGTTCACCAATCTGAAAGTGAAAGTCAAACACATCTTTAAAGGTCGAGTACATGATTGGTAAACTGTCAAAAGGGGCGTTATTTCCACTCGTGAATATAAAAGCCCATTTCGATAAAACAGCCACATTGGGAGCAAGTTCGATTAAGCGACTATAGTTAACCATAGTCGACTAGAGTGCCTCGAACGACGGGTAATGTCCGTTGTTCAAGGGACTCTAGTCAACTATAGTCGCTTGATCGAACTTGCTCATATATAGATGCAGCACTACAGAAAACTTGAAAAATCCATTCATGGCTTTTTTGTCGAGTTGAATGGTTAAAAAAGTCTTCTGCAAAAGACTTTTTAGAAAACCACCTTTTTTAGTTGTTAATTTCTCACACAAAATACTTTTTTGGACAGAAATAAATTAATGTGGTGTTTGTTACCATTGCTATCAACACTTTTAGTAAGGTTTTCCTTGTCAACACATGAACAAAATTATCTTTAAAATAATAAAAACACTGAAATAATTATAAATCAAATATTTTCCTTTCTTAACTGGTACCCATCATGACTAATGACAATTTGCGACTAACCTGGTGCCATCTGCCAATCTGATCTGGATATTTGTGACTGGCTGTGATTGGTCGACACTGACCGACCCTTGTGCCGAGGCCACGTCCTGTTTCGGATCCGAAGCTGCGGCTTGAGGGGAGACTAGTGTTGGGGTGGGGCTAGACGGAAAGGGAACGAGTAATGCTTAAAAAGAAAAAAAACCTTCGTCCAAATAGATTTAAAGTATGATGTCATGCTTTGTTGAAGTAGGGAGGGTATATGCTCAAAAAAAGAAACGGAAATCATACTCCAGCTTATGACCACCTCTTGTGGCAAGGCTGACTGCACCAGTCTCCGTAAGAGCTGCTGAGGCAGGGTGCGCCACTCTGCCTGAAGTGCTCCCTGAGATTCTGCACTTCTAGGGCTGTTTTTGAGTCTTATTAGGTTGAACACCCAACAAAAATGGTTTTCTGGGAGTCCTTAAAGGCCCTATGTATCATTTGCAAGATAAAACTTTTACAGATTCGTGGAATAAGAGTGTAGCATATCTAAGGAAGAATGTTGGTAAACTAGCCTGAAGAAATTGTAGCTACTTAGATGCATCAATGCTTCAGAAAACCTTGAAGTTCTATATATGGATTTTGTGTACAAGTGAAACCACATTCGGTTGTCAATTTCCAGCATGAAATACCATTTTGGACGGAAATAAATTCATGTGGTATTTGTTACCATTGCTATCAACACTTTGTGTAAGGTTTTTTCTTGTCAACTCATGAAAAACAAGATTGGGTCATTGCAAATGATACAATGGGCCTTTAACTGCAGAATTCTCCCAGAAACAGGAAATGTCACATTTTAACAGGGGGAATCACTTTCTTCACACAGTCCACTTGGATCTACATGTAGACGAAATTACTGAAACAGAACCATCTTGTCAGGTGGTCGATCAGTGCCTTGCTATCCACAAGTTCACTGTATTCAACAAACCGTTCTGATCAAGAATTAACCAAACTTGAGATGAGAGACAAATTGTAAGAGCCTTACGATTTTTCTCTCATCCTAAGGCACCATACCAGATGTTCTGATCAAGAATTTATATTTTCAGAAAATTGCATTTTTTTGTTAGGAGTATATATCATGCTGGTCATAAACGATGTTCATACCTGCCTAGCAGGTTGCCGTGTCCACTGAACGGTTTTATGTTAACCTTTGCCCTGACATATTCCTCATCCCTATGATCCTCGAGGTCAAGGTTCACATGGCTGCCTTTGGCTCCTTTGATTAGCTCCATGGGGATTTCACTACGGACAGAGAACACAAGTATGATCATGAAATATCAAGACGTCTAAAGAACCGTCCAAAGTTTAGGAGCTGTGAGACTTCACGAAAGACGTCCAAGCGGCCGTCCAAAGTTGTCAACGGTTCAACAAAGCGTAGGAAGGGTGAGAGGGAGGTCAAAGGCTGCTTACGATTTTACATGCACTGTAAAATGTTGGCATTTCATGGTAGTGACAACAAAAATGTTGATAAGTAATATGTCGGGGGCGAGAGGGGGTCTTGAAAAATACTACTCTCTGTAGAACTGTGAAAATGTCGACAACTTTGGACGGCCCCTAAACAATTCAACTATTTCTGCAGTTTAAACTCAACAAGAGCACTGTTAATACAATATTCTGTATTTCTCAAATACGTTTACTTTTATTGGCAGAAACAAAATTCTAAAATGGACCTACCCTTTTGAGATGGAGTTTAAGAATTCGGCGTTTTGTCTGTCTTTGAAATCTCTGAGTTCGCCATCGTCGACACTAAAGCCATTTTTCCACATTTTTAAGACGATGTGCGTCTGTCAGCAAAACGCCAAAAAAACCCGGTGGGTTATTTTGTTATGACATGTAAATCATGGAAAAGTGCAAGTTTGATGTTAAAAATAGGTGAGAAATATATCAAGATTTTACTCACGAAAAATTCATATTTGTTCATGATGATTCAGGCAGTGCCTGGGTATGGAATAGACCGATCCAGTAAGCTCCGCCCATTTAGAAATTGCCTAGCAACATGCCACACATGTGAAGCACGTGTGCAGTAGAGTCGCGTGGCCGCGCCGAGCGTCAGCGCCCTGGTCAGCACGTATTGAAACACGCACACGCACACAGAAACTGAACGCTCGAAAGCAAAATGTGCACTTAGGTATCCAGTCGTGTGCGTGCACGTACAACACGCCTGCATTACGCGTAAGGTGCAAGCGAACACACATCTAGAACGCAGTGAATGCACAACATAGCAAAACTACAAGATAATTTTGGTGAGTTTCTCCCGTTTACACAAAAACACATTTATGAAGGGATTAAAAGTAGGTTAGGATAGTCTTATACAATCCGTTTTAAACCTGCTAGGGTCCTCTGCGCTGATAAAAAAAGATGTTTATGGTGTTTTTGCGTCACTCGTGCTGCATTTCGCCGTAGCTCTGTGCACAAAATTTTGAGGACTTAGGTAACCAAAATGGAGATCCACTTTTTGGTTACCTCAACCTGAGGCTGTGATTGGTCAATTCCAAAATGGGCGGAGCTTACTGGATCGGTCTATTATCAATGTAAAAAAGTCATAAAGTTTAGGCTTAGCAGATTTTACCGTTAAGAATAATTTCTGCCGTGAACCACCTAAACCTGCACTGCATGACATGCTGGCAAAGATACTATGAATCCATTTTTGGACCTACTGACCTCGGATTCTTTCTTCGGCAGCGATCCAACCGTCCCCGGTTCCGGTACCACCGGCCCAGTAATTGAGTCACCTAAACGGTACCCTGCACCCTTGAAGACGTACCCTGAAGATGCAGATGGGCTGTCAGTCATGCTCGATGAACCTGCACCAACCTCTTGCGCTCCATGACTGGGCAACAAAAAAACAATAATTCCTTCAAATCCAACAATTTTGACAAATGTATTTAATCCATACATTTTTTTTTACTATTTAAGTCATACCACTAATTTTGGAAATACTCAAGAACCAGCTTAGAAAATGTTGAGGTACCTTTTTTCACAGGCATAATAAAGGCAGAAAACAGGTACTGCCAGAAACTATATTTATTTATTTATTTATTTTATTTATTTATTTACCACATCCAACAGCGGAGGGACCGCCAATTACAGGAATGGGAGCAAGTGTGGTTGAGTGCCTTGCTCAAGGGCACAGGTGCCACAACCCGTCACGGCCAGGAATCGAACCTACATTCTAGTACTAGCACAGGAACTTAAGTTCGACGCACTAGACCGCTCGGCCATAACACCCCACTATATTCTTAAAGGCAACATTTGCCCACAAAATGTCTGTGAAAAAGGTTTCTCATCAGAATGGTCCAAGCTAACAAAACAAATTCACATGATGAAAAACAATTGACTTAAAGTTGCACTGTCGAATAAAAAACCAGGGGCTGTTTTTTTTTATTATTTCTTGTTTTTAATCGACTGGCATTAATCCTTGACGGATGTTTACGTTCTTGGTGCCAAATGAAAGCTGATAACTTTTTCTATTCTAGAAAAATAGCAATATAACTTTTTTTTAAATGTTGATGCTCAAATCGGCCTAAAATCGGACAGTGCAACTTTAAGATTATATTTGGCCCAAGGCACTTACTCTCTCGCACTCTTGAAGAGATTATTGACTATACTGTCTGTGTTGCTTTTCTTCCTTCGAGGACCCACTACTTGTTGTCCGCTGGGGAAAAAAAGCACCAACAAAAAGGCAAAAAAGGGGGAGTTATATCCAAAGGGTTACATCTAGGTTTATACACAAATGAATAAGACTTAGCTTGAGGCCCAGATTTCCCAGGATCGGCACGACTGGTGAGTGAACGCAACATCAAAGGTGACTATACATGCTCTAACAGGGGGTTGATTAAGGATTGGCCCAAAGATGCTTAAAGCACGACGACCAGATTTTTCCAAAAATTTGATTTTGTTCTAACCTATTATATTAAATGATTACATAAAATACCTTACTAAAATACTTTATATGGGAAGAAAACAGGAAATTTGCAATCTCCAATTTGGATGTGGAAGCAAAAAGGATAGTGTAATCACTGCACTGTTTTACGTAACCAGATAAATTAGTTTACTAAACTTCGGTGAATTGTTGACGATATCCCTGGAAATATACGGAGTAAGGGTGCGAAATATCAGAATGGTAATGAGAAAAATCTGACACAAGATATGGTACCAAAATCTCAACAATCATGGGAAAAATGGGGGTTCAAAAATGTGATCTGGACACGCTCCTTTAACTTAATTTAAAAAATTACAAAAATGTGCCTTCCAAAGTCACAAGACCAATTGCATAAGGAATTCTTCACCTCCCGCGGTCAGGACCGCCAGCGTAGAACGTCTGTCCTTCCTCCTCACTGTCGCTGTTATTGTCATCTTGTTTTTCCTTGGCAAAATCATTCAATGTGTGGAATTTCGAGCTTCCAGACGAGCCAGGTGTTCTACTGGTTGCCACTGAAGCTGGTGATGCTTCCATTCCTGCGTCCTCCGTCAGATCCTCAACCTCAGGTTGCTGACGGTCGGCGGGGTTTGTATCATTTGACGTTTCGTGAAACATTACGTCCTCGTCGCCACCATCATTGTCATAGAAGCTTCCTAATGCAAGCTGAGGATAATGGGGAAAATTTACAAGTCCGACATCTCTAAAAGTCTCGCTTACAAATCTAGACAGAATGATTCTGTCCCTACAGGATTTCCCGTAGGGACAGAAGGTACCCCTTTCATAAAGTGGATTGTTGTCATTTTGCCTCGAAATTAGAATCACACTCACAAATTTCAAGCTGGTTGTGTCCTGTAGTGGTTTTAGATACAAATAAAAAGCACAACTTACATTGCCGTTTTTCAATCAAAAACGTATATTTCCGACACTCTTTCACGAAGAAATCTGTTGTTAACTCCTTATCACGATAACATTTTTACTAACGTGTAGTTGTGCATTGACGGACGCCCAAAGAGTACTTTTAGAAGGCTAAAAGTGATTTTCTGATGTTTACATTGGGTCGTGATGAATCACTTTTAGCCCCTTACCAATTGAACCCCATTCGCCCACGTTGTACAAAGCTGCACGACCAAGATGGCGGCCGTTCTCCAAAGTGAAATTTGACCCGACAGTCAAAATTAAACATTGAAAAACTTACCATGGAAGTCCCTGGAATCTCCAGAATTTTGTACCGTCACTGCAGTACAATGAGGTGACCACAAGAGGGCGGTATATCTCTACCCTGGTTGGTTGTGCGCGTTCGAGTATTACTTCCTGCTATTCTGTTCAGTATGCTCGGAAAATGTCAAGAAAAATGACGTTGGACTAGTTTTTTTCCTGTTTAAAAGAATCATCGGGGAGAATAGACCACGGTACACAATTCTGGAGATTCCAGGGACTTCCATGGTAAGTTTTTCAATGTTTAATTTTGACTGTCGGGTCAAATTTTACTTTGGAGAACGGCCGCCATCTTGGTCGTGCAGCTTTGTACAACGTGGGCGAATGGGGTTCAATTGGTAAGGGGCTAAAAGTGATTCATCACGACCCAATGTAAACATCAGAAAATCACTTTTAGCCTTCTAAAAGTACCCAAAGAGAACGTCAAACGAAACAAACAGTTACGTGCCGCACTGTATAAATGCGCGTGACATGAGAGCGCCACCATGGGCCTCCCGGACGTTCTCCTTGGGCCTCCGTAGAGGCACACCAACTGTACTTTCACAAAAAAAACCCACGTTGAGCTTTGGGCTCCATTCTACGCTCCCCACTGGAATCGATTAGAATGGGTTGTCCTTGACACAATCGCAATGTACACGTATGTTTTCATACGAAAAATGGAATCGATCTCGAATGGAATTGGGATTCTTTTTTGGAATCGGAGTCGTCTCCGAAAATGCTGGAGCGTGCCCAACCCAACCTCATAGCAGCATGGCAACATCGTAAGGAGATATTTCTTTGTGAAAGAGTGTGGGAAATATACGTTTTTGATTGAAAAACGGCAATGTAAGTTGTACTTTTTATTTGTTTTCTAATCGAGAATATCTAAAACCTCTACAGGACACAACCAGCTTGAAATTTTTGGGGTGTGATTCTAATTTCGAGGCAAAATGACAACAATTCACTGTATGAAAGGAAAGCTCACTGACTATTACAAATCATGAGTGGCTCGAAAATGTTTAAGTCAGAAGTGTCGAAAATAGGAGCCTTACCCTACCAACACTACAGGAAAATAAATGGGTTCAATACGACGACTGGTTTCTCAGTAAAAATGCATTATTTCCGACAATCTTTCACGTTTAAGCTTGGTACCTGAAGTTGCCATCCTGACGATTCAAGGTAAAATCTCGCCCGGGCCGCATCAACGCCCGTTACGCCAGCAAAATCGGCGAGAAGCGTCGCTTTCTGTGCTTCGTCCGCCATGATGAATCAGCTCAACTGACTATTTCGCGACGCTTGAGGGCGACATTGATTAAAAGCAGTGAGTTTTTTGGGGGTGGGCGGGGAGAGGAAAGGGAGGTGTTAACTAGGAGGGAGGGGTTGGGGGTAAGGGGAGGGGTTGGGGTAAGGGGAGGGGTTGGGGGTAAGGGGAGGGGTTAGGGGTAAGGGGAGGGGTTAGGGGTAAGGGGAGGGGTTATGGGTAAGCAGGCATATATAAAGAGGAGGGGTAGGGAAGGGGTAGGGGAGGGGTAGGGGAGGGGTAATTTTCCTCAGCATGTCATTTTTAAATGACAATTAGGTAAAAATAAATATTTACCTTAAAAGTAGAACACTTGATTGGTAAACCGTAACAAATAGTTTTATCTCCCTATGTGATAGAAGATATGCATGATTAAAACCAACCTGAGTAAAAGTCAGCTCCGTACTTCGTCTAACTTTTGAGAAAACAGTTTTTAAAAAGCTGTACAGTCACTTCGCCCAAAACCCACTTCGCCCTGAACCACGGCCTATGCAAGTGTTTTTTGGGCAAAGTGGCATTTTGCCGATATGGCTTTAGGGCAAAGTAGTCCAGTGCAAAGTGGTCCAGTGCAAAGTAGTCCAGTGCAAAGTGGTCCAGGTCGAAGTGAATTTTTGTCTCATGAGAAGAAAATTAATTGTACTCATTTCTCAAAGACTATAGCACTTCAGACAAAACCATTTCAGGTGAAGTTTTCTACCCGTACCGTCATCATATTGTGCAAGTTATGTGTAAATCTGTGAACATTTCTGATTTTCGAGATACCAATCATGTGTTCTACCTTTAAAAGGTAAATATTTCTTTTTACCATATTTATTGAAAAATTCATGCAAAAAGTAGCAGGCAAATTTCATTTATTTCAATGTTGAATTCACACAGTTTTAAGACATTTTAAATCTAAACAAATGTTTTATTGAGTGCTGAGGGCGCTCGCATCATTACCCCTGGTCACTGAGCTCAAATACCTTCAGAAAACTAAAGGTCCAACTACAACTTTACTAAATTATGAAGCGACAACAATTAAACTGATATTATTATTTCTTTATGGTACTGAAACCAAGGATTCCTCAAAAGCACCCATTGCACTGTCGCTCGCAAGCGTGAGGAAACCCATGATGAATTAGAAACGGCCAGAGACACCGGGGAATCCCTTTGCTCTTCACGAAAGAATGCTCTGGGATCTTTAAAGTGCGTTACCGATACCTAACACACTGACCCAACTGCTTTACATCCCTTCCGAAGGATGAGCAAGTGTGATTAAGTGCCTTGCTCAATGGCACAGCTACCCCAGCCGGGGCAAGTCTCGGCCACAGAACCTCAGTACATGATATTCCTCTTCAGTAGTGTGCTTTTGACATTCCATGTTTTCTCAATAATAACAAACAAAACTGTGTCGACCATGTTGCTATGAAAAACTTATTTTAAAAAGACTTTTACTATTTCCAAAAAAAAAACCTTCAACCAAAAATATGTACATGTAAATTGATTGTAGGTCAAGTCGCCCCCTGGCCGAGTCGCCCCTTACCTACTCGCCCCTTTCCAAGTTGCCCCCTGACCGACTCACTCCCTGACCGACTTGCCTCCTTACCGAGTCGCCCCCCCTGGCCCGATTGCAAAAAGTGGCCCGACTGCAAAAAGTGGCCCGAACGCGAACGCGCTAAGTTTTCGTTCGCGCGGCACGAATTTGCAGAAAGTTTAAATAGTTTGAAGGTAGGCGAATGTCGGCTGCATTTTCCCCCACAGTAACAACGGGAATGTGTTTGTAAGCGAATAATGTTTGCAAGGACTTGGGTTGGAATCGGAAAATGTTTATACAATTATAAGGAAATACGGCAGTCAAGAACCTACATTGTATTCAGCCGGCGTGTCTGTACTATTTGCCATTAACATATCGCAAAAAGAATCACTATCACGATCTGCGGCCCGGCGCCACTTCGCCAAACACTTTAAAATTCGCGATTGGCCACTTTACATAATTGGGTCAAGGGGGCGAGTCGGTCAGGAGGCGACTCGGTCAGGGGTCGACTTGGTAAGGGCTAGCCGGTCAGGGGGCGAGTCGGTCAGGGGGCAACTTGGAAAATGGCGAGTACGTAAGGGGCGACTCGGCCAGGGGGCGACTTGACCTGATTCCATGTAAATTTATGCAAATGGATTTGGAATTTAAAACACTTTTGATTTAACAAACAGAAAAAAAATAAAACTTTCCTAATTACTTGTACTTGTAGTAAGGCATATGCTGCTATAAAAAAATGCTTTAAAATCTAACCCCATCTTTGAAAATATCTATACAAATTATGCATATATTTTGGATCAAGTCACATTGCCAATCTCATCAAAATAAATAAAGTTTTAAATTACTACAACATTCAACTCCGAGTTATGACCACATCACAAAAACAAATCATGAAAAATGTTCTACAGTATTGATGTACTGTAATTTACACCAAAATTACAAAGATTTATATTAAAAAAATTAAAATTAAAAAACCTCAATTTTCCAATGTCTTTCCTTTGGCTCTCAGTAACTCAACTAGTGTTATACATTCCTTTTTATACAACAAGCCACTGTCCAGTATTAACTAAATGTAATGCGCAAAAATATTGCACATTTTCTACGCTTTTTGCCAAAACAAAAACAAATCTTATTCTGTCGGTCGCACACCCTGGCATTTTTGTGACCCGGTGTCGTATGCCTTTGTATACGGGCATAGCACCGTGACTGGAGTGAAAACAAATTCGTTCATGCTTAGATACGTGTTGTGTAAACAACGGCTTTGTTGCTTCGCTTGTCACAATGGGCACACCGTTGTTTTCACTCCAGTCCTATCGGATGTGACGTGGCAGCGACCGACATAATTCTAGAACTATGAAAATGACATCGTATAAGATGAAACTATTTACTAAGTTTTACTTTATGCGGTGGCGGTTTGATTAGCTATCAGTTCACCATTTACACGTTTAGAGTCATTGTGACTCGCCATTGGTTTCAAACTCTTGTCATCCTTGACGAGAAGCGCAAAACAAATGCCGCAAAAGAGCGCCATCGCTAGCAGCAGTGAACAGATGATGAAGATGTGTCGCGTCCCCTTCGGGGAGTAATCGTCGTGAAGTAACATGAGAACCACGCAGGCAATGAGATTAAGCGGAACCCGGAACCAGTTCATGATCCCCGACCTGTGGTCCTCCGGCAAGACTTTGCTTCTTAGAAACCTCATGGAGGGGAAGTAAAGTCCGCAGGCGAGTTCTAAAAGGAGAAATGCAAAGTAGGAGATGGTGTGATAACGATGATAGGACTTGATGCAAGTGATGGTGGAGCATAGGGCAAGAAGAATGGAGCCACTGACGATGACATAAGCGGGAATCCGTAGTGGTTTACTAGAGAGAATCTCATAGAGATAGGACCCAATCATGATGCAAGCCATGAAGCTTGAAAAGATAATGCCTAGCGGTGGGAAATAGCCGATGTCCATGACAGGTGTCCAGATGAACACAAAGATATACATGACACTCTCAAAGAGCGACTGCATAGCCCCAACAAGGAGCATGCGCTTGGAGTTGACGATGTGTCGCAGGCCTTCCAAACACGTCTTAGAGATCTTCTCCTTTCCGTTTCCGATGTTCTCATTCCAAGAAGAAGCCACAATGGCTCCCGAAGCCAAGAGAAGCGGGATCGCCAGCATGAAGGGGGCGACGGGACTCAATCCTAAAGTCCCCACGAGAAAGTTAGACACCAGCCCCGCACTTATGGCCAAAATTCCATTCCAGTAGGTGGCCTTGGTGAAAGTTAGCGGCACCCACTCCTTGGGAAAGTCGTGCGACTTGACATGTTCGTGAATGTACCACGCCTCAAAAGCAGTGAAGAGTAGGGATGTGGAGATTCCGCCCAGGATCCTTCCAACGATAAGGATATAATAGTTATTAGACAGCTTGGTCAAACAGGATATAGAGTAGATAACGGAGAAAGTGATACACAGCTTCTTTCGTCCGCAGTGGTCCGCCAGTGCACTGGTCGCAGTTCCAAGCACGACACTCGATGCAAACCCGCAGACGTACAGTACAGCAATCTGAGACTCCTGAAACATGTAATGACGATACAGTTTGTATAGATACGGCCCCTGTAACCAATCAGCAGCCAGCGCCAGAAAGTACGCAACAAAGTACTTCTGTTGGAACTGTACAAAGATAGGATTGTGTCCGATGGTCTCCAGAGGGCGCTGTCGCTTGACAATAACATGCAGTGCTGTGCAGATTGCTGCAAGCACCGCGAAAGCGACAAACCAAAAAGTATCAGCCATATTTCAGTTAATTATACTTAGTTTTGAAAGTACATGCATTATAGTCTTTGCTAATTCGTCAAAGCCGAGAACACTTTCATGTTTCGTCATTCATAGCTGCTGAAGATAGTCACAGAATCCGATGAAGAATGTTCGCTATTGGTTTTTCGTTGCCATGGTTCTGTTGCAGAAGTTTTAGCTGCACACACAACATCATCAAGTGATTGTCAATATCACTTAAATAAACCTAAAATTTAAAACATATGAACAATTGAAAACATTATAATCTGATAATAACGTAAAGTCGGCATAGACGCCAGGTCTGCGACCTCGCCACCCTATTGATGAACAATGGCTGATCAATAGACCTTATGCGTAGCGGCCATGATAGAGGGCAGTCACATTGTTACAGTGCGTCATGCACGAGTAGGCACATTGTGGATCTATTGTCACATCATTTAAATATGAAAACCTGTCCTCTATCATGGCATAAGGTCTATAGGGTGGCGACCTCACGGACATGGTGACTATGCCGACATTTTACGTTAGACCTTTTTAGGGTTTTCTGTGCACAATGGAATTGGTACTGCCGTACACCCGAACTTTGACATGTCTATACTATCATGTCTATATAGGCCTACTTTCGTTAGATGGCATTTCACAATAAGCGATAGGATCGGGAGCTTGTCTATTGGTACACCTGACATTTGACATGCATTGTGTGCGGAAAACCCTGAAAAGGTCTATTCAAAAAATGTCAGTCAACTTCACAGAACAGCTTGCCAGCCCGACTCAATTCAAGCAGAGTGGATCGTTCCAACAACTCGACTGTCCGACCAACTCGACCGCCAAAGTATTCAACATGTTCAAATACTGCTTGCTGAGTCGAGTTGTCATCAGGTCATGGTTGTCGAGTTGGATGTCAGACAAGTCGACCGTTGAGACAACTCGACTCGAGACAAGTCGACCGTTGAGACAAGTCGACTCGAGACAAGTCGACCGTGGAGGCAACTCGACTTGAGACAAGTCGACCGTTGGGACAACTCGCCCGTTGAGACAATTCAACCGTTGAGACAACTCGACCGTTGAGACAACTCGACTCGAGACAAGTTGACCGCTGAGACAACTCAGCCATGTCAGCGGACACACTTAAATTTTGAAATTAAAATAACATATTTTATTTTCAAACAATAAAAACAAGTCGACCAGAACGGCCGTGTCACTGAATGGGTAAGCACCATCACAACCCCCCCCCCCCCCCCCCCCCTTTTACTTGTCTCAACGGTCGAGCTTGTCTCAACGGTCGACTTGTCTTTCCATTTATCGCACATACGGTCGAGTTGTCTCAACGGTCGACTTGTCTCAAGTCGAGTTGTCTTTCCATTTATCGCACATACGGTCGAGTTGTCTCAACGGTCGAGTTATCTCAACGGTCGACTTGTCTCGAGTCTAGTTGTCTCAACGGTCGACTTGTCTGACCCCCGTCGAGTTGACCTGCATATGAACTGGCGCTCATGCGTTCAAACAGCCGAGCCGACAAACTAACTTTGTTAGTACATATGTACCTAGTATTCAGTTAACAAATATTGTTGGTATAATCCCTTGTAAGTGTTGGGCGCAATCTTCATGCTCACGCAAATTTTAAATTTGCACAAGCAGATTTAAAACCTGAGCGCCCAACATTTAATAGCAACGTTCTCACGTGAGGCGGCCATCTTGCATGGCGCTCGGAACATCTCGGGCCTGCCAATCGGGAAATTTCGGAAAGAGCCAAACGCCACATGCCACGCCCCCACCCCCTCTCTCTCCCTACATGATAATAAACGAATAAAAAACATTTCTGCAAATAATTATTTCTTTATGAAAATCATTATTTTGTTATTTCCGTAAAAAGTAACGTCTACTCTACCACTGGCTGGCAATATTACTGCACAAAACGTTTGATACAAAACTGTGTGGGATGAGGACAGCAAAACCAGTCTATTACTTGTTGTCGGGTACCCAGATCTGTCTAGAACATTACCAACGGAAAACGGGTTCCGAAGAAGCAATCCGCACTGCCCAAGCACGTCCTTTTCGAGTGTACAGTTTATACTGCAAAGAACTGCAGGGTAAAAACGGTGTTAGAAATCCGTGTCAATCATCGTAAACCGCATTTTTTATAAATAGTTTTAGTAATATACACCTTTTGCAATATGTGCGGAATACTTTCTTGGAAATATTTTTCTATAATTACTCTCGTTTGTCATGTAAAGTTTCATTTTAAATAATGTGCATTGTTTTGTACTGGCAACCACCTCATTTTTGTTTTGCATGATTTTTCAATTTCAGCTCGCACCCAAGATGGGGGCATACAAGTACATGCAAGAGCTGCATCGAAAAAAGCAGTCTGATGTTATGCGCTTTCTGGCGCGTATTCGTACCTGGAACCTTCGTCAGTTGTCCGCAGTTCATCGCGCCTCCAGACCTCTGCGACCCGACAAAGCTCGACGATTGGGATACCGGGCAAAGCAAGGTTAAGACAATGGCTACATAGTATTCAAATGCTAACATTATTAGTTTTAAAGAACTCTTTGATGCCTTTGAGGCAGTGAGTAATAATGTTTTCCCTCTCGACTTCTCTAGGATTTCTTGTCTACCGTGTGCGTCTGCGACGTGGAGGTCGCAAAAGGCCAGTCCCGAAGGGCGCCACCTATGGAAAGCCCACCAACCAGGGAGTCAACCAGTTGAAGTTTCAGCGTAGTTTGCAGTCGGTGGCAGAAGTAAGACTAAGAGAAAGGGAAAAACTGCCATAAACCTTCGCCAGTTGAGACTCCATGCACTAACTAGAGTATGACATACAAAAAGTGTTTTCAAAGGAAAACTTGAAATTTTCTCACTGCTAAATTCATGTTTCCTCACTAAATTTACACTTTCTGGGGCACTATCATGTCATATTAGGAAGAATTAGTGACGAAGGTGTAAAGTATTTTAACTAGGGAAGGAATTGAGTAGTTGATGAGAGCGTCGGACCTTGTGCGCAAAACATGAAAATGAAATTTTTCTCACTCAAAAATCTGGGTTTTTTCATTAAATCTGCACTTACTGATGCTTGACAAGTCATTTCAAAGGAAAAAAATTATGATCCACTTCTTAACTCTTACCAATGACGCTCGTTAATTCATTTTTAAAGAAAAATATTAATATTATCAACTTCTCGATTCTTAACGATTCTCGCTCTCTCTCTTTTAAGGAACGTGCTGGACGCCGTTGCGGCGCCCTACGTGTCCTAAACAGCTACTGGGTTTGCGAAGACTCGACCTACAAGTACTTTGAGATCATCATGGTTGACCCATTCCACAACGCTGTCCGACGCAACCCTGACACCCGCTGGATATGCAACCCTGTACACAAGCACCGCGAGCTCCGCGGACTCACCTCGGCTGGTATGTTAAAAAGCATCACCAGGGCTGCGTTCCAAATACGCGAACGTTTGCAAACGTTGGCAATGTTGGCCAACAAACTTTTGGATTGTTCGCGATGTTCACAAGTCATTTCAAAATGGAGTACGCGACATGAAAGATGACAGACGATGGTTTGCAGTTTTAAAAATAACAAATAAATTGCACCTTTCGTGGTTATCTCCCTTATCGCTGGCGATACACAATCAATAGCTACGTGTCAGATTTCCTCAAATTTTGTAAGCAGCAGAGAGCCACATTACAACGTCGGTACGACTACTGTGACCATGGAGGCTGCCATCTTGACAATGTATTTTGGCAGACAATCCATTCCACATTGAGCAAACGTTGGCGCCAACGTTAACAAACTGTTCGCGTGTTTGGAACATGGCCCAGATTACAATTTTGAACCCCCATTTTTTCCATGGGTGTTGAGATTTTGATACCATATCATTTGTCATATTATTCTCATTACCATTTTGAAATTTCGTGTTCTCAATCCATATATTTTCAAGGATATTGTTTTTAAAAAAGCCAATCTTTTGTAAACTAGATTATCTGGTTCCATACAGCAGTATACAGTAACCACACCAACGTTTTTGCTTCCACATCCAAATTGGAGATTGCAAATTTCCTGTTTTCTTCCCATGGAAGGTTAAACTGAAATCCATTTTTTTGAAAAATCTTAACATGCTCCTTTTAAATCGTTCATTCTATTTTTATAAACTTAGCGACATTTCACTGTAATTTAAAAACGCATTTTAAAACACTCCAAACGCACGACTCTATAAATTTACATCTTTATTATTGTTCGAGCCCCACTTCGACCAACGTGTCTGTGTCCCTGGGCAAGGCACTTAATCCCAGTTGCCTCGTCAACCCAAGCGATATATGGGAAGCTGTTAAGGGGAATGCCACAATCTAACTGCTGATAGGGTTGTGCGCCTGACCAGCAACCACCTAGTTGAAGCGAAATGGTTCTGGTGATTCCCTGATGGCAGCGGTAATAATGGTAACAGCGCCTTGAGCACCCTGCAGGGTGGATATGTGCGCTATACAAATCTAATCATTATTATTATATTATTTTTGCAGGAAAGAAGAGTCGTGGTCTGGGCAAAGGTCATCTGTTCAAGCAGACGATCGGTGGATCGCGTCGCGCTGCATGGAAACGTCGCAACACCCTGTCTCTCAAACGCTACCGTTAAATGCAGCGCACATCAACTGTGCTTCACATTATCGAAGGACATTCTACCCCAGTCAAATTCATACCAATATTCCATTGTCATGGACTTTTTCAGAAATTTGTTTGCTTTTTCTAAGCTTTCACCCTTCAGAGAAATGTAAAATCAGATAACACTAAATCGGAAGTGAAATTAATGTATTAAAAGTCACAGAAATGGAAATTGTGTGTCAATCATATTTTTCTTGGCAGTTGTTTTCTGCCGTGCCCCTACTGAGTATAGACCTTATGCATGGTGGCCATGACAGAGGGCAGGTTTTCATATTCAAATGATGTGACAATAGACCCACAAAGTGCCTACTCGTGCATGACGCACTGTGACAATGTGACTGCACTCTATCATGGCCGCCGTGCATAAGGTCTATTGGATAAGCAGTTTCTTTGTTGAGCAGTTTCTTTGTTCCCTGAGGACATGCACGATTGCACATTTTGTGCTTACATTGTTAAAAATTTAAATATCAAAAGTTGACATACAAGATGGCGGCTATTTTATAGGGTCTATAGACGGCCGAAGTGTGACGTGTTGCCATGGTAATTGGCTCTAAACTATAATGGCCGTCGGGAAAAAGTACCATAGACTACTAAAGTGAAAACGTCATCCTTTGTGCGTTGCCAAGGTTTCTGGGTCTAAACTAAAACCAGTGAACTGTTTCTCTGTGCTTTGGCAATGGACGTATCAGATTACCAGCGAATGTTTAGACCCAATTACCATGGCAACTGACGTCACACTTTGGTAGTCTATTGCAAAAGGACAGGGACATGGTCGAGTGGTTTTTAGTGTAGAGCCATTGCTTAGGCAACCAACTGGGTCTGAACAGAACATTCACTGGTAATTTGGAACATCCATAGACTTCTAAAGTGTGATGTCAGTTACCATGGTAATTGGGTCTGAACATTCACTGGTAATCTGGAACGTCCATTGCTAAAGCACAAGGAAACGGTTCACTGGTTTAGTGTAGACCCAGTAACATTGGCAACACACAAAGGGTGACATTATCACTTCAGTACTTTTAATCTGTATTGGAGCAATTTCACATTCTTACAAGTTACTAAAGTCTCCCATGTTCTGGAGGTATAGAGCAATGCATGTGTAGAAACCTCAGAAATGTTTCAGATGCAGCAGGTGATTGTATTGTTCTCTTCCTCCTAGAGGACAAACAGAAGGAAGAGAACAATAGAGCTGCTTTAAAGGTCAAAAGGTATTCAAATAATGAAATAGCAACTATAATATTAAACAAAGTGAAAACTAAAAACTTTAAAAATTACGGTTTTGCACCAAACTTCTTATTGCTGATTTTTAATTTTTAGACCAACACTTTGCTCCAAAGCTAATAACTTAGTAAACGAAAAAAAATTCCTGTTTTTTAATGACATTTTTTTTCGAATTAAAATCGTCCCGAGAGCACAAATCAATATTTAAAGTTTTACGTCGCTTTGTCAAATGAGGGCGCTGTGCAATGTAGCACTGGCACAAATTGACACCAGTATAAAAAGCACGTGATCGTGTGTGTACACTAGGAAGATACTAATTTTATTATTCATAAAAGTGACGTATGCTTGATACTTGCATGGATATTGTCTGCATGCACGCACGGCATATCGCAGTCTGCAAATATGATGGAAAACAACTCGAACAGTTGAAGTTGTAGTTTACTTTGTCATTAAAAAGGCAGTAACGAGTAACACTCTGCAACGTTAGAACATGTACATGTACTTAACAATTCAAATTACATGAGTAAAGTATCTGAAAGAATTGACAAGTTAATCATGGCTTCAGACCTTGTGTGCAAATCAATATGGAAACAAGCTGAAAAATTTCTGCTTTATTTTATTATTTTTATAAACTTATCATGGTCTGGAGGAAGAAACTTCCTTAAAGGAGTGTGACCAGATCACTTTTTTTTACCCATAACTCCCTGGGACTTACCTTATGGGTCATGAGATTTTTATATCATAACATCCGTTATATTTTTCTGATTACGAAACTGAAACTCCCGCGCTTCTAGGCCGCATATTTCCGAGGATATCGTCGAAAATCCACCGATTATTTGTAAACTAATTTTCCAGTATCAACGTTTATCCGCTGAAAGCATACTCGATAGTTTTGTTCAATTTTTTACTGGAAATTGCGAATGTTTTCGGGTTTTTGGGACATGGGAGGTGTGTATGGGAGTTACTTGATAATATTGGTAAGTTACATCGAAAACTATTTTCCAGAAACTCTGGTCACGCTCCTTTAATTGATAGTTTAGTTTGTTTCTTCCTCCATGGTTTAGGTCACTGTTTCCTCACAAAATCTTAAATTTTTCTCACTGGAAATTCTGGGGTTTTTCATCAAATCTGCACTTAAGTTATATACCCATACCATGCTAGATGAGTAATTTTAAAGAAAACAAAATTATGATAAACTTCTGAACTCTTGCCGAAATTTCTACTTGGCCTATATTATTTAATAAACGTTTTAACAAATTATCACTTGCTTCAAGGCTTGCATAATTTGTTTATCACATCTTTTGAACATTAATTAATTTATCCTCCCACTCCCAGCACATGATCTAATGATGTATTGCCTATTGGTGTACATGTAGCAAATTAGTGTCATTGGTATCATTTTCTTGCAGACAAGACGGAAACTAAGTTATTAACTGTACATGCACACTCAAGATGGCGGATCTACATAGTAACGCCTGTACAGCAAGTAAAAACATTACGATTGTTGTCAAGAAAGAACCAATTGAGAGAGAACTCTGTGAAGGGTCATCTGTAAATCATGCCAGTCTTGAAACGGAGTCGGAGCACCACACAGAGAAGAAATTGTTGGTTAGTGACCAAACAAGACAACTTCAGAAAATTTTAAGTTTTTCTTTAGTAAAATTGTCACGTTTTCCCCTCTGAATTTTGTGTTTTTATCATCAAACTAAATGTTTACATCATGTACATGGTTTATGCTAACGTAAATGTCGGCATAGTTGCCAGGTCCGTGAGGTTGCCACCCTATTCATCAGCCATTCAATGTTCATCGATAGGGTGGCGAGGCCACAGACCTGCAGCCGATTTCACGAATCCTTACGCACTGCGTAAGTCCGCTTGCGCAACATTTTATTGTGTAGGCTGCGCAACATTCCTGTGAAAATTACACGCAAGCTATGGGGCTTGCGCCATTTTGCAAAAGTTGCGCAAGCTGCGCACTCTTTCGTGAAATTGGCTGCTGGCGATTATGCCAACATTTACCCAACAAAGCAAATCCTGGGAGTCCGCACAGGATAATCTTGCTGCATCTTGTTTTTTCCCTTAGACAAAGAAGGAATCGAAGACAGATGACCAACATGGATACGTGGTCGGGCATAAGACCGTTTTCACGAAGGTGAACGTTAAGAGTGATTTTTGTGAAGGAGCGTCAGATTATCATGACAACGACTTTGAGTATCTCACCAAGGATGAATTGTCTCTAGGGGGGCCTTCCAAGGAAGCCCTTCTAGATCTGGTGAAAAGTGAAATGTCTCAAGAGAGGGAATTAGGGGTTAGCTGTGATGTTTGTGGTAAAACCTTCGGCTGGCAGAGTAAGCTAACAGAACATTACAGGACCCATTCCAAGGAGAAGCCATTTTCCTGCGACATTTGTGGAAAAAGCTTCGCCCAGCATCGCTACGTGAAAGTACACGCCAGGATCCACACTAAAGAAAGACCGTATGTTTGTGATGTCTGTGGTAAAGGATTTTATCGCTCGGACACTCTAAGAAAACATGCCCGAAGCCACACCGATTACGTCAAAGAGAAGTCCTGTGTCTGTAACATTTGTGGGAGAGCCTTCACCCAATACTGCGACGTGAAACGACACATGATGGTCCACACCAAAGAGCGGCCATTTGCCTGTGACATCTGTGGGAAAACCTTTTCATGGAAACGAACCCTCATCCGTCATAGCAAAACACACACCGATGATAGACCATATGCTTGCAGCCTTTGTGGCAAAGCATTCAGAAACAAATGCAGCTTAACAGAACATAACAGAATCCACACTAAAGAGAAACCATTTGAATGTGATAGTTGCGGAAAAACCTTCAATCGCAAGTCTAATCTGAAAACCCACACTATGAGCCATACAACAGAAAACCGCGCCAAGAGGACAGTCATACGTGACAAGCCATACGTCTGCGACATTTGCGGAAGACCGTTCTCGGAGAAGCTATACCTCAAGAGACACCATAGAACCCACTCTGATTCAAAACCCTACCCCTGCGACTTCTGCGGAAAGCGCTTCTCCACAAAACACTACCTAAAAGCACATGTCACAAGCCACACTAACATAAAGCCATTTCTGTGTGATGTTTGTGGTAAAGGCTTTGCAAGCAATAGCCTGCTTACGAAGCATCTCAAAACCCACAGCAGTGACAAACCATATTCGTGCGAATTTTGTGGGAAAATGTACTCGGACCAGACAAACCTAAAAGTGCATATCAGGACGCATACAAATGAGAGACCATTCGTCTGTGATGTGTGTGGGAAATCCTACTACACGAATAAACACCTCGCAAGACATAAAGCGATCCATTCTGATGAGAAAGGCGACCTATGCCACATCTGTGGGAAACTCCTAAGCTATAACGGCTGCCTGAATCTCCATCTTAGAATACATACCAACGAAAAGCCATTTCGATGCGACACATGTGGCACAACCTTCGCATATCGGCGTTCGCTTAGCAAACACAAGGGAAGCTACAACAACAAATCTTGTTCTGCTGGCACTTGCGGCAAAGTCTCCAAACCAAGACGTCTAAAAGCATCTGCCAAGAGTCAAACCACTGACAAACCCTTCGTCTGTAACATAACTAGCAAGGATTCCTTCCGTCCGTACAACCTGAGAAGACGTGGGAAAACCAGGCGCCTCACGAGATCTTTTTTGAGTGGTAGTCAGACTTATGCCTAAACTTTCTCCGCCCTAGAAAATTCCATGCGCTGGAAAGACACTAGAACAAAGATGAAAAATTCTTGTCATAAAAATCGTCTGTGCCTCTTTCTTTGATGACATTTATGACAACGACAAAAGATACTTGACAGAGGGTACACCCTTCCATTTTTCCCTCATTGTGTTTTAAACATCCAAGGAATTTTAAATTCAATGGGAAACGTTTGGTGGCAGCAAACAACCTGGTACTTTTTCATTGTCTACGTCATACCGAGCATGCGTACTTTAGCTCAAGCGTGTGTAAACAATGGGAAAGGACCCGTTTTTTGCTGTCACCAAGCATACGTCTTATAAGTCGCCCATGGTTTCAAACATCCAAGGAATTTTAAATTCTTCTCAGGTTTGTTTGTTTTTGGTTTTTTTTTGGGGGGCGGGGGGCCGGGGGTGGTGCGAAGGTGCTGCGTTAACAAAATGGAATGAAGAGTGTTGAGGGTACAGGGCAGTAGGGTGAGTCCGTTTGTCACATATCGTGCTGGGTATTGACATCTTAAAACACATGAGGTACAATGTTATCCTGTTATAGGCGGCACAAAACAGCTTGCAAACATTTCTGAAATAAAACCATTAAATAAAATTACTCCAGCCTCGATTTAGTCCCGTCCCAACCAAGACGTTCCCTCCCCACCCCCACCCCGCCTCCCCCCATATTGCACCAAATTGATCACAACTTCCAGCCCGCAATATTACTGTTTATTCTACGGTCATCCTCGGCGTATTAATCTAATTTTGAAAAGCAAACATAGGCCGGGGCACGTCGTGTTTACCGAGCGTCGTCGTCCAAACTCTGTGAATATTTGCGCCGTGTTTCCAGGGGGAGAAGGAGGATTCGTGTGGGTAGGCCGCTTATCGCCAGTGCCTAAAGCGCGGTGGTCACGTCTAATTTCTTTTAAAATGTTCAGCAGAATTTGACCCGAAAACCTTACTCGAATGGAAGATGGAGGTGGTTCCAATTGTCTTATGTAATGATTAATACGCCCGAGATGGTACTAGTCATGTTTTACAAGAAAACAAAGGTAAATTTTAGGTCTTTCGTAAGGTGCGGAAATTAGAAACAAAATGAGATGGGTGAGGTTCTTGGATGCCACCCCTCCCCCTTTCGAACCCGACCCTTTTCAACTAAACCGCAGACCTCTTCCCCTTTTCCCAGATAGATCCCCAAACATTACCACGCATTGCCTATAGCGTAGTATCGATTGAGCCCCACCGCCTCTTCACGAAGCACTCTTTCATTAAGTAGTTAAGGTCAACGGTCTCCAGTGAACACCGTAAGGGGGAAAAATCGGGAAATCTGAGATGAAAAATGTCAATAGACCGCCAAAGTGGAATACGTCTCCTTTTGTTAGTAGCTATAAGCAATGGACGCTTTAGCCAAACGGCTCGATATTTAGAGCCAATTACCATGTCAATACGTCACACTTCGGCTCCCTGTGGTCGGGGTCAGAAAATCATCTGCCGAAAAACCTGGCTTGAACCAGGCTATCTAATGCTCATCAACGGTAATAGCAGACGAGGCTGGGAGCCACGGGGGAAATTAATGAATCAAATGAATGACAGCCAGGCTACTCCCGGGGCGGCATTATTTGATTGATTTCATTTTCAGCGACCATTACACATGTACCATGACGAGTTGTCGTGGGCAGCTCCCCCTCCCCACCTCCGTCTCCCCACCCCTCGAGGGGTGGAGGGGTTGGGATGGATGCGTTGCGATGGGAGGTGAAGGGGTGGGGGAGAGTGGTTGGGGTTGAGGGGTAGTAGGGTGGTGGGGTGGGGGTTGGTCTAGCCACTGCTGAGACCTGGTTCATGCACTTAAATCAAGTGACGGGTCTCGCTAGTTAGTACAAAATTATCAACTAACCACTGAGACCTGGTCATGTATTTAAATCAACTAACATGTTTCGCACATCTTATGGAGGTTTTCGCGCCACAACGTTTCAGGTGTATAAGCATGTCTTCAACCAATGAATGGCGTTGTTTGCCGACAACCAAAGCTTACAATTGGTTGAATCATTATTGACGTAGAAACATAAACTTGCCATAAACACGCGCGTTCTAATTATTGTTGAAGCAACATACTGCATAATTCGTTCGATTTTCAGGGACACAATTTTGAACTCCGGAAATCCTTCTCGCACGAATCCTGCCCAAAAGATCATAGGCCTATAGGGCCTACATGTAGGCCCTATTCCAAGTTTTATGCACCTATCAATTGTCCCCCCCCCCCCCCCCCCCCACCCCCGGGCTACCCCACCTAAGAGGTGGGGATTGTCACTTTTTTGTGACAAAAAACATGCGCGTCTTGTATACAAATACACGGGTCAAATGCCCCACCCTGGGGCATGAAAAGCGTGACCAAACCCCCACCTAGGGGTGTGGTAGCGTGAGGGGTGGGGGAAACAATTGATAGGTGCATTAATGTCCCTATATATTCTAATGTCGTTTCGCTTAAAACGCGTTTTGTAGCCCAATTCGGCGCATCACTTTAATACGCACGTACGTCCACAGTTTTACCATTTCGGGCCAAGGTGATGTACAGCATTTTCGCACAGCACCCGCCTTACATCACTCCACATTCAGTAGGCCTAGCAGTGACATCGTTGGCACACCAGCCAACGCATCTACGGCCACCTGAGCAAAGGTTCTAGCGAGTCAAGGCGGCTTTTAAGGCCGAGGGATACCGGGGGAAACTGATTAGTCCCGGCCTGGTTGAGGGAATTGTTCATCGTGGTTTCGCAACATTGACAATGTGGGGGATTCAAGTTTTCTGCGCGTTGATCGCTAATTTTGGTAAGTTCAATTTTGTTAAAATTTTCTGACATTGCTTAATAATGATAATGTGGATGCCATAAAAATGTCTTTTCGGGATGTCAATCTGAAATGAATGAGAATCGTCGTAGTATCAATTCGGCCGCTTATTTTGTTTTGTGAAATGACTCACAAATTTGTGTTATTTCCAGTTGCCCGTGGCAAGAAAAACATGTTTTCATTTTTGACATCTTAAGAAGACTCCAACTTCAATAAATATCCTGCTAAACAAACTGTCCAAATATAGCAAATGTGTAGGAGTGGTTTGAGACTTGTTTTTCAGTCGCTTTCAGGAACAGGATTCGGCATTGGCGGGGTGAGGCAAAAAGAGGGTTTATAAAACCAATTGCTCTTTTTTTTTAAACAACTTCGGCACACCGAGCTGTCAAATCATTCGGGTTTTTGTCCAAATTGTTTCCCGAAGTCGAAAATGACCCTTTATTAAGACCTCTGTGCAAATATTTGTGGAGTGAACTTAGACAAAAGACAAAATTGTGGGAAGTTTAAGTTATTTGATCGCTGTCCTAAATTCCCACAATACAGTTCAGTCTTGTCCAAGGCTGCGTTCGGGCGTGCAGTTCTCGTTACTCGGGAGTAATGCGTGCGCATTGCACTCGGGTCACATCACGCGAACGGCCGGCAAATCCGCAGTCCGCGTGCGCGAATGGTAATCAGTGAAGATGGACGTATCTTGCCATCACTGCACAAAAAAATGCCGTTTCATTGCTCACAAGAAACTGAGGAAATACAGGCCGTAAGTCGTGAGAACCTTTGATGCCGTCTAAAACAAACCTTAGTGAGCTATTGTTTCAGTTATTGAGTTGACACGTTGAGCAAATTCACCAAAAATCCCACCCATATTCCACCATCTTCGTACAAATCACATGACACTTGACAGGAGTACGAGCACACTCCCCATTTGTTGGGGAGTAGTGAGAGCATACTCTCACTGACCCGAGTGTCGTTATTCTTGCCGTTCACGCGCGCAGGAGTATAAAGCCCGCCGCACACCTTTGCGATTTACCGGCCCATCGGACACCGGGCCATCGGATCCGGAAAAATCAAACAAGTTTGATTTGCTCTGGTCTATAGCGTACGGTCAGACAGGCCCGAATTGTTTCAACGCACACCTTTCCGGTATGTGGTCCGATGATCCGATTATCCGGTAAATCGCAAAGGTGTGCGGCGGGCTTAACTCGTGTTAACACGAGTACACGCCCGAACGCAGCCCAAGAGTATAGACTGCCGAAGTGAATACGTCATCTTTTGTTGGTTGCCTGGGCAATAGCTCTACGCTAAAACCACTGAACCGTGTCCCTGTGCTTTTGCAATGGTGTTTAGAGCCAATTACCATAGCAACACGTCACACTTCGGCTGTCTATTATAGACAGTATCGAATAACTGCTATCTTGTAGGGCAGTTTCTTGACGACATGCATGATTGCACATTTTGTGCTGACAATATTGTCCAATTTAAATATCAAAAGTTGCCGTACAAGATGGGAGCTATTCGATACGGTCTATTTGCGAGTGAGTGGTACGTTATCCATGAAGCTTGACCAATGACCAACTACCAGAGCGATCGGTACCGCAGTTCCGTTTTCCGAGTAATCGATAGCTGCATTCACGACCAAACCGGAAACCAACGCATTCAATCGCCTCGCTTCACGATATCGATCCCCGGGTATCGATTCCGAACGACCGAATATAACTCTGACCGGGCTAGGAGATTGTATCGATCCTCGCTATAGAGTCTGTAGACTATATCTTGACCTGACTTCCGTGGGCTTCGCTAAGGACCGAAAATGGGAATTGAGGAGTCTGTTTCATTCGAGATATGAAATTGGATTTCCTGATATACTGCACTATGCGGAGGTCCACCTGCTCGACGAGGATGTTGGGTCACGTGATTTTTCTAATCATCTAAAGGCTTTCAATTTTGATGTGACTTTTAAATCATTTGAAATGAAGTTCTTGGGCTCAACCAAAGGTCTCACGTTTGCCAGAAGATAATGTTCTTCCTTTTCTGTTGTATTTATAACTTATGATGAAACCGTTGCCGTTTTCAGTCATAACATGAGAAGGCCATTTTGTTTACTGCCATGTTCGAGTATTTCACACATGCAACTGTCGTTCGTTCGAAATGACGAGTGCGAAGCGCATGCAATAGCGCGGTGTAACATGCTCGAACGGAGCCTGAGATGCGGTATCAGATTTAGTTTGAGATGCACTCCGTATACATGAAAACGAGACACTATATAATGGATATCCATTTGCTTTCTGCTTGCTCTATATTTATATGGTAAATATTAGGAATAATAAGACACACGCTATCTTGTGTCCAGCGGCAGACGAGAAGGTTTTGGAGTGAAAATGACACGAATACGAAGTGACAGTGAAACGTGTAATTGCAGCTGGCGTGTATATCACATCCTATTGCATTTCCCGACTCCACTGAAAGTGGTTCCATCTGTCCAATGTAATTCAGTATTCCACCTGAGATGATATTTTTTTGTGATAAAACTTAGTTGGATATGTATTGATATGAATGCGTGTGCATACGCATTTTTTTGAAGGGTGCCCTCGTGTGAACGAAACTAGCAGCCTGTTTACACTTGCGGGATCAGCTCCAAATCACCGTCTCTCGGGACCAAATTGGCTCCGGATACCCGAGATTTTGGTCTCGCGTCGGAGCGCGGCGGAGGGTCGAACCCCGAGCTCGGGATCAGTTTGCGGTTAGATTAAAGGCACAGGCTCGTCAGCAATGCGCGCGCGCCAAATTCGTGCCACGAAATACGCAGCTCCGTGTAGCAAAGGCATGGAGCTAGCTGCGTATGTTGTGGCACGGATTTGGCGCGCGCGCATTGCTGACGAGCCTGTGCCTTTTTATCTTTACTTTACCGCATCCGCTCCACAGCCGTTGCGGGGGAAAGCCCGCGAAATTCAAGTGTCCTTGCACACTATACATGACCACATTGTTCTGTATATACATTGCACACACAGAGCATGACCTTTGACTGCAACTTCTGGCGCTGCGCTCGAGATCAACTACAGAATGTAAACGCGCCACTCCGAATCATTGCGGTTAACGTACTAGTGACGCATTCTTATCATGGGATCAATCTTGATCCCGAGCTCGGGACCAGTGTGAACACGGTGTTAGTCCCTATTCAACTTTCGCTCTAAAAAACTCCTCATCTGAATTGCAAATGAACAGCTGCAGACGAGAATTAAATCGGCCGTTCGTTTCCCGTATACACCCAATTCCAGCTCCTTCGACCCCCGTGTTATAATGTGCCAAAAACGTGACTATCGTACGGTCGTTTGGTTCGCTCGTGTGTGCTTCGTGTCTGCACATAATTACATGTATTGGGTTTGCCCGGACCTGACGATTTTGTATCAAGTGGTAGGCCTATTTCAGTGTTTGAGGCAAGATCGTGAGCCTTTTTGTTTCAAGAAAAGGCAAACTGTCACTGACACAGGTTAGGTTAATTTTTTAGACACAAAATTGAGACATATCATTGGTGGAGCGACGCGCGTGTACGTTGCGCATGCGCGTTGTGCGTGTTTCTAACAAGCGCGAAATGCTTTCGTTTGTAACCAAAATGGTGTGCATGTTGGCAGTTGTGCACGATGAAGCTTTTTCTCTGCCCCATGAAATTCTACCAAGTGAAACATACATTTTTCTACATGCAAATCGGACACATTTTAGATGAAATCTGGCAAGCAAAACAGACAGGCGGCAATTCTTGATACCAGGCTTGTATGCACGCGCTTGCTTCGGGGCACCAGACGAAAACTGATATGACGTAATTAGTAAATTTGCACGGGACATAATGAACACGCCTACACAATCCATAGTGGCACGGCTTCTGTTAGAAGGGAAAATATCGAACGTGGACGTTTTATTGGAGGTATTTTGGGGCATTTTCGAAATGACTGCATGGCGCAGGCCCAAGGCTTCGCTTTTATGTCTCAATGGTGACAAGTTACCTTGATTGATCTAGCTAATGTAGGGCTACCAATATTATTGTGCAACCTAAGTCGGCCATTCGAAAAAGTTAGGGAAAAAAACCTAAAGACATGCGGTGTCAATTTACGCCATATTGAACAGCTGCGCGTCATGTTACCTAAAGCGCCCTGCAATAATATGTAAGTTTTTGTCCGTATGATCTTGTGGACGAGTAAAATCCATTTTTATTAAGTCTGTTACCGCGTCAGGTTACGTTATTGCAGACCGCTGTCAGACGCCGGGGTGTTGACCTCTCCGCAGGTGTGGAAGACAATTCTCATCTTCAACAACTCATCAGATATCGTCAAATTTCGACAAATTTGTAAAAGGAGTTTAATATAATTAAAAGTGCGTAATTTTCGACATGTTTGATAGTGTACTTGCACAACAGTCTGGATGCTTTATGCCATTCTCTCCTACACGAAACCGGTGTTCTGTAAGTTTACCACTGCCGCGTGCCTCACATAGCAACAAACATTTAGCCATGGTCATCTGGATACTGAACTAAAAGTGGATCATTTTTGACATGTTTGATAATGTACTTGCAACCAACAGCCTGGTTGCTTTATGCCATTCTCTACTACATGATACCGGTATTCTGTACTTCAAAATTGCCGCGTGCACCAGATAGCAACAAACATTTAGTCTGGTCATCTGGATACTGAATGAGTATGTGAAGGGAAACACGTCAGTAGGCCTATACATCAAACGCTGTTCGTGCTAGTAAAACACGCAAAAGGCTTGACGCTAATAGAATAATAGGGGTAATATCGGAAAGAAAATTCATTAAACAGCTAGAATCCCCCCTTCCACATTTTTTTAAGTTTTTCTGTTTATCATGGAGGTGTATGTGTCTACAACACCATCACAACTTGTTTTTCACAAAAAAATCGACAGACTTTTGCTTAAAACGTAAAGCAGTTCCGACCCTCTTCACCCAAATTCTGAAACGCTCGAGGCTTGTTTATCAACAGGGTGTTGACGTCATCCTGAGAAACATACAAAACGGTCTGTGCAGTATTGAATGGAAAATACACGAAGTGAATGTTTATCATGCCTATTTTGTCCTTGTAATTCAAAATACAAACGTGAAAAACACTTCATGTAATATGACAGCAATCTACTATTACCTGTTTTGTGAAAAAACGATGAAATTGTGGCTCACAGTGACTCTCTTTTGAAGTAAATACTGGTGCATTGCGACGGGTGGTTTTGTCACGGAACGACCGGCATTCACAGCGGTCTGTGTACGGTCCACTGCGGCGTAGTTTCCACGTCTTTGGACATCGGCCGTACAAGTTATAGAATGAGCGACTCATTTTTCTCTCTCTTGGTAATAGAAAAGGAAATCTTTCTGCTCTTTTTTTTTCATAATGTCTGGTAAAACATGCAACCACGCAGCTACTGGGCATATCTCTGGCTTTTTGGAACAACAAAATTCTTCAAAAAACACCATCTAAAAGAGACGGTTTTCTAAGTTGTTTTCGTGTAAACGTATGGAGCTAACTATCGTGTTGACTTCTCTTTCTCAGGATTGCGTCACGGGGTCACGCGCATATCATGAATACCTAATGAGCGTTTCAGAAATCGCGAAAATCTCATTCGAAAAGCGCACTTTTGCTTGCAATTTATTCACTTAAAACCGACAATTAAAAAATAATAAAAATCCACGTCGGCAAGAGGGATGTTTGGACTATCGAAAAAAGCCTAAATGCTGGATTTTCATCAAGGGGGATTCTTCCTCTTTAAAAGTTCTTACGGTGCGCACAGAACACGATTGATCACTCCAGTTAAAAGCCATCATGTGTGGTTTGCTAATGGTTCAATCAATTTTCCGCTCCAACTACACGCCGCGGAAATGTACCAAGGTGCTTTTTATCGAGTCCAATTAAGCACTATTATTACTATGGCGACCGCGACATCTCTCGATGTTGTAGTGCTTCATCGGAAGCGAACGGCGAAGGATGAACGAGAGACGGGCCTCGGGGAGTGGACTTCATACCCGGCCTGCTGTTTCAATGTGTTTGGGTTTAAAGGACATCGCGCGTGTAGGCAAGTTTGGGGAATATGAATAGACCTGTGACGTCATGCTTTGTTTACCTGTGCATAATTCTATAAGAGTCTCGGGGTATCAGAGAGTTTCAGCATGGCCATAGGAAAGCGCACATTTAAACAAACTGTGACGTCATTCCGTTTTATATCTATTGGTGTCGGCTGAAGTTGGAGGACTTTGGGGTCTTATTTTGTGACGAGTCGCTACCGCAACGAGAGGCTAGTTTCTGACGTCATTACGGATTCAACAAAATGGCTAGCTTGGGTTCGCAGAATCCGAGGCTGCTTATAATTAGTTTATTAATTACGTCATAAACATGTTTCTGTTAGGCCTATACGGTAGCGAAACACACAGTACAGTATAGGTTTAGGATGGGATGGAATGGGCGGGGCGGGGTGCGTGGTGTAGATTGAGCGGGTTGGGTGCTTTGCACTGCACGCATGCTTTCGACGTGTTTGAATGGCCGGATTACCACAGGCACAGTTTTAATATAGCACTGATATAACATAGATATGTGCATGGCTTCTTAGAAATGTTGATCAATATTTCGGTAGCTCGTTTTAAAGACGGGAGAACTGCTTTAATTTTCTCGAGATTACTAAAATTGTTTCGTATGTCCCGGAGTACATTTTCATCGCTTCGCTACTCCCGATATTAAAAATACCAACAAATCGTGTTTTCCAGCCACTGCTTTCTCATAAAGAGAAAAATTGTATCTTTTCACGCTTCTTATTGTCAAAATTGTCTTCGGATTTCGCGCCAATAAGGGTACTTCAACTTGAGCGCGAGATGCCGCGCGAGTGTATATGGGCCTGCAGCCGGCCACTTGAAAATCGCAATTTCCGTTTCTAATTGCTCTCGAAGGGAGAGGCAACCTACATTTTATTACATTTTTGATATATAATATTAAACAAGTTCGCTGAAATATTGGATGGTCGTGAGGCAGACGGCGTGGAACGATTTTGTCCCTAAATTAAGCAGAATGTCATAATGGAGTGCCATGGCCAAGCGGGCTAGTGTGTCGGACCCAAGACCTTGGTTAAATCTTCAGGTCGTGGGTTCAAAACCAGGCCTGCTCACGTCCATGGTGTGTGTGCCCTTGGGCAAGGCACTTTGCCATGCGTTGCCTCTCTCCACCCAGGAGCAAAATGGGTACTTGTGAGGGGCAGTGAAAGAAGATGTGTTTGATTAGCTCATGAGAGTCTAAAGCGGGTCTCCCATTGTGCGATTTGTGCCACGAATTTCCAACGATTGGGTACGGTTTGGTGAGATTACCAGAGACTATATATAGACTCTATACACAATCGTACCTAATCGTTGGAAATTCGTGGCAAAAATCGCACAGTGGGAGGCCCGCTTAACAGGTTGCATGCCGGGGCTGCATACCCCCGAGGGAGTTGAGAAGGCTTAAATATAAAAATGATATCAAGAGCCCTATATGGGTAATAACAATGTAAGAGCGCCTTGATGCATGGATACACGGATACGCACTTTTTTACTTTTTTTTCTAATGTATTTTGTAGTTTTCTACCTTCCTAGCCATCCATGCAATATCCGACACGCGAAATCTGCCGCTTCAATCTAGCGAATAAAAATGTTTGCTTTTCCACGTATTATTTCCGAGAGGAGTTTCCTGACGCCTCGGGCTTGGGATCATGCATGTGTGCTTGTCGTGTTCAGGCTATGAACGCAAATACACAGAGGGCTTAATGTGGTATTAATTCCACTTCATGCTGCCTTCCGTAATACTACGTGTCTACAGAAGCATGACAATGTTCATTCGTCTTTGGAGGCTGAGTAGATTTATCATAACGTTTCATTAATTCAGAATTTCACCGAAAGAAAATAACATTTAGTATCGCATCAATTTTTAATTTGTCGTGCACTACACCAAAAGACTTTAACCTCCGACTGATCAGAATTACTTAGTGTTGCGAAGTTTGACAAATTAATTAAAATCTTCCTAGTATAGAGGACAAAATATTTTAAAACAATAATAATGCAATAATCCCTCGTTTGATTGAATCAGTGCACCGCTGTGAAAATGCCAGCCAAATTACCACGCATAACCGGACGCGTATTGTAATTGCATTTTGACGAGGAAACGGCGAGACAATTTTCGCTTACTCCACACCTGCCAAGGACGGCGCTGCAGCTGCTCCCGATCCGAAGGTGGAAAAATTAAAGTGGACATTTTCTTCCGGTCGTAGGAATTCATTTACTTCATATTACTCGGTATACAGATAAATGTTTGATTTGTGTTAGTACAGAAAATAGTTCCTTTAAAAGGTATATTAATCTCACTGGATGCCTTTTTCAAATCTACATATTATTATTTATTAACACTGAATAAACTTTCATATTTCGCATTTTAAACAGTAAATACAGCGTCTTCAGACCTCTTCTCCAGCGGCAAATTTTGCATCGTCGACCGGACCAAACCCGAGGATCTCCCCGGCAATTCGTACTACTGCCCGGCCTACAACGAGGACGGTTCTCTTAACACCTTCACGGAGTGCTGCAGCGATGGGAGACCGGAAACGGACTACAAAAAGTGCTGTCAACCTCACGCACTGAGAACAGATGAGCAGTGAGTGTCCGATTGAACCTTTCGACAACAACATTGCATTATGGATGAGGTAGCTCACGAATTTATGGCCGGCCCGGGGACATGACAACATGCGAATGTCTCTCGTTTTTGTGAATGTGCTGACAAATTAAAGGAGCGTGACCAGATTTTTCAAAAATAAATGGATTTCGTTCTAACCTAACCTAACAATCATATAAAATACCTCCCCAAAATACTGTCCATGATGGGAAGAAAACAGGAAATTTGCAATCCTCAATTTGAATGTGGAAGCAAAAAGATTAGTGTAATCACTGTAGTGCTTTATGGAACCTGGGGTCGATTTCACAAAGATTTACGACGCGTCGCAAACACCAAATCCATCGCAACTCGCCAAACCCATGGCAAAATTACAAAGGGTTCGGTGAGTTGCGATGGGTATGGTACTTGCGACGCGTCGCAAGTCTTTGTGAAATCGACCCCAGATAAATTAGTTTACAAAACATCGGTGGTTTTCTTTTTTACTGAGGGCGCAAAATTTCAGAATGGTAATAAGAAAAATATGACGCACGATATGGTAACAAAATCTCATCACCCATGGGAAAAAATGGGGGCTCAAAAATGTGACCTGGTCACGCTCCTTTAAGAAATGTAGAATCTGCGGCATAAATTTCAGTATATTAAAATGGAGTATAATTCTAACGAACGACAGCGTTACTAAAAAATACTGAAAACAAGTACTAAAAATCCATACACGAAGTAGCAAACAAAGAGTATACCCGGCCGGGCAAGAAAACATCCAGCAGGGCTGCCTTATATTTTAATAATGAAACAAAAACTCCAGATAGAAATAAATGCAGGAAGGGACCGAGCACAAACATTTGGCTGGGACCAATATCTATATTTTATTCATGAGAAATGATTTTCTGAGCTTATTGAGCGAGCTAGCTGGCATTATTGCCGGAGCAACGGGCAGCGCAAAACACGAGATGGCAGACTAGCCAAGCGCGCGCTTTTCTCCCTCTCTGAATGGCGGGAACCGGATCAATGGCCGAATAAGGCGTGAATTATTGATATCTACCCCGACACAGAAGGAAAAACACTCCCTGGGCAAAATGGCATATTTCTCCAACAAAATTCACGCTGCGTTAACAACGTGCATATGCTAAAAGCAATGCATTCGGCCTGGCCTACTATCTGATCTTCTAAAGATATATAGTCTTAGATAGATGCAATAAGTATGAAGTATGGATTCAGATAACTCCGTAATGTCTTCTTGTTTTTGTGTTTGTATATTATACCCTGGGAGACCTTGTCTGTTTTCATTATCAAGAGAGTGTTCCGCGGAATAATCTTCCTTGGAATTTGTGAAGAAGGGTGTATATATTCTGTTTTGTTAGGAAAGGATAGCCGCCCGAGAGACACTCTTACGCGCCAGCTAAACCAACAAAGTCCTCCTAACTGAATTTTAGTTACATACACCATAACCACTTGCCCGTGTTCGTCCTATATCGATTGGATTTTCACGACAGTTTCGGGACTGTTTTGTTTTGGGAGAGCGTTTTCCCTTATGAGCGTACTTTATATATTCTGTAGTAAAAGTGCATTGTCGAAACAGATTTGCCAAGGATGGATCATGCGGACGCAGTCTTGGCATCTCGAGACCTTAACGCGTTGCTCTGAAAAGGTCAAATTCAGAATTTTCGAGGGTGCTGATGTGGCCCAAACATTGACGCATATAGGAAGCGACGTAGAATGCACCTGTCTAGTGAATAAATTACACTGACACCATTCAAATAAACGCCTTTCCATTACTATAGTGCGCATAATAGGGGCCGCGCTTGGTATCATGTAAAATTCATTTTATTATTCATTATATAGCAACAGGGGAAATCATACATCAATAAAAAAAAATTTTCGTGAAAATGCTACTATAGGCCTACACTCTCAGAAATAATGGTTCAAATCTGCACCCCCAGGGGTGCTTATCTTTGATACAATAGCAGCACCCCTATGGGGGCAAATGTGCACCATGTGAACACGACTTGCACCTTGAAGAGAGCGAGTCTGCATTTTAGGGGTGCACACATGTTCACATGGTGCAAATTTGCTCCCATAGGGGTGCAAATGTCCTCCTATAGGGGTGCTGCTATTGTATCAATATAAGCACCAAAATTGCACCCTAATTTCTTAGAGTGTATATATACTGTTATTTTGTGTTCAAGTCGGCTGTTCAATGCGGTTTCAATTCTTATATCAGAAAGTATTTTCGTACTGTAATCATGGACGCAATTTGGCAAGGCTTAGGATTTGAGAATTGATTTAAGACGGCTAACATTGAGGCACGGTCGGGTGTCCAGTCTCCGGAGTGATGCCCTGCGGGATGACATCTTGATAACTCTTGATCAAGAAGCGTGTACTCCATCTCAAGGAGCCTCCCCGTGTATATACACCTCAATCATCTCACGGCCTACGTGTCATGTTTCAATCCCCACGGCCCTTTACTGTTTGCCGCCGTCATCCTTCCCGGCCCCCGGGGCCATATCTTCACTAAATCCCCTCCGAGTCTTATAAGACGGAACACGCACCGGCTTAGATTGGTATCAGTCGGGCATTTTTAAGGCGCGAGTTGCTATGGAAACGTGCGCTGCCATCAGTTTGTATGACACTTGGGAAATCACCCGTGACTTCCAGATAGGAGATTATAAAGGGCCATCTCCCGTTCCTCCAATTCACGCCACTGTACGATTTCTAAAGCTCTTTTTGTCATTGTCGCAAAATGGCTTCAGGTAAATTACGGATACGCAATTCTCACCATTCGCCGCGACTTTTTAGGTAATATTGAGGTATTCTTGGGTTTCACTTGGCTTGACAACCGGTTGCTATATATCCGCCATTACTGTGTCCATACTATGGCACGCCAAAGCGGAAATAATTAAACACTGATAATTTTGCCGTCAACCCTGAAAAGCAAGTCTCAACATTTTTACAAACTTGCCAACAAAAGCACGGTATGCCAGTTTCAAACAGTCTATCAACATTTAAAAGTCATGCCAACTTTTTTTTTCTTGGGCAACATTTGCGAAAGTATGCGTCAACATAAAATTATCAGTGAATTATTTTTTGCTTTGGCGTGCCATAGTTATATGGACAGAGTAATGGCGGATAGCAACCGTTGTCAAGCCAAGTGAAACCCAAGAATATAATAATTGTTAAAGAAATGTTGGTATTCCCCTGCTGTATTGTGTTTGTGAGTTGGTTGCTGTCGTTATTGATGGCACCACTTATATTTTTGTAATATCCGTTTTTAACAATCGATGTGTTTACAGTAATGCATGGAGTACATCATCTTCCTGTCGCAAGGGTATTTTTTCAACAAATCTTGAGCCAATGAAAAGGTCGAATTAAGTATGATTATGTCTTATTTTGAAATTATTGAGTAATGGATACTGGTAGGTCCACTGTTTAAGTCAATCTAATTCACAAAGACATGATTTTTTGAAAATGTCGCCAGCTGATACAACGTGCGAGGTGATTGGTCGAAACGGCTTCATTAAAAGGTCCAAAGTGCCGGGTCAAACGTGTTCAGTATCTCTCATTGGTCGAACAGCCCGGGGGTTTAATACAGCCTAGCTCAACTCGATGCAGCAAGGGTTTTGTGGAACTCGGGTGTGGAGCAAATACCCTCCTTGCGACATGAAGATGGGATTACATGTAGTTTCAAACCTTTGGGGAGACAGGGTGACACGACTGCCAAGGTTTTTTTTTATCCTTGTAGGATGCCCCAAGATATCACTCATGATTTTCCTTTGTGAGTTTCCTGTGAACTGATTTATCTCACAGATTCCAAAAAAAACACCCCGTCTTTTAATTTCTCGGTTTCTATGAAGTTGGCCCAATGATTCCTCTTTAAAATGTTGGTCGTCAGACACAATGGTCTTTCAAACCAAAAAATAATCTTTAACACGTTATGACTCAATACCGTGTAACGATAGGTCTACTTTAGAAAGCATTTTAGTCATTACGAAGTAGCTCTGAGAAATCTCAACGAATTATCAAGCATATCATGAGGTAATTTAGAGGACAATTTAACCACATGCGGTATACTGGTTGTTTAGCCGCCATTAGCTTCGTAATGGCTTTCTCGTTATTTGGCTCACACCGTGATACCCCCACGACATAATTGACGTATTACTATACCTTTTCCCAAATAATGTCTCTCGTGTACCACATGAGAACGCCTGTAAAAATGCGTGTGTACACGTATTTATATAAATTCATCTTCGTTTTCTTGTAGAAAAATATACCGTTTCGGGTGGAATTATTGCGTCATGGATATTTTTGGAACTGTACTTCCAGCTTGTCTATTTGAGTAAGGTTTTCCGGTCACATGGTTGATTGAGCATTTTGGCACGATGCAAAACCTTTATTCAAGCTTGCTTTAAATTTCAAATGTAACACAAGTGTCCGTCCCGGTTACGAGCGTATATTGGAAATTTGTACACAGGGTTTTTAGAAAGGCATGTTGTCACACTATATATTTGTAACCCTTTTTGGGCCTAAGTTATCTCTTCAGAACAACTTAAAATTATTTCTTTGATTTTGAGACCAGACAAATGTATTTCCTCGAAAATATGGTCTGTGTTGCCAAAATGCCCCTTTTTAGGGAAAGACCCAACTTTAATCACATAGTTGCAATAGTGTGTACAAAAATGCAAAGAAAGCGTAAAATGTCCAATTTCAACCTGCAACTTGTTTTGTATTGATCCAATATGATTCCTGTCACAGAAAAGAAAGACATATCGCTATATTAAGATCTTGAATCTAGAAAGACATCACTTGAAAGACCCGGAGGAAAAAAGATCAATGTATCGACCAAAGTCCACGACTGTTCTGCTGCCAAGCTTCGCACATATCTGTCGCTAAATTACCCGTGCTTCGGCCCCCGTATTTGGCTCGTTCGGTTCATACGCACAATCATACATCACAATACGGTGTGGTATAATTATAACTGACAGTATAGCCAATAATTATACGCCGTCTGCATGATTGTTGACATTTTAGCCGCGAATGTTGATACTCGGTGACATTCCATCCGTGGCACCAATTTGGCTTTCTCACAAAAGGTTGATTTCTGTTAATTTCAAAAGGTTGATTTCTGTCTATTTTTAGTTGTGATGCAGTCGAGCTGATTTTCGACTTCGGAAAAATCGATCTTAAAAATTAACCCTTTATATACACACTAAAGGTCATTTTGGGACCCTAAAGCAGCGCCTTTTGCGCCTGATAATTCAGGGTGCAATGGGTTAAGGAATCATTATGAGATACCTTTCTTGATTCTTTCGTAAATTGGAAATTTTGGCCCTAATTTCAGAGGGGAGTTGGAGTGCATGTGTTCACCAAAATTAAGATAAAAGGACGTGGACAAGGCTTTGAGAGAGCTAATGACATTGAAAACATAAAAAATAAAGCGTTTTTTAATCTAAGAGAAACCGAAGGTTTAGATCTAAATTTGCAATATTCCGATTACAAAATGGCGCCGGGCCTGGCCGATCGAAGAGATGTACATAATAATTATGTATTACTCTTATTAAATACTCGCTTTAGTTGTTTGTGGTATTTCCAATTAAAATAGCGATTAAAATTCTAATTAAAACAGGATTTGAAAGTTGGGAGTAGTTGCAAGATACAGCACGCAGTCGTAATGCAGTTATATATATAGGACATTCCCGAGGCCGCAGACGAAAATTTAATTTGCCGCCTTTTTTGCGTCCACTATTACGTTACGCAGCGGACCCGGGTACGTACTGTGTTAACACAACCTTGCTCTGCTCTCGTTAATCAATAAATCCAATATTGACTTTGTTTTTTTCCTCCTCTTCAGATTGGGTACGATAAGAGAAACTGGGATCTACGTTGCCATAGCAACAGCCTGTCTGCTCACGCTCATATTTATCTACACGTATTGCCGCTCAGACACGTATCCATGCGTGGGGGCGCTACAACGAAGGCTTAAGTACTGCAAAGACGCTTGCCTAGACGCTATTTGTTTCTGCGATTGCTTTAAGTGAGTTGTCCTTCTCAAAGCATTGCTTTAAATTCAACAAAATCGAATTCGTAAAATGGAAAAATAATTGTAGGAACTGCATGCCATCAATACATATTTAGTCGCAATGTGCTGAAAGAGACGATAACGATCACCAGAGGGCGCCCTAGGTCATTTTTGTACGGATAGTTCCGATAATGTGATATTAATAATCTTTTATAAGCTTTGTGCTCTGGTATTTTACATGTACAGTGAAACTTGTCTATAGTGGCCACTTGTCTATAGTGGCCACTATAAAGAGGTGGCCGCTTTATAGAGGTTTCTTAAGCATTATACACATAGCATTGGGGACCAAAGGTGGGTGGCCACTATATGCAGGTGGCCTGTTTATCAAGGTGGCCTTAATAGCAGGTTTCACTGTTTATCAAAAGGTTTTTATGCAATCAAGCATCGCCGAAACGAGTATGAGCGATTTACGGTTGGACACAATGATCACTTGAGGGCGCTCTAGGTCAAATTTTAGACCGCGAGTTCCGACCACTTTCCCTCAACTGTGCACGCGATACGAGTATAGGCCTAACTGAATTCTTAACTGCCAGTACTACTCACGTGAATTTTGTCTCATCTCGTAGGATAAGAAGAAAAACCCAGCGGCGATTAGAAGCGACCAAACGGAACCAAATCGAGCCACTGTGCGACAGCCAAGAGCAACTGATGGTGGTGCCGATGGTTGTGCTCGAGGAAGAACAGCAATTCTGGTGGTAAACGGGACGACGGCAAAACGTCCCTACAGCCAGTTCCAGAAGTCCAAAATAATCCAGCATTATCCCGGCCTTTTTCGAAACTCAGGACTCAAACAATACATCGACTTGGATAATAAAAGGCTCAGTTATCTCGTTATCCATAAGCACCGACGGCAAAAAACGTCACGGTCATTCACGGAGGAAGCCATCTTGAATGTGTCTCTTGCATTGAAATCACTGAATATTTGAAAACCGCGCGTTGAGATGGTACCCGACTACATGTATTTTCAAACACGCATGCGTTTGAATTGGTGCGTTCGTTTAGCTCACACTGAATTGGACTGGGTTTACAACTTAGGGAAAGCTAATTCTTGAAGATTAAAAACTAACGTCGCGGGGTTTCGCGTTAAATTGTGGGAAAAGATGGGCCTAAAGCTACATTCTCTGCAATTTTGGAGAAAATCGAAATGAAAAAATAAATTACATTTTAGACCATAAAATGTTTTAAGTATTAAATTTCAATTTCTAAAAATAACCTAGCTGTAGTTCCAAGCGAGATTTCCTTCAGTTTCAAGAAAATTAAAATCACCTCTATGCAGTTTCCAAACGTGCAACCAAACAAAAACAACTCGAAACTCGAAACCTTGATTTTCAAAATCCATTTTAATACCACTTTTAATTCGATATGGAATTTTGAAAGCTATATATATAATTGATGAATATGTATATAATTATTTGGTAGAAATCGGTATAGAATTTAATTTGTTCTACTCTGTATATAATTTGAAGAATACAATTTATTTATTATTTACAAATGATTTATCCGCTTAATTTATACAATATTTGCAATGTGAAATGTATAAATCCAACATTTTGTAATCGTGTGAAAAGCTATTTATGTAAAACACAAGCGGCCAGTGTACGGTATTTCAGGACAACTGTAGGCACAGTATTTTTAAAATACAAATTATACGATAAACAATACAAAAAAGAATTTCTATGTTCCTACAGTCAATATGAAAAATGAATGGATGATATGAATGAATGAATGAATGAACGAATGAAGAATACAAAAGGCGTAAGTTTTAAGCGAGTTTCTTGCATGGAAAAGGTGCAAATTCTTACCACAGTTTACAAAATGTGTCACATTTTGCAGTATTTTGTAACATTTTGTATGGTATTGTCTTTTGAGGGCAATTTAAGAATATATATCACAAACACTATTTACACCAAAATATCAATGATTTGGTGAAGATCATTGTACAAGAGTTTCCATATGCAGCACGATATGTGGCACGATATGTGGCACGATATGTGGCAAACGGACTTCCCCCTACCATTGTTCCCCTGTTGTGTCTCAAACATCCAAGGAATTTCCAAGGAATTCCTTTCAGTTTTTAGGGGGCATTGGTGCGTTAACAAAAGGGAAGAGTGTGTTGAGGTATAGGGGCGTTATGGGGAAGTCCCTCTGCCACATATCGTGCTGGGTATAAGAGTTTCTACTGAAATTAGTTCTCGATAAATACAGTGAAACTTGTCTATAGTGGCCACCATCGAGACCGTAAAAAACTGGCCACTATAAAGAGGTCGCCTCTTCATAGAGGTTTCTTAAGCATTATACACATGGCATTTGGGACCAAAGCTAGGTGGCCACTATATGCAGGTGGGATGTTTATCAAGGTGGCCTTAATAGCAGGTTTGACTGTACTTCCAAAAGTACAGGGACAACGATTTTGTAAGTACAAAATGGAAGACCGTTCATTTAGAAACATTCTGAAACATAATGACGTCACGGCTATTTACATGTGTGGTTTCCAATGGCCGGCCAGAGAAAGCGTCTGGTGCCCTATTTAAACGCGTGACGTCATTACGTCTTACGTCTGTACATGTACATTTTATCTACAGCTCTTAAGAAAAACTACGTATAGACGAAATCAATCAGATACACAACATTACTTCTAAATCGAAATAAACGAACAATGAAGCAATGTAAATGATTCTTGATGAAAAATGGGAAAACAAGACGTCTTTTTGATTAACTATCAGGGCCCAATTTCATGGAACCCGTTAGCACAAACATTTGTTTAGCACAGAATTTCTTTGCTCTGTAAAATGGGTTACCAGCCAAAATTGTATGTCAACTTGTATTTTTAGAAACAGGAGCAAAATATCAGTATAAATACACATCACACACGATTTTGGCTGGCAACCCAGTTTTGAAAATAAAGCAAAGAAATGCTGTGCTAAACAAATTTTTGTGCTAACTTGCGGGTTCCATGAAATTGGGCCCAGTTCGTTTACGGCTTCTTCAATTTAAAAAACTTTAAACTAGTGTGAAATAAACTCCTAAAAAAACGTTTGGAAACTCAAGTTTGACTGACGAATTATCTCTTGTTGCCAAATCATTTTCCTTGAATTTGGTATCATTGGAAAGCCCCGTTATTCCTCTTTACAATGATGTGTCATTTGTTATGATTACGCAATTATAGGGGATGTGCAGCACAGCTGAATACGGGGGCGGTGTAATGTGAAATGTCACAAAATGCATTGCTATTGTTAAAAAGTGCATTGACACATTCCCATCCCCCAAGCAAAAGGGGAATGCACTGTATGATAATATAGCAGTGAATTTTGTGACATTTCACTTTACAACCACCCCCATATTCAGCTATGCTGCACATCCCCTAATTAATTGCTTAATCATAACAAATGGCACATCATTTTAAAGAGGAATAACAAGGCTTTCCAAAAATGACTTGGTAACAAGAGAGAAATTGTCAGTCCAATTTGAGTTTCCGAACTTTGTTTGAGGAGTTTATAATGGTAGCAATAGACTACTAAAGTGTGACGTCAGTTGCCATGGTATAATTGGGTCTAAACATTCGCTGGTAATCTGAAACGTCCATAGGGTAACAGTTCACTGGTTTTAGTGTAGACCCCAAAACCATGGCAACACACAAAGGGTGACGTTTTCACTTTAGTCTATTACAAAGCTACGGCTGATTTCTGCGGCTTATAGATCCACCAAAACGCATCGACTTCTAGTGCTTGACACAGAAGCGAGGAAAAAAAGAATATATATATACAAAAGATCAAAGCCAAACTAAAATGGCCTTTAAGGCCGTATGCGAATTTATGGCTGCGTTTTAAAATTACAGACGAGTCAAACGATGCGAAAATTCAAGCCAAGATCAACTAATTCGGACAAGGCCCATATTGCCAACATGGCCGCCCCTACAGTGAGCAGTACGTTAAAGGTCAACGCGCCTGCGCCGTTGCACAATTCCCTCATCTGGCAGCAGTATGTGCATTCGTCATCAGATTCGCAATTGTCCACGCAATCGTCGCCGCCACATCCACGGACTGTGATTTTACGACGTTCATCGTCAAAGGTGTATCTTTTCTGTGAAATAAACGTCACAATAACAAACATTTTGGCAGTCTGGCCCATCAAAAGGTCCTAACCGTCCTAGTACAAGCCCACGGATCTTTATTTCATGCGTTGACAAGAAAAAACTTACTCAAAGTGTTGATAGCAATATAACAAAGCATGCACCACACGTATTTTTTGCTGGCCAAAATGACGCCTTACTGTCAGATATCAACATGACGATGGTTTTTTTGTAAATGAGTTTGCGCATTTCATTATTTTAGTGTTTACTCAACAAATAAACTTACCAGACAAAATCTTGGGCATTCTATCTTCCCAACCCGAGGATCGTTCGGGTTGAAAACGGTTCGATCACACGAACTCCCTTCAAAGCCTGTACAGCTCCAACAAAACTTCGCCTGGCTGTAGCCTGCGAAGAAATTGGTCAGTTGTGTCATTTGCCAAACTAAGTTCTACAACTTGACTTATATACAGGAAAGTTTCGACAGATCTGAAAAAGGTATGAACATTAATAAACTACTCAAAAAAGTTCGGAAACTCAAGTTTGACTGACGATTTCTCTCTGGCTACCAAATCATTTTCCTTGAATTTTGGTATCATTGGAAAGCCATGTTATTCCTCTTTACAATGATGTGTCATTTGTTATGATTAAACAATTCGGGGATGTGCAGCACAGCTGAATATGGGGGCGAGTATAAAGTGAAATGTCACAAAATGCATTGCTATTGTCAAAAAGTGTATTGACACATCCCCATCCCCAAGCAAAAGGGGAACACAATTTATGAGTGATTTGGCGCCCATGATGGGGACAAAGAAGTCGCTTACCAATGTAGACACACATGATCAGAAGGACAAACAGCGCCCTCATGGTGGCTGCATGAAATCACCCCTGGTCGAAAAAGGGACAAAATATATAAATTTTCCAAAGATTATCGTGCAAATCATGAAAACTGTTGCTGGCAATCATAAGCCTATAATTAATATGTAATAATGTGGAAAGTATATGCCTAACATAACGAGAACATTGACGATTATTTAGGACCAATTTGGCAGGTAAACAAAATTGCTAAAAATTCATACAATTGGTCAATAAAAAAATGGCGGTGGCTTCCGTAGCATTTTGTGAGTCAAATTTTGCCCTGCACGAATTTTTTTCATACCTCAAATAGATTGCCAATTTTTCTGTTTGCAAAAAACTGAAATCTTTCAAATATTGTTGACGAAAGAATTAATGGCTAATTTACATCTCTTTGTGTCTCTAAAAATGGCGCCATTTCACAAAAACAAAGAAACTAAACTCACCTTATAGAACGCACAACGTTTTCAAATTGCCGATATGAGCTAGACAAAAATCGGTTTATGCTTTCAGTTTACCAAGAACGACGTCGAATTCCGCAAAATTCTTGCTCGTCAGAAAACAAAGATGGCCGAACGACGCACGGCAGTTCATAAAATGTCGAACTTTGAACTGTTTTAACGTTGTATGAAATAATGATAAATTCACGATGGTTAATCATTGACTATTTGAACGCCCACCATTTGATTTCGTCTGCGGATCGGAATGTGGAAGCAAACAAAGGCATGCGTTCCAATTACAAATTCTTCCCAAATTAAAAATGGAGAGATTGTTTTAAACTATATTTTGGTCAGCATTCGAGAGGGTTCCACCTTTCTCCACTATAGTTTAGACCACACAGCTGTATTATTTTTTAAAAGGTGCAGCAAAAATGCCATTTCCGCCATTTTTGTTTACTTTTTTTTATGGCAGCATGACGCGAAATGCGACTGCGCAGATACAGTAGGGATCTTCTTCAATTTCTTAAAACACTGCTGAAATTTTATATGACGCATGCTTTGAATTGCCACATCTGAAGGAAATTATACAGGGTGGATAAAAAAAAACGAAACCGTGATATTATTGCTATTTGTAACTGAAGTAGGGCACGTATGAATGAACGGGAGATATGATCTGTTATGATCTGATCTCCTCTTTAAAATGACACCCTGATCATGTCATTATGTTTCCGGTTGACTGAGCAGTGATCAATGTTATGCAAGGGTCTAGTTATGGATTTGCGCCACTTTCTTTAATGCATGGCATAGCCTGTTTGGACGCCGCACCAAGTATCCAGTAGCCAAGGACGCCTTGGAAATTAACATGTCGATAAAAATGTTGGTGGGGAAAAACCTGCATTTTCCTACATGGGAATGCATCGAGATTTTGTTGAGTCCAAGGTATGGGCGAAGGAGAACTGCTCGGTAATCCGAGAACATTAATGCAATTCAACAAGGCATGCAGCAGGGAGAACGCAGCAGTCATAGACAAAATGGTTTAGCCGGGACTGGCCCTAACCATGTTCAACACAATTGTTCAGTTGTACCCTTACAGCATTGTGGCTCGTAAGACATCAACTGCTTTCTGGCGATCTTCAGAGGCATCTTATAGGTTTAGCCAATGGATACTTGATCGTCCAAACAGGCCATGCCATGGTTCAGGCCATGACTGGACGCCATTGAAGAAAGTGGCGCTAATCCCAAACTAGACCCTTGCATAACATTGACAACTGCTTAGTCAACCGGAAACATAATGACATGATTAGGGTGTCATTTTAAAGAGGAGATTCTACCCTAACAGATAATATCTCCCGTTCATTCATACGTGCCCTACTTCAGTCACAATTAGCAATAATATCTCGGTTTCGTGGTTTTTTTTTATCCACCCTGTATAAGACATCTTGTAACGAACGCAACATCTGGTATGGTGCCTAATCACCATTGGAATGAAACAAGTTAACCAAACTTGGGATGAGAGAAAAATCATATAAGGGCCTTATCGGAATTCGAACCCGAGACCTCTGACTGTAGGCAGATGCTCTACCAGCTGAGCTACAAGGCACAGTTGGTATATTCTCTCAGGTTTCCCTATGGACTCAATTTTTCTCTCGGTGTTGCATGGTAGCGCAACTGGGCAAAGTATAACAAACACAACATATTGTGTAAAGCTCGTACTAAAGTTTAATTTTGATTGTGCTCCAAAATACAAAAAAGTTTATTTACAATTTCCAATGATTTTTGTTTAACCACATTTTGTTGTTTAGAATATACACAAATAAATCAAATGACCATTAAGAGCATAATGACAAAGCTACAAGCTAAAAGGGTGCGTATGCAGTGTTAATGGCGTAAACAAAACTAGTACATATGAAAGTTGGAAACCTTTTAGGTAAAGTAATTTCTACAAGTCTCTATCAGACGGCCACACAACGCTGCGTCTAAATGACATGTGTGATCATATTATATACACACGAACCAATGATTGAAGTCTAGATCACTGGCCATATAATTCGGACGCAGGCTGTGCGCGCTGCGCGTATTCATGATAGCACGCCGCATGTTCCACCAATCAGATGCATTAAGTCTACAAGTGGCGCGCGCTTTGTACACGTGCGTTTCATGCCGTTGACGCGTGCAGGAAATGGAGTCGTTTTCAAAGATGAAAAACATGGACGTTACGCACATACTTTTAAAGATGGAACAAAAATACACACCATTAGATCAAATGGAATTATACAAAAGAAAAGGTAATGAACTTTAAAGAGAAAATTATAAATCATAATGCTATAAACATAATTCTTAAAATCACCATTAGTCATCAAAAGGTAAAACTTTACCCCATATATTTCAGAAATATTTACATGCCTGTTATGGAGCCCTTGCACGTTCCCTTTCTTTCCCGATAATCTTGAAGAAACACTTTCATTTTCTTGGTATTAAACAAAATACTAATATGGGAGATTGCTATATCTTACAGTAAACGTACATATTTTGCAGTGCAAAAAGAAACAAAATTACTGGAGAATGATTTTAACTGCTAAGGTCACGAGGATGACGGGAAGACTAAAGGTCACGGCGCGTGCGCTGTTGCACATGTTCTTCTTACAGCATTTCACACAATCTGTGTGTGCTGCGTTGCCGAAGCAGCCAGGGACGCAGTCGGTGTCTCGCTCGTTGCAACCGCGGTATACCAGCGTTTCTTGGGAGGCAATGTGCGTTAAACGGCGATCCTAGAAAAACATAATGAAACATTAGAAAAATTGATTTATTCTTCGACATGTACTTTTTTCCTCGTCCTATCAAGTATAAACTCCAACAAGAACAATTTTGGCACCATCGGTTCGTTCGGGATTTTAGACCTCCGTTCGCGTTTTACCACATGCACGAACGTCTCTGGACCAGAGCGCTGGTTTTTAGCTGAATGCCGTATGAACCCATGATAGGCCGAGTACCAGTGACTTGGGTGACTATACCCAATGGGCGATGGTTCCGAATTACATGTAGTCGACTGGACCCGATTAACCATCGTTTTTGCGTTCGGGTAAAAATGATCGAACTGTGGTTAACTATAGTTCTTTGTCGGAACTGGGATATAGGGTGTGGGACAAAATAATATTGTGTATCGATCAATATCGATAATCGATAATAAATGACGTCACGATAACGTCATCAACTCACATAGCAGGTGCCTTTGCATCTGGACAGATACACGTCCTTGTTTGCCGATGAAACCGGTAGCTTGACGGTCGGGTTGGCGGGGTCCATCCGCTCAACGCACTCCGGGTTAGCGGCACACTTGAAGCAGAATATGGACTCATCATTTGATTGACCGCCCACATCTAGAGGTCAAAGGTCAGAACGTCACTTTAATCTTTTGCAGGGTGCATGCAATGTGTTTTCTTCCTAGCATGATCCAACCAAATTCCTAATATTTAATTAGCATTTTAAAATACTGCGAACTCTAACAGCGTCTCGTGACAAAGAGAAAAACACTCCCTGTTTCATCTTTTCAATTCTCTTCAATTTTATAAGCTGGGTATTAACCAACATTGCTTCTGTAAAGAGACGAAATGTTAGACTGGTTCCCGTCCACATATTCCACACAGGAGAATATAAGGACAGGTAAAGGGCGCTTCATCTCGATCTGTAATTGGTCGTCGTTGCGCGTGCGCATTGTGTTTTTTATATTTAAAAATTGGCCAAGCCGTTTGCTTTAGGCAATGTACTTTATTTACATAATTGGATATGTTCGACACGCACGGCCAAGTTACAAATGTCAATGCAAAATCTGCGCACTTACTAAAACGATAAAAATAATAATAACCACGTGACGGGCAGAATTCTGCCCGTCATGGCTGCCCTTTACCGATCCCTATATTTTCGCAATAAGCGAACCAATCTATAGGGATCGGGAACCAATCTAACGAAATGTATCGTTTTCAAGACAATTTTGTGTGAGCCGACAACTTACCGACCAACGAACACGCAGTCATTACAAGCACAAACAACAACCTCATTTTGTCTGCTAAATCGTCTGGCTGCTCTTGAAAGAAATCCTGGAAAAAAAAAGAACAAAACAATCTTGGAAAACTTCCATTATTGCAAAACGCGAAAATGCTGCTTTATGGCACAAAACACAAAGGCAAGAAAGTAAAATGCACTTTGCCTACAAATAATTTTGAAAGAATCTCATTGGTGCATTAAAGCGCACTGCGCGTATCAAGAAAACGCAGAACGCGCACGCACACCATTATGCCAAATTTGCAAAGTTTCAAGATATTTCAGTGGACATTTTGAAAGTGTGTTCGTTCTGTTTGATCCATAGTTTATCTTTGGAGGCAGTCCCTGCATACATATTACTGTTGATTTAGCGCGTAACAAGGTACAAACCCACACTAACCAGTTTGCTATCTGATCACACACAATAGTATTTTGCATCCATTGACGATGCATGTGCAAACGTATAGATTAATTATTAACTTTATGAAAATATATGCGATGTCCGACAGTCTGAATGATTCAGAACTAGCAATCTAATGGCGTAGTTTGGGTGTTGGAAAATAATACCAAAATACGACAAAACGAAATCGTATACCCGAAGAAAAACTCGAATGGATTAAACACTTATAGACGTATATAGGGACGTTACGGACGTAGGCCAAATTATATTTCATATTTTGGCATAGCTAATGTTACCTTAGCCTTAACTTTATCATGTGGTTATTTCATGTAACAACCACATGATAAAGTTAGGGCTAAGGTAACATTAGCTAATTTTGGCACAAAGACAAGGGGAAAAAATCACGAGAACGATTTATTAAACATGTACAAAGTCAACTAATAAAAGCCTACAAAATTGGCAAAACAATCGTGATGATCAACCTGCCAAAGTTATCATTAAAGGCACAGGATCGTCAACAATGCGCGCGTGCCAAATTCGTGCCACGAAATACGCACGCCTTTGCTATGGAGCTGCGTATTTCGTGGCACGAATTTGGCGTGCGCGCATTGCTGACGAGCCTGTGCCTTTAAAGGTAAGGGTCCACTTTAGTAATTACCCTCCAAAGAAATGACTGAATTATTATATAAATGCTTACTTGTTATCAAGATGGTAATGGTAGTTATCATGCTAAGTGCCCCCATTCGTGAGAAGAATGACAAAACTATTTGAATCTTCAAAGATCGTCTGTATACAGGAGATTTTTGGAGACATTCATTCATGCACAAAAACCATGCTTGGATTTTTCAGGTTTTCTGAAGTATTGTAACTGCGTGTATGTGGCTAAAATTTATACAAGGTAGCTTTCTCGACATATGCTTTCAATTACCAGTGGAAATCACGCCGTTTCAAACAGGCCAAAATTCTCATTAAATTCACTTGCTTTATGTGAATATATAAAGTCAATCATACTCTACTCTAAAGGTAAAATTAGACTGCATATGGCGGGCTTTCAATTTCCAAAAAAGGGGACAATTTACTCTAGACTTAATTTGCATTGTTGCGCCCACATGCACAAAACAATACTTTTTACACAATACAGTTTTACAATTTACTAAACGATTATTTCCTCCAAAGTAACGATTACTGTTTCAAGCCATTTTTACGAAGAAAACAATGCTCCGACAAGGGTAAAACAGACTACTGTTGGGATGATAAAGGCCAGACTTTTTGCGCCGTCTATCTGCGTCTCTATGGATAACGGATCAGCAAAACTATTTTTTGGACAAAAAATAATTACTAAAACGTTAGATAACAACCAACTCTTGTTATGACTTACCGTAACAGAATAGAAGAAACAATTTTTGGATTATAACATCGTTCCCGAACTCTGAAATTGTCTGTTTTTCCTCAATTCCAAAATATAGTCGGTAGCAAAATGGACGCCGAACGCCAGAAATCTGCTCAAAGTCCAACGTTGGTGTCAAGTTGACGACAGAGGGCGCCACACACGTTTCCCCGTAAAACTTTTGAGCCATATTTGCATATGCTGAATATGCATGAATACACTTTAAATATACTTTGAATATGCATGAGTACACTTGTGTACGAACAAGAAACGATACAAACTTTACAGAATTAAAGTTGCGTTATCGCTTGATTTATAATTGAGCATTTTTTTTACACACACAAGTACATTTCAAAAGCAATATTTACAAGCCATACACACGCTCACACAAATTAATTTTTGACACGTTACCACATAAAAAGAAAACATGTCTTGACACGTTTTTAAAGGAGCGTGACCAGATTTTTCCTGAAAATGGATTTGGATGTGGAAACAAAAAGGTTGTTGAAATCACTGCACTGCTTTATGAAACCTGATAAATTAGTTTACTAAACTTCGGTTTATACGGATCGAGAACGTAAAAATTCAGAATGGCAATTAGAAAAATATGACCCATGACCCCTTAAAAAATGGGGGCTTAAAAATGTGATCTGGTCACGCTCCTTTAAAGGCACAGACTCGTCAGGAATGCGCACCAAATTCATGCCACGAAATACGCAGGTCCATAGCAAAGGCATGGAGCTGCGTATTTCGTGCCACGAATTTGGCGCGCGTGCATTGCTGACGAGCCTGTGCCTTTAAGTACAGTACACTTCTTAAAATTGGAATGTTATAAGTTCAGTATAAGGACGGGATAATTTGTATTTCTTTGCATTTTCCTGTAACCCCCTCCCCGCCAGTAAAACGAGACAAGTACAGGACACATTTTGAATACACTATTTGTTACTTGGACACTATATAAAAAAGTCCAAAATTTGTATTGCACACACATGTAGCAATAATGGTCAACAATTTTGATTCAGAAGAGATTTTAGCACATTAAAGGGTCCCTGAAATGGTGTTTTTATCAATGAAATCTGTGCTATGGAACTAGTCCATTAATTTACAATCATAAAAACCCTACTTGAAAGTTGTTTGGGGGGTTAAAATCAAGGTTTTGGGTTTTTATGCTAATGAAAATTTACATATGCATGAGCAAAGTGGTGATGTCACTTTAGGAAAACACAGGAAAATGTCAAAACCTTATAGTAGGGTCCAGAATGGAAGTCCCGTTCTCGATGTCTTTACCAGAAGTTTTGAAGGTGTTTTCTTATGGATTTGAGGGTGCAAAATACAATGAGAGGGGTCTGACCCATCGAAATATGTGGGGAACTCTCGCTAGAGGGCGTTTTTCAAAATGGCCGCCAAAATCACTTAAAATCACCATAACTTGGTCAGTGAAGCACCCAGCAGCACGATTCTGATGTCTACACCCATGTTTTTAGGGTCAAGGAATCCAATAGATCCACTTACAAGAGCCTAGGACCTACCATTCCAAGATGGCTGCCAACATTTCAAAATGGCCGCCAGTGAAAATTAGTTTTGCCTATATCTCGGGTGCAGACAGTACTAGAAGTATGATTCTGGTGTCTATACCCACTTTTACAGGGTCAAGGAATCCACTGGAATATCTCAGAACAGCACAGGACCTTAATATCCAAGATGGCTGCCAAAATTTTAAAAATGGCCACTACTAAAAATGCACAATTTTGCCTATTTCTTGGTTCCAGAAGCTCATATAAGTATGAATAAAAGTTTTGATGTATTTTTAAACATATTCGAGGATGCTGAATAAAATGAGACGGGTCTGGGTTTAGGGAAAATGTAGGGAACTCTTATAGGGGGCCTAGGTAGGACCTACCAGTCCAAGATGGCTGCCAAAATTTCAAAATGGCCACCAGTGAAAGTCTGTATTGCGAATGATACTCAGCAACAATACCCAAACAAACTAATAGTTATCGTAATGTAATCAATACAATAATTGACAGTGTTACAGTGGTGCATACTGTGACGGCCCGTACGGAAGCTGTTACGGCCCGCCACATTGGTGGCAGCGGTGGGATTCACCAGTACTATGGATAACTGAAGCGGAGGACAACGGAATAGAGCAGAGGGAGCAAGTCGTACTTTCACCGGGGAGACACCAGGTAAAATAGGCCGATTCTGGAGTGGAATTCCGGTACCGAGGGAGCGACTTCTTTCAAGCGGCTGTGTGGAGTACAGCAACAAGTGGAGCAGCCAACGTGCTTCAATCAGTCAAGGAAGCAACCCAGCATCAGTTGTCTTCAATGACATCTACAGTGAATCCCGGAGCGGCTCCAGGAGGATTGTCAAGATGGACAACTGATGGGGAAGGGTGGATGAAGCAACCATTGGCAAGCAGCACTACACATCTTGAGGGTGGATGGATAGGTGAGCTCGGGGAACCAGCCGGAGGATCGCCTATGCTAAATCCATTTAGCTCCTCTACTCCAGCGAGCAACGTGCAAATGGCAAGAGCCAAGGCAGAGGGGGCACCCATGCCACCTGTAACACTCGAGAAGATCGAAAACTGGTACCCGGAGGAAGCAGGAACAGTTAGAGAACATTCCACCATGAATTTTGGAGTTTCTGCTCCACCGGGAATCACTACCGCTAGTGGGGGCTTTCAAAGGCAACCAGGGTAGGGCCCATACGTGACAATGGTTTTCAGCACCACGACGGCAGGATTGCGAACATCCCCAGGGTATGCAGCGGCAGCCGGACAGTCTGCACGAGCGGCAAGCCTGAGCACGGCTTTAACTCAAGGCAGACCTTTCGAGATGGCACAATGGAGAGTTGGAAGCGAGCATGTGTCGACGTTAGATCAGGGGCGGATCCAGGAATGTGAATAAGGGGGCGGGGGGGGGGGGGGGGGGGGGGAGGGGGGGGGGGGTTGGGGGGCGCCAAAGGCCCGAACGCGAGGACGGCAGGCCCGAATCCCCCAGCGGGGGGTCTGGGGGCCTCCCCATGAACATTTTGAAATCAAAGTGCTCCAGATGCGTTTTCCTGCAATTTGGAGACGAAATATTGATACACCAACCTTCATCATTTTATATGTTCATAAAATCTTTTTTTAGTCTGGCAAAAATAGGGGGCGGGGGGGGGGGGGGGGGGGGGGGGGGGGCGCCCGGGGCGCCCATGCCTGGATCCCCGCCTGTTAGATGAACGATCCAGCGCAAGGGCTCCAGTTTTACGACTAAGATGGAGTCGAGTCAACCACAGCTACCAAAGGTTTCCTCATCAACGAAAATGGGAGGACTGGCGCAAGGATTGACAGGAGCAACAATTGGAAGCAGGAACCCAGAGAGACCCAGGGCAGAACCAGAAGAGAAGACGGGTGGAGGGGATGAGAAGATCCACAGAGCACAACGAAAGCCGAGCTTTATTCCGGACAGATTTTCAGTGGACCTTCCTTGGAGGGATTACAATGCTCATTTTGAGGCTTGTGACGCCATCAACGCGCGGACTTCGGCAGAAAAGGCATTTTTCTTGGCAGCAAGCCTAAACGGGCAGGCCCAGCAGGTACTTGGAGATGGGGCACACGGCGAACAAGTGAGCTACGATGACCTTACTACAAGGTTGGAAAGGAGATTTGCTCCTGTCAATCCTTGCGCCAGTCCTCCCATTTTCGTTGATGAGGAAACCTTTGGTAGCTGTGGTTGACTCGACTCCATCTTAGTCGTAAAACTGGAGCCCTTGCGCTGGATCGTTCATCTAACAGGCGCGGATCCAGGCATGGGCGCCCCGGGCGCGCCCCCACTATTTTTGCCAGACTAAAAAAAGATTTTATGAACATATAAAATGATGAAGGTTGGTGTATCAATATTTCGTCTCCAAATTGCAGGAAAACGCATCTGGAGCACTTTTATTTCAAAATGTTCATGGGGAGGCCCCCCAGACCCCCCGCTGGGGGATTAGGGCCTGCGGTCCTCGCGTTCGGGCTTTTGGCGCCCCCCCCCGCCCCCTTATTCACATTCCTGGATCCGCCCCTGATCTAACGTCGACACATGCTCGCTTCCAACTCTCCCTTGTGCCATCTCGAAAGGTCTGCCTTGAGTTAAAGCCGTGCTCAGGCTTGCCGCTCGTGCAGACTGTCCGGCTGCCGCTGCATACCCTGGGGATGTTCGCAATCCTGCCGTCGTGGTGCTGAAAACCATTGTCACGTATGGGCCCTACCCTGGTTGCCTTTGAAAGCCCCCACTAGCGGTAGTGATTCCCGGTGGAGCAGAAACTCTAACATTCATGGTGGAATGTTCTCTAACTGTTCCTGCTTCCTCCGGGTACCAGTTTTCGATCTTCTCGAGTGTTACAGGTGGCATGGGTGCCCCCTCTTCCTTGGCTCTTGCCATTTGCACGTTGCTCGCTGGAGTAGAGGAGCTAAATGGATTTAGCATAGGCGATCCTCCGGCTGGTTCCCCGAGCTCACCTATCCATCCACCCTCAAGATGTGTAGTGCTGCTTGCCAATGGTTGCTTCATCCACCCTTCCCCATCAGTTGTCCATCTTGACAATCCTCCTGGAGCCGCTCCGGGATTCACTGTAGATGTCATTGAAGACAACTGATGCTGGGTTGCTTCCTTGACTGATTGAAGCACGTTGGCTGCTCCACTTGTTGCTGTACTCCACACAGCCGCTTGAAAGAAGTCGCTCCCTCGGTACCGGAATTCCACTCCAGAATCGGCCTATTTTACCTGGTGTCTCCCCGGTGAAAGTACGACTTGCTCCCTCTGCTCTATTCCGTTGTCCTCCGCTTCAGTTATCCATAGTACTGGTGAATCCCACTGCTGCCACCAATGTGGCGGGCCGTAACAGCTTCCGTACGGGCCGTCACAGTATGCACCACTGTAACACTGTCAATTATTGTATTGATTACATTAGGATAACTATTAGTTTGTTTGGGTATTGTTGCTGAGTATCATTCGCAATACAGACTTTCACTGGTGGCCATTTTGAAATTTTGGCAGCCATCTTGGACTGGTAGGTCCTACCTAGGCCCCCTATAAGAGTTCCCTACATTTTCCCTAAACCCAGACCCGTCTCATTTTATTCAGCATCCTCGAATATGTTTAAAAATACATCAAAACTTTTATTCATACTTATATGAGCTTCTGGAACCAAGAAATAGGCAAAATTCTGCATTTTTAGTAGTGGCCATTTTTAAAATGTTGGCAGCCATCTTGGATATTAAGGTCCTGTGCTGTTCTGAGATATTCCAGTGGATTCCTTGACCCTGTAAAAGTGGGTATAGACACCATAATCATACTTCTAGTACTGTCTGCACCCGAGATACATGTATAGGCAAAACTAATTTTCACTGGCGGCCATTTTGAAATGTTGGCAGCCATCTTGGAATGGTAGGTCCTAGGCCCTTGTAAGTGGATCTATTGGATTCCTTGACCCTAAAAACATGGGTGTAGACATCAGAATCGTGCTGCTGGGTGCTTCACTGACCAAGTTATGGTGATTTTAAGTGATTTTGGCGGCCATTTTGAAAAACGCCCTCTAGCGAGAGTTCCCCACATATTTCGATGGGTCAGACCCCTCTCATTGTATTTTGCACCCTCAAATCCATAAGAAAACACCTTAAAAACTTCTGGTAAAGACATCGAGAACGGGACTTCCATTCTGGACCCTACTATTACTCAAAGTGTTGATAGCAATGTAAGAACATAAAATATTCTAATTTACAATAAAAATTCATATAAAAACACTAAAAACCATGACTTGCACCTTGTGACGTTGTAACTTACATAAAAACTAACTTTAAAAAAAAATAACTTAAAGAGAAAATTGTTCCGACTGGCAGGTCCACAATATATAGCTTATAAATAACAATAAACTGTCCATGTGTTGGCCCTTTAATCCTTAAAGCACACTTCCTAAAGACTTGAAAATACCAGGACAGGAATGTACATTTCAATACCTAGCGAGTTTAAATTTATTTTCTCGAAAACTCATAATTTGAGCCGAAATCCTGAGTACTTACTTTTGAATGAGCCAGATGCATTTTTTTGCTAGCCCAGTTAAAGAGGCACCAGCATAAAGTTCTATGCATAAAGGCCGGCGCACTTTCAACAACCACACCATAAACTTGTTGAAGTCACCTTTAATGTTTAAAGTCACCAACAATCTTTCAAGGGAACCCAATAGAGTACTAAAGTAAAAACATCACCCGTTCTGCATTGCCAAAGTTACTGGGTCTACACTAAAACCAGTGAACTGTTTCCCTGTGCTTTAGCAATGGACGTTTCAGATTACCAGTGAATGTTAAGACCCAGTTACCCTTAGTAACTGATGTCATCACATAGCCATTTGTGAATCAACCAGACCGTTCCACGATTCTAACGCCTGTGCGCCCATTTCGCTATTTTCTGGGATGAATACTACCGAGTCAGCTGCGATATTTGTGGCTATTGTTCGGCACGTTTGGGTGGTGTCTGTACCGTTAAACTCTAAGCCGATGACGGGACCTGCATCGTGGACAAAAATGATATAAATGTTAGCTCTGATGTTAGATCTTGAGCCAATTCCATAAAGCTATTTAGCAGAAAATTTTGCTTAATCCAAAATTTGTTTGCTTTATAAAAACGGGTTGGCAGTCAAAATCTTATGTGATGTGTATTACAATTGACTGGTGCTCTGCTATTCGTGTTAAGAACACAAGTAGATATACTATTTTTTACTGAAAACCAATGTTTATAAAACAAACAAATTTTGGATATTAAGCATATAAGCTATAGTTGTCAGAAACAGATGCTGTTGAGGGAAACTGCATAATGCAGTTTTAAGTGTCTCAGGGGCCGCTATACAGAATTAGTACTGCCAGGGCAGAGCTGGTCTCTCAACTAGTTGGCTTGGGCTCAAGTCAGTTTTTGGTTTTTGACCTGTGACTTGACTCTGGAGAAAATAACTTGTGACTGGACTTGGGAAATAAGATTGATTTACGACTTGAAATAAAAACTAGTCATCAAGTCTTCAGCCCCAGAGAGACATACATGTATACTGCATAACCAAAACTGCAAGTGCAGTCTTGCGCGCCAGGGGAATAAATTGGAAAATGATTAACCACTGCGAAGGGGTTAATTCTACAAGACATCGCCAGCATAGCTAACTTTTTTAATAAAGTGAGACATGGAAGTTCATTTTTCAAACAAGATCCCTTCTGACCGTTTCAAAAACCACTTTTAATTTGTGTCATCTTGTAAGTTGTCATGTTTTTCGGTAAGTAGACTTGAGAGGCCGTGACATCAACAAATGATGAAAGTCAGATTCGATCACTAACCTTTTGAAACGGCAGTTGTGTATCGTTGATCTTCACCAAAGACTCTTTTTGCTGTTTCCACATCAATCTTAATTTCTGTGGTGCGTGCTAAACTACAGGATCCCTGAAAAAAATGAGAAAACAATTACATTTTAACGTACTAAAAATTTCTAAAATAACTGGGATACAAAGAATTGAGGTTATTATAGGAAGTCATATTTGTGTCTCAGACGTACCTCTTGTCTTATCTCCTTAAGAAACTGTCTCAGCCGTTCTTCTGATGACGGATCTTTGAAGAATGCGACAAGTGATGACTAAAATAAGAATGAAGAAAAAAATGTTTTTGTAAAAGATCATAAAACATGGATTAAAGGCACAGGCTCGTCAGCAATGCGCGCGCGCCAAATTCGTGCCACGAAATACGCAGCTCCATAGCAAAGGCGTCGAGCTGCGCATTTCGAATTTGGCGCGCGCGCATTGCTGACGAGCCTGTGCCTTTTAGGCTTTTAAACAACAACGAGGTGGTTTCATATTGCATTCATATCCACTATGACATTATTACCCCTAATCAATGGGCTCAATAGACTGATCCAGCAGGGTTTAAGCCCCACCCCCGAAATGTCCACCAACCAATCATTCTGAAGGACAATGATGTGGTATTTTGGTGATTCAAACAATCTAATGATTCTGTGCACTTTGATGTTGCTAGACGTGTTTCTACATGGGTGAGGCTTACTGGATCTGTCTACTATCGTTCCTTAAACCTTCTTAACTCCCTATAGAGCATACAATCCTGGCTGTTGGTTATGATGTGGGCATAATAATAGCAGGTTCTTTTTTTATAATAATAGCAGGTTTTTATATAGCGCCATTTTATTTAGATCATGGCACTATTACCGCTGCCGTCAGGAAATCACTTCAACTAGGCTGGCAGCCTGGCCAAGGCGCACAACTCTATCAGCAGTTAGATTGTGGCATTCCCCATAACAGCTCCCCAAATGTCGCTTGGGTTGACGAGGCAATTGAGACTAAGTGTCTTGCCCACAGACACAGACACGTTGGCACAAGTGGGGCTCGAACCCATAACCCTCAGATTACGAGCACGGCGGTGTACCCACTAGACCACACGTGCATGAATTATTAATTGTAGTTGTAGCAAAATGCCACAGTGTATATTTACCTCCGATCCTTTCTGTTTTTGTCCACCGAGCGTTACCGGGACAACACTATCATCCACCGACGTTGAAAGCTTCATGTTCTCAAATTGTTCAGTTGTTGGCAGGGGTAAGAAGTCTTCAACCTTTGAGTCCTAAATAAAACAAAAAAGAGTCACTTGTGATTTGATTTGTGATGAGACTTGTGACGGGACTTGTGACGGGACTTGTGACGGGACTTGCGACGGGACTTGTGACGGGACTTGCGACGGGACTTGTGACGGGACTTGCGACGGGACTTGCGACGGGACTTGTGACGGGACTTGGGACAACGCAACTTGTGACAACGCAACTTGCGATGTGCCTTGTGGCGCAACTTGTGCCATTACTTGTGCAGCGACTTGTTATTTTTATTTATTTCTGGTATTCCTACCAAGGATTCCTTAAAAGTGCCCGTTGCACTGTCACTCACAAGCATGAGGAACCCCATGAATAATTAGAAATGGCCAGAAACACCGGGGAATCCCCTTGCTTTTCATGAAAGAATACTCTGGGATCTTTAAAGTGAGTTACCGTTACCTAACACACTGGAACAACGGCTTTACATCCTTTCCGAAGGATGGAGTAAGTGTGGTTGAGTGCTTGCTCAAGGGCACAGGTACCGCAGCCGGGGGAAGGTTCGAACCCGCAACCCCAAGTTTTCACCTATGATTGCGAGACAATGACCCAAACCACTCGGCCACGGTACCCCACTTGTGATGTGACTTGCCGCTCGACGTCCGACACAACTTGTAATGTGCCTTACGAAAAGCCCCGTGACTCGACTCGTAACACGGCTTGTGACGCAACTTGTGACAATACTTGTGACGCAACGTGATGCGACAAAATCATATCTTACATCAGGGAGAAGTGACCAGTTCCGCTCGTCTGGCATAGGGGAGAAATCATGAATGTTGTCCCATGTATTACGGTAAGGGCTTAGCTGGCTTTTAGCAAACTGATCTGGAAAAAAATAGTGTTAATTTGTTATTAAACATTGCAATTCCATCTATCTAGTATGAGACAACCAGTAAGTATTGGAGTAGACCTCTTATCAGGATTTGAACCTCGGACCTCGGACCTCTGACACATCAGACAGATGCTCTACAAGCTGAGCTATGAGGCACAGTGGTATACTCCCTCGGGTTTCCCTCGAGACCTCTCACACATTGGGCAGATGCTCTACCAGTTGAACTATGAGGCACATAATACTCCCTCAGGTTCCCCCTCCCCCCCAACACACCATGCAGATGCTCTACCAGCCGAGCTATGAGGCACAGTGGTATACTCTCAGGTTCACTCCCCAAGACCTCTGACTCACCGGGCAGATGCTCTACCAGTTGAACTATGAGGCACATAATAGTCCCTCAGGTTTTCCACAAGACCTCTGACACACCGGGCAGATGCTCAACCAGCTGAGCTATGAGGCACAGTGGTATACTCCCTCAGGTTTTCTCCAAACCTAATTTTTCTCTGTGCTGCACGGATGCACAACTGGGCAAAGTAATATTTGATGTGATGCTTAATCAACACTGAACAAACCAAAATATGAAATGGTAGAAAAATCATAAGATCCACATCGAGATTCGAACCCAAGACATCCTACTCACCTGCGAGTTCTGGATAGTGGAACTGGAAGCAGCCAAATCGCATCTTAGTAGACGACTCGATAATGGGCTGCGAACCGCAGTGGAGAAAGACATCGATGGCCTTGCAGTCACGTGATCGAAACTGCTGACACGCGACGACGCATTTACACGACGTGCAGTTACGTAGAAAGACGCTGTTTGGAACACAAAGGGAAAACAAGATAGGGCGTTAAAAATGCTTCTCAAGCCCAATGACTCGTACAGCTAGAACTCATACCAGGTTTTCATGACATGAAGTAGTTGTGTTTTAAAAAGCGCACATATCTATCGTGTGGGATACTCATGGCGCTTTACAACATTATTACCCTGGTCATTGGGCACAATTCCATGGGAAGTATGCAGCCCCAGCAGCCTGACACAAGCACTCAAGGGCTGCAACCCTTGTAGGTATCCATTTACTCCTGGGTGGAGAGAGGCAACTTATGGCAAAGTGCCTTGCCCAAGGGCACACACACACACAATAGAGGATACTCATGGCGCTTTATAACATTATTACCCTGGTCATTTGGCACAACTCCATGGGGAGTATGCAGCCCCGGCAGCCTGACACAAGCACTCAAAGGCTGCAACGCTTGCAGGTACCAATTTACTATGGCAAAGTGCCTTGCCCACTAGACCACTGTGCCTCATTGATTTAAACAGTGTTATATTCACTTCATTTTTAATGAAAACTGAATGAAATGAACAAGAGCTTCACAAACCTTCCTTTGATGGGGCCGAGATATATCGCACAATCAAGACATTTGTCGACCGTGATCGTCGCAGAATGATCAAAGACATAGATGTTGCAGTTCTGTAGATTAACCAAAAGCATAATGTTAGCGAGTCCCTCGTAAAATCTGGGCTCAATTTTACAGAGCTGCTTAGCAAAAAAATACAGCTTAGCACATTAAAATTATGCTGAGCAAAAACAAGCTAACGTTTAAAATCTCAAATCATCCGAAATAATTTTAACTGGTAGTCTGTAAATTATTGTTATAAGCACAAACATTTATTGAAGTAAAGACATTTTGAATAAAGCAAGAGACATTTTCATAGAGTTGTTAAGCATAGAAATTTGCTTAGCAAAAATTGCTTTGCAAAAATGGGTTACCAGCCAAAATAGTAAGTGATGTGTATTACGATTGACTGGTATTCTGCTACTGTTGCTAATAACAAAAGTTGATAAACATTTTGACAACGTTTTTTCTAAAGCAAATATATTGTGCTACTATAAAAAGCAAATTGGTTCAAAATTTGTAGCTTGTCATTATGAAATTGGTTTTTGCAAAAGTAAAATTATCTACCTTTTTGGTAACACCCAAACCCACCCCACCCACCACCCCCCGAATCATTTTGACGACCATCCCACAGTTCACCTACCTGACAGTTCTTGATGACAAACTGCTGCCCGTTGATTGTCCCCGGTACCCGACCCACCGTCTCACCGTTAAGGTTTTCTATGGTGAAATCCTTGGGATCCGGCCGATCTTTACGGTCCCTGCACAAATCAGTAAAATGTATTGACATTACGAGAGACATCGCGGCACCGTCGGTCGATCTGCATGCTGCCATGCTGACAGTGTAATCACGAGATACCTAATGAAGCCTATACATGTGTACACTAACAATCCAATATGAATGTACCATCAGATATGCATATACTGTAACATATGGCAACGACACAACAACTTGACAGCTCTTCGAAGAATAATAAGTGTTGTAAAAAGGTGGGAGTCGTAATGGTACGTCCATAAAAGGCAGTTTTTCATACTTCATTTTATTAAGTGTTCTTTGGTCAAATCTTTCGCTGGGGGCATCACACATTTTTATCACTCGAAGGCACTCTGTACAATTTCTGGTAATGAAAATTTAAAATGTGTATAACCATGGAGGTTTCCTACCTCCATGGTATAACATGAGAAAGGATACTTTTTGGGGGTACGGAACAGACCTTTATCATGGTGCGGACATCTTCCCTTTCCTCCTATTAAAGTGAACGTAACCAAAGAGAGGCTTGCAGAAAAAAAATAGTTTGGTCCCGTGTTGAATTTGTTTATTATGTGTGCACAATGACACACGCGTAGCGCGATCAAGAAACTGCGCAGCGCGGACAGTGATTCTCTCAAAACAACAAGGGAGATTACTTGCGCTATCGCGTGGTCATGCAGATGCTCTGATCGTGCCCGACACGTACTATGGGGAACAAGACAAGGATGGACGCACCGGGATAAAGATCACTAGCATGGCCTGATGGCCAAGGCCAGACTGGGTTTTTCAAAAACCTTTTGCATGGCTCCTTACAGTTTTTGTCTGAACACCAGGCAGGTCTTACACATAGACATTGCAATCCTGACAGAGGTTTTCCCACAGAAGGTTCAATCCACATGTCCAATGTCTCAGTGTTTCAGTTCATCAAATAGACAGTTTTTGAGACCCTCTAAGCGCCCACAAGACATATCCACAAATTATGAGAATCTGTTAACAATTGCTGCATTTCTTCCGACTTTAAGAAGACATGTTAGTCATCGAAGGCTGCTTTTAAAAGCTTCCAAAGATCCACAAACTACATGTAGCTCAATTCACAACATTCCAGTCACATTTTTTGTTGTAAAAGATCTGAAACGCATCAACTACACACATCTTTCTGCTGATGTCATGCGAGTCTTTTTACGGTAAAGGGGGCATTTTGGCAACACAGACCATATTTTCCAGAAAATACCTTTGTGGTCTCAAAATAAAAGAAATGATTTTTAGTTGTTCTGAAGAGATAACTTAGGCCCAAAAAAGGTTACAAATAGTGTGACAACATGCTTTTCTAAAAACCATGTGTACAAATTTCCAATATACGCTCGTAACCGGGACGGCCTAAAATGTAACAAGTGTCCGTCCCGGTTACGAGCGTATATTGGGAATTTGTACACAGGGTTTTTAAAAGGGCATGTTGTCACACTATTTGTAACCCTTTTTGGGCCTAAGGACAACTGAAACTTATTTCTTTTATTTTGAGACCAGACAAAGGTATTTTTTGGAAATATGGTATGTGTTGCCAAAATGCCCCCTTTACCATGGAAAGACTCATATATGATCCACAGTCACAGTCATTTCTTCCTCTTAAAGACACGCAATTCACTGCGGCAACAAATCTGACAATAGACTCTGAGCTCTGTACTGATTTCTGACCAGTATACATCTGCTACACTGGAGGTCTGTATTATAAACCTGCAGGCCAATATTGTGTTGTTGATTACAATGTTCTCATTGAAATTCAAATTAGCTCCTTTGTGTCCAGAGTACCAGATTTTAAACAGAGGTGAACCCTGCATTGTTGCCCTAGTTGACCCATGTTTCTGAGTTATTAAGTCACCCATGCCTCATACATGTAGGTAGGGTGGGGGATAGGCGAGGGTGGGGGATAGGCGAGGGTGGGGGATAGGCGAGGGTGGGGGATAGGCGAGGGTGGGGAATAGGCAGGGGTGAGGGGTTGGAGGGGTATCCAGTAATATAACGAGAGGAAAGATTACCATGCACGGACACCCTCTGATGACACCCCATGGGCTAAACCTATGGGACAACTCTCAAAAATTGTATTTATTTTCTTAGTAAATTCATGACACTTTTCCCTCCTAATTTTTGCATTTTTATCATCAAACTAACATTTTTACATGGTTTATAGTATGTCATAACAAGGAAAATCCTGGGTGTCCGTGCATCGTAATGAACCCAGCCGAGATCATAACACGATTTTGAGTCCCACCCGAGCACGCTATATAGTTTTTCATAGTGTCTCGGGAAAGCACTGAGTATACAGTGTTAATAATTACGTCGGGTAGGGGCAAAAAAAAAAAAAAAAAAAAAAACAACCTTACTTAACGATTTCATGACATAAATTAGCCAGACAATTCAAACAAAAACTTAGCGAAATTATTATGAAACGATTTTGTAGCCCATGCTTTTAGAGTGTAAGAATTCACAAAACCTAATAACCGGCCACACATAATGCACACACACGCCCCACTGCACGAATTCAATGCCTTGGTTGCCACAGCAACAGAGCTGAGTTGTCACCCATAGCAACAAGCCACTCTAATTAAGGATGCACGCACTACAGCACTGCACACACTGTGTATATAAATTTGGAATTTGTTTCTTGGTCTGTTGCTTTTACATGTACGACTGAATTTAGAACAGGAATCTTGTACAGGAATAAATACAATGAAGAACAAGGGATTGGGACCTGCATTTTTCCTTGTTATAAGCAGAATGTTGTTTTAACAGTGCTCTTTTCTAATTTACAAATTTTTGTCTTGTTTTTACCTACATTTCTGTACGTCTGACCTGTTTTTGTCCAAACCGGAGTCAACTCTTTAGTCTAAACATACTTTTGGATTTGTATTCCAACATGATTCCTTCTTTTTTTTCTACTGTTATGGCACAAAGGACATAACATGTCGAAGGTGCTAACCAACAACAACAACAACAACAGTGCTGTTATCTTTTAATTATTATTTAAATATTTCAATTGTTATCAAGCAAAATATTTGAATCCCTCACTCCAGGCCTCAACATTATATACATGTAAATAAGGGGCAGGTCACGACAGCCTTGATTTTGTCTGAATTTGAAAGGGCACTGAGGCCAACTGGAGGAGCACCTTGGCCAACTCTGTTCCAAATGTGAAATGGAAATTTAAGAGGATAGGACATTCTGGCCAAGTTGGCCTCAGAGATATATCTTGAAGGGGCATCGGGGCAACTCAGCAGGGCGGGGTCATTGGCTTTGGTGGCCTTGATTAATGTCAAGGCCTGGGATATAGGGCATGCTGGCCAAGTTGGCCTCAGAAAGTGTATATCCTAATGGGGCATCAGGGCCAACTCAGCAGGGCATGAGGCCATTGGCCTTGGTGGCCTTGATTGTCAAGGCCTGGGATAGGGCATGTTGGCCAAGTTGGCCTCAGAAAGTATAAATCAAGAGAGGGCATCTGGGCCAACTTAGCAGGGCATGCGGCCATTGGTCTAAGTTAATGTCAAGGCCTAGGATAGGGCATGCTGGCCAAGTTGGCCTCAGAATTTATAAATCATGAGAGGGCATCGGGGCCAACTCAGCATGGCATGAGGCCATTGGCCTCAGTGGCCTTGGCTAATGTCAAGGTCTGGTAATTGAACATGAACCCTTTAAAACAATCCGTGTGGCATGTTTCTAGACAAACAGGAAAGGGGTGTGTGTGCTGTGTGGAAGTGGGATGCTCAGTGCAAACGGAAATGCATTGGGTTGACTCATACTTTAATTTTTGTCACAGCACGGAATCAAATCTGGGGGCACACTAAGCAGACGACAACCTTGCACGCGCACGCGTGCGACCTTCATGCGCTCAGAACATCGAGCACGCAAAGAGCGGCGCGGCCAGAAACCAAACGGTTCATTTCCTCAAGAGCACGCCGAAACTTCACGCGCGCGCTTCACACACTGCCTTGGCGCTATCGGCCCTTGCATATCGGCAGCATATGCAGGGCCCATTGCAACTGCAGTTCTACATTTCACACACTCTTGTATGCAACCGGGTGTGACAAAAACACCAAATTTTCTTGAAAACGCAACATTTGCGACGGAAATGTCAATGGTAAAGGTATTTTAGATTCTTCTAAGCTATCGATTCCAATAAATACTTTCTTTAAATTCGAGTTGTGACATAAACTAAAAAAATACCCATTCCAATGCTACACGAGTCATATCATGGAGCTCCATGGTCATATTATTAAAAGACACATCCAGGCTCGTCAGCAATGCGCGCGCGCCAAATTCGTTCGGGGAAATACGCAGCTCCATAGCAAAGGCATGGAGATGCGTATTTCATGGCACGACTTTGGCGCGCGCACATTGCTGACGAGCCTGTGCCTTTAAAGAAAACAAATTTCTTATCAACTTCCAATACCCTTGAGTATTTGTCTGTCAAGCATGTCAAGTGTCATCCAACACGTCAAAAAAAACAAACATTTTTATAAATCTTTTGTATAGTGTTCAGCTGACTTACCAACTAAAAACCTTCGGCTGTTCCTCTTCTTTCTTCGTCTCCCTTTTCGAGAACAAACACCCCATTGCTGATATCTATAATATAGCCTGCTAGGAACCAAAATCTAAAATTTTCAAGTCGATCTTACAATTTTTTTTTTGGCCGCAGCTGTTTACAAAACACAACCGACCACTACCAAAACTCGACCGCAAATGACGAGCAGCGCCCTCTGTTGAACCAAAACAAACAGTCGATAGTAGCACGCCCTCTGTCATGTCTGCAAATTGATTAAAGGAACACCTTTAAGGAAATACGTCATTAAAATATGAATAATAAGATAAGAGATATGCAGGCATTAGGGTGATGTTTATTATGCATTAGATGACGTATGTCCTCAACCATGCCTCAACATATTCTTTCTATCGCCGCTGCATACAGTGCACGGTTTATTTGTGTTGCAATATTGTGCAATTGTGATCGTTCAAAACGCGTTCTCTCTGGTTCTTCTAGAAAGTAGCGAACAAAGGGTGTGGGTGAAAAACGGACCCTCCGGATCCTTCCAGATCTTCCGGATCTTCCGGATCTTTTTAAAAAATGGCTATTTAATGAACAGAAAGTGCCTAGTTTGACTTCTTAATACGCTTCCATACCTTTTACCGCCATGTACAGGCCTTATTTTGAAAGATCCGGCGTGGAAAAAAACTAATTTCTTTTTTCTTAGTGTCCTGCACTTCCTACGCCTATTTCTTCGAAAATTTCACTTTGTGGATAGTTGATGTGGTGTATGATTACAAATTGGTGCAATACATGGTGGTAAAAGGTATGTAAGCGTATTTGGAAGTCAAACTAGGTCTTTCTGTTCGTTAAATATCAATTTTTAACAAAGATCCGGAAGATCCGGAGGGTCCGACTTTCACAGACTGCCGCGAACAAATAACGTTTTAATCAGGTAATAATTTCATCTTTCTCTTATTTTAAACGGTGTAGTATCACCAACTGTAATGCTGAATAAACAAACGGCCTTTACGGTCTCATATTTATTGGAGTTTTTTTAATCATTCAAACTAGCTAAGATAATCTCAGCTCTTTTTTTATCTTTTTTTCATTGGGATGTGGTCTTTTAGCAGTAGAGCTGAGAGAAGTTATCAACATGAACCCGCCATCGCAAAAAAAAAAAAAAAGTCAAATGTGTCATTTTCTCACCGTGACACACTAATTCCCCCTAAAACTCACCCAAACCTTGCCAGGCATAACCACTACGCAGGTCCTTGAGGGAAATAACCAGCCACGATGATTAATTTGCCAACAATTCCAACAAAACAAACCGGTATTCTCACAGCCAGTCCTGCTGTCTTGTGTTTTAAATGATAATATGTCTTCTCGTCGCGTGACACATAGTCTGTGTACAAAGGAATTTTTATGCGCGTCGGTTACCAGTTCACCAGTGCGGCCTACCAGTCAAACCTATTTCGTAATCACGTCCGCACAGCGAAATAGGTTTGACTGGTAGGCCGCACTGGTGAACTGGTAACCGACGCGCATAAAAATTCCTTTGTACACAGACTATGTGTCACGCGACGAGAAGACATATTATCATTTAAAACACAAGACAGCAGGACTGGCTGTGAGAATACCGGTTTGTTTTGTTGGAATTGTTGGCAAATTAATCATCGTGGCTGGTTATTTCCCTCAAGGACCTGCGTAGTGGTTATGCCTGGCAAGGTTTGGGTGAGTTTTAGGGGGAATTAGTGTGTCACGGTGAGAAAATGACACATTTGACTTTTTTTTTTTTTTGCGATGGCGGGTTCATGTTGATAACTTCTCTCAGCTCTACTGCTAAAAGACCACATCCCAATGAAAAAAGATAAAAAAAGAGCTGAGATTATCTTAGCTACATTCAAACACTTTACACTAACACTGGCCTCATTAATTTATAATTTTTAAAGTTGAACTCTTACTCTGAATGTAAAAACTGTTGAAAATTTAAAACGGTATTTTTGCCTTATACATTGAACAAAGATTTGAATGAAATTACCTCCTGGAATCAACAGATCATCCAATTTTAAGATATACTTCCCACTTCCCATGTCTAAGGCACCGTTCGACATCCTCTGCTTGAATGAAACCTTTTGTGACATATCAATTGCTAATGCAGAAGTTCATCTTCCCGGTTACGATATTATACGGAAAGACAGATCTCGTCACGGTGGCGGCGTGGCAATGTACATCCTCAGTAATTTGACCTACATGAGACGTGTCGATCTTGAAGCGGACGACGTTGAATGTTTGTGAACAGAAATTAAATTTAAGCAAAGAAAATCTGTCCTTGTTTGCTCTATCTACAGACCTCCATCATCACCTGTAGGGTTTGTTGATAAACTCAATGACATACTTGAAAAGGCATCGTGTGATTTTAAAGATATTTTTAACGATACTTGGATGTCCTTATCTCACTTCGTCTGCTGATATGTATCAAACACTTAACTGTCTGCCGTTTGCTGACAGAGTGCGTTTTAAGAAACTCACCCTTGTCTATAAATGTTTACATCAACTGACTCCAGGTTACATGGCGAATTTATTTATTCTCATTCTTTGTTCATGGCCGTTCGACGAGGCAAAGCCACAATTTGATTTTAAGAATTCCCTTTTCACGTAAAGAAAATTACCGTCATAGTTTTCCAGTACTCGGGGCGAGAGAGTGGAACAACTTGCCAACAAACCTAAGAAATACTGATTCTCTTGCCAAATTTAAATTACAACTCCTACAATTAATGTTAATCAAGATTTAATTCACTTCGTCTCGCCATGCCAAGGTATTTGGGGATAATTTTTAATTGTGTATATAGTTATCGTATATAGTTATATTTAATTTTTATTTGAATTTTAAGTGTGAATAAGTGATTATTCTTAGGGATTACAAGGGCGTCTGCACGGTAAGCAGAGGGTCCGCGGTTAGAGCCCCGGTGGAGCCAGGTTACTTTCGCTGCTTCCGGATTTCCCAAACTCATTTGGACACTTGTCAACATTTATTTTAATTTAGTTATTAATAAGTTAAATTACTTAGGTCTTCCTGCTTAGCATTTTTAATTATGTGTTATTATGTGTTATTATAATTTTATACTATATTTTCTAATACACTTGTTATTATACTTGATTTTTTTTGTTTTTTCTTTCCTTGTATATGTTGTGTATTTTATTTCATTCTTGTGCTTAAGTTGGTTTCTAATTGTTTTTATTTTTATACTTACCGGTTTTTTATCATAGTTTTATCTTAACCACATTTATACTTAAATTGTTTATCTATTGTATCAGTTAAACTTATTTTTAGGATGCAGGGCCCGAATGGAAACCAGCATTTATGCTGTTTCGGCATACCCTGGGTAAAGAAAGGAATAATAATAATAATAACTTGCACTTTTGTCGCAAATGTTGCATTTCTGTTAAAAAATTCTGAGACTGAGATAAATAAATGATAAAATTACTGCATAAAGTAATGCACAAAATTACAGCGCGAGCGGTCCGTGTGTTAGCGCGACAACAGGGGGCGCTGCGTGCGCGGGAATGGTTATCTTGTGCACTAAAGGAGGTAATTTCCTCAAAATCTTAGTTCAATGTATACGAAAAAAATACCAAATTATCTTGTGGAATCAACAAATAATATAATTTTAAGATATACTTCCCACTTGCACTTTTGTCGCAAATGTTGCTTTTCTGTAGAAAAATCGCATTTTCTCCTTCAAAAATTGCCTTCAGTTAGTGCACAAGATAACCATTCACACGCGCGCGCAGCGCCCTCTGTTGTCGCGCTCACGCACAGACCGCTCGCCGCGTCATTTTGTGCATTACTTTATGCAGTAATATTATAATTTATTTATCTCAGAAATGCAACATTTGCGACAAAAGTGCAAGTGGGAAGTATATCTTAGAATTTGATGATCTGTTGATTCCAGGAGGTAATTTCATTCAAATCTTTGTTCAATGTATACGAAAAAAATACCATTTATTTATTTAATGGCATGTGACCTGCTATTGTCCAATCGAATGACAGTTATATAAAACTGTTCATTGTCCATTTATTTTTCTGTTTTGCCCACCTTCCCACAAAAATTTCCCCCCAATAATCATGCACTTCTACCCTCCCCCTAAAAGCCTAGTATTCAAATCCAGGCAGTCATCGTTATTTGCATACAGACATAACCTGGAGCAATCCAACTTAATTTCCCTGAGATGTGTGCTGCCCCGCAGACATGTCGTCAGATGTTTTTATTTGGATTCTGGGATAAATAGGCCAATGTGCACTCAAAATGTAGGTCGCCCCAATCCCCTCCCCCCAATGAGTCATACAATTCCTTTTGCACATTGTACATTATCTCCAGTGACTACAGGAATACACTAAATATGTCATGTCTGGCACTTGAGCACATGTACAAAAATCTTACATTGCAGTTTAAATCTGCACGAACCGACAAACGTACAGTGTATGGGTACATGTACATAGCAAGTGGTTTAAAAAGCGTATTGCACACTGTATGTATATTATCAGCACCTGTTGTATGTGCAGTTATTCAGTGAATTCTGTAATAATGGCAAGCTAGGATGGAGTAAGTGCGTATTTTATTCTTTGGCCACCTTTGTGAGTGAATGATTACATGAATTCCAATGGGCTTAGGCATCCAGAAAATTTAGTATATTGGACAAAATTCTTTGCGTTTACTTTAAAGGAGCGTGTTCAGATTTTTCCTGAAAATGGATTATGTTCTAACCAAGAATCATATAAAATACCTCCCCAGAATACTATCCATGGGAAGAAAACAAGAAATTTGCAATCTCCAATTTGGATGTGGAAGCAAAAAGGTTGGTGTAATCACTGCACTGTTTTATGGAACCAGATAAATTAGTTTACAAATCATTGGTGAAATTTTGACCATATCCCTGGAAATATACGAATTGGGGGCACGAAATTTCAGAATGGTATTGAGAAAAATATGACACATGATATGGTATCAAAATCTCAACACCAATGGAAAAAATAGGAGGATCAAACCCCCAAAAAACCCTGTGTTTTCTGTTACCAGCATGACCTAGAAAATAATGCAGAACTACCAGTATGTATACAACATACCGGTACATGTTTTAGGGTGAAAAAAATACTGACCGGAAAAAAATCATCAGACACTAATATTTTCGGCTAAAGAATGTAGAAATGTTTCCCATTTACCCACCCTAGATAATTTTTGTATGTAATAGAAAACACAGCTTTTTATTCTTGGCCCAATGTTCATAAATTCTTGTGGATTCGACAAGCTGGGATTAGGTTTTGTGTACAGCGGGTAAAGTAATATTTTATGTTGCCTCTGAAAAAAAATGAAATATTTCTTCTGAATGTAAACAAATAATTTTATATAAAGCAAGTGTGGTGTTTATAAAATTGAATGTTTGCAAATTTCGTTGTTTAATGCCATTCAGGTCATAATGGCTTGCTACCACACAAACTGTGGCATGCAAGCAAGGTGCTTTTAAATACACTTCCGTTATTTTAGGGGGCATAATTCAACGAGCGCAGCTACATGTAGATGTGCGGGACCTGGCAGTACCCTAACGACGTTTAATCAATTGCCCCCGGGGATTTTTATTGGCCCTGGAAACACGGTTGGTTCGGAATGACAGTTTGAATCAATTACAGTTTCGAGGCTGGAATATTTGAATGTCTCGAAAGCAGAACCTGTTTGGGAATTTTAAAGTAACTTGTGATGGGGAAATTAAGTCTGGAAGTTCAGAATACATGTGGAAAAATATTTAAAAGATACGAATGTACTCTGTACAATTTTATCACGTAAAATTAAGCAGAATGTTGTGTTAACAGTGCTCTTATTATCAGGGTTCCTTGTTATAAGCAGAATGTTGTATTAGCAGTGCTCTTATTATCAGGGTTCCTTGTTATAAGCAGAATGTTGCATTAACAGTGCTCTTATTATCAGGGTTCCTTGTTATAAGCAGAATGTTGTATTAACAGTGCTCTTATTATCAGGGTTCCTTGTTATAAGCAGAATGTTGCATTAACAGTGCTCTTATTATCAGGGTTCCTTGTTATAAGCAGACTGTTGTATTAACAGTGCTCTTATTATCAGGGTTCCTTGTTATAAGCAGAATGTTGTATTAACAGTGCTCTTATTATCGAGGTTTGACCATCCCCTCTCCTAAACCTTGTTAACCCCCAAATACACCTCATGCGCCCCGGTGCACCACTTTTACACCCATGCAATGTACTAGCTCCTACTATCCCAAATTAACCCTCCCCCCATCTTCCGAACCCATCAATATCCATTAATTCATCTTCAAACGTCCTTCCTGACAATAATGTCGTTAATTTAAAACATCCATCTGCAGTCCCAGGGACTTGTAAGACGTCTTAAGCCGAATCGCATATGATAAACATCTTATTAGTCCTGCGACTTCCTGTAAGAGGGTTAAATGATTGGGCCCCTGTGGCAAGCAATATCTGCTGGCATAAATCACTTCCGTGGAGTTTTCCTGATTTGTTGCAGATTTTGTTCAATAACTCAAAGTTTTCAGATGTGAAACTCAAACCATCTTGACTGTTTTGAGCCTATCTACTATGATCTAAATCCTTTGCTGTTCTGAGTGTTATGCTACTCCCTAAAACGGTTTCTAATTTATTAGAAGCAAGCAGGACTGGCGTAGTGGTTCTTTCCTCGCCTTCCACCTCTGTGGCTCTGGTTCGAATCCCGTCCGGGTCAGTATATGGATTGGGTTCTCAGTCCCTGCTTGATTCTGTGGGTTCCCCTATACCTGTCAGGGTTTTTCTACCACTTTTAAAACTGAGCATTTCTTCGTCGTCTTCTCTTCACAGGTTTCCCTCAGGATTATGAGCTACAGTGCCACAGCCACTTTTAAGGATTCTGAGGAATCTTTGGTTTCAGTACATGTACATGTACTAAAATAAGTTAATAATGATATTTGTGTCCTTGGGCTGGACACTTTACCCAACTTGCTTTATTTTATCAACAGGAGCTGATCATTCCAAGAACTGACCAAAAACTCTGGTCGGCTAATTTCAACAAACTAGTCCCAATGATTATACAAAAAGGCAATAAAGGGACTATAGATTATTGAAACAACTAAAATTCTATTATGGTTCAAAATTTGTTTGCAGTGACTAGCTATGGACGCGCGACGCCCCCTGTGTGTGCCCGTGCCCTTTCCGTTGCGCCACATCCACGGCCATCTTTTCAAGGGCCAGGCAGTTAACATGATCAACCCCAACTACGCTATGGACTCGCCCAGTCCGCAGAACGTCGAAATCAAATCCAACAGGATGGCGGTGAGTTGGCGCGACGATACGCTTTTCTACGTCCCCGACCGGACCGGTAAGCAAGGAGTCTGCATTCTGGAGCCCAACATGCAGCCGGGACAAGAGTACTTTGAGGTAATATTACACTGATTGAAACTATTACATTTGGTTTCAATCCGCCTTTCCAACTGCAAAAGTCAACACTAATTGTGAGAGCAGCATGTGCATGAGGTGTTTTGCGGATGAGTTGTAGGAGTTACCCGACTTGTCTTTGCGGTTAACTCATCCGTATAGTCGATGCATAGGTTGCTAGGAATGATACAGTGCTTACGCACGGATACGCGCGCGCACGTCAGCAGTGAAATACAAAGTTGTCTTCGAAGGATTTTTCAGTACCAATAAAGAGGCTTCGGAGTACAGGCAAACATTTTGGACAAGGATAAAACTATCCACAAAGGTCTGTGGCTACCATGAGCAATTTCATAAAATTATTGACTAACGGCCTTAAAACATTGAATGTATTGATTACAAGGATTTTAAGATTGTGTTATGAAACTAAACAACAATTATTTTATATCAAGATTTTTCTTTGTTAATTTTCTTAATTCGTAGGCTGAAATAGTCAGCACAGGCAGATGGGGAGCTATTAGAATCGGTCTAGCGCCCCCCGATCATTCCCTAGAGATACATCTAGGCATTGAAGGCAACTCGATAGCATTTAGTGTGGAGGACGGCACAGTGTAAGTAAAAAATAAGAGTCACAATTACAACATTTTGCGACTTGATTCGGACCCCGTACTCACTAGAGAAATAGCTTCGTTCGGCGAAGATTAGTTAATTATCGTTAGTTAATAAAGCGTTCGTATATCACTTAATGAAGATCAAACGAAGAGCGACCGCTAATAAAGATCGAATGAAGCCGTGGGAGGTTGTACATGTGCGTCGCTTATCAAGTACTGAGCTTCAAGCGTCTAGACGCGCTGTGTGGTTTTCCAGCGACGCGTCAAATACAACTCTTGCTAGGTGCTCGACGCACAACGCGCTTGTGCAACAGGCCTGCCAAATCGAAGGGAGCCGTTAATATTACAAATTTGCTTCGTCGAATGAAGCGATCTCTTCGTCGAATGAAGCTATTTCCTTCATCGAATGAAGCGATTCTAATCATCGTCGAATGAAGAGGCGTGCGTTCACATCAGGAAATCTCTTCGTCCAATCATCATCGAATCATCGTCGAATGAAGCGATTTCTCTAGTGAGAACAGGGTCTCAGACGTAATCTTAAAAAAAACAACCAAATTAACAGCTCTGCGTTCCACTTGCGCAAATGTTGCCAACATTTGCCACGTGTGACAGTGCTTTTCTGCACTTCTTTATGGGAAGCCGGGTACCTGTTGTTGGCAAATGTTGCAACCCTAGATTGACCCCCAAAAAATTCAATTGTTAAATTTCAGGTACAGCGCAGACCAAAAATCACCCCTCCAGTGTCGAGCGTGCAAACCTGGCGACAAGATTGGAGTCGGAATCAAATTCGGCGAAAACTACATGGAAGGAGCGGACGAGAAATGCCCCGTTGTATTCACACTGAATGGGAAGGAGGTAAGGCGCCCTCTATAGGCAAACAAGAGTCGTTGTCAAGTCCCTTTGCTGTGTCACAAGTCCTGTGGAAAGTTGCATTTCAAGTCATGTCACATTGTAACTTGTATCACAAGTTGCATAATTTAATACACTACTCACAATAAGTTAGGGATATTGTGGGGTGTACGCAGATATTTTATTGAGGGTATGCATTCTGCTTGAATGATTTTGTATATAAATAGAAAATTCTATCTGTATGACAGACTCACCTTGTCACAGGAATAGGTGAAAACAGTCATTTGAAGAAACTATTTTTCCTGCAAGCCTCGCTTTTGGTTACGTTCATTTTAATTGGAGAAAAGAGAAGATGGCCGCACCGTGATAAAGGTTTATTGGGCCCAGAACTTATCTCAAGTTACACGTTCTGCTCTGTTCAATCTAACATTAGGTCCACAGACAAGATGTGGTCATCCCCTTTAAAGGCCTCTGTCCGGCCGTTTCCATGGCATCACCGGGCCAGATGGTACGCTTCAAGGCGCGCTGTGACTGGTCGAGCCAAGAGGAAGAGATGGTGATTGACAGCTGTGAGGATGACTGGGCGCGGCTTCATGACGTCACGGTGCATGGACAGGTATCGTTATTTTATTTAATGAACGTTAATTCGCAGCCCACAGGCTGAATTGCAGGAAGCTTGCAAGTGTGTTCCACCTAAACATCGAGATACAGGTGGGTGGCGCCATTGGCAGCCGATGGCCAAACGCCGGGTAATCCCCTTACTCCTCACGAAAGAATGCTTTGGGTTCCTTTAACCCTAGCGTACATCGACCTTGCAACTGGAAGCAACTAGTGGGAACTGGCGTTTCCGGCAATTAGAAGCAACTCGCGGCAACTGGAAGCAACTCGCGGCAACTGGGAGCAACTGATCAGTTGCTTAAAAAGGTTGATGTATGTGCACTTGCAACTACTGGCAACTGGAAAAATATAAGTTGTCGCGAGTTGCTCATGTTCTACTTTCTGGCAACTACATGTAGTTGTACCCAGTTTTGGTCAGTTGCGTTGATGTACGCGTACTTGCAACTAGTTGCCATCAGTTGCCGTCATCTGATCACGTGCACGCACATTGACAGCAACTGCAAGTAACAGTTGCTTCCAGTTGCAAGGTCAATGTACTCTAGACTTTACCAAGTTGCCGTGTCGATGTGTGCGCTCTGAAAATGTAGACATGGCTGAGTGCTCCCAGTTGCTGCCAGTTGCACAACTAATCAGTTGCTGTCGATGTGCGCGCTACGCACACATCGACAGCAACTGATAAGTTGAGGTGTGTCCAGTTGCAATGTCGATGTACGCTAGGCATTAAGTGTATTAATCAGCACACTGGACCAATAGCTTTACATCCCTTCCAAAGGATGGAGCAAGTGTGTTTAAGTGTTTTGGTCAAGAGCACAGGTACAATGGCTGGGTATGGAACCCGTCACACCAAGTTTTCACTCCAGTGTTGCGCGAGTCAAAGACCTAAACCACATCAGCCACTGTACCCCACAAAATGATCTGCAAAGTCCCAAGGACTTATTATTAAAGAGGATCAACTGTATTTTTGGTTTGCCAGTATCATTAAAGGCACAGACTAGTCAGCAATGCGCGCGCGCCAAATTCGTGCCACGAAATACGCAGCTCCATAGCAAAGGCATGGAGCTGCGTATTTCGTGGCACGAATTTGGCGCGCGCGCATTGCTGACGAGCCTCTGCCTTTAAGCCTTAACATTTCATGTGGTTGTCTTTGGGCTATTTCAGATTCTAGCTTACGCCGGCCGAGGCAAAAACATCGCCGACGTGGGTCTAGCCCAAGCCAGGAAACCCCTCAGTCCCACGAACCATTACTTTGAGCTTGAGATTATTGATCCTGGCAAGAATTGCTACATCGCTATCGGACTGGCTAAGAAAGATTACCCCAAAAAGAGACATCCAGGGTGGAATTATGGGTCCATCGCTTACCACGCAGGTAAGGGGGATAGGGGGTGCGTTAATTAAGATGATTTACAATTAAGCCTGTGCCGAATATTCGATTGAAAATCGAATATTTGAATATTTGTTTTCGAATTCGAATATTCGAACAAAAATGGGAGATAAGAAGTTTTATAATAATTTGAGTTTAAAGAGAACCAAATTCACAGTAACCGTAATGGTTGGGTATCCGGATACCCTCAAAATCAAAGCAAACCTCTCAAATTTCAAACCCGGAGGTTAGGGCATGTTTTCCTTTTGGGAACAAATACACGATCAAATATTCAAAAAAATCTAAAAATCGAATATTCGAATACTAAATTTTTTGAATTGACTCAGCCTTATTTACAATACAGGCAGCCCCAAGAGTTTGATGCCAAAAGGCTACTTTCACTGTGTATCTTGAGGAAAAAAGTTGTCACACACATCAATAATTTTATATAATTCTGTGACATACAGTCCAGGGGCGCGTTCATTAGCATAATACGTACGCCGGTATTGCCCATACCGAAAACAATGAACGCAACCGAACGCACGGTATTCCCAATACGTATTGCATCCCAACAATCCCAACTCGAACGTGGTACGCTTTCCATACCAAGATGGCGGACGGTCAAATTGCGGCTACGACCTCAAGGTTTCAAGTTAATATTTTGCTCAACATTCGGCGTGCGGTGCAGAATTTTTAAAGTGTTTATTCTTAGACTGTGGAAGACCACTGCCGGGTTGAGTTAGCAGTTTTGATTCAGTGTTTGATTTGCAATTTAATTGTCAGAATCTTTGCGTTAAGCATGCAGCCGTAGTGCTTTGCAAACCGCGTTGTCTGCAGTGGCCATGTTTGATCATACGTTTTGGGATGCAGTCGTTCAATAAGCCGTTTCGGTTGCACCATACCGACGCTGCCATACGTATTTCGGTATTGTGCTGTTGAACACGTCTCGGGTGTACTCTACTCCCACAGCCAAACAAATGCTAGACAATTAAGATTTGTCACACCTTGTATTTTTCCCATTTTCAGATGACGGCAAAATCTTCAAAGGCAGTGGCGTCGGGGATGCGTTTGGTCCGCGATGCCATAAGGGCGACATCATGGGATGTGGGATAATGTTCCCACGGGACTACATCATGGACAGGTCAGTCTAGCCAAAAACCATGCTTAATCCAACAAGATTTGAGTACAGAGATTCTAGCCTTTGTCCCACAAAGATAAAAGGCCGATCCAGTAAGCCCTGCCCACGTAGTAACGTGTCTAGCAACTTCGAAGTGCGCAGAATCATTAGATTGTTGGGATCACCAATAGACCATGTGGATCACCATTGTCCTTCAAAATGATTGATTAGTAGAAATTTCTGGGGCAGGGCCTAAACGCTTCTAGATCGGACCATTGAGAACTTTAAACCCGCAGTAAGTGTCCTTAAACTTCCCGATTTGATTTCCATTTTCCAGCGACGAGGGTGAAAGCGACAATGACGATGTCTGCGGCGCCGTCAAAGCATGGCAAGACCGCGAACCGTTCAACCGACTCAACCAGCTGGACCGCATCGGACACGACAACTTTGCCATCGACGTTTACGATCTGTCCGAAGACGAGTACGAGGATTACCTCTCTGAAGAGGAAGAATATGAGCTGCAGATAGACGGGGTCCAACAGGGACCTAAAGTACAGGTATGTACAAGTCTACCAGAAGTCCCTGGGTCTTAAAGATAGTATACATGATTGGTAAACTGTTACAAATAGTTGTATCCCCCTGTGTGATTGAAGATAGTATACATGATTGGTAAACTGTTACAAATAGTTGTATCCCCCTGTGTGATTGAAGATAGTATACATGATTGGTAAACTGTTACAAATAGTTATATCCCCCTGTGTGATTGAAGATAGTATACATGATTGGTAAACTGTTACAAATAGTTTTATCTCTCTGTGTGATTGAAGATGGTATACATGATTGGTAAACTGTTACAAATAGTTGTATCCTCCTGTGTGATTGAAGATAGTATACATGATTGGTAAACTGTTACAAATAGTTTTATCTCTGTGTGATTGAAGATAGTATACATGATTGGTAAACTGTTACAAATAGTTGTATCCTCCTGTGTGATTGAAGATAGTATACATGATTGGTAAACTGTTACAAATAGTTTTATCTCTGTGTGATTGAAGATAGTATACATGATTGGTAAACTGTTACAAATAGTTGTATCCTCCTGTGTGATTGAAGATAGTATACATGATTGGTAAACTGTTACAAATAGTTTTATCTCTGTGTGATTGAAGATAGTATACATGATTGGTAAACTGTTACAAATAGTTGTATCCCCCTGTGTGATTGAAGATAGTATACATGATTGGTAAACTGTTTACAAATAGTTTTATCCCCCTGTGTGATTGAAGATAGTATACATGATTGGTAAACTGTTACAAATAGTTTTATCCCCCTGTGTGATTGAAGATATGCATGATTAAAACCAACCTGAGCAAAAACCAGCTCCGTACTTCGTCTAACTTTTGAGAAAACAGTCAACAAATGGTTTGCAGTCATTTCGCTCTGAACCACGGCCTGTGCACGAAGTGGGATTTGGGCGATGTAGTAATTTGGGGCGAAGTGGTTTGGGGCGAATTTAATTTTTGTCTAATGAGACGAAAACTAATTGTTTTACTAATTTCTCAAAGACTAGGCCTATAGCACTTCAGACAAAACCATTTCAGGGGAAGTTTTCTACGGTCATCATGTTTATATTGTGTAAGTTAGGCGTAAATCTGTCAAAATTTCTGATTTTGACAGAAGCTATTCAAATGAACTCCAACAAAGGCATTCTTGTGTGTGTTCATCCTCTGTTTCTTGTTACTGGACTTGTCACCATGAAATGTCAACATTTTACAGTACATGTAGAGTCGTACGCAGCCCTCGACCCCCTCCCCCTTCCTACGCTTTGTAGAACCATGAAAATGTTGACAACTTTGGACGGCCCCTCAAATGAAGATTTTTCCTTTTCTTTACAACTCAGGTGTTCTTCACCCGTAACGGAACCACGATCGGCAAACGGAAGGTTCATATACCAGCCTCGGGATTCTACCCGACAATCGGCATGCTCAGTCTCGACGAGAAAGTCCGAGTTGACCTTCGACCTCTTAGTGGCTGACCTTGACTACTCTCGGAGCTGTGTACTTATGTCTTGTTAAATGTCTTCAAAGTACTCCTGATAAATAGCTTTTTTATTTTGATTCAAATTTACCCTTGACCTGGTCATGAGGTCAGAGTGCCGAGTTGTACCCACGTAAGTCATAACTGCCGCCCAACCTTTATACTGCAGAGCTCGTGCTAAAAACTCGTGCAAGTGGGACTCGAACCCACTTAATCACCAAAGCGTTCGAACATCCTACAGCGAGCAATCTTTGTCTAATTCATGTTACACACAAAATTCTTGTGCAAGTCTTGTTGGTCAAACGATTGTTACTGCAAATGGTGAAAGCATGTGTACTTGACTCTGTAGAATATATTTAGCATTTTGTCCGTTTCCCATGAATAGCATCCGATGTACTTCCTTTCACGTGCACACTTAGTATCCAGATGGCCAGACTAAATTTTTGTTGCTATGTAATGTGAAACATACAGAATCAATAGATAGTATTCGAACACGTGCAAATACGCCATTTTGTAAGTCAAATAATTGTGGAAGTGATGTGCGTGCGCGTTGCGTGTGTCTCTGGTGGGCGTAGCGCGGTTTAGTTCACCAATGGGAGCCTTCGTACAGAGCGTTACGCGTGCTATGGACACACGCGGCGCGCGCGCGCATTGCTTCCGCAGTGGCGCGGCGTTGTTTGACACACGACATGACGTCATGAGAAAGCTATCAATACCGTGTTTGCGGTAGGAGAGAATGGCATAAAGCAACTGTTGGTGGCTAGGTATTGGCGTGCACCACATAGCAACAACAGCATAGTATGTAGACTTTCTAAACGTCACCGACGCTGTGAAATATGTACTGTAGTATAGAAAATTGTATTGATAACAGTGTTAGGCTGTAGCTCACATGCACTAGCCTAGCAACATTATTTGTCTTGGACCCCGTTCTCACTTCAGACGACGAGATTTCCTGAACGCACGCCTCTTCATTCGATGAAGCAATATATTAATAATGAGGAAACTCATATAGCGCACGTCTGCCCCTGCGGGGGTGCTCCTACATGTACATGTAGCGCTGCTGCCACCAGGAAATCACCAGAACCATTTCACTTCAACTAGGTGGCTACCTGGCCAAGGTGCACAACCCTATCAGCAGTCAGATTGTGGCATTTTTTCCTAACAGCTCCCCATATATCGCTTGGGTTGATGAGGCATTTGAGATTAAGTGTCAGTCTTGCCCACGGACACTAACACTTTGGCACAAGTGGGGCTCGAACCATAACCAATCGATCGTGGCGTCGCACAGCTTCATTCAATCTTCGGTCGCCCAATGTGAACGGTACCGATCTTCTTTTAATGAGATGTGAACGCACGCTTCATTAACTAACGATGATTAACTAATCTTCGTCGAACAAAGCAAATTCTCTAGTGAGAACAGGGTCTAGTTTCTAGTCAATTCACTGCAGCAAATCGCAAAATAGCCGCTCATCACTTTCAGAAAAAGATTTATTTTTGCTACCTGTGTATAAAAAAATCTAGAAAGCACATAGTGGAAATATTTGCTTGTATGTTGGCGCATATAAAATGGTTTAGCCTGCGCTGAAATGACTATGTAAAAATTGTGTAAAATATTTTGAAAATATATATATTTGCTTTTGAATTATGCAACTGATTTGAATTGTTTTCCCCTTGACACATGTACTGGTAAAATGATGTAATTGCGTAGGGTGCGATTAAAGGGGCTGTGTCACGGTTTGCGCATGTGCAGCAAAACGATGTACTAGAATTCTGCACGTACTAAGTACATGAATCTATGGTGTTGTGTAAAGAAATGACACTACATTCTTCTGAACGCGCACGTAAGTGTGACACAGTCCCGTTAAGGTTTAGCTTTGAAAGTAGAAAGAGCAAACTGTCGTTACAAAGCACAAATTACAGTAACCGTTTAAAGTTGAAAAGCATTGGCAAATGTGGTTTCATCCAATAGAGCCTTTGCACGGGCGACCATGACGGGGAGCAGTCACATTGTCACTGTGCATTATGTACGAGTAGGCACATTATTTACATATGAAAACATAGCCGCTGGTGCAAGGGGGCTATACAGATCAAGTGCTATTGTTATAATAAAGCAGTACAGTTAAATGTTTAGTTAACAATATTGTACATGTTACCTGCGCTTCTAAATGCCGTTTCAAAAAAATGTGCATATCAATTGTAAGATATTTTAAAAAAATATGAATTTTTGGGGGTGGCAGACGACGGGATACAGTACTGCCTGAATTTCAAATTCATTTAATTTTCCTTCTACTACATTGGAAGTAGACTTGCATACCAGCTTTTAATTTTTTTTGCACTAGATGTTGTCGTCTGGCTGTGTAAAATTTAGACTAAGACAAGTCTACTGTTGATTTGTGTTGGTAAACGACTGACTTTCGTTTTTGTATTTGACAATTTAAAAAAAATAATTCTTTTGTCTTCCATTTCTTTGATGAATTAGGTTGTATTTTAAATTTGGGTGGACTTATTGATTTCTTATATCATGTCTGTTGCAGCAGGGAATGAAGTGAAAACGTCACCCTTTGTGTGTTGCCATGGTTTTTGGGTCACCAGTGAACTGTTTTCCTGCGCTTTAGCAATGGATGTTTTGACCCAATTATCGTGGGGCAGTTATTCGATACTCTCCCATAAATCTTTTTAAAATACCAATTCTTAAAGGCGATGTTCAGATTTTTCCAGAAAATGTGTTTCGTTTGAACCTTTGAATCATATAAAATATTGGGGGATGTGCAGTATAGCGGAATACACATCCCCCAATTGCTTAATCATAACAAATGAGGAATAACAGGGCTTTCCAATGATATAAAATTCAAGGAATTTTTTTGCAACAAGAGATAAATCAGTGATCAATAAGCCCCTAACCATGGTGGATGTACATGTGTACTATGGAGTCTGTAATTTGTAAAATTCTTCAAGATTCACACACACTGGTATAGACCGTATCGAATAGCCTCCATTTCGTGGGGCTGTTCCTTAAAGAAATGCATGGTTGCACATATTGTGCCCCACGAAATAGCGGCTATTCTATACCGTCACTCTTAACCATGTTCCAGTGGGGGAAAAAATAAAATGATAATTTGTGTTCGACAGTCTTAATTCATTAAAAAAGTTCCAACTCAAAATATCTTTGTTTTTGACTTGTAAAAGTTGACCTTTTTGTGATTCAAGCCCATTCCCTTCCCCCCAAGAAATACACTGGGAAAAATGTAAACTCCGACACAAAAGCACACAAGACATTTTGTTTCACTTTTTTTGTTACTTTTTTATTTCTTACACAAGTCTGCTGCAACAAAAATATTTTTAAACTTGGTAGCGTCCCTTGGATTTTAGTGCCGACGTTACTGCCTCTGGGTCCATACTACCAACTGCACAGAATTTGAATTTCCAAGATTTTTATTCCTGGGGGGAACAAATAAACAAAATAAAATAAATGAAAAGTTACATCTGCAAGGGATAAGAGTTGGAATATTTGGATATTAGGGAGGGATGTTTTTTTAAAAGGGACGTTTTGTAAGTAAAATGGTGGGGTGTTATGGCCGAGCGGTCTAGTGCGTCGAACTCAAGTTCCTGTGCTAGTACTAGAATGTGGGTTCGATTCCGGGCCGTGACGGGTTGTGGCACTTGTGCTCTTGAGCAAGGCACTTAATCACACTTGTTCCGTCCTTCGGAAGGGATGTAAAGCCAATGGTCCAGTGTGTTAGGTTTCGGTAACGCACTTTAAAGATCCCAGAGCATTCTTTCGTGAAGAGCAAGGGGTGGTATTTATCCCCAGTGTCTCTGGCTGTTTTTAATTCAACTTAGAAGTTGATAGTTATTCAAATATCTATGTTAATTGATCCCATTCCTGTAATTGGCGGTCCCTCCGCTGTTGGATGTGGTGAATAAAAATAAAATAAAATTCTAGATTCCTACCTCTGGCACTTCCAGTTCGCCGTCGTTAATCTTCTCAATGACGTCGTGAGGATTCATGCCGTCCACCGTGCATCCGACAGACTGCGCCGTGCCCAGTATCTCCTTGACCGTGCCCGATAGATACCGCGCCATGGAACGATCCCGCATGATGCGGGCAATCTTGAGGATCTCGTCAAAATTGATGTTGCCGTTGTGTTTGACTGAAATGGATAACGAAACAGCAATTCAAAACAGATCTTTGCACATGCTCAGTAGAGGTTCTAGTCTGTCGTTTTTTTGACCGAATGTGGAATTTGATAAGGGAAGAATAAAATGCGACATACGGAGCTGGTTTTTGCTCAGGTCGGTTTTAATTGTCGATAGCATCACCACGTCATTCTTGCGTTTTGCTCTGATGAGTGCAAGTCGAAAAGTGCTTTAGCATGTCTTTGTCGTTACTTAATTCAATTTTCGATTTTGCAGTACCAAACACTTATTCAAAATGTAAAGATGAGTGGGTTGTTTCAACTTACTGTTCTTGACCTTTTTGCGGTCGCGTGGCGGTTCCTTCAGTGCCTTGATGACGAGCGACGACGCCGACGGTACGACAGAGACCGTTGCTTGACGGTTCTGTATCGTCAGCTGAACGGTTATCTTCAGTCCTTTCCATTCTTGCGTCGCCTTTGCGATGTCGTCACCAACTTTCTTTGGAGACTGCATACGGATAAATGGGAAAAAAAATCAGTTTACCATGCCTTTAGACTTGTGCGCAAAACATACAAGACTAGTTGACAAGTGTTTTCTAAGAAAAGCACAAATTTTTCACACGTAAAATTTGGACTTTTTCCATCAAGTTTGCACTTGATAAATCAAAAGTAATGATAATCATTATTGATTTTTAAAAAAAATATTTTAAAAGTTGGTCATTGATTGACTTTCCAATTTTTTACTGGCCTTGGAACTTTTTTTGTAGAAATTTTGTCAAGATAGGCCTGCAACTTACCAGCCCAAGAGGGCCCACTTTGGGGGCGAGAGATGACGTTGCTCCCACTTCACCACCGACTGCTCTCAGACAGACTGTGGAAAGTAACAGGACGTCAAAAATGCTGAAATTAGCAGTTTTGCGTAAATTTTTTTGTGGGTTTTATATCAAATCCGGGTCTAAATACCGTACACATTTGCCACTAACTCTCCCTTACATGACAAGAAAATTTGTTTTTTTTATCAAGCCCGCTTGCATACAAAAGTGAACTGCAGTTTGCAATGGGCACTACATGCTGCTTGCGGCCGAGGCAGTGTGTGAAGCGCACGCGTGAAGTTTCTGCGTGAGTTATTACTTGGTGGAAATGATCCGTTTGATTTATGGGTGGCCACTTTGCGTCGCGTGCTCGATGTTCTAAGCACGTGAAAGTCGCGTGCGCGCGTGTGCAAGGTTGTCGTCCGCGTAGTGTGCCTCCCGTCATCCAGAATCCCCAACTGTGCAATAAAATGTGCAATAAAATATGCAATCTATTTCGTTATTTTTCTCGTAAACGAAGCATTTGCGACAGAAATGTATGTAAATAGGCCTATTCCTATTATAAAATCTTTCAAGATGTCTATTCCAATAATAAACTCTTTCACGGTTATCGACGCAATCTTGTTCTCGGGGCACTTCGAACAGGGTGTCGTTGAAACCCGGAGGTCGGAGGTAACCCGGAGGTAGAATGTTTTGTGACCTACCTCCGGCTTGTTATTTAAATACCGCGTAGCTCCGGAGCCACCGTCAACGCACCAACTACACGTTAGCAAAAAAAAATCTACCTCGTACCTTTAGGTACCTCCGACCTCCGGGTTTTATAAATTTCCCTTCGAACACGCATTGCCGTGTGCGTGCGCGGATTGTAGCTAATGCACAGTGACCTAACAATGCATTCATATACGATCCGCGCACAGCAACGCGTGTTCGAAGTGCCCCCGTGAACAAGATGGCGTCAATAACCGTGATTGGCGCGAAAGGGTTTATTATTTTCCTTAAATTCCAGTTATGACATTAACTAAAACCAACAATACCGTATTCTAAATGCTCGGACCAGGAGTTGCAACTGCAGGGTATTCTGCCATTAGGCACGTCTTGAAGCAAAGAGCCAGAAAATGAAGGAAGGAAAAACATGCATGTCCCAGGCCGTAATGTATAAAAAGGGTCCGTCTAGTTATCAATTTTTTGTAAAAAAAAGGAAATTACCGATTTTAATCTCGTTTGGATCAAACTTGGGCGGCATTGTGCTTGATGTCTGGAGTCCAAAAAGGAAAGAATTCGACGGTGAAAGTGTCGGATGAGTCTGATTATAGACCGACCGAAAAGTTGCACTCCACCGCTGAATTGCTGGTTTCAGAAAAGGAACAATAGCACGCCCTCTCTCTCGATCCACATTAGACTGGCTTTCAGTCCACATGGAAATTGGGAACCAGTTTACATGAAGTGTAAAAAATACCATACATGTAGAAAAGAAACACAAAAGCAACTAGAAATGTGTTCGTTGAAAACGAACACATGGCTGTTCCCCTCCTTTTTATAAACATATATGGTGTTCGGGATGACCTTTGTTAGTGATCGTATATGAATAAATCACGATCGTAGGTCAAACGGTTGAGTTTTTATCTATTTTTAAATATTGAATATTATTACATGCCCCTTTAATCTGACATGTAGGGAAAGTCAAAGGTGTTGCTATATGTTTGGATACCCCACCCTAGTCGAAGTGTAACACAGTTGACCCCATCGTGGTATATTGTACCCCTTTCAAATGGCAAGGCCAAATCTGTTTGACCAATAGGAAACGAGGTCAAAGGTCAAGCCATGTGCGCATCTTAAAGACATTTGTTAATGATCGTATATGCAGAAGGAATCAAATTCGTAGGTCAAACGGTAGATTTTATATTGATTTTTGAATATTTAATTACGTAATCATCTTGTCGGTAGAGGGCGCTATTTCGTACGATGACGTCATCACTTATATTTTTGGAAAGCTTAAGGGCCTCTGGTAATAACACCATTGACCCCATCTCAATACCTCCTTTCACTTTCAAACTAAGGGCCACTTCCGGTTTCGACCGGAAGTGAGCAAGGTCAAAGGTCACCAACATATTTTTTAGATACCCCACCCTAGTCGAAGTGTAACACAAGTGACTTTGTCCAAATATCTTGCACCACTTTCAAATGGAAAGGCAAAATCTGTTTGACCAATAGGAAACGAGGTCAAAGGTCAAGGCGTGTGCGCATCTTAAAGACTTTTGTTAGTCATCGTATATGCCGAAGGAATCAAGATCGTAGGTCAAACGGATGATTTGTTATTGATTTTTGAATATTTAATTTATTAAACTTCATGCCCCTTTAATCTGACACGTGATGACGTCATCATGACGTCATTAGTACTGTGCACAACTTCACATAGTGACCAATGTCCATGTGAAGTTTGAAGTCAATCATCAATGTGCAAGTGTCCGAAATAGCGTCTGAAAAAAGTGGAAGAAGGAAAAGAATAAAAAACTAGACCTGTGTTCGTTCTTGACAACGAACACATGGCTGTTCCCCTCCTTTTTATAAACATATGTGGTGTTCGGGATGACCTTTGTTAGTGATTGTATATGAAGAAATCACGATCGTATGTCAAACGGTTGAGTTTTTATCGATTTTTAAATATTGAATATTATTACATGCCCCTTTAATCTGACATGTAGGGAAGGTCAAAGGTGTTGCTATATGTTTGGATACCCCACCCTAGTCGAAGTGTAACACAGTTGACCCCATCGTGATATATTGTACCCCTTTCAAATGGCAAGGCAAAATCTGTTTGACCAATAGGAAACGAGGTCAAAGGTAAAGCCATGTGCGCATCTTAAAGACATTTGTTAGTGATCGTATATGCAGAAGGAATCAAATTTGTAGGTCAAACGGTAGATTTTTTATTGATTTTTGAATATTTAATTACGTAATCATCTTGTCGCTAGAGGGCGCTATTTCGTACGATGACGTCATCACTTATATTTTTGGAAAGCTTAAGGGCCTCTGGTAATAACACCATTGACCCTATCTCAATACCTCCTTTCACTTTCAAACTAAGGGCCACTTCCTGTTTCGACCGGAAGTGAGCAAGGTCAAAGGTCACGGCCATATTTTTTGGATACACCACCCTAGGTCCAAGTGTAATACAGTTGACCACATCCAGATATCTTGTACCACTTTCAAATGGCAAGGCAAAATCTGTTAGACCAATAGGAAACGAGGTCAAAGGTCAAGCCCTGTGCGCATCTTAAAGACATTTGTTAGTGATCGTATATGCCACAGGAATCAAGATCGTAGGTCAAACAGTTGATTTTTTATTGATTTTTGAATATTTAATTACGTAATCATCTTGTCGCTAGAGGGCGCTATTTCGTACGATGACGTCATCACTTATATTTTTGGAAAGCTTAAGGGCCTCTGGTAATAACACCATTGACCCTATCTCAATACCTCCTTTCACTTTCAAACTAAGGGCCACTTCCGGTTTCGACCGGAAGTGAGCAAGGTCAAGGCCATATTTTTTGGATACACCACCCTAGGTCCAAGTGTAATACAGTTGACCACATCCAGATATCTTGTACCACTTTCAAATGGCAAGGCAAAATCTGTTAGACCAATAGGAAACGAGGTCAAAGGTCAAGCCCTGTGCGCATCTTAAAGACATTTGTTAGTGATCGTATATGCCACAGGAATCAAGATCGTAGGTCAAACAGTTGATTTTTTATTGATTTTTGAATATTTAATTACGTAATCATCTTGTCGCTAGAGGGCGCTATTTCGTACGATGACGTCATCACTTATATTTTTGGAAAGCTTAAGGGCCTCTGGTAATAACACCATTGACCCTATCTCAATACCTCCTTTCACTTTCAAACTAAGGGCCACTTCCGGTTTCGACCGGAAGTGAGCAAGGTCAAAGGTCACGGCCATATTTTTTGGATACACCACCCTAGGTCCAAGTGTAATACAGTTGACCACATCCAGATATCTTGTACCACTTTCAAATGGCAAGGCAAAATCTGTTAGACCAATAGGAAACGAGGTCAAAGGTCAAGCCCTGTGCGCATCTTAAAGACATTTGTTAGTGATCGTATATGCCACAGGAATCAAGATCGTAGGTCAAACAGTTGATTTGTTATTGATTTTTGAATATTTAATTACGTAATCATCTTGTCGGTAGAGGGCGCTATTTCGTACGATGACGTCATCACTTATATTTTTGGAAAGCTTAAGGGCCTCTGGTAATAACACCATTGACCCCATCTCAATACCTCCTTTCACTTTCAAACTAAGGGCCACTTCCGGTTTCGACCGGAAGTGAGCAAGGTCAAAGGTCACCAACATATTTTTTAGATACCCCACCCTAGTCGAAGTGTAACACAAGTGACTTTGTCCAAATATCTTGCACCACTTTCAAATGGCAAGGCAAAATCTGTTAGACCAATAGGAAACGAGGTCAAAGGTCAAGGGGTGTGCGCATCTCAAAGACCTTTGTTAGTCATCGTATATGCCGAAGGAATCAAGATCGTAGGTCAAACGGTTGATTTTTTATTGATTTTTAAATATTTAATTTATTAAACTTCATGCCCCTTTAATCTGACACGTGATGACGTCATCATGACGTCATTAGTACTGTGCACAACTTTACATAGTGACCAATGTCCATGTGAAGTTTGAAGTCAATCATGAATGTGCAAGTGCCCGAAATAGCGTCTGAAAAAAGTGGAAGAAGGAAAAGAACAAAAACTAGACCTGTGTTCGTTCTTGACAACGAACACATGGCTGTTCCCCTCCTTTTTATAAACATATATGGTGTTCGGGATGACCTTTGTCAGTGATCGTATATGAAGAAATCACGATCGTATAGGTCAAACGGTTGAGTTTTTATCGATTTTTAAATATTGAATATTATTACATGCCCCTTTAATCTGACACGTAGGGAAGGTCAAAGGTGTTGCTATATGTTTGGATACCCCACCCTAGTCGAAGTATAACACAGTTGACCCCATCGTGATGTATTGTACCCCTTTCAAATGGCAAGGCAAAATCTGTTTTACCAATAGGAAACGAGGTCAAAGGTCAAGCCATGTGCGCATCTTAAAGACATTTGTTAGTGATCGTATATGCAGAAGGAATCAAATTCGTATGTCAAACGGTAGATTTTTTATTGATTTTTTAATATTTAATTACGTAATCATCGTCGCTAGAGGGCGCTATTTCGTACGATGACGTCATAACTTATATTTTTTGAAAGCTTAAGGGCCTCTGATAATAACACAATTGACCCCATCTCAATAGCTCCTTTCACTTTCAAACTAAGGGCCACTTCCTGTTTCGACCGGAAGTGAGCAAGGTCAAAGGTCACGACCATATTTTTTGGATACACCACCTTAGGTCCAAGTGTAATACAGTTGACCACATCCAGATATCTTGTACCACTTTTAAATGGCAAGGCAAAATCTGTTTGACCAATAGGAAACGAGGTCCAATGTCAAGGGGTGTGCGCATCTCAAAGACCCTTCTTAGTCATCGTATATGGCGAAGGAATCAAGATCGTAGGTCAAACGGTTGATTTTGTATTGATTTTTTAAGGTCTAATTTATTAAACTTCATACCCCTTTAATCTGACACGTGATGACGTCACCATAACGTAATCAGTTAAATACCTTTGTTAGTTATTGTATATGGCGCAGGAATCAAGATAGTAGCTAAAATGGTTGATTTCTTACGGATTTTTTATATCCCATTTATTTTATTTGATGCCCCTTTAATCTGACACGTGATGTCGTCATTATGACGTCATTAGTGAAAGACCTTTGTTAGTGATCATATTTGGCGCAGGAATCAAGATCGTAGCTCAAACGGTTGATTTTTTATTGATTTTTTATATTTCATTTATCTGTTTTCATGCCCCTTTAATCTGACATGTGATGACGTCGTCCTGACGTCATCATTTAAAGACATTTATTAGTGATCGTATATGGTGCAGGAATGAAGATCATAGCTCAAACGGTTGATTTGTTATTGATTTTTGAACATTTAATTTTATCAAATACCCCTTTAATCTAACACATTGAGCAAGGTCAAAGGTCGCCACCATATTTTTTGGATACCCCACCCTAGTCGAAGTGAAACACAATTGACCCCGTCCAAATATCTTGTACCACTTTCAAATGACAAGGCAAAATCTGTTTGACCAATAGGAAACAAGGTCAAAGGTCAAGGCGTGTGCGCATCTTAAAGACATTTGTTAGTCATCCTATATGGCGAAGGAATCAAGTTCGTATGTCAAACGGTTGAATTTTTATTGATTTTTGAATATTTAATTTATTAAACTTCATACCCCTTTAATCTGACACGTGATGACGTCATCATGACGTCATTAGTACTGTGCACAACTTCACATAGTGACCAATGTCCATGTGAAGTTTGAAGTCAATCATCAATGTGCAAGTGTCCGAAATAGCGTCTGAAAAAAGTGGAAGAAGTAAAAGAATAAAAAAAAAAAAAAAAAAAAAAAAAGGAATAAAAATCGTAACGAAAACAAAGGCTGTTCCGACCCGAATCGGAACAGCCAATAAAAAAAAGAAAAAAAAAAAAAATCGTAACGAAAACAAAGGCTGTTCCGACCCGAATCGGAACAGCCAAAAAAAAAAAAATCGTAACGAAAACAAAGGCTGTTCCGACCCGAATCGGAACAGCCAATAAAAACACAAAAGAAACCGAAAATCATATGAATCTTTGTTTGGTTTATTGTGATAATTTTTCATACTTGGCTACAAAAACAATTTTGACACGACTTTCAGGCTTACCCATTTTGGTTCCACTGGCTCATACAAAACTTGTTAGAAGAAAAAAAATATATATATTAAGAACAATCCTGTAACATTGTTGTAACAACATATCCATTAAACAAATTACTGGGTAAACAATTGTTGTCAATTTCAGGTCAATTTGATAACAAAAATCCACCCAAGTTACATCAATCGTGAGATAACGTGGCCGAGTAGTTGGGTCACTGACCCGCATGCGCAATTCTCGGGTGAAAACTTGGGTTGCAGGTTCGACACCCAGCTGGGTTACCTGTGCCCTTGAGCAAGGCACTTAAACACACTTGCTCCATCCTTCGGAAGGGATGTGAAGCCGTACGTTGATCCAGTGTGTTTGGGAATGCAATTTAAAGACCCCAGAGCATTCTTTCGTGAAGAGCATTACGGGATTCCCCGGTATATTTCTAATTCATCCTCATGAGTTTCGTCATGCTTGCAAGCGAAGTGCAATGGACATTTTTGAGGAATCCTTAATTTGTTTCAGTACCAGAAAGAAGTAATAATAATAATAATATCTTCAGCAATGCGACAACAAAATAAAAAATTAAATTAGCATAATAAAAACTTGCCAATATATACACTGTTCTAAAGAACATTTTACATATACATGTATCTAGTGATTTAGCACATTTGCTAAACATAAATATGAAGTTAAGCAACTTTGTATGATTTAAGTGACAAATTAAAACTTTACAAAACTAAATACAGTATTTACAAGAGCCGAAACATGAATTCCATTTTCACAGATAGGGGCCATCCATAAAGTATGTCACTTTGTACGCACGGAGGGGAAGGGGAGGAGGGAGGACGGGGGAGGGGAGGAGGGAGGACGGGGGAGGCATCTGACTTAAAGGCACAGGCTCGTCAATGCGCTCGTTAGGCCAAATTCGTGGCATGAAATACGCAGCTGCATAGCAAAGGCATGGAGCTGCGTATTTTGTGGCATTTGGCCTCAAGATTTTGTCGTTATAATTGTTCTCCTTTAGTTCATACAAAGAAAAAAAAAATTTCAAGCACTAGGTGGACGGAAAACATGCAATCTTATTTATTTTGGCACAAAAACATTTTTCCCCTCTAAAACAGCCAATTTACGTAAGTTTTTTAAACGGGTTACAATTTTTGTTCATTCACTGTATGCTTCTTGAGCTTGGACATCAGTTTTATCACCTTAGACAGTTTACGCATCCCTATTGGCTGAGAGCACGTCACGTGGCCAGTCTTAAACGGACGATAAATACCGGCCAGTCTTAAACACTTTTTAGCCTGCCACGCGCCCGTGCTCTATTCAGCGCTAATGGAACACGCACAGGCACCATACAGAAACTCCACGCTCCTGAAAGCAAAATGTGCACTACAAATACCCAGTCGTGTGCGTGCGCGTACAACACGCTTGCAATACGCATAACGCAAGCGCGAACAAACGGCAGTTTGAATGAACGTGCGTCATTCATGTAACAGTACAATGCAAACCTGGCAACAAGATTATCGAAGAATTTTGGTGAGTTTTACCGATTTAAACAAAACAGGTATTTATGAATGGGAATAAAAGTGGGCTTGGCCAGTCTTAAACACACGTTTAAAACCGGCTAGGGGCCTAGATGAGTGATAATGGCCCGAGCCGCAGGCAAGGGGCCATTTTCAGCATCCAGGCCCCTGGCAGGTTTTAAACGGATTAATTTAAGTCCCTATGCCTTGAAACATGGCCTATCATGTGACTAGTGACTAGACTTGTGAAGTGACTTAGGACGTGACTTGTGACACAACATATGACACGACCAGTGACATACAAGAATAATTCTTGATAACAATACTAAATATGTGACTGTTAAATGTTTTAAAATAATTTAATTCTGCCCAAGACTGAAATACAAGTTTTGATGGCAGGCAACTGGAAAAGATAATTAAGCATTTCAATGGCAGTGCTCGACAAATCTCCCGTGGGCAACTGCATGCTTGCAAAATGGATGCCCATGATGTCAACTTGGCAGCTCAGATTAAAATTAGTGCAGTAGCGTTGCCAGATTTTCAGGTTGTCCACTGACCACTATTTTGGGGATTTCTGATGGCCCGGCATTTTTTTGGGTTGTCCTGGGCACCCAGGCAACCTCCTTTCCCAATTTTTATCTATATCTCGCACAAATGCTTTGACCAACATTATTGCAATCTTTCAGATTAAGTTGCATATTCTGAATAACATTCCAATGCACATAGTTTATTATAATTTTATAAGAGGCCATCCAAAGATGTCAATATTTTTACGTGGGAAGGGGGAGGGGGAGGGGGGAGGGGGAGTCGAGGGCTGCATAGGACTTTACATGCACTGTAAAATGTTGACACTTCATGGTACTGACCGAAAAATATTGATAAGTAGTATTTCAGGGGAGAGTCTTGAAAAATAGTACATTCTGTAGAACTGTGAAAATGTTGACAACTTTGGACGGCTCCTAAATTTTTAGCTTGAGTGACACAGCGTCTTACACACCGATATATTTCTATTAACCCTAAGTAAGGGTTAACTACAATTATGCTAAGCACATATTGGTTTACCAGTGTGTATAATATACATGTGTATATACAAAACTGGTATCCACCACTAACTTGCTTAGGAGATTTCTACTCGGCAAAGTTTGGCACTAAGTGAACCTCTGACTTTTAGCCCTTAGCCTGCTGTCGGCGACTGCAGTCGGCGAACGAATTTTTCCCTGCACGCTGTCGGCGACTGGAGTCGCCCGCATGCACAGTGCAATGTTACACGTCACAGAATATATTCAGCGGCACGGAAATAGTGTACAAAAAATATTACAGCAGGCTAAGGGTTAATTTATTGAAATAATTACACAGGGCACAGAGAAATTCTTAGAGAATTCCTGTGCAACGAACAGGCCGGTAATACACGTACATTATGCTATGCATGCAGCGCGATCAACATCAAATACCTGCGACTACCAACAAAGAAAGACTTGTATACATGTACAGATATTCTACATGTTACTACAGAATTCCCACAATGCCATGGGTGCACCACCTAGCAACAAATTATTAGTGGTGCATGCCAGTTACAGACTCGTGATTAGAAGCGAAAAATTCCCCAGCACCCCCTCATTAGTAACTGCTAGTGTTAGGTAGGGACCCGTCGGCCTCCTACTAACGGGTGAATAAATTCCCCACAATGCATTTGGAAATTCCCCTGGCAACCAGTTAAGTTTTTTTGTAGAATTGTGAGAGATGACGTCAACAATTTAAACAAAACCACGACGCGCACAGGTTTATGGGATTGCTTGGAGTACTCTAATGAAATGGCCTATGAGGTATAACGATGGTCCGTGATTTCAACGTCATAAGCGCTTCGCTACAGTAAAATGTTGTCACCAAAAATACTCCAGAGACTTTTCTAAGGTGGCTCTAGTGCCGGGGGCTAACTGCATCCCACTCTGTTTATAAAGAGCGCGATAAAAACTACAGTAAGTTTGTCGTACCCAACGCAAACATAATGAGCGGCGGTTCGCCGAGTACTCCATTTAAGCCCATCATGCTTTGCGCGGTGAGGGACTGTTACGTCATTTCGGTTGCGGGTTATTTCTTGGGGAAAAGATCGCCTAGTAACTGAAACTTTTGGCAGGTATCCCATAATGCTGACATAAACACCAGGCTTGGGCGACTCCCCTCTGAAGTCGATTAGAATCAATTTCAAGTTGGAAATATGAACCACGATTTCATCTTTTTGAGGAATCGATTCCCATTATCTTGGCGAATTCCAGGAAGTACCTGCTGATTCTAAAAGTTAATGGAAGCCAGGGTCGTAGTCGAGTCCATCACAAGTCCATCACAAGTCCAGAGCCGATAAAATCACAAGTCTGTGACAAGTCCGGCACAAGTCCGTCACAAGTCCAGTAACAAGAAGCAAAGGATGAACACGCACAAAAGAATGCCTTTGTTGGAGTTCATTTGAATAGCTTGTGGCTTGAATTAAGACCCAGGGACTTGTGGTGGACTTGTAATCGAAGGCTTGTGACGGACTTGTGATCAACTCGACTACAGCCCTAATGGATGCAGCAATTAAAAAAAATCTAGGAATTTGGCTGTGTTTTTTCGCGGGTTTGTAATTTTAATGCCAACATTCGCTATGAAAATGGAATCAAATTCGAATGGAATTGTGATTTTTCAGTGGAACAAAATCGGTTCCAAATATGCTGGAATCGCCCAAGCCTAGTAATTATTGCAAACATCACGCACAGATCTCCGATGAAGCTTCACCGCTCGCGATCGTCTCCTCCGATTGGTCAGTTGTTTGCTCATTTTCACGACGATTCGTCTCCTGTTTTTCCCTCCCTGCATCGTCGCTTTCCTCTTTTTCCAAACGTCTTAATTCCTCTTCATCTTGTTCCATAAGCTGCTTGGCTAGTTTCATCTTAGACGCTTCGTTGTAGTGTTGCTTCCGATGAAGCTCGAACTTTCGTTTTAAGTCTGAGGTGTTCGAGCAAGAGAAAAAAGGAAAGAATTATGTTTACTTCGCCACTTATTCTTCTTATAATCAATTAATAACCACCGAATCGTGTTAATATTTTAAAGGGAAGTGATTTTAGGAATTCATACCAAAAATTTTTTTTTAACTTAGTGATGAAATTTAGTGATGAAAATGTGGCTGAATCGTGACTGGAACCCAGAGTTGACAGACTTTGACCAAGAAAAAAACCAGGGCCACAGAGGTGGAAGGCGAGGAAAGTACCGCTGCGCCAACACCTAAACTTTGGAAAGTGTGAAAGGTTTTTAAATTTACATATAGTCCCAAAGCCCTGAACAAAAAAGTAAAGATGGTATTTTGTCCGTATACATTGAACAAAGATTTAAAGAAAATTACCCCCTAGAATCAATACATCATCCAAAAAATGTGATTTTTCTACAGAAAAGCAACATTTACGACAGAAGTGCAAGTGGGAAGTATATCTTAGAATTGAATGATCTGTTGATTCCAGAAAATAATTTGCTTCAAATCTTGTTCAATCTATAGGCTTTAAGATTTTGGTAAAGATTTTGGTGAAATTTAGACTGAATTTTTGTGACATTTGACTGAGTTTGGGTGAATTTGGACTGACCTCTGGCCTCTGGTGACATCAGCGCTTCATCTTCCTCATCCTCACTGTCTTCCTCCTCCCCAGGGTTTTTGTCCCACCAATTGGTATCTTGTATTTCAACCTTGTCCCTTTGCAGTCTGTGTTGACAAAAGAAACAAATGGAGGGAAAAATCAGTAAAAACCAAGGAGTGTTTGTGGTTTTGTTAACTTTTAAAACAGCAACCATGATACTCTCCCAAAAGAGAAATATAATAATTTTTAATATAATTGTTGATCAAAACAGAAGTTTGTCGAAAACAGTGAACTTGTGGATAACAAGGCACTGATCGACCAATCACTTTGGAATCGCTTTCAAGACTGTTCCGCGTCAGTGATTTCCACCAGGTCCAAGAGGACCTGTTTGAACAGCAATGAAATGTGACATTTCCTGTTTCTGGGAGAATTCTGCAGATAAGGGCTCTCAGAAAACCAAGTTTGTTGGGTTGTCAACCTGATTGAACCTGCGTGGGATGCGCTGACCTCTAGAGCCACTCATCTCCCATGCAGCCTTAGGAGGCACTTAAAGTAGAGTGGCGCACCCAGCCTCAGAGGGTCTTATGAAGGCTAGTGCAGTCAGCCCTGCCACAAGAGGTGTTCATATACTGACCGATTAAAATGTTAATTATCTCTGTCTCCTTAATCTTTCAGTTAGAGTGTAACTTCTTTGCCTGCAATAACTGCAAGCCCTTATAATCAAACCCCCTACCCCCCTTCGCCCCCTCCCCGCTCCCAAACCCAGCGCTAGGACCTCACCTATCTGCAAGAGATCCAGAATCCAAAACCTTATCGTCCTCATTCTCACTTTGGGGATCGATATCGATATCGTCATCCTCTGGGTTCGTGTAACGGTTGTACGGTGTGTCGGGTTCGTCAACTTTCATGTGACCATAGTCTTTATCCGGCGGGTGGAATGTGGCTAAAATGTTCATTTCGTCCCATTTAATGCCCTCGCTGAAAAAAAAGAATCAATTCAAAATGCAAAATAGGTTAGTAATCTTTCATTTCAACCAGATATTTAACGAAAAAAACGTAAGTGAAACTTTAAGGACAGTTTACTTCTTTAGCCTATTGATTGCTTTCGATGACGTAGAACATCCGGGAATGTGTGGTGGGCAACAGACGCGCGCGCCAATAGACGCACATGAACACGCGTAAAAATACTCACCAGCGTATTTTCATTCGAAGATGCCGCACGCGAGCGTTGTGATACGTTCAAATTATTGAGCATGCACTCGGCTTGTAAAAACGAAAGTACTTTTAGTTGATCGCGATTTTTAGGCGGAAGAAATGCGTTTTTATCTTTCTCGATACAACAGCCATGGCGCAACAACATAAAGCAAGGTCAAGCAACAGAGGTAAGTGCAACCAATGCGCTTTTCTTGCTCTTTTTGCCGGTTATTACTCGAGCCACGTGGGTCATGAAAAATGCCCACCAAAATGGTGGATGGAAGGGGTGACGTCACCGGAAAGCAATCAATTTAAAGTTTAGGTCATGCCATTATTCATTAAATGCACAGGCTCGTCAGAAGTGCGCGCGCGCCAAATTCGTGCCACAAAATACGAAGCTCCATGCCTTTGCTATGGAGCTGCGTATTTCGTGGCACGAATTTAATTGATAGGTGCATAATACTAATAGACCTGTTCGGGATTTTCCGCACACAATGGAATTAGCATAATTGGTAAATTGGTACAGCGGACTTTTGACATGTGTAATACTAGATTGGTTCCCACTAGAGATGGCATTCCACAGTAAGCGATAGGATCAAGAACCGTTCTATACATGTCAAAGGTCCACTGTGACTGTACCATTTTATGCTAACACCATTGTGTGCGGAAAACCCCGAACAGGTCTACTGCGGTTGTTTCGCGATGCCACAGGCCCGGCATTCTCAGTAACGTCTTTTGTGATCAGGTACCAAATTATTTCCAACTTAGACTTGTAAGCAATCTAAACACGACATTTGCTCAGGGATTTTAGGACGACGTGCCCCTTTAACATGTTTTTAAAAAATGGAAAACATCTCAAACTTCAAAGTTCAACTGTCGACTGTTTAAGACTTGTTAACATGTTCAATCATATATAAATGACAACAGCATAAAATGATTTTGATAAACGACTTACTCAGGTTTGTTAGCTGGATCTTCATAGTGTCCAGAAGACTTTAAAATGCCTCTCTTACTCTTTTCTGTTAGTTTTTCTGCCATGTTCTTCACCACCGGGCATGCCGCCTCTTGCAAAACAACAACATAAACATCTTAAAGCGCGCCCTCTAGCGACCACAAAAGTGTAGACGACAGTAGACTGGTTTTCGGGCATCAAATTTTACATGCGATGTGGAACATGTGGACCGGAAACTAGTCTAACACGACAGGTGACAAAACGTAGATTGGTTTCCGATCCTATGTCTTTTCCGTTTTCGCCATTTAGCGACAGTAAAGACATGAAAAATCAAGATTTGTAATTTTAATTATTTGAAACGTTTTTTGCTTGAATATTCTGTGGCTTGTCTTCTAAAAAAAATAACATTTTATTGGTTTGCGACATTGAGGAAGGAATAAAAGTCGTTGAGGTCAATATTTGCATGGAGGTCATTTCCAGGAATAGAAAACATTGCACAGTGTTGCATGCGCCGATGTCACAGTACTGACGCAATAATTATTGTTTTTGGAGACGATTAGTTGATTATATTTGCATTTTTAGATTCTTTTGTGGTAATAATGACCAACATTCGCCTTCTTCTGTTTTCCCTGTTATTTGTTGGCGCAATGGTGGTTTAATGTTTCTTGTCAAACTCCCTCTCCATCACGACGTCACGCACGCGCGCACGCACTCGGCTCAGCTCCATCCGAGTGACTGCGGCAAAGTGGCATACAATGGGAGGCGGAGGGCCAGGGGCGGTGCAATTAATTTCATATGCGGCCACAAAGGACTTACGCCTACGGAAAGATTACCATGCACGAACACCCTTCGAGACCCCATGCGCCATGATGCGCTAAACCTATTGGATGACCCTCAAAAATTCATCATTTTTATCATCATAGAACGGTATTTTTTTCGTTCAGATTAAACACGGAATTTGGTAAATTTATATATTTGAATTGATAGCTTACCGATATTAAATTCTAAGGTATACTTCCCACTGGTGCAAATGTTGCTTTTCTGTAGAAAAATCACATTTTTTCATTCAAAAATTGCATTAAGTTAGTGCATAATATAACCCTTCACACGAGCACACAGCGCCCTCTGTTCTCGCGCTTATGCACGGACTGCTCGCGCCTCAATTTTGTGCATGATCACTACTCCGTGACATCACCACCCCATATATAGACCTTATGCACGGCGGCCATGATAGAGGGCAATCACATTGTCACAGTGCGTCATGCACGAGTAGGCACTTTGTGGGTCTATTGTCACATCATTTGAATATGAAAACCTGCCCTCTGTCATGGCCGCCATGCATAAGGTCTATTGACAAACATTCATGTGACGTTACTGTACTGTATCTCTTGCTCTTAGTTGTTTGTTTCACTTATTATTGATAGTCATGATTTTTCTCTCTATTAATTTAAGAGTCTCTTTTTTTTTCTCCACAGGACTGATCCACAAAATAAAAAGACAATGTTGTCCCGATCGACCTCACAGACTGACGATCGGTACCGCATGCAGAGCGGTCACTGCCCCGACGCAAAATGCCAGACCAAACTTTACTTCCCGTCTTACGACTCCAGCATCGAATGCACAGGATGCGGCCAGCGGCACGAACGTGGGTCGCTGGTCAACGTTCAAGAAGTGACTGACCCCGAGGTGGCGCTTCACAACATGGTTCGCAATCTGCTCGTTGGAAAGCTCACGCCAAAACAGACTGCCGACTCAGTCAAAGTCTTGGGGCTGTCCAACTATCACTGTAAGCTCTTGAGTCCGTTGTTGACCCATTATGGTATGGATAAGCAAGGGAAAGCGCAACCATTGACTTCGCTTAGCCAGGGCAGTGACGTTTTCGACTGCAGTATTTTAGGAAGTCGGGCTTTCCAGTTAGAGCCGGAGCATATCGGCATTATGGGCTACGGGAGGGACCAAACGGGAAGCGCCAAATACCTTAAAGGGACGTTGGAGTTTATCAATCAGCTCAACGGTAACCAAGAGGTCCTAATACCGATTCATGCGGATGGAGACGGACATTGCCTGGTGCACGGCATCTCACGCGCTCTAGTCGGTCGAGAACTCTTCTGGCATGCCCTACGAACTAACCTTAAGGCTCATTTCCTTGCAAGGATCGCGCAGTACAAGAACCACTTCAAGGATTTTCTGACGGAAAGCACCGAGTGGACGCAAATCATTGCGGAGAGTGACCCCGATTATCTTCCTATTGAAACCGAGCCCTTCGGACTTCAGAACATCCATATCTTTGGGCTGGCTAATGTTCTTCATCGACCGATAATTCTCCTAGACTCGCAGAAAGGAATTCAAAGTTCGGGAGATTATTCAGGTTCAAACTATTCACATAAATTAATTTTAAAAATCCAGATTTCAGGGTTGTAGTCGAGTCCATCACAAGTCCTCGCAAGTCTTCAGTTCAAAAGTCCACCACAAGTCCCTGGGTCTTAATTCAAGTCACAAGCTATTCAAATGAACTCCAACAAAGGCATTATTTTGTGCGTGTTCAACCTTTGCTTCTTTTTACTGGACTTGTGACAGACTTGTGCGGGACTTGTCACAGACTTGTGATTTTATCGGTTCTGGACTTGTGATGGACTCGACTACAACCCTGCCATGTTTTGAAATCCATATTTGATTCAGATTTCTACCAGTAAATTTGGCATAATTTGTAATTTGTATTTTTTGCCCCTCAGGCGTCTTTTTGCCAGCATTTGTCCCCCCTGAGGACTGTCGTGGAAAGGACGGGAGCCTGAACAAGCCATTGTGTATTGCATGGAGCAGCCCTGGACGCAACCATTTTATTGCCCTCGTAGGGGTGAAAGGTATAAACCTCGTCGATGGCATAGCAAGTAGAGTTGTCATTCCTCAAATCAGTTGACGTTCCTCAAATCAGTACTTCTTCAATTTTGATTTTTGATTGAATTTTCTTTATTGTGATTATTGCAGGGCGCCCTCTACCTCGTCTGCCTCGCTTGATGTTAACGAAGGCGTGGGGAACCCCCCACGAACTCATCAACACCTACATCGAGTTTGACTCGGATGACATGTGCACAGTCGGCGGCGATCGCTCCCTTGCAGTAAGCACACTGAAAAAACGAATTTAATCCCAGAAATTTAAAATATTTACTTTTTCGCCAAAGGAGTGTGACCAGATAACATTTTTAAGCCCCCCATTTTTCCCATGGGTGTTGAGATTTTGACACAGTATCATTTGTCATATTTTTCTCATTGTCATTCTGAAATTTGGCATTCTCAATCAGTATATTTTCAAGGATATCGTCAAAAAACCACCGATGTTTTGTAAACTAGTTTATCTGGTTCCACAAAGCAGTGCAGTAATTACACCAACATTTCGGCTTCCACGTCCAAATTGGAGATTGCAAATTTCCTTTTTTCTTCCCATGGATAGTATTTTGAGGAGGTATTTTATATGATTGTTTTTTTTCTGAACATGCTCTTTTAACATTGTTTTCCTTTCAACATTAAACTGAAATTTCTTCGTTTAGGACCGTTATGTACAAAGGCTCGCAGCTGCCATGGAAGAAGTGTTTGTTGAGAAATACCACATTCATCCTACCGTGGTTGCAGACGTGCATCATTACATCTATAAACGCACTGGTTAGTTATTTGTTAAAATCAGAAGAAAAAAAATCAGGAGAAATTGCACAAGTACAGCAAATTGTCATTTTAGTGCTTTTTAAAGGACCAGGATAATGAATACAGATAATGCAACCCTACATATAATTGTATTATACTCTTTTTTTTTTAAAGGCGTCGTTGGCGTACATCAAAACATAATTATCGAGAACACGTGTCACGCCGTGCAGAACTTGCAGCTTTTTCGCTGCTTGCTGTGCAGCGCCCTCACACAGATTGAGAAGGCCAATGTGCCGTCTGATCGGCTGCGGCAGGGCGGGGAGTTGTACGAATTAGCGAGGAAGCTACACGGCCAATTGGTTGAGGGGCAGATGTACGCTTTTCCACTTCACGGTAAGTCAATTTGTCGTTTTTGGCAAGTGCACACTGTAAAATTACTGTGTATGAGGCGTACCTGTATATAAGGTGCACCCCAACTTTTAATTTTTTGCCGTGGGGGAAAAAGTGCCCTTACATGTATACACAGATTTTTACGGTAATAATGACCCTAAAGCCTAGCGTACATCGACATTGCATCTGGAAGCAACTCAACTGATCAGTTGCTATCGATGTGTGCGTAGCGCGCACATCGACAGAAACTGATTAGTTCCGCAACTAGCGGCAACTGGGAGCATCCAGCTATATCTACATTTCCAGAGCGCGCACATCGACACGGCAACTCGGTAAAGCGCAGAGTGCATTGCCCTTGCAACTGGAAGCAACTGTGCTTGCAGTTGCTGTCGATGTGCGCGCACGTGATCAGATGCACGCGAGCAACTGGCAGCAACTAGTTGCAAGTACGCGTACATCGACGCAACTGACCGCAACTGGGTACAACTAGTTGCCAGAAAGTAGAACATGAGCAACTCGCGGCAACTGGGATTTTTTCAGTTGCCGGTAGTTGCAAGTGCGCGTACATCGACATTTTTGAGCAACTGATCAGTTGCTTCCAGTTGCTCCCAGTTGCCTGAAACACCAGTTGCCGCTAGTTGCTTCCAGTTGCAAGGTCGATGTATGCTAGGCTTAAGAGGGAAAATGACGAGGACATGGCAAAATGGCTAGGACATGGCGGAAACGGCACATTAAAATGTGATGCTAGGAGGCAGAAAGATGTGTTAGAGTGGAAAGCCAATTAGGGGAACGAAGGGCAGGTCTGGGGCTGGAGGGGGAACAAAATGGGGATTAGAAGTACCAGGAAAGAGGGGAGTGGAGAAAACATCATCGCCAGATTTTTAGATAAAGAAATTGATTTTGTGTCTTCAACAGAACTTAATTGTGTTTACGACGCTGTCAATGATGAACTGGTTCCGGATCAATCTACAATCAGAACATTACAGTGTGCTTGGTGTCAGGGGTAAGACCATTTTGAACTATAGCAGCTTCTTATAAAACGTTTGCCAGTTTTTAAAAACACTAACGAAAAATTTACATTACTTGAACAGTTGGGTCTTTCTATAAATTAGGGGTCCAAAAGTGTGACATTTAGTGTCCCCCGTTACACCTGATATGCGTTATTTTTCGTACAAAAATCATTAAAATGGCTTTTAAACATTTTTTATGAATTGTACTTTATGTAATCACCCTTTGAGATGGAAAGTATTTAAAGAATGTGTCCTGAATTTACAAAAACAAGATGTAAAATGTAACGGGGGACACCAACATTGGACCCCTAATTTATAGAAAGACCCAGTTACACATTTACAAATTTTGTTCTACAGGGTGTTTAAAAAAAAAAAAAAGGAAACCGAGATTAATTGGTTAATTTCGTGGAGATGGCTAAATATTTTGGAAATTGGCAACCACCATATATTAGCTAATGATGTCCTCTTTCTTATGACACCAGAAATCCAATTTACGGTCACACATGACTGAGCACGGAGCAGTGTAATCAACCAAGTCAGAACTGGTCTTGCACCAGATTCACCGCAGCCTTTTAAGGAGTGTGCAATGAAATAACAGGCTGAGGATTGCATAATTTGGAGGCCCAACAAAAGCCCTGCACTGGGCAGACATGGTTCATTATGAAAACATCTTTTTGGTGCAAGACCAGTTCTGACATGGTTGATTACACTGCTCCGTGCTCAGTCATGTGTGACCGTAAATTGGATTTCGTGGTGTCATAAGAAAGAGGACATCATTAGCTAATAGATGGCTAAATATTTTGGAAATATGCAACCGCCATATCCACGAAATTAACAAATTAATCTCGGTTTCCTTTTTTTTAAAAAACACCCTGTATAATAAAGGATAAACATTCTTTTCACCCAAATCTGATTTTCGATTTCAATTTTCCAGGCGGCAACTTCGTCAGATCAGATCAGATGGAAGTGTTGTCTATTTCAACGGCGACCGCACCACGACTCCAGCGAGAAACACTAAATGTAACTGCGGATTCAAACATTTTTGGAACGGGAAAGAATACGACAACAACCCATCAGTGTAAGCTCTGTGGCATTTGCTTTATAATCATATGAAATTCCACATTCACGGTCCTCGGTAGGATTCGAACCTAAAACCACTGACACATGGGCAGAGCATACAAATTTTACATCATGATGAATGAAACTGGGACCCTGACTACTAAGATATTATGATTTCATTTTCCATGTAATATAGCCAAGGTACCAGCCTAAATAGGACAATGGCTTAGCACAATTTCTTGAAAACATGGGCACAGTTTTCCATTGTTTTCTTTGGACGTAGATGAGATACTAAGCTGACTTATACACAGGCTGGTTTTTATCATACACATCCTCAATCACACATGGAGATAACACCGTTTGTAACAGTTTTCCAATCTTGTAATAAAGCTAATGAAGATTTTTTTAATGATTTGCATTGCAGCTTTTCCGTTCCACTAAAATGGAAAGGCCAGTCTTACACGGAAGAAGTCTCATGGTTTCAAGTTGAATCCAACACTGCTCTAAACAGCAATGCTTACGACATCGCATCGTCGCTTGTTCAGAAACATTTCCCCGGGGAATTTGGCAGCGAGAAACTTGTTCAGCAAGTTGTGGAAGCTATACTTCAAAATGTGAGCGAAGGTCCTTGGTTTCTTGTGCACAGATTTAAGAGCAACCCTAACTGTCTTGCCTCCAAAAATATGTTTCTCATCTCCTTTTCATAAAGTTATTCAGCTTTAATTATCCAAAAGTTTTTTCCGTAGTGTCTCGAGGGAAGCACTGAGTATACTATACCCAGCACGATATGTAGCAAAGGGACTCCGCACCCCCCCTAACGCCCCTATACCTCAACACACTCTTCCCTTTTGTTAACGCACCAACCCCCGCCCCCTTCCCCCCCCCCCCCCCCTCCTCCCCCCAAAACTGAAAGGAATTCCTTGGAAATTCCTTGGATGTTTGAGACACAATGGGTTGGGGGGATGCCCTCTGCCACATATCGTGCTGCATATGTAGTATACAGTGATTATCAAGTTACGTGGGTAAGGGCAAAGACAAACCCTAATTAACATTCATTATCCCTGATGCAAGCTAAATCGCATTTTATGCCTGTAAGTGTTTTCTTGCAAAGCCTTAATCAAAAATAATCTGTGCTTATCACGGCAGACTGCCACCCAGCAAGAGGAGTATCAGCCAATCAGCTTGAAGGATATGCCATCTACAGGCAGCCTTGACCAATCAGCATCCAGTTCACCATCCTCCCACGGCGGAGACACTCCAGAACATCTGCGGGGTAGCGGCTCCTCAAAACATCGTCCAAAGGACAGCATGGGGTCCCCCAGTGGAAGTGGACCAAATTCCCCTAGGGTGGGCTCCCCTAGGGGTCGCAAGGGGAAACCTACGCTGGATGAATCGCCATCAAAGATTATAATGACTGGAAATGCTGTAAGCTGAGAAAATAATTGAAAATCTCATAATTTAATAGGGAATTTCCGTAATGTATGCAAATTTTATGCAAAGGTTGCTCTTAACGACCACAAAGCTTGTCCGGGGCTTGTCCTACCTATCAACAACTAATGTATGCAAAATGAATTCCAACCATAGAAATCGTATTTAAAGTTACAGTGAATGAATTAGCTCATCACTACGCAATGTCACAAGAAATATCCATGAATTTGGATACATTACGAAAACAGTGTCTGGTTGTTTTTCGGACACCCTGTGGGCTGTTTTAGCCAGAGGGGTGTCCGGGTGTCTTTTGGACCTTAAACAATTAATTGGTTAAATTGTTTGATTGATTTTTACAGGCCAAAACACTTCACAAGGAAGAGCTCACAATGAGCGAAGCGGAACGAAGCCTTCGTAAGCGTATCCAGGACAAAGCTCCCATCATGCAACAGCATCAACAGCGCCCTCTAGTGGACGAATCAAGGCATCATAAACCCCCTCCCTCTGCCATAGCGACAATTGGGTCAGAAGCTCCACACGTGATGATGGAAACTGCCGATGAATCTCCACAAGGAAAGGAAACGGAGGTTACGATGGAAACGGTTGCCCAGGTGGCAGAGCCACCCAAGCAGAAAAAAATACGATTGACTTCGTCTGATAGAAAACCGGTACAAAAACCTCTTAAATGTCGATATGGGTATTTTTTGGGCATTTTTGGCAACACAGACCATATTTTTCAGAAAATACCTTTGTCTGGTCTCAAAATAAAAGAAATAAGTTTCAGTTGTTCTGAAGAGATAACTTGGGCCCAAAAAGGGTTACAAATAGTGTGATAACATGCCTTTCTAAAAACCCTATGTACAAATTTCCAATGGCCCAAGATGTTTCTTAATCCATTAATATTGCTGGGATACACCAGGCTGGAGCCACAGACAAAGGGGGTAGTTTTGAAAACAGCCAATACGGTACGTCAGAGCTGAACTACACAGGGCGCTATTCACCGCACAAAGATTCACATTTTGTTAGCATTTCTTGGAAGGTAAGCTTACGATGAACAATTGTCCTTAATTTTCAACAGGGGTGGAATTTTCTTATTTTTTATTCGGAATTTGTCTCTCTAGTAAACTGGGACGGACACTTGTGTTAGTCCAGGCCTAATTTATATTGGAAATTTGTACACAGGGTTTTTAGAAAGGCATGTTGTCACACTATTTGTAACCCTTTTTGGGCCCAAGCTATCTCTTCAGAACAACTGAAACTTATTTATTTTATTTTGAGACCAGACAAAGGTATTTTCTAGAATATATGGTCTGTGTTGCCCAAAATGCCCCCTTTACTGTGGAAAGACTCATATACAATTTTAATCAATCATTTGACCGTAAAAACCTCACTCAAATGGAAGATAGAAGTGGTTCCAACTGTCCAATGTAATGATTCCACCCGAGATATCTTCTTTTTTTTTAAACGATAATTAAAGATGGATTTATATAAATGTGTATGCGCACACATTCTTTTACAAGGACGCCTTTATGTGAAAGGAACTAGGTCCCTGACTACCATAGTATTATGACTTTGTTGTCCATGCAGTATAGCCAGGGAACCAATCTAAATAGGACGGTGGCTTTGCACAATTTCTTGAAAACATGAACACAGTTTTTCAATTTTTTCTCAGAACATAGATGAGGTACTGAGCTGACTTATACACAGGTTGGTTTTTATCATACACATCCTCAATCACACATGAAGATAACGCAGTTTGTAACAGTTTTCCGTCATGTAATCTGTCCTTAATTATATTGAAACTGTCCTTAACATTTTGTTTCACTGGTACCCAGACTATGCTGGTGCTCGAACCCAGTACCACATTCTCGGAGCTGCAAGCCAAGATTGAAACGGCCCTCGACATCAAAGCAGCCAATCAGAAGATCCGCTACGGATTCCCTCCAAAAGAGCTGACGGCACCTGGAGATGGGGACCAGTCGAATCAACCAGTACCCCTGCAGAATGGAGATAGGGTTACCGTGGAGGATCTTTCGTTGTCCAGAGGTATGTTTTGTGATTAGTTGAATTTGTGTCGTAGTCAAGTCAAGAGCGTGCGTGTTTACTGTCTTTGGGGCCGTCAAAGTTGTTAACATATTCACAGTTCTACAAAGCGTAGGAAGGAGGGGAGGGGGGTCGAGGGCCGCGTAGGACTTTACATGCACTGTAAAATTTTCACATTTCTTGTATATTGGGGGAGGGGTCTCGAAAAATACTACGCTCTGTAGAACTCTAAAAAAAAAAATGACAACTTTGGACGGCCCCTAAACTAAATCTTACTTCTGTCTTACCTCTGTTAACAGTGGTACAGCCCATGGAGCTTGGGCCAACAGAGCAAGGTCAACACTCATTGAGTGCAGAGCCGGGCTCTTCCACTCCTTCAGAAGGCGGGGGCCAACCTCTGATCAAGGACGACATCATGAAAGCCATGGAAAATCTGCAGGAAGATTCAGGTGATGAATAGACCTATGACATAATGACGTCACGCAATGTTTACCGCGGTGCATTATGGGTGAAAAGTGGGACGAAATCTCTTCATCTCTAGTTTGCGTGCGTTGTATGCATAGCGCCTAGCGTATTATAGTTTAGTCAATTTACGATTTGACCTAGAACTAATTGCAATAAAAATCATTCTAAAATGAATCTAGGCCGCAACATTCAAATAAACAACATATTAAAATTCTAATTGTTTCTTTTGAGTGGAAAGGTGTTTTTGAAGCAGTTTTTGAAGACAAACATTAAGAGTTAAAATTTAGTCTGGTAATGTTCCTCAGTCTGTATGTTTCGTCATAGTGGATGCGTAGTAATACGACCAATTGCAAGCAGACGACGACGTCTCAGAAACTAGTCTGGTAACGTACTCCAACCTACATGTTTCACGATGGTAGGTGCATGGTAATCACGACCACTTGCGAGCAGACGGCAGTGTCCAAATCAGGTGCTCGGTTAAGAGCGTTTAGATCACGTGCGAATATATCACGTTCAAATGACGTCACTTCCCACAAATTGTCACATGCATCAGGATTTTAAGCGTAATGTTTCGTGACGCGCCGTATGTTGAAAACATTTTGTGTTGCTCGAAATTTTGGAACATTTTTCCAGGGTGTGCGTGCGCGTACTTGATGGCGTTTAATACGCAGTAGCATATTTCCCACAAAGATGGTGACGTCTGTGAGTGTGGTCAATAGGCGCATTTTCACGGGTATACAAAGCGTAGGACGGGGAAGGGGGGTCGAGGGCCGCGTAGGACTTTACATGCACTGTAAAATGTTGGCATTTCATGGTAGTGAAAATAAATGTGACCATAACACAATTGTATTTTATTGTTCAGATGACAGTCTCGACTTCCGACTCTACTTAATGGCCATGCTGGCTAAAAACGACTTATGGACGTACGTCCAAAAGAACCCTACCCTGTTTGAGAGAGGTGGTATTTTCTACTCGATCGTAGAACGCGATTTGGGATTGAGTGATGGCAAACACTTCAAGCTACCATCTATTCCAAACAAGGTACGTGTAGACACTTTGCGCTGGCCGCCATATTGGGGGACAATAGATCCACAAAGCAATTTTCTTGAAATTCTTTCACTGTTAAAGGAGCGTGTTCAGATTTTTTCCAGAAAATAAATTTTGTTTTAACAATCATATAATATAAGATCCAAAAATACTATCCATGGGAATAAAACAGGAAATTTGCAATCTCCAATTTGGATGTGGAGACAAAAAGGTTGGTGTAATTACTGCTTTGCTCTGTGTAACCAGATAAATTAGTTTACAAAACATCAGTGCTTTTGACGATATCCTTGAAAATACGGATTGAGAGCGCAAAATGTCAGAATGGTAACAAGAAAAATATGACAAATGATATGGTATCAAAATCTCAACACCCATGGGAAAAATGGGGGGTTCAAAAATGTGATCTGGACACGCTTCTTAAAAACAAAATCCTTGTCATTTTTGGCAAATGTTATTCCAGTCATTTTTGTTCTTTCCCACAAGAAATTCACATACAACGCTAGAGAGGACCGTATAGAAATCTGTCTTGAACCGAGAGGACATTTCCCGATAAGACCTGGGGTCGACGTCTCAGAAAGCCAACCAACACAGAATGTCGACCCCGAAGAACAATCAGAATTAAGATCCGATTTCATCACCGATGTACGAAGGAAACTAAAAGCCGGGGGCAGCGGAGTCGTGACTTCGGGGGGAAAGCAAATCAGCAGTTATAAAGCGTTCTCGGGACATGCACACACCTTGACAGGCGTTCGGGATAGTCATTCGTCATCGCATGAAGTGCAGGAAACTTCAAAACTGACTGATTACCAGAGGGATGTTAAGCACTCAATAGAACAGCAGGAACAATCTCCAAAGGCTGTTGAAATGCCAGAAGGGTCCTCTGGCTCAGTGCCAACAGAGAAAGTCAAACTTGTGCAATCAAAACATGAAATAGCTGCCGTTAACAGGAACCCCAGCAAAGCACTGGACCAATCCATTTTCGATCCAGGGGATGCAAACGGGAATAAGATGAGTCTATCTGGTAGCACAAACACCAACGATGATATAAAGGAACGGTCCAAAATGGAACAGTCCAAAATGGACTCAAGGGGGGAATCTGAGGAGAAAGATATCCACATGGACACTGATCTACAGGATGCGGAGGTACAACCTGCCCCCTCATCACCCCTGCCTATGGAAGTGGACTCTGCCACTGCAAACGCTTCTCAGTCCCATTCTACAAAGCCATCCGGGGATCATGATTCGCCAGTTTATGTTTCTAAGAGACTTGGCCCAGGCTATTCTGTTTTAGTTGAACAGTCGCCTTCAGACACGCCGGATTCCAGTCTCGGAGAACACAGCATTCAAGACACATGAGACTTATTTTATTTTCTGCAAAATTTTAATGGCGCTGTTTAACAGAAATTACTTCGCACAAAAAAATGTATTTGTATTATTTTCGGTTGGTAGTCTGCCAATTTGTGTTAAGTATAAAAATATGCTAATTGTATATTCTGCCAAACAGTGCCATAGGTCTCAGTGCTGTAGTCGAGGCTTTCACTTGGCCGTCACAAGGCTTTCACTAGGCCATCACAAGGCCCTGCAAGTCCTCACAACTCCATGGGTCTCAGTGCTGTAGTCAAGGCTTTCACAAGGCCGTCACAAGGCCCTGCAAGTCCTCACAACTCCATGGATCTCAGTGCTGTAGTCAAGGCTTTCACTTGGCCGTCACAAGGCCCTGCAAGTCCTCACAACTCCATGGGTCTCAGTGCTGTAGTCAAGGCTTTCACTAGGCCATCACAAGGCCCTGCAAGTCCTCATGCACAACTCCATGGGTCTCAGTGCTGTAGTCGAGGCTTTCACTTGGCCGTCACAAGGCCCTGCAAGTCCTCACAACTCCATGGGTCTCAGTGCTGTAGTCAAGGCTTTCACTTGGCCATCACAAGGCCCTGCAAGTCCTCACAACTCCATGGGTCTCAGTGCTGTAGTCAAGGCTTTCACAAGGCCATCACAAGGCCCTGCAAGTCCTCACAACTCCATGGGTCTCAGTGCTGTAGTCGAGGCTTTCACTAGACCATCACAAGGCCTTGCAAGTCCTCACAACTCAATGGGTCTCAGTGCTGTAGTCGAGGCTATCACAAGGCCCTGTAAGTCCTCACAACTCCATGGGTGTCAGGGCTGTAGTCGAGGCTTTCACTGGGCCATCACAAGGCCCTGCAAGTCCTCTCAACTCCGTGGGTCTCAGTGCTGTAGTCAAGGCTTTCACTCGGCCATCCCCCTACACCCCTCCCCTTCCCCCCTCTTCCCCCTCCCCCTTCCCCCCTCTTCCCCCCCCCCCCTTCTTTGCAAGTTAGCCAGACAGCAATACATGTATAATGCCATTTATTATAAGTAAATTTGTTGCCAAATTTAGCAATTGTAAAATTTTAAGTTGTATAAAAATGTAATTCTTTACTTGTAATACCTACATGTAGCTCACTTGCAATTCACCAAATATAGGCTATCCCCTCCCCACAATAGAATGTTATCTTACAAATGTAATAGACCATTCCCATTACCATGGAAACCACCCCTGCATGTCCGCCATAGGTGGGATGCAGTCAGTGCATAAACTACATGCGTTATGTGATGATGCTCATTGTGTCATCACTTCGAACAACTTGCGCGTTTGTTGTAATGGTGAATTCACATTGAGCCTTTTCGCACGCGTGTAATTGCGACGTGCGTCGCGTTGAGAAAAAGCGATGTGGAGGGTATTTTGAGTGAAACGATGCACTGAAAATCACTGAATTATGAAGACACTTTCCGTTTAACATGTCCAAGCTAATTCTGTGGTTTTCAGTGCGTTGTTTCACGTCAAATTCTTTCCACAGAATTAGCTTGGACGGAAAGTGTTTTCAAAATTCAGTGATTTTCAGTGCATCGTTTCACTCAAAATTCCCTCCACATCGCTTTTTCTCAAAGCGACGCGCGTCGCAATCACACGCACAAAGAGGCTCAGTGTAGATTTGGGTGTGCGTAGAGCGCATTGTGCGCGTCATGTATGCGTGCTGTTCGATTTAACAACGCAAAATTCACCGTCCATGCACTGGAAAAAGCTGCATCCCAGCTATGGCGGACGTGTACATAGAAGGCGTCCTGGGAAAGGTCTATAGATTTTGAACCAGTGTTTCCAAAATTATTTAGCTGTGTGAGATTGAAATATGGCTGTCCTTTTTGGGGGCAAATCATTGGTGTACATACCCTTGAAATAAAAATAAATAAATAAATACAAATATTTATACCCATTTGACTTCTTAAACTGCTAAAATTGGTTACTGTGCGGTACACCCATGGGTACACGTACCCTATTGACACATGTAACAGGCATGCAACTTTTTAGCTAATCAGCTGATTTCCTCATTTTTGTTTCCTCATCTTTGTTTCCTCATCTGTCCCATTGAAAATTTTAAAACACTGTACAAAGTTGGACATTTTTTGCATTTTCCTCTTTTTTTTTTTTTTTAATGATTTAAAAGAGAATTATACCCAAGAAACAAGACATTGTTCTCAACAACCATGACTCATGATTTATTTTAATTTATGGAACAAGAAATAATACCCACTGAAAAGCAAATACAAACTTCACAAAGAATGGCAATTTTTGCAATGCGTTGTGTATAGCACTATGGGCACTACCATTTTGTCCGAATACTGGGCAAAGAATGGCATTTTAACATACAATTTTTTCGTGTATTGCCATAGGATGCACGACTTATCCCCTATCTTGGACCGTGAACTAAAAATTCACTTAACCGGCATGTAAGAGCATATGTGTAAATGGAGACCAGGCTTGACCAGGGGCCAATTTCATAAAGCTATTTAGCCAAAACATTTGCTTAATCCAAAATTTGTTTGCTTGATAAAAGTGGGTTAGCAGTCAAATTCTGATGTGTTTACAGTTGACTGGCGTTCTGCTATTCTTCCTAAAAACCCAAGTTGGCAAACAATTTTGACTATTAACCCATTTTTATAAAGCAAATGTTTTGGCCCCTGGCCAATTAGTGCACACCCCTCTGGAACTAGAACACCAATGTCATTATGTGGCACCCGATGACTGTTTTATTAACCGTTATTCTGCCTTTTAAAAATTGACAGTTTAATTGATTGTTAAAACCACGAAATAAGGCTGAAAATGGGGTTTCATAAATAGTCTTAATTTCAGGCAAAGTCGATTCAGTGAAACTTGTCCGAATTGATTAAAAATCTTCAAATAACTCTCCCTGTAAGTTACAGTATCTTGCCTTTATTTCATGTTTCTGTCTACCCTATTGTCAACAAAAAGCAGGTAATACTGTTAAAATATATAATTGATAATAACTAAGATAGCTGAAACAAAATAACATTTACACAAATGACGCTTAAAGCTGAAATAAGCTACAAAATAATACGCAATTGAATACTAGAAAAAAATACAAAAGCAAACCCAAGATAGCCTACTAAGCAAATTAAGACATGTAACAAAAACAACATACATGTACATTTCTCTGTTCAATATTATTTCAGAACTGGAAAAAGCATGGGTAGTGTCTTTTTTGAACAAATGTCAAATTGTTATCAGCAATAGATTGGTCTTTGCACGGCGGCCATCTTAAAAGTAGTTTTTTTCCCAACGATACCATTTATGACCCCAGTCATAGATAAGTTAAAGAAATGGCTTTGTGAAATGAAGATGTTTGTTAGACGATAAAATGTGTGATCAAATGAAGTGTTTGCATTACATAACCACTAATTAGGCCGTGCAGTGGCCTGGTTGCACATGAGCGTCAAGCATCGTTTGTACTTGAACGGCGTGTCCAAAAAAACCCATGCTTGCCAGATGCTCGATGCTTAAGGTGCATGTGTGACCAGGTTCGAGTTCACAAAATGCTAGGAGGGGTTATCTTTGGACGTTGGTATGGGAATTGGGACGTCTTAACTTTTGTGAAACCGATCCCAGGTCTCGGTGGTTAGTTTGTACTAACTGGCGAGACCTGTTAAATTAAATACATGACCAGGGGTCGATTTCACAAAGCACTAAGATGCGTCTCAGGAAGGGTCACTCTTCTTATCTTGGGACATTGGTATGGGAATTGGGACGCATTAAACTTGTCTTAACTTTTGTGAAACCGTTCCCAGGTCTCGGTGGTTAGTTTGTACTAACTGGCGAGACGTGTTACTTGATTTAAATTAAATACATGACCAGGGGTCGATTTCACAAAGCACTAAGATGCGTCTTAGGAAGGGTCACTCTTCTTATCTTGGGACGTTGGTTTGGGAATTAAAAGGCATTGAACTCGTCTTAACTTCTGTGAAATCGATTCCAGGTCTCAGTGGCTAGTTGATAATTTGTACTAACTGGCGAGACCTGTTACTTGATCTAAATACATGACCAGGGGCCAATTTCACAAAGCGCTAAGACGCATCTTAGGAGAGGTCACTCTTCTTATCTTGGGTCATTGCTATGGGAATTAAGACGCATTGAACTCGTCTTAACTTTTGTGAAATCAGCCCCAGGCCTGCCAAATCGCTTTGTTGAACGAAGGGAGCATTCATATTACAATTTTGCTTCGTAGAATTAGGCCATCTCTTCATCGAACGACGAGATTATAATCATCAAATAAAGAGGTGTGCATTCACATATTAAGAAAAGGTCTTTCAAATCTTCGTCGAAAGAAATAATTTCCCTAATGTTAACGGAGACTAAGTATGAAAACCTTCCCCACAAATATGGCCACTGCGGAGAGGGTCTATCATTTTGTGGGACATTACAATGCCTATTAAGTACTCAAATTACAGCCATTTAATACGCCAACAACATACGTGTATGCATCACCATATCGGTAAAAGAATCTTTAAAAACAAAAAACACAAAGTTGCCTAACAAGAAAAAAAACTAAATCCCAAATAAAAAAATAATTTTAATATACCACTGGAATTATTAAAATTAGTCAATTGTCATAAAACCCTATTTATTTTGTACATTGAATAAAGACACTAATTTCATTAAAAACATGAATGTTAATTTTTTCAATATTTCATTTGTTGGCTAAAAACACCAAATATTATACTCTCAATAAAATCTGCAAATTTATTGTAAAAAGAGAAATTGAGATCTGGACCTTTATAATAATCAATAAGGCCGAATCTAATTGGTTAATTATTGTGCATAACCACATAATGGGAATTAATCAACCAATCACTGAGGCTGGCACATAATGGAAATTGCCTTTCCGAGGACACAAATTGTTTCAATCGGAACATTGTTTACAGAAAAATAAAAACAAAATTTTGCCAATTTTTACATAATTATGAAAACGTCACGTTGTGACAATGGTCACGTTTAACATTATTGTATATGAACTTTGAAAAAAGATCACCGTTATTAACAGCATATCTGCATGTAAATATACCGCTTGAAATTTGTCAACTTTTTAAAAAATTTTGAATTGAACTACGTACGTAATGACGTTTCACAAATTCTTAAGTATTGAGCCAGTAATTGTTCAAATTTGTTTAAAGTTACATTGCCTGTAATACTGTGCACAACTGGAATGTGACAATTTACTTCGTACCACGCCTAAATTCAGCAAGAAATTTACTCCACACGCACACCAGAGGCACAAAACCAAGTGCACATACTATCTTTAAGCATTTGGTCAGTTTTCACAAACAATTAATCAGAAACTTGGCCAAATGTTGGAATATAAGCTTTTGTCTGAATTATATTTTCACGCACAAATTTTGTCAACTTGTCTATTTGAAATCTTAATAAGCCTGGGTACCAGGCATAAATTCAGTATGATACCTATCGCAGCTTTGTATTTAGTTCCCATAATATACACCTTGGTTCCAGACAGAATTTAAAACAGGATACCTTTATAGACGTTTCTATCAATTCCCATAAAAGATGTCTGGTTACCAGACAAATACAGTAGCAGAGTACCTTTTGATGAAGCCATTTTAGTTGGTCCCTATCACAGATTCCTTCGACTCCGTGTGGGCGTTTTCTGAGAGGAGTACCAGTGAACAGAACTTTTTCTTGTCACAGATTTCATGAAGGCCCTGTTTGAAAGAGAGTCGAGTTTTCGTGGCATTTTAAAACACGTAAATGCCAAAGTAAGTTATGATTTTTACTAATTTTACTTGATTTGAGTCTTCAGCCTGAAATGTCTCGACTTGAACTCAAGTCATTGTTGCAAATGACTTGACTTGGGACTCAAAGGCAGTTTGACTTGACTTGGGACTCAAAGGCAGTTTGACTTGACTTGACTTGGGACTCAAAGGCAGTTTGACTTGACTTGACTTGGGACTCAAAGGCAGTTTGACTTGACTTAATTGGGACTCAAAGGCAGTTTGACTTGACATGGGACTGGAAGGCAGTTTGACTCGACTTGAGACTCGAAGGAAGTTTGATTTGACTTGGGACTCGAAGGCAGTTTGACCTGACTTGGGACTCGAAGGCAGTTTGACTCGACTTGGGACTCAAAGGCAGTTACATGTATACTTGACTTGAGACTCGAAGACAGTTTGACTTGAGACTCAAAGGCAGTTTGACTCGACTTGGGACATGAAGGCAGTTACATGTATACTCGACTTAAGACTCGAAGACAGTTTGACTTGACTTGAGACTCAGAGAGTCTCGCATACAAAAGAAAATGCTTCCCTTTTTACAGAATTCACTTACCTCGCCGGCGTAGGAAAGTAAAGGTGACACTTCACACACAACTGGATACTCATCGACGTCATTAGCCCTCCGACTGTGGAACAGATAAAAAGCGAGTCAGACATTTTGCTCAATATTTTCAATCTGATCCAACAAGCCCCAGCCACATTCAGGGGCGGATCCAGGATTTTGAAAAGGGGAGTGCGTGAAATTGTTAAGCATGAAATGCTGATGACAATGAAATAGCGAGCGCGTAATCCTTTGATTGTTGAAGTCGCCAAAAGACCACATGAATCAGGATTGTCCTTCAAAATGACTGGTGGAATTTACGAGGGCAGGGCATGAACACTTCTAAATCGGTCTCTTGTTTGTGTGTCTGTCCACAGCAATGGGGTACATTTGAATAATTATTTGAACAATAATTCCTTTCAGATGTCTTTAGGTTATCTCAGAATTAAAGAAATTTCCTTGTTTTGTTCTCAGGAGATAACTTTTGCCCAAAACGGTAAGAAATTGCTGCCACAACATACATTTTTGAAAAGCTTGTGTACAAATTTTCCTATGTAACGTGGACAGACAATTTTGTGACATTTTTTCCCGTCTTTGTTACATGCGTAATAGGAAAATTTGTGCACGGGGTTTTCACAAATGTATGTTGTAGGACTATTTTTCTTACTCCTTGGTGAAAAAGTTATTTCCTCAGTTTAGCTTGATAATTTAAAGATAAAATTAAGACAGTTGAAGTGAACTGGGACCTAAGATCTTGAATGTTCCAGAAATGTACCCCATTACTGTGGAAAGACCCATATACCGTTTGCCACTTGTACATTGTCCATTTTGTATTACAAATATTTTTATTCATCTACTAGCTGACTAAATAATGATAATAATTTCTATTTCTATAAGCATGAAAATCCAATAAAACCATCAGGGTTTTCCTTCACCAATATTTCTAAGCCCCCTAACTGTTAATGTACTACATGTACGTGTCCAAAAAAAAACATGTCCTACTTTAATCTTGAATAACTTTATCATTTTTCAACGGATTTAACCCAAAATTTCACATCATGTAAACAAGACCTGACAAATTTTCTTGAGTGAGTTTCATCAGTTTTGTCTAAGAGGTTGAGATTTAAACGCCATACGAAAAAAACAAACCTAAATTTGAGAACTTGCCACTTTCGACTTGGCATCCGCCATTGTCAAGGAAATCATCTATGTCTGAGGTCCCTTTGCACCTCTTGATGAATTGCCCGAAATGATCGAGATGGTTTGCGTAACATTTGGAGTGATCCTGCCTTGCTTCAGCACACGCATTCCACCACCGTCTCCAGCGACGTATTGACATTGAAGGAGGCAAAGTCGAATGTAGCAAATTCTGAAATTGACTTTTTTTTCATATGGTGTTTAAATCTCAACCTTTTGGACAAAACTGATGAAAATCACTCAATAAAATTTGTCGGGCCTCATTTACATTATGTGAAATTTTGGTTTAAATCCGTTGAAAAATGACAAAATTATTTAAGATTAAAAATAAGACGTTTTTTTTGAAACGTAGTATTATCATGCAATGAGTCTTATTGCAAATAACGCTCGAGTGACTTTGCACAAAGGCCAAAATGGCATCGTGGGAAGGAAGAGGGGCAAAAGTCTGCCCACTCAGCCTTCCCACAATTCTAATATTTCAGTTTTGTGCAAAATTACCCAGGTTTTTAAGATACAGTACAGGGGACTAGGAACCAACTAGGGGAGGGTGTCAAGTTTACCACTAAGACCTCTTCTGTGTCGAAAAATTTATATAATTTTGTAGGATTTAGCACGGTCTCCGAGGGTTGTTCAGTATTAAAATGCATGCCACCCATACACGTACTCCCAATTGTGCCTAGATCCAATGGAGACAACTAAATAATATATTGATGGATTTTAGTCAGAAACTGAAAGGAATCGGCAGTTTTCGAAGCGTCTGCGAGAAGCAAGGGTTACTAGAAGCGAGGAAGAAAGACATTAATAAGCCGGCGGAATAGAAATTAATTGGATGGACATTTTAGGACGGGGTACAACTTACAAGCTATTGTGTGTTTTCCAATTTTCACTAATTTTATCACTGTGCAAAATGAAATGCAAAAAAAGTTTAGTTATTGATGAATTAGTCTTAGGGGGGAAAAAGTGACGTGTGATGATAAATTCTTTCTGGTACTGAAATCAAGAACTCTTAAAAAGGGCATGTGAAACTTTTCAATACTATGTGAAGAAAGGTAGCCTCCAAAAACATTCTCTCATTTTGAAATTATAAAACATGATTTTTCACTGTAAAAGAGCAAAAATGTGTGCAGAAAGTTAAAAATGAATTTTAATTCTCATTTATTTTTTACCTTGGAATAGCTGGAATTGGAGTACCGTCCGCTTCGACGAACTTTCCCCCGGCATTCAGCACCCATCGATGGTGTAGCGACAGTAAGGCGTGGCGCGATGTGGTCGGGTTGTCCTTTTCCGCCGTACTGCTGTTCTTCAATGGCGAAAATTCATCTTCTCGTAGAACTTCAAAGACTGCGAAATTACTGATCAAATGACGCAAAGTAAGTGCGATAGTTATCTTCCTGTTATAAATTTCTACTTCTAAATGCATTATAAGAACCTGCTAGTGAAAACCTCAGCCTGGCCCGGGCCATCAGGTCTGATATCTTGCTGTTATCTGCCTCTAAATGCCTGGTAAGGCCCTGCCAGTGAAAAGTCCAGCCTGGCCCGGGCCATCAGGTCTGATATCTTGCTGTTATCTGCCTCTAAATGCCTGGTAAGGCCCTGCCAGTGAAAAGCCCAGCCTGGCCCGGGCCATCAGGCCTGATATATTGCTATTGTCTGTCCCTAAATGCCCGGTGAGGCCCTGCCAGTGAAAAGCCCGGGCCTTCAGGGCTGATATCTTGCTACTGTCTGCCCCTAAATGCCTGCTGAGGCCCTGCCAGTGAAATAAAAGCAGCGATGGACCTACTTTGAAAACTCAAAGACGTCGAAGACAAACTTCTCCATCTTAATTCCATTAGGCTTCTCGGGGATGATCCTGTTTCCGCTGTTATCGATGTAAGGGATCTTCTTCTTGGCTGTATGGTGCTGAAGTTGTCGTTCGTGGTGCCTAAATTTCGAGGAGAGATACAAAAAAAAAATTGTCAAACCTGTCCGCATAGTTTCCAAAATAATATAGAAACTATAAAGTTTATGTAGAGTATGCTTTCTTTTGTGATAGAATTTGCATATAAAAAGGCGTGTGACGTAATACAATGGCTCAGCATCTGAAACGAGGCTGTCAGTGTCAATTTGAAATGTGTCAATAGTTCATATACCTGAACTTATGCAGTTAGTGTTTCTAAAAACATACAATGTGTCCAAAAAAATGATAATAATTTCTATCTCTATAAGCATGAAAATCAAATAAAATAAAACCATCAGGGTTTTCCTGAACCCTTTACCAATATTTCTAATCCCCCTAACTGTTAATGTACTACTTTTGATGTTAAATAACTCATTTTCCAACGGATTTAAACCAAAATTTAATATTATGTTAACAAGACCTGACAAATTTTATTGAATAAGTTTCATCAATTTTGTCCGAGAGGGTGAGATGTTGCGCGAAACGATCGAGAATGTTTGCAATAACATTAGGGATGATCCTGCATTTTTTCAGAAGCTTTCGGTTGCAGCACACACATTCTACCACCGTCTCCAGCGATGTATTGACATTGAAGGAGGCTTGTCCAAAGTGGCAAAATCTGAAATTGACATTTTCCCCGTATACGTCTTATAAAATCTTACCCTCTTCGACAAAATTGATGAAACTCGCTCAGTAAAAATTGTCAGGCCTCGTTTATATGACCTGAAATTTTGGTTTAAATCCGTTCGAAAATGACTGAGTTATTTAACATCAAAAGTAGGACTTTTTTTTTTTTACACGTAGTAGTTAATGAAACAACAAATAATGGAAACCCCATAAGAGAAAATCAAAGCAGTTAAAAGACACAGGCTCGTCAGAAATGTGTGCGTGCGCCAAATTCGTGCCACGGAATACGCAGCTCCACGCCTTTGCTATGGAGCTGCGAATTTCGTGGCACGATTTTGGCGCGCGCGCATTGCTGACGAGCCTGTGCCTTTAAATGTATGCCAGGAACAGACCCTTCTCAAATTTTCCTTCATAAATTTCCCACATAACGCACGTCACAGGACAGATAAAATATCTTGTGGCAGTCCTATTATGTATATTGTCTTTCTGTTAAGAACTAATATAATGCCAATGGGACCATCTGTCTGAATAAATGTAAAATTTATGACATGCCACACTCTAATTGGCACCTGTTTCTATTGAACTGTTTTATATTAACTATTTATTTCATGCAGCAAAGCATAGTTATACATTTCTCTGCATAAATTTGAAATTACCGAGATTATTTTTCTCGAATATTTTTTCTTTCTTAAATGACACCTGTTTTTGTTAAAGGCAATTTCAGAGTTTTATAAAACTATTTTTAAATGCAATAAAGGATTTAAAGATATTATGTGCACGTGTTCTCTGCATAAATTTGAAATTATCAAAATGTTTTTTTTTAAATATTTTCTTTGCACAGATAATCTTCTGGGCGCCAAAGATTTCTGTAAGTAGAGATTAATTCTGAAAAATCATTAAATAACCATTAAATTTGGCATGAGATTTTAGATGGTAACCCGTTTTGCACTGCTAAACATTTTGTCCCTCATGCGGCGAATCGGTGTTCGCCGTGTAAGGCCGCTGTTTAAAACGAATACATGCAACTTATCGACCACAGATATGTGTGGTAAGTGAACGATAATGAAACCAGTGGCTAACGAAAATTTATTATTTTTGTCCGGTCAGCCGAGTTTTTTGTCCGGGCGCAAACGGTACCTCTGATGATTTTGTCCGGGTGGCGCGCCCGGACAAAACCGATAGTGGAGAACACTGGATAATCCATATCTGCTAAGCACGAAACTCACTTGACTAAATCCTTGAGGAATGTCGTCGTGAACAGATGGTTGCAGATGTTCCCAGCGCTAAAGATTAACCTCCCGTCCTCGTTGCGTTTCTCGGCCGTTTTCAGAGTGATTTCGCTGTACTCAACAACTTGATTCTTGCCTTTTACGCGACAGACAACGCCCACAGGCTCCGTCGGAAAAGCCTTGGCAACGACCTGGGTCATACACAATAACAATTTCGTTAATGTAGTCAACGATGTGCTCTAATGACACGCCACATTACAAGTAACAGTCTGAACTTACTGTAACTTGCAAATCACCCCACAAGTCACCAAAACTGAAATGCTTTTGTGCGTGAAAACTAAAATTAAAATCAGAATTTGTGATTCACAAGAAGAGTTATAATCTATTCACAAGGCTGGGAGCGGTAAAAATCATTAGTCATTTGTATTAGTTTAATGAAATAGACTCGTGGAGTTGTGAGGACTCGCAGGGCCTTGTGATGGCCCAATAAACCCTTGATCATAAATGAGTGTTCACACTATCACGAACAAAAAATCAGGCTTGTACGCTGCGCTTACCGCATTGCGAAAGCTCCCAATCGTCGATCTTTCCAAAATAGAAAATTCAACCCCGGTAACTTGGGGCTTCTTTGATACCTCATTGGCTGCGCGTTGGAAAGGTCAGCGCACCGTGGTCAAAGTTCAACAAATTTGAACGTTGACCGCAGCTCAAAATGTTTTGCGCGTCGCAACAGGCTACGCACAAGCGGCAAACCAGCTCCTCTACAAACCAATGGCACGGGCGCGCGAAAAGACATTTGTCCACAATAGACCGTATCGAATAACCTCCATTTCGTGGGGCACCTTTTGTTACATAAACCGTTCAACAATGGAAGCACAATATGTGCAACCATGCATGTCCTCAAGAAACAAAGAAACTGCCCCACGAAATGGCGGCTATTCGATATGGTCTATTGTGTGAACGCCCCATATTGCTTGGGAATGACTTAAATTGGGTGTTATTTCCCACCTAAAATTCTGTCTTAAACGTAACTATTCTCATACTTCCTAAAATTACCAAAGAGAAGTAAATTTAATAAATTTTAAGGCCAGATCTTTAAAATCTGTAATTTTCTTTCTTACTTTGGCTCCACAATTGGCTCCTTTGGATTTGCAGAAGCCAATAAACCAAGGATCGGCCATCTTGACTAGGATATTATCAACGCAATAAACATGCACGTATTCGAGATTCCTTCGCTCCATATCCTGTAGTATATTCTGCTTGCCGAGTGCTCGGTACAAACCGCCGTTCCCATCTATACACAGAATAATAATAATAACATTCTGCTTATAACAAGGACATTGTAGGTCCCAATCCTTTGGTTTTCCCAAATCTCGGCTTCGTCTCCGTCTCCATAGGGTTTACATGGAGCCGGAGCCTGAGCCTGAGCCTAAGTCGAGATTTGGAAAAAGGCCAAGGTTCATGTTATAAACAATGTAATATGCAAAGACACAATGAGATTTTACTGTATTTGGTTTTAAGGGCTGTCCAAAGTTGTCAACATTTTCACCGAGCGTAGTATTTTTCAAGGACCCCTCCCTCCCCCAAATACCTGTGCCCTTGGGCAAGGCACTCAACCACACTTGCTCCATCCTTCGGAAGGGATGTAAAGCCATTGGTCCAGTGTGTTAGGTAATGGTAACGCACTCTAAAGATCCCAGAGAATTCTTTCGTAAAGAGCAATGGGATTCCCCGGTGTATCTGGCCATTTCTAATTCTAATTCTTCATGGGTTTCCTCACGCTTGCGAGTGACAGTGCAATGAGCACTATTGAGGAATCCCTTGGTATGAATACCAGAAAGTAATAGTAATAAGTAATAATAATATTTTTTTGTCATTACCATGAAATGTCAACATTTTACAGTGCATGTGAAATCCTACGCGGCCCTCGACCTCCTTTTTACGCTCTGTATACCCGTGAAAATGTTGACAACTTTGGACGGCGCCTTATTGAGTGTAATTTCAAAGGATTTCTTTGAATCAAGAAATAAAAATTATCAAAAATTACAACTTTCAGAGAAAAATTCAGGCATAAACTAAGTTTAAGAAATGAATTCTGACCTGGAGCTCGAGATATTTTATACTTTTGGTCCAGCAGAATCTTGCCGTCAAAGGAAAGACAAGGCAGCATGTCTTGTTCAAACATGATCACGTTTTCCTTATCGAGACCGAAGTAATTGTGCTGTCGGAAAAATTCCTCTGTGGGTTCTTTCGTATGTTCGCTCGTCATGATATACCTATGGGAAAGGGAAGAGATAGTTTATGTTTGCCATCTGGAAATGGAACAGCTAGTTTATGTTCGCCATCTGGAAATGAAACAGCCAGTTCATGTTCTCAATCTGGAATATTGGAATTAGAAGTTATATCTCACTTTTGTTGCGTAAAATTACAGCACTTTAATGAAAAAAAAACATTTTGAGAAACTAGCGGTTGATACGAGTATTACTGGTTCACGATTTCCATGGCATGGAATGACTAGGACTTGGAGCATTGCTACTCTCCCTGGATGGGATGCCAGTCCATCGCAGGTTTACCCCCAGCAGTTAGTTGGGTTCCCCAGCAGGTTGTTAGTTTCCATGGCATGGAGTGACTAGGAGCATTGCTACTCCCCTTAGATGGGATGCCATTCCATTGCAGGTTTACCCCCAGCAGTTAGTTGGGTTTTCCCAACAGGTTGTTAGTTTCCATGGCATGGAGTGACTAGGAGCATTGCTACTCCCCCTGGATGGGATGCCAGTCCATCGCAGGTTTACCCCCAGCAGTTAGTTGGGTTTCCCCAACAGATCATATTAGTTTCCATGGCATGGAGTGACTAGGAGCATTGCTACTCCCCCTGGATGGGATGCCAGTCCATTGCAGGTTTACCCCCAGCAGTTAGTTGGGTTTCCCTAACAGATCATATTAGTTTCCATGGCATGGAGTGACTAGGAGCATTGCTACTCCCCCTGGATGGGATGCCAGTCCATTGCAGGTTTACCCCCAGCAGTTAGTTGGGTTTCCCTAACAGATCATATTAGTTTCCATGGCATGGAGTGACTAGGAGCATTGCTACTCCCCCTGGATGGGATGCCAGTCCATTGCAGGTTTACCCCCAGCAGTTAGTTGGGTTTCCCCAACAGATCATATTAGTTTCCATGGCATGGAGTGACTAGGAGCATTGCTACTCCCCCTGGATGGGATGCCAGTCCATTGCAGGTTTACCTCCAGCAGTTAGTTGGGTTTCCCCGACAGGTTGTTAGTTTCCATGGCATGGAGTGACTAGGAGCATTGCTACTCCCCCTGGATGGGATGCCAGTCCATCGCAGGTTACCCCCAGCAGTTAGTTGGGTTTCCCTAACAGGTTGTTAGTTTCCATGGCATGGAGTGACTAGGAGCATTGCTACTCCCCCTGGATGGGATGCCAGTCCATCGCAGGTTTACCCCCAGCAGTTAGTTGAAGTTAGTTTTCAAAGATTTGAATATTGCAATTTTGAGATCTTAAGTTTATCCTATCGCTATTTTAAACTCTTAACATCTCACCATGGAATTATTCCCCTTTCGTGGTACATGTCGTAGGCGAGTTGTTGAGCTTTCAGAATCCTTTCGGCTTGAATCTGGTACAGCGTTTTTCCCGACGGCAGACCAACATTGTACATTCCCTTAGGGTACTTAACCCCGAGTCTAGTGCCCTGACCCCCGGCCAGTAGGAGCACACAGCAGTGGCCCTTGGCTATCTGCTTTAAACCTGGTTATAAAAAAAAAAAACAGTAAAAAGCATTTAACTCTTTCCTGGCAGATAACCGTGGTTTGGGTCATTGACTCGCAATCATAGGTGAAAACTTGGGGTTGCGGGTTCGAACCTCCCCACGGCTGCGGTACCTGTGCCCTTGAGCAAGACACTCAACCACACTTGCTCCATCCTTCGGAAGGGATGTAAAGCTGTTGGTCCAGTGTGTTAGGTAACGGTAACGCACTTTAAAGATCCCAGACTGAGAGCATTCTTCCGTGAAGAGCAGGTGTCTCTGGCCATTTCTAATTCATCATGGGTTTCATCAGCAATGCATTTTGTGACATTTCACTTTACACCCACCCCCGTATTCAGTTGTGCTGCACATTCCCCAATTGCTTAATCATAACAAATGACACATCAGGGATTTCCAATGATACCAAATTCAAGGAAAATGACTGGTAACAAGAGAGAAATTGTCAGTCAAACTTGAGTTTTCGAACTTTTTTTGGAGGAGTTTACAATCAAATACCAGTACATATTATCTTTAAATATTACAACATATTTGACTATAGCAATTGAGCATTTTGATAAAAACCTGTTTATTACATTTTAGAAAAAAAAATAATAATTAGAATCCTTTCACATATTTACAGACATACATAGATACAATGCAGGAAGCGAGATATCCATTTGGTATTGGGATTATTGATTTTCTGATAGATCCAGTGTACACTCGCCAGCTGCAATGGCCGACAAACCACAGCTGTTCCGATCCACCATGCATCTGCATCGTACGTGTTTGTTTGAAGTATATTTCCGTTTCCCAAAGTATGCCAATAAACACAAAAATCAGGGTTTTATCTAGGATTTCCAAAACTGCCAGTCCTACTAATAGGTGCAGTTAAAAATTACCCGTCCTGTGACTGGCAAAAATTGAAAGGAACACAAATGCATAAAGCGGTTACCGACACTAGGCAAGTTGGAAATCGTGATACAAATGATGTGGTCATGTGGTCATTTCCAAGAGTCGCAACTTGCGAGCATACCACTGCCGGCCGGCTGGTCGCAGTGGCCTGCCGCACAGATTTAAATGCTCAAGTATGTATACATTTCAAACCAAAAATCCACCCGTCATGTTTTATTGTCCATTGCGCAAAGTGCCTGTCTAAGATCACCCACTGCCTGTCCAAAAGACGGGTGGACGGGTGGCTACTGTAGATGAAACAGTGGCGAGAATACTAAAAGGTGTAAAACAACTAAACTACAGCAGAGAATCAGTCACGTGCATTGTCACAGGCACCCATATAATTTGCAAATGAAAGTGACACTTTAAAATCCAAAAAGTAAAAGGAAAAATCACTTTGAGCTCTCTAAAAATAGCCAAATGCAACAAATAAAACATTTATACATGAAACAAGAGGACGTCCAAAGTTGTCAACATTTTCACGGTTCTACAGAGCGTAGTATTTTTCAAGACCCCCTCCCTCCCCCTGAAGTAATATTTATCAACATTGGTTTGTCAGTACCTTGAAATATCAACATTTTACAGCATGTAAAGTCATACGCGGCCCTCGACGCCCCCTCTCCCTACTTTTAGAAGGCTAAAAGTGTTGTTTTGGACGTTTTATATTGGGACGTTATCATTTTCTATATACACTTTTAGCCCCTTAACATTTTAACTCCCTTCGATCGTGTAGACCGTTCTTACACGCCCTCAAGAGGCCAGATACACATGTGTAAATCCTTACCGTAAATTCCAAATCAGACATTTAAAAGCACACCATGAAGGTCCTTGTAACCTCAAGACTTCTGTACCCTTGTCGTTCATTGTCCATGATGACTCAAACATCAAAAAAGGATAAAAGGAAGCAAAATCTGGAGTAAAATCGACAAATTTGGACAGACGGGAGACTTGACCATGTCATGCATGTTTAATTCGCTACCCATGTGATCGCGTCAAAAGGAAAGTAGTCCCACCAACGCGGATGGATTTTGTTTAGCCTAGACCTGCCCCCTGTCTATGTGCGCTACGCTGCTCTCGCTCATTATACAACGCGTGGGGAAGTAAATATGTGGACAGGGGTCCAGTCTAGGCTAAACAAAATCCATCCGCGCTGGTGGGACTACTTTCCTTTTGACGCGTCTCAGCATGAAGTCTGTGTACCGCGCTGGCTGAAAATTTTCGATTTTACTCCAGATTTTGCTTCCTTTTATCCTTTTTTGATGTTTGAGTCATCATGGACAATGAACGACAAGGGTACAGAAGTCTTGAGATTACAAGGACCTTCATGGTGTGCTTTTAAATGTCTGATTTGGAATTTACGGTAAGGATTTACACATGTGTATCTGGCCTCTTGAGGGCGTGTAAGAACGGTCTACACGATCGAAGGGAGTTAAAATGTTAAGGGGCTAAAAGTGTATATAGAAAATGATAACGTCCCAATATAAAACGTCCAAAACAACACTTTTAGCCTTCTAAAAGTACCCTCTCCCAACCCCCCCTTCCTAGGCTCTGCAGACCCGTGAAAATATTGACAACTTTGGACAGCCCCTGAAAGATGAAACTCAAACAATTTCCAAAGTGTACCTACCTTCCACATACCACTTGTCCTTTTCTTTACACGATCTCGTCATCGAGCCGAATGACTCTGACGGGATCGGCTCCATCTGAGCATCCAGCTTCTCAGGATCGCTAGCCGACTCCATGGCCTTACTGAACGAAGCCACCAGCTCAGCAATGTCTGTGCTCATCACATCCTGGTAGAGGGAGCTCTTCTGGTCCGCATCCAGCTCGTGCCAGAACTCCAGGAGGTGTTGCTGGCCGTGTTGGGACAGCTTCTCACGTAGGGATTCCACGTCCATTATTTGCACCTAAGAAAGCTGAAAAAAAAATATAAAGCCGATATTTTTAGCATAGAATGGGCAGTTTTACTAATTTTTTTAGCATATTTATACGAAACTCCAGGGGCAAATTTTTAGTTTGCCATTTATTTTATTTTGCAACAATCAGGGGCCAATTTTATCAGACAAAATTGCTTAATCCAAAATTTGTTTACTTAATTGATAAAAAAATGGTTTAGTTGTCAACATTGTGTATCAACTTGTGCGCTCAGCAAGAATAGCAGAACACCAGCAATTGTAATACACTCACATATTTTACTACAGTAGGGCCTACTAACCATTTTTATAAAGGAAACAAATTTTGGATTAAGCAAATTTTTCTGCTAGGCCATCATAGCTTTATGAAATTGGCCCCCGATTGTTACAAAATGAAATAAATGGCAAACTGAAAACTCCAAATCCTTCCAAAATTATGCCATATAATTGCCATTAGCCTTTTAGAAGTATGGCGGAACAAAAGGAGAGGGCGCAATTTCATTTGGGTATGAATTTTTTTATCAATTGTATTTCTTTCCAAAAACTTGATTTACATGTTGTACTTATAATACATAGAGAGAATTATAAATAAAATTAATAAGTGTAAAGTGAAAAACTGAGTTATTTTGCATGTTAGTCGATTTTATACCCACTGCAAAGTGCGCCCTCCTATTGTGTCCGCCATACTTCAAAAAGGCTAATTGCCTTAAATTCCAGTTGTGACAAACTAAAAAAATACCCTAAATTGTTAGTATAATTTTAAAAGGGGCGTGGCTGAAATCAAAACCATTGTCATTGATGCCGCCACGCCCATTTAAATTCCCCAGACTAAAATTTTGCAACTCGCCCTAGCAACAACTTTATAAATTTCGTGATTTTTTCCACAATGCCATCTCTAAAACCAGCAAACTTACACCGATTCGAAAGAAACTAACAAGGTATCCAGATGCAGACAAGATCGCAAGCAATCGGGGTTACGGTTAAGACGAAATTTGACAGATCAAACTCCAAAACTTCACGTACAAACTTTGCGATCGCGACAGCAACACGTAAATAATGAGACTTGCACTTAGACTTAGTGAATGAGCGTTGCACATAAAAGAAATCGCGCACCAGACTGGGAAATTTCACATGCCACATCCGCACCTTCCATTAATTCGTTATGGCGCCCTCAGCGGTCAAATTTGGTTGGCAATTTTTGGGGGTGTAGGGGATGGGAGGGGGTTGTGGGGGGTGGGGGAGGGGTTGTGGGGGAGGGGAGCGGGGAGTGGGGAGGGGAGAGAGCAGGGGGGTGGGGGGTAGAAAAATTAGGGCAGTGGCGGATCCAGCCTGATTAAAATACAGGAGGTCCGACCACCTGAATTCCATTGTAATTCATGTATTTTAATGAGGCTAGATCCGCCTCTGGCATATCTGGGGGGTTGGGGGAGGTTGTCTGCATATAGGCTGCAAACTGGGGAGGGGGTCGTGCATATTATTTTTACTTCTTTCTGGTACTGAAGCCAAGGATTCCTCAAAAGTGTCCATTGCTGTCGCTCCTAAGCGGGAGGGAACCGAACTGGGGAATCCCCTTGCTCTTCACGAAATAACGCTCTGGGATCTTTGAAACACACTTTAATGACATCCCTTCCGAAGGATGGAGCAAGTGTGTTTAGGTGCCTTGCTCAAGGGCACAGGTACCCCAGCCGGGTATAGAACCTGCAACCCCAAGTTTTCACCCGAGTATTGCGAGTCAGTGACCTAAACCACTCGGCCATCAGCATAAATGCAGTGGCTTATATTAATTTTTCCTTTAAAATGTGTCTGAAATATTGGCCTTTTTTTCAAATCTCGACTTAGGCTCAAGCTCAGGCTCCGGCTCCATGTAAACTACTTGGAGACGGAGCCGGAGACGGGGACGAAGCCGATATTTGGAAAGGCCCCGAGACATTTCGGTGGGCAATTTATTAGGTCATGTATACATAGTATAGGGGAGTGAGTTTTATTTGGTTCAAGCTTTTATAGCTCCATGGTTCAAGTGTACTTGAGAGCGCATGAGTCACCATCACCAGATATGGGATGGGTGTGTTACACTTGTCAAAAATTAATTAGAAACTGCAATGGAACTTTATAGAGAACATTTCCGAAGAACGAAGGAAAATATGTAAAAAGATATATTTTTAGTTAATAAAATAAAAAGAGCAGTTTCAGAATTGTGATTCACTTCACCCCAAAACAAGTGGGTGTTGCGAGATTGGTATCTCAAAATCTGGCTCGTGATTGGATGACTTCGACCACGTGATACAACACAAGTCAAGATGGCGATGCAGGTATGTAGGCGACCTAAAAACTTCCTGACTTTTTACTATAAGTTTTTAATGACTTCTGCTGTTGTCACATTTGTGTAAATTACTAGTTGGAAATTATGTTTGATGGTGTACATGTCTAGAATGTAGCAAAGTCATTTTTGATGCATTTGTGTACGTTTTGTTGCCTGTTTTATATGTTGTTTGCGCCGGTGCACCGTCACGGTGTCCGGCCGGTGCACGTAAATTGTGTGTGTGCTGTGGCATGGAGGAAGGAAACTCGGTACCCAGGAAACTTGTTTCCTTCTTCTATGGTGCTGTACAGTTGGGTGCAGGTCAACTCAATCCCGGGTCAACTCGATCCCGGGTCAACTCGATCCCGGGTCAACTCGGTCCCGGGTCAACTCGGTCCCGGGTCAACTCCCCAAGAGAAATGTTGCGGTATTTTTTCCTTGTACATTGTCATTTATAAACAAAGGTTTGAATGAAATAAACCCCTTCACATTTTAATATCGACGCCATCTTGTTCACGAGGCACTTCGAACACGCATTGCCATGAGCGTACGCGGATCGTAGCTAATTCACGGTGTTCGAACTGCCCCGTGAACAACAACAGGCTCCTGGAATCAACAGATCATCCTATTTTAAAATACCACTTGCACTTTTGTCGTAAATGTTGCACTTAAGTTCTGAGATAAATCAATTATAAAATTACTGCATAAAGTAATGCACAAAATTACGGCGCGAGTGGTCCGTGCGTAAGCGCGACAACAGGGGCCGCTGCGCACGCGCGGGAATGGTTATCTTTAGTTATACAAACGGGCTGTAAATGGCTCACTTTTGAAATCTGACTTAGTAGTACTGTCGCCATTAATAGGCCATCGGAATGAAAGTCATAGAATACCGTCCGGAAGATTTGAAAAACACATGAGGCTTTTTTTCATTATTAATTTTTCATTATTTTGTAACAGCCAATCAGATGACGGAATACATACGTGTACAGAACGTCCGAAGATTGCCGAAGTGAGATCGGGGGCGCGTTCAATAGCACAATACATACGTACGCCGGTATGGGTTTTTTCCTATACCTTCACCGTTGAAGGTATTGTCGGTAGTGCATACGTATTGCGCTATTGAACGCGCCCCGGGACTTCAGTCGGATTTGCAGTCTCGCGCGGCTACACCGAAACACGAACAGTGGAATTGTGTGTCAGCACTTGGATCTCGCGCTCAAGACTATCGTCTGCCGTCTGATTTCGAAAAATCTGGTTGATTGGCGCCATAATAATTGTACCATTTCTTTCATGAACAAGTAGGCGGTATTAAAAGTACGTTGAAGTTCCAAATTTTTTGAAATAATGAAAATATTTTGAATAATAAAACATTTCGGCGGCGGCCATTTGGTCATGCGGGCGGAGGACGGTATTCTATGACTTTCATTCCGATGGCCTTACAGCCCTGCTGCCAGGCAGTACGGAAATGCCTGATTTCGAAACTGCCGAAATCCGAGATAGTTTGACTGCAAATATCGTCCGAAGTACATCAGACCAGAGCACATTCACATACACCATTGTAATCCTGAGAGTCTAGTGTTTCATAAAATAACGGTAACGCTTACGGAATCGTCAATTTGGCCAACTACGGCGTCTTGAAAAATTCAACAATATATCGACACCGTTCTGGCCTGGTCGACGCCATCTTAGCTGATCTGCTGTGACGATGGTGGCGCTTCTCAACTGGCGAATGTGTACATGTACAGTATCTTTTTCCTGAGTTACCGTGTGCAAAATCTATGAGATGTTGCATAAGAATTTGAAGTATTTTCCAAGGAAAATCTTTGTCACTACTAAATTAACTTCCCTATATAATACAATGTATTAACACTTTTGGTCGCTATTGTTTTGAGTCATTGGAGAATGAATGTTTTGACCAATGAACAACATTCTGTCCCTAACTCTGATGTTATGCAGGGCTCTCTAAAGTTAATGCCGTTAACATTGACCTATCAATTGTTTCTCCAACTCGTAGTTGAACACAAATGTGACAAAAAAGCAGCTGTTTTGGCGACAGAAAAGGGATTTTTACCTTTTCTTAAATGAATGACATGTTTGGTTTGGAGTGGAAAAGCACATACTGAATATTTGATTAGGTAGAATGCTATTCGATAGACAATCGAATACTGTAAAAGCTGAAATATTCGCGGTGGTTTTATTTTCGCGCACCAGACAGAGCCCGCGAAAATAACAACCCGCGAAAATATTGTTTGCAACAATTGTGGCGATCCCTAAAACAAAACATAATTTCCATCCGCGAAAATAACAACTCGCGAAAATGTGTGATGTTAAAATGCGCGAAAATATCTGTACGCGAAAATATTGGCTTTTACAGTCCTCAAATATTCCATTCGTTATGCACAGCCTTAACTGTGTATTACTACATCAGACTACTAAGATAAAGTAGAATTCACATCTCATGTACTTTTGAAGCGATAACACAAACTGGACTTTGGCTTGGGTTGAAAAGGTCGTACTATCGCGTGATCAATTTTGTGCAATTCGTCTGAGATACAAACATGCATGGAAGCTCTTCAGTGTTGTTTTGAAAGCAGGGCAAAGAACAGGCACATAGTGGTGTGCAGTTTTGTTTATACATGTATGTGCTTATTTTTTGGCAATTGTTTTGGCAAAACTATAGACGATAATATCAAACTGCTGCTATCTTGTAGGGCAGTTTCTTTGTTCTTTGAGGACTTGCATGGTTGAACATTTTGTGCTTGCATTGTTGACCAATTTTAAAATCTTGTCCTACAAGATGGAAGCTATTTGATACGGTCTGTAGTCCCATGTTGCAAAAAATACAAGGTTTCTGTCTGAACAAAGTGCAAAGACCTAAGAACCTTATATAGACAAATGTGGTATAGAGAAGATCATGTAGTCATTGAGATTTGAACCCTAGACCTCTGACACACCGGGCAGATGCTCTACCAGCTGAGCTACATGTATGAGGCACAGTGGCATACTCCCTCGGGTTGTCCACAAGACCTCTGACACATCGGACAGATGCTCTACCAGCTGAGCTATGAGGCAAAGTGGTATACTCCCTCAGGTTTTCCACAAGAACTCTGACACACTGGGCAGATGCTCTACCAGCTGAGCTATGAGGCACAGTGGTATACTCCCTCAGGTTTTTCACAAGACCTCTGACACACCGGGCAGATGCGTTACCAGCTGAGCTATGAGGCACAGTGGTATACTCCCTCAGGTTTCCCCCAAGACCTCTGACATACCAGTCAGATGGTCCACTACATATGCAGCATGATATGTGGCAGAGGTTATCCCCCGACCATTGTTCCCCCATTGTGTCTCAAACATCCAAGGAATTTCCAAGGAATTCCTTTCAGTTTTTAGGGGGGAGGTTGGTGCGTTAACAAAAGGGAAGAGTGTGTTGAGGTATAGGAAGGGGGTGGGGGAGGGGTAGTCCCTTTGCCACATATCGTGCTTGGTATAGTCCACTAGCTCAAGTATGAAAGATATTGGCAATCGTATCTCAAGTTTTGCCCAAGGACCAATGAATGTACAACTGAACAAAGTACACGTACTGTTTATGGTGTGGCAGGCACTAGGTGCTACAATAACCGATAGTCTGCAAATGTTGAGCCAGACATGGTTAAATAAATCAATTGATTTACATGACTTTTTAGTTATCCGTAATTGACCGTTTCACTTTTCTTTGTAGTTCCTTGTGTGTTTAGGATGTAGTGTAATAATATGAGGAAAATTTAAACTATTTCCTGTAAGCCGAGTTCCCATATATTTAATTTTATCAATTGACTATCAAATGACTATTGTAATTTACCAGTACAGACCATTTTATTTATAAACACTGTTACGCATCTCAGCTAACCCAGGGGATTAATATAAATGGTGCAGCTAATTGTGGATGTGGTTTCGTAACAGGAAGTTTAAAGCGTTTGTGGAATTGCAACTGAACATGCTAAAAATAGTACAATGGGATACTAAGGATATCAAATAATGACATGAAGGCCATTTACTTTCAAAGTCCGGTGAGTCGGAGGTTTCGGTTCCAATCCCGATAAGGTCCTTACCGTACGATTTTTCTCTCATCCAAAATTTGGTAACGTCAATGATGTAAGAGGAAACGGGGGGAAAAGTTTGACATATCAGGAAATAAACTGACAGACAATGTACATCTGTTCGTCTACTTTGTCAAATGGGCCAATATCATGCAGTTACCACAATAACATATAGACCTTTTTAAAGGGAAATAAATTCAATCAACAAAAGTGCAGGGTTCGAATCCCGCCTGAGCACGCTATGAAGTTTTATATAGTGTCTCGAACTGGCCATTTAACACTGACTACCGTAGCTCGGTGGTCGAGTGGTTAAGATGTTTGCCTTGTTTGCAGGAGGTCGTGGGTTCGAATCCCGCCCGAGCACGCTATGAAGTTTTTCATAGTGTCTCGGGAAAGCACTGAGTATACAGTTCTAATATACATCGGGAAAGGGCAAAAACAAACCCTAACTAACACACTGGACCAACGTCTTTACATCCCTTCCTAAGGATGGAGTAAGTGTGTTTAAGTGCCTTGCTCAAGAGCCCAGGTACCCCAGCCGGGTATCGAACCAGCAACCCCACGTTTTTACCAGAGTATTGTGAGTCAGTGACCAAACCACTCGGCCACGGTAGCCCACAGAAAATGAAGTCATGTCTACAGAGAAAACCACATCCCAATAAAGATTTGTGGTCTGTCTAAGAGTAAAACTGTTAATTAAGACTTGGAACAATTCCAATTTGTGTTTTATTGATTCATTGTTTGGCAGCCGTCCGATATTTGGGGAAATAGTCAGGAAATCAATGAGTCACGGCCAGTACTAGCCACAACCAGTCAGGAACTGATTTGAAGGAATTACAACTGTACTACATTTTTAACCACTTCCCTTGAGCTCTAAGAGTGCTTAGCCAGTTCTCATGAATATTTCATTTCAAAAATCTTCCGTGTGAGGTTGTGATCCCGTGGCTGTCAAATCCCTGGATATATGTAACACTTATGTGATTGCAGTTTTCCACTTGTGCTGATTTGTAATTTAACACGCTTGCTTAGGGGGACACTTTCACCATGCTTGGCAGTTTCAAGGTACATGTGTAGTGTGCATGGTTTTAGGTAGAGGGTGTCTATGGGAGTCTTTTGGACAACCATGTGGATTTGTTTAGCTAGAGGGGTGTCTGGGTGTCTTTTGGACACCCTGTGGGCTGTTTTAGGTAGAGAGGTGTCTGGGAGTCTTTTGGACAACCATGTGGATTGTTTTAGCTAGAGGGGTGTCTGGGTGTCTTTTGGACACCCTGTGGGCTGTTTTAGCCAGAGGGGTGTCTGGGTGTCTTTTGGACACCCTGTGGGTTGTTTTTTTTATTCAAAGGGGTGCCTGGGTATCTTTTGGACACCCTGTGGGCTGTTTTAGCCAGAGGGGTGTCTGGGTGTCTTTTGGACACCCTGTGGGCTGTTTCTTTTGGACACCCTGTGTGTTGTTTTTTTATTCAAAGGTGTGCCTGGGTATCTTTTGGACACCCTGTGGGCTGTTTTAGCCAGAGGGGTGTCTGGGTGTCTTTTGGACACCCTGTGGGCTGTTTTAGCCAGAGGGGTGTCTTTTGGACACCCTGTGTGTTGTTTTTTTATTCAAAGGTGTGCCTGGGTATCTTCTGGACACCCTGTGGGCTGTTTTAGCCAGAGGGGTGTCTGGGTGTCTTTTGGACACCCTGTGGGCTGTTTTAGCCAGAGGGGTGTCTGGGTGTCTTTTGGACACCCTGTGGGTTGTTTTTTTTATTCAAAGGGGTGCCTGGGTATCTTTTGGACACCCTGTGGGCTGTTTTAGCCAGAGGGGTGTCTGGGTGTCTTTTGGACACCCTGTGGGCTGTTTTAGCCAGAGGGGTGTCTTTTGGACACCCTGTGTGTTGTTTTTTTATTCAAAGGTGTGCCTGGGTATCTTCTGGACACCCTGTGGGCTGTTTTAGCCAGAGGGGTGTCTGGGTGTCTTCTGGACACCCTGTGGGCTGTTTTAGCCAGAGGGGTGTCTGGGTGTCTTTTGGACACCCTGGGGGCTATTTTAGCCAGAGGGGTGTCTGGGTGTCTTTTGGACACCCTGTGGGTTGTTTTTTTATTCAAAGGGGTGCCTGAGTATCTTTTGGACACCCTGTGGGCTGTTTTAGCCAGAGGGGTGTCTGTGTGTCTTTTGGACACCCTGTAGATTGTTTTAGCCAGAGGGGTGTCTGGGTGTCTTTTGGACACCCTGTGGGCTGCCATTTTAGACTTATTTCAAGTCTGGTATTGCATATCACCAATTATGTATAAGGTATAAATTTGTGAAGTATGCCGATCTCAGACTTGAATTAAGTCTAAAAACCATTTGTTTTGAACAGCGCCCCCATGCGGCAAACACTGATTCGCTGCATGAGGGCGCTGCTCAGCACGCCCGGACAAAATGTTTAGCAGTGGAGAACGCTGGAACCGGGTTTTACATCAAAAACGAGTCCCGGCTCTGGTATAATTACCAAAGGTAATTGTATTTGTTTGTTTGTTGGTGCAGGTCAAAGTTTTGTACGACTTTGATGGCGAAGTCGAAAACGGCGAACTAGTGATCCGTGAGAACCAAGTCCTGACAATTATTAGGCAGGATGTTGGGGACGGCTGGTGGGAGGCGGAGACTTCTAACAAGCAGAGGGGGCTGATCCCAGAAGCGTATGTCCAGGTGAGTTGATAAAGCGATTTATTGTGATACGGCCAGTTAGGGCCAGTATACACTATGGTACTCATCGCGATAAGTTAGGGATATTGGTATGTTGTCAATTTTAGATTTTGTTTTTTTCAAATGACTGTTTTCACCTATAGACCTTATGCATGGCCGCAGGTTTTCATATTCAAATGATGTGACAATAGACCCACAAAGTGCCTACTCGTGCATGACGCACTGTGACAATGTGACTGCCCTCTATCATGGCCGCCGTGCATAAGGTCTATTCCTGTGACAAGGTGTGTCTGTCATGCAGATACAATTGTCTAATCCATATACAAATCATTCAAGCGGAATACATACCCTCAATAAAATATCTGCATACACCTAGGGCCAATGATTTTCCGCGATCGCGGAAAACGGACGGAATTCGCGGAATCTGCCCTTTGAAACGGAAAACGGGATTTTAGTTTGAAGTAAAAAAAAACAACTAAAAAAAAAAAAAAAAAAAAAAAAAAAAAGATTATTAGGCCAAACCTATTGAAATTGATCAAGCTAACTTAACACTGCATTCTTTATTAAGCTTCTTTTTGTTTAACTAAAAAAGCAATCTGCATCTCAATATAATTCCGTTAAAAAGTTTAACAAAAGTTTTTACAATTGAGAAAAGATATCACAATGCTGGCTTCAAAAAAAAGGAAAGCTGCACCACTTGTGAATTTGTCTGCATCTGCGCGAGCAAAGCAGTTCAGTGGCGATTTTTATGCAGATGGAAATATTATTTTCTGCAAATTCTGTGATCACAGTGTAGAACAAGTAAACTTACAGTAATCTTCAGGAAAATTTTCAATTCAAATTAACATTTTAAGAGGTCAGCAGTGCATCGTATACAAAAGTTATGTTTATAATCGACTCCCTGGGCATTAACAACCTTTTATCTATTAAAGAACATGAAACGGAATTTTTTTTGTCTGAAACGGAATTTTTTTTGTCTGAAACGGAATTCATGTTTTTTAAAAACGGAATGTGCCCTTTTCTGAAACGGAAAATCATTGGCCCTATACACCCAACAATATCCCTTTCATTACCATGCACGGACACCCACGATTTTTCTTGTTATGACAGTATATAAACCATTTGATGATAACAAATGCAAAATTAGGAGGAAAAAGTGTCGTGAATTTTCTTAGGAAAAACTTGTCATTTTTTAGAGTTGTCCCATAAGTTTAGCGCATGAGGTCTCAGAAGGTGTCGGTGCATGGTAATCTTTCCGAACTGGAGGTTATACATTTTCTGTTTTCTTCCCATATATAGTATTTTTGGGAAGGTATTTTCAGGCCTCGAAATTCATTTTCAAAAGGGCACGGCAAATTTCTCTTAGTAAAGGGCACCTGAATGAACTTTTTAAGGGCAACACGGCAAAAGCATAGGGCACCGATGGCAATTTGCCGTGGTGCCGTGGGTTATTTCAAGGCCTGTATTTTACATGATTCCTAGGTTAAAATAAAATCCCATTTTCCGGAGAAAAAAATCCGAACAAAATCCATTAACTAATTTACCAGTTGTAACAAGTTTATCCCATACAGATAAATATATAACAAATCATGACCCCATATTTTTTTGACCCCGGTATATTTTTACCCCCATGTATTCACCGTAGATCACCACAAAAATCTCCATTTTTGATGTGCCTGGTCACATTTCCCCCATTGATATTTACAGCATCATTTTACCGCAATGCTAAACGATGTTCAGGGCCTTTTGCACGTACATGTACACCAGGATACGGGACATTTCCTGACTGTGTATGAGTCAACTCTTCCACCAGGCCCTCTTAAGGACCCTCCCCCACCCCTCCCCTGTCTCAATAAGGCCAACAAGGACAGCACCTGAGTATGACGCATAAGTCTGGCTTCTCGAGGGAAAGGGGAACACGAATCATTAGAAAGGCCCTTTAGACATATTTTAACATTTTTCTGTCAAATGAAATAGACTATCCACTATTACACACAATGTACTTCAGAGAATAAATACATTTTAGACAAACTTCAAAGGAGTACTTAAAGTTTTGAGATAAATTTAAGTTGTCTTGTTATAATTGTTTAACTTTTGATACTTACTCAGAGTTAAACCTGCTAAAGCACAAATATCTTTATGCTGAACACCTTGCAAAGTTAGCTTAACCAAACGTTCTATGCAAGAATAGTTGACTTTCAGGAAAATCATGGCAACACGAGGTTGGATCTAGCTCAGTTGGTGTAACACTGCTCCAGCAAACCAGATGTCCCGGGTTCATAACCTTATCCGATCAAATTTTCTTTCTCATTAAAATGAGTGTGACCAAATCGCATTTTTCCGCCCCCATTTTTCCCATGGGTGTTGAGGTTTTGATACCATATCATGTGTCATATTTTTCTCATTACCATTCAGAAATTTTGCACCCTCAATCCAGGGATATTGTCAAAAAGTACCAATGTTTTGTGAACTAATTTATTCGGTTACATAATGCAATGATGTGATTAAGACAACCTTTTTGCTTCCACATCCAAACTGGGAATGCAAATTCCTATTGTCTTCCCCCATGGATAGTATTTTTGGGGAGGTATTTTATATGATTGTTAGGTTAAAACGAAATAAATTTTCTCTTTTAATTCTGGTCACGCTCCTTTAAAATCACCTTTAAAAAGTCTGTGTAGTATTTTTTTTCTTTAGCAATAAGTATTTAAACGAGAACTTTATTTATCAAAGGAAATTGTTGACTTGGGGGATGCACCAGAGTACGCACCACCTCCGCCGCCACCACCGCCGGCAGAGAGCTCGGTAATCAGAAATTAATCAATTATCAGAAATTAATCAATTTACGCCATTCCTCCCACCAGCAAGCTTCAGCCACATCATTCACTATGCACATCGTCATGGAATGTACATCTGCTTATATTGACTGATTGCTTTTTATATTGACTAATTGCTTTTTATATTGACTGATATTGATTGGTTGATTAATTGATTGATTGATATTGATCAATAATCAGAAATTAATCAATTTAAGCCATTCCTCCCACCAGCAAGCTTCAGCCACATCATTCACTGTGCACATCGTCATGGAATACATACATCTGCAGTGCTTATATTGATTGACTGATTTTTATATGGACTGATATTGATCCATATTGATTGGTTGATTGATTGATATTGATAAATAATCAGTTTTTCAGAAAGGTTTAAAAATCATTCTCAATGGAAGATTTTTATTGCAAGCTGAAAAATCGTATCAACTGTTTCAAGAGGCAAACACGAGATTGTTGTGGTGCTCCGGCGGGATGCTCAGTTGGTAGAGCAATTGGCCATGTAAGCCAAGGACCTGGGTTCGAATCCCAGTCGGGACACTGCAATTTTCTTGTGTTTCTAAATTATGGCCTTATGAAAATAAGGCCAGGGCAGTCTGGCCCTGAATTTGTCTAAATTTCAAAGGGCACTGAGGCCAACTGGGGGGCCACCACGGCCATCTTAGTGCCCCTCCAGTTGGCCTCATTGGTACTCTTTGAAATTCAATGAAGGCTAGACTCTTCCCAGATTGACATACCCCCTTGTTTTCATTGAGGCCTACACATCATAATCATAGAGCTACATGTACATGTACTAATCACTCCGCATGTTCTCATTTCACAGATAACCATTATCCCTTGTCTACGGTACAGATGGTGGGGCATCCATTGCAATGCTCATTACGCAGGCTTAGGGGCCGTCCCAAATTTTTATCATTTTCACAGTTCTACAGAGTGTAGTATTTTTCAAGAACCACCCCACAGCCTCCCTCCCTCCCCCCGAAATACTACTTACATGTATTAAACTTTTTGTCACTACCATGAAATGTCAACATTTTACAATGCAAGTCCTACGCTGCCCTCGACCCCCTGCCCCTTCCTACGCTTTGTAGACCCTTGAAAATGTTGACAACTTTGGAGAGCCTCTGACCAATTTTGCAGTGACCCAAAATTTTACTTAGCTGACAAGAAACAAATTTAATAATTTTCACGAATGCACAAGACCTACACGTGTTTTTCAAAAGGGTACCAGCAATATTGTACGTGTAGTTGACGGCTACAAAAGGCCATCGCAGTGCTGGTAAATTGCATATAAATGTCACTAATCAGCTGTGACCCCACATGTAGCTTAAACTACATGTATTAAAAATACGATGCCCATGCATAAATTAATGGCATGGTTCCATCTGTCCGAAGCCATCATATTTAAATGGCTAATTTTTTGAAAATTGCTTTTAATCCTAAGCATTTTGCTGTGCAACAGAACTGTACTTCGCATAGTATAAAAACATAATTGGGGAGGGAGGCCTAATTTGGCCAGGATTACAGCTAGATGTATGTATGTAGAATACCATTGTTGCATTTCATTCACCCATGGACTTGTGAGGACTTGTTGGGCCTTCTCAAATTCTATGTACCCTGAAGAATTTGACATTTTGCATGAAACCAATACACAGTTGAATTTTAGTACATCTGGTCCAAAACATGTTTTCTCGACATTGCACCCCTTTAGAAAAATCACTTGCACTCGATCATTCACACATGGTTATAGACTGCACCGAGGGCCATGTTAGGGGGCAAGTTTTCTTGGGGCGAGTTTGTTTCGGACGGATCCAGATTCAGATCTGCGCAGATCCGATTCACGTGACTTGAATTCCTAGTTGAGAGCAGCTTCGTTTGTTTCTGCGCGGTATTAAACTCGGGATCTGGATTCGGATCTGTCGTGAAACAAACACGCCCTTATTTAAATGATGCGACAATAGATCCACAAAGCGCCTACTTGTGCATGACGCACGGTGACAATGTGACTGCCCCCTGTCATGGCCACTCGTGCAAAGGGTCTATTACATGGCTTACATACTGTACACATCCATCAAATGGCTGCGTTGTACTGTTATTCATCTTGCATGGGGTGTAGGTTCATCTTTAAGTACAATGTGATTTTCCTTTGCATTTTGAACCAATTTGTGCATTTTGAGAAACTGTGGAACCATAATCTATTGACCTCTTTCGAACAGTGCAAATACACAATTTTGGGAGTCAAATAATGCTCCGTCATTGTGAAAGGGATGTGCGTGCGCGCTGTGTGTGTCTCTGGTGGGCGTAACGCGGTTTAATTCACCAATGGGAGCCTTAGCATTGCGCGTTACACACGCTATGGACACACACAACGCGCACGCACATTGCTTCCACAACGACGCGGCATTATTTGACTCCCAAAATGACGTCATTGGCACGAGCTCAATAGAGAGGTGTGGAAAATATTTTTTAATTTGAAGGATTTAGTAACCCTAGGGTTAATTTAGATCCTGCTAAAGAATCAAAATGAAACAAATGTTAGTGTGAATTGCCTAATGCCCTCTCTGCACAGGTGAATCCACCCCCGGAGTCAGTGGATCTTCCAGCACCACCTGCTTTTGATTCACAGATGGTAAAACACAATAGGTTGATTTGGTGCAAATTGGATTTGCAAAATTGATTAGTAGATAAACACTTAATCATGACAAATAGTACACTGCTTTTAGTGGTCAAATAAAAATAAACATTTTGATGTGCTATTTGCTGCACAATATCACTGCTCATAAATGTTCATAAGAATCCTGCCTATAAACATCTACATACACATGCAGCTGTGCACAAATAGTCATATACATGTAGCTAACGAAGTGACGAATGTGCACACCTTTAAGCCGCATATTCGTCACTTTAGCTACTTAAGCTTTGTTAAAACTCATCTAAAAAACTACAGGCAGAATAAGTGGTTTATTTCCAGTGATGATTCCCATTTGGTGTACAAAAGTCTGGCTGAAAGCTTTTAAATATTTTAGCCGGGAGTGTATATCTGCAAAAGTTTTGCAGTTTTGTAAAGATTTATGTTACAACATTTAGAAAAAGAAAACAAATATATATTTTTTTCCTCTAAACTGATACTTTTTAGGACTATGCTGCGGAATCCTGGGGCAGACCCGACCAGCCGCCCCCGCTGCCTCCTCCCCCAGATGATCCGGTAATGTCGTCTACGAAAACCATTCAAGGCTTTTATCTTCCATTTTCCTTCCATATTTTACTCTCAGGAGCTTATATTCAACACCTTATCATTATGTCTAAGACCGCAGGGCTCGAAATACCCACTGGACCGGTGGACTGAGGCCAGTAATTTAAGCGTCGGTCTAGTGCTTTCTCTACCGTACTAAACCAGTGGTCCAGTGCATTTTTAAACTAACGAACAGTAAATCCACGTTCCTTGTGGCTTTGGTCTTGTAAAAATAGTGTCGGTCCAATAAATGATTTAAGCTTCTAACCCTGTGGTCTAGCAGATTTTAAAATGAAATTCGAGCCCTGCTGACCCCGTTCTCACTAGAGAAATTGCTTCATCCGACGAAGTTTAGTTAATCGTCGTTAGTTAATGAAGATCGGATTAAAAGCGGTACCGTTCACACTAGGCGACTGCTAATGAAGATCGAATAATGCTGTGCGATGCCCCCATCTCGTTTCATGTTAAAGCGCTTCGTCGAATAGAGGGAGTGTTCACATCATAGATTTGCTTCGTCGAATGAAGCGATCTCTTCATTGAATGAAACTTTTTAGCTTCGTTGCATGACGAGATTCTAATCTTCATCAAATGAAGAGGCGCGGGTTCACACCAGGAAATCCCTTTGTCGAACAAAGCAATTTGTCTAGTGAGAACGGGGTCAATAATAGCATGGCCTTTGTTAACATGTAAAGCGTCCTCTATTGAAATATTTTCACCACAATACACATGGGCCAAGTTCGGGAGGTCTGTTCTTGTCTGTTTACGAACAACAAGCAACAAATCTCACACACAAAAACAATTTGCACAGAATAAAACATTAACTGACAACTCCACACACTTGCCTGAATGGGATTTGAACCCAGGCCCAAGAGGCAGAAGGATTTTAAACCTATCGTGACAACATCCAAAATTTAATTTTTTTTGGAAAAACAAAGATAAACTTGAGGTAAATTTAAAATAAGGCCGAACAAAATAAATGGTGCGTTTACGGTAACGGCCTAAAAAAGTCCAGGTAGTAGGTAGGAAAATAATTTTATTTTGTCTTTTTTTTTTACAATTTAGTTCATGCATTTGCGCGTTGTTTTGCAATGTTTGAAACTCACTATTAACCATGTTCATGTACAAGTGCAGAAAATGTTATGTTTGTTGGAAATTATCGCAAATAGGAACTTGGAAATTGGCAATACAAAGTTTGAGGTCTGCAATTTGGCCTCAAAAATTCCAGGTAGGTCGGTTTACCGTAAACACACCATTTATTTTGTTTGGCCTAACCCGTCTTAGGCTTAATCAAAATGATACCAAAACTTAATTTATTTGGTATCATTTTCATATCTATATAGTACACTTTTTAAGCATTTTTTTTCACATTTACTAACTGAAAACACTCCATCCACAGCTTATCGTATCTTTGCGGATTTTTATCTTAGGCCTATGCTACATCCATCGATCCTTGGGACAAACTAGAGCAAGAACAGCAACCGGTAACACTGCAAACTTTTTATCTTTTCATCAGCATTCAAGCATCCATGTCATCAGTTTCTCTCCAGCGGTTTCACTTAACGTTTTTTATTTGCTGGACTTCTAAACCATATTTTATGGCAGTCCACGAGTCCGTATTTTTTTGCATACTTTTTCTAATCTTCTTCATTTGAACTTCATGAGCATCATTGTTTGTTTTCAAAACAAAATTCAAAACAAAATGTTAGTGCAATAAACAAAATGATGCATTCATTGACTGCACAGTCTGACACAAATTGTTGGGTTCGCTACGATTGTAAAAGGCCGTCCAAAGATGTCGACATTTTCAGGATTCTAAAGAGTGCAGTATTTTTCAAGACCACCTCCCTCCCCCAAAATACTAATAATAATGATATGGATTTATACCGCGCATTTATCCGGGGAAATCACGATCAAGGCGCCTACATTATCATCACCCCTGATCAAAGGGCTCTATTTAATCACTCCATATACCATCTCAGCTCCCTGGGGAGTATACATGTACAGCCCTGGCTGCCTTAGGCATTCAACGGCTAATCAAACACATCAACTTTTGAAGAGAAGCAATGCGTGGCAAAGTACCTTGCCCAAGGGTACACACACCATGGATAGACCGGACCGGGATTCGAACCCACTACCTTTGGAACTAACCTAGGTTTTGAATACGATCCACTAGACCGCTCCGCCACAGTACACCACTACCCATCAAAATTTTTTTGTCAGTACCATTAAATGACAACATTTTACAGTGCATGTAATGTCCTACACGGTCCTCTACCCCCTCCCCCCACGTCCCCACCCCCTCCACCCCCCCTCCCCCCAGACCTGTGAACATGTTGACAACTTTGGACAGCCCCTTAAAGACAGAGGCTCGTCAGCAATGCGCGCGCCAATTTTGGCCACGAAATACGCAGCTCCATGCCTTTGCTGTGGAGCTGCTTTTTTTGTGGCACGAATTTAGTGCGTGCGCATTGCTGACGAGCCGCTACCTCTATTCATATTGTTTTTATTTTAACTCATTTTCTTGTTTCAGGTTTCAGCATCAATAATATGTCGCTTTCATAAAAAAAATGTACTTCCAATTTCAAAGCAGCCGACCAGTATGAATCAAGAATTAACGCATCTCATTTCTTCACAGCATTTATTTTCATGGTGTAACAAACGACATTTCTAATCAAATTTCCTTTACTTTCCCCCAGCAGTTTTTTGTTTTGTTTTTAACTTTCTGTATTGTAATAATTTCACATGTGTTTAATTTAACTATTAAAAGTTTATCGTGTGCCTTGGGCCAATTTCACATCAAGAAATTTATTTCAATACCAAATAGATTACTTTCTCAAATAGATTACTTTCTCATTTGGCTGAAGGTGTCCGCTTTCAAATGAGATGCCGCTAAAGAAAAACAACATAAAATCTGGGAGAAAAAATATAATTCACGAAACTTAAGCCTGGTTCATACTTCAGGTAAAAGCAATCGTGAATGCGAATCTGACGTCAAATAATTCGCGGGAAGGATTCGCGCAAGTTGAAACCAGTTCAACTTTCTGCAAATTTGCGGCGCAAAAACTTCGCTGTTATGTCGATTTCAAATTCGCGTTGGGCTTAAAGGCACAGGCTCGTCAGTAATGCGCGCCCGCCAAATTCGTGCCACGAAATACGCAGCTCCATAGCAAAGGCATGGAGCTGCGTACTTCGTGGCACGAATTTTGATTTATTTTGTTTGATTTTTTTAGCTTCTGACATCTTTAAATTACACGTAAGTCTATTAAAAGTGATCAATCCATCTACATGTACCTAGCGTCTTCCATTGACTCGTGCATATTTAAAGTCGCAGCCAGCGAATTCAGACATGGCCTCCTGGATTACATTTATTGGTTGGTTCTCCTTCCCAGGTGGTTGGCTCACAAGGCATGCCACGACAGGACAGCGTTGGCAACGAGGATGACTGGGATGACGACGACGATTGGGACGAACAATCAACACCCGTAAGAAATATTTTTTTTTTTTAATCGTAATTTTGCGACAAGTAAGAATCGTTTGTGTCAAATATGTTTAACAGTTAAAGGCAGTCTGTCTCTCTTTCTAATTTTGGGAAAAAATTACTGAATGCTGAAATTGTGTATTTGACTGCAGGTACACAAAACATTAAGTAAAATAATTTAAACTTGTCATTTGGCTAAATCAAAAGGGAAACTGACCCTAAGAAACAAAACTCACTTAGCCGAACAACACATTTTAATTTCACATACAGGCCAACTTTTTTCCCCGCGGTGCAGAGCAAAACTAACTTGCTCTGAAAACAACATTCTAGTTTAAACCTTTTTTCTGATAATTTTTTTGAGTGATTCAACGATTTCAAGTGTGTTTTCTTAGCAAACCATTTGAATATTTGAAATATTTTCCTCATTTTATCTTCAAACCTACTGAGGTAGGATTATACCGAAGGAGATTCCACTGTTTATTACGATGAACGTGGACTTCCACAGGTAAAATAAATCCAGTGTGAACTCGGTGTTAGTGTAGAGTTAATACCCTCGTTGGTTTGTGTGAAAGTGGGTCAGCATGGTGTACATATAGATCTAACATTGAGTGTTGGAATTTACCATGGTTTGAAATCGTTGTGTGCCTGGCGGAAGGGCATATTTAGCATTCTGATGCCAACAATTTTTGGCACCAGAGCGCTTATATGCCCTTCTACCAGAAACCTGATGAAATAGTTTCTTCTCTGTCAGTTCTTGTTTCACTTACTATAATACTTGAATTGACCTTTGACCTGATTACGTATGAAGTTCAGTCCAGTTTCAGTATTGTGAATTATTTGAATTAATTTTTTAATTTGGCATGTGTGAACTCACAAATGGAGAGAAAACCCTTTTTGACCTTTGACCTGTCCTCCAACCTCAAACATGACATTTGCCCTTTGACCCGACCTTAAACATTCAGCAACAAGAAGAGCAACATCAGAAAGAGCAGCAGTCTCCGCGATCACCACCGACAAACATCAAGAAACCGTGGATGTCCAACACTGTCCCGCGCAAAGTCTCTGCCGCACGTCAGAAAGAACGCGAAGACAATACCACCTCCTCCAACGCTCAACAGGTGGCTACTATCGGGAAAAGTCGGTCATTCCACCACGGGAAATTTTCGACATTTCAGAATCGTTCCGCCGGGTCTGGTAGTAGCGGTGGGGGAGGCAGTTTTCGGATCACGTTGCCAAATCGTCCCTTGGAGATGCCGCCTACCCCTAGTGGGGCTGCCGATCGCACCAAGCCTGCACAGGGTGACGACGCGAGGGTGGGACACCAAGGGGTGCGAGAGAAGGTCCGGGGGGATAGTACCGAAACGTACGAATCGGACGAAGATTTCGGTTCGGCTGAACATGTGAGTGGCTTGCAACTGCATGCTGCTACCCTTTATTTCGCATTTTGGAGGAAGGTATGTCGGCATGGACTGCATGATCTTGGATGCATTCTGCAAGGAAATCCTAGCCCTTTGCGCCATCTCAGAAGATTGGAGACATTTGATCAACAGAAAACAAATGTCAACAGAAAAATTCAACACCAGCCAACTCAGTGGTCGAGTGGTTAAGACATCTGCCTAGTATGCAGAAGGTCATGGGTTCAAGTCCCACCCAAGCACACTGAAGTTTTTCTCATAGTGTCTTGGGGAAGCACACAAAGTATACAGTGCTCATCCGAGCCCTTTGCGCCATCTTAGAAGATTGGAGACATTTGATCAACAGAAGAAACAAATTTGAACAGAAAAATTCAACACCAGCTAGCTCAGCGGTCAAGTGGTTAAGACATCTGCCTAGTATGCAGAAGGTCATGGGTTCGAGTCCCACCCAAGCACACTATGAAGTTTTTCTCATAGTGTCTCGGGTAAGCACTAAGTATAATAATAATAATAATGAAAATTTATAATGCGCCAGTATCCATCAAAAAAGATGCCCATGTCGCAGAAAAGATGCTCAGTGCTGATCAAGTTACGTCTGGTGAAAGCAAAACAAACCCAAATAAAAATTTCCCCGTTAACTTTCAACTTGGAATTTTCTTCAACCTACCTGACATAAGTTTGTCGTATTGTACTTCCCAAAAGGTCAGAAGGCCGAGTGCTAAAAAATTGTGGTTGGAGCACTGATCCATGACATTGGAGGTTGTGGGTTCGAGTCCAGTAAAGGTTCAGGTAGTGAAAGGAGAGGGATGGGTTCTGCACTTGGTAGAGCACCGGTACATTAAACAAAAGGGTCGGGTTCAAATCCAGCTTGGTAAAATTTGCTCACTCAATTAAATTGGCAGTCGCTTCATTCTCTCTCGCCTCTGGTCCCACCCTTCATATTGTCATCTAACAGACAGAAACAAACGTTGAGCCATGAGTAGAGGCTACAGCAGTGTCCAGTTCTTTACAAATACACCAAATACAGTGGATGCTTAGACTCTCCTCGAGGCTGGACAATTTGCGATGGTGGAGTTCTACACTCATGGTTAAAGATGTCTTAGAATCCCTGCTGAGTGCCACTGCAAGTGGAGAGAAAGCAGCCCTGAAAGAAGACTACAGTTACAACCAGTTCCGTACTAATCAGTGAAAATCCAGGGGAGATTAGTCTCTTTCTAAAGGTTGGATGATGTTTCAGGAGGATTGGATGAATCTTGTGTTGTTTCCAGATTGAAACCAGTGGGACTAAAAGCATCTTTGGAAGGAGGCTACATTCCTTTCCCATTCCATACAAACACGGTTAATGTAGGGAAGTTAGTCTTTTGCTCAAGGTTGAAGTTTTTATGTTCAGCATGATTAAGGTTGGTTTCAGTTTATGCATGCTACCAAATGTTAAGTAAGGGACAAGTCCACAAGGTCTGTTAAGGCACGGCTTAAAAATTCCAGCTTGTCCTAGGCTTTGCCCAAAATTTCAGACTCACTGTAGCAATAATCTCTCTTGGATGCTGGCTGTTTGTCTTTTTACATCACTAAAACCAACTTCCGTTGTATCTACATGTATTCTGGCGGCCTGGATGAAGCAGAATTCATTCCCAAACTAATGGACTTGTCTCTAAAACATTGCATGGCTTTGTTTGATTCCCGTGGTTTTCTTATTTATGACTTGCCACAGCAAAATGATATAATTCTATGTGTAAAACCTCCACTTTTACCTTTTGGGGACATAGTCAAACCTGTCTGTAGTGGCCACTGGAAATGTGGCCAGTGGCCACGTGTTTAAACTAGCCACAAACACATCCTTTAAAATACAATTTGATCGTTTTTATTGTGATATTTACAAAAGTAATCATGGTGTGAATATTTGACATTGAGGCAGAACAAAAGTTTTAAAAATACACTCTTTTTTTGAACGGACTTTTTACAAATGCATTTTGCAACAAGTTCTATTAACTTGAATTTGATATTTTCTTATTCCTTATTTTGCTGTGGCAAATCAGTTTCTTGGTTCAGTTATATGTTGAGGTTGCATCTTGTAAGAGTTTGAATGCATTGGATGAATTGTTTCTTTTTAAAGGTTTGCCAAGCCTGTTTTACTTTTTTAAGGGATGACAGAAGTCGGTGGGCTGGGCCCTATTACATGAGGTCATTTTAATACTAAAAATACTGCATGCTATATTTACCGGGTAATAGATGCCAAATAGAAATTTACAATGGATAAAATTGTGACACAGGATAAAATATCAACAGTCAGCCGTGATGGAGCTACGTAGTATTGGTTAGCTGAGAAATTGTTACCCCTGGTCATTAGGCTCATAAATTACAGTGTTACTCTGGTCAGACTTCAAGGGAAAACACTCATATTTTGATTGAAGCCAAATTTTGAGATAAACATGGTAAAATATTTATTCATTTTTTAGAATTGCAATGAAGTTGGTTTTATATTTTGGGGAAGACATCCGGGAAAACAGGTTCATTTTCCGAAGAATCTGTTGCAAAATCCGGGAGGTTTGGCAGCTCTGCAGTTTTCAAATCCTGAGAACATTGCTGTTTTGTAAAATGTATTTTTCTACATTTGTTGGAAATTGTTTCTTACTTTGGGCTGTGGGGTTTAACAGGATTTTATTTTAGATAACCAACATTTCCAAGATTTCGCTTTCGTCAAGCTTCATTTCAAAGAAGAATTCACATACAATGTACATGTATGTGACCCTTTCTGCAAAAAAAGGGCCATTAAGTCGCGCATGCTAGGTCGAGTTTTCGCGACCATAAAAATAAATCTGCGGCAGATCAACGCTCATTAAAATACAAAAACACAATGGAAATTCCTAGCAGTGCCAATATACTGCCTGGAATGTCCGTGTTTTGCCTGGAATTTCCATTGTGTTTTTGTATTTTAATGAGCGTTGATCTGCCGCAGATTTATTTTTATGGTCGCGAAAACTCGACCTAGCATGCGCAACCATAGATTGGGCACTCTGCAATTAATCTAATATGGGGTGTTTTTCTGTCACAGGACTCGGCTATGAACGGCTCTGGGAACTATGGTTTATCTGGGCCCAACAGGCAGTACAAACAGCGCAATAGCGATGCGTCAGTCAAACCGACCGGTACGGTCAAGAAGAACTTTACAAGGTGAGTGATGAAGGGGTTATGGGTTCGAGCCCCACTTGTGCCAACGTGTTTGTGTCCATGGGCAAGACGCTTAATCTCAATTGCCTCGTCAACCACCCAAGTGATATTTGGGGAGCTGTTAATCTGAATGCCACAATCTAACTGCTGATAGGGCTGTGCGCCTTGGCTAGGCAGCCACCTAGTTGAAGCGAAATGGTTCTGGTGAATTCCTGATGGCACCGGTAATAATGGCAATAGCGCCAGGAGTACCCTGTAGGGTAGGCATGTGCGCTATACAAGAGTCCACCATTATTTATAGTACAATAGACCCTTGGCATGGGTGGCCATGACAGGGGGCAATCACATTGTTCACCGTGCATCATGCACGAGTAGGCACTGTGGATCTTTTGTCAATGCGAGTTGCTTTTGTCAATCGCAGTTGGTTTCACTTCTTGTTGGAAAATAATGTCCTACGAACACTATGTACATAACTGTATTTTCCAATTTGTAGACAAACCTGCCAACAGGTTTCATAAGAAGGATTTCTGGGTGTTGATATGGACGACAGAATCTCTCAGATTTTCACGTCTTTGTGGCGATAACAAAATTCTATCCTAAGAAAAAGCAGCACTATTGCGGACATTGAGGAAACCAACTAGTTGCGTTCGAGTTGCTTCCTCGAGTCAGCGCTGACCTGGGGAGGATCATGCAGGTGTGATGAGTCGGGGAAAATAAGGAAACGAGGTTAAACACGTGTCGACCGTATCGCACGCCACCTTTATTTACAAACACATGATACATAATACAGCGCCGAGCAGCTGGTAAAGCGTATAGTCCAACATTTGGCCTCTTTTAAACATTTCCAGTTAACTATGTGACATTTTTTTTATTTTTTTATTTTCACAATGACCATTGAAAAATTGTCAATGATGCTAGATCGCTTCATTGTGTCAAAGTCTCCCCTAAAGCGCTAGAGAGTAGTGGTGCCACTACCCTTTCACAAATGGCCACTACTCTTTAGCAATCAGCTACTACCCTTTCACATTCAGAGCTTCCAACAATAATAGACGTTAAAATTTATACAAAAAGACAATAAAACTGATAAATGGACACTAAACGAAGTGGGAACTTCCCAGAAATCCACTGTTTGTATCATGGCAGTATCACAGTATTGGATGGCGAAAGTGAACAGACAACATATGCCATCTCGAATACATTTTACCACTACGCTTTAAAAATTTTCTGGGGGAATTACTGTATGTAAACAGTGAGCCGGAGTGTTCCTTTAACAAGGTTTGACTGTACTTGTATTAATCATCCATTTTTCTTTTGTACTATCACTTATTTACTTGTTTGTAACTCACTAAGTGTTGACAGACATAGCTTGATTAAGAAGTTTTACTGGCAGAGACCAAATGTGGATAAATTGGGATTGCTATTCAATGTGTGCAGTTCTCGCCAACTCTCTGTAACCTTGCCAAATTTATTAAGATTATTCTGACTAAGTTCCCGTAAACTCATTATTTTTTGCTCTTATACATGTAGTTTGTATTTAACTTCCACTATTTAAAGTCTTTTATTTTAATTTTTTTATTTTAAGCTCATGTTTAAATTGTATTTTATTTTAGTTTTTAGTTTTGATAATTAATGTTCTTTTTTGTTATAGTTACTTAGCTTTCTATAGCATAAACAGTTTTGTATTTTAAGCTGGCTCTCTTACCCCATGCTTGGGTCACAGAGGTTAATAAGGGTCTTTCTATCAATTAGGGGTCCAAAAGTGTGACATTTGGTGTCCCCCGTTACACCTGATGTGTGTTATTTTTCGTACAAAAATCATTAAAATGGCCTTTAAACCATTTTGTATGAATTGTACTTTATGTACGCACTCTTTGAGATGGAAAGTATTTAAAGAATGTGTCCTGAATTTACAAAAACAAGAGGTAAAATGTAACGGGGGACACCAAAGCTGGACCCCTAATTTATAAGACCCATAAACCACCACCATTCAAACTTTCTTTATACATTTCATATCAGTTTCACATTTTATCTGTCAAACTCTGCATTTAACTTTTATGTTCTTTTATTAATCTTCGGTCCGCAGTCGGTTTTCAGTTTTTGCCAAGTCGGGCGGTGAAGCGTACTTAATGGGAACCACAGCTGCAAAAAAAGGCATCTCGCCGAGTGTAGAAATTCGCATTGTGGTGAGTTGAGCAATTTATCCTGCAAAAATGAAAGGTCAAATGTATCGTTTGCAAAATGAAGCTTTTTACAGATTCCTAGAATAAGTGTATAGCATACCAGTATTTAAACTAGCCTGCAGTAGTTTCAGTTACACAGATACCAAGGTTGTAGTCGAGGCCATCACAAGTCCTCACAAGCTATTCAAATGAACTCCAACAAAGGCATTCTTTTGTGCGTGTTCATCCTTTGCTTCGTGTTACTGGACTTGTGACGGCCTTGTGCGGGACTTGTCACAGACGTGTGATTTTATCGGCTCTACAAACCTGACAGATACATCAATGCTTCAGAAAACTTTTAAAATCCATGCTTTGTTTTGGTGTTAAAGGCAGTATACATCATTGGTAATCTTGAAAATCAGAAATGTTCACAGATTTACGCCTAACTTACACAATATAAACATGATGACCGTAGAAAACTTCCCCTGAAATGGTTTTGTCTAAAGTGCTATAGTCTTTGAGAAATGAGTAAAACAATTAGTTTTCGTCTCATGAGACGAAAATTAAATTCTCCCCAAAACCATTTCGCCCAAGCGCCATTTCGCCCTAAACCACTTCGCCCGAGTGCCATTTCGCCCCAAATTACTTCGTCCAAACACTACATCGCCCAAATGCCACTTCGCCCCAAAACCACTTCGTGCACAGGCCGTGGTTCAGGGCGAAATGGTTCAGGGCGAAGTGGTTTTGGGGCAAACACTTTTTTGACTGTTTTCTCAAAAGTTAGACGAAGTACTGAGCTGGTTTATGCTCAGGTTAGTTTTAATCACGCATATCTCCAATCACACAGGGGGATAAAACTATTTGTAACAGTTTACCAATCATGTATACTATCTTTAAGTGAAGGGTAAAAAAATGTAGTCATGGCACACTGACCCGACCCGACCCAACCCAACCACCTTCGCTAATTTCATTCATGTGTGCATTCTCTCCTGTTAGGAAACCGACGAAGGCCCAATTTGGGAAGATCCTGGCCCCATGGCGACAATCGAAATCAAAAACCCCAAGAAGGCGACCAAGATGAAAGGAATCAAAAGCTTCATCGCTTACCAGATCACCCCCTCGGTACGAAATGGACTAGTCCATAGAGTTAGATATAGAAAACTGGAGTGCAAACTCCAAATACATGCATTGCCTGTAAGGGTGCCGCCATTTTGGCTTCACAATATTGGTGCAAAAGAGGCATGGAGTTGGCATTTCCCTATCTCTACCTATAATAAATGTCAGTGCCCATACATGTATTTAGCAGTCTTCATACATGTACATGACTGGAATAGGGTCTTTCCACAGTAAAGGGGGCATTTTGGCAACACAGACCATATTTTCGAGGAAATACCTTTGTTTGGTCTCAAAAATAAAAGAATAATTTAAGTTGTTCTGAAGAGATAACTTAGGCCCAAAAAGGGTTACAATTAGTGTGACAACATGCCTTTCTAAAAAACCCGTGTACAAATTTCCAATATACGCTCGTAACAGGGACGGACACTTGTTACATTTTTGGCGGTCCCGGGTTACGAGCGTATATTGGAAATTTGTACACAGGGTTTTTAGAAAGGCATGTTGTCAAACTATTTGTAACTCTTTCTGGGGCTAAGTTATCTCTTCAGAACAACTGAAACTTATTTCTTTTATTTTGAGACCAGACAAAGGTATTTTCTGGAAAATATGGTCTGTGTTGCCAAAATGCCCCCTTTACCCCAATTTACTTTAACTTCCTGGTTAAAGGCAGGAATCACATGGTCGATTCGCTGAGTTCTGATTGGTCTGCAACCAGAAGCTGTTGGAATTGTGAGGACTTTCAGGGCCTAGCCTAAACACTGTTATTGATCACGTTCAAATGATGTCACTTCCTACAAATCGCCACGTGCGTCATGATTTTGAGCGTATTTTTTTGTGACGCGCATCGGTTGCGCCGTATTTGAAACAAATTTCGAGCAACATGCGCGCGTGTTTGGAACATGTTTCAGCGTGTGCGCGCGCGCGCGTACTGTATAGTGTTTAATGCGCAGTAGAAATTTTTCCTACGAAGATGGTGTCTGTGAACGTGATCAATTAACATACTTTACTCTTTCGATGCGCAGGATACAGGCATTCAAGTCAGTCGACGATACAAACACTTTGATTGGCTGTATGAGAGACTGGCAGAGAAATTCACATTTGTATGCGTACCACCGCTACCTGACAAGCAAGTCACAGGTACATTTTATTAAAATTAACCTATAAAATGTTCTTTGCTTACCAAAACAAAACTTGGGTAGAGCTTGGGACGGGCTATAGGCTGGCTATAGATGGGCTCGGGATGAGCTCGGGATGGGCTCGGGATGGGCTTGGGATGGGCTTGGGATGGGCTTGGGGCTGGATATAGATGGGCTCGGGATGGGCTCGGGATGGGCTCGGGATGGGCTCGGGATGGGCTCGGGATGGGCTCGGGATGGGCTCGGGATGGGCTCGGGATGGGCTCGGGATGGGCTCGGGATGGGCTTGGGATGGGCTTGGGATGGGCTTGGGATGGGCTTAGTGCTGGCTATTGGCAGGCTTGGGACAGACTCGGGACGGACTCGGGATGAAGTTAGGCTAAACGAGTTGGGACAGACTTAAGATGGACTTAGGACAGACTTAGGACGGACTTAAGATTGACTTGGGACTGACTTGAGACTGACGTGAGACTGACTTCGTATGACCTTGGGTCTGCCTTAAGACTTTGGACTGTCTTGGGATAAAGTGGACTACACCCCTAGTTTCTGTCTTGCACTCTGATCGTAGGTCGTTATGAGGAGGCGTTTATCGAGAAGCGAATGGAGCAGCTCCAACGATGGATGAACCGAATGGGAGGTCATGCTGTCATTGGCCAAGCAGACGTCTTCAGACACTTCCTCTCATGCACTGACGAAAAAGTAAATCAAATGTTTTCTAAGATCACATTTTTGAAGTCCTCATTTTTCCCATGGGTGTTGAGATTTTGATACCATATCCTTTCATATTTTTCTTATTACCATTCTAAAATTTTGCGATCTCAATCCATATATTTTTTAAGGACATTAGTTTTGTAAACTGATTTATCTGGTGATACATGGATGTTATTCGCCCTTTATCTGGTGCCATAAAGTAGTGCAGTTACTCCCCTTTGCTTGCTTCCACATCCATTTGGAGACTGTAAATTTCCTGTTTTCTTCCCATGGATAGTATTTTTGGGGAGGTATTTTATATGATTCTTAAGTTAAATTGACATCGATTTTCTGGAAAAATCTGAACTCGTTCCTTTAAATTTGCAGCCCATAGGTTGAATCGCATCAAGTTTTCAAATGTCTTCCACGTAGAGATATACTGAAACGCAAAAGAAATTTACCACCTTTTAAACCTTTAAATAGCAACAATAACACTGCGTGTAGTAATGTGTAAACTTATTTGTGGACAATAGTGTCCTCACTGTCAGACCAAACGGTGTCTGAAGTTTACTTGAACCTTCAATGGTCACTTCATGGCACAGCTGTTTTGACTGTCGGTGATTAGCCAAGGGGTATGGGATGATTGTAATGAGCTGCACGTGATGTCTTGATGTTGGCTTTAAAAAGGCCAGTGCAAAATGGGCATTTCAAGCAACATGCCAAGACTGGTAGGCAGTATGCGCCGACGATGCACTGCCTGTATCTAAATCAATGGTGGCCACACACGCTATTGAAAGGGGACTGACATCGCACCCTCTTCTGTTCTTTACTGTAGAACAAACTGATGAGATGGTGTATCTTGGTCAACAACTTGACGTGTCATCAATAAAATGCCAATGTTTCAATTAGCAATTGTTGGTTTGTTTTATTTTGAACTGTTACAATTTCATTATATTTTAAACAAGTGGTAAGTTTCTTTTGCGTTTCAGTATACATAGGTGGGTGGTGCCATTGGCAGCCAACAGCCAGAAACACTGGAAATCCCTTACCCTTCACAAAAGAGTGCTCTGGGATCTTTTAAGTGCGTTACACAATGCCTTGCTCAAGGGCACATGTACCATGGCCAGATATCGAACCCATAACCCTTTCTCTTGTACTTGTACTATACTGATTTCATCCTTTGGTCTTTTTCCGATCTGTAGAAGTGGAAACAAGGCAAGCGAAAAGCGGAAAAGGATGAACATGTGGGGGCAGCATTCCTTCAAGTCATTGAGGTGCCCGAGAAGCCGCTAGATATAGCCGTTGTGTAAGTCATTTCACAACCGTCATTGTCGCTTTCTGATTAATTTTGCCATTCTAATGATAATGCATAGTTCCGACCTGTCAATTAAGCCGAACTCACTGACCAATCACAACAGAGCTAGCAGACGGCGCCCACATAGGTCAAAGTGATGCAATCATCACACAATCACGCGATTTTCTGCCCATACTGTTTGTATGTTGTATGCGCCAGTGACCGGGTTAATTTTGGTTTCAGCGATTCGCTGTTCAAAGGTAGGAAAGCGCATTTTTATGAATATATGTCATCCCTGCATTACTAGCCCTTCGCTCAGTGCGTGCTACGGTAACTGTCGACCCTAAAACATAAATACCTTTGAGTTTTCTCCAATGAATCTGTGCTTTCCATGACGAGTCCCGTTGCTTTGTACGTTGTGTCATAGGTTGTGTCGCCATTTTTTTGCGATGGCTTGTGAGCACATAGCAACAATATCTAAGGGGCGGGGTTAACTGGGCAATCTCGGAACTATGCATTATTACTAGTTCTTACGTACGCATTCCATGGGCCAATTTCATAGCGCTGTTTAGCAGCCGATTTTGTGCTAACGGAAGCTCCGGCTATTTCATGGAGACTGTAACCTTAAGCACTGCTGAACGTTTGCTAGCTTCAGAGGCAAAATTTTGCTAAACACTAGTGACGCAACAATGCCCGTTTCCATGTGCATGGTTAAGCACGCCGCGGCCGTGAAATAGCGGCAATGTTAGCACAACGTTTCTGCAACAGTATGCCGACGACATTTTAGGTCCCAGGTTTGTTACTTTTTAAAAAATTTTTTTCCTGTTTTGTTCTGTTTGGTTAACTAGAGACCTTGGGATTGAACGAATTAACTTCTCTCATACACAGACCGAGATACTTTCTAAGTTCAAGTGGTTATTTGTTTTTCTTTTTCTTTTATGTTATACTGTCGTATGTTTTGTTTAACCGTTCTTTGGATATGTTTTACTCTGATTCCCGGTTTCATCTTTCCCCCTTTTTATGCTTTCGTTGTATACTTTATTTGTACTGATCTTTCCTGCTGTGTCTTGTTATGTTAAATTGTATTAATTAACTTTAGAAATATACATTTACTTGTACATTTTTATTTATTTATTTATTTATATATATATATATATATATATTTTTAAAATCAATTTTGATTACTGTCATTATTTAATTCTAAAGATCTTGGTTGTTTCTATCCTAATTTTTTTCTTATTTCTTACCAGATTTTTTTGGTTTCTTTTTATGTTATCCTAGGAATGTACATGTCTCATTTTTATCTTTTAACTTTTTTATTATTGATAATATCAGTGTTATCTTTTGTTTTAAAATTCAATTTTAGCATCCAGGGCCCTTAATGAGAAGAGCAGTTCTTTTTATAACTGAGAAGGCTACCCTGGTTAAATAAAACAGATAATACTTTCTCTTTGCAGTGAGAAGCAACACGACAACTTCAGCAGATTCCAGAAGAGCATGGATCAGAGCATTACAGTTGCCATTCAGACCAGTCACGATTTCTCCAAAAAACACCTTGGCCGTAAGTTAACCCTGTCACATATTCTAGTTTTCATATTTTCATATTCATATTTATATTTCATATTTATTTTATTGTCCATCTTCATTTAGAAATGGAAAATTTACCTGTCTGCTGTAAAAAGTAATAAAATTGAACTTCATATTAAAATACTCAAATTCAAAAACAAACATACAGACATTACCCACATATTTCTTTGTACCCAATGCTGCTTTTGTACTTTAGCCATTTAAAATACACATGTGACAAAAAATTTAGTATTTGGCAAGGTTGAATATTCTTAGAGTATGGCACAAAAGAATTCAAATATCGGCTCTTACGACATCTGAGGCTCCTGAGTCTCTTTCCTGAACTCATGAACTGATAATGTTGATACAGTGGGTGCTCCTTATTTTGCAGTATATCATTTTGCTGATACCATTAATGATGTCAGATTGAATGGTTTGCGGTACAATATGTAATTTTCGTTCAAACCTGTCATGATTTCTCTGAGAATCACCTTGGTCGTATGTACTTTGCAGGGTTGTAGTATAAAAATAAGGGCAGCAGCCGAGTGCTAGAAAATCACGGAGGCCATTGCCTCTGTTGCCCCTGCTCTTGGCCTTGGTGCCCTTTTGCAATCCTCCCATAGACTTTTCCATTTTCCAATGGAAGTGCCCTTTTTAAGCTCCAAAAGACGACTCAAAAAACACAAATGGCAGTGCCCTTTCAGTGACGAATTTCCTGCCCTGGCAGCTGATTTCGCGAAAAATTGCATAGCTTGCGCAATTTTTGAAAAGGGCATAAGCCCCATAGGCTTGCGTGTAATTATCACAGGAATGTAGCTTATGCAATAAAAAGTTGCGCAAGCGGGCTTACGCAGTGCGTAAGGATTCGTGAAATCAGCTGCAGGTCACTTTGACCTAGATTATGTTCAAATTCCAAAGGGCACCGAGGCCAACTGGAGAGGCACCATGGCCAACTTTGTCCCAAATGTGTACTGGTTATTAGTGTATACACAAGCTTCATGAAATTTCAGAAGACGGGGCATGCTGGCCAAGTTGGCCTCCGAAAGTGTATATCTTTAAGGGGCATCAGGGCCAACTCAGCAGGGCATGATGAGGCCATTGGCCTTGGTTAATGTCAAGGCCTGGGATAGGGCATGCTGGCCAAGTTGGCCTCAGAAAGTGTATAGCTTGAAGGGGCATCTCAGCAGGGCAAGGAGGCCATTGGCCTTGGTGGCCTTGGTTAATTTCGAGGCCTGAAAAAGTAATATGACACCTTTTGTTTTCTTACAGCATTCAAAAGAGAGTACCAGAAAGTGGGCCATAGTTTCACCGTGTTAGCCCAGTCTTTTGAACTAGATACACGACCACGTAAGTACATTTTTATTTTTCTGGTTTGCAAATCTCTCTTTAAAAAGCTAATAAAACGAATTATGAAACAGGGTGCTTTATTCATCGCAGAAAGAAGTTAACCTTTTATCGTTAAAGCTTGTAGTGTTCTTTGATTGTGGTAAATGTGGAGTAACTTAAAAACTTAGTGGTGCAGCATCTGCCCGGTGTGTCATCAGAGGACTCGGGTTCAAATCCCGATGAGGACCATGTGATTCTTTTTCCTTGGGATTATGCAGCCCCAGCAGCCTGACACAATGACTCGGGGGGCTGCAACCCTTGTAGGTACCCATTTACTCCTGGGTGGAGAGAAACAATTTATGGCAAAGTGCCTTGCCAAAGGGCACATGTCATACCATACACAAAATCAGGATTCGAACCAATAACCTTTAGAATTGACCGGATAAATCTAGTATTTAGCGGTTAATTAACCCAATAGCACTCGCTGGTAACGAGTAGTGTGTAGTGTGTCTTATTACTCCTAAGAGCTTTTGTGTTAATGTTAAGTAATGTTCCTTGTCGAGGCTGATAACCAAAGTTACCCAAAAGACTGCTTTACGGTAACGTCACGCCTTCCACCATTTTGGGTGTCAATTGTCAATCATGACCCTTGTGGCCTGAGTGCTAACCAGAAAAAAGAGCAAGAAAAGCGCATTTGTTACACTTAACCTCTGTTGCTTAAGCTTGCTTTGTGTTGTTGCACCATGGCTGTTGTGTCGAGAAAGATGTCTTTCTTCAGGCTAAATCGTGATCAAGTAAAAACACATTCATTTTTTACAAGCCCAGTACATGCTCAATAATTGAAACGAATCGCAACGCGCGTGTGTGGCATTTTCGAATGAAAATACGCTGGTGGGTATTTTTTACACCTGTTCATGTGCATCTATTGGTGCGCGCGTGTACGTGCGTGGCTGGTGACACCCAAACATTCCCGGATGTTGCACGTGGTCAAAAGCAATCGATAGTAGCCACCCTTACTGAACACAAGATTTGAATGAGGATGATTCAAGCTATGAGTACATGCCTATAAGTTGAGAAAACCGCAGTGCGGTTTGGGGCGCTTTGAGGAGAAAGTTGTAGGGCAGTTTGGGGCTCGTTTAGGACTAATGAGTTAAAGAGACAATCAATTGTTGTGACAATCATAAATCATTGCATTTCATCTCATTTGTGAGTTTTTCTTCACTCCATTTTGTCCCTTTTTTTTACCGTCATTTGCATGCATAATTAGGAGTTTCAGATGATGACAAGCCGCCCCAAGGTTTAGTAAATCATACAATAATTCTCACTTTTTTTCCCCCTTGAATATAGTATTAACATTTGCACACTTTTAGGGCCGTCCAAAATTGTCAACATTTTCACGGTTCTTCAAAGCGTAGGGGGGGGGGGGGGGGGGGGGGGGGGGGGGGTCGAAGGCTGCGTAGGACTTTACATGCAGTGTAAAATGTTGACATTTCGTGGTAGTGACACAAAATGTTGATAAGTAGTATTTCAGGGGGAGGGAGGGGGTGTCTTGAAAAATGCGACAACTTTGGACGGCCCCTCATAAGGTGCAAGGGGGAGGGGAGGAGTAAAATAAATCGACCATCATATTATTGGCTAACAGCTTACATGTAGAGTAAACAAAAATTTTATATTCATACAATACATGTAGCTATTTTTCTTGGCCTAGTGGTGCTACTTTAACAAAACATAACTTCTAACTTTTTTGTAATATTTTTGCCTGCATATATCGTGTGCTTTCCATACGCTCTTGATGTAAAACAAAAGTTTTAAAAGCTTATTATTTCTCACTCCGTCCTTCGCTAATTTTACTGGCAATGTAGTAGTAGTTAATTATATAATATTGGATGGCTTTGAGGGTGATATGAGAATATACCGCACGAGTCATGAAAATATGGAACGAGCTGAAGGCGAGTTCGGTATTTTCATGACGAGTGCGGTATATTCTCATATCACCCAAAAAGACATCCAATATTATTATTGTTATATAAAATGAAGCTTTGTTTTGAAAGATTTCCGCAAGATTTGTTTCTGTTTGTTTGGTTCTTTTACAACTGCATGTGCTTTGTTTTTACTGTTGTACAGTATTTGTTTTACTGTACTCAAGCGCGCGTTGTGTGCACATGCACAGTGCATTCACTTGATGCAGGACGCGCGTGCGTAGTACGCGTGTGCTTTGCTGCGCCAAGCGTAGACGCGCATAACATTTGGGCTCTGTGCTGCACAGTATCAGAAATGCACGGTATCCGCTAAAGCTTCATTTTATATAATAATAGACCTTATCAAATAGCTGCCATCTTGTAAGGCAGTTTTTTCATTCCTTGAGGACATGCACGGTTGCACATTTTGTGCTCACATTGATGACCAATTTAAATGTCAAAAGTTGCCCTCCAAGATGGCAGCTATTCGATACGGTCTATACAGTCTAATTTCCTTCATGTTCTGACCACTCATTAAAAAAACCTGTTCTCTTGGACGTTAGCACCTGTACTAGTCACGATTGTCTGGTACCTAATTTCTCCTCGATGTTTTCTCTTGTAGTTGGATGCACTACCAGTTTTAAATAACTTAATAGCCTACTTACCTAACTAACATCTTTGCACTTCCTTAAACTTCAAATTTTAGTCTGACGGTTCTGTTTAACTTTTGTGCAGTTTTCTTTGGGAAGTTTCCATCTTATGATCGGCAAATTCTGACAATATGATTTCTCTTTCCCATCCCTTGTGCGTTTTCTTGTCATATGAGTCTTTCCATGGTAAAGGGAGCATTTTTGGCAACACATAGCATAATTTCCAGAAAATACCTTTGTCTGGTCTCAAAATATAAGAAATAAGTTTCAGTTGTTCTGAAGAGATAACTTGGGCCCAAAAAGGGTTACAAATAGTGTGACAACATGCCTGTCTAAAAACCCTGTGTACAAATTTCCAATATACGCTCGTAACCGGGACGGCCTACGAGCTTATATTGGAAATTTGTACACGGGGTTTTTAGAAAGGCATGTTGTCACACTATTTGTAACCCTTTTTGGGGCCAAAATTATCTCTTCAGAACAACTCAAACTTATTTATTTTATTTTGAGACCAGACAAAGGTATTTTCTGGAAATTATGGTATGTGTTGCCAAAATGCCCCCTTTACCGTGGAAAGACCCACATGCCATTTCATGTGGATTCTTGATGATGTGACAAAAGCTATTTTGAAAACAATCTTGCAAAAGACTGGCACAGACCTCTATCACGGTGCGGACCTCTTTTCCTTTCCCCTAATAAAATGAACGTAACCAAAGCGAGGCTTCAGGAAAAATAGTTTGGCCTCGTGTTGAAATTGTCGCGTGTGCATCACAATGGCACACGCGTAGCGCCAGCAAGCGAATGCGCCGCTCGGACAGCGATTCTCTCAAACAACAATGAAATATAACGCGTGCTATCACGTGGATTGTGCCTGACACATACTATGGGGGACAAGACAAAGATGGACGCACTGTGATAAAGGTCAATTACTCTCACGATCATGCTTTGCGTAAAACCGACCTCTAATCAGTTTTTCATCACTCCTTTCACCAGTTTCAACAAAGTTGACGGAAGCCATGAAATTCACAGGCCAGACTTACGAGTCAATCGGTCAACTATTCGCGGAACAGCCACGTTACGACGGCCATCGTTTGGAAGATTTCTTAAGGGAGTACGGGGGTCTGCTGTCGACCTTCCCAGACATGATCAACTTTCACAAGGTAATAGGGCTTTTGAAACGGTGGCCATGTTTGTGACTAGGCATGTTTGTGACTAGGTTTTTCTTTTTATTCATGAGGCCAAACAAAATAAATGGTGTGTTTACGGTAACCCGACCTACCTGGAATTTTTTAGGCCAAATTGCCGACCTCAAACTTTTTATTGCCAATTTTCAAGTTGATAATTTTAAATGAGCACTATTTGCAATAATTTCCAACAAACATAACAATTTCTACACTTGTACATGAACATGTATAATAGTGTTAATAGTGAGTTTCAAACATTGCAAAACAACACGCAAATGCATGAACTGAAATGTAAAAGAAAATGACAAAAGAAAATTATTTTCCTACCTACCTACCTGGATTTCATTTAGGCCGTTACCGTAAACGCACCATTTATTTTGTTTGGCCTGAGACAAAAGAGCTTGCGCCCATGATGACTCCCACGAAAAGGATCTATAGAGCAATTCAGAAAGTTCTAGGAAGAGACTATGCCCCTGAGGCCCTGACTAGGGTTGTAGTCGAGTCCATCACAAGCCTTCATAAGTCCACCACAAGTCCCTGGGTCTTGATTCAAGTCACAAACTATTTAAATGAACTCCAACAAAGGCATTCTTTTGTGCGTGTTCATCCTTTGCTTCTTGTTACTGGACTTGTCACGGACATGTGATTTTATCGGCTCTGGACTTGTGATAGACTCGTGATAGACTCGCCTTCAACCCTGCCCCAGACTGCTGTGGAATTGTGGCTTCATGGCTTCATTTTTTTCCGTGCAGTATAGTCAGGGAACCAGCCTAAACAGGACAGTGGCTTTGCACAATTTCTTGAAAGCATAGACACAGTTTTTTATTGTTTTAATGTAGATGAGGTACTGAGCTGACTTGTACACAGGTTGGTTTTTATCATACACATCCTCAATCACACATGGAGATAATGCCGTTTGTAACAGTTTTCCAATCATGGTATCTATTGTTAAAGGCCCTATGTATCATTTGCAAGATAGAACTTTTTACAAATTTATGGAATAAGAGTGTAATATATCTAAGAAAGAATGTTGGTAAACTAGCCTGAAGACATTTTAGCTACATAGATGCATCAATGCTTCAGAAAACCTTGAAAATCTATATATGGATTTTGTGTACAGGTGAATGGTAAAGTTTTTTATAAACCCACCTATTGTCAATTTTTAACATAAAATACCATTTTGGACGGAAATCATGTGGTGTTTGTTACCATTGCTAGCAACACCTTGAGTAAGGTTTTTCTTGTCAACTCATGAAAAACAAAATTGGGTCATTGCAAATTATATAATGGGCCATTAAAGTTAGTTAGTTTTTTGTGATTTTTCAGCATACCATCTCAACTGTAAAGGAATGTCAAAGGCAACGAGAGGAACAAAAGATTGATTATGAAGAAGCTGAAAGTGTCAAAAAGAGGGCGGATGTTGTCTCTTATACCATGATAGGTAAGTTTATTGGAAAAAGTCTTTGTTGGCATTCGAACCCGAAACCGCTGACACACTAGGTAGATGCTCTACCAGCCGAGTTATGAGGCACAGTGGTATACTCACTTAGGTTTCCCTAAGATCTCTGACACACCGGGCAGATGCTTTACCAGCTGAGCTATTAGCCACAGTGGTATACTCCCTCACGTTTCCCCAAGACCTCTGACTCACTGGGCAGATACTCCCTCAGGTTTTACCCAAGACCTCTGACACACCAGACAGATGCTCTACCAGCTCAGCTATGAGGCACAGTGGTTGTGTTGCCGCGCGCGGTTGTATGTAAAGCGCGTGATTACAAACCGGTGCGCGCGAACCTGATTGGCTCGCATTGTTAGCTATTCAACGCAACATGCACATTGTGTCATACAATCATTAGCATTTTGCTACCTCTCAGGTAGCAAAATTCCGGGTCAGCAAAGGCCTCACAGCTGGTGCTACTCGTCCCGTCCTCGTCGCATGGTGGCGTTCTCGTTCTGGCGCGCCTACCCCCGGCCCATTCTCACTCATTGCGTGCATTTTAAGTCATCGTGTGCATACCCTCAATAAAATGTCTGCGTACACCCCCACAATATCCCTAACTTATTGTGAGTACTAAATTTGTTTGTTTGACTTTCGATATTACTTCATTTCCATTTTATCTCAGCGGAGATCAACCATTTCCACGCAGAGCGTGTTCGAGACTTTAAAGGAACCATGCAGGAATACCTAACGGAACAGATAAAATTTTACCAAAACATCACCGCCAAACTGGAAGATGCGCTACAGAAATATCAAGACATCTAGACCGATCACTCGTAGAAACTTAATCAATTGTTGATCATTTTTAATTTGTTTGTGTTGGTCCGTGCAGTGTCATTTTATATTGAAGACGGAGGGGTTGTTTCATGAAATTAGGGGTCTTAAAAATCTGATTTATTTTTGGTGAAAAAAAAAATCACCTCTTTTCCGAATTCCTGGTTATGCACCGAACTTTCGAAGGTTCGTCACAATTTCTGAAAATTTGTGTAAATGTGACCGTTGTTGTTTATTGTCAGAGCTTGTAAATGTTCGTTTTCAATTACACACCAAAACACATGCAGGTACAAATCATACTTTTTTTGCAGAACGTTTTTGTTTATTTTCCATAACAATGGGTTTCACGCCGTCACATGTCACTAAACATCCCCGTGTTTGTCCTCCAGATCGGGAAGAGAACAATAGAGCCTCATGCTTTTCTGCTAGCAGCAGCAGCTCAGCCACGTGCATTTCTGCAAGTGGTCCTATTGTTCTCTCCCCGATCTGGAGGACAAGTTTTAGTGACCCGTGACAGCGTGAAACTGCCCTACATTCACTTATTTTAACCCGATAATTAAAGGCATAAATTCTCTCGAATTGTGTAAATTTTCCACCTCAACATTGGCAATATTAAACAGAATTGTATTTTTAGCATAGTAATGTTTTTATTTAAACTACCAACAACTTCAAATATAGTCAAATGTAGACTTTTAATACCAGTCATTCATAAAGCTGTACAGTGTAAATATAAATTAATTAATCGAGATAATATTGAAATGTAAATTGGTTCTTTTTTTTTTATTGGAAAAACAAATTGATACTGGTTTAGATGGAAAAGTCCCCAGTTTCTGTCGGCGCACATTATTCTCATCGGCACTTTCTTAATTCTGTAGGTTGCGGGTTCGAAGCCAAGTTGAGCGAGCTCTTGGAGTTCGAATCCTGGCTATGTCTGTGGTGCCTATATGTCCTTGGGCAAGGCACTTTGCCATACAGTGTGCATGGATGCTGACTTATGTCCTGCGCCCAATTTCATAGAGCTGCTTAAGCGCTAGCGGAAAACGTATGCTTACTGTAGCAGACAAGTTGTGCTTACATTAAGCCTATTTCACGGCCGCGGCGTGCTTAAGCAATAGCATGCGTGTGCTTCGAAACCGCCATTGTTGCGTCATCTTAAGCAAAATTTGGCTCTGCGGTAAGGCAGGTTTTCAGTTGCTTACCGTTAACGATGTCTATGAAATAGCCGGATGCTCAGTTAACGGAAAATGGGCTGTTAAACAGCTCTATGAAATTGGGTCCTGGCCTCCAGTTGAATTTGTCACGGTGAAATATTTTTTAATCTTCGTACAACTGCCTCGGATTTTCGCGTTAGAAGATCTTGGGAAACTGGGATTATATGATGGTATTTTATTAATCCTGTTACTAACTATATTGGCCCCAAGTTTAAATATGATTTTAAAGTTGGCCTATTTTCTTTTATAATTTTATGGAGAGTTGAGTGTACATATACATGTATTTCCCATTTTCCCTCCCAAGTGTCACTCAAATAGGGCGCTTTCACATGGGGTCATGGGTCACTATTGCTTGTCCTCCAGATCGGGAGAGAACAATAGAGCCACATGGGGAAACGCACGTGGCTGCTAGCAGAAAAGCATGTGGCTCTATTGTTCTCTCCCGGAGGACAAGCAATAGTGACCCGTAACCTTTTGACCCCCTGTGAAAGTGCCCTATACACGAATCCGGTTGCTAAGGACTCCTTTCCTGCACGTCCGCCATTACTGGGGGCCATCCACTGCCATGAACTGGGCTCTTTGTGGTGCTGTTAAATCGAACAGCGCATGACGCGTACACAGCTAGGATTCGCAAGCAAATAAACGCGCAAAATTGTTCGAAGTGACAACATAATGTAACAGCTTATCATCACCACAAAACACACAGTTCATGGCCCGGGATGGCCCCCAGTTATGGCGGACGTACACGGAACATGACTTTGCAGCTCGGATTGGTATATAGTGTAATTGATAAAACCACATTGAGAAAATACTCCGAAGAACAAAAGTTTATGTAATATTTTTTTATTATTATAAAGGGATATACATTTTTAATCTTTCAAAACTCATGCCACCAATTATTTTTTTGATTTTGATTTTATTTTATATGATTTGGCTACTTTTTGTAATGCTGCCACTCTTTCTTGAATTGATGAGATGTGATTGGTGCTTTAAGTCTCATTCAAATGAATAATTAATGAGTTGTTTGCATGGTGTTTCATTACTCCAGTTAGTACTACCTGTTTTTTTTTTTTGGTTTTTTTTTTAGTCACTGGAGTTAATGGAAATAAGCGAAAGAGTTATTTTTAATACGGGAATAAATTAATGTCTTGTAATTTTGTTGATATTAAAGTTTATTAATTGTATGATAATTATAGTGGTCATTATGCTAATTAGCTGGGTAGCAAAGGTCAGTAACCGTAGTAACTATAGACCGTATCAAATAGCCGCCATTTCGTGGGGCAGTTTCTTTGAGAACATGCATGGTTGCACAAATTGTGCTTCCATTGTTGAACGGTTTAAGTAACAAAAAGTGCCCCACGAAATGGCGGCTAAATGGCGATAGTCTATGGAGTGGTTTCACACTGTCATGGGGCACTAGACATCTGTCATGTTTGTCCTCCAGATCGGATGAGAACAATAGAGCCTCATGCTTTTCTGTTCGCAGCCACGTGCGTTTTTACCAAGCATATGCCATTTTGATTTAAGATTCATTAAAATGCAGGTATACTGATATGAAAAAACACACTTCTTTAGAAATGACGGGCATAAATCAGCCTTTAAAACCATGAATAGATTTGATATTTTCACATTTCAGTGAGAGGTTAACATTGCATAGATTATATAATCTCATGAATATTCATTAGCTATTTGCAAGAAATATAAAGGACGGGGAGTATTCTTTAGTTGTTTTATTGATATTTTGTATTGTACATGTTTAAAATAAAAACAAAACTAAATGTCCTAATAATTTTACCCAGGAGGTTTTTAAGAGCTTCTACAAAGTACAATTTTGGTTTGGAAATCTTCAGATTTTTATGTCAATGGTAAAGTGTAAGCTTGTTCCCACAATATGCAAAAGAAAACCACCAATTGGAAATTATGCCTCACCTTCAAGCATTGGTGGATTCAGCATCATTAAGGCTATGTTTACACCGAAGCACGACCAAGTTAGGGTCGACTTACGAGTTGTAAAATTCTGTATTTCTTGGACTCGTGAGTGGTCATGAAACTTTTGTCAAGGGGGCGACCGAGAAAGTTTCCCGACCATTTTGAACCGTTCCATACGGTCTGGGAACTTGTGCCGAGCAATGGCGATTCCCCCCGAGTTATTGCGAGTGTTCAGAACTAACTTACGACCTTCTGACAAGTAACATAGGAGGAACTTAAGATCTTGCCGACCAACTCCTGAGGAAATGCCATTTTAAACAATTTTTGTTCGTAAATCACTCTCAGGATTTCGGTGTAAACAGGGTATAAAATACATGAATACAATGGATTTCAGGGGGCTATGTAGCCCCCACTTTTCCTTTGTATTCTTGTATTTTAATGAGGCTGGATCCGCCACTGTCAAGTTAGGCTTATCTATGATATTTATGAATGGACCAATTACCATGGCAACCGACGTCACACTTTAGTAGTCTATTGTAAACCAAGCTGTATTAATATTTTTGTATTGGTTTTAAGACAATTCTGTATGGCAAAGAAACATTTTCGAAGAAAAAGTGGGTGTTATTGATAATTTATTCTATTGTTTATTATGTGCTTTGTTGGTTGCTAAGAATGGATGATGGCCAAAGCATGAAAAAATAAAATTTCTCAATATAGACCAAATAACTTCTTCACCTCAGCATTTTAATGCCTTTCTACAAATTCAAATTGAAAACAGAAAAATAAATTTTTACACTTTTTTATTTTACATGTGCTTACAAGTCGGCTTGTAGCTTTTCATGAGATGTGAACCGCTCTGGGAAAAAAAGGTAGTATAACTTGCACAGGCTAGGTTTTCACGACCATAAGTTGAAATCTGTGGCGGATCCACGCTCATTAAAATACCAAAACACAATGGAAATTCCAGCAGGTATCTGGGCACTGCCAGGGATTTCCATTGTCTTTTTGTATTTTAATGAGCGTGGATCTGCCACAGATTTCTACTTATGGTCGCGAAAACTCGACCTAGCCTGCGCGACATTAAGACCCCGTTCTCACTAGAGAAATCGCTTCGTTCGACGAAGATTATTTAATCATCGTTAGTTAATGAAGCGTGTGTTCACATATCACTTAACGAAGATCGAATGAAGCCGTGGGAGGTTGTACATGTGCGTCGCGCATCAAGCGCCGAGCTTCAAGCGTCTATTAGCACTGTGTAGTTTTCTAGCGGCTCGACGCACAACGCGCTTGTGCAACAGGCCTGTCAAATCGCTTCGTCGAACAAAGGAGCCGTTCACATTACAAATTTGCTTCGTCGAATGAAGCGATGTCTTCGTCGAATGAAGCGATGTCTTCGTCGAATGAACCTATTTCCTTCATTGAATGAAGCAATTCTAATCATCGTCGAATTAAAAGGCGTGCATTCACATCAGGAAATCTCTTTCACATCAGTTGAATCCTTGTCGAACGAAGCGATTTCTCTAGTGAGTCACATATGTAATTCTAAAATTTTATTGTTTTTTAAAAACAGGAATGCGAATCTCTCTTTCGACATGAAAAGATCAGATTGGTTACTCAACTCATTTCATAAGTTGAAAGTTGTAGTTCAAATTGTACACGGCATTTAACAAAATACTGAAACAAATAAAAATAAGGAGCCATCCACAAAGTATGTATGCACGGAGGGACGTACAAAGCCGATGCATATATGCCAGTGTTACAGTAAATAGATGACAAAGGGGGCGAGGGGGAGGGGAGCATCTAAAATCCTGAAATATTTGTCTTAACTCTACATACTTAAGGTGGGTATTTTGCAACAGTTTGGTTAACTTTCCCATCACCAAAGTCTCTCTATTTACATAAACGTCTACATACATTTCTCTGACTTGATAAAAATGAGTGTCTTTTTTCTTTTACACATTACAGGGGTTGAAATTAAAACTGGCGATTTTGGACACTGCATCTCCCACAGGTACAGTAGGAAAGATTTTTATAGTCAAACAGTGGTTGTGTTTATTTACCTTCCACTGATCTTCAGGAGAAGCCACGAGTCATGCCTTCTAGAACGACCTGCGAATAGCCTAGGGTTTCGCTTAGTATTCTGGGAAATTACCATGCTACCATTAATCCAAATCCACCCATGGATTACATTTAACACCCACATCCCAGTATAGTCAATACACGTTATCCATGATGCATGTGTCCTTGGGCAAGGCACTTTACCATAAATTGTCTCTCACCACACAGAAATCCTTAAAAAGCTCTACAAGATGCCAAGAATACAGCATTCCATTTCCAATGAATTAGTAGACAAAAATAAAAAATAACAGCTGTACGTGAAATATGATTAATAACAACTAAAATCCTGCACATAAATAATGCATGAACCCTTACCACGAGCTGTACTCAGCTTTATAAATATTCATGATGTCTACTTAGATTCAGCTGACGACATGAAACAGTCGATATAAACTCCTCAAAAGAAGTTTGGAAAGTCAAGTTTGACTGACGATTTCTCTCTTGTTACTAAATCATTTCCCTTGAATTTAGTATAATTGGAAAGCCCTGTTATGCCTCTTTACAGCGATGTGTCATTTGTTATGATTAATAAATTGGGGGATGTGCAGTATAGCGGAATACAGGGGTGGGTGGAAAGTGAAATGTCACAAAATTCACTGCTATTGTCATGCAGTGCATTCCCCTTTTGCTTGGAGGATGGAAATGTGTCAATGCACTTTTTGACAATAGCAATGCATTTTGTGACATTTCACTTTACACCCGCTCCCGTATTCAGCTGTGCTGCACATCCCCCAATTGCTTAATCATAACAAATGACACATCGTAAAGAGAAATAACAGGGCTTTCCAATGATATAAATTTCAAGGAAAATTCTTTTGCAACAAGAGAGAAATCGTCAGTCAAACTTGATTTTCTGAACTTTTTTTGAGGAGTTTAGATTGACTATTCTTGGGGTAACTATAAACTTGAAAAGCCATGACATGAACAATTATTCAAATTTGGACCAATTATCTTGTAGCTGGACAAATTATTCATATTTTGACCAATTATCTTGTAGCTGGACAGATATTCATGCAAAGATGGCTTAATTATCTTGTGACTCTCGTCATGAGGAAGTAAGCTAGGATGAATATTCCGACTACGATTGCGACCAGATAGCACATGAGTCGTCGGTTGTTCCGGCCGGATCCAAGCATGGTGTCAAATCGTTTGATTGTTCCACCCAGAAGGCCTTCTGTGCCCTCAAAATCACCACCCTGAGAATTGAACAAAAGTATTACTAACAAACAAGTACCATAGCATGCAAACTGACAATTTAACAAACACCTAAAAGAGATTTTAAAAAAAAAATTTGTTAAAAGGTGCATGTGTTCTTGGGCACGGCACTTCGCCATAAATTGCCTCTACCCTGCAAGGGTAGTGAACGTGAGACATGTTTGATTAGCCTCTGAGTGCCAGATAGGAAGCTGGGGCTGTATACTCTCCAGGGAGCTGAGAAGGCTTAAGGAATCATATAATTCAGGGGTCGAAATTAACACTGATCCTGTGGTCCGAGACCAGTAAAAAATCAGAAGGACCACTAGATCTGTCAAAGACGCTGGAAACATTTACTGACTCATGGAAACATTCTCTGAGTAAACATTTCTTACTCAACTGCTCAATGCGAAGAATTCCTGGTTATCACAAACAATTCCTGATCGCTTTCTATATTTTTTAGATAACTACATTTCTTTCTACGATCTCTCCAGACATGCCCCAGTGTTGGATCAAAAAGCAATCCCATCCATCCTGCACTCAATGACCGTAAACCAGAAAGTGTTGTAGTACATGCATCTCCGTGCCATTTTGAAAAGCACTAATGGACCACCAAATTTTTAGCAGGACCAGTAGACTTCTCTAATCTACTGGCCCTTCTGACCAGCATGAAAGTCAGGTTAATTTAGACCCCTGTAATTGAGCGCAATGACCAGGGATATTAATAAATGTTATCAGTTCCCTGAGCACCTTGTGTGGTGGATATGTCCACTGTATAAGACTCCAGAATGATTGTACAAATGCAGGTTGTGCAGTTGATGCCACACAAAAGAAATAGAGAACTGAAGCAAAAATGTCACTCTGTGTGTTGCTAGGGTAACTGGGTCTAATCTAAAAACCAGTGAACTGTTTCCTTGCACAAATAGCAATGGATGTTTCAGATTACCAGCAAATGTTTGGACCCAGTTACCCTGGGATTCTTTATTAATGAGAATGAAGCAACTTACCATGTTATCCAAGTATCGATTCTGCTCCTTAGTTTCTCCCTCAATGTCTAAGGCAAGCTACGGAATGATAATATGCAAATTATTATCAGTAACAGTGTTCTCCACCTAAACATCGAGATACACAGGTGGGTGGCGCCATTGGCAGCCGACGGCCAGAGACACCGGGGAGATCCCCTTACTCTTCACGACAGAGTCCCCCTGGGATATTTTAAGTGCGTTACTCAACACACTGGACCAATGGCTTTACATCCCTTCCGAAGGATGGAGCAAGTGTGTTTAAAGGGCCATGACATGCTAAACAACTTTTTGCTTCATATGATGGATTACTTGTTCAGCAAGACATGCTATTGTTCGTTTGGATGTAAAATCAATAAAAGGTAGCCTTTTTCAACTTTGAATATTTCATTGCAATAAACCACAGACAGAGGGCGCTGTTTGGAGTGCATCACGTAAGGAAGACAGAAGTGAAAAGTTAAGAAAAAACATAAGACTTCAAGTTGGACTTGTGGGAAATTGCTGCAGTTTTCTCCCCCAGTTTCATCATGGCTTACAACAGGAAACATGTAGAACAAACTCAAACAGTCATGGATTACAAACGTTTCAGGACGTTTGAGAAAAAAGTGGAATCTTTTGTGCACAGTTGAATGTGATTTTCCTGCGTTTGCCTCTTGTGACATCATGACCTTAGTCATGAATATGCATATTCACATTAACATAAAAACTAAAAACCTTTGTTTTAACCCCCACAACAAGCTCCAAATAGGATTTTTATGAATGTAACCGAGTATATTGGTATTTATAGCATAGATTTCATTGATAAAAATCCCAAATAAGGGGCCCTTTAAGTGCCTTGCTCAAGGGCACAGGTACCACGGCCGGGTATCGAACCTGCAACCCCAAGTTTTCACCCGAGTGTTGCAAGTCAGTGGTCCAAACCACTCGGCCACAGTATCCCACCAAGATGATACACTACTGGGAGTTCCCGGATGTCTGCCCTCGCCCATTGCTTGAAAATGGTTCTCAATTCCTCACCGATTTCAATGTGGACACTTTGGATGAGAGCCCATCCTGCATTCTGTTGTTCTCGGCCTCAAGCATGTCTTCGGTGCTGACGGCGCCACCGCGCCCTGAAAAGAATAAAAATTAATAGACTCTGGTATTTGATGATTTCTCGCATTTGCAGCATTTTCGGGACATATTTGTCACTATGTTTGATATGTGTCAAAGAAAAAGTGGTGGGAGGTTGATTCTTGAACTCTTTTTGGTTTTCGTGAAAATGAGTAAGCAAGTTGCCGAGTTGGCGTCCACCTCATAGGTTTACACACACTTAGCCGGGCAATTTTGTCATCTAATCCCATGATTCATTGAGAATGTCGATTTCCAAACCAAAGTTGACAGACTTGTGTATAAAACATTGTGAGACTGGTATTAAACTCATTAATTTTAAGGAAAAATAGTCACATGACGATATGACAGTAATGATCAACTTCTAAATTCTTAATTCTCTAAAAGTTAAATTTGGTAATACGCCATCAAAACAATGAACATGTTAGGGCCTATTCATGTTACTTAAATCGTTTATTGTTTTCAATATAATCGCAACCGGAAACAACAACATGTTATTCTGTCAGTCGCACATCCTGGCACTTTTGTGACCCGATGTCATATGCCTTTGTATACGGGCATAGCACCGCCACCGTGACTGGAGTGAAAACAAATTAGTTCATGCTTAGATACGTGTACGGGTTGCGTAGACAACAGCTTTGTTCCTTCGCTTGTCACCATGGGCACACCGTTGTTTTCACTCCAGCACTACCGGAAGTACATTGCGGCGACTTGTACAACATCAATCATGCATGCAATGCACAGTCAGCGATTCACACAAAAACACTGTCTTACTCTCTCACAAGGCCTAATCGTTACTCTAAATTAACTACAACAAATTCTCACAAACAATGGCAATTTGATTGCCCAAATAATGTTAATGATAATTGAAATTTCCGTACCATTTCGTGTTCGCCCTCCGCGATCGGCCACGTCCATTTTGCGATTGCCGACGTGTGTGTTGTTTACCAAATCAACCGCGTCCATTTTATTTCACCACAGGGGCAAAAATGAAGTTTCCAAATTAGGGGAACTTCCAAAGCACATCATTTGAACGTACAGTTCACGTTATTTAAGACAGTTTGTCCTGTTAATTTAATTATTACTTAAGATGAATACACTATTTATTGATATATATCCAGGCGTTGCGTTTTAAACCTTATATATTTGTACACCGTCCCTCCGTCAGAGAAATAGTCACCCTTCGTTGATTATAGAACAACCCAAGAGGTGACTTCGCTGGTCCCATTCTGCAATAGTATGGTTTTTGTTATAGCTACCCGGATACCAGCGCTGCTTGTAGCAGGTGGCAAAACAAACCGCACATGCATGCAGAGCAGACGACAAGCACCTGTCAACAAGTCAAGTCGTTATTTGTCTTGAGAAGTTGGGAAAAAGAAACTAAAGCAATAAATATTTAAACCGTAAGTCCTTTTTCCTTTTAAACTCTTGTAAATTTTGTTTATATACAGTATTACCTAAACTTTGTTTAATCTTTCCTTAGTTTTAAACTTCAAATTTAATGTGTTTTTGTGAAGATGGTTTGTCCATGGTTTGTCAGTGTTTTGTTTGTGTTCTTTTTGTGAATCTTGATAAACAATAGAATTTTAACTGTCCACTGTGTGTTATTATTTAGATTAAATTTACTGTACATGTAAGGCCCACTTGCTCCTTCAAGTCTTGGGTGTATTTTCTTTGTGTAGGACATTTTTAAAATGAGAAACGTATGGAATTTGAATTGATTTTACTTTTAGCCAAAATATGTTTTTCTTTGAAAACACAAGATTTTAATGGCATGCTCCCTAGACTCAAGCTAAGTGCATGGAGTCAGCGGTGTAGCTAGAGGGAGTGTGGGGGTACGGGTGTGGGGGTGTGACACGCACTTCCCCCCCCCCCCCCCAATATTTATTTTATTCAGCAATTTCATGGTACAGTCGGCAAATGCATGGTGCTATCGGCTATATCGGCAATGCTATTACACCGCTGGTAATATCTATATTACATCGGCCCTTGTCCTGCGAGGGCGCTCATCCGTTCACCAGCTCCCCCACACCCCTCCTCCCCCACCCCCCATGGTTTATAGAGGTCACAACAAGATAAATCCTTATTGTCCGTGTGTGATAATCTTGCCGAATCAGATGCCTGTATATGAGTCACAAGGTTACATTGTTAGTTCTGCAGACAAAATTTAGTACCTATAGTCATCATTTTTAACCATGTGTTAAAAATGTTGGAGACTGGCTAAACAAAAAAATGTTTCCCCTCAAATTTGGATTTGTTTTCACTCAAATACACGCTTTCAGATGTTTACTGATGAATACATGTATGTAATTTCACATTAACTTTCCTAAATTTCTAATTTAGGAAATGTTCAAAATGGTTTAAATACATTGGATTATAGCTGAAGATTTGTTTTTATTTATTTTCAGACATGCTTTTCACATCCAGCTACACATGTTCGTTTCCTTGACACAATATGTGACATACAAGTGGTATATTTAATGCAATGAAGTGCTCGACGTGTACATGCTTTTGCACATGTACGTCTAAAAGTATGGTTTCCTGCATGATGTAAGACTGCAACTTGTAAGCTACACAGTTAACTGTGGTAGCTACCTCGACGGCAACTTCCTGTGTAAATTATTTCGCAGAAAAAAACTTGTACTATTAAAGTTCCAGCTTGAAATAGACTCTAAAATCAACATGGCTGATTCTGTGACACTATTTATTATACTACTTATCAGTTTGTGTGTTTTGGGACCAGTACAAGTTCTATGCAACCCAAATATCCCTACCAAAAGAGACAAAACAGAGTCAGTGGCTACGCGGCAACAACATTTTTTTCATTTGTCACATGATGGATGGAGTCCGTGTGAAAGACAGAATGCATCCTCCTGCGGACAAACCCTGCAAAACTTAAGCTGTATATACACCGTGGAGAGAAGACGCGTACCAATGCGTTTTTGTGCCTCGCTTGCCTCGTCGCAACCGGTATTCCGACCTTGCGACATTTGTCCCGAGGACTGCGTGTTGACCGTTTGGTCGGCGTGGTCACCATGCAGTGCAACATGCTCTCCAGCTACTAGGTTAAGGACGAGACGAGTTTTGACCGTGGCCAGGCATGGTGGACGTGCGTGCGGGGATCTTTCGGAGAGGGCGTCGTGTACCGAACTGGATGAATGTCAATTTGAAGTCGTGGTACCGATTTATACTTGGAAAATTGGCGAATGGAGCAGCTGCAGGCAGGTAAAGTTATAGCAAACTTCTCCGCTTTTTGAAACAATAAAAGTATATGTGTGCTGTGTCAATTATAAATTTCTATCGCATTTACTTCAAACAAATTGACCTAATACTTCTAGAATCAACCAGAAACACTTTCGAGGACTTGGGAAAAATTGATATGGACCTGGAAAAGTCAAAAATTGAGTAGTTGATCGTTGATTCAGACCTTGTGTACAAAAAATATGAGACTGGTTGAACAATTTCCAAGAAAATCTTAAATTTTTCCCACTCCAAATTTTTCTATCAAATCTGCACTTATTGATGTTTGGTTGATGCACTTATTGAAGTCATTGTTAAGAAAATATTATCGATCAACTAATCAATTCTTACCGTTATAGGCCTAATATAAATAATTATGGCCTCTGTTAAATTTAATTTAACCTGAAATTTAAAAACCTGCAAATTATGCGCCTATCAATTGTTTCCCCCACCCCTCCTCCCCCCGGCCTACCCCACCTAAGAGGTGGGGATTGTCGATTTTTTGCGTGACAAAATCCCCACCCCTGGGGCAACATTTAGGTGACAAAAATCCCCACCCTCGGGTGCAAAACATGCGCACAAATGCAAAAAAATGCACAGATAATGGGCCAAATGTGGGGCATGAAAAATGTGACCAAACCCCCACCTAGGGGGTGGGGTAGCGCGGGGGGGAGGGGGAGGGGGAGAGGGGTTAGGGGAGAGGGGTTAGGGGGGAGGGGGGGGGGGGGGGAAATTGATAGGTGCATTAAGCTAATGGAGTGTACAGTCAGTGACATTATCTCCATGTCTTACCTTGTTTACAATTTACTACTTTACACTATATGAGTCATAGCTTAGTCATATGCTGCTGATGACTGGCATATGATACAACATTGGCGGACAATATACATACACCACATTCACTTAAAATCTTCAGGTAGCACTTACGTTAAATTTCTTAACAGGTTGTTGGCAGTTCAAGATGAGTCATGCGCTTCTGATAGTCATACTAAGTTATCATTCGTCTTGAAACATGATTTAATTATTAAAAATCTCCACAGCTATGTTTTTAGTAATTGAGGCCACAGGGATTAAATATGCAACACAAAAGCAAGTTATTTCTGCAAGACTTTGAAAAATTACTTTAAAAAGTCATTATGGACCATTCTGTAAATTTGGGGTCAAATGTTTGTGTCCCCTTACCGGGGTATGTAGAAATTTGTCAATTCTTTCTCAAAAAGTTATTATAGGCCTACATAAAATAAAATTGCTTTAAAAATTTGTTTAAATAAGGAAGCCTTATACTTGCATTGCAAGTTGCACTTGTTGGGTTAACTTCTACAAGGACACTAAAATGTTATACTTTAATTTGGACCCCAAATTTATAGAATTATCCCCATACACTTGCAGGCGGTGCTGTTAATTGTCTCAAATTTTAAGGACAAACTCAAATTTGCCCTTGGTACTTTTCATCCAACAAATTAAAAACAAATTTTTTTCACAACATGTGTTGCCTCAGTTTATACCCTTTGTCTCAAAGTTTCAATTGGTATGACATTATTTCCTGTTTCAGGTCACTCAACATACTGGTAGAGTCTGTGGTTTAGGGCGCCGGTTTCGATCTATTTCCTGTGTGGATGTGCAAGGAGAAATCGTAGACCACAATCTGTGTTTGGATGACCAAGGTTGGTGCACTTTTATAGCTCCATGGTTGGTGTTAGTTTTGATATTATAAAAGCCTATATTCCACCTAATGTTACTGAAACCCTGAAAAAAACACCTGAAGTTTGACACTTTTTTTGTTGCTCCTGATGAAATTGTTTTCCTCGTTTTGCAGTCTGTGCAAAAATGTTTTGGTCATGATTGGAATTTAGCTTTGAGTGGCAAACGCAATATCTTGTACGATGCCTAATCACCATGAAATTAAAAAAACTAAACTTGTTTGGTGAGTTGGAGGTCTAAGGTTCGAATCCCAATAAGGCCCTTTCGATTTATCTCTCATCCCAGTTTTGAGTGGCAGTCATTTTTTCTCTGAAGTAAAAACAAAGGCAAACAAGTGGAGCTATACCCCGGTACACAGGAAAAATCATATCCCTTTGTAAAGTAAAACCTCGTTGATAAAAAAAAATCCTTGGGGCTTTGCCAATGCATAGTTCCGACCTGTCAATCAAGCCGAACCCGCGACCAATCACAACAGAGCTAGCAGACGGCGCCCACAAAGGTCAAAGTGATGCAATCATCACAAACAATCCGCGATGTTCTGCCCATACAGTTTGTATGTTGTGTGCGCCAGTGACCAGGTTAATTTTGGTTTCAATGTCGGGCGATTCGCTGTTCAAAGGTAGGAAAGAGCATTTTTATGAAAGATATGTCATCTCTGCATTACTAGCCCATCGCTCAGTGTGTGCTACGGTAACTGTCGACCTCAAAACATAAATACCTTCAGTTTGGGTTTTCTCCAATGAATCTGTGCTTTCCATGCTGAGTCCCGTTGCTTTGTACGTAGTCTCGCCATTTTTTTGCGATGGCTTGTGAGCACATAGCAACAATATCCAAGGGGGCGGGGTTAACTGGGCAATCTCGGAACTATGCATTGCCTTGTTTACTAGGAACCTTGTATTATCAGGAATGAAAACAATGAAGAACAAAGGATTCAGACCTAGATTTTTCCTATAAACGTTGAATTAACAGTGCTCTTATATTATCAAGATTCCACTGATTGATTTTAATAATTTCCCTCCTGGGGCCAATTTCATGGCACTGCTAAGCACAAAAATTTGCTTAGCACAGGATTTATTTGCTTTATAAAATGGATTACAAGCCAAAATTATACGCCAACTTGTGTTCTTTGCAAGAGTTGGAGAATACCTTTCAATACACATCACTTACGATTTTGGCGGGCAATCCATTTTTGCCAAATAAAGCAAACAAATCCTGTGCTAAGCAAATTTGTGTGTTTAGCAGCGCCATGAAATTGGCCCCTGGATGTGGTAAGGCCATGTGGCTGAATGCTTCCATAAAAACCACACAACAAATACTACACCTTTGTCCATCCTTGAGTTTATTGTGCCCCATTTTTAGCACTATATTTAATTTGATTTTGTTGCAGAAGTCCGTTTTCAATATATCTGTAAATATTTGTTTTTAAAATTGTAAACACGTGCTGTTGTATTCTGTCAATTCAACCAACTTTGTACATATCACATAACCCACTCATAGATTGTTTGGACTGATGTATTTTCATAACATCAAGAAGCATGTAAATATTTATTCTATGTGTGGTTCATTTTATCAAAACATCCAAATGGGGCACTTTATGTAATGTATTTCACAGCTGTGTTTGTATCTCTGTATAGTATTGATACTTTTTATTTCACTGAAAGATATCTCAAGTACCAATCTATTATATCAAGATAGCATGCCATCTGCGAAAAATGATCATACTTTGGTTACGAATTAACTTTAGGAAATGTTAGTAATTTTGTGATTGTCTTTAATCCTGAAAAAATGATGTCAAGATTGAACGCTAGTTTCCAAAATCCAAACACGCCGTGAAGTATGTAAAATGTGCTATGAGCTGACTCACGCCCTCTTGAGTCCGAGTGCCAAACATATGTCAACTTACATAAAGCGTATTTTGACACAAATTAAAAGGAATTTTTAAAAAAAAATAGTCGGAAGGGATATGGTTCGAAAAATAAACTTCCATTTGCTACTTTATATAAACTTTGCTATGCTTATGACATTTTGGGAAATTAAGCAACCCTTTCATATTTTATTTATTTATTTATGTTTTTTAAATTACAGATTCTGGCAAACCTGGAGCCTATCCACCTACTGCTGAAGCCTGCACCATCTCATGTGACTGCCAAACCTCCCCCTGGTCCAATTGGGGAGCTTGCTCGAGAACCTGTCAGAACCAGCTAGAACCGGCTCAAACCGGTCCCATCCAGACCCGCACACGGGAGATTGTTACTCTGCCAGAGAATGGTGGATTGCCATGCCCCAGCTTGACTGAGCATATAGTGTGTGTGGGAGGCGTGTTACCTGACTGCCCACGATTTGAGTGGGTAACAGAGGTACAACTGATTTTTTATATTTAATTTTTTGGGTTTTTTTGCAAGACTATCACTTTGTTTATTTGGGGGAAGATTACCCTATTCCCTCCCAAAAGCCTTGGCATCTGTCATTTAAGTTAGGACATATGAATCATTATTGCAAATTTATAATTATCACATATTCGCATACAATTTTGATATAATTTTTTTTCTGAGAAACATGACAGCTGTCATTTTTTGCTGTAAATAATATTTTTTTTTAGAATGCCGTAAGGAGATCCATTCTTGCAAGTATTAAAATCGTAAAATTCATTGGCTTACTCTCTGTCTTTCATTATGATTCTTAGGAGTGGCAACCATGTATGCTTGCTGAAGACAATGATGAGACTTGCGGACCGGGACGTCAGAAACGACAGGTCTATTGCATTCTGGAGGGAGACGTCAATCGCATTCCCGTCGACAAGGATAAGTGTATCAACTCACGTAAGTTAACAAATATTTTGTTAAATTTGTTGGAAAAAAGGTAAAATTTAACATTAAAAGAGCGAGTTCAGAGCACATTTTTTGACCACCCATTTTTTCGATGGGTGTTGACATTTTGATACCATATCGAGGAGAATGGATATTAATTGGGGTAATATCCTTTTTTTTAAAATAATTAATGATACCATATCATTATTTATATTTTTCTCATTACCATTTTAAATTTTGCACTCTCAATCTGTGTACATGTATTTTCAAGGATGTTGTAAAAAAAACACCGATGTTTTTTAAACTAATTTATCCGGTTCCATAAAGCAAGGCAGTGATCGCACCAACCTTTTTCCTTCCACATCCAAATTGGAGATTGCAAATCTCTCGTTTTCTTCCCATGGATAGTATTTTGGGAGGTAATTTATATGATTGTTAGGTTAGAACAAAATCCGTTTTCTGGAAAAATCTGGTCAAGCTCCTTTAATAAAACTTGCGTGCATTCCTTTTTCTTTTTTGATTCTATACAGCCCTAAATTCTACAATTCTTGAGCCAATCAGAAACCGTGCCTGCTGGGTAGACTGTCCTATTGACTGCCAACTCACCGAGTGGCAGAACTGGTCACCTTGTTCCCAGTGTGAGGGAGGGATACAGGTCCGATATAGGGAGATACTGGTACCTCCATCTCATGGTGGACTGGAATGCGGGCCACTGGCGGAGGCTAAGGAGTGTGAATTTGTAGAATGCTCGTGGTGGCACTCGGGTAAGACACTCAGCACTCACACGTTGTTTACCGTTGCAGCGCATTTTGCTTTCTAATGTAAAAACATAAGATATCTAAGGCCGGGGTCACACGAGAAAAATCTCGTAATTACTCGATTATGATACCAACGACGACCGGCATCAGACGACAAACTTATTATAATCGGATTGTAATCGTATTACAATAAAGTGGGGTCACACGAGCAACACAATCTCGTAATCGTATATTGTAATCCATATCCCATAGTCCCTTGCGGTGGCCTTCCCCGTATTGCGTGTGCAGGCTTGATGCCTCACTGCGCCGCATGCGCCTGGCGCTCTGTGAATGTAAAGGCATGGTTATACAGAAAGTACGACTATGATATGTCAGAAGTCACAGTTTATAGGTACATGAGGGTCACATTTCAGATAACTTATTTTGACCCTAATGTCTTCGATTTTAATGTAATTGCTCCAAAATGTACGTATGTGGTCCGTTAGCTGAAATAAATGCCAATGACGTTTGGCCATTTTCTATACTTAGACAAACAACTAAAAATGACCCATAGACAAAATAGACACAAGAGTATTCGTTACAGCCATAGGCATTTAGTTTATCAGACACAATGGGGTACTAATTGTTACAGTCGTACTAGCAGGGTTTTCTTGTTGTCCAACAGCGCGATGGAGCACGTGTTTCCTGAGTCACGGGTACACAGACTGCGGCCCCGGGTATCACGTCCGCGCTGTGTACTGTATGAGCTTCCTTGATGAGTTGCTTGAAGACGTGGAATGCGTGGGGTCGCCTCCGGCTTTCCGAGAACGGTGCCAGATACCTTGCCCTACGGACTGCGTCGTGTCGGAGTGGAGTGACTGGGGACCGTGCTCCAAGACGTGTGGCACGAAAGGGGGCGTTCAGATGAGGACACGACAAATTCTTGGTAAGTTGGGAGGAAAACAAACATCTGGAACACCAGGGTTGTAGTTAAGTCCATGTCTATCACAAGTCCAGAGCTGATAAAATGGGTACCTTAGAGGGTAGTGAATGTTGATGTTTTTGATTAGCCATTGAGTGCCTAATATAGGCAGCCAGGGCTGAGATGGTATATGGAGTGATTTAATGGTGCCTTTGTCAGGGTTTTCCCAGATAAGTGTGTGGCATAAGTTATAACTATTATAATATTATTTTTATTTTGACGCCACACCACATTTTTTAGACTGGACCTCAAGAATTAATTGTCTACTTTCGCCCACAGCATATTCCAATCTTGAAGTGGATCCATGCCTCTCAGAAAGCGAGTTGACTCAGTCAAAACCATGCAACATACACACGTCTTGTGAAAGCTACTCCTGGCAAGTTAGAGCATGGGAGGAATGTGTAATTGTACTTAATCAAACGGTGTCAGAAGTGGGATATATCAACCAAACGGTGTCAGAAGTGGGATGCACAGACGTCACTGGGACCCAACAGCGACAAGTCACTTGTGAAAAGAAAACCGGTGTTGCCTCCAGTGACGAGAGTTTCTGCGACCCGACCTCTAAACTTACGAGTCAGCGCCCCTGTGGCATACCGTGCCCTGTCGACTGCAAGCTGTCGGTGTGGAGCGCCCTCTCGAGTTGCAGCAAAACGTGCGGTATGGATGGCAGACGAGCACAGTTACAGGTTGTCATTCAACTCCCGGCTAATGGTGGGGCTTCCTGCCCCAAAGAGGCAAATGAAGATGGTAAGTTATTGTTTCTTCTTATTATTTCCTTTTGAAAATATTCGTTCAGTTGCTTTTTCATCATTTTGCTCTTTGATTTTACGTGACAGAGTAGGGATTTTTTTTTTTTTCAAAAGAAAAATACCCAAAATTTGTAATTTATCAAAAAAGTAGAACAAAATGACAGAAAATTCAAGCTTTCACTGATTTTTGTTATTGCTGGTTTCAGTGGCTATAGTTGATAATTTGTACTAATTGGCGAGACCTGTTACTTGATTTAAATACATGACCTGCAGCCGATTTCACGAAAGAGTGCGCAGCTTGCGCAACTTTTGAAAAATGGCGCAAGCCCCACAGCTTGCGTGTTATCATCGCTAAATTGTTGCGCGACTTGCGCAATAAAACGTTGCGCAAGTGGGCTTACGCAACTGCGTAAGTTTCGTGAAATCGGCTGCAGGTCTCAGTGGCTATAGTTGATAATTTGTACTAACTGACGAGACCTGTTACTTGACTTAATTAAATGACCAGGGGCGATTTCACAAAGTGCTAAGACGCATCTTAGTAAGGTCACTCTTCTTATCTTGGGACGTTGATGTGGGAATTAGGACGCATTTAACTCGATTTAACTTTTGTGAAATCGATTCAGATACCCAATCTTGAGCAGAAATAATTTAAGCTATAATTTACCAAGGAAAGAATTTGTTCGGAAGAAATTTTACAAAGATGTCCACACCCTCTCTCGTTACTGGTCTTGGGCTAAGTGATTTATTTTTGTTGTCTTATTCATAAATAAGAAAAAGACTGCATATCAACACGGCAGGAGAAGACTTTGGTGCTCTATTTAGGGCAAAGTGAAGTCATGGCCTCTGTGAAATTCATTCCTTAAAATTGGCTCCTTTGTGGGCATAAACCTCATCTCAAAAATAAAAATAAAAGTTTTTCTCTCACAGGCGTGATTGTCCGCTTTGAGACCTGCGACGATCTTCCACTGTGCTATAGCTATCAGTGGAATGCTCGGAATTGGAGCGACTGTGACGTAGTCGACAACGATTGCGGTAAAGGACTACAGGCAAGAGAGGTGCATTGTGGGAGGAGTGACGGAGCAATTGTGGAACCAGGTAATCCTTCAGGCAGAATGGCGCACCCTGCCTCAGTGGCTCTTACAGAGGCTGGTGCAGTCAGCCTTGGTACCAGAGGTGGTCATACCTGTTAAAGGCCCATTGTATCATTTGCAATGACCCAATTTTGGTTTTCATGAGTTGACAAGAAAAACCTTACTCAAAGTGTTGATAGAAATGGTAACAAACACCACATTAATTTATTTCCGTCCAAAATGGTATTTCATGCTGGAAATTGACAACCGAAGGTGATTTTCTAAAAAAGTTCACTTGTACACAAAATCCATATATACATTTTCAAGGTTTTCTGAAGCATTGATGCATCTAAGTAGCTAACATTTCTTCAGGCTAGTTTACCAACATTCTTCCTTAGATTTGTTACACTCGTATTCCACGAATCTGTAAAAAGTTCTATATATCTTGCAAATGATACATAGGGCTATTTTTAACCTTCTTGATCTTTCAGTCAGAATATTGACAAATGTCTAATTAGCACTGACAGCCTCGTCTTGGATGCTAAGCCATTGTATTACGTCACGCATCTTTTTATTTGAAAATTCTTTCACAAAAGAAAGCTCCGAGACCCTCGTTTTTTATGACAATTTGAAATTCAGTCTATTGATTGCTTTCCGGTGACGTCACCCCTTCCATCCACCATTTTGGTGGGCATATGATTACCCACGTGGCTCAAGTAATAACCGGCAAAAAGAGCAAGAAAAGCGCATTGGTTGCACTTACCTCTGTTGCTTGAACCATGGAGGAATGCTTGAACTAGCTTTATGTTGTTGCGCCATGGCTGTTGTATCGAGAAATATAAAAACGCATTTCTTCAGGCTAAACATCGCGATCAAGTAAAAGCACTTTCATTTTTACAAGCCGAGTGCATGCTCAATAATTGAACGTATCACAACGCCGCGCCCGCGTGCAGCATCTTCGAATGAAAATACGCTGGTGAGTAATTTTTACGCGTGTTCATGTGCGTCTATTGGCGCGTGCCTGTACGCGCGTGACTGTTGACCACCAAACATTCCCGGATGTTTACGTCATCGAAAGCAATCAATAGACCGTATTGAATAGCTGCCATCTTGTGGGGCAACATTTGCAGCCGATTTTACAAAACCTTGCACACTGCGTAAGCCCGCTTGCGAAACATTTTATTGCGTAGGCTGCGCAACATTCCGGTGATAATTACACGCAGGCCTATGTGGCTTATGCCATTTTCAAAAGTTGCGCAAGCTACGCAATTTTTCGTGAAATCGGCTGTTGGTCAACAATGTAAGCACAAAATGTTCAACCGTGCATGCAAGTCCTGACTGAACAAAGAAACCGCCCTACAAGACGTACACGTTTTCATTCCCTAGTCTACATTCATATATTCCTACCACAAGATGTTGTGTTCTCCCGAACAATTACGATCAATAATTTTTATGACATACCTATTTTATTCCTATTTTCAAAATACTACTTTTTAACAGTTTTTTCCCTGCTTTTTCGTGTTTTAAGCAATTTATTTTTAAAAACATACTTTATAACTGTTTGTATACTGTTTTTTCCCTGTTTTGAGGTGGCGGAATCCATTCGAAAAAACCACAACAGGTTTTTAAAAAATAGGACTGCTTATAAAAAACCTATTTTGGACAGTAAAAAAACCATTTTTGTTTTCCTGCTTTATTTCTGTGAGGGATGGCAGCCATTTGATACGGTCTATAATTATATCTTCAATTTTTTTGAACCGTCTATAACCAACAGGTATCTGCCTTCGTGAGTTGCTGTCCACTCCCCCACCTTCCCACCAACAGTGTCTCGTACCCTGTGCTGGTGACTGTCAACTGTCTGAATGGTCCGTGTTTGGCCCCTGTGTCCATGACTGCGGTGACACGAGGCATGGCGGATATTGCCGAATGCGTTCCAGGAACATCGTTAGTATTGGTGAGTACCAGTGATCATTTAGAAATAAATAAATTAACAAGATTTGAAAATAGAAATTTCATGGTCTCAGCGTGGTTAATTTGTTAAGCATGCACATGCTTGGAAATGACTATTGTTGCATCACTAAGTTTGGCTCTGCAGTTAAGGCACGTTTTCAGTTGCTTACCGTTAACGATGATGTCTATGAAAAAGCCTGACGCTCGGTTAACCCTTTCAATACCGCATTGTTTTATGGGGTCACACTGCCCTGTACCGCATTCTTTCTCACAACGCACTGTTTTATGCAACTTGCAATGTTTACTATTTGTAAACCTCAATTTTCCATTTGAAGATTTCGTTTTACAGAAATTCGTTGTGTATATTATTTGTAGGCAATGAAATAGTCTTTTATATGATACCAAATTCAACAACATATGAAATTCAACAACAGAGGGCAGCAAACGCAAATAATGCAGCTTCTTGAATACAGCGGCCTTCTGTTGTCGAGTTTACTCGACATTGGTACGGAAGCACACTGCGTTGCGCTGTCGAGTAAACTCGACATTGGTATTGAAAGGGTTAAGAGAAAATCGGCCGTTAAGCAGCTCTATGAAATTGGGCCCTTTTTTGTGTCTTACAATTTACTTAAAACTTCTACAGATGTACAGTTGTATAGTCAGAAGTTTACATACAACTGTGTTAAAACTTCATGGTGTGCTTAAACTTGCGTTGTCACCATTTTTGTAACAGTCTTTACTAAAGTCGTGATTTTGTGGAATTCCTCACGTGCTTGCAGTACTTAAAACATAGCTTGCACACCTTGCAATGGTTCGGGTAGTCCTGTTTACCATTTTGGGTGATGATGGTAGTGGTTTACATGTATGTAAACTTCTGACTTCAACTGTAGCTTGCACACCTTGCAATGGTTCGGGTAGTCCTGTTTACCATTTTGGGTGATTATGGTAGTGGTGTACATGTATATAAACTTTAAACTTCCAACATGTATATGTATTGTGAAAGTTTTCTACTGTTTTATTTTTTGGCAGATCCTGCGACAGACAAGACAGAGGACCTGTGTCCTCACATCACCAGCTCCGATCTTACAAACTACATCCCCTGTGATGACCCGACCTTCACCTACCAGTGGCAACATGGAGCATGGCAAAGCTGTCTTCTAAATGGAGGTATATCCACATTCTCATACCACTATTCTCATAGCATTTTACAACAATATTACCCGGGGATGAATTAAGATGTCTTAACTCTTAAGATGTCATAATAGATTATTTTGTCTTCCAAAAAAATTTTGCGTCATAGCTTGTAAGACACAAAAATATTGAAGACACCTAAATTCAGATATGACATACGATGTGTCTTAGACTTTAATAAGACACTCTGGGGGTGGATTGCAATAAAGAAAGTTAAAATGTCTTAACTCTGAAGACCTCTAAACTAAGAATCATAAGTTATTTTGTCTTGCATTAAGCAATTGCACGTCATAATTATAACTTGTATCTTAAGACACATGAAATTTTATTCAGTTAGGACATACGACGATTATATTGCAACCCACCCTGCATGCTCATTAGACACAACTCTCTGTGGATGTGCAGTCCAAGCTTGACGCAAATAATTTTCTAATGCGTTATGATCAGAATTGTTGTGTAATTTCATTCATTGTTCATATCCCATGCTTAAACCTCAGATGCCGAGTGCGGGCACGGCAGTACGCATCGCAGTGTTCTCTGCCAGCGAAGTGACGACGTATTTGTGTCAGACCATTTCTGTGAGACATCGACCCCCAAACCTAGCAGTCAACGAGCCTGCGATGTGCCTTGTCCTAATGATTGCGTTGTTACAGAGTGGATGCCGTGGTCTCCGTGCACGCAAGTGTGCGGTCAAGGTACGACCATACCAGTCAATAGACCTTTATCATGGTGCGGCCATCTTCCCTTTTCCCCCATTAAAATAAACGTAACCAAAGCGAGGCTTGCAGAAATAAAATAGTTTGGCCGCATGTTGAAAATGTTCATTGTGTGCATCACAATGACATGCGCGCGGTGCGATCAAGAAAATGCGCAGCGCGGACATTGATTCTCTTAAAACAACGACGGAAGACTGCACGCGCTATCGCGCGCACACGCACTGATCATGCTACATGTACACATACTATGCAGTGGGGAATAAGACAAGATGGACTCACCGTGATAAAGGTCTATAGACCACTAAAGTGTGATGACGTCGGTTGCTGGGGTAACAGGGCATAAACATTCACTGGTAACTAGTAATGTCCATTGTTAAAGCGCAAGGAAACAGTTCATTGATTTTAGTGTATACCCAGTAACTTTGGTTACCACACAGACATTTTTATTTTATTGTTCTGCAATATTTATTAGTAATATATTCACTAAACTTCCTCAGGAGGTAGTTAATATATATTCATATTTATGAGGTGTTAATGAATATTCATGTTTCCAGGTATCAAGACCAGGATGAGAGACATTCTGCAGCAGAGTACCTATGGTGGGCGGGACTGTCCTCAACTGATTGACAGTATGATTTGCATAGAGATGCCATGTGAGCAACTGGAGTGGGAGGTGTCAGAGGTAATTAAGTCAGCTTAATGAATATTCATGAAATGTCTGTTTTGTTGGTTGGACATTTTGATTTGCATATCTGCAAATTATTAAGTGAGCTATCAAATCAGGTGGGACTTGAAATGAAGATTTCTGCAATCATGCAAATTGAATTTATGCAAAATACCAAAACGGCCAAAACTTGATGTGACCTTTACTGTTACAAAATGGTTTATAAATTTGGCTTTTTTAATGAAATTTAGCTTTTTCGGAAAGAGTTGAGTTGTTGATCATGGCTTATTCAGACATTGTGTTTGATATGATACACGCTGAAAAAAATCAAATTATTTCCTCACAAAATTTTTTCTCTCTTAAATTTGGGGTTTTCCATCAAATCTGCACTTACTGATGCTTGATGAGTCATTTAAAAGAAAAAATTTATTCTAATAAACTTCTCAACTCTTAACCTCTTTTTCTAGTGGAGTTCATGCGAAGCTGTGGACTCGAGCGGTAACTGCGGAATTGGAACACAGACTCGTTCCGTCTCATGCCTAGGTGGCGATTCTTTGGAAGTAGAATGTGCGAAGCGTTTTCACAGGCCAGATACCAGCCGTGGGTGTATGCTCCCCTGCCCTGGTGAGTTTACCAAAAAATAAGAAATTATAAGAAATTTACATTCTGCTTTAAGTATGTAAAGAGGAGTCCAAAGATGTAGCACAATGGTAAAAACCCATGCGTGTTTGCAATGCACCCAGGCACTGCTAAACTACATTTTACAGCAACAAAAATTTCAAAACAAATTAGCGTATACACTCATTTTTAAACCAGCTTTATACCCTATGAAGTTATTCTAACTGCCTTGTTTGCAGGAGGTCGTGGGTTTCGAATCCCACCCGAGCATGCTTTGAAGTTTTTCATAGTGTCTCGGGAAAAGCACTGAGTATACAGTGCTAATATATGTCGGGTAAGGGCAAAATAAACCCTAATTAATGCTACATTTACACCATGTCCCCGGCAGTCCTGGCGCCCCGGTATAGAGGAGCACCGTGGAGGCACCGGGATGGATGTCGGGGAGCGTAGGGGACCGCGGTGGCAAAACGTGAATGACCGTAGCTCACGCAGTGTGCCTTGACTCACCGGGGTGTGGCACCGTGGGGTGCCGGGGACCTCAGATCGCGGCCGGTGCCTCACGCTCCGCCACGTTTGAAAGCCGCTCACCCCACAGTCTGCCAGGGCCTGTCACAGTAGTGGCCACAGCATGAATGCGGCCCGGTGAGCTGCGGTGCACCAAGATGTTGCTGCGGCAGCGCTCCAGGACGAAGTGAAAATGAAGGTGTGGAGCGCACTATTTATACCCACCGGGGCTCACCGGGAGACCACCGGGTGACCACCGGGGCCTGAAACGTGACAGCTGCCACGTTCAGTCGCAGGGCGCCACAGCAGACCCTCGCACACCGTCGGGAACGTATTGAGCCAGGACAACAAACGTGATACGAACGGGATGGACGTGAGGCACTGCATCAGAACTTAGCAGGCCGGCCTGGGACGTTGACCCATCCGTAGTGGAACGACGCTTGAAACGTAGCGCGCCGTCCCGGTTCCGGGGCGCGCCGTCCGCCTAGCGGCTCGGAACCGGCACGGCGCGCCACGCTTTGCGTACCGGGACGTAAGGCACCGTGGTAGAACGCAACACACCAGCCCAACTAGGGCCGAGTCGAGCCAAAGTAATAAAAAGACAATAAAAGTTCCATGGCACGCCACGTTTTGGCCAAACCGGGGCGCCGGGACTGCCGGTGTAAACGTAGCATAACATTCATTCTCCCTGACGCAAGCTAAATCAATTACTGAGCAATAGTATACTGAACCGCAAAAGAAACGCCGCTTGAATCTGGATAATGGAAGCTTCATTTTGAAAAAAGAATATTCAGCTGGGCATTTGGGTGAACTTTCAGTGTAATGGTACAACATGTTGTCAAATTAAGCATACTCAAAATGACAAAGAAAAGACATATTTCTGTTGAGGTGTTATCAACATTTGAAAAAAGCGACGTTTCTTTTGCGGTTCAGTATATTTACCATTTCTGTAATGACTTTGAGTAAAGTTTTCCGTAAGACCTCGTGAAGAAAGATTTGGGGTCATTGTAAGTAATACAATGGGCCTTTTAATAAATATGAACTTTAATCTTGAATCATATTTCATGAATTATTCATATTGCAGGCGACTGCGTAACGTCTGATTGGACAGACGAGACTTCATGCCCCACCCCCTGTCATACAAACAGTACTAAAACCCAGATCTGTTTGATCATTCGTCGTCCAACGGTCACCGGTCAGCAGTGTGGTGATTTAAGCCGGGTTGTGCCTTGCACAGCGATGGATTGTGTCGATGCTGCTGGGTACCGGTTGGTGTCTGGAGAATGGAGCCACTGCAAAGCGGTTACCGGGGATTGCGGAGCAGGTATACTTTGTAAAAGTTGAATTAATTCCAACTCGCATGGCCCTGCAAGTCCTCACCACTACATGGGTCTCAGTGCTGTAGTCACAAGGCCCTGCAAGTCCTTACAACTCCTCACAACTCCATGGGTCTCAGTGCTGTAGTCAAGGCTTTCACTAGGCCATCACAAGGCCCTGCAAGTCCTCACAACTCCATGGGTCCCAGTGCTGTAGTCAAGGCTTTTACTAGGCCATCACAAAGCCCTGCAAGTCCTCACAACTCCATGGGTCCCAGTGCTGTAGTCAAGGCTTTCACTAGGCCATCACAAGGCCCTGCAAGTCCTCACAATTCCATGGGTCCCAGTGCTGTAGTCAAGGCTTTCACTAGGCCATCACAAGGCCCGTGAGTCCTCACAACTCCATGGGTCTCAGTGCTGTAGTCAAGGCTTTCACTAGGCCATCACAAGGCCCTGCAAGTCCTCACAATTCCATGGGTGTCTGCCAAAAGGTGTTATTCTTCTTCTTTTTTTAGGCACAAGACATAGGACATTAAATTGCATTAATGCTGACGGTTTTCCAGTTGCTACACATCACTGCCTTACGACAAACATCATGACCAGTGAAGCATGCAACATACTCTGCCCAGTCACCTGTGAACCCAACGCGTACTCTGATTGGTCGATTTGCAATGCGTCCTGCGGCTTGACTGGGGTCATGGAGCGGTCAAGGGTCATGGAAGGTCATCTTGGAAAGAAGTGCTCCCAGAAGTTCACTTTGCATCAAGTGAGTGCTGTTGAAGATTTGTATCTATTCAATAGACCGATCCAGTAAGCCCCGCCCACATAGAAACACATCTAGCAACTTGAAATTGCGCAGAATCATTAGATTGTTTAGATCGCCAAAAGACCATGTGGAATATATACCATAGTCCTTCAGAATAATAATAGCACGTTCTTCTATAGTGCATTTCAGATCAGACGGATCTTTCAATGCGCTTTCTGCATTATTACCCCTGGTCATTGGGCTCAGTAATATCATTCTTTAATCCTTCTCAGCTCACTAGGGAGTATACAGCCCCGGCTGCCTTAGGTGCTCAATGGCTAATCAAACACATCAACTTCTGCTACCCTCTTAGGTACCCATTTTGCTCCAGGGTGGAGAGAAGCAATACGTGACAATAAAGCACCTTGCTCAATGTAAACTGCATATTAAAATTAAAACTAACTATTTAAAAATTGAGTTTTAAATCCCACCTCTAATTTTTTTATCAGACGGTGTCATGCAACGCAATTCCCTGCTTCACCTACGCGTGGCAACGAAGCCTCTGGAGCGAATGTAAATTTGAGACGAAGCGAGGATGCGGTTACGGTGAACGCATGCGATCCGTGGAATGTCAACGCAATGACGGGCTGACGGTGGATCATGGGTATTGCATTCACCAAGGTGGCGTGCCGAGAGATCAAGACGCAGTGAATCAGATCCTGTCCAGTGTGAACGAGACTTTGCTGGATATTGAGACATCGCAACCTTGTGAGAAACTCTGCCCAGGGGATTGCTTGGTAAGTTTCAATGGTTTGTTTTGGGGACAGAACATAAATCACATATTTCGCTCAGTTCACAGTAAAGACACTATAGGCTGGGTTTGTTTTTGAATTTTGAATACATTAAATTTGGGAATTAAGTTAGCAACTTCTATACCTTAATATCTCTGTGGGGTGGGTTCGAATCCTGTCCACACAGATGGAATTTGCACTTCCAACTTGATCCAGTTGGTTTTCTCAAACTTGCCAAATATGGGATGATAAAAAAATTATAAACTCCTCCTTGGGATTCGAACCCCAGACCTTTGACACACCAGGCAGATGCTCTACCAGCTGAGGTGTCTTCTCATACTTTAACAATTTCTTCAGGCTTATGAGCTATAGTGCAAAGAGCACTATTAAGCAGTGCTGTTGCCAAGGCTTTCACAAGGCCATCACATGGCCCTACAACTATCCCTCAATCTATGGGCCTTGTGATGGCCATGTGATGGCCATGTGATGGCCTTGTGATAGCCTCGGTTTCAGTACAAAACCTGTTTTCTAATATGTTGTAGGTATCGTCATGGAGCCAAGAGTCCCCCTGCTTCAAGTCCTGCTTCTCCAGCGATGAGTTAGCGTACGTGACCAGGTCAAGAGCCATACAGAGACCAAGTAGACCGGGGGAACTTGCTTGCCCTCACCAACTCATTCAGCACAGGTCAGTTGTGAGACAAGCACTTAACCTATCATTGAATGTGTATCCACTGTTATCTTGACCCTTTAAACATTAATGGTACCAATTGTGGGGTGTTATGGCCGAGCGGTCTAGTGCGTCGAACTCGTTCCTTTACGTGGCAGTACTAGAATGTGGGTTCGATTCCGGGCCGTGACGGGTTGTGGCACTTGTGCTCTTAAGCAAGGCACTTAATCACACTTGGGATGTAAAGCCGTTGGTCCAGTGTGTTAGGTTTCGGTAACGCACTCTAAAGATCTTTCGTGAAGAGCAAGGGGAGGGATTCCCCGGTGTCTCTGGCAGTTTCTAATTTAACTTAGAAGTTGATAGTTATTCGAATATGTTAATTGATCCCATTCCTGTAATTGGCGGTTCTTTCGCTGTTGGATGTGGTTAATAAATAAATAAATAAAATACAAAATAAATAAATTTGCGTCAAACTTAAGTTCCTGTGCTAGTACTAGAATGTAGGTTCGATTCCGGGCCGCGACGGGTTGTGGCACCTGTGCCCTTGAGCAAGGCACTCAACCACACTTGCTCCCATTCCTGTAATTGGCGGTCTCTCCGCTGTTGGATGTGGTAAATAAATAAATAAATTAGAGGCAGTTGTCAAATGTTTTACAGTTGTCAACAATTTCACGGTTCTACAGAGCGTAGTATTTTTCAAGACCCTTTTCCCTCCCCCTGAAATACTACTTATCAACATTTGTTGTCACTACTGTGAAATGTGAACATTTTATAGTGCATGTAAAGTCCTACGCGGCCCTCTTCCCCCTTCCTACACTCTGTAGAACCGTGAAAATCTGATGTGCACAACTTTGGACGGCCCCTTGCTCTCTTGTATTTCCGTATCTAGATCGTGCCCAGTGGAAAAAGCAATATGCCCTACTTTCATCTGGCAGACTGGTCCCTTCGATGCAGAGACGAGAACTAGGGAGGTGTGGTGTCAGTTAGAAGGTTAGTTACCAGACGGGATTGAATATTTCATGAACAACGACAAACCATATGCTTACATTTTCATGCTTTTGGAAAACAAAATGGGATTTTGAAACGTTGATGTATAAATTGTTTATTTCTTTGTTATTTATAGTTAAATCCGTGATCTTAAATGTGACCGGGGGATGCGTGGAAGCATTACGACCATCGGCTACGCTTGATTGTATCCCACAATGCACTGCTCCGGGGGCCATCTGTGACATTGGCAGATGTCGTTGTGACAAGGGATTTGAAGGTATATACTGACAGTTGTCCCGAAATTGGCTGTAAAATATTTTCTAAACCACTGCATTTTAATTCTTTGAGTACCAGTTTGTTGCTCGCTTTTCCACCTCTGTGGTTGCGGCTCGAATCCTCTTTGTGCCAGTATTCAAATTTTATTTCTATTCATTTTTCACTCAATACCAATTTGCAAGTTATTTTGATTTTGGTAAAATATTAACGGTGGACTCTTGTATAGCACACAAGTCTACCCTGCAGGGTACTCCTGGTGCTGTTGCCATTATTACCGCTGCCATCAGGGAATCACCAGAACCATTTCGCTTCAACTAGGTGGCTGCTGGCCAGGCGCACAACCCTATCAGCACTTAGATTGTGGCATTCCTCCTAATAGCTCCCCAAATATCGCTTGGGTTGACGAGGCAATTGAGATTGTGTCTTGACGGCGGACACAAACACAAACACGTTGCCACTAGTTGAGGCTCGAACCTTTAACCTCTCAATTATGTGCACAGTCGTGTACACACTAGACCACACAAATAAGGAGCCATTTTCACAGTTCTACAGAGCATAGTATTTTTCAAGACCCCCTCCCCCCTGAAATACTACCTGAAATCAACATTTTTTGTCACTAACATGAAATGTCAACATTTTACAGTGCATGTAAAGTCATCCGTGAAACTTTGGACGGCCCTAACTGAAAATATTTTTGTCATGTTTTAGGAAATGGTCAAATCTGCTCCCCAACAAGCGGCTGTACGACAAATGACCATTGTCCACTGCCTCACACCATCTGCAGCACCAGCGGTCAGTGTGCCTGCATGTCGGGTTTTGAGCTGGACATAACTACAGGATTATGTGATAAATCCAACATTATTCCACACGATGGACGGATCACCACAAGCCCCAAAATAGACAGCGGCAACAACGTGGAACAGTATCAAGGGAAATCGAGTATGTATGCTCAGCAAAACTTCACTTGTAGGCAGCTCAGTTGTTCAAATAATTATTGCAATACTCGTTATAGACCGTTTGCATCGGCGGCCATGACAGGGGGCCAGATTTTCATATTTAAATGATGTGACAATAGATCCACAAAGTGCCTACTCGTGCATGACACATGATGACAATGTGACTGCCCCTGTCATGGCCGCCAGTGTAAAGACTCTATAGCGCGTTTCAAGAAAATGAATTACTAATGGGAGCATTATGTCCAGAGAGCCCCATAATTGATGCATAATGAGTTTGCTGTTTCTGTTCTATTTTTGTCACTATTCGTAAACAAAGTTTGTGAATGAATTAATAATATAATATTTACAAATTTTGCATAATTCTGTATATTTTGCATAATTTACACAATTTAAATGTTTTATTCCCTATCTCCAGCCATCTGGAAGTGGATTGTCCTAGCCAGTATCTTAGCCCTTGCTCTTCTGTGTCTCATCGTCTGTGTTTTTATCGTTCGGAGACGTCGAGCCAACTCCATGGGTTTCGCTCTGATTTCTACCATAAGCGACTCGGAATTCCCACTCACCAAGATGGTGAAAGACGTGGTTACAAAATGCTGACAACCCCCTCCCTTCCCCTCCCCTCCCCCCCCCCCCCCCCCCCCCCAAAAGAAATTGTTACGGAATTAAAAGGGCACACGAAATAGAATTTTTTTTATCACTGTAATCAAAGCTAGGTAACTGTTCCTCTTAGTTCAGTTACAGTCGGCAAAACACACTTTGAAACCTGCTTTGAAGGTGTAATGTCAATTTACATATTCATGAGTAAAGTTGTGATGTCACATTAGGCACGTTGACAGAAGTAGCCCTTCTGTTTTTGAAAGCGGGGACTGAGAACCAAATCCACATATATGACCCTGACAGGATTCGAACCAGGGTCACGGAGGTTGAATGCGAGACAATTAAGTACCGCTATACCAGCTAAATGGTTATTCTGTTGCATTCCTGTATTTTTATAAGCCGGGATCCACTACATATATTCCACACTGCATCATTCGTTTTTATTCATTTAACCAAATCAGCATTCTGTTTTAATACGCTTTTATAAACTCCGTGTGTGCTACATTCTAAACTTTTTAACGCCTTTCTACTTTTTTTACTTGGACATTTCTAGGCTTTTTAAAATATAAATATTTTTTATAAGCCAGCTTTTTACCGTTTAGCTACAATTTCAGATTTTTAAAAACATTGTTTTGTATATTTTTGTAGATGGCGACTTTTGTATAAGTCTAGACGTTTTTAAGTGTAGAAAATATCCAGCAACTTTAACAATATTCCACATTTTATAAGTACTTTAAGTAAGTTTTCCGTTTAAAAGCATTCCTATTTGTGATCAGAGAAAAGTAGCAAAAATAAAAGTCAGGAAATCTGAGATGTCATTGAAAAAAAACATTTTAAAAAATATAAAGGGCTTATCTTGCGATTTTTCTCTTTCGGGGGAAGGGCTATTTTAAGAGGGAAACATGTAATTTTACCCCAGAATCTTACTCCCTTTCCTCCCATGTGTCACACCAAACTAACTGCCATGTCGGCTCGGGTAAGTCAATTATATTCTTGAGTTTTCCTAAAAAATATGTTGCAATTGCATAAAATCTTTAACTATCAGGGATTGATTTCACAAAAGTTAAGACGAGTTCAGTGCGTTCTAATTTCCATACCAACGTCCCAAGATAAGATGGACTCTTCCTAATACGCTTCTTAGCGCTTTGTGAAATCAGCCCCTGGTCATGTATTTAAATCATAACAGATCTCACCAGTTAGTACAAATTATAAACTAGCCACTGAGACCTGAGATTGATTTCACAAAAGTTAAGACGAGTTCCATGCATCCTAATTCCCATACCAACGTCCCAAGATAAGAAGAGTGACCCTTTCTAAGCGTTTTGTGAAATTGACAAAATGTTTATTTTGTCCAGATTGTGAAAAATGTTGAATGTTATACAACCACAAGAAAATTGCAGATCCCTTCAGTCTGAATATATGACAAGAATCGACAAGTAAACGAAGCTGTCCTTCCAGATGTAAACATCTTTCTTGAACCTGCATTTGTCGCCTGAAATTAGTGAAACGTCGCAAAAACTGGACCCAGACTGTGTGGCATTTGACTCAATTTTCCAAAGGGTGTTCACATATATGCGTTAAATTACATTGAAACTCTAGCTGTGAAATATTGATAAACTTGGATAACTCAAAAAACGGGATAACTTATTATTATATAAAATGAAGCTTTTGCGGACACCGTGCGTTTCTGTTACTGTGCAGCACAGAGCCCAGATTTGATGTGCGTGCACGTTGGGCGCACCACGAACACACGCGTACGCGCGCGTCATGAATCGAGGGAATGGATTGCGTATGTGTGCAACGCGCGCCAGAGTACAGTAACAAAAAAATACTGTACAACAGTAACAAAAGCGCATGCATTTGTAAACCGTGAAAAGAACTTAAGTTTTCAACACAAAACGGACAAAAATCTTGCGGAAATCTTACAAAACAAAGAAGATAGAAGCTTCATTTTATATAACAATAATAATATTGGATGTCTTTTCGGGTGATAAATAATGAGAATATACCGCACGAGTCATGAAAATACCGAACGAGCCGAAGGCGAGTTCGGTATTTTCACCCTTAAAGCCATCCAATATTATATAAATCTTGCCAATGGTATTATAACAGAGTTAACAAAAATGTGGGGTTTTTTTTCAGATAAAGGTCCATTTCCAGTGAATGTAGAAGAGGACATTGCCCACATCAATGCTGTTACAGAACTACAGAAGGAGATTGTTATTATGATAGTTGGTGATTCAGGAACGACAAATCCTTGGCCAAGATTAGAAGGTACACATATGTTTGTTGAAGATTTTAGGAGCCGTCCAAAGTTGTCAACATTTTCACGATTCTACAAAGCGTAGGAAGGGGGGGGGAGGGGGGTTGAGGGCTTCGTAGGACTTTACATGCATTGTAAAATGTTGACATTTCATGGTAGTGACAAAAACATTTAAAATAGTATTTTGGGGAGGGAGGGGGTCTTCAAAAATACTACTCTCTGTAGAACTGTAAAAATGTTGACAACTTTTGACGGCCCCCTAGTCCTTTGGAAGAGACTGCTGAATATTTGTCACATCATATAAAACCAAATCAAACCAAACCAAAATACACATTGGTTTATTTTGCAAACATAGACAGGAATATAATCTCAAAGAAAAACTTGACATCCATTTGTAAAATCTTTCATGCTTATTCATTCTTATTGGTTGGTGTTGCAGTACTTTCCTCGCCTTCCACCACTGTGGCCCTGGTTCGAGTCCTATCCGGGTCAATGTATGCATTGGGTTTCCCCCTTTACATGTGTGTAGGGGTTTTCCTACCACCTCTAAAACTGAGCATTTCTTCGTCTTCTCTTCACAGGTTTTGCCAGACGTATGACCCGTAGGGATGCAGGAATTTTGAGAAATCCTTGGCGTCAGTACCAGAAAGAAATATGTCTTCGGCCAAGATTAGAAGGTATGTTTAAGATACATGTAACACTAATAGACCCTTTACATGGGCAGCCATGACAGGGGGCAGTCACATTGTCACCGTGCGTCATGTACGAGTAGGCACTTTGTGGATCTATTGTCACATCATTTAAATGTGAAAACCTGCCCCCGTCATGGCCGCCGGTGCAAAGGGTCTATATGGGTCTTTCCACGCCAATGGGCCTATTTGAAAAATAAGTTTATCTCAAACTTAAAGAAATTCCCTTGTACCTCAGGAGATAACATTTGCCCAAAAAAGTAAGAAAATGCTGCCACAAATTTATGCAAATGAGACCATCCCAGGTCTTTCTAACAGAACCCAGTTCAGCTCTAGTCACATAGTACCCATGGTTAGTAGTGGCCTGACATCCAAATGTATTAAATGCTTTCTAAGTTAGGATGCTTATATGTAAATTTATGCAAATTAGTGGCATCCCCAGGTCTTTCTAACAGAACCCAGTTCAGATCTAGTCACATTGTACCCATGGTTAGTAGTGGCCTGACATCCAAATGTATTAAATGCTTTCTAAGTTAGGATGCTTATATGTAAATTTATGCAAATTAGTGGCACCCCCAGGTCTTTCTAACAGAACCCAGTTCAGATCTAGTCACATTGTACCCATGGTTAGTGCTGTCCAAATTAAAACCATATTAACTGCTTATAACCGTTAAACATGTGGATTGGATTTTTAAAACCTCTAATTATAATTCATGTAATGATTTTGTTTAATATTATGTTCATAAATTAAACCACAATATTAATTTTCCATTTTTAATTTACTGATTCGATGATGTCACCCTCTGGTCATTCCAACTGTACTAGTGCAATAGTAGTCACTTAGTACCCATGGGTTGGTGGTATTTAACATTCAAACATTTTAAATTCTCCCAAAGTTAGACATGTGGATTGAATTAATAGAAACTTTAAATTATAATTGTTTGTATATAACCTTATGTTCCTAAATTAAGACAGAATATAAATTTCCCAATTTTAACTCATTCTTGGATAACTAAAAGGCTTATATTTAATTTTATGCAAATGAGTACCAATTGTACTAAGTTCAGCATTTTAGACACACATTTGAAAAATAAGAACTTTGGCCAAACATTTTCAAAATTTCATATTTCCTTCCCTGCATAAGCCCACTTGCACAACCTTTTATTGCGTAAGCTACGCAACATTTTTGTGATAATTAAATGCAAGCCTATGGGGCTTATGCCATTTTCAAAAATTGTGCAAAGCTCTACGAAATTTTTAGTGAAATCGGCTTCTGGGCAAGCAATCAAGGTCAAATTAAAGGAACACATCAGTGGGTTCTGAGTAACTTTTTCTGCAATTTTGAATGAAATCTTAATCACAAAATGTTTGGTCAACATTTTTAACAAATCATAAGGAGTTAGTCCAGAATCCAGCATTTTTTTGCCAAAATCGGCCAAAACTTGTCTTTTCTGAAAATGTTTCAGAAATGACCAGGAACAAAAATTAAGCCCATTTCGAACTTTTTTCGCACTTTTCAAAGTTAAATTCTGAAGAAAAAAGACCAAAAATGGACATTTTTTTTTCAAATGTTCAAAATTTCATATCCTGGGTGAGAAGTCCAGGTACGGTCGAAGAATATTATCTGTAGATTCTAAACAAAAAATTTTGGTCAAAAATTAAAATTGGGTGTTTAATCCAGCAATTTTTGCCAAAATCAGCCAAAAATTGACTTTCTGAAAATGTTTAAGAAATGACCAGGAACAAAAATTAAGCCCGTTTCGAAACTATTTTTGGCACTTTTCTCCAAAAGCATTGTTTATTTGTAAACTCCATCGTGCGTGAGGCAATCCACTATTGTAGACAAAATCAGAATCTTTGTCGGCAACCTGACGTGTCTTCATATTTCCAGCCAAACTGAAAAATTGTCAATTTATTAATGAATTCAGAAACTATCCACCATTTTATGTTATATTTTCTTAATTTGTGACAGGTAACGAAGACGTGTGTGCCAAGCGATGTTGACCAGGAGCTGAATATTTTCAAGATCTGTTTGTGCTTTGGCAGACCTCACTGTATCGTCTTCAGAGTGGCCAAGATTAACCCATAGTAAGTCCCAATACACTCGCATTTACCGTATCAAGTATCTCCAGTCTCAAAAAAAATGCATTGGGCCTTCAGGAGTTGCAGTTTACAGCATGGAAATCATTCACCTCCCTCTTTACTCATGAGTAATTTTTAAACAACCTTTGGTGCATATTTAATTTTAAAACACAAAATTACTTTACATTTGGAGTGAAAACAATTTGGAATCTTCAGATATATGATTTTTAAAATTTGTTACTTTTTTTATTACCCCCTACAGACACGTACTGAAAGAATCAAGTCGACTCAACCTACCATGGATAGTTCCTAGATCTAATGGTCAGTTCCCAAGTAATTTTAAGTTTTTCTCCCCCAAAAATGACTAACAGTTTGTAAACATTGAATCAACTCAACCTACCATAGTTCATGAATCCAACAGTCAGTTCCCAAGTCTCAACAAAAACCTAACAGTTTGTAAACATTGAATCAACTCAACTGATCCTTCTATCAGTTCCTAAGCACACAACTCTTCAGTGTCTAAAAAAAATGACTATCAGTTTGTAAACATTGAATAATTTGAATCAACTCAACTGATCCTTCCATCAGTTCCTAAGCACACAACTCTTCAGTGTCTAAAAAAATGACTATCTGTTTGTAAACAAACCAAAACTTGCTCAAATAAAATGACTAACAGTTTGTAAACATTGACTTGTACTTAATAATTATATTTATTTATCTTGTAGCATTGTTAAATATACTTTAACAAATGTAGTAGTTTGTAAACAATCTTATTTAAAGTTATATATAAAGTAACTTCCAAAGTCAAAATAAAAGTCAGTGACAACAAAAGTTTCATTTGTAAACAAGTCTCATTTTATTCTGTACTCCAATAAGTAAACCAAGTAATATATTCAAGTAAAATGTTCATTAACTTAATTTATGCAAGGTCCTAATTGCTATTGTCTTTACAGATAGTCCAGGGTTCGGTGGTCCAAAATTTAAATTTGAAAATCGAACAGGGGTTGCCCCCTGTCCGATTTTCTAACGTATTAAAGTGGAGGTTTCCCTCCTCTACCTGTTAAAAAGATTAATAAAAATCTTGTACAAAGAAATCAAATATAAATGATTTATTTACAAGGAAAGATTAATCATCAAAATACATTTTTGACGAGCTTAAAATTACAGATTGTCATTAAATACATGACGATAAGCTGAAAATGGATTTTCTCGAGTTTTCTGTCTACATAATCAATCAATTTATAACCACGTACCATGGCACAAAGACATCACTCATGAGAAGATTTAAAAAACTAACGCGTATTCCGTCTGGAACCGGACTGCTTGCTGCCATTTCTGAAAAATAAAATAATAAAAAGTTAATTTCAGATTACCACATTTTACAATGACTTTCAGACCAAAATAAATTGTCGGTTAAATTTCTCATCAGAACATTGTGATTGCCTACTACAAAAAAATACATTTTAGCTGGAAATCATTTGTTTTTTGTATTCGTTCTATACAAATACATAATAAATTTAAACGTCAAGTTTACGTTATCACTACGTGTCGACATGAAAATTTGAAAATGCACACAAACTTGTTGAGGTTTTTAGATTATCAATGCATAGTTCCGAGATTGCCCAGTTAACCCCGCCCCCTTGGATATTGTTGCTATGTGCTCACAAGCCATCGCAAAAAAATGGCGAGACTACGTACAAAGCAACGGGACTCGGCATGGAAATCACAGATTCATTGGAGAAAACCCAAAGGTATTTATGTTTTGAGTTCGACAGTTACCGTAGCACACACTGAGCGAAGGGCTAGTAATGCAGGGATGACATATCTTTCATAAAAATGCGCTTTCCTACCTTTGAACAGCGAATCGCCCAACATTGAAACAAAAATTCACCCGGTCACTGGCGCATACAACATACAAACTGTATGGGCAGAACATCGCGGATTGTTTGTGATGATTGCATCACTTTGACCTTTGTGGGCGCCGTCTGATAGCTCTGTTGTGACAGGTCGGAACTATGCATTTATAGGTAAGATTTAAAGTTTTTTTTTCTTCTGATAAAATGACGAGCATTAGAAAGTGCAGATTTGACCAAACAAAAACCCAAATTTAGGAGTGGTTTAAATTTACAATTTTCTTGGAAACAATTTGTTAATGTTTTTTTACTCAATTTTGTCTAGGTCATTTAAATACGTTCTTTCTCGTTATAAATGCAAGAGCACAAATTGCATGTTACACATTTCACTTTCTACAAAACGAAAATGTTGATTCATGTGCTGTGGATTGCATTTAAGACATTGATTAGTTCTAAATGTGGGTTCAATTAAATTGTTGTACATTGCCTTTGAGCAATGCACTTTGTTTCTCTCCACCCAGGAGCATATGGGTACCAGCGAATGTTGATGTATTTGCTAGGATAATGGCCGACATAAGTTCATATTATAACATGCAGTTTGTACACGGCAGGAAAAGAGCATAATGGGATGTCTGTATTGATCACGTTCACAGACGCCATCTTCGTAGGAAGAAATGCTACTGCGTATTAAACGCCATCAAGTAGGTGCACGCTGTAACATGTTTCAAACAAGCGCGCGTGTTGCTCAAAATTTGTTTAAAATACGGCGCAACCGATGTGCGTCACAAAAAAATACGCTCAAAATCATGATGCACGTGGCGATTTGTAGGAAGTGACGTCATTTGAACGTGATCAATAGCACAAGTTAAAAATAGGGAATTCAACTGACCTCCAAATTCACTTAATTGGCACATGCAATCAATAAAGTTTGTTTTAACCTTACATGCCAAAAATAAGGGGTTTGTGCGTACATACAGCATGTATGAATGAAAATTGCGGCCAGTCACAACAACTTGAAACCTTCCGACTATTTACACAGATGAGTAGGTCAAGTCTGTACGATGTACGTATTCATGTAGCCTTTTCGCAAATTCAACTTGATATGCACAGATTTCGTCTTCACGATGATATACGGAATAAAAATACAATGCAGTTTTTTTCTTTAGCATATTGCAAGTAATTTGAAGAATTAGTTGAGTATCATGGCTGAGCAGTTTGGATCATTCACTCACAAACTTCAGGTAGAAACACCCGAAGGTTGTGGTTTTCAGACTACTTGAGATACTTGTTCCCTTGAGCAAGGCACTTGACCCCAATTGCTCCATCCTGTGGATGGGATGTAAAGCCCTAGGTCCAGTGTTGTGTAATGCACCTTAAAGATCCTGGAACATTGTTTCGAAAGAGAAGGGGAATTTTCCCAATGTCTCTGGCTTAGCCGCCACTCGCCGACCTATGTATCAGTATTGAGGTGGTTCCTGATAGTTGTAATACGCATAAAAGCCATTGAGATGTCAAGAAACATGAAATGCGCTATTAAATTTGTCAGTAAATTTCATGTACACTGATTTTCCAAGCAATGAAACTGCGAAAAGGCAAATATAGTAGTTATTTTCCTTCCTTAGTTTAAAAATTATCCAAAATATTGGTTTCCAATTCTGGAAAATGCAGTTTATGTACGATTTTTATCTCTTGAGCCAAGTTTCATTAATCTGTTAATGTCACTGGCCACGTATTCCAATTTGGTTTGTTTTACTTTTTGCCACAAGATTTAAATTTGGAGATCAGTTCTTTCCTTCAAAATTAACGTGCTCAGGGCCAATTTTACTATGAAATTTTGATATCCAAACAGTCAGGTGTCATGTACTCAATACCTTGGTTGAATTCAAAGGTCATAGATGTGCCTTTGGGCAAGGCATTTTACCATAAATTGCCTCTCTCCACACAGAAAAATAGGTACCTAAGTTTGTTGTGAATGTATAAAACTCCATACTATTGTTATCATTAACACCAAACTGAGAATTGCCTAGATTTTCATGGTAAAATTGGCTCCAAGCACAAACAATGCACCTTTAAAGTTACAATAGAGAATGATACTTACATTTAAACTGGACCCTTGGCTGGTGATCAAAACCTGAGGAGAAAAGACAAAGTATTGCTGTTAATGAAATAAATAAAAGGTTCCTGAAACCCTTACCATGATCATTCAAAATGGCCTTATTTTGTTGAATTATTGTTTTGTGGTAATTTAATTGTTCCTATGTGGATTAAATGAGAGAATTCTATACATTGACGCCACCAGAGGTATTAGGTAGAAAATCCTCAACGAAAAACTGTGTTTTCAAGGAAAATTACACTTTCCACTGCAAATGTTTTGTTTCATTTGCACATTTTGGAGTTGTCAAGTCGGGTCATGGAAAGTATTTTCGAGGAAATTGTGAAATGTTTATCACTCCTAAAATCACTTCCCTTTAAAATATTAACAGGAAGAGACTCGGACATAACCAGTTTTTCATTAAAGGAGCGTGATCAGAGTTTCCGGAAAATAGTTTTCGATGTAACTTACCAATATTATCAAGTAACTCCCATACACACCTCCCATGTCCCAAAAACCCCAAAACATTCGCAATTTCCAGTAAAAAATTGAACAAAACTATCGAGTCGGCTTTCAGCGGATAAACGTTGATACTGGAAAATTAGTTTACAAATAATCGGTGGATTTTCGAAGATATCCTCAGAAATATGCGGCCTAGAAGCGCGGGAGTTTCAGTTTCGTAATCAGAAAAATATAACGGATGTTATGACATAAAAATGTCATGACCCATAAGGTAAGTCCCGGGGAGTTATGGGTAAAAAAAAAGTGATCTGGTCACACTCCTTTAAGCATAAGTGCAAATCTAATAAATAGAAACAAAATATAAAGATATTCGTGTCTAGGAAAAACTTAAAATTCTTACGAGTTGTCCCATATGTTTAGTGCAGGACGGATTATGTGACGTCCGACTTATATATTTTTTCCCAGTAAAATCTTTTGGGAATTCCTTCCAATTGTCAGTCGCACATTCTGTGACTGGGGTGAAAACAAATTTGTTCATGCTTGGATACGTGTACATGTTGTGTAGACAATAACTTTGTCACCATTAGCACACCGTTGTTTTCACTCCAGCCCTACTGAAGGGACGTTGCACTGACCGACAGAATTAAGAGTTTTAAAAGATCCGCAATTTACCTGTTCTAAGAAGCTGCCGTCACACGATACACGACTCCATTCTGAAAGAGAAAAGAACAACCGGATTAGAAGGATGGTTACTTGATTTTTAAGTTGGTTCAAAGCCCCTTTAAGCAAGGAATCACAAACCAAGTTTTCCCCTCTCAAATCCACCCCGTTTTACTAAACTCACGTGCCTCAAGTCTCCAACCAAATTCTTTCGGGAAATCCTAACGAGTTTTAACAAATCCGCAATTTACCTGTTCCAAAGAAGCCACCGTTATCCAAGACACGACTCCAGTCTGAAAGAGAAAACAACAGTTGCATTAGATGGTTATTTGAATCTTAAGTTGTTCCAAGGACGGACCCCATCCCCTCCAAGGAAGGAATCACAAAAATCTCTTTTCCCCTTTAAATTCACCCATTTCACTCAACCCACGTATCCTAAATCCCGAACCCAACGAAGTAGGTAAAATACTAGCTAAGATAATCTCAGCTCTTTTTTTATCATTTTTCATTGGGATGTGGTCTTTTACCATGTTTACGTACCTTAAAAAAATCCCAGCAGCGTGCGTAGATCATTGTCAAGGACGTCTCGTATCACCAGCATCCCTGCCGTCGGCAGTTCGTCTGTTGCAAAATCTGCCTGCTGCTTTCACGGCTCACTGCTTCGTCCGGAATGCGGTGGTTACTGAACCGAAGAATGGACATGCGGGCTTGAGCGACTCTGGCATTTTCAGAGTCGACTCCGATTCCAAAAGGAATCGATTCCATTTTTGTCAATTTTATGGCAAAAATGTCAAATTTATGGCAAAAATTTCTTATTTTTCTTATTGGATTCCAACGGGGTAAATTGTCGTTAGGAGTCATTTCCGAGACATTGTCAAAAAAGGCAATTTCTTGCCAATTTATGAAATATGAAATTTGCTGCTGTTTCAAGAAGACTTGGAAATCGTCTTGAGAAAAATTTAACTTTAAAGTACACATTAACTTAACATGGCTTTTATACGAAATAGATAAACATGATGTTTTCACTTTTATTGTTGGAACACTCGTGGTTCACAAATTAAAGAAATGTACTAACATTGTGTGACAATAATTGCTCACAAAAAAATCACAAGCGCTTTTTAAAAATTAATACAAATGTGGACAAATGTCCAGATGAGTTTGGGAAATCTGGATGCAGTGAAAAGCAACTTGGCTTCACCGGGATTCGAACAGCGGACCTTCTGCTTAACATGCAGACGCGCTACCAATTGAGCTATGCAGCCAACTGGTGGTCTCGAATCACGGTAGTGCAGTTGTTTCTCACTGATTGGGATTGGCTATCACGTGAGCTTAGCAAGCCCTACAGAGGGATAAACCCTTATTAAAAATTAAGAATAGACCGTATTGAATATCCGCCATTTCGTGGGACACCTTTTGTTACTTAAACCGTTCAACAATGGAAACACAATATGTGCAACCAGGCATGTCCTCAAGGAACAAAGAAACTGCCCCACGAAATGGCGGCTATTCGATACGGTCTATACAATCATGAAGATTTGCAATATGCAATTTGCAATGCTCAAATTAGCACCGACAGTCTCATTTAAGATGCTAAGCCATTGTATTACGTCACACGTCTTTTCATTTGCAAATTTTATCACAAAAGAAAGCATTGAGATCCTCATTTTTGATGACAATTTGAAATTCCGTTGTTAATTTATGAATGCACAAGCATCACAGATTTTTTCCCCCAAGTCTGACAAGTACACATTACATATTCGTTGGCAGAGTGTGAAGTAAATTTCCGCACGGACGGGCTTACTTCTTTGACGGTTCACGCTACTTGCATGGCAACGCGTTTCTCCATTCGTTTTGCACAGGAGTCACAAAGGGAGTCACAACATTTATTGTTGAGTTTTTCACAAAATAAGGCGGTATGGTAGTGTATCGCTATGAGAGTAGGTATGAGCAAACCATTGCAAGTCATTATTGTCCTTATTTTTGAATATTTTCTTCTAAAAGAATAATAGTAAAATACACTGTGCGCAAACACAATGGATGTAAAACACGAACGTGAACCAGTAACCATAGTTACGGTCCAGCGCCCGCGAATTAAACAATGAGGAACGTCAAAAGTAAAAAAAATCGAGCCAAATTCTGAACAGATCTTACCCAACAGAAAGCCACTTTTCTCAAAACAACATTTTGTACTTGATCAAGCTAAACAATTATGTTTGTAAAATTTTAATTCAAATTAGGTTAAATCATTACAAAATTTAGTCATATTCCCCAGACTATTCATGGGGGAAAAAAGGAATTTTTCTCTTAAGCTTATTTTTCTCCCACTGTACTTTTTCTGCTAACATTTTCTGCTAACACTGTTCTTCTGAGCGTAGTATTTCTCAAGAGCTCCGGCCCTTCCTCTCCCCGAAATACATGTACTATTTATCAACATTTTTCTGTCACTACCATGAAGTGTCAACATTTTACAGTGCATGTAAAGTCCTAAGCGGCCCGCAGCCCTCGACCTCGACACCACCCCCCCCCCCCCTTCTTTTACGCTTTGTTAAATCGTGAAAATTTTGACAACTAAAGTACGTACGCATGAAATGCCGACTTTTTAGACATACTTTATGGACAGCCCCTTATTGTGTAATGTCTGCAGGATCTTAGGGTTAAGTATTTCAAAGTCTGACAGTCTCTCCACTTTGTAACTACATGTATGTAGAAACGCGCCTAGCAACTTCAAAGTGCGCACAATCATTAGATTGTTTGGATCACCAATGTCCTTCAAAATGATTGGTTGGTGTAAGTTTCGGGGCCGGGGCTTAAGCGTTTCTGGATCGGTCTATTTCACGTTTTCCTTGTGTAACTTAGCCAGAGCCTTAAGGTTTAAGATTTTAAAGTCAGACGGTCCGTCCATTTTAACAATTCCATCTTCGTTGTCGATACTGATCAAAACACCTGTCTGATCACGATTGTCTCCATCGATCACCTTTACCTGGAAATTAAAAAAACAAATATCGGATTGGAACCTAAGACCTCCGACACACCGGGCAGATGCTCTACCAGCTGAGCTATGAGGCACAGTGGTATACTCTCTCTCAGGTTTTCCCCAACACCTCTGACACACTGGGCAGATGCTATACCAGCTGAGCTATGAGGCACAGTGGTATACTCCCTCAGGTTTTCCCCAACACCTCTGACACACTGGGCAGATGCTCTACCAGCTGAGCTATAAGGCACAGTGGTATACTCCCTCAGGTTTTCCCCCAAGACCTCTGACACACCGGGCAGATGCTATACCAGCTGAGCTATGAGGCACAGTGGTATACTTGCTATGGTTTTCCCTATGGCCCCTGACACACCGGGCAGATGCTCTACCAGCTGAGCTATGAGGCACAGTGGTATACTCCCTCTGGTTTCCCCCAAGACCTCTGACACACCGGGCAGATGTTCTACCGGCTGAGCTATGAGGCACAGTGGTATACTCCCTCAGGTTTTCCCTTAAGACCTCAGACACACCGAGCAGATGCTCTACCAGCTGAGCTATGAGGCACAGTGGTATACTCCCTCAGGTTTTCCACAAGACCTCTGACACACCAGGCAGATGCTCTACCGGCCGAGCTATGAGGCACAGTGGTATACTCCCTCAGGTTTCCCCCCAAGACCTCTGACACACCGGGCAGATGCTCTACCAGCCGAGCTATGAGGCACAGTGGTATACTCCCTCAGGTTTTTCCCAAGAGCTCCGACACACCATGCAGGTGCTCTACCAGCTGAGCTATGAGGCACAGGGGTTCATTTCACAAAAATAGGACTTAGTGGAAAAGGTCTTAGCGATAGGAGTTGACTGTGCTTAAGTCCTACAATAGGACTTAAGTACCCCTAAGATTGATCTTAGGACGTTTGTGAAACCAACCCCTGAGGTATACTCCTCAGGTTTTTCCCAAGAGCTCTGACACACCAGGCAGATGCTCTACCGGCTGAGCTATGAGGCGCAGTAGTATACTTCCTTAGGATTTCCCCAAGATTTCCTCATAGGGATTTTCCTAAAGAAAGCTTTTTAATCGTCGACTTACTCCAGGGTAGTAGTAAAGTCCATCACAAGTCCCTGGGTCTTAATTCAAGTCACAAGCTATTCAAATTAACTCCAACGAAGGCATTCTTTTGTGCGTGTCCATCCTTTGCTTCTTGTTACTGGACTTGTGCGGGACTTGTCACTGACATGTGATTTTATCGGCTCTGGACTTGTGCTAGACTTGTGATGGACTCAACTACAACCCTGGCTTACTCTGTCTGCTTTGTCCGGCGTAACCGGTTCCAAGTTAGCGCTCTCAACATTGACAACTCGTTCCTCATCCGGCAAGTAAACAGAACACATCCGACCCTGACAAAAACAGACAAACGAATCATCAACTTTAGCGCAGTGAAATACAATGCAGCAAATTAGTGGTGGTTTTACCGCAGTTTGCAATGTTTTCAAGCATTTTTTGTTGTTGTTGAAGGCGGTCAGGCAGGTAAGTAAAATTGTTGGGGTAAAACAAAAACACAAACGGCTGAGTTGTATACTAAGACTTTGAGACTTTGAGAACGAAAGCAGTCCAGGGGCCAATTTCATGGTGTTGCTAAGCACAGAAATTTGCTTAGCACAGGATTTGTTTGCTTTATTTTGCAAAAATGGACTGCTAGCCAAAATCGTAAGTGATGTGTATTGAAAGGTATTCTTCTACTCTTGCGAAAAACACAAGTTGGCGTAAAATGTTAGCTTGTAATCCATTTTACAAAGCAAATAAATCATGTGCTTAGCAAATTTTTGTGCTTAGCACCGCCATGAAATTGGCCTCTGATCACGGGCAATCCTTCTTTGAATTGCCTCCGTATGGATGACTTAGGGTACCACTTGCCCGTATGAGTGCAAACAAGAAATTAATTTTAACCATCAGCAATAACTGAGCTTAATTTGTGATTTTAATGTGTGTAAAATTTGTAAAGAAATGTGTGTATATTTTGTATAAAGTAAGCTCAAGACAATTTCCCATAAAGTTTATTCAATTAAAATGTATTCAATACCTTTTGTCTGTAATAGCATGTGGTGTATTGACATACTTCTTTTCACATGCAAACTTAGTATCCAGATGACCAGACGAAATGTTTGTTGCTATGTGGTGCAACACAGCAGGTGTTAAGTACAGAATCAATATTGTGTCCACCGTAGGAGTGAATGGCATAAAGCAACTAGACTGTTGATTGCTAGGCAATCGCATGCAAGAATTCATGGCAGGGTTGTAACGAGTCTCCCTCTGCTCGAGTCCCAAGTCAAGTCAAACTGCCTTCGAGTCCCAAGTCAAGTCAAGTCAAACTGCCTTCGAGTCCCAAGTCAAGTCAAGTTAAACTGCCTTTGAGTCCCAAGTCAAGTCTCGTCAAGTCAGGCATGTTGGTCAAGTCGTTTCAAGTCAAGTAGTGACGACAGTAAATTTGTTCAAGCTGATTTCAAAATGTGTCTAAATGCTGAAACTTGCATTCGTGCAGAGTATTTGTGTTGTTCTGGCCAAGAATGATCTATGTTAAAACAAAGCTTAGTGTATCTGTAGTGCTGAATTACAATTTGGTCCTCAGAATGCCAACAAAATGCATAAGAGTTCAATTCCATTTTACATTTTGGCAGACTCGAGTACAAAGTCCGAGTCAAGTCAAGTCATTTGAGGCTCGAGTCTCAAGTCGAGTCAAGTCAGTGAAAATCAGGACTCGAGGTAACTTGAGTCCGAGTCATTCCAACCCTGATTCAGGGTGCCAGCCTTTATGGCAATGTTACACGCAAATGGCTAATTAATTCATGGCTAAAAAGTTTATTCAATTAAATTCAACATAAACAACAATATCAATTGATCACGTTCACAGACGCCATCTTCTTAGGAAAAAATGCTACTGCGTATTACCGTAATTTTCGGAATATAAGCCGCCCGGGGTATAAGCCGCGACGCCCGAAAATTCCAGAAACAAGATTCACCGTCGGCGTATAAGCCGCCCGGCTTATTAGCCGCACCATTTTGTCGGCCACAGCTCGATCACAAAGAACTGCCGCCGTATTAAAGTGCCTCACAGCGGGCCATGTGCGCGCGACCACGCACTGCAGTAGTCACACTCTCTGTCGGCGCGGCATGTCGCCTCAAAGAGAGCTTTGTGGTCCAGGCTGTTTTGATGACAGCACACTCAAGAGAAAACTTTATTGAAATCAAGAAGTGGCTTTATCGGAAAAGGCGTTACATGTTTATAATAAGTTATAGCAAGGTGCAATTAATGCACTCAAACTCAAAGTAGGCTAATCTTGTTTCAGTTTGTTTTGTAAATAGATAAGGTACATGTAACTTGACATATTTTTAAAATGCCTTGGAATGTGCATAGGCCTAATAAGAAATCTCCAAAAAATAAAGGAGAGTAGAAGACAACGATGATGAAGGCCGCAAGCCATCAAGATATTCGCTGGATTCTCCGACGGCGGCCGCACGGCAGTGCATGCACCAGGCCGGTAGGCCATGCACAAACACGGTAAGTGAAAGCAGGGCTTCGTTCCAAATACACGCACATTGTTAAACGTTTGTGGAACGCAGCCCACGTGTACAAATTGTACACTGCTTTCGCCCGGGCCCGACGCATATGTTATGCATGTACGATAATAGCCGGCCGAGTCTTTCCATTACGCGCACCGCGATTGGCTATTTTCAATGCACATGGTGACTTGGCGATTTTGATCTCACCGGCCAAAATAAAATATGCCAAACGTTTTATGTTTGATTGCTTCCGTATTGTACTATTGCATTTGTCATGCGTTTGGGTCCATCACGATTAAACTAAAAACGCAAAGGACAGTGACAAAGAATTAGACATTGTACTAGACCAGACGGACGGGGGTTTAGACCGAAGCTGCAACAATAATTGGACGGTTCATGGGGCCTCTCCATTTTTGCAAAAAGAAAACCAGCTTCACGGTGGTTCTTGCCTGCACGGCCAGCGGCAAAAAACCTGAAGCCGATGGTCATCAATGGGCGTCTCAATTGAGCGGTGCAAACGCTACAGATGCCTTCTTTTTTCCGAATTCACTATACATCATTCAAAATTACTTGAAAAGAAGATTGCAACTGACATAAAGGGGCTTCATGGGGATTGATATATGTATTAATATTTGTAATTCAGCGGAAAAAGAATGCTACATAGATCGCTAGTCTATCGTCTTTTGCTTGGTATACCGGTATTCCCGATGATTTCTCGCATTTGCGTCCGCCCCATATTTTTGTGCACGACGCCGCTATAGTTCATTCACCCCCATTGTATCAATGGCGGTGAATGAACTATGGCGGCGTCGTGTTCCGAATTTACCTTTGACCTCGCCACCGCGCGCGAGATACCGATAATATTAAAATAGGGGACCGTTTGCCTGCCTAGCCTGCGGACGTACGTACACGTATGCCGCTTGGGCGAAATGGCTTTTGGGCGAAGGGGCTCAAGTTGGGCAAAGCATATAGTGACTGTACATCGTTGGAAAAACATCGTTAATTAAAATTACTTGTAATGATTTTCCATCTAAAACGCACATTTCCACAGACAATGACAAACACATAACTCTTTGGATTTTAAAACAACGCCAACTAAAAGTAAAGAATTGAAGAAAACACGGAAGGAACAGACGCACCAAACGATTTGTTTGGCGTTGGACGAGTACTCACGACCGATGGCATGGTCCGATGGCGAACTGGTTGCCTGCGCTTGTGCAGTGTCACATCGATGTATGGGTCACCAACGATCAGATCGGTACACTCTGCACCTGGAAAAATTGCACACCTTTTCTTGCGCGTGCGACGGCCTTCAACATCGTTTTTTGACAATAACAAATTCCCATAAAAGATTGATAGAATTATTTCAGGAACTACATTACATAATGTATATGAGCATATCATGATTTTTATCTTTAGAGCTCGGCGTATAAACCGCCCGGTTTATAAGCCGCCGGGAACCTTTTTTTTGGCAAAATCAACGTATAAGCCGCGGCTTATATTCCGAAAATTACGGTAAACGCCATAAAGTACGCGCACGCACACGCTGGAACATGTTCCAAACACGGGCGCATGTTGCTCGAAATACGGCGCAACCGATGCGCGTCACAAAAAAATATGCTCAAAATCATGATGCACGTGGCAATTTGTAGGAAGTGACGTCATTTGAACGTGATCAATATCATCAACAGTGGAGGACTTACCGTTATGCTTCGGATAACCCCCATCTTTTGCACAAGCGCCGAGTCCTCATGTGACGTGATCGTGACTTCGATATCCGTCGTCTGCCATTCATAGGCCCCTCCCTCCACGCCACTCATCCCCCCAGGGGTCTGCGGGTTAAACCCTAGCGGGGACGGAGCCCCTGGGGTCATAGGGAACCCCACGGGGCTCGGTGTGGACTGATAGCTCCCTGGGGAGGGGGAGGGTTGGTAGCTGGAGGGGGAGGGGGTGGGTTGGTAGCTGCCTGGGCTAGGGGCTTGTTGGAATGAACTGGACGATGGGCTGGGAGTAGCTGGTGGGAAAACAAGAAAAATGTGTAAATGGTCATGGGTTCGAGTCCCACACGAGCCCACCCAAAGAAAAAGCACTTGATTTTAATGCATTCTGCGTCATCAAAGTTAAATTATATTCTGCTTTGAAACTATTTGCACCGATTATCACTTTACAGGAAAAATCTTTCGCTGACATGAATTTGTTTCAGCTGGTGGAGAAAACAAGAAAAATGTGACATGGAAAAAATTTTTGATAAATTGGGCTCTCCTGAAAGAGCATTAAATTGGCTTTCAAGTGATGTATACATTTTGGTAAAAGGATAAAATTGTTTTGACGCATTTTTCAGAGAGATTATAGAGCGTAACTTACGTTGGTAGTTTCCAGGTGATGGGGTGGGCTGGTAGGGCGAGTATGAGGAGTCACTCCCATACATTCCAGAGGAGCTACCGGGTGTTGCAGGGGTGTAGGGTCCATTACTGGGGGGAGTGTCAGACCCATAGCCCGGGGTAGCGGGGTTTCCACTGTAGCCTTGTGGGGATGGGGAGGCTTCATCGAAGCTGAAGTCAAAATCACTTGATCTATGAACATGCAAAAAGATATGTTGTTAACAGTGTTGTAGTTGAGTCCATCACAAGTCCAGAGCCAATAAAAATCACCACAAGTACGTGACAAGTCCCCACAAGTCGGTCACAAGTCCAGTAACAAGAAGCAAAGGATGAACACGCACAAAAGAATGCCTTTGTTGGAGTTCATTTGAATAGCTTGTGACTTGAATTAAGACCCAGGGACTTGTGGTGGACTTGTGAAGGCTTGTGGGGACTTGTGATGGACTCGACTACAACGCACACGCACACGAACCAAACAGACAACAACCGGTTACGGTGCCGTGCTATTCAATAACACACTCAATTAATTCTTCATTCTTCATAGTTTTTGAATAAGCAAAGGTATAAAACTGTCATCATTAAAGGCCCAATGTATCATTTGCACGATAAAAATGTTTACAGATTTGTGGAATAAGAGTATAACATATGAAGTAAGAATGTTGGTAGACTAGCCTGAAGAAATTTTAGCTACTTAGATGCATCAATGCTTCAGAAAACCTTGAAAATCTATATTTTGTGTACAAGTGAATGGTAAAAAAAGTCCCTTGCATGGGAATTTTTAGAAAGCCACCTTCGGTTGTCAATTTCCAGCATGAAATACCATTTTGGACGGAAATAAATTCATGTGGTGTTTGTTACCATTGCTATCAACACTTTGAGTAAGGTTTTTCTTGTTAAGTCATGAAAAACAAAATTGGGTCATTGCAAATGATACAATGGGCCTTTACAAATGGGCTTATCCATGGTACAGTAACAATAAATATTATTACAACGCTAAAACCATACACTATTGAGCTCGTGCCAATGACGTAATTTTGGGAGTCAAATAATGCAGCGTCGTTGTGGAAGCAATGTGCATTCGCGTTGTGTGTGTCCACACGTGCAATGCTAAGGCTCCCATTGGTGAATTAAACCGCGTTACGCCCACCAGAGACACACACAGCGCGCACGCACATTGCTTCCACAATGACTCAGCATTATTTGACTCCCAAAAGGGTGTATTTGCACGTGTTCGAAGGGGTTCAATAGACACAACAGTTAAAAATTGTTGAAACAAAAATGGTTAAATCTGTCAAACTGTCAATGCTTATCCGACTTAAAATGAATGTAAATCTGAGGGAACTCTAGGCAACATTACCTGCTGGGAGTGTTTGTGATGTTAGGGTCCCACGCCCCGGAGCGTCCTGGGGTTTGACTACCATCATGGAGTGGGGTTTGTGACCCATAGTGGGGCGTACGGCTTCCTGTAAACAAGACCACAAATTCACACTTAGTAATATTCACTTCATATCCCCTTCACTCACAGGAATTTGCACAGAAAAAGAAGTCCCTTTTAACAAATGTACATGTGATCGAAGAGGATATACGATTAAAAAAAAAAGGAATGCATATTTACACTCTAACCAAAAGATCAAAGAGGCCAAGAGTTTTAACATTGTATTGGGTAGGGCCGTCCAAAGTTGTTAACATTTTCACAGTTCTACAGAGAGTAGTATTTTTCAAGACTCGCCTCCCTCCCCCCGAAATACTACTTATCATCATTTTACAGTGCATGTAAAGTCCTACGCGGCCCTTGACCACCTCCCCCTTACTACGCTTTGTAGAACCGTGACATTGTTGACAACTTTGGACGGCCCCTTATTTAAAAAAACACAATTCCAACAACTCAAGAGATATTCTCAGACAAAAATACAAATTTACAAAAATACAAACATATGGGCCCAATTTCATAGAGCCGTTTAAAAGCCCATTTTCCGTTAACCGAGCATCAGGCTATTTCATAGACATCGTTAACGGTAAGCAACTGAAAACCTGCCTTAACCGCAAAGCCAATGGCGGTTTCCAAGCGCGCGCATGCTAAAGCACACCGTAATCATGAAATAGCGCTTAACTCGTCTGCTACAGTAAGCACGCATTTTCCCGCTAATGCTTAAGCAGCTCTATGAAATTGGGCCCTGAAATGCAAAAATAATTGCAGACGTTCAGAGTAATGCTGCTAAGTTAAACTTAATTCAACTTAGCTCATTGTTATTGGCTTACCATCCTGCATTGGTGTTTGAGATCCGTAGACTGGCGTCTTAGATCCTGAACCATACATAGGAGTCTGGGAACCATACATGGGAGTCCTTCCATAGGTTGTGCTTGCCCCTGTTCTGATCTGGCCTCTGTCAAAAGAGAACATTCAAGATATTTTTAAAAAAATTGGAAAAAAATTAAAACTCAGTCTTAAGTAAAATCTTGACATTTTTAAGGTCACACTCTGTTATATTTAACTAGAGACTTCGCAAACAGTATAACTGTGACCCGCTCTGCGAAAAAAGGCCCTTAAGTCGCGCAAGCTAGGTCAAGTTTTTGCGACCATAAAAAGAAATCTTTGGCGGATCCACGCTTTTATTAAAATACAAAAACATAATGGAAACTCCAGGAGGAACACGGACATTCTAGGCAGTATCTGGGCACCGCCAGGAATTTCCATATTGGGCAATATTATTATATGGCCGCCGTGCAAACAGTCTACACTCACCCCACTTTGTTGAGTCTATTCTTATCCACACTGATCGTCCTAAACATAGCGTGTAGCTCTACTCTGGCTGTGGATTCCGTGGAGTCTTTCACAATACCAATATGACCTGTGGTGGAAAAACAAAACGACATTTAACCCCTTATCAACTGTATTACATCACTGAAAAATCAATCACTAGCTGTGTTCAGACGGTCACAACCCCTCGAGGGATGGCGTGTCGACTATAAAAATGTATACAAATATATAAACGCCCTCCGCCCCCCGAGTTGTGTCCACACGATCACAAACTCCATCCCCCCTCCCCCCAAGTTTCCCTCGAGGGAAGTTCATTCCCTCGAAGGAAAGGCAGGGTACACGGTATAATGCATTCCCTAAAGGGTAAGTGCATCCACACGGCACAAACCTTCAAGTTTCCCTCAAGGGTTTGCGAATCCCCCATGTTTTTTAGGAGAAAATCGTCGGGGGGAAATTCGGAGGAATAAACTCGGAGGCATACCCCTACAGGGTTCTTCTGGCGCTGTTGCCATTATTACAACTGCCATCAGGGAATCACCAGAACCATTTTGCTTCAACTAGGTGGCTACCTGGCCAAGAAACACAACCCTATCAGCAGTTAAATTGTGGCATTCAGGGTACTCCTGGCACTGTTGCCATTATTATCGCTGCCATCAGGGAATCACCAGAACCATTTTGCTTCAACTAGGTGGCTGCCTGGCAAAGGAACACAACCTTATCAGCAGTTAGATTGTGGCAGCTCCCCAAATATCGCTCGGGTTGACAAGGCAATTGTGATTAAGTGCCTTGCCCAAGGACACAACCCTCCCAATATCATTTTCTCACCTTTGTATGGCCCCTGTGAGATTCTAACCGTCTGTCCAATCAGTTCTCGATCTCGATTCATACGCCCTCTTCCTCTGCCCATTGGAGATCCGCCCATTCCTGGAAACCCGAATAAACAAGGTCACATGATTAGCTGCTTAAATAACTATTTGATTTTGAAGCGAATATTGGTCAATGTTTGGAGCAATCCCTGTCAAAAATGACATCAAAATGCGTGTCCTCCTCAGCACAGCCCTGAACAGATAACTTAAGACCAGGTTAAACCACTTGAAACAGATTAGACAGATTGCAAGATTAGAAAAATTTTACAAATGGGGTTATCTCTGAGTGAGGTAAATCTCTATGTGTACGATAAAAAAACAAAAACCAGTGTATAAACAATGACAAAACAATGAAAAACTGTGTCTATGCTTTCAGGAAATTGTGCAAAGCCACCGTCCTATTTAGTCTGGTTCACTGACTATACTGCACAAAAAAACTAAGCCACAATACCATGGTAGTCAGGGGCCTAGTTTCTTTCACACGAGGGCACCATTGTAAAAAAAAATATACGTGCACACTCATTTATATAAATTCATCTTTAATTAGTGTTTTCGTCAACAAAATACTATTTCAGGAGGAATCATTTTATTGGACAGTTGCTACTATTTTTATCTTCGATTTGAGTTTGATTTTTTCCTGTCACTTTGTTTATTAAGATTTTGGGTTATTGCCAATCTTGTAGTTGGATTTTAAATTTAGATTTTTCTTTAACAGACAAAGAAAATCTTACCGCCACTGCTGGGGTGAGCCGGGCTGGATATTCTTGGCGACATCGGGGTGAAGCCCGTACCAAATCCGGAATCAGTTTGCTAAAAAGATGGAATTATCAATGCATTAGAACTCAGTTTATCAAAAATACATCAATGGTACACTATACGTACACAAAGTATTTATCCATAGCCAGCCAGCACTTTCACACCTTGGCCAAGTTTTCCAACTTGGCCAGCATGCCCTATCCCAGGCCTTGACATTAACCGAGGCCACCGAGGCCAATGGCCTCAAGCCCTGCCGAGTTGGCCCTGATGCCCCTTCAAGATATACACTTTCTGAGGCCAACTTGGCCAGCATGCCCTATCTCAGGCCTTGACTTTAACCAAGGGAGCGTGTCGCGTGCATGTAATGCCAATGGATGCGCGCTTTTCGTTCTAACAGCAACACAAAAGGCACAGTCTATGCACTGGAAGTCCCCCAGCCATGGCAGATATACAGGGAAGGAGGCCTTAGTTACCGGATTGGCCTATAAGGAATGGACAGGTTATTTACCCTGGAGCCTCCTGCCAGCACAATGTGTCTCGTCCGACAGACAAAAATTCCACCATTCTCCGTCATCAAACGAGAGTGCAGAAACGCAAAGCTGCGATAGATGTGTTTGACCTCACCCTGCCGACCCTGAAACAAAGAGAAATAAAACAACAAAATTAATACAAACTGTGATTACCCTTGTGATTCAAATCTGAAAAAATGTACACCTGACAAATCTTGAAAACAGGGGCCAATTTCATGGCGCTGTTAGCACAAAAAATTGTTTAGCACAGAATTTCTTTGCTCTGCAAAATGGGTTTCCAGCCAAAATTGTATGTCAAATTGTATTTTTAAGAACAGGAGCAAAATATCAGTAAATAAACATCACATACGATGAACACACAATAGAAATTCCAGGCAAATTGGGTGTCACCAAGAATTTCTGAATACCCTGCAACGAATGCAACATCTGGTATGGTGCCTAGTCACCATTGAAATGAAACAACCGAACTTGGGATGAGAGAAAAATCGTAAGGGCCTAATCGGGATTTGAACCCAAGACCTCTGACACATCAGGCAGATGCTCTACCAGCTGAGCTATAAGGCACAGTGGTATACTCCCCAAGGTTTTCCCTGAATACCAACTGTGCCTTATAGCTCAGCTGGTAGAGCAATGGTAGAGCGTCTACCCGGTGAGTCAGAGGTCTCGGGTTCAAATTCAGATAAGGCCCTTACGATTTTTCTCTCATTCTGAGTTTGGTTGAATACCCTGCAGAATTTCTAAAAATGGTCTGTGTGTCATATGTCTCATTTATATAGCACCAATGAGTTACATTTATTCGGTGTGATTTGTGAACCTTACCGAATGCGGTCCGTCAATGACTTTAACCACATCCTTGACTTGTATGTTGTTTTGCTCCGCGTCCAACGCGATGGCGTTACGTGAATCTTTCTTTCTTGTGATGGCAGCTGCTTTCACATGAACCAACTGCAATGATCAACGTGGAGAAAATAATTCCAGAATGCTTTAGACAATAAACCAGTCCCATCATGCCCTTCAGTAAAATCCCATCATGCACCGCAGTAAAACAGCCCTTGTTATTCATATCACAGAGAAACCATAGCAACACCATCACAATAATAATTATTTCACATTTATATCGTGCACATATCCATCCTAAGGATGCTCAAGGCGCTATAGACCTTTATCACGGTGCGTCCATCTTTGTCTTGTTCCCCATAGTACGTGTCGGGCACGATCAGTGCGTCTGCGTGACCGCGCGATAGCGCGTGTAATCTCCCGTCCACCCTGCACACTCTCTTAACGGTGCGCGCAGCGCCTGTGCCATTGTGATACACACAATAAAACATTTCAAAACCGGACCAAACTATTTTTTTCTACAAGCCTCGCTATGGTTACAGTCATTTTAATAGGAGAAAAGGGAAGATGGCCGCACCGTGATAAAGGTCTATACCCAGCACGATATGGGCCCAAGGACTCCACCCCCCTAACGCCCCTATATGACTCAACACACTCTTTCTTTTGTTAACGCACCAACTCCCCCTAAAAACTGAAAAGAATTCCTTGGATGTTTGAGACACAATGGGGGAACAATGGTAAGGGGTTATTATTACCCCTAGTCATTGGGCTCCATAATATCATTCCTTAATCCTTCTCAACTCCCTGGGGGGCATGCAGCTTACGAGCACAGGGACTTTTTTCCATTTGGAAGCTTATCATATACCTTGTTGTTCATGTTCAGTACTTGAAATGTCTCTTTCTCCAGACGAACTATCACACCAACAGTCTGCAAACTGAGAAAAAAAACAGAAGTCAAACACTCAATTCTCATCTTAAAATGATGGTAGGAAATGCGAGTTCCGAAACTAAGATTAAGTGTAAAGACCAGTGTATATTTGAAACTTCTTTTACTTTTGCCAATATCAAAGTTTTGGGGTGTCTAATACAACTGCCTCGTCAACCCGAGCAATATTTGGGAAGCTGTTTGGGGGAATGCCACAATCGAAGTGCTGATGGGTTGTGTGCCTTGGCCAGGCAGCCACCTAGTTGAAGTGAAATGGTTCTGGTGATTTTCTGATGGAAGCAGTAATTTTCCAGGAGTACCCTGCAGGGTAGACATGTGCGCTATACAAGAATCTACCATTTTTATCATCATTAGATTTGGCAGAGTACTCACTCGAGTTGTACCAAGTCGCCGAGCTGGAACTGACCCCTTGAATCCACACCCGAACTCATTTCCTGGCAGAGCTGCATGTCCTTTGGCAAAACTTTCATCTAAAAATAAACAAAAATAAAAATTCCATAATTTTGATCAGTCAAATTTGGAGAAATCAAAAACCATCTTAAGCCTGTTCATGCGAAAGCGAATATGAACACGAATCTGACGTCAAACATTTTGCGGAGAAAATTCGCGCAAACTGAAACTAGTTCAACTTCTGCAAATCTGCGACGTGTAAACTTTCTTGTGACGTCAAATTTGCATTCGCGTTCGCTTCCACGTGAAGTATGAACCGGGCTTTAAATGTAGAACACATCATTTGCAGTGACCCCAATTTTTGTTCACGAGTTGACAAGAAAAATCTTACTAAAAGTGTTAATAACAATGGTACCAAACACGACATGATTTTATTTCCGTCCAAAATGGTATTTTGTGTGAGAAATAAACAACCGAAGGTGGTTTTCTAAAAAAGTCTTTTGCAAAAGACTTTTTTAACATTCAACTCAACACAAAAACCATGCATGGATTTTTCAACTTTTCAAAAGTATTACTGTACCTATGTGGCTGAAATTTCTACAGGGCAGTTTTATCAACATGGGCTTCTAATCACGAGTGGAAATAACGCCCCTTTTAACAGTTTACCAATCGTGTGTTCTACCTTTAAGGGGCAATCACTGTCACAGTGCAACATACATGAGTAGGCGCTTTGAGGATCCATCGTCACGCCAATTAATTAAAAACCCTGGCCCCCGAAATGGCCGCCATTGCAAAGGGTCTATTCCCTTACCTCATGCATGGTGAGATCTGAAAACAGCACAGCCAGGTTTTCTTCCACTCTGACGACCAGCCCTGTGTCTCCTTCGTAACGTCCGGCAATAACCTTAACATGGTCGCCGATCTTGAAGTGTTTTTTCAGCTCGCGAGCAGGAAAATCTAAGATGTCCTGAAAATCAGAGATCATGAAAACAGACAAACGAGTTGGTGAACCTCTGGTCAATGAGAATTGACTCTCCAAAATTCTCTATTCATGCTGTGAGAATTCTGGACAAATCCATTTTGAAACAGGTAGAGTTTTCTACCAATCTGAGTCTTTGTGTTGGCAAACTAGAAACCAAATATTCCACATCACCATCAATGTTAAAAACCCACCCATCAAGTACAATGTAACCACCCAGTTTTCATTTAATTGTACGATAATTCTAGACCAATCCATTTTGAAATAGATAGTGTTTCAAACTCCGTGTCTGTGTGCTGGCCAACTAGAAAGCGAAGATATTTTGCATCACCATCAACGTTAAGAAACCACCCATAAAGTACAATGCAACCTCCCAGTTTTCATTTAACTGCACAATAATTCCAGACCAAACCATTTTGCAGCAGGTAGGTTTTTACCTTCAAGTCTTCATGCGTAGGCAGTACTGATATAGTGTTCCCCTCGACTGTGATGACTCTCCCCTGTAAGTGAATCAACTCTCCCTCGACCACCTCGATGTTGTCCCCAGGGGCGAAGCTGTGGGCCTGTTCTTGAGAACCTTTGGTCTCGGCGACCACTGTGCAACAGCCGGTTAAGAAAATCCTCTGTCAAATTGTCTAAACGGTTGTTCTCTTTGGAATTTGACACGAACCTGGTACGAGTTGTCCCGAGTGTACTGCAAGTTTTACGAGTTAACTACGAGTTATTATGAATTAAAGAGTTTCTTAAGTAAGTCACAAGTTTACTACGAACTTTCCGAACTTAATGCTTAATGTTTAGCAGCCGATTTTGTGCTTATGAAGGCTCTGGCTATTTCATAGAGACCGTAACCTTAAGCACTGCTAATCATTTGCTAGCTTCAGAGGCAAAATTTGCTAAACGCTAGTGATGCAACAATGCCTGTTCCCAATCACACGCATGCTTAGGCACGCCGCAGTGGTGAAATAGTGGTAATGTTAGCGCAACTTTTCTGCTACAGTAAGCACACGGTTTCAGCTGGCGTTTAAGCGGCGCCATGAAATTGGCCCCTGGCTGATATCTCATTTGTCTGCCGTTCCTTTCATAGGAAACACCACCTTTGATTTTAAGGATACAATGTACATCAATGCCTTCAGGTCTGTCCTCAAAACGTTCCAGCTCAGACAGTGTAGGTTTGATTCCCTCTGCAACCTGATGCAAAGACAAACAAAAATAAAACGAAAGTCAATGACATTACTTACAAGACTATCACAAATCTATGAAAATCCTCAACAATCTTTCCAAAGTCCCAGATTAATTCAAGCTGGTGTTTTAGTTAAGTGTATCAATAAACTTCTCTAAACCTTCACGAGTCCTTCAAACATCTTTGAAAGTCCTCACAAATCTGTCAAAAGTCCTCACAAGTCCCTGGAAGTCCTCACAAGTCCCTGGAAGTCCTCACAAGTCCCTGGAAGTCCTCACAAGTCCCTGCAAGTCCTCACAAGTCCCTGCAAGTCCTCACAAGTCCCTGCAAGTCCTCACAAGTCCTTGCAAGTCCTTGCAAGTCCTCACAAGTTCTTGCAAGTCCGCACAGGCCACTTGCAAGTCATCAGGAGTGTCTGCAAGTCCTCACAAGTCTCTGAAAGGCCTCACAAGCACATGCAAGTCCTCACAAGTCCTGCAAGTCCTCGCAAGTCCTCGCAAGTCCTCGCAAGTCCCCGCAAGTCCCCGCAAGTCCCCGCAAGTCCCCGCAAGTCCCCGCAAAGTCTTTGAAATGTCTCACAAGTCCAAGAAAGTCCTCAAGAGTCTCAAGTTCATAAAGTTGAATTCAACTAACACGTTATTTAAGTACAGTGCAACACGGACATAATATCAACATTTGACTAAAAATAGATTGTTATCGACTTGCAATGGCTCGACTACACCGATCACTGGCAACTGGATTAACACTAATGGTTTAGAGGATTTTTTGAGTATCAAAAGGCAAATGTTGAACGTGTCTGGGGCCGGGAAAACAAAACTGCTTACAATAGCGCTCATGGCAAACGACTTGTAAAGGAACCCTTTGCGACTGTAGCGGTTTCCCTCGAAGATCAGGAAATCACCATCTTTAGAAACATCGCCACCAATTGCTCTGAAAAGAAATCGTAGAAAATTACCTGACAAATATGACAAAAGGTTTAATTAAATCTGTCTACTTAGTACCCCACACGGTAAGACCAGTGAGGCACAGGCTCGTCAGCAATGCCCGCGCGGCAAATTCGTGCCACGAAATACGCAGCTCCACGCCTTTGCTATGGAGCTGCGAATTTTGTAGCACTAATTTGGCACGCGCGCATTGCTGACGAGCCTGTGCCTTTAAGCCTATGGGAAGAGTTTAGACAAAGGAAACAATAGAACGACAAAGGGAAGGGAGGGTAACAAAAGAGGTACCCCATAAGGGTGTAAAAACACGGTTGTGTGCCCTTACCTGACGCCCTCTTCGTCAAACAACTTCTGCATGGGACGGCGTTTCTTCTTGCGTTTTTCTGCGGCATTCGCTGTAGGCCGTGCCATGCCACGCAACCGGGTGTAGTCGATGCGCGGTAGCAGTTTCAGCGTGACTTGGTTTTGGGACGGCTCAACGTAGTCCACCTGCGCAAGGTCATCCTTGAAAACGCCTCTCCTGGGGGAAAACAGGGGGCAATTACACAAGATTGTTTAGCACAATTTTGCTTATCAGATTTATTTACTTAAAGACACAGGCTCGTCAGCAATGCGCGCGACGAATTCATGCCACGAAATACGCAGCTCCGTGTAAAAAAGACACGGAGCGGCGTATTTCGTGGCACAAATTTGGCGCGCACGCATTGCTGACGAGCCTGTGCCTTTAAGAAAAAATGGGTACTAACCAGTCAAAATTGTGTCAACTTGTGTACTTTTGTCAACGTGTGTACTTAGCAACAGTAGCACAATACATATCACTTACGATTTTGGCTAGTATCCCATTTTTGCACATTTTTTTACTAAACAAATTTTAGTGCTAAACAGCTTTATGAAATTGGCCCCACATCACAAAGATCACAAGTTACAAAGGTTAGAAATGATAAGTTTTGGAATATTAATTTGCAATTGCAAGCCCCAACCCCAAGGCATAAGCCTAACCTGTAAGCCCAAGCCCTAAACTTCAACTGCAAGCTACAAGCCGCAAGCCCAAGATGCAAGACCAAGCAGCAAGACACAAGACCAAGCCACAAGCCGTAGCAGCTAGCCGTAACCCGCAAGCCACAAGCCCAAACCCCCAAGTCACAAACTTAAATCACAAGCCTAAGCCCAAGCCTAATCACAAGCTTAACAACAATTGCAAGCCACAAGCCCTAGCCACAACTGCAAGCCACAAGCCCTAGCCACAACCGCAAGCCGCACGTCCCAAGCTGTCAACTACAAGCCGCAAGCCCCAATTCGCAGCCCCAAGCCATAACCTAAACTCAGCCAAACTTACTTGAGTCGAACCCAAGACTTTGATTTAAGCGCCACCACCTCCTTCACCACTTTAAGCACATCAGTCATCTCCTTAATGGGCACCATGAGTTGGTTCCACTGACCCATGCGCAGGTTGCCGACCCCCTGAATGGCGTGCTTCACATGGGTCTGTTTGAACGATTCCACGTAGATGTAACCTTTCAGGCCCTCGACTGCAACCACCGACTTGATCTGCAATGGCTGTTGGGTAAATAGTTGACGAGGTAATATGCAGTTATGGACCAGTGAAAACTAAACTCCTCAAAAAAGGTTCGGAAAGTCAAGTTTGACTGACGATTTCTCTCTTGTTACTAAATCATTTCCCTTGAATTTGGTATCATTGGAAAGCCCTGTTATTCCTCTTTACAGTGATGTGTCATTTGTTATGATTAATCAATTTGGGGGATGTGCAGTATAGCGGAATACAGGGGTGGGTGGAAAGTGAAATGTCCGAAAATTCACTGCTATTGTCAAAAAGTGCATTGACACATTCCCATCCTCCAAGCATATTTCCAAGCCTGGTGAATAGTCAACCTGGGATCAATTTCACAAAAGTTAAGACGAGTTAAATGCTTCCTAATTCCAATAGCAACGTCCCCAGATAAGAGTGACCCTTCCTAAGACGCGTCCTAGAGCTTTGTGAAACCGGCCTCAGGCAATACAGTTACTAATCAATGGGAACTATTACACCAGGCAATATACAACAGATTAGCTGTTCTAAAACAATCAACCAGGCAATAAGCAATAATACTGACCATTGAGAAATATATTACAGTAAGCAATATACAACTATTGAGGGAAATAGTCAGAGGAGAATATTAAGCCAGTCAATAAAGCACAACTATCGACTGCTGCAGAGGGGAATATTAAGCCATTCAATATTGCCAAACTATTTACCTTTTCTTGGTACTGGTATTCAATCAACTTCCTCATCATAGAGGGTAATATTAAGACAGTCAATATTGCACACCTATTGACTGCTGCAGAGGGAAATATTAAGCCAGTCAATATTGCCCAACTATTTACCTCTTCCTGGTACTGGTATGCTATGAACTTCCTCATCATTTGGAATGCTGTGGCTTTCTCTTCGCCAATCTTACACTTGACCATCCACAGATTTGGGTCCCTGGGGAAAAAAATGTTTACAAAAATTAACATTTTAATTCTGTTATCTACCATTCAGCAACAAAGTACGATGTTTATTAACATAGTCAGAATACACATGGTTCTTAAGCCTGGTTCATACTTCACGCGAAAGCGAACCCGAATGCGAATTTGACATCACAGCACAGTTTTCACGACGCGAATTCGCAGAAAGTTGAACTAGTTAAGCTTGCGCGAATGTTTGCCGCGAAATGTTTGATGTCAGATTTACGTCACGTTCGCTTTCACCTGAAGTATAAAATGGGCTTTATAAAAGGAGTATTAGCTTCAGGAATAAAAAACAATTAAATATGATTCCATGATCAAATATACAGGCGAACCTCGCTAATGAAAGGTCTGCGGAAGTATTCAAATTAAATTGTTATAACCAGAACTTTGTATTATCAAAAATAAAAACACCAAAGAACAAGGATTGAAACCTAAATGTTTTCTGTTATAAGCAGTACAGACCACTAAAGTGTGATGTCAGTTGCGGGTTGCCGAGTCTAAATATTAGCTGGTACTCTGAAATGTCCATTGCTAAAGTGCAGGGAAACAATTCACTAGTTTTAGTGTAGACTCGGTAAGCTTGGCAACACACTTTAGTACACTACTGACATAACTTTGATCAGGTTCCAGGATCATCACAGTTGTGAACATGATACATTTAATAGTGTGAAAGCAATGAATTTTGTAACTTACTTGACCCCAGGGAGAAGCCCCTGCTGTGTAATTTGATCCGGTAGTTCATCTTCGTCGGCGTAGCGACTCCTTGAAGATGTTTCGGCATACTTCCTCTTGTAGTACTCTTCTATTTCATCTTCTTTTTGATGACTGTGGAAGTAAAAAGGAATTTCGTCTTAACCCATTGGTGCAGAGGGCGGTCTCTAACGACCGCCCAAAACAATAGAGTAACAACACAATCTGTGCATCAAAGGGTTAAAGGCTTAGAGCTTGAACATTGTCCAACACGTTTAAATTGATGTGCATGCTCGAACATCAACCAACATTTTTAAGCTTGATTCCAATTTAAACAATAGAAAGTTTATTTATTTATTCACCACATCCAACAGCGGAAGGACCGCCAATTACAGGAATGGGATCAATTAACATAGAGATATTTGAATAACTATCAACTTCTAAGTTGAATTAGTAACGGCCAGAAACACCGGGGAATCCCTCCCCTTGCTCTTCACGAAAGAATGCTCTGGGATCTTTAAAGTGCGTTACTGAAACCTGACACACTGGACTAACAGCTTTACATCCCTTCCGAACGACGGAACAAGTGTGATTAAGTGCCTTGCTCAAGAGCACAAGTGCCACAACCCGTCACGGCCCGGAATTGAACCCACATTCTAGTACTGGCACAGGAATTAGAGTTCGACGCACTAGACCGCTTGGCCATAACACCCCACTGAACATAGTCATACAAATGTTGGATGAAGTTCTTTGACAAAAGTATAATCGTGTAAATTGGGCTTACCGGTAATCTTTGTCGTGTGAAAAGGCATGCATTCACACTGTGAAATCTCTTCATTGAATCTTCATCAAACAAACCAGTTTCCTTAATGTGAACGGGGGCTAAGTTACCAGAGAATTTTGCACTAAGCCAATTTTAGTACTGAACAGCTTTATTAAATCGGTCCAAGGTCTCACAGATCACAAAGGTTACAAAACAGAAGTTATGGAATATAAAGTTGCAACTGCAATCGCAAGCCACAAGCCACAAGCCCAAGTTTTAAGCCTAAGCCCTAAAACTAACCCCAATTCTAGCCACGAGCCACAAGCCCAAGCACTAGCAGCAAGCTGCAAGGCCAAGTCACAAGCCCTAGCAACTAGCCGTAAGCCGCAAGCTAAGTTACCTGAGAAGCTGCTGTAATCTTCTGGCGCCGTGTCGTTCTGTCTCATCTTGCTCAACTCGACTCGTCTTATCAATCAGGTCTTTGGCTCCTTCTTCCCAATCTCCTTCTTCATCATCTTCGTAATCGTTATCAACGTCTTGGGAGGGAAAAAAGAAATTAAAAATCTCTCAGTACAACAAAAACTGTGTGGAAAATTACAGAGAATCTCTTGAATGTTCAAATTCTAGCATCCGAGTGTCCTGATATGTCAGTCGAGTTTAAGAGCGTGTTTGTTAGAGGAAAACAAATCAGATTACTTCATCAGTGTAACAAAAAATAAAAGTGTGGACAATTCACGTAAAGTATAAACCGGGCCTAACTACAGACCAAACACATGAGGTCAGACCTAGGGAAAACCTAGGTAAGGTGCAAAAACGTATAAAAACGGCGTTTTTCACAGGGTTGCTAATGTCTTAAATACAAAGTATGATGTTTTTTTCGTTAAAATATAGTAAATGCTTTAGAAATTCTTACAGAGAAAAAAAAAAAAATTGGCTGGGAAGCACGGACAATATAAATTTAACCACTTCACGACTATGCAGTGTACATGTATGTCTCTGTGGCTTGAGACTTTATGACTAGTTTTTATTTCAAGTCGTAAATCAGTCACAAGTCATTTTCTCCAGAGTCAAGTCACAGGTCAAAAACCAAAAACTGACTTGACCCCAAGCCAACCAGATAAGAGACCAGCTCTGCCCTGGTCTAATTCATGGCCTAATTCTGTATAACCGCCCCTAAGACACTCACACTTAGAACTGTAAATGCACTTTCCCCGTCCGAAGGGGTTAAAAACGCATCCAAACAGAATTCTAACTGACCAGCTTCATCCAAGATGAAATCCCTAAATCTCGCTTTCTTCCTTTTAGAGACAGCATCTTCTTCCGAGTCATATTCTTCTTCCTCCTCCTCGTCTTCGTCTTCATCAGGCACGGTCAGGTCCTCTCCTTCTACTTCCTCCTCCTCGTTGCCCCCGGCAGTGCTCCCCGCCTCACTGCCCTCATCGCTAGGGGCTTCCTCTGCTTCGCTGGCGACGGGGCTTTCCTCCTGTTAGGACACAGAAAATATGGATTAAATAATAATAATAATTAATAATAGTGGATTCTTTTATAGCGCACATGTCCACCCTGCGGGGTGCTCCTGGCGCTGTTGCCATTATTATTATCGCTGCCATCAGGGAATCACCAGAACCATCTCGCTTTAACTAGGTGGCTGCTGGCCAGGCGCTCAACCCTATCAGCAGTTAGATTGTGGCATTCCCCTTAACAGCTTCCCAAATATCGCTTGGGTTGACGAGGCAACTGGGATTAAGTGCCTTGCCCAGGGACACAGACACGTTGGTCGAAGTGGGGCTCGAACCTGCAACCTCTGATTGGGAGTTCCGCTTCATACCCACTAAGCCACACGCGCTCCACAATGGAACGTGCCTAGATTTTTCGGAAAAATTTGATTTCGTTCTAACCTAACAATCATATAAAATACCTCGCCAAATTACTATCCATGGGAAGAAAACAGGCAATTTGTAATCTCCAATTTGTATGTGGAAGCAAAAAGGCTGGTAAAATCACTGCACCGCTTTATGTAGCCGGATAAATTAGTTTACTAAACTTCGGTGGATTTTTGACGATATCCCTGAAATAATACAGAATGAGCACGAAATTTTAGAATGGTAATGAGAAAAATATGACACATGATATGGTATCAAAATCTCAACACCCATGGAAAAAAATGGGTGGTCAAAAATGTGATCTGGTCACGGAGCGTGTCTGCATCACATTTTTGAGGCCCATTTTCCCCATGGGTGTCGAGATTTTGATACTATATAATTTCTCATACTTTTCTCATTACCATTCTGAAATTTCGTGCTCTCAATCCGTATATTTTTAAGAATATCGTCAAAAAATAAACTAATTTATCCGTTCCATAAAGCAGTGCAGTGACAACACCAATCCTTTTTGCTTCCACATCCAAATTGGAGATTGCAAAATGGAAAGAATTCCGTTTACTGGTCGCCACTTATTCTCCTAATGACCTAATAACCACCAAGTAAATTTTTTTTAAGGGAAGTGATTTTAGAAGGCGTCTCAGTGGCGGCCAGTGAATGGAATTCATACCTGCAACCGATTTCACAAAAAATTGCGTAGCTTGCACAACTTTTGAAAATGACATAAGCCCCATAGCTTGTGTGTAATTATCACAGGAATGTTGCGCAGCTTATGCAATAAAAAGTTGTGCAAGTGGGCTTACGCAGTGCGTAGGGATTCGTGAAATCGGCTGCAGTTCTTCCCATGGAGAGTATTTTGGGGAAGTACTTTATGTGATTGTTACTAGTTTAGAACAAAATACATTCTCTGGAAAAATCTGAAAAAGCGCCTTTAATGGCCGGTTCTTACTCCAACAAGGAAGTAACATTGGTTGATTGAATTTGATCTAGGGCCAATTTCATGGAGCTGTTTAGCAGCCGATTTTGTGCTAAAGGAGGCTCCGGCTATTTCATGGAGACCGCAACCTTAAGCACTGTCAAATGTTTGCTAGCTTCAGAGGCAAAATTTGCTAAACACTAGTGACGCAACAATGCCCGTTTCCAAGCACGCAGTGGCCGTAAGTACACGTTTTCAGCTAGCGCTTAAGCAGCGCCATGAAATTGGCCCTTGATGATTAAGTAACTACCTACCTCCGCGTCACTTTTTGCTTGATAGCTTCCCTCACTTTCTGCGTCCGAGAATGCGCTGCCTTCGCTTTCGGACATTATGGCTCTTGTGCTGCGTTACTCCAATTTACTCCTTTTTCGGTCTAAAAAAAAGAGCATAAAAAGTCACAATAAATTGGTCACAGCTTAGGTCGGGTTCACTACCATTCACAGACACCCAGGAATTTCCTTGTTATGACATATAAAGCACGTAAAAATGTTAGTTTGATGATAAAAACACAAAATTAGGAGGTTAAAGTGTTGTGAATTTACCAAGGAAAAATTTGTACCATACATGTAGGTTTAATGTATGGGGTCCCAGTGCGTGTCCCTGCATGGTAATCTTTCCCTTAGGTCTGAACATGCATTAATGATATCGACGTTGACGTTTCACAGTAGTAAACGCACAGTAACGTTTGCATTTACAGCAACCAGATTTTAACTCTTAATTTCATTGCAGAATTTTTTCAAAGTCGGTTTATGATTTGTGTACAGGCGAGCCACTGGCACCGACAGTGGAGATTTTTAAGGTTGCCAGTTTAATAGCAGCAAGTTCTCGTAACGCCAGTATGCACACACTGTGAAATTGTATTGAAGTGAAACGCGAGTGCCTCGATTGTACAAGTGTGTACAACTCAACTATCTGGTTTTGCATATTTTGACTTCTCATTAATTTGTCCTATTCCGTCAGTCGGTGCTACGTCACATCTGGTAAGTAGGGCTGGAGTGAATACAACGGTGTGCCCATGGTGACAAGCGAAGGAACAAAGCCTTGTTTACGCAACACGTGCACGTATCGGAGCAGGTACCTTTATTTTCACTCCAGTCACGGTGCTATGTCCGTATATTAAAGGCATAAGACACCGGGTCACAAAAGTGCCAGGATGTGCAACCGACAGAATAGGCCTAGCACTTGGTGCTAAAGTTGGACGACGGCCGAGTGGTTAGGGCCATTGACTCGCAATCATGGGTGAAAACTTGGGGTTGCGGGTTCGAATCTGGCTGCGGTACCTGTGCCCTTGAGCAAGGCACTCAACCACACTTGCTCCATCCTTCGGAAGGGATGTAAAGCCGTTGGTCCAGTGTGTTAGGTAATGGTAACGCACTCTAAAGATCCCAGAGCATTCTTTCGTGAAGAGTAAGGGGGATTCCCCGGTGTCTCTGGCCATTTATAATTCTAATTCTTCATGGGTTTCCTCACGCTTGCGAGTGACAGTGCAATGATCACTATTGAGGAATCCTTGGTATGAATACCAGAAAGAAATAATAATAATAATAATAATAACGTTTGCTTGCAGCCTGACAAACATGACAAACTCACAAAGTATGAAAAAGCATTTTCCATGTTTTCAGGGGCCTACTATAGTACTAAATTGTTCCAACGTATGGAAATTGTAACAGAGTCAGGTCAACAGTCGACCGTTTACCAACTCGACCGTTTACCAACTCGACCGTGTACCAACTCGACCGTGTACCAACTCGACCGTGTACCAACTCGACCGTGTACCAACTCGACCGTGTACCAACTCGACCGTGTACCAACTCGACCGCAACCAACTCGACCGCGTACCAAACCAAATCGACAGTCACCGCCGACAGCAACCCGGGCGCCGGCAAAGACATGCCGACAAACCCGCGGCCAGCCGCGTGTCATGTTTAGTGTGCGAGCGAGCCCACATTCACCGGCCGAATCCAGCGACGCGACACGGCTTCTCCTGTTTTGTATTTGTATGGTCGAGTTGGTTTGCGGTCAAGTTGGTGCGCGGTCAAGTTGGTTGACGACAGATTTTTTTCCAGGTCGAGTTGGTCCGAATCGAGTTGGTATTCGGTCGACTTGACTGACATCCATTGTAACTACAGCCTTTCAGCTTGAGAAACCACTTAGCCTTATTAATACGGCTTCCGTAAATATAGCCATAGGCAATGCGAAAGAAAGTGGAACTTTTTATTCAGAACAGAAGTTGTACTTTCTGACTTTGCTTTGTTGGCTAACATTTTATAAACTTGAACAGGACATGTTTCATTAGTTTCAGTCAATCTCTGTGACATCTACAAACCTTGTTCTGTTCGGGACTTTTGGAAGTATATTTTTAGCTTTGGGGAAACAAATGTTACAGCCGACACGGACATGCAGCGCATGCACAACGCACTAGCGCCAACATTGTTCATAACGAGACATTTTCTTGGCTCTGTATGCAAATGAGCTTCTCTTGGAATCGTACAGTGGCTAAAAGATGCCCCTTTTACATTTTCTAAAACCATCAATAAAAAAATCCTTAGGCATGAAAAAGTACATATTTATAGTTGAATACACGTTTCACCACCTGTTTTGCATAATAATTTAAAATTAACAAATAAAATCGTAAAATATGCATGACAAATTGACCCGATGAATCATGATCATGTGTCATTTTGAGAGCACCGTATGGCGATGACGCTGATCGGTCATGCGCATTACGATTTTCCTCAGTTCGCCATGACGTCGAAATTTGGGAGCTTTAGATTGTCTGCCCCAACAAAAAATGCCGATTTTTGCGTAAAACGGTGAGAAGAACGCAGGATATACGAACAAGAATAACCGATACGGTTTAGAGAACACAAGTGAAGCAACATTGACAGGAGAACTGGTCGGTAAACGACCGAAAATGGCTCTCGAAAGTCTGTTTGAAACGCCCCCACCTCTCGTGAACAGTAACAATGAAACCCTTTCGAAGGCTGAGAAGTCTGTGTTTGAAAGGTCAAGTAAACCGTTCCTAGTGTCAGTGTCTTCCTAGTAACCCATACCTTTATTTTCTGTTCGTAATTAATTGTTGTTTTGCGGGGAAATCATCGTTTTTTTTGGGCATTTTTTCTCATATAAAAAGGTAAGAAAATGGCCGTCGAAAGAGCGGGCGCGGCAATTTGCATATTCAATTTTGATTTGCATAATTGTGCTTTTCGAGTCATGTGATTCGTCATCATTTGGACAGTACCATTCTTGCATGGGTAAATGTTAACTCGTCGCTGTAAAACATTGGCAACTCTATACATGTACTTTTTTTAAGAAGTGGAAATGCATTTAATCTATAAACACAAATGCCACATTTCATTTCTTTAAAAATCCACAAACAAAATTTGATTACATGACCAACATTTTCTTATTCACTTAATAATAGCAAACAAGAAATAACATCTTTGGAAATAATTGAAAGCCGATCATATTCATGGCTTTAGACCTTGTGTGCAAAACATATGAGTCGGGCTAAAAAATGTGTTTCCTCACAAAATCTTACATTTTTCTCACTAAAAATTTTGGGTTTTTCCATCAGATCTGCACTTAACGATGCTAAATAAGCCATCTTAAAAAAAGAAATTGCTGATCAACTCTTACCACAACAGCAAATAAATTAAAAGAAATAAGATCGAACTATTTCATTCAACTATAGAACTACATCAGAAAAAAGAAACACTAAATTGACAACAAAAAAAATCAAATATTTTCTCACTTCAGTAAAAAAGAACGAGATATGTTTGCTAAATCTGCATTCTATTTTGGTCCGATATTTATATTTGATGCAGTGCCGCAGTGTTTGTTAAACAAAAGCAAATTTCAGTCACTTTCAAATCAGATGATTCTCGGAAAAGTGCAAAATCCATGGCTCTAATACATTGCTAACATTTTCCAAATGGAAAAGAATTTGGGTATCCAACACTGGAAAAGAATTTGGGTATCCAAAGTGTGATGTCGGTTGCCATTGTAACTGGCTCTTAACACTAAGCAGTTAGCTAAGACATTTGATGCAAATGCACAGGGAAATGGTTTAGTGATTTTAAGTCTGTTGCTTTGTAAAAACCCAACTCTCGGAGCTTTATATCCAGAGAGCGCTATAACCAGTGCATAAACAATGAAAAGAAATGATTGCTGGGACTTAGAAAAGGGAGCTTTATATCGGGGGGTGCGTTATAACGAGAGTTTACTGTATTTCAGCAAAAGAGCTGGGGTAAAGATTTTTAACAAACTCAGAATCAGATGTGCTTTCAGATACAAAGATTTACTGTATTGTGGAAAATGTAATTTTTAGAGAAGAAGTTGAAAAAATATACCCTATCCTGATTGGTTGTAAGTTTGTCACACTTTCATTGGTTGCAGTTTCAAAGGTCATTTCAGAGAGCAACCCTATTGGTCATGTTCTGTGAGTTCAGTTATTGAAATGAGATGATATATACAAACAGCTCAAAACTGACAACCAACTTGTAGGATCAGTGGAGTTGTTGAAAATCTTAAAATACTGAAAAATGTTGTGTACACTTTTAATTTACATCTGACATGTCTGAGAGCTAAAACCCATTTTTTTTCTCCAAAAACATTTCATGCCAAGCATTTCAATTTGCATCTGTTGAAAAATACAACCAGTTACAAATTTTAAAAATTTTTTTGGGGGGGAGTCGTGCTTTTTTTTGCAGGGTGTGGGGGGCGGGGTCGGGAGGGGTGGGATGGTTGGAAGTGAGATGTGAATTAAGAAAATTTGTACAAAATATGGTTGCATTATATCACACAAATTGTAGCGCAATGTTGGAGATGCAAGTTTTAAAAATATTTAGCCCCCTATTGTTTGTTGTGCATGTGTTTTAAAGGGCCCTAAAAAGATAAATAACTGACAGTTTTTGCTGCATGTGAAGGATTACTTGTTTAGAAAGACATTACTACTCTTAATTTTGATGCCCCATGAATGAATGGTTTTATTTTTCAACTTTGAAAATTTCTTTACACTTTAGGAGAACACAGCAGAAAAGCAAAGAAAAAACATAAGACTTCAAACTGGAATTGTGGAAAATTGCTGCAGTTTCCAGCCTTAGTTTTCACATGGCTTACAACAGGCCACATGTAAAACACAATCATGGGTTACAAAAGTTTCAGCAAGTTGAAGAAAATACTGGAAACTTTTGTGCACAGTTGAATGAGATTTTCCTGTGTTTGCCTAATGTGACATCACAACCGTGGTCATGAATATGTAAATTTATTAGCATAAAAAACAAAAACCTTGATGTTAACCCCTAAAGCACGTTTCCAAGTAGAGTTTTTATGACTACATAAATGGAGTAGTTGCATAGCATAGATTTTTATTGAGAAAAAATACCATTTCAGGAGCCCTTTAAGGATGTTCAACATTGCAAAATTCTCTTGTTTTATTCAAGCTTCAAATCCTTTTGGGGATTGCTAATTAGCATCACAACAGCACTGGTACTGGTAGCAAGTTTAGTCCAATTTCGAATACCATGTTCAGTAAACACTGAATGGACTGATACAAGTTTATTTCATAGTCAAATTAGATATGAATATTCATATAATTATACATTCACACTGATGTGGCATTCAAATGAGCACTTGGCACAGAGCCAACTATTGTTGCACAATCCAAATGTGTAATGCCCATACAGCAAGTATTCTTGCACAATGTAGTAATACTTGCATGAACATTTTATTCATCAAAAATATCAATATATTAATATATATTTCATATCACTTAAATTGATTTCAGCTAAAGAAATAAGAATCTGTTACGATTTTAACCCCAAATACAGCTTTTACTCAGTACCAGTTCAACTCAATTGTGTAGTATACAAATTGTGTACTGTACATTGTGTGTATGGTATGACCCCTGCAGTTTTGTTTATTGTCCGCTTATCAGTGTTTGTCCAAATGCACTGCTAGCTAGGTGTGCGTTTGGGCTGTAATCCTACATTAATGGATGGGGAAAAATTGAACATCACTGCAGTAATTATTTTCCCTCTTTTACTGCTGTATGTAGTTAGGTTTATGGGTATTTGTTATAAAAATCTTTTTGCGAAATTCTGTTCCAAAAAATAGTGTCTTACCGTTCTGTGAGATAAAGAATTGCTAAAGCCAGGTTTCTAATAGTAATATATTATACATTACATGTATTAATTAACCTTTTTCATTTCACAGATGCCACCCCCACTCCCCCTCCCCCAAAACCCCACGCCCACTACCTAACCCCAACAAGGACATTCCTTTAAAAATAAAGGAAAACAAAGTGAAAAGCGAAAACAATTAAAGGGAAAACAAGAATAAACTTCCAAAGTAAAAGAACCACATTACAAGAAAAAGAGGCAAGTCCAAAAAAGGGAGATAATGTCCTATATCCTCTCGTCCCAAGTTTTAAAAAAGCCCATTCCAAATCAGGGCAAGTAATGAAATGCCCTGCCATGCCCCGCCATGCCCCATGCCCAACCCACCAACTCCCCAACCCAGAAACAAAAAACAAAGATAAAGGAAAAAATAGGTCCCGGCCCATTTTTGTCAGGAATTTTTAACAGCACTTTCATTTTCTATCTTTTTCTGCATTGATTTCCAGATAACATTTTATTCAGTTTCTAAAAGTATTTAGCAAAAGAGTATTTAGTACAAAATTCATTAACATCCAAACATCCAAAAAGAACAAAAACAGTACCCCAAAAATTGCACAGGCTTTTAGAATTTAAAGGTAATATACATGTTTGGTAAACTGTTAAGAATGGCGTGATTTCCACTGGTAATTGAAAGCCTATTTCGAGAAAACTACCGTGTAGAAATTTCAGCCACATAGATGCAGTAATACTTCAGTAAACATGAAAAACCCGATCATGGTTTTTGTGCATGAATGAATGGCTCCAAAGATCGCCTGTTGGAGATTCAAATAGTTTGACATTTTTCTCATGAATGGGGGCAATTCAGACGAAATAATTTCACAGGATGATTACTACCATTACCATCTTGATAACAAGTAAGCTTTTAGATAATAATTCAGAAATTTTTTTCAAGGGTAATTACAAATCCTGTACATTACCTTTAAATACAGAGACCCTTGAAACTTTGCAGATTGCAAAGCACCTTGTTATAACAGGAACCTTGTATTATCAGGAATAAATAAAGAACAATTGGTGTATGTACCTACAGTTTTTTCCTTGTTACAAGCAGAATGCTGTATAGAGCTTTTGCACCAGCGGCCATGACAGGGGGCAGATTTTCATATTTGAATGTGACAAATGATCCACAAAGTGTCTACTCCACATGGTAACAATGGCACTGCCCCCTGTCATGGCCGCCCATGCAAAGGCTCTATTTACAGTGTTTCTATTATCAAGGTTTTAATTGTATGCAAACTCTTAAGTACGTGCCTTTGAAAAAGAACCCCCACACACAAGACAAATGTCGGAGACAATAATTGTTTTCCACCCAAAAATATTAAATACAAGCAATATCGCATTTGTTGAAAATTATGATATGGTCAAAGTCCATTCGGGGACACCTTAACTGTCAATGACTGTCACATAAAAATATCTTTCCTGAAAAAAATTTGCTTTTCAACCTTTTACATTCACCATTGATATTGAAATGTGAAACATTCTAAATGTTCTTTAAAGAATGTACACCTTTAATTAAAGGTTTATATTATTGTGGAATGGGATATTTATTTGTACAAAACCGATTAAAACCTGTGTCCTTTGGTATATGACTGGTATTTCCACAAAATTTCAACTCTTTTTATTTAGGGGAGTGGGCCGGGTGGGGTGAGGTGGGAAGGCAGCGTGAGGGGGTTTTGGGGTGGGGTGGTGGGCGATTTGGGGCAAGGCGGGGTGCAGGGGGGCGGGGGAGGGGGGGTGGGGGGGGGGGGGGAGGTGCGGGAGGAGTGATGGCGCAGTGGGAGATCACCACATGTCAATCAATGTACAATATTGTATTGTATAAGGTGGCCACCCTCGGGGACCGTAAAAAAAAATGGCCACTGTAAACAAGTGGCCTCTTTATAGAGGTTGCTTAAGCATTATACACATGGCATTTGGGACCACAGATGGGAGGCCTCTATAAACAGGTGGCCTGTTTATCAGGTTTCACTGTACTACATGTATTAATACAACTCGCAAAACAGCCATGGGGGAAAAAGTAACCAACAATATGCGGTGTTTATGAATATTTATTATTTTGGCAGAAATTGTTAATTTGACTTGCGAATCCATTTTCTTCATACAGGGATGGAGGTGGCGATTCCGACGATGCGGAAGAAGGCGAAATCCTTGAAGACGGAGAGCTTCCAGAATCTGACGGTGATGAAGGGAGCCCTCAAGAGGCCGAAGAGGCCGCCGACGACACTCAACCTCTGGAGGATGACATCACATCGGCCGCTCACGAAGAATCTGAAAGTGAAACAGCGCCTGGTGATCGAGACTACCAACACCACCGAGGTAAAAGGTCACATGGGAGTGAGGAGGGAGAAGGTGAAGGTGGTGATCAGAAGCAAGAGGAGGCAGAACCAGTGGCGACGGAGCATCATCACAGGTCGTCGTCACATCGGAAGAAACGGAAGAAGAAACATCGACGGGAGAGATCAAAGAGGCGGCGAAGGCACAGATCAGGAAGCGGAGAAGATGTAAGGAAATTGATCCCTCACCTCCAGGTCTTAATCTTAGAGTGGATTTACACTTAAATTTTTTGACACATTACGTGTGCTTAATCCAAAATTTGTTTGCTTTATAAAAATTGGATAATAGTCAAAATTGTATGCCAACTTGTGTTCTTAGCAAGAATAGTAGAACACCCTGATTGTAATATACATCATATAAGATTTTGACTTTAAACCATTTTTTAGAAAGCAAACAAGTTTTGGATTAAGCAAATTTTTATTCTGAACAGCTTTATGAAATTGGTCCCAGGTCAAGCACCACAAATACTGACTCTTGAGAGTCATTTCTGTATGAATCTTCTCACCAAAAGATCATACTTTGCAAAACTCTGAGTCAGCTGCCCCTGTGACTATACGTCGCCAGAACGCATTTACACGTCCCCCGGCGTCAAATGGTTAAACTCAAGTCATCGCAAATGTCTCTATATTTCCTTCACCCTCCTCAGGACATGACACCTCCTGGCAGTCCAAATCCCCAGGAGGATTTCTTAGACCGCAGCTACCCTCCAAAGCGGAGTCTCCCTCGCTACGATTCGCCTCCGGACTATGACTCTCCCGTCGATGCCAAATTCGGCATGTCTCAGATGAGGCGAGAGAGATCCCAGGGGTACTTTGTGCCGCCTGATTACTGGGAAGATGAGGACGAAGAAGATGAGAATCAGAGAAGTGCACGGAACTTTGAAGATGTGGATGACCAGTAAGTTTTACAAACTTTTTAAGATTTTTTTTAAAATATTGTAAAGCACCTTAAGGTAGAGTACATCATTTGCAGTGATCCCAATTTTTTTCATGAGTTGACAAGAAAAACCATGATAAAAGTGTTAATAACAATGGTATCAAACGCCACATCGAATTATTTCTGCCTGTATATGGCTGAAATGTCTACACGGCAGTTTTATTAACATGGCTTTTAATCACGAGTGGAAATAACGCCCTTTGTGACTGTTTACCAATCATGTACATTAACATTAAAGGTACACACCTGCCTACTGTTTACATGATTTAGTGATGTAGCAGCATTGACAATACTTTTTTGATGGTCGTTGCGAAAAAATTTCATCGAAATATCCCGTAATTTACTCAAGAAGTGCAAAAATAACGAAAACAGTCAAAAGACGGGTTATACGCTTTACCAGCCGTTGCAACTACGCGAGAGCCTCACGACTTTGTCACAAACGATTCGCTCTTCTCCTGCTCAGGATATCTCCAATTTTCTGCTCACGATTTCACTGGACAGCCCGGACGACCGAATAGGAATTTCCGTTTTCTTTTGAGGAGTTGGCATCATGTTTTTTCTTCACGAACGTACGTGCACCGAAGCAACACGCCCTTCCGTGTGTGTGTGCACTCAAGCTATTTGCCGTGTACTGCGCGGGGCAAATTTCTACACTCCACGGTAGCCTGCCGTAGCTTAGCACGCGCTCGCTCCTGTTCTCCGGACTCTCGAAACAAACAATTATGTTCAAATTTTCATACTTATGTTTAACTTTGTTTTATACCTGTATAAATAGTCTCTCTTTTGTGAATTACTTATAAATATTGGGGGAAATCAGAGTTGAATTTGGTGCAGTTCTGCAGTTACAAACTTTTATACGGCTGGAAATACAACTAACTCACAAGACCACGTGACCTTTCGGAACCAGAATTTGGTTCCGAAAAGTCACGTGACCTTGGATTTTTCAAAAGTGCTCAAAAACGGCTAAATTTGACGGCGTCTTTTTAGGATATATCTAATTTACTCTCGAATGCGCTTCAGAATAATGTATGGGTCTATTTCGAGTCCAAAATAGCCCAACAAAGAAGGTGTGTTCCTTTAACAGATTTGTAATACTAACACTAACCTGTAACACACACACAATTGTGACCTCACCCAATGGGCCCAACACTTTGCCAAATTGGTCGAATATGTGGTGTACAAAATTCTATATTCAATTCATTTTGGTGTCTTAACACAAAGGTACGATTCCGAGGACCAAGAAGACTATCAAGACATACTCAACCTCTCCAAAGGTTCTTCCCGTGGACGTGGCATCGGGCGTGGCACCGGGCGTGGTGCAATGCAGGGCCGAGGCAGAGGCAAAGGGAGGGGCAAGGGCCGCGGAGGTGGAGTTGGACTTGCCATGAAATTTAGCGGTCTCGACGATGGAGATGACTGCATGGACGATATGGCCACGTCCATGGGGCGAGGCAAGGGCGGGCCCAAAGGCGGAAGGGGGAGGGGCGGGAAGAAGAAAAACAAAGCAGCACCGGTGGAGCCTCAACGACCATGCAAGTTTTACATAGAGGGGAAATGTAACAAGGTAAGTGTGTTGGAAAGCACTCCTTGGAGGCCGTCCATAAAGTACATTGTATACGTATGCACACATTTTTTAGAAACGCCCACTCCCCCACCCCCCCTCCGTACGCATAATGTGTGTACGCATAATTGGGTGTGATTTACAATCACATGATACATAATACAGCGCCAAGCGGCTGGTAAAGCGTATAGTCCAACATTTGGCCTCTTTTGTTAATTTTTAAGTTAATTACATGACATTTTGATGATTTCTTTTTTCACAACGACCATTGAAAAATTATTGTCAATGATGCTGGGTATGTTTTTTCAGAATTTGTTTTTGTAAGAAAAATTACAAAATGTACCATTAACGAATTCAATATCTGGTATGGTGCCTGACACCACTGAAATGAAACAACCAAACTTGGGATGAGAGAAATATCTCAGCACCATAGAAAAAAGGTAAATACTCTATTAAATAAACTCTATTAAACAAACAATTCTACGGTATATTCTAACAAATATTCATCTGCTGTCTCACGATGTGACCAGTGAGGGGATCGCGACGTTTTGACCGCAAAGCTGTAGGCCTTCATCAGACGATGGTGTAGACAGTTCGGTGTCTCCTTAAGTAGCTGTAGGGTAATATGACTCAATATTCTCTTCTATTCTCACAGGGGTCAGCTTGTCCCTTCAGCCACGGTGTTACACAGATCAAGAAAATGGAACAGTGTAAATTCTACATCCAAGGATACTGCCATAAAGGGGACGATTGCCTCTTTATACACGGTAAGAACTTTGTACTTTATGCTAAAATCATTCGCCAGTACGCTACATCAAAACCTCTGTGAGTGGTTTGTATACACAGGTTTGATTGTATTATACACAGGCTTCTAATTTGTGTTATGTGTAATCGGGTTGCCGTAGCGGTTCTTTCCACCTCTGTGGCCCTGGTTCGAATCCCGTCCGGGTCAGTATGTGGATTTGGTTATCTCAGTCCCTGCTTGATTTTTGGGTTTTCCCCACACAATGGTGTGTGTAGTTTCCCTTCCTAGATCTCGTCTAAAACTGAGAATTTCTTCCTGTTCTCTCACACACCTTGTGGCCGTGCTGAAGAACCTAGGTGGCTACAGGGCAACGACTTAAGCCGGCTAATATCAGCAACCCGATTCCTTGAAAGGATCATACAAAAGAAGATCGATTGTGCCATCGACTCTTATTAATGCAGCACAGATATAACACAGTTTTGGTTTTAACAAGCCTATTCTGTACATTTATGACACTACTTTTTAAAATTTATTTACCACATCCAACAGCGGGGGACCGCCAATTACAGGAATGGGAGCAAGTGTGGTTGAGTGCCTTGCTCAAGGGCACAGGTGCCACAACCCGTCGCGGCCCGGAATCGAACCTACATTCTAGTACTAGCACAGGAACTTAAGTTTGACGCACTAGACCGCTCGGCCATAACACCCCACTACACACATGAACTGATGGTGCCAATAAGCATGCGAAAAGAGTTCCACATGAGACCAGCTTCGGGATAATTTGAGATAATCTGCTAAGTCTGAGGGACCTTGATTAAGAAAAGTCGACTATCTTATGATTTTGTTTCAGGTGAAATGCCATGCAAGTACTTTCATACCGGCGCTATCTGCTACTCGGGAGACAAGTGCAAGTTTTCTCACAAGCCACTGACGGACGAAACAAGATTTCTGCTTGGGAAGGTAAGATGCCATGTCCAAATTAAAGGCACAGACTCCTCAGCAATGCGCGCGCGCCAGCAATGCGCGCGTGCCAAATTCGTGCCTTGAAATACGCAGCTCCATGCCTTTGCTACACGAAGCTGCGTATTTCGTGGCACGAATTTGGCGCGCGGATTCAGCGTTTGCCCTTGACTTTTTTCCCAACTGGCCAACAGGGCCAGTTGGCTTAAGTCTTCACTGGCCCGTCGGCATTTCAAGTGGCCCGGTTAAAATTTCCGGTTGTTCTTTTTACAATGAGTCGACCTTTAATGCTTGCAATAACCACATTTGAGTGAATAAATTAGGAACATTTTGTTGTCATGAGGTTCTCTCCAGTACAAGTTATATTTTAACGACAGCCGGACCATTTGGGGAGGCTTTCCAACTGGCCCGAGATGATTTCAACTGTCATTTGGCCAACGGACCAGTGCTAATTCGAACGCTGGGATTGCTGATGAGCCTGTGCCTTTAATAGCTGGAGTTCCATTCCTGAGCAGTTTAGTACATAGAGCTTAAAGGCCCACTGTATCATTTGTAATGACCCTAAAAGTAATCGAGTTAACAGGAAAACCTTCCTCAAAGTAAAGATTGAATTGGTAGCAACTATCCAATGAAATGTTTCCGCCCGAGATGAAATAATTTTACCGAAAAATAATCCATGAAGATGAAATTATTTAGATCGTTTGCAAATGATTTACTTCGTTGGTTCGCATCTGGACCGTAACTATGGTTACTGGTTCACGCTCCCGTTTTACATCCATTGTGTTTGCGCAGTGTATTTTTCTGTTATTATTTTAGAAGAAAATATTAGAATGACTATGACTTGCAATGGTTTGCCCATACCTACTCTCAAAGCGATACACAATCCTACCGCCTTATTTGTGATGTTTGTAACAGAAAAACTCAACAGAAAATGTTCCCCTTGTGGCTCCTGTGCAAAGCGTTACAATACATGCAAGTAGCGGGAACCGTTGTCAAAGAAGTGAACGCATCGGCGCGGAAATTGACGTCACACTCTGCCAGCGAATTAAATACATTAACAGGTTGTCAGTTTTTTTACTAGAACAACTTTCTTTTTCATCAGGTCTTAAAAGGTGGCCTACAAGACGTCGTCGAGGCAGAAACCCAGCGCTTGCCCCATCAGACTAGAGGCCTTCTGCCGCACCCTACGGGACAACCTCAGTTCCCCAACATGTCATCTAAGAAGATTCCATCACTGTTTGAGATTAAGACCCAGTTAGTTGGGGAAGACGGCAGGCGAATTGCTGAGATGGAGAAACGATCGCTTGGGCAAACGTAAGAATCATCGTTGAAATCATCATTAAAATTAGAGGAGCGTGTCCAGATCACATTTTTGAGAGTCCAATTTTGTCCATAGGTGTTGAAATTTTGATACCATATCTGTCATATTTTTCTCATTACCATACCGTAATTTTGGTGAATTTTTCCAGTTTACACAAAAACACATTTATGAAGGGATTAAAGGAAGTTAGGATAGTCTTATACAATCTGTTTTAAACTGGTCCTCTGCGATGATAAAAATGATGTTTATGGTTTTTTTTGCGTCACTCGTGCTGCATTTCGCCGTAGCTCTGTGCACACAATTTTGAGGACTCGGGTAACCAAAATGAAGATCCACTTTTTGGTTACCTCAACCTGAGGCTGTGATTGGTAAATTCCAAAATGGGCGGAGCTTAATGGATCGGTCTATTACGGAACGTTTTTTAAATGTCATTCTGATAAAATGTCAAGGTTAAAACTTGGCAGGATTTGGGATGATTGAGAGTATTTGTTTTGAGATGATTTTGGAAGATTATAATTTATTTACTTTTGTAAGAGGATGGATAGTATACATGAATTATCTTTTCAAACCTTTCCATATCGATCAATGGTTGTAATTGTTTTAAGCCAAAATTTTTATTTCAGCTTTATTCCTTTGTATTTTTGCAGGGTCAACTTTTATGGATCTGTAACAGCCGAGACAGACGCTGAGATTCCCCCAAACCAGTCTCAACAACCAGCGTCTCAACCAGAGCAGAAAAGATTCCAAGATCAGGAAAGCTTCCGAGAGTCTCCCGATCAAAGTCAGCGACAAGGCTTCCAAGAGCCTGATCAAGATCGACAGCTTCCTGAAAGAGCCGGTTCTCCATCCGCTGCACCCCATCCAGCTTCTCAAATGAAGCCGCCATTGTTAAGCAAACCAGTGCAAGGACAAGAAGGATACTCGGATGTCTTGCCAATTCAAGAACGACCAGGACATGTGTCGCAGCAGCAGCAGCAGCAGCAACAACCGCAGCAGCAGCAGCAGCAGCAACAGCAACAACAACAACAACAACGGCAGCAGCAGCAGCAACAGCAACAACAACAAGAACAGCAACAACAACAAGAACAACAGCAACAACAACAACAACAACGGCAGCAACAGCAACAGCAACAACAACAACAGCAGCAACAGCAAAACCAGCAGCAGCAGCAGCAACAACAACAGCAGCAACAGCAACAGCAACAGCAACAGCAACAACGGCAGCAGCAGCAAAATCAGCAGAGGTTCAATCTAAATCCCAAAGACTCGCCTCCTCAGCAGATCCAGACCTCCCCGCAGCGTTCAATCGGTTCACCCGCCCAGCCACAATTCCATATGTATCAGCCAAGACAAAGTGACACAGCCCCTATCCTGCCAAAACCAACTACAGACCCGTGGGATAGATACGACCATGGTGACGTTGACATGAGGAGACCACGAGCAAAGCTCGACTCGGAAAGCGATGGACTGACAATTGACGATCAGGAACCTCCAGTGTGTGCAAATGATGACCTTGAGATGGACAAATTTCGGGATATTGATGAGAGGATTCCACAGAAGCAAGACGTTCAGAGAGATCTTAGTGAGGGTAGGTGAAAACAAATTGTCGAAGCTCAATATCCTACATCCTGTGTTTTTACAATCTTGTCTCCGAAACGTTTTTACAAAATATAAAGTATTAAATTTCAACTCTTAGTTTAAAACGCAATAGCATATTCCATGTAAAAATTCAGAACACCATTCTAAGGAAAATCACTCAGTGTACAGTGCATGTACTATGTTGTATGGGCAAATTTAACATTGAATTTCTCGTGTTTAAAGATCTACAGAATCAAGTCCAACATTAACAAAAACGTTAATAGTTACACAGACCCTGATATTCGTGTCAAATCAAAATGTGCTTACTCAAAAATCGTGGGGGAAAAAAGATACAAATTCTTAGCAGTAAAGTATATGAAACCACTTACAATGGCTATACTTAAGAAAATATAATCCCATTCTAAGAAGGTTTACTTATCAAGATATAACCATAAAATATTGGTGATTGAGTATTTCTGCAATGTTTCGTTTACAGACGAGGATGACGCTACTTCGCCCCCACGTGCCACGTCACCCCCTCCGGTTGAAGACAAGAAGCCAAACCTAGCGAGCGTCACCCTCAACATGCCCGCTAAGCAGAGGGCGCTCTTCATGCGAATACAGCAGAAACAAGTAGAGTCGTCGGAGGAAGGCGAAGACGAGGAAAAACGGATGGAAAAAACACAGACCACTGATGACAGTAATGCTGAAAAAGACACATGTAAGTTTTTACATGTAAACCTTGTGTAAATGGACTGTCTGCACTAGCACCCATGTTTAAGGAGGAAGAGTTTCTTGTTTAGATTTGTAAGAATAGATTACATTGCATCCCACAGGGGATATTGTGAGGTGTATACAGATATTACATTGCGTACAGCACTGTGGCGCAGCGGTAGAGCGTCGGGCTTGCAATCAGAGGGTCGTGGGTTCAAACCTCGAAGTGCTCGCAGGCTTCTCCATTGGTCAGGAAAACTTGGCTGTACATCGCCACCAGCGTCAGCTGGTGTAGCGGGCCCCGGCCATCCAGTCGTTAATGGGTACCTAGTGCTTGCACTGGGGAAGGAAACTGCAGACCCGAGCAGTAGTCAGCTCTATCGCCGGGTTAAATGCAGGCTCAAAAGCCAAGGAGTCGGGAGATGAGCGCCCACAGCAAAGCGCGGATACCGCGCATGCCCTTTCCTTCCTTTTTCCTTTGTGCACAGGACAATCTAAAGTTTTAAGTTAGGGATATTGGTGTGGTTTATTTAATTTTTAAATGACTGTTTTGACCTATTCCTATGACAAGGTGTGTGTGTCATGCAGATACAATTGTTTAATCATATACAAAATCATTCAAGCAGAATGCATACCCTCAAACAAAAAAATATCTGTATACACCCCACAATATCCCTAACTTATTGTGTGCAGTGTATGTGATCACTCCACTAGGTAACTCCTTTTTACAGGGATGTAATTTTTCAGGTTTTTTTAGCCAAAAAACATGACCCCTGTGAATCGTGTGAATCCCATGCCGTAATGGCTTCATGCTGCGCGCTCGCAATTTCAGGGTTTTTTCCAAACATCCAATCGCATCCCTGTTTTTAATGCTGGTCTAAAGTTTATGGATTTATTCTGTTCTTGTTTCAGCTCGTGATGATGATAATTGGTATTCCAGTGATGAAGACGAAGAAGACTCATCGTCAACTTCTCTGACGAGCGCTATCAAGAAAATCAGAGAGAAGAGGGATTCCCAAACAAAATCAGACACGTCAGGCTCAGAGAAGTCTACAGCACATCAGCACCAGGCCTCGGACTTGTCCGGACAGGCGTCCGGACTTTTGCCTAATGCCCTAGCTAGTTTATTCTCGACAAAACCGCCCACGATCGGTCAGGCGTCCGATCCGAGCGTGCTCGCTCAGCAGAACGCTTTGAGTAGTATCCTCGGACTGGTTAGTAGCAAGGCCACCCCGTCTACGACTCCAGTACAACTCCCGAGCGTCCTGATCAGTCCGAAACAGACACCCGATGAAAATGCGTACCCAGGAGCTGGCGGAGACACATTGCAGAACTCGAAAAAAGTATCCGAGTTTGTCCTGCTCGAAGTTGTTCATAACGAAAAACTGAAGGACCCTCGGGCGGACAGAGATAAAAAGGACAAATCTGACTTGCGACTTCGTAAGCTTTTGTGGAAGGATAATGAGTACACGATAAACGATACTGAAAATCGCCCAACTCTGGCGCCGATAGAGCTTCTTACACCCACGGAGATGAAATCGCACCCTGATTTTAATAGTCCTCAAACCACCATGACAGTAACCCAGGCCCCTCCTGTTCAGATCGATCCAAGAACTATCAGACCAGCCGATCCGAGATTACAGAGGTCACGTGACCCAAGAACTCAAGGTGATAATAGTCCAGGCAGTAACGAGCCATTAATTCAGCAACCACGAGATCCGAGATTAGCGAACCGGGATCCGAGGCTGAATACAGGAGCAGCTACAAACCCAAATCAAGGACCGGAGGCAAATGAGAAACTTGGAAAGCATGTTTTACTTCCGACCCCGCAAGTCGGCATGCAAACCCCAGGCATGATGGAATTTCGTCCGGGATTTGGTCCTCCAGGCCCGCCTGGGATACCCCCTCCAAATCAAAGCTTCCCTCCGTTTCCTGGCATCAGGATGCCACCTCGATTTCCTCCCGGTGGTGGACCGCTCGGTAATGGCCCGCCCGGCAACATGCCTCCAAGACCACTATTTCCCCCGCATGGTCCGCGTGGCCCTCCTGGTCCTCCAATGAGAAACATGAGGCCAAGATTCCCGCAGGGTATGCCCTTCAGAGGACCACGGTTCGGAGACAGTCCAAACAGGATGCCGCTTCCAAACAGGCCTCCTGGACCAAATAGGGGACCTCCGCCCCAGCAGTACAGAGGTCCTAGGCCAAATTTCGGACCTCGAGGCCCCCCTCCAATGCGAGGCCCCCCTCCGATGAGAGGACCTCCTCCTATTAGACCCCCGGGACCATTCAGAGGACCGTCACCCAAGCAAGGCCCTCCCCCAAGTAACGGATCGCCAGGTCCAACTGTAAATAGTGACTTGTCAAGTTCTAGTCCTTCCCATGTATCAAATTCTAATGACACATCCAGTGCACAGCAACCTTCTGTACGAACAGCTGTGAAACAGAATCCTGCTTTTACTCCTCCATCACTGGGAAGCCCGCAAGGAACAAACGCTTCAAGTGCACAATCGCAAAATGACAATCAGCCGAAAAACACTCAACAACAGCAAACAGAACCACAAACTGAGCAAGTTAGCCCCAAGCAAACGGCTAATAAAAGTCCCGACCCAAGGTTATCCAGGCAAATGAGCCTACCCAAAGGCGACACTAAAAACCAAACGCAACTGACGCCTTTGGTTCGTCAGAACTCAGCTCCTGCCACTTCACCCCGAGCAGACGACAAAAACACCAGACACTCTCCGAGACACGATTCAACTCCAATGAGCCCGCCCCCTTCAACAAAATCATTTAACCCAAAGGAACCTCCATTGATTTTAAGGATCAAATTACGCGGAGAGAATGACAAACCGGAAATCACAATGCCGGTGTCGGACTCCGGTTCAGACGCAGACGTGCCACAGAGACGATCAAAACGTAACAAGGGAAGCGCGAGCGACTCGGACCACGTTGTCAGTGGGACAGAATCGCGCAAGAGACCGGCCGATCGGAAAAGCGCCCTCTCCGGGTTTTCCATTCCTAAGCTTCCCAAGAAGTCCGAGAGATCAGAAACCGACTCTTCATCAGAAGACGGTGGCAAGTTGGCACTACTTAGCAGCTCGATCGAGCATCGGCAAGTTCCGAGTGCTCATCATCGACTGCCACAAGTCACTAGTTCATTCAGTCAAAATATTGGACGACCCTTGACAAACCCTAATCAGGCACCCCAGATCTCTCGGACTAACAGAACTGAGACTGGCACAACAGGTGGCCCCACGGGTGCACCTTCCCAATCTGCACCTCCGGGAAGCATGAACAATACGATGAATCCTTCTAGAACATCGGACGTCCCTCCAGACGACATCTCTCTTAAAGACATGTTTAATATCAAGGATCCTACTGCTTCACCATTCTGCTGAAAAAAAGCATCAAATTTTTCATAAATGTCTGTGATGTTTTTGTGTTATTTGTACTGAGAGTTTTTGTTTTAAAAGGAAGATATAATGGTCAAAATAATAGAAATTATATTATGGCTGAAGATGGATTGAGAAATGGAATGAAATTAGACTGGGAAATTTAGAGAGAAACGTAATATTGTTGGGTTTAGTGTTTGTGTGGACCCCACAGAAACAGCAGGGGTGCGTTCAATAGCGCAATACGTATGCCTACCGACAATACCTTCAATGGTAAAGGTATAGGGAAATACCCAATACCGGCGTACGTAATGTGCTATTGAACGCGCCCCAGCATTTTGACAAGTTGAATCCTTTTTTGAAACTACATCCCATGACCTGTACAAACCGGTAAAGTCAACAACAAAAAACATCAAAATTAAAATTCAATTTAGGAAAAAAATTACCCTTCCGAGTTATTAATAATTTGGGCCCATGAGACATTTGCACAAAGATGTATTACAAAATGCAATATCATAAACAATAGTGAGGTTTCTGTGTGCACGGTTAGTGATTACGACTACAATTAGCCAAACCTCAAAATCGTTACCTTTCGCTGTCCGTTTCTCACTAAGGTGTAGAGGCGATGCTATCAGTGTAAACAACAAAACTAACACTTGGGATATTTGTGTAAATAGTACGCACAAATAGATGACGTTAAATTCACTAATAGTCGTCGTTTTGCCTAACCGTATGCGACCGAAACCTCACTAATACTTGGATAATGAGGACTTGGCAAGTAAGGCTACCAAGAAAGTATGTTAGATACAGAATATTGCTGATATACTTTCATTGTCTGTGTAACAAAAAGATCTTTATTCAAAGTGTGAGAAATACTGCATATATCTGTGACCCGATCTGAGAAAGGGTAACATGTCGCGCAGGCTTGGTCGAGTTTTTGCGACCATGAGGAGGAATCTGTGGCGGATCCACGCTTATTGAAATACATGTACCAAAACACCAATGGAAATTCCTGGCGGTGCCAAGATACTGCCTGGAATGACTGTGTTTTCCCTGGAATTTCCATTGTGTTTTTGTATTTTAATGAGCGTGAATCCGCCACAGATTTCTTCTTATGGTTGCCAAAACTCGACCTAGCCTTCGCGCGCGACTTATGTTACTTTTTTTGTGATCGGGTCACATATTTGCTCCCGTTGTGATGAAAGAAAGAAAAAGTTGAAATTCTGAAAGAAAGTTTTATTGGAATTGTTTTATAAAATAATTTTTATTTACCGGTAACAACAGTCAAATTAATCCCCAAGTATTTCCCCTAAGGCTCATCCCCTGCCCGACCCCGCCCCCTAACCCCTACCCCGCCCCCTAACCCCTACCCCGCCCACCAACCCCTACCCCGCCCACCAACCCCTACCCCGCCCACCAACCCCTACCCCGCCCACCAACCCCTACCCCGCCCACCAACCCCTACCCCGCCCACCAACCCCTACCCCGCCCACCAACCCCTACCCCGCCCACCAACCCCTACCCCGCCCACCAACCCCTACCCCGCCCACCAACCCCTACCCCGCCCACCAACCCCTACCCCGCCCACCAACCCCTACCCCCCTTTTTTGGCTTAAAACTCTGCACCCATTGCTTCTTTTAACCTTCCACTGCTTACAAACAAGTCAACTATATCCACCATAATTTCGTTCTTAAACTATCTTCACCCGATATTAATATTTTTAGTTAATTTTTTAGTTCCCAAATAATGGCACATTGTCCTAAAGAGTTGGTTTTATGTTTTGTATTTGCGCTATGCCCCTTTAAATTCCTCATTTTGAGTCTGGTGAAGTAGTAATTTTACATCATAGAATAGAAATGGAATTCAGTAAATGAGAAGAATATTTGGAAAGAATTGAGAAGTTGGTAAGAATTTAGTACTCGGATGTCACTAATTTTGCCTTAAAATGATTTATTATACATCAATAAGTGCAAATCTGATGAAGAAACCAAAATTTGGAGGGGAAAAAATATGAAGAATTTACCAGGAAAAACTTCGATTATTTCTGAGTTGTCTCATAGGCTTAGTGCATGACGGCTTATGTGACGTCCGACTTGTAAATTCTTTCCGAGAAGTTGATCATGGCTTCAGACCAAACTTGGGATGAGAGAAAAATTGTAAGGGCCTTATTGGGATTCGAACCGGAGACCTGAGACCCGATTCACCGGGCAGACGCTCTATCAGCTGAGCTATAAGCCACAGTTGGTATAGACCGTATCGAATAGCCACCATTTCGTGGGGCACCTTTTGTTACTTAAACCGCTCAACAATGGAAGCACAATATGTGCAACCATGCATGTCCTCAAGGAACAAAGAAACAAAATGCCCTACAAAATGGCGGCTATTCGATACGGTCTATACTCCCTCAGGTTTTCACTATGGACCCTCGGGTTTTCCCTATGGCTTCATACCCTGTGTGCAAAACATGACGGGCTGAACATTTTCCAATTGTTTCCACAAAATCTATAATTTTTATTTTTGTTATCAATTCTGCATTTACCGATACTTGACAAGTCATTTTAAACAAAACAAAAAAAGTTCTGATCAACTTCCCAACTCTTACTGAATATTTATAAAAATAATTCAATAATAAAAGCTGACAACCATGCATATTTAATATTGATACAAATACAATGTAACTTTAAGAATAGAAATGTTAAAAGTGGACTCTGACTTTTTAGTCCAAAATTCCTACATTGTATTTATATCAACATTTGAGGGATACCATATGTAGTAAGCCAATACAAATGCTTCTGATTCATTATTAGGATGGAGTGTTCATTGTTAATATACAAGAGTCTTATACCATAGACACTTTGCATCGGCTGCCATGACTGGGGACAAAACTGTTCCCTGAAATGGCTGTCGTGTAAAGCGTCTGTCGATGTACCTAATACATAATGACGCCACATTGTGTTATTGTGTGCTTTTCCTATATACCACTTGCACAGCGGGGCAAGCACTTTAAATAAGACCCCCAACATGGCTGCCCGTACAAAAGGTCTACAACAGGGTTGTAGTGAGTCTATCACAAGTCCAGAGCCGATAAAATCACAAGTCTGTGACAAGTCCTGCACAAGTCCAGTAAAAAGAAGCAAAGGATGAACACGCATAATAGATTGCCTTTGTTGGAGTTCATTTGAATAGCTTGTGACTTAAATTAAGACCCAGTGACTTGCGGTGGACTTGTGAAGGCTTGTGAGGACTTGTGATGGACTCGACTACAACTCTGGTCTACAGGACCCAGGTGGAACAAGATGCCCTAAACCTCCACGAGAAATCTATTTCTACAACTCTGGTCTACAGGACCCAGGTGGAACAAGATGCCCTAAACCTCCACGAGAAATCGCACATGCAAACAAAGCATGACGTCATTATGTATAAGATCTACTTATGGCTATAATACATGTATACTGCTTGTATAGCATAAGCCGTCTGCCTAATTGTCGATACTGTCCATATGTTTTAGTATGTGTATTGAACATGTATGTACTTAAAGATAATAAAAAGATATTGTAATTATGTGAATGTATAATTAATTTTAGTGGCCCGCTTTACTTTACACGGAGATACAGTTTTAGAACTAGTGGGAGGGAAAAACCCATGGGAAAATCACTTCTGCTGGAGAAACCAAGACCATATCGAACAGCCGCCATTTCGTAAGGCAGTTCTTGTTCCTTGAGGACATGCATGGTTGCACATATTGTGCTTCCATTGTTGAACGGTTTAAGTAACAAAAGGTGCCCCACGAAATGGCGGCTGTTCGATACAGATAAGAAAACCTGACTATAAACATGGCCACTGAGGGTACCACCTCTTCCATTGTTCCTTATTGTGTCTCGTATACCCAAGGAATTTTAAAGGAATTCCTTTCAGATTTTAGAGGGTGGGGTGGGGTGCGGTTGGTGCGTTAACAAAAGGGGATCAGAGTGATATAGGCGCGCAAACCACTGCGAAAGGAGTTGTACCCAGCACGATATGTGGCAAAGGGACTACACCCCCCTAACGCCCCTATACCTCAACACACTCTTCTTTTGTTAACGCACCAACTGCCCTTAAAAATCAAAGGAATTCCTTTGAAATTCATTGGATGTTTGAGACACAATGGTAGGGGGATACCCTCTGCCACATATCGTGCTGCATATGCTGACAAAATATGCAGCCTGAGCACGATATGTGGAAGAGGATATCCCCCTGATTGTTCCCCCATTGTGTCTCAAACATCCAAAGAATTTCCAAGGAATTCCTTTCAGTTTTTAGGGGGTGGGGTTGGTGCGTTAACAAAAAGGAAGAGTGTGTTGAGGGGGAAGTCCCTTTGCCAATGATATCGTGCTGGGTATGTGCTGTATATGATCGATCCAGAGACGTGGACAAAATTGATATTTTCTCCACGTCTCTGGATCGATGGCGCGACCCTCGTATGACATATGATAACGCGCACGCGTGACCTGAAAATATCGTATGATTTTGTTTTTATGAATGAACTTTGGATCCATACATACATGTTATACAGCGTGCGGATAGACAATGTTAATGTTTAAAGCCCGCCGCACACCTTTGCGATTTACCGGCACATCGGAGACAGGTGTCCCGCTCTCAGATGTTCCGATGACCAAATATGGTAGCTTACGTCACGGAACGTCATGCGCACAGCGTATGTATTTATACCAGTTTAGGTGCAGTGCTGAGTTGATCAGCAGAATTCGCGCCATGTACGTACTTTGATGCGCGCAGATGTAGTGACATTTTTGCAAGATGGCGGCCGCGGACATGGCAGAGCGTTTATGCCGTTTCGCCGTATTTAGAGAAAAAAACCGAAACAATAATTGGGGTCTTACGCAGCAGGGCTTTCTGAGAGTCAGAAGAGAGAAACACATGTACGATGAGGCCAGCAAGCACGCGGACACATTTACAAGGGGACAGTTTTACCTTTTACACCGGGACATCTGAGATCGTGCACGCGACGTGCTGAAATGTTCCGTGACGTCATCGGAACATCTGAGCACGCGGAACATCTGAGATCGTGACACCGGACCATCGGATCCTGAAAAATCAAACAAATTTGATTTGCTCCGGTCTATGGTGTACGGTCAGACCGGCCCGAATTGTTTCAGCGCACACCTTTCCGGTATAAAAGTGGTCCGATGATCCGATTATCCGGTAAATCGCAAAGGTCTAGGTGTGCGGCTTTCTAGTCACACTGCGTGAATGTGTGGCATGCAGCTTTTGATGACCGATTGAATTTTTGAGATAAATTTATTTACGGAGCCAAGGTGATACCGACATTGGTTCAAGCTGTTTCTGTGCAAAGATTGGGTGAGCTTCTGATCTACCTCTGTGTGCATTTGGAGGTGTTTTTACTGTTTTAGGCCTACAGTGAAGCATGTGAGTAATTACATGTAACTGATCTGACACTGTGAATTGCTGGCAACAATTTGGACTTGCGATAAAGCCTGAACGGAATGCTTCTGGCCGTCATGTGTGACGGCCAGAAGCATTCGGGCTAGATGTGACAGGGGCCGTGGGCGTCATCCACGCGGCAGCCTAGCACCATTATTTTGCTGCAAACGTGCCCCCTGTTTTTGGCAAAAGAGCATGAAGAGTGTAGTCCAAGGCCTATGCAAAAATAGGGCCACCAAACGGTCATCGGTGTTGATAATAATCCGATATTATCTTGTAAATTAACCAAAATTTATAACACCCCTCTACAATACATATACGTTTTATGATAAGAAAATTGAAGTAGGCCGAGATATAATGTAATACGAGAGTTCAACACGTGACCGATGCGAGGGTCTGTAACTAACACTCCGGCCAGGTGGAGCACATTCCCCCCCTGCCTGCCCCCCCCCCCCCCCCCTCCCCCCTCCCTTGCTTCTCACCCCCCCCCCCCCCCCCCCCCCCCTCCCCCCGGCTCCAATATACATGTTAAGGTTTTACTAGAGTGTTTTCGTTTTTTTCCGCAGAGCTCCCTCGTAGCCTAAAACATCACCTTCAGAAATTCACGGATAAACCAATGCCAAACATGGCCGAAGAAAAGCTTGTTTACACGGGCACCGTACTGGCAGACAGGTTTATATTTGAGGAAAACTTCGACGCAGATTACTGGGTCAACTGGGTGAAAGAGCACCGAATATGGAGCGCCTTGGCATCCGTTGTCTACATCCTTCTTGTGTTCTCCGGCCGGAGATGGATGGAGCACCGCCAGCCGTACCGTCTCAAGACCCCGCTGATCCTCTGGAACGTCTTGTTGGGTGGGTTCAGCGTCTTTGGGGCTTGGCGATGCGTCCCCGTCCTCACCAGGGCTCTTCTTGCCAATGGCTGGCACTCCACCGTCTGCAACACCGTTTATTTCCAGAAGGAGTTCATAGGCATCTGGGGGGTCCTCTTCACCTTCTCTAAGATCCCCGAGCTGGGAGACACCGCCTTCGTGGTCCTCCGCAAGCAGAGAATGATCTTCCTTCACTGGTATCACCACGCCAGCGTTACACTGTTCGTGTTCGCGGTCTACGGGAACCGTGCCTCGCCCAGCATGTGGTACGCCACTATGAACGTCTTCGTGCACGGTTTGATGTACCCGTACTTCGGCCTCCGAGCGGCGGGATTCCGTCTACCAAAAATCGTCGCCGTCACCATTACATCCCTTCAGATAATCCAGATGCTTATTGGCAATATTTTGGTCTTCCATGCTGCTGTTTCTCAATACTATGGAATTCCATGCCACATCGATCAAGGAATGTTGCTGATTTCAATTGCGCTGTATTTTAGCTACATGGTGCTTTTCGCCGAGTTTTTCTACTCGACATATCTTGGCAAAAAGCGCACGGGGGCTAAAATCGAGGATAAAAATGTCAACCTGGTAAAAGGCTCTCCCAATGGTGTCAAAGATAACTCTGCGATCAGTGAAGGAATGCGCAAAAGAGAATTGCATTCGAATTAAAACATATTAGATCAACAACGTATATTGACTACTGATACATTCCAAATTTGTTTGGCAATCTAGGAATACATAGAAACAAACAAGCAAAAGAAAATACAAAACAAAGCGAACACAAAAAGTACAAAAATCAAACTGTTCCTTCAAAAATTAGCTTTCATTTAAGTTGTTACATTTTTATGAGTAACAAAGGTTACTATTGCCTATGCAAGTTGTCCAAAAATGTTAAATTCGGTATTAATAATTTTATAAATTATTGTGAAAATTATTTTCGTTATAGGTGCAACAAATAAACATTTAGTACTGTTTTGAGTGACTGAAAAAGTGAAGTTTGAATTTTGATTTTAATAATTGTATTAGTTTACTTTCCCGTTCAACCACAAGAATGTGGTTTTTATATTAAAGCGACTTTCTGTATTAATTTAATATCGTTTATATATAGGTGTCTTGAATCTTGAATAACCTTGTCATTTTCCAACGGATTTAAACAAAAAATTGTTACATCGTGTAAACAAGATCTGACAAATTTAAAGGGCCTGTGACATCCTAAATAACTTTGTGCCTAAGCTTTGCTTCATAATGATGGAATACTTGTTCAGCAAGACATACTATTGTTCGTTTGGATGTAAAATCAATAAAAGGTGGCCTTTTGCAACTTTGAAGATTTCATTGCAATAAATCACAGAGTGCATCACATAAGGAAGACAGAAGGGAAAAGTTAAGAAAAAACATAAGACTTCAAGTTGGACTTGTGGCAAATTGCTGCAGTTTCTACCCCCAGTTTTATCATGGCTTACAGCAGGCAACATGTAAATCAAACTCAAACAGCCATGGATTACAAAAGTTTCAGGAAAATTGAGAAAAAAGTGGAATCGTTTGTGCACAGTTGAGTGTGATTTTCCTGTCTGTGCCTCTTGTGACATCGTGACCTTGGTCATGAATATGCATATTCGCATTAGCATAAAAACTAAAAACCTTCGTTTAAACCCCCAAAGCAAGCTCCAAATAGGATTTTTATGACTTTAACCGAGTAGAGTGGTTTTAAAGCATAGATTTCATTGATAAAAATCCCAAATAAGGGCCCTTTAACTGAGTGAGTTTCATCAGTTTTGTTCAAGAGGGCGAGATTTAATGGCCAATACGAAAAAAAACCCTAAATTTCAGAATTTGCCACTTTCGACTTGGCATCTGTAATTTTCAAGTAAACTGTCTATGTCCAAGGTCCCTTTGCACCTCCTGATGAAATGCTCGAAGCGGTCGAGATGGTTTGCAATAACATTTTGGAGTGATCCTGCCTTTCTTCATAAGCTTTCGGCTGCAGCACACATTCCACCACCGTCTCCAGCGATGTACTGACATCGAAGGAGGCGAAGTCGAAAGTGTCGAATTCTGAAATTGACCTTTTTTCGTATGGCCATTAAATCTCACCCTCTTGGACAAAACTGATGAAACTCACTCAGTTAAATTTGTCAGGCCTTGTTTACATGATGTGGAATTTTTGTCTAAATCCAGTTGGTATAGACCGCATCGAACAGCCGCCATTTCGTGGAGCACCTTTTGTTACTTAAACCGTTCAACAATGGAAGCACAATATGTGCAACCATGCATGTCATTAAGGAACAAAGAAACTGCCCTACAAAATGGCGGCTATTCGATACGGTCTATACTCCCTCAGGTTTTCACTATGGACCCTCGGGTTTTCCCTATGGCTTCATACCCTGTGTGCAAAACATGACAGGCTGAACATTTTCCAATTTTGTTTTTTTTTATCAAATCTGCATTTACCAATACTTGACAAGACATTTTAAACAAAACAAAAAAAGTTCTGATCAACTTCCCAACTCTTAATACTGAATATTTATAAAAATAATTCAATAATAAAAGCTGCACAACCATTCAAATTTGATATTGATACAAATACAATGTAACTTTAAGAATAGAAATGTTAAAAGTGGACTCTGACTTTTAGTCCAAAATTCCTACATTGTATTTAAATATCAACATTTGAGGGATGCCATATGTATTAAAGGCCCTGTAGATGATCTGTTTTTGAGCGATTCTGCGAATAAAACCATTATAAATCAAAAGAAAGACATCAACAAACTCATCCGAAGAAATTTCAGCTTTGTCAAATATACCACGTTTAAAAAAACCATGAAAATCCATATGCATTTTCCTGGTCTTGGCGGGGTGTTTCAAATATTCGTTCTCAGTTGATCGGGTACTATGTGGCTTGCGTCATGCACTCTGTGGCGCACATACTGCGTGTGCGCGCGATCCATAAAAATGCATCGCGTTGGAACACGCACACGGAGTACACAGCGCCCATGCATTTTGGACCGCGTAGATGCGAACCAAAAATAAGTAAATCGTTTGCAAACGATCTAAATAATTTCATCTTTACGGCTTATTTTCTGGTAAAATTATATCATTTTGAGCAAAAACCTTTCATTGGATAGTTGCTATTAATTAAATCTTTACTTTCAGAACTTTTCCCCTGTAAACTCGTCGATTACTTTTTGGGGTCATTGCAAATGATCCATGGGCCTTTAAGCCAATACACTGTAATAATGATTCACTAGGATGGAGTGTGCATTGTTAATAGACTCTTTTTATCAGAGTCTTATACTATAGACAGATCAGCATCGGCTGCCATGACTGGGGACAAAACATGTTCCCTCAAATGGCTGTCGTGTAAAGCGTCTGTCCATGTACCTAATACATAATGACGCCACATTGTGTTATTGTGTGCTTTTCCTATATACCACTTGCACGGCGGGGCAAGCACTTTAAATAAGACCCCCAACATGGCTGCCCGTACAAAAGGTCTACAACAGGGTTGTGGTCGAGTCTATCACAAGTCTGTCATAAGTCCAGAGCCGATAAAATCACAAGTCTGTGACAAGTCCATCACAAGTCTGTGACAAGTCCAGTAACAAGAAGCAAAGGACGAACACGCACAAAGGAATGCCTTTGTTGGAGTCATTTGAATAGCTTGTGACTTGAATTAAGACCCAGGGACTTGCGGTGGACTTGTGAAGGCTTGGGAGGACTTGTGATGGACTCGACTACAACTCTGGTCTACATGACCTAGGTTCGAACAAGGTGCCCTAAACCTCCATGAGAAATCGCACATGCAAACAAAGCATGACGTCATTATGTATAAGATCTACTTATGGCTATAATACATGTATACTGCTTGTATAGCATAAGCCGTCTGCCTAAATGTCCATATGTTTTAGTATGTGTATTAAACATGTATGTACTTAAAGATAATAAAAAGATATTGTAATTATGTGAATGTATAATTAATTTTAGTGGCCTGCTTTACTTTAATTTATTATCAAACTTAAGATGACGAACACGGAGATACAGTTTTAGAACTAGTGGGAGGGAAAAACCCTATGGGAAAACTCCTGCTGGAGAAACCAATAGACCATATTGAATAGCCGCCATTTCGTGGGGCAGTCGATCGATCTTGTTCCTCGAGGACATGCATGCATGGTTGCACATATTGTGCTTCCATTGTTGGACGGTTTAAGTAACAAAAGGTGCCCCACGAGATGGCGGCTGTTCGATACAGTATATAAGAAAACATGTCCATAAACATGACCACTGAGGGTACCGCCTCTTCCATTGTTCCTTATTGTGTCTCATATACCCAAGGAATTTTAAAGGAATTTCTTTCAGGTTTTGGAGGGTGGGGTGGGGTGCGGTTGGTGCGTTAATTAACAAAAGGGGAAAGTGATATAGGCGCGCAAATCACTGCGAAAGGAGTTATACCCAGCACGATATGTGGCAAAGGGACTCCACCCCCCCCCCCCCCCGCCCCCTCCACCTCCCCCCTTCCCCCTCCCCCCGCCCCCTCCCCTAAACACACTCTTTCCTTTTGTTAACGCACCAACTGCCCTTAAAAATGAAAGGAATTTCTTTGAAATTCCTTGAATGTTTGAGACACAATGAAGGAACAATGGTAGAAGGATACCTTTCTTCCTCCATACTTCCGTCAGAAAATTCATTTCTTTTCTATTTATACCTCATGTGAGACGAGAAAAGGACAAAAACAAGTCAAATGTTTCCAATGGTGAACAGTGGCTAGGTCGTTGTGTGAACCTTGCTGTTCGATTTATTTTAAACTCCGCTAATCAGCTTGATTAGGATCAAATTATATGCACAAATGTAATATTCTTCAAATGTGGTTGAAAACAATAATTATACACGTCTGGTGTAAGCCGTATTAATGGCCTATCGATTTAGAGGCTATCAAACTAGCATCTGAACCAAGTTTGATGTATGAATTACGAGCTGTAAACAAATAAAAAAGTTCACAGTATCTGGGTCTCGACAATAAAGTGTCGAAGTTCAATAATTATCACCGTGCTAAACATCGGTCAGAATCAATCAAGCCGAAAGAGAAAATAAAACACGTGTGTCGGAACTGAAACTGAATTCGGGTCGAGTGTCGGACCAGCACTGTGTGCTGGCGCTCGGTGGCCACGAAAAACCCCCAGCCATTGGAGGAAACGTGGGTGCATCCAGGGCACTCGACAGGGGTGCACTCCCCCGGTCCGAATTCCGATTGAAGTGGGAAAATGGGGTGGGCGGGATTGTACAGCAAAGTTGACACGATTGACCGAGAGTGAGCTACTGAAGCGAACGTGGCGTTTATATAGCCAGTTGTTATGTAATTCTATTGTGTTCAGTGTGAATACACTGGCACCTGTCGTTCTAAAACGAAAAGAAATTCCACCTCTGCCACATAACGTGCTGCATATGCTGACAACATATGTGGCAGAGGGTATCTCCCCTGATTGTTCCCCCATTGTGTCTCAAGCATCCAAAGAATTTCCAAGGAATTCCTTTTTATTCAGTTTTTAGGGGGAGAGGTTGGTGCGTTAACAAAAAGGAAGAGCTAGTGTGTTGAGGTATAGGGGCGTGGGGAAGTCCCTTTGCCAATGAATCGTGCTGGTACTAGAGTTGTATAAGCCATAAAGGCTTGAATTGCTCAATAACTTTATGCACAGTTTTTGCTGCATATGAAGGATTACTTGTGTTTAAAGACAATACTACTGTTCATTTTGATGCCCCATGAATACAAAGTGGCATTTTTCATTTTTGAAAATTTCTTCACATAAACACACAGAAAGAGGGCGCTGTTTGGGGCATGTCACTTTAGGAACACACAGCATAAAAGCAAAGAAAAAACATAAGACTTCAAACTGGAATTGTGGAAAAATGCTGCAGTTTCCAGCCTTAGTTTTTTCATGGTTTGCAACAGGCAACATGTAAAACAAACCTATACCGTCATGGGTTACAAAAGTTTCAGCAAGTTGGAAACAAAATTGTGGAGAATTGTGTTTTCCTGTGTTTTCCTAATGTGACATCACTACTGATGTCACAAATTTTCATTAGCATAACAATCAAAAATCTTGATTTTAACCCCCCAAACAACTTCCAAGTAGGGTTTTTATGATTGTAAATTAATGGACTATATATAGTTGCATAGCACATATTTCATTGATAAAAATACCATTTCAGCCCTTTAAAGGCACAGGCTCGTCAGCAATACGCGCGCGCCAAATTCGTGCCACGGATTACGCAGCTCCATAGCAAAGTCATGGAGCTGCGTATTTCGTGGCACGAATTTGACGCCCGCGCATCGCTGACGATCCTGTGCCTTTAATGTGCTGATCATGGTATGATGGTATGACATGATCACGCGCACGCGTGACCTGAAAATATGGTATGATTGTTTTGTATTCATGAACTTTGGACCCATACAGCGTGCGCCGTGTACTTTATCGGGTGTGGGTGAAAAACGGACCCTCCGGATCCTTCCAGATCTTCCGGATCTTCCGGATCTTTTTTAAAAATGGCTATTTAATGAACAGAAAGTGCCTAGTTTGACTTCTTAATACGCTTCCATACCTTTTACCGCCATGTACAGGCCTTATTTTGAAAGATCCGGCGTGGAAAAAAACCAATTTCTTTTTTCTTAGTGTCCTGCACTTCCTACGCCTATTTCTTCGAAAACTTCACTTTGTGGATAGTTGATGTGGTGTATGATTACAAATTGGTGCAATACATGGTGGTAAAAGGTATGTAAGCGTATTTGGAAGTCAAACTAGGTCTTTCTGTTCGTTAAATATCAATTTTTAACAAAGATCCGGAAGATCCGGAGGGTCCGACTTTCACAGACTGCCTACTTTGTCACAAGACGTAGAGATCACAGCGACTAGACAATGCTGATGCTGTACGTTTATTATACAGTCATGACAGTCACACTGCGTGAATGTGTGGCATGCAGCTTTTGATAACCGATTGAATTTTTGAGAGAATTTTATTTACACAGCCAAGGTGATCATACCGACATTGGTTCAAGCTGTTTCTGTGCAAAGATTGGGTGAGCTTCTGATCTGCCTCTGTGTGCATTTGTGAGTGTTTTTACTGTTTTACTTAGGCCTACAGTGAAGCATGTGAGTGATCTGAATAAACCTTATCGACGTTCTCAATGCATTATGGGATTGGATGACAACATTGCCCGGCCAAATGTGCATAAACCTATGAGGCGGACACCAACTAGGCAACGTTTTTACTCATTTTCACGAAAACCAAAAAGAGTTCAAGAATCAACCTCCCACCACTTTATCTTTGACACATATCAAACATACTGACAAACATGTCCCGAAACAGAAATGTTGCAAATGCGAGAAATCATCGGGGATTCCCTTCGTATCGGTAGTCCGAGTACCACGCTCGCAGCTCGGTATGCGCTATGCAACACACGCCGTATCGGCAATTGTGCTGCGAGTCCGTCCTCAGGCCTCACGGACTCGCATGTCTAGTGCCGTGGTACTCGCACTACTGATACGAAGGGAATCCCCGATGATTTCTCGCATTTGCAACATTTCTGTTTCGGGACATGTTTGTCAGTATGTTTGATATGTGTCAAAGATAAAGTGGTGGGAGGTTGATTCTTGAACTCTTTTTGGTTTTCGTGAAAATGAGTAAAAAAGTTGCCTAGTTGGTGTCCGCCTCATAGGTTTATGCACATTTGGCCGGGCAATTTTGTCATCCAATCCCATAATGCATTGAGAACGTTGATAAGGTTTATTGCTGGCAACAATTTGGACTTGCGAAAAAGCCCGAATGCTTCTGGCCGTCGACCATGGGGGTGGGACGGCCAGAGTCATTCGGGCTAGATGTGACCGGGGCCGGGGGCGTCATCCACGCGGCAGCCTAGCACCATTATTTTGCTGCAAACGTTCGCCCTGTTTTTGGCAAAAGACTAAAAGAGCATAAGCATGATAACGAGTGTATCCAAGGCCTATGCAAAAATAGGGCCACCAAACGGTCATCGGTGTTAATAATAATAATCCCATATTATCTTGTAAATTAACAAAAAAACACCCCTCTACTCTAGTCTCTACATACGTTTTATATGACAAGAAAATTGAAGTAGGCCGATACGAGAGTTCAACATGTGACCGATGCGAGGGTCTGTAACTTACATTCCATGCATCAACCAAGGTGCTGGAAACCCCCTTCCCTACCCCTGGGGTGCTGCTCCCTCCCTCTAAAGTAACTACAGTACTGCATTTATTTATTTATTTCCTTGCTCTATGCTCAAGGGAACAGGTGCCACAACCTGTCACGGCCAGGAATCTAACCTACATTCTAGTACCATGCTAGTACTAGCACAGGAACCTAAGTTTGACGCACTAGACCGTTCGACCATAACACCCCACTTCGTCCATGAGTATACTGTAACACCCCTGGGGTTAAAGTAGCGCTTGTTAGGTATTCCATGTTAAGGTTTCATTGGAGTGTTTTTGTTTTTGTTCGCAGAGCTGCCTCGTAGCCCAAAACACCACGGATAAACCAACGCCAAAAATGGCAGAAGAAAAGCTTGTTTACACGGGCACCGGGCCAGAGGACAGATTTACATTCGAAGAAAACTTTGACGCTGACTACTGGATCGCCTGGGTGAAAGAGCACCGAATATGGAGCGTCTTGGCATCCGCTGTCTACATCCTTCTTGTGTTCTCCGGCCGGAGATGGATGGAGCACCGCCAGCCGTACCGTCTCAAGACCCCGCTGATCCTCTGGAACGTCTTGTTGGGTGGGTTCAGCGTCTTTGGGGCTTGGCGATGCGTCCCCGTCCTCACCAGGGCTCTTCTTGCCAATGGCTGGCACTCCACCGTCTGCAACACCGTTTATTTCCACAAGGAGTTCATAGGCATCTGGGGGGTCCTCTTCACCCTCTCTAAGATCCCCGAGCTGGGAGACACCGCCTTCGTGGTCCTTCGCAAACAGAGAATGATCTTCCTTCACTGGTATCACCACGCCAGCGTTCCGCTGTTCGTGTTTGCGGTCTACGGGAACCGTGCCTCGCCCGGCGTGTGGTACGCCACTATGAACTTCTTCGTGCACGGTTTGATGTACCCGTACTACGGCCTCCGAGCGATGGGATTCCGTCTACCAAAAATCGTTGCCGTCACAATTACATCCCTTCAGATAATCCAGATGCTTATCGGCAATATTTTGGTCTTCCATGCTGCCATTTCTCAAAACTATGGAATTCCATGCCACATCGATCAAGGAGTGTTGCTGATTTCAATTGCGCTGTATTTTAGCTACATGGTGCTTTTCGCCGAGTTTTTCTACTCGACATATTTTGGCAAAAAGCGCACGGGTGCTAAAATCGAGGATAAAAATGTCAACCTGGTCAAAGGCCCTCCCAATGGTGTCAAAGATAACTCTGCGATCAGTGAAGGAATGCGCAAAAGAGAATTGCATTCGAATTAAAACATATTAGATCAACAAAGTGTATTAACTACTGATACATTCCAAATTTGTTTGGCAATCTAGGAATACATAGAAACAAACAAGCAAAAGAAAATACAAAACAAAGCGAACACAAAGGCTGCGTTCGGGCGTGCAGTTCTCGTTACTCGGGAGTAATGCGTGCGCATTGCACTCGGGTCACATAACGCGAACGGCAAATCGGCAGTTCGCGTGCGCGAATGGCAATCAGTGAAGATGGACGTCTCTTGCCATCACTGCACAAAAAATGCCGTTTTATTGCTCACAAGAAACTGAGGAAATACAGGCCGTATTGTCGTGAGAATCTCGATGCCGTCTAAAACAAACCTTAGTGAGTTATTGTTTCAGTTATCGAGTTGACACGTTGAGCAAATTCACCAAAAATCCCACCCATATTCTACCATCTTCGTACAAATCACATGACACTTGACAGGAGTACGAGCACACTCCCCATTTGTTGGGGAGTAGTGAGAGCATACTCTTACTGACCCGAGTGTCGTTATTCTTGCCGTTCACGCGCGCAGGAGTATAACTCGTGTTAACACGAGTACACGCCCGAACGCAGCCAAAAAGTACAAAAATCAAAACTGTTCTTTCAAAAATTAGCTTTCATTTAAGTTGTTACATTTTTATGAGTAACAAAAGTTGTTTGCCTATGCAAGTTGTCAAAAATGTTAAATTCTGTATTAATAATTTTATAAATTATTGTGAAAATTATTTTCGTTATAGGTGCAACAAATAAACATTTAGTACGGTTTTTAGTGACTGAAAAAGTCAAGTTTGAATTTTGATTTCAATAATTGTATTAGTTTACTTTAACGTTCAACCACAAGAATGTGGTTTCTATATTAAAGCGACTTTCCGTATTAATTTAATATCGTTTAGTGTGTTTCTATAAGTACCTACTACGTGTCAAAAAAACCTATCCTACTTTTGATCTTGAATAACCTTGTCATTTTCCGACGGATTTAAACCAAATTTTTTACATCGTGTAAACAAGACCTGACAAATTTAACTGAGTGAGTTTCATCAGTTTTGTTCAAGAGGGTGAGATTTAATGGCCAATACGAAAAAAAACCTAAATTTCAGAATTTGCCACTTTCGACTTGGCATCTGTAATTTTCAAGTAAACTGACTATGTCCAAGGTCCCTTTGCACCTCCTGATGAAATGCTCGAAGCAATCGAGATGGTTTGCAATAACATTTGGAGTGATCCTGCCTTTCTTCATAAGCTTTCGGCTGCAGCACACATTCCACCACCGTCTCCAGCAATGTACTGACATCGAAGGAGGCGAAGTCGAAAGTGTCGAATTCTGAAATTGACCTGTTTTTCGTATGGCCATTAAATCTCACCCTCTTGGACAAAACTGATTAAACTCACTTGGTTAAATTTGTCAGGCCTTGTTCACATGATGTGGAATTTTTGTTTAAATCCGTTGGGAAAACGACAAGGTTATTCAATCTTGAAAATTAAAAGGAAAGGGTTTTTTTTTACACGTAGTATTTGCAATACTGTGCTAGTTACTTTATGTTACACGAAGAATTGCAATATAATAGTGCTTAATTGACGAAAAAAATAAAACTGTTTTTGCAAACGAATTTAATTTGAAGTTTGTCTTCTACCGTTCTTTTAAAACCTGTTACATGTATATGGGTCTTTCCACACTAATGGGCCTATTTGTAGAATCGGTCAATAATTCCTTTCAGATGTCTTCAGTTTATACCAAACTTAAGGAAATTCTCTTGTACTGTTCTCGGGAGATAACTTTTGCCCAAAAATGTAAGAAAATGCTGCCACAATATACTTTTCTGAAAAGCTTGTGTACAAATTTTCCATATACGTATGTAACGGTGTCTGTCCACCGTTACATACGTATATGGAAAATTTGTACACAAGCTTTTCAGAAAAGTATATTGTGGCAGCATTTTCTTACATTTTTGGGCAAAAGTTATCTCCCGAGAACAGTACAAGGGAATTTCTTTAAGTTTGAGATAAACTGAAGACATCTGAAAGGAATTATTGACTTATTTTATCTGACACACTGGACAGATGCTCTACCATCTGAAACATGGGGCACGGTGGTATGCTAGTACTTATTCTCCTTACTCAACTTTTGTTGATGCGCGCGAAGTAACGGTAACAATGGATCCTTTGCACGAGCGGCCATGAGAGGGACAGTCACGTTGTCATGCGCGAGTAGGCACTTTGTGGATCTATATAATTGTAAGATCATAAAAACCTGTCCCCTGTCATGTCCGCCGGTGCAACGAGTCAATTTTTAACATGACATTATTCAACCCGAGCGATGAATGTAACTCTTGTACACCAGCAACAGGATATCAATTGTGTGTGGCCCACGCGCTAATCATACACGAACACACCCAGCCATGCTTTTATATTGCGATATAGCCAAGCACGTGAGCGGCCAGGAGTTAGATGGTGCGTTAAAGGGGTACTGTTGCAAGTGGATGGTGAGCGGCGTGTGCCAGCCACTTTATCCATTAATGTGATGATTATGTACAATTTTGTTACACATCGACAAGTTTACACAAAGGGCGACAATATAAAATCCTATACATTTGTAAATCCACCTCATTGGAGAATGTTGACGTCCAGGAAAAAACAGAGATATTATGCAACTGCTCTGAAAACCTGTGCCCAGTAACATTCAAAATTCTCCTCAGTGAGGGCGCTGGATTTCACCCTAAACTTGTGAAACAATCATAAAAATTAATGTAAACATTAAAATCAAAAGCGTGTGTGTCCGCTCATCTGGAGAGTACTTGCTAGAACTGACTCCATTGTCAAATCGTACCCCTTTTATATGTTCCTATCAATTGTTCCCCCCCCCCCACCCCCTAACACCTCGCCCGCCCCCCACCCCCCCCCCCCCCCCCCCCCCCCTCCCCCCACCCCCCGGGTTACCCCACCTAAGAGGATTGTCACTTTTTGCGTGACAAAATACCCACCCCTGGGGCAACATTTAGGTGACAAAAATCCCCACCCTCGGGTGCAAAAAAATGCACAAAAATGGGCCAAATTCCACACCCTGGAGCATGAAAAATCACAGTGACCAAACCCCCACCTATGGGGTAGGGCAGCACGGGGGTGGGGTTGGGGGGGGGTGGGGGAGGGGGGGGTGGGGGGAAACAATTGATAGGTGCATTATAATTTATATACACTTCGTACTCTACTAGTTACGCAACACTGCAGCTGTAAATTCTTCACGCTTACTCGATCGTATAACTACACAGACAAATATTTCCCGCTATTCTGCGTAACGCGGGAAATGAATAATATGCAGGCCATGCTGCAGATGATTACATGAAAGCGACATAAAAGTTCGTTGCAGGGATCGTACGGTGTTGAACAAATATTTTATCATAGCTCCATGGTTGAACAAGCCTGGCGGGTTCAAGTTCAGACAATGGCTATAGTCTACAGATAACCACGCTTCGGCTTAACAATAGGCCTAACGTCATTCAGCTCGTGACTTCTGAACTATTCGAACTATCGACAATCGGGACTGAAACGGCTGCCTCATTTTTATCGATAGGCCCGTGATAGGCCTATATAGCTACCTTGCAATTCAACAGGTGAAAAGCAATTTCGTGCAGCACAACTCCGCTTATCATCTCCAAGGCTGCTCGCGGCCAAGTAGAAAGTTTCTACGGTACAACTTCTTAGCTCTAAGGTAGGATTTCAAACTGTTTATAATTAATGTTTTTACTCGATCACGCCCAAAGGCTGACCTGCATGTATGGAAATGAGAGGGATTTTGGACGGACGAATCCGCCCCTCGATTTCCCGCTCCAGCCCTGCCGGACCTCCTCCTACACCTGCTCCCACCCCGCCCTGACCGATCCCACGGACCGCTGATTTTGAACACGATAAACTGAAACATTACTTTCATTGATTCCAATCGGAAAATACAACGGATTTGCCTAATTTTTTTTCACAAGAAATTGAGTTACATAAATGGTACAACAAAACTGCACTGCATGACGGCATGTCAACGCATATGTTCAGTAGGCGTACATGATTAGCTGCATATGACATTATAGAAATGAGGACCGAAACAATATTTTATGGAAAATGGCGGCCAATGCAACCATTTCCGCTGTCGGGTAGAAAGATATGGCATCTAACCTGTTGACGCCGGAGGACGTGTTATAAACACGCCAAGATTTCCGCACCGGTGTAGCGGAGGACTAGTAAACACGTATAGGAGAAATTTGTTTGTTACTGTGTTTTATTGACGTCTACATTTTGCAGTAATTTCCAAGAAAAATTGCCAAAAAAGTTTATTATAACAAAGCTACATTGGGTTGTAAAATGACAGTGCATCAACATAACAACAATACTTTACTGCGCATGGACTGGTTAATGAGTTCAGTTGTTTTCCTTTCTCTATGCTTTAACTAAAAATAAACCCGCATCAATGTTTGAAATAATCCCGGCGCATCTGAATAAATTATGATGGTGATTATCGAAATATTTGTAATACAATTGGCGGCACGTGCATGCTCTCTTGTTGTCAAGACCCCTTATCTCATGCGCGGTATTTGCATATCATTTTGTTCTTGGCACGCGCGACGCGCGCCGTACGCGTTGCGCCAATGGGATACGAGAGAATGCAATAGAACGTGTGCAAGGTGTAATTTTGTGATGCCAAACAACTGCTTTTATTTACAGGAAAGTGGAAATCTGACGATCAGCCAGACCAACCAAAATGAGCCAGACATCCTTAGACTACGCAGACGCGGAAATCACCGACATGTTCGGTTTCGAAGAAGGCTTTGATCACGTGACCTGCGCCGATGCCCTGAAGCAGTATCGCCTTTGGATCATCCCCGTCTCGGCACTCTACATCCTCCTCGTCTTCTTAGGCCAAAGATGGATGAAGGACCGGGCGCCATACCGTCTCAAGGGCGCCTTGGTTCTCTGGAACGTCCTCCTCGGTACCTTTAGTATTTTCGGAGCTTGGCGCATCTTGCCGCCCATCTTTCGGGCCGCTCTCACAAAAGGCTTGCATTCAACAGTCTGCGACAGTACTTATTACAACAAGAACTACATTGGTGTATGGGCGTTTTTCTTTATTTTGTCTAAGATCTTGGAGTTCGGAGACACAGTCTTCATAGTTTTACGGAAGCAGCGGCTGATTGTCCTCCATTGGTACCACCACGCTAGCGTGTCGCTGTTCGTGCTCGCCGTGTACACGGAGCTCAACGCTCTAGGCGTGTGGTTCTGCGTTATGAACTACGCCGTTCACGCTGTCATGTATCCGTACTACGGCCTACGAGCGGCCGGCTTTCGGCTGCCTAAAATCGTTTCCATGTCAATCACGTCTCTGCAGATCTTTCAGATGGTGATTGGCAATAGTTTGGTTATCTACGCGGCCGTTATGCGTTACCGCGACGTCCCATGTCACGTCAGTAACGGAGACCTCGTACTATCCGTTGCTATCTACTTCAGCTACCTGGTTCTGTTCGCCCACTTTTTCTACACGGCTTACTTTTCAGGTAAGCACGGTTCCGCTGGTACTAAGCGGGAAGATGCAGGCGATAAGCAAGTTACTTACGACTTACGAAATGGGGTTAATAGTGTTAAATCCGATCAGGGAATTCGTAAGCGAGATTTTGACCGACAGGCCTCAAATGGAATTAAATATGCAGTGAGATGAAAGTTCGATCTTCGCAGGTTCTTGTGCATAACAGGCCTACTGCTATCATCCTCTTAAAACAGTGCCCATTAACGCACTCTCCGATCGTATAGAAATCGTTTCTTTTCGGCATAACATGACCAAATTGATTAAATTACATCAAAATGACTCGGGCGTGTGTTAGCTGAACGCAACAGCCGGCTTACTCCACAGATTTGCGTGGATTTCCTCAGGGTATTGTAACGTCGCTTAGCAGAGTGGAAATTCCCTGAGATCTTAGGAAAGAGATGCATAAAATTAATTGTGTTTTGCTTCGTTTAAAAATCTAAAACTGAGCCTAAATATACAGTACAGCCGAATAGACTGTTTGGGGTTTTCCGCACAATGAAATTAGCATAAATTGGTACAGCGGAGTCATTTGCAATGGCCAGAAAAAAAGTAGCTTTACAAAAATAGCTTAGGCCTATCCTCGGCCAAAAGGAGTACAGCAACCATCAATATTTTGGAATATGCATCGACTAAAACAAAACCGTATATACTCATACTTATTATACATATAATATTCATATAGCATTCTAGCACATGTAATCATAAGCATTATAATTATGTATCCATTTTGTACTATCTCAATGTAACTGATATGCATTCGGAGTCAGGTCAGGTCAACTCGACCGTGTACCAACTCGACCGCGTACCGAACCAACTCGACAGTCAACGCCGACAGCAACCCGGGCGCCGGCAAAGATATGCCGACAAACCCGCGGCCGGCCGCGTGTCATGTGCGAGCGAGCCGACATTACGACGCGACACGGCTTCTCCTGTTTTGCATTTGTATGGTCGAGTTGGTTTGCGGTCGAGTTGGTACGCGGTCGAGTTGGTTGACGATCATAGAGTTTTATCCGGTCGAGTTGGTCCGAGTCGAGTTTGTATTGCCGACAAACCCGCGGCCGGCCGCGTGTCATGTGCGAGCGAGCCGACATTACGACGCGACACGGCTTCTCCTGTTTTGCATTTGTATGGTCGAGTTGGTTTGCGGTCGAGTTGGTACGCGGTCGAGTTGGTTGACGATCATAGAGTTTTATCCGGTCGAGTTGGTCCGAGTCGAGTTTGTATTCGGTCGACTTGACTGACATCCCCGTGTGGTATGTAACTGGCGCCGCAATTTGGAACAGCCTTAGTGCACACCTTAGAATGTCTTCTTTGAGCTCATTCAAATCGGCACTTCGCCAAACATACACATAATATTTACATGATCAACTTCAAGTGAGAAATGCTAATTTACAGAGTCGTATGACTTGGTTGCCATAAAACCAAACTTTAATTTTGGAGCCGGAGGGGAATTTTCCCATTATTTTTTTTTTGCGGGTTTTTCGCCCTTCCCGTAATTAGCGTAAATTTTAGTGTCACGTCCATGTATAATAATTACTTGTGATGTTGTTCTTCTGTAACCATTAGTTTTTTGATGTTGTAGTTGTTGTACAAATGTATCTTATTCCAGTTTGTTAGTGATTGTGAAGTTGTTCAATTTTATATTTGTTCTATGTGTTTTTGTAAACTGTTTGGGCACACCGTGGGTAAATAAATGGAATAAATGTGTGGTGGTTATTAGAGGTATCACACGGGTTAACAAAACAAAACTTTCGACTTTTAAAAGGAGTCGTTTGTATTTAATATATATACTCTCCAACAAAAGAAACGGTGCATGATAACAATTGCTGTATTTTTTTCAGCCATGGCAGATAACTCGCTGGAATAAACTGTTAATGAAAGTCCATGAAATCTTTCAAATGGTTAACCGAACTTGAAATGTACAAAATGTGTTCTTCGTGTTCATAGAGGTTGCTGAAAACTGACTTGCCAATATTGAAGTCACAAAGTCACAGTATCGAGTGTGTCCCCCTTGTGCATTAATCACCGCTGTGCATCTTCGCCTCATGTAGCCAATGACACGCGCATGAAAGAGAATATTGACTTTTGGGTAGTCCTTTTATACGGCTTGCTAACGAGACCTGAACTTTATGGAATTCTGTTACATAACAACCTGTATGACCCCTATTGTGAAATCAACACCCAGGCATGCCTAAGTCCTGCACTATGCCATGAGCAGGTTTTGAGTGCATAACCTTTTTCTAACAATGTCAGAGAATATTGTCTGTGAATTTGGTGTTTATTTTCCACCTTCTTGAAAAAATACAGCAATTTTTACCATGCACAGTTTCTTTTGTTGGAGAGTATACATGCATAGAAGCAGGGGCATCACCACACTAGCGTATACCGTGGGGCCATGAGATCCTGCGAAGAGCTGTGTGACGTCACCTAATACCAGGCCTGAATAACACTTGCCGTGATTGGCTAGATTCTGTCAGGATCTCATGCGAAGTTGAGCATAGCGGGCCTCCCACTGTGGGATTTTGGCCACGAATTTCCTACGAATTGGTACGATTTGTTACGATTACCAGAGTCCGTCTATAGACTCTACACATGAATCGTACCAAATCGTACCCGATCGTAAGAATTTCGGGGCAAAAATCGCACAGTGGGGGGCCTCCCACTGTGCGATTTTGGCCACGAATTAGCTACGATTGGGTACGATTGTGTGTAGAGTCTATAGGCAGTCTCCGATAATCGTACCAATTCGTAGGAAATTCGTGGCAAAAATCGCACAGTGGGAGGCCCGCTTTAGGTGCGGAAAAATCGAGCAAAACCACTGCGTATAGGAGTAGTACCAAAATGGCGCGGCATGGCAGTATAACAGCTCATATAAAACTTTGCAAAGAAACTGGACTCTTGTGCTTGTTACCAAAATGTCATACATTACCCTCCCTCCCTCCCCTCTCCCCCCTCACTCCCCCCAAGTATAACACCGACTTACCTGGCAAAGTGACATGAGTGTAGTTATGAAAGCGATGCACACGTACGTACGTTACTCAGCCTTGGCGAAAAATGGGGTACGCCATCTTTGTTTCCGAATTCCGTAAGACGAAAACAGGTCTCGTTGACACACAAATATCACTCATATCAGGTCCAAAATCCGGACGAGCTCGATAATCCGACGTCAAAACATTAACTCACTTTCTTTCTCACTCTGCTGGTACCGGTAATTTCCTTCCAAATGAGAGCTCGTGAAAATAACACCGAATCCACCTTATCGTCTTCGTAGAATGTGTCAAGCTTTTTGTAAAATATATCCTGCAGTACGTGCGAAGCTGCACGAAGTGTATGTTGTAAAGTTTTCGCGCTTAAGAAACTAGAGCTCTGATTGGCTCGTTCCGGAAGCACTGGCAGTCACTTTCAACCAATCGGTGTTGCTGAATGATTTTCCACCCAAATTGGCAATGCGAATCGTCTGCTCGGAATGCAAGGTTGGGGATTTTTCCAAAGAAAACAACGAGTCACTAATTTCCAAAATGAAATGGTATATAAAAAGAAAAGAGGTCTTTCTGACAAAACAAGTAATACTCGGATCTTTAAGAAAACAGAACAATAAAAACACAAGGTTTACTTTCAATTTATTTAAGACTCAACTGCTGCATCCTAATAAACCTAATATAATTTGTAACATATTTACATAAATACATATAAGAAGTAACTATAAATAAATAGTAGTAAACTTGCGGGTACAACCATGTGAAAATCTCTTTTTGGAGTAGTGTTGGCTCTGAAAAGAGCCGGTTTGGTCTCGACGTTTCGAACAGTATACCCTGCTCGTCTTCAGGAGAATGCTGGACTGCTGGTGGTGTTGCAGCTTAAGTAGAGCTTGTGGGATGCACTTTTGGGCGGGAAGTTTCAAAAGTGCATCCCACAAGCTCTACTTAAGCTGCAACACCACCAGCAGTCCAGCATTCTCCTGAAGACGAGCAGGGTATACTGTTCGAAACGTCGAGACCAAACCGGCTCTTTTCAGAGCCAACACTACTCCAAAAAGAGATTTTCACATGGTTGTACCCGCAAGTTTACTACTATTTATTTATAGTTACTTCTTACTTTCAACACCATGCAAAGCTTCAAACACCACTTATAAATACATATATAAATATCAAGTTATTGCCGTCAAAATCAGCGGCGTTGTGCAAAAACTGTTTAGTACTCGCACATACTAGTTTATAAGTGGATTTAAGCAAGTTGAATATTCAAATAGCCTAGGCTCGTCCCAGGCTTTAATTATTTCAACAGCCAAATTTCAGATCGATAGTCTATTTTTATCGAAACAAAAAAAATAAATATAAATTAAAATCGCAGAAAATTCTAGCCCAAACCAACGACAGTTCTTTAAAAATGCCTAAAGTAAAGTTAACTCATTATTTCCAGGAACTATTTTTCCCACCTTCCTCAGGTGACATATAAAGCAAAAAACTTGGTTTACAATTTTTATATTCCTCCACAAAAACCAAGGCAAGAGTAGACTTACAAACTGACTGCTCCATTTTACAAATTAATCTTAAGAAACACAACAAATAAAGGGTAACATTTTCACAAATTTCCCAATAAACCAAAACATTTTTTGCATTTTTTTGTCGATATGAAAGCTCTTATACATGTACATATCATTAAAGATATGCCTAACTTGGGGCCGAGATATCTTTAAAAAATAAATTTCAAATAATTAATTTTGAATAAAAAAGGCAAAAACCACAATGCCGTTGCATCAAATGAAAAAACTAACACAGTGACAGTAATATTCAAACATTTCATACAAATTTTGCAAGACAGACAAATTTCCGCTGGCCGCCTGCTTAAATTAACGCAACAAAATTGGGAGCTGCTGTCTGGCCTAATGAAAGTAAATGGCTAAAAAAATGATACAAATTTAGAGCTATGGATTGGGAAAATTAAATTTAAATTTGCCACATGAAATCTTGACAAAAACTCAAAATCATTCAAGGCCAAAAAAAAGAGAGAATTATGTTTAGCGTTGTCACTTTCAACACTGCGCGTCAAAGGTTTATTGTTTTAAAAACAGCAAAACAAAATTAAAATATCGTCAGCACGTGCGTCACTTTCAACCCTGAGCGTACGTCACTTTCAACATGCACCGTATGTTGAGTGTTTCGAATAAAAAACATGCCTTTATGCTTAGAATCCACTCACCCAAAAATAAATTAAGCGAAAAATAAAAACCGCATCATTTTGGAAGACTTCTACTTACACTAAACATAGTTCTTTTTTTGTTTGGCCTAACTCAAAACATTCTTAAGGTTATGCCTACGTAGGTTGAATGCCAAAACAAATCCATTAAAGGCACAGGCTCGTCAGCATTGCGCGCGCACGCAATTTGGGCCGCGAAATACGCAGCTCCATAGCAGAGGCATGGAGCTGCGTATTTCGTGGCACGAATTTGGCGCGCGCATAATGCTGACGAGCCTGTGCCTTTAAACTAATCGACCAAGCCATATCTGTGTTGATTGATAAACAAAAAATAAATAATTATTTGTTTATTTATTATGACTTATTTGTTTCTACATGCACACTTGACATTTAATGTACCCAGACTACCGGTACATTGTGTCACATGACTTGTCACATGTGATCTGTGTCAAGTTGTGAAAGACGTCCAGCATCTATGGTATTAACAGTGCAAAAGAATGTCATAACGCAACTACGCCAAAAGTTAAACAATATGTTTTGTCCACTACTAAACATTTAGGACCACAAAATGTTTTGGACAAGTAAAACTAGTTGGTGTTTAAAGGGGCTATGTCACGGTGTGAGTGGAGAATCAAAAAAAAATCTGACATCTTGATGAATGAATTTCCCCAGTTAGTGCATTTTATAGTTTCGAGATTGGATCTTTGTACTGAATGATGGCTTGCACGTGGGTCATTCTATAAATTTGGGGTCAAATTTTTCTGTCCCCGTTACATCTGACATCTTGTAAAATGTTGTATTTTGTAAATTCAGGACATATTCTTTAAATGCCTTATATTTTAAAGAGTGGTTACATAAAGTACAATTCATAAAAATATGTTTTGAAGGCATTTTTAATGATACTTGTATGGCAAATGGCAGTATGTCAGGTGTAACAGGGACAGGAAAATGTCACACGTTGGACCCCAAATTTATAGAATGACCCACATGGCGTGCGTAGCAAGGGGCAAGTACCATTCTGTAGAAACAAAGCGGAAAATAGAATCAACGCTTACGTATGGGGGGGAAAAGCGGAAATATGTCGGGAGAAATAAAAGCTGAAATTAAAAAAAAAATTGAAATCAGCTATAAATCTGAAATTTCACACCCCTGTTTTAAACGATGACTTTTTGTTGCAATTTTGAAGTCTTACCAAACACTATGAAAATAAACTAACTAATCCTCGTCAAGCGAAGTAATTTTCTAATGTGAACGGGGTCTATGTTGACTTCAAAAAGTCACCTGCATTGTATGTGAAGAAGTCGGTGCACCAGACATGACACACAGAGACCATGTAAGGAGCCATCCAACATTTTCACAGTTCTACAGAGCGTAGTATTTTTCAAGACCCCCTCCCTCCCCCCGAAATACTACTTATCAACATTTTTCTGTCAGTACCATGAAGTGTCAACATTTTACAGTGCATGTAAAGTCGTACACGGCTCTCGACCCCCCCTTCCTACGCTTTCTAGAACCGTGATATCGGTGACAACTTTGGACAGCCCCTAAATACGATAGCAATGGATCATATTTTGTCGTCGCTGGTCGTAGACGATATTGCCGTGGTCAATTGGTATTCAGTTCTGGATCCACTGGCCTCTTCTTGCCGACGGATTTTCGGAGAAGGATTTGCTCGTCTGTGATAAAAAAAAAATGCACAGAATTTAATCCTGCCCTTGAAAATTTTAACATTATTGTCCTAGTCACTTGGACCCAATGGGCCACCCTCACAGACGCCCATCGTCGTAGGAAAAAACACAACTTCGTATTAAACACAGAGTCAGGTATGCGTATGCACTATTATGGAGAATGTTCTAAAACACGTAGAATTAGCCAGGTTTTGGCGAGTCCACTAAAATTCCTTCAAAAAAAGTACTTTGTTTAGTGAGACAATTTCAGCCACAATGATGAACAGCATTTCGTTGTGTGCCTGGCTGCCTAACAGAAGGGGGTAACTGTTTTTTAGCACCAGAGCGCTTATATGCCCCTCTGCCAGGCACATGACGATTTGTTCTGTTGCATAGATTTTTGTGAATCAATTGACTTACCTCTCTTTTCGAATAATAATTACGATCGTGACCGATATGACGACGCATATAAGAAATCCAACAACGGAACCGATGATTATTCCTAAAACGGGAAAAGATACGAAAAGTGTAAAGTTTCAAATCAAATCAAATGTTTAGTTTGTATTTTGTTTATAAAAATCACAACTGATTTTATTAATTATGTATGAATACAATGGAAGCAAGAAAAAAACTCGCACCAGGACCAATTTACTTGATGTACAAACACTCGGACCAAAACAAACAAATCTGACTTACTTGTTAAGGAGATTCCTTTTAATTTGACGGTTCCTCTAGTTCCTTTCAAGATCTGAGCTTGAGCCATGATTCGTTTCTGTTCATCGTCCTTATTCCGTTTTGTTGGTTTTGGAATTTCTGAAAATGAGGGAAAATGACAGGGTTTATAAAGCGAGGAATTATTTTAGGAAGAATTGAGACAAACAAGGTGGACCAATTTCCTCTAAGTTGCACATACAAAATAAATAAAAATAATAATGGCGTATTCTTGTACAGCGCACATACTCCTGGCACTTCTGCCATTATTAATGCTGCCATCAGGGAATCACCAGAACCATTTTGCTTCAACTAGGTGGCTGCCTGGCCAAGGCACACAACCCTATCAGCAGTTAGATTGTGGCATTCCCCCTACAGGGTACTCCTGGTGCTGTTACCATTATTACCGCTGCCATCTGGAATCACCACAACCATTTTGCTTCAACTAGGTGGCCAGGCGCGGATCCAGAGGGGGGTTTTGGGGGTCAAAACCACCCTCCTGCTCCGACACCAAAAAATATTATGTAATGCATTTGTTGTGTGTCCGCCTGTCCGAAACAAGCTGACATAAAAATCTGACGGGCAAAACCCCTCTCTGGTGGCAAAACCCCCTCCTGGAAAAATTCCTGGATCCGCCCCTGGTGGCTACCTGGCCAAGGCGCACAATCCTATCGGCAGTTTGATTGTGGCATTCCACAATCTTTTATATGATTGTTAGGTTAGAGCGAAATTCATTTTCATGAAAATCTAAACAAGCTCCCTGTAATTTGTACAAAATTTTGAAGGATTACCCAGGACTTTGGGTACATCCTAACAGAGGATTAAAGGATTAGGATTATAGGATTAGGATTAACAATCTCTCACTCACCCTGACACATGGACATTTCTCCTTCCCACATGACTTCATTGGGTTCATTTCCCAGGACACAAGACAGCGTGTGATTCTCCTGCAGCCGGTAACCGGTGTAACAGTCAAACGTGGCTGTGCTGCCGTACCAAAAAGCACCGGTCTCCCGCACGAAGCCATAGTCTGGTTCCATTGACTTAGGACAACGAGCTTGGTCCACTGTGGGAAAGTTTTTAATGAAAATAAAATTGTAAGTTAAAATAAAATGGATGATATACTCTTCGAAAAAAGAAAATAATTTCTTAAGGTATCCATTCTTGATCAGAATAGAAGTGGATAACAAGGCACTGATTGACCAGTCACTTTGGAATCGCTTTCAAGACTGTTAAACTTTAGTGATTTCCCCCAGATCCAAGAGGACCTATTTGAACAAAATGATTCCCACAGCAATGAAATGTGACACTTTCTGGGAGAATCCTACAGTTAAGGGCTCTCAGAAAACCAATGTTGTTGGGTTATCGACCCGATTAAACCTGCATGGGATGAGCTGACCTCTGCATCTGCACGTCTCCTATACAGCCCTGGAAGTGTAGGAGCTCGAGGAGGCACTTCAGGCAGAGTGGCGCACCCTGCCTCAGTGGCTCTTATTGAGGCTATTGCAGCCAAGAGGTAGTCATACATGTTACTGACTGATAAAATATGTTACATCTCTTAGCCTCCTACATGGTTTAACTGTATTAACAGTGCTCGACTGTAACGGACTGTAATTGGGTCACAATGTACACAGTGGCGTAGATAGATCATTTTGATTGGGGGGTGGGTGATACAATTTTGCCGACTGCTGCCAGGCCTTCGCAGAGTCACTTAACTAGACTAACTATGGTTAGTCTAGTTAACTATAGTCGTCCGCCTAAACTTGATCATTGCTGATACAGCAGTGCCTTTAGGATTAAAAATTGTTGCCGACAGCACCATGGAGTTGCCGACTGTACCATCAATTTGCCGAATAGAATAAACGCCGCTGAATGTACACCGCCTTCAGACAAAAAGATTCCTGGGGCTAATTTCATGGCACTGTTTAGCAGCCGATTTTGTGCTAACGGAGCCTCCGGCTATTTCATGAAGACCATAACCTAGAGCGCTGCTAAATGTTTGCTAGCTTCAGAGGCAAAATTTGCTAAACACTAGTGATGCAACAATGCTCGTTTCCAAGCACGTGCATGCTTAAGCACACCGTGGCTATGAACTAGCAGTAACGTTACGTTGGCACAACTTGTCTGCTCCAGTAAGCACACATTTTCAGCTAGTGAAGCAGCACCATGAAATCGGCCCAAGGTTCTTAATCTTACCATCGTATATTGACGTTGACCAGAACCAAGTGGTTCTGCCCCCGCAGACCTCGGCTTGGTTCCCGCCGCATCGTTCCTGGCAGTTGGTATCGCTCAGTAGTCCCCAGGAATCGTAGACCGTGCCGTTGGCTCCGCAGTGACAGTCCGTCTCTTTCCTGAGACCGGCATATCTTCAGGAAAAACAACAATTTATAAACTGGAGTATTGAAACAAGACTACATATTGATTGCTGCAAATGGCCATAGTTGCTCTGAGGCATTACGTATTTTAATGAGTCCAAAAGAACTAATTGATAGAGAGCTTTTGATTGGACGACAGCGACATGACATACACTGAGCACGTGTGGTCTAGTGGGTATGAAGCGGGACTCCCAATCAGAGGTTGGGGGTTCGAGCCCCACTTCGACCAACGTGTCTGTGTCCCTGGGCAAGGCACTTAATCCCAGTTGCCTCGTCAACCCAAGCGATATATGGGAAGCTGTTAAGGGCAATGCCACAATCTAACTGCTGATAGGGTTGTGCGCCTGACCAGCAGCTACCTAGTTGAAGCGAAATGTTTCTGGTGATTCCCTGGTGGCAGCGGTAATAATGGTAACAGCGCCTTGAGCACTCTGCAGGGTGGATATGTGCGCTATACAAATCTAATCATTATTATTATTATTGTCACGTAGGCCCTATGTCTACTGTGCACGTCAAATTGGGTGTTTTGGCATTGTCTGGAGAACAGCGACGTGGCTTAGTGTACAGACGTCAGACAACACAGTTTTGGATCTCAAGTCGGCATAAAAATCGAAATGGATTTAAGTAGCACGGGAAATTTTGTGCAACGACAGTCACAGTCAGATTTTTCGTTCTTCGTCAGCCAATCTAAAAGCTTCTAAATTTTCAACAATTACAACTGATGAAAATGCTATATGCATGTCATTACATGATACAGTTGAAGTCAGAAGTTTACATACATGTACACCACTACCATCATCACCCAAAATGGTAAACAGGATTACCCGAACCATTGCAAGGTGTGCAAGCTATGTTTTAAGTACTGCAAGCACGTGAGGAATTCCACAAAATCACAACTTTAGTAAAGACTGTTACAAAAATGGGGACAACGCAAGTTTAAGCACACCAGTTTTAACACAGTTGTATGTAAACTTCCGACTACAACTGTAGATACCAACAATTTCCTACCTCATTTTTTGATCGTAGCAATACTGCAGGCATTTCCTTATAGTCATGTCATCACTAGACATCGATGCGTCGGTGAGTACACTCCCGATGGTCCGATCCAGAAAGCAACCAAGATATCCAGGAACTAAAGAAAGACATGCAAATTTTAATATAAGTCACTGTTTTAATTTAAATCAGTTTTTAGTTAATTTTATCAGAAGAAGTCCCTGGAAGTCCCCACAAGTCTATCACACATCCCTGCAAGTCCTCACAGGTCTGTCATAAGTCCCCACAAGTCAATCACAAGTCCCCGCAAGCCCTCACAAGTCAAATACACGTCCTTCTGAGACCCCGTTCTCACTAAAGAAACCGCTTCGTTCGACAAATACTAGTTAATCATCGTTAGTTAATGAAGTGTGCATTTATATATCTCTTAACGAAGATTGAACAAAGCCGTGGGAGGTCGTACATGTGCATCGCACATCAAGCGCTGAGCTTCAAGCGTCTAGACGCGCTGTGTAGTTTTCAGCAGGGCGTCAAAAACAACTCTTGCTAGGCGCGCGACGCACAATGCGCTTGTGCAACAGGCCAACGAAATTGATGCGTCGATCGAAGGGAGCCGTTCACATTACAGATTTGCTTCGTCGAATGAAGCGATCTCTTCGTCGAATGAAGATATTTCCTTCATCGAATGAAGCGATTATAATCATCGTCGAATGAAGAGGCATGCGTTCACATCAGGAAATCTCCTCGTCGAATCATCGTCGAACGAAGCGGTTTCTCTAGTGAGAACAGGGGCCTATGACCTCACAATCCATTGCAAGTCCCTGGGTCTTAATTCAAGTCAGTTTTGAAGTCAAGTCCATCACAAGTCCCTCACAAATCTATCATAAGTCCCTGCAAGTCCTCACACATCCATCTCAAGACCGTGTCCTATCTGGGAGTGAAATTGCAACACAGACGGCCAACTTACAATAGCAACTGGCTCCCGCCGTCTCACCCTCACGACACGTCTTATCCGCTGTCTTGAATGAGCAATCATCTAAGACTCTTTCATCTAAACAAGGGAGGCATTAAAAACAAACAAATTAGATGAAGTAGGTTAACATTTTGGCATAATACGAGCAAGTGAATATTAACACCACTTGAAAGTAAATTTTGTTGCCAATTCGCTAAGCAAAAACTTCTTTGTGATGTTAAATATACTTAGCATTCACAATTTATTGAAAATGTTTTTAAAAATGAAGCAAAATATTTGCAATCAGGCTTAAGACTCCACAGTGCTGACAATAGCCTTGGTTAGGCGTTCATCGACAGTCCATGGCGTGAGCTAACACGCCTGTTGTCCGTGGCAGTGGCGCGCTTCTCCAGCGTAAACACTAAACATAGACCTCAAGTGGCACGATCAAGGTTTATGCAAATTAGTTTAAGTGGTATGAACACCTTGTGTCAAGCGCGATGATCACCTTATGTTTTTCTTTATTTCTGCGCTGGATTTCCGGTGCAGAAATAAATAAAAAACAAAGCGTTCATACCGCTGAAGATAATTTGCATAAACCTCGACCGTGCCACTTGAGGTCGCTGTTTACGCTGGAGAAGCGCGCCACTGCCACGAACAACAGGCTTGTTAGCTCATGCCATGGACTGTCGATGAACGCCTAACCAAGGCTATGCTTCCAATCAACAAACAGTTATGTTGTTGTTGTTGGTATAATAGCACGTATGGCAATCCAAGTGCCCTGTGTGCCACGAGCATTAAATTGTTTATCTGCAGTGGGGTACACACAAATATACACTATACGTATGAACGTTACTGCGAACGGCCACGCTCAGACTGGTTTTAAGTGATTCCATTTTTTAAAACAAATTTTTGGCAATATGTCTACAGTGCATATTGGATAATCTCACCCCAGTCACAGACTTTAGGGCGCTTGTGACTTTCTGACTTTGTGTCCGGGGGGTGGGTGAAGTGGGTAGCACCAAACCAACCCCACCCCCCCCCCCCCCCCCACCCCCCCTCCTACCAAGTCAGGACAATGACATAGGCATACATTTACCTCCTCCACAGTCAAAATTTTGAAGTGACCCGTTGTTACTTCCTTCTCCATAATACGACTCTACCATTGCAAAGGACACGCCTGCATAACCTGGACAAATAAAAGAAAGTGAAAACATGCAATACGATCAAGCAAATTCTGTCTAAAGTAGGCCTTATTAAATTTAGGAATTTTAAAGTTGCACTGTCCAGGTTTAGGCTAAATTGCTATTTTTCTAGAATAGAAAAAGTTATCAGCTTTCATTTGGTACCAAGAACATAAAAATCCATCAAGGATTAATGCCAGTCGATTAAAACCAAAAAATATTAATAGACAGGCCCTGTCTTTTATTCGACAGGGTTATGACGTAAATGTACATGTGCACGTACATTGTACACACACTATGTACATATGAGCGTACGCGCACACGCACATACATGTGAAGCCCGTTTCAAGAAAAAGGCTTGTATCTCCAATTCCCGACTTCGGAAATTTACATTTTTTATATTTTTCGTTACAGAGACTAGGTAAGCTTTCTAAATTCGTTCGCTTGTGTGAATTCATTTTTAAAAATCCTTTCACCCAAACATGGACAACGCAACTTTAACATATTCATTTTTAGTAGATTACATAAGTGTGCCTGTGAAAGGAAGTATATCAGTACACAAGACGCAAAAGACGCAAAAGACGCAAAAGACTAATGACTACCCAGGGATCCCTGAACCTACCTAGTTGTTTACAGACGACCTGCGCATCCCAACGATCCCACTGATGATGGCAGACATCCTTCCATTCACCCTTATTATAGACCTCAATTCGTCCTTCAGTTATGCCCATTTGGTCAAGTGGAGTACTAGCTAGACGCACTAAAATTGGATAAAAAAAAAACAGGTTTATTACCATGCACAGACACCTAGGATTGACCTTTTTATAATAATAATAATAATAGACAGTTCTTATAGCGCATTACAGATCCGACGGATCTCTCAATGCGCTTTCTGCATTATTACCCCTGGTCATTGGGCTCAGTAATATCATTCATTAATCCTTCTCAGCTCCCTGGGGAGTATACAGTCCCGTGCAGCTTATGCGCACAGGGACTAATCAGGTACCCATTTCCTCCTGGGTGGAGAGATGCAATTCATGGCAAAGTGCCTTGCCCAAGAGCACACGCACCATGGACAAGCCGGGATGGGATTCGAACCCACGACCTGTGGATTAACCACAGTCTTGGATTCAACACGCCATACCGCCCCATGATCTGATTTGATGATAAAAACACAAAATTACGCGGGAAAATGTCATTATTTTACGAGTTGTCTCATAGGTTTAGTGTGTGTCCGTGCATGGTAATCTTTAAAATGAAAAGACAAAATAGTCGTGCATTGTTAAATGCATACTGTACTTTGTGCAACTAGATGTAGTCGTGGGACACTGTGCGACTGTGGTACACTGGGAGAGTTCCACAATCACCCATGACCACCAAAGACTGCCTAGGCTAAGATGTGTCGCACGACCATCTGAAAACCTACACTGCTCACAATAAGTTTAAAGAGACACTGGTATGTTGTTAATTTTATATATATTTTTTAAAATGGGTTTTCACCTATTCCTGTGACAAGGTGTCTGTCATGCAGATACATTGTCTAATCATAATACAAAATTATTCAAACAGAATGCATACCCTCACTAAAATATCACCCCACAATATTAACTTATTTTTTCACTCGCCCGCCTGACTAGTAAACCAACATTTTAGGTAGTCCGCAAGCTGTTTCACTAGCCCGCATGTTTTTACCCATTTTTTTTCTAAATTTCTTCATTTTGTATCTATCGAGTGTGGAATTTTGCAAAGGTTTTGGTTTTATTTTCAGCGGTACAGAACGACTTATCAAAGCATCAGTAGGTGCACATTTGATGAGAGAAATCGGTGGCAAATGCGCCGGACTAGAGGCCCAAAATTATGGATATCAACAGGAGAAATTCCTAAATTAAATACACATGGGGACTGAAGTTTTTTGTGTAAAATCCACCGTACATGCCTTTCTGAAATATGGACCTTTCAACCTTTTTAACTCGCCCGCCGGACTACAAAGAGAAGGGTTTTGACTCGCCCGCCGCTGTTTTCACTCGCATTTGGCGAGCGGGCGACCGCTAAGGTCGAACCCCGACAATATCCCTAACTTATTGTGTGTAGTTAAAAATCAAACCGAATATTTGACCAACCCTTCACTGTTTAGCTCAAACCCAAAATAATTTCTCTTCAAAAGCTCACATACATTAACAATTTGTGTATGATGTTGCATACATTATATACAGTGCATGTGTAACCTTGAACCTAGATGTCACACATCATTATCATTTCATTACCACAACAGGAAATATTGCAGTGGCAGATGTGTGGTTATTGATCACAATTACAGAATCGAGTTCCCTAAGATCCTTTGTCACATGACCTAGTATACGTAAGCAATATGATGTAGTACATCCTGGCACAATATAGCCACGTGATTTACCGAGCAACCAAAGAAACAAAAACATTTTCATTACTTTTGGATTTAAAAAATCGCAGTCAATCTGAGAGTGGGAGTATTCAGCACACAGAAGCTTTATGCAGTCATGGCATATGAAGCTGTTTAATATGTGAATATTTCTATTTCTACTTAAAGGCAGGGCAGGAAATTCGTCACTGAAAGGGCACTGCCATTTGTGTTTTCGGAGGCGTCTTTTGGAGTTTAAAAAGGGCACTTCCGTTGGAAATTGAAAAAGTCTATGGGAGGATTCCAAAAGGGCACCAAGGCCAAGACCAGGGGCAACAGAGGCAATGGCCTCCGTGAATTTCCAGCCCTGTAAAGGCACAGACTCGTTAGCAATTCGCGCGCGCCAAATTCGTGCCACGAAATACACAGCTCCATGCCTTTGCTATGGAGCTGCGTAATCCGTGGCACGAATTTGGCGCATGTGCATTGCTGACGAGCCTGTGTCTTTAATAAATAAACAAAATTCAAATTTTAACTAGACTGAAAATGTTGTTGTTTGGTATATGTAATCGGCACATACACACATGTTAATATTTTTGTATTAAATCAGAATAATTAAGGAATAATGAAGAAAATTAATGAAGTCAGATCTGTAACTATTAATGCTTTTATCTATGCTTGAAATGGACACTTCATTAGTACTAAACCATTGTTTTAAGTAATATTTACAACCAATCTGTTGGGGGAAGATCTGTTTTTAGGCCTCCCACAGAAAATGACCTCATCATTTTAAGGAGCCTGTTCAGATTTTTCTAGAAAATGTATTTCGTTTTAACCTAAAAATCATATAAAATACATCCCCAAATTACTATCGATGAAAAGAAAACAGGAAATTTGCAATCCCCAATTTGGATGTAGAAGCAAAAATGTTGGTGTATTTTACTACACTACATGTACTTTATGTGGCGGATAAATTAGTTTACTAAACTTCAGTGCTTTTCTGATGATATATCCCCTGAAATATAAGGATTGAGAACGCGAAATGTCAGAATAGTAATGAGAAAATATGACACATGATGTTGATGTGGTATCAAAATCTCAACACTCATGGAAAGAATGGGAGGCTCAAAAAAAATCTGGGTCCTATTTCATAAAGCCCACTTAAAAACATTCCTAAATAAACATTCTTAACTCATGTTTTTAAAGATAGGAAAAATATATTTTATTGTTCCTAAATCCACTTAAGAATGTTTTTAACTTTTATGAAAAAGGACCCTGGTCACGCTTGTGGAAGCGTTCAAAGTATTAAAATATTAATTGCGTATTGCTACTAAGGCCAAACAAAATGAATGGTGTGTTTACGGTAACCCGACCTACCTGGAATATTCTAGGCCAAATTGCCGACCTCAAACTTTTTATTGCCAATTTTCAAGTTGATAATTTTAAATGAGCACTATTTGCAATAATTTCCAACGAACATAACATTTTCTGCACTTGTACATGAACAAGGTTAATAGTTTTAATAGTGAGTTTTAAACATTGCAAAACAACACGCAAATGCATTAACTGAAATGTAAAAAAAAAAGACAAAATAAAATTATTTTCCTACCTACCTACCTACCTGGATTTTTGTTAGGTCGTTACCGTAAACGCACCATTTATTTTGTTTGGCCTAAGGGAAATATTGAACAGATGGACAGCCTTTTTTTTCTTCAGTTTCACGCATAAAATTAAATTTTTATAAAGATAAGGGAAACAGTTTGACTACATCCCCAGATCCCCAGCGGAGATGCGCTTCATTGCATTTGTGCATTAATGGAGCACTTAATTATCATAATGATTATGCAGGCATACAGTACACATACACTGAACAAAATTATAAACGCCCCATGTGACACTTTGAAACTTTTACTAGCCTTAGGGGTTGCAAAATATATTAAATCATACAAAATTCATTTTGTTGTTCAATATGCAAGTGACTTTTATGTATTCATAGTATAAATGCAGGTTGAATATAAAACATTATACACTGTAACAAAGAAATATTGAAAAAACAATTTTTTTCAACTCTGTAAGTTGTAGGCCTAGCTGCCTACATGTATGTTCAAACTCAATTATTGCTTCATATTCCCCTGTTAAAATTAGGTTTTTACATCGATCTGCACTTGCTGCACTTAAAAATATTCGACGCCACCCTGGCAAAAATTTGATCCGTGGAGAACACTGCTAGAGTAAACATGTTTTGACAAACTGGCACTAAATCTGGTTAGCCTAAATCTGTTCCACTTTGCTGGATCAAGTGTGAAACCAGTGATATTTAATCCACCTACCCGATTGTAAATTGGAAGGTGGCACAGCCACTAATAAGAGCATGCTTGCCCACAGCAGCCCCAGTTTCATTGCACACAGAGTTTTATTCAGCCTCATCATGTCTTAACAGCATTTATTAATCTGTAAAGTTAAAACAAACAAATCAGTTACAACAGTAACTGAAGGGAATTTTTGAAGGAGAAAATGTGATTTTTCTATACAGAAAAGCAACATTTGCGACAAAAGTGCATGTGGGAAGTAAATCATAAAATTACATTATCTGTTGATTCCAGGAGGTAATTTCCTTAAAATATTTGTTCAATGTATACAAAAAAAAGGTATTTTTTCATATACATTAAACATGGATTTGGGTAAATTTATATATTGGAATCGATAGCTTATTCAATTCTAAGATATACTTCCCACTGACACTTCCGTCGCAAATGTTGCATTTCTGAGATAAATAAATGATAAAATTACTGCATAAAGTAATGCACAAAATGACGTGGCGAGCGGTCTGTGCGTAAGCGCGACAACAGAGGGCGCATTTTCAATATAAAAACCCGCGCGACGAATAAAGCCCTTTAACACTATGAACATCTACTCGGTTAAAATTACCGTTTCTCGGTTAAAATTTTATAGGCACGCATTTTAACCGTGCCGGAACTCGGTTAAATTTTGAGTCACGTTTTCACTCGGTTAAATTGAGGTGAATTTTTGAACTCCTGTTCTGGCCAGCTCATTAACTCTGCGCCGAACGAAATCTGCATATTTTCTCGGTTAAAACGTGGTCTTCCAGTCTGTGGCGTTCCTGTGCACGTGTTTCATTGCGCATACTTCGGACTCGTACTCCCCCACTAGGAAGGGAATCCCCGATGATTTGTCGCATTTGTAACATTTCTGTTTCGGGACATGTTTGTCAGTATGTTTGATATGTAGCAAAGACATAGTGGTGGGAGGTTAACTCTTTTTGAAAATGAGTAAAAAAAAGTTGCGAGTTGGCGTCCGCCTCGAAGGTTTACGCACACTTTGCGGGGCAATTTTGTCATCCAATTCCAGAATGCATTGGGAACGTCAATAAGTTTATTCAATCGAGATCGACACGGCATTAGTAAATTTCCCAGGTATTTGCGTGATGCTATACCTGTTAATAATAAACTAATACATATAGTAATATTGATTTCTGTACCAAAGCAAAATGTTTTGCAATGCTCCGCTCAAGTCTCATCAAAATAATGCCTACCTGCCGAAGCATTTCACCTATGTCCCTCATTGCCCACTGTCTCCAACTCACATCTGCAGCCGGTCGGTGATTAAGTGTAGTATCGTTCTAAAGATGTAATTCTTCATGATGTACTTAAATTGCAAGTGATATATTCCAAAGCCTTGGCCGACGATAGTACACATGTAGTTGTGCATCATTATGAAACTATAGTAGGCCTATTACATGTTGGCCTACTAACATTATGTGATATCAAAAAACAAAAACAAAACAATATTGCTTTGATTAAGGTTATTACGTCTTTAAATGGAAATCACAACCATCCAAAAATAATCGCACTGTCCAGTCACAGGCCTAATCCAATTGGAATAAAGACAGCACTGAATAGGGTGACACATGACTTCAAAGGCACCAAGCCGACTAGACCCTGGAGAAAGTTTGATATGAGGCCCGGACAGATTTACGCTTATGAAGAAAGTTCATCAATTAAAATATCACATTTGGCATAAACTTTGAAAAACGGACTAAAGCTGAACAATTGTTGGATAATGGTTAAGGTTATCAATGCGACATCATACTTCAAATTTGGGCTAACTACGTTGTCGCATCTTCATTTTTTGGTCAGAAAGGCCAAATTGCAGATTTACGCCTATAGGGACTTTTTGACATTATCCATAATATTACATGACTTTGTATACTTTAACGTTGGGTGTATGCATTGGCTTTGACCACCCGCCCCGTCCGTGCGTATGTACCTTATATGGAAGGCCTCTTAGTGCATGGGGAAAGTCCATCAAAATGTCACATTTTATCATAAATTAAACCTGGGCCAGCAACTGTGTCATCGAACCTAACAATGCTACATCATCACTGGATCAAAGATGCCCAGTGACCCGTTCATGCATGAACACTTTACCAGGCCATTCACTGAGTCAGTTCAGAGTGGCAATTTTACAACAGAGACTCTTCAAAAGCAGGATGAAAAGAGAAGCTGCAGCCGAACAAAAGATCATTCATCACTTTGACTGCATCAACCTGGGCCCAGTGGCTTAGCAAGGACCTTGGTTTCCTGGCTCAGGACCAAGAATAAACTCCCGAACTGTTTATTTCACACTCCAGTGAACACTGACTGCATAACATTTCATTGCATCCGATGAACTTATAATAGACTGCCGAAGTGAATACGTCACCTTTTGTTGGTTGCCTAGGAAATTGGCTCTAAACTAAAAATCACTAAACCGTGTTTTCCAATGGTACTTTTCCGACGGCCATGATAGTTTAGAGCCAATTGCCAAGGCAACGCACGTCACACTTCGGCTATCTATTGTTGCTACGAAAGCTCATGCTACGCCTACATTGCATCTGATGAATTGTTGTTGCTCATTCTTTAGGTAGAAACATGTCTCAGGCTCGATTGCATAATATTAATATTCAGCAACTCTCACCTGTAAGCGTGGGCACGTGATAAATAAATTTACTTCAGCGAAACGTGCTTTATCAGATGAAAATGCAAATTTTTGTTAAATAAACCAGTTCATTTGGCAAAACAGTACTAATGCTGAATTCCACAGCGTAATAAATTTATAAAGGTGTTCATTTAAGCAACAGTTATACGTGTACGATGGAAGTAAGTTGCTGGTAATATGGTCGCGCATCGCACAATCTTGTCCATACAATCCTTATCAACAAGGTCGAGTCCAACTCGAGATCTGCGGCAGATCCATGCTCAAGAGCACGAAAATTCCAGGCGGTATGGGCACCGGCAGTAACTTCCAATTTTTTTTGTATTTTAATGAGTGTGAATCTGCCGCAGATCTCTTCTTATGGTCGCAAAAACTCGACCTACCCTGCACGACTTATACGCGAGCAGGTCACATTTAAAGTATAAACTGAATCGCCACCTTGCTTACATTACTCAATTATACAATGTGCTTATTTTGTAAGTCGGGAGATTTTCTCCCCGTGAAAGGAATTTCGATCCAGCCTGTCTGGTGCATTGTTGTGCTGCTCCAAACTGTCGTCTTGTTCCTAGTATCCTTCACTTAAAAAGTAAATACGCCAAATGTTTAGAGCGCAGCAGACTCGCAGTGCACCGTTCTTTTTCAGAGACGAGTTTAACAGCACAATACCGAAATACGTATAAGCCGTTTCACGGATACCGCCATCTTTAAAAAATTGTGATCACGTGGTGGCCATGGGGGCAAAACACTACATGAACATGCCGGATGTGTGCGTAAACAAACGTGTCTTTCGCGCGGGAATTGAGCTAATTGAGCTAATTGAGCTAAATGAGCTAAATGAGCTAAATGAGCTAAATGAGCTAAATGAGCTAAATGAGCTAAATGAGCTAAATGAGCTAAATGAGCTAAATGAGCTAAATGAGCTAAATGAGCTAAATGAGCTAAATGAGCTAAATGAGCTATATGAGCTATATGAGCTATATGAGCTATATGAGCTATATGAGCTACGAGCTATATGTGACCTGGCACCACGAAATGAGCAGAAAGTCGCTGAAGTTGTTTTGGAGATATGAGTTGTTGTTATTTTCGGAACATTAAAATATCCATCTATCATTTCCCGAAGTTTTAAAAGAAATTCTACCCCTAAAATATCAATTTCAGTTAATTTTAGGAAGCGCTATCTCTCTGGAATATTCCCAAACTAATGAAAAGATCGTGAAAATAGCCAGTATTTACATCTAATTCGGCGTTGTGTTTTCGTTGAATTTATACACGCACCCGTAACATGTTTGGTATCGTCTGAAAGGTCATCTGTCCCAGTATCTATGTTTAGCGATGGGACTTTCCAGTTTCCTTCCAATAACCAATAGGAACTCGTCTTATGGAGTAAATAAACAGCTACCCATCATAGCAACCACAGCCGAACTCGCTGATTCACGGTGCGTGATTGGTCAAATCGCGTCACATGACCATGCTAGAATGCAGAAGTGCTGAATTTAGCAGCTCTTCGGTATAGAGCGTGTGCTACAGAACTGCTCAGTATTTTCAACGTTTTTTATGAAAAATGATCCTCAGAGATTACTCGATCGCATTTGTTAGTATTATTATAAACTTGTGAACCTCTGGGAGCACGATGTGGGCTCCAGATGGGGCTGAACGGATCGCAGGGGTGCTGGAAGATGTCCGAGCCCTTGAATTGTGTGGCGCGGACAATGCAGGGTATAATGACTTTAATTAATAGGTTATTAATTAACTGAAACTTCTTCAAACTTTGATATATATTTGCTAATGATATAACATTTATGTGTACCAAGTGTCATTGAAATCGGATTACAGGAACTTCTGGTTGCTATGGAGATACTGATCCCTTTCTTGTGCGACTTGCTATTTTCACAGTTGTTTACACAACCCCAACTTTAAAGGTCATTTACTCAAAACAGAGTCTCTGGGTAGTGTCAACTTCATTCGCTTATATCCGTGGATTGAAACGAGCTATGAAAGTGGTTAATGCCTCATTTTAAACCTGAAATACCATAGTTTATGAAAATGATAAAAAGTGGAACATGATTTTTGCAACTTTCCACCCATTTCGTGGTGCCAGGTCACATATGAGCTAAATGAGCTAAATGAGCTAAATGAGCTATATGAGCTAAATGAGCTATATGAGCTAAATGAGCTATATGAGCTAAATGAGCTATATGAGCTATATGAGCTATATGAGCTATATGAGCTATATGAGCTAAATGAGCTAAATGAGCTAAATGAGCTAAATGAGCTGACACGTTTGTTTACGCACACATCCGGCATGTTCGTGTAGTGTTTGCTCCCATGGCCACCACGTGGTCACAATTTTTTTAAAGATGGCGGTATCCGTGAAACGGCTTCTACCGGTACGTATTTCGGTATTGTGCTGTTAAACACATCTCTGAAAAAGAACGGTGCACTGCGAGTCTGCTGCGCTCTAAACTTTTGGCGTATTTACTTTTTAAGTGAAGGATACTAGGAACAAGACGACAGTTTGGAGCAGCACAACAATGCACCAGACAGGCTGGATCGAAATTCCTTTCACGGGGAAAAAATCTCCCGACTTACAAAATAAGCACATTGTATAATTGAGTAATGTAAGCAAGGTGGCGATTCAGTTTATACTTTAAATGTGACCTGCTCGCATATAAGTCGTGCAGGGTAGGTCGAGTTTTTGCGACCATAAGAAGAGATCTGCCTCAGATTCACACTCATTAAAATACAAAACAAATTGGAAGTTACTGCCGGTGCCCATACCGCCTGGAATTTTCGTGCTCTTGAGCATGGATCTGCCGCAAATCTCGAGTTGGACTTGACCTTGTTGATAAGGATTGTATGGACAAGATTGTGCGATGCGCGACCATATTACCAGCAACTTACTTCCATCGTACACGTATAATTGTTGCTTAAATGAACACCTTTATTACGCTGTGGAATTCAGCATTAGTACTGTTTTGCCAAATGAACTGGTTTATTTAACAAAAATATGCATTTTCATCTGATAAAGCACGTTTCGCTAAAGTAAATTTATTTATCACGTGCCCACGCTTACAGGTGAGAGTTGCTGAATATTAATATTATGCAATCGAGCCTGAGACATGTTTCTACCTAAAGAATGAGCAACAACAATTCATCAGATGCAATGTAGGCGTAGCATGAGCTTTCGTAGCAACAATAGATAGCCGAAGTGTGACGTGCGTTGCCATGGCAATTGGCTCTAAACTATCATGGCCGTCGGGAAAAGTACCATTGGAAAAGCACTGGGACACGGTTTAGTGATTTTTAGTTTAGAGCCAATTTCCTAGGCAACCAACAAAAGGTGACGTATTCACTTCGGCAGTCTATTATAAGTTCATTGGATGCAATGAAATGTTATGCAGTCAGTGTTCACTGGAGTGTGAAATAAACAGTTCGGGAGTTTATTCTTGGTCCTGAGCCAGGAAACCAAGGTCCTTGCTAAGCCACTGGGCCCAGGTTGATGTCAAAGTGATGAATGATCTTTTGTTCGGCTGCAGCTTCTCTTTTCATCCTGCTTTTGAAGAGTCTCTGTTGTAAAATTGCCACTCTGAACCAACTTGGTGAATGGCCTGGTAAAGTGTTCATGCATGAAAGGGTCACTGGGCGTCTTTGATCCAGTGATGATGTACCGGTAGCATTGTTAGGTTCGATGACACAGTTGCTGGCCCAGGTTTAATTTATGCTAAAATGTGACATTTTGATGGACTTTCCCCATGCACTAAGAGGCCTTCTATATAAGGTACATCAGGGCTCGAAATTCCCATTGAAGTGATTGCGCAACGCAAGTAAAAATGAACGAACGCAAGTAACCCAAAGCACAAGCTTGCACTTTGCGCAAGTTGGCATAAAGTACGGTTTCAACTTTATTGCACCTCAACATTACTTTGCTGATTAAAATTTACTTGATTTGACACATGTTTGATTGAATAAAAACGAGTTTACTTGAAGTTCTTTATTTGTCTTTCCTTGTCTTTCCTTGTTGTCTCGGTCATTTATGCTGGTCCGTGGTTTATCATATGGTATTCACGCTATGTCGAACGTTGGCACATACATGTACAACGTACCGCGGTACATGTACGGTGCAGAGTGCAGACACGATGCATCGATAAAGTTTGCTCACCACACATACATGTGTTGGAAACTAGACATTCTGCACATGTGAGCTTCGGGTCGAGTTCGGACGGTCTGTTTTTAACACGCGAACAATCTTGTCGTGCCCGAACGGCGGGAACACGGTCTTAGAACACTGCACTCGGAACATACAGGATCGCACGCCACGTATCCGGCCGTCGAGAACCCATGTCAAGAACAGACCACCCGAACTCGGCCTCGGCGATTCCAACACTTTTAGAATCTATCGCGATTTTCAAAACAAAAAGTTGGCACGTAAAGTAGAAAGATATCTACCAACAAGTACGGAAATCAATGTATTGGATACGAGTGCAATGCACGTGGGAAAACAAGCATCGTTTGACAGTTTGACAGTTCGACAGTTGAAATGTAAACACACATGATCGCTGCAAAATTCTCAATGGCTCCATGATGAAACGCAAGTAAGTTTTTGTAAGCGCAAGTTAATTCCAATGCCAACTTTTTTTAGGGAATTTCTACCATTGTACATACACACGGACGGCGCGGGTGGTCAAAGCCAATGCATACACCCAACGTTAAAGTATACAAAGTCATGTAATATTATGGATAATGTTAAAAAGTCCATATATAGGCGTAAATCTGCAATTTGGCCTTTCTGACCAAAAAATGAAGATGCGACAACGTAGTTAGCCCAAATTTGAAGTATGATGTCGCATTGATAACCTTAACCATTTTTAAAAACATTTCCGATTCATGTTCGATCGAAGTTATACGCCCGACGTTTCCACCTCATGCAACTGCAGAAGAAAAAACAAAACAAAAATGTTTTGAATTAAATAATCAGTTTGCCTTTGTGTACAACATTACACCATGTACATGTAGGCCCATACGTGAAGCCACAAACATCGTTAGCGTGGTCGTCCACGGCCGTTCGGCAGAATTTATGATAGGCCGATATCGGCAGGACAACGCAGAAATATTCTGCGTCGGATCTTGTCGCCAAAATATCTACTGAGAAGTCGCACAACAGCAACGATTTTCAATCACGAACCAAGTTCATTGTACTGTTGTGCAGCGTCGTCTGAGCCGATAATTCAATCGCCCGTAATCTTCAGCGCAGGGTGACTGACACTCAGATTAGCAACGGACTAGCTGACCGCAGGAACGCCACAGACTGGAAGACCACGTTTTAACCGAGAAAATATGCAGATTTCGTTCGGCGCAGAGTTAATGAGCTGGCTAGTACAGGAGTTCAAAAATTCACCTCAATTTAACCGAGTGAAAACGTGACTCAAAATTTAACCGAGTTCCGGCACGGTTAAAATGCGTGCCTATAAAATTTTAACCGAGAAACGGAAATTTTAACTGAGTAGAAGTTTATAGTGTGCAATAGGAAATGTTTGATTTTGTTTGTGAATGTATAAACCTATTATCCTGTTAAAATAGCGATGAGTACGAGTTGGTGCGCGTACGAGTTGGTGCGCGTATGAGTTGGTGCGCGTACGAGTTGGTGCGCGTACGAGTTGGTGCGCGTACGAGTTTGCATGTGTACGAGTTTGCATGTGTACAAGTTTGCATGTGTACGACTTGACCAACTTGCGTACGAGTTGGCCGCGCGTACGAGTTGGCTATATAGACCGTATCGAATAGCCGCACTGCCGCACAAATTGTGCTTCCATTGTTGAACGGTTTAAGTAACAAAAGGTGGCCCACGGAATGCCGGATATTCGATACGGTCTATAAGACTATATCCTTGTTTATTTCCCAATCGAAACTTTCAGTTTTCTTTGTCATACTACACTCTATTTCCTGTGGTTTTACCAAACACTGACTGAAATAAATGATGACATACTTACGCAACATCTGGGGCCAATTTCATAAAAAAAAATATTTTTTGTTTTTTTCTAAGAATGATTTGTCCTTCACTTTATCAACGTCTCTGCAGAATGTGCAAATTCTTATATGTAGTGGCACAAAGGACATCACCTGTCATATGTGCAATAATTAACAACAACAACAACAACAACAACAACAACCAATTTCATAAAGCTGTTAAGCAGAAAAATTTGCCTAATCCAAAATTTGTTTGCTTTATAAAGATTGGTTAATTGTCAAAATTGTTTGTCAATTTGTGTTTAAATTACAAAATAATAGCAGAACACCAATCAATTTTAATACACATTCGGAAGGGATGTAAAGCCGTTGGTCCAGTGTGCTAGGTAATAGTAATCCCAGATAGTAATCTTTCGTGAAGAGCAAGGGGATTCCCTGGTGTCTCTGGCCATTTCTAATTTCTAAAGCGGGCCTCCCACTGTGCGATTTTTGCCACGAAATTCCTACGATTAGGTACGATTGGGTACGATTGTGTGTAGAGTCTATAGACAGTCTCTGGTAATCGTACCAATTCGTAGGAAATTCGTGGCAAAAATCGCACAGTGGGAGGCCCGCTTAATTCTTAATGGGTTTCCTGTCGCTTGCGAGTGACAGTGCAATGGGCACTTTAGAGGAATACTCGGTATGAATACCAGAAAGAAATATTAATAATAATAATAATAAGATGTTAACTATATTAACCCATTTTATAAGGCAAACAAATTTAGGATTAAGCACATTTTTCTGCTAAACAGCTTTATGAAATTGGCCACTGGTATGGTGCTTAAAGGGCTGTGACATGCTAAACAACTTTGTGCCTAAGCTTTGCTTCATAATGACGGATTACTTGTTCAGCAAGACATACTATTGTTCGTTTGGATGTAAAATCAATAAAAGGTGGCCTTTTTCAACTTTGAAGATTTCACTGCAATAAATCACAGACAGAGGGCGCTGTTTTGAGTGCATCACATAAGGAAGACAGAAGGGAAACGTTAAGAAAAAACATAAGACTTTAAGTTGGACTTGTGGCAAATTGCTGCAGTTTCTACCCCCAGTTTTGTCATGGCTTACAGCAGGCAACATGTAAAACAAACTCAAACAGCCATGGATTACAAAAGTTTCAGGAAAATTGAGAAAAAAGTGGAATCTTTTGTGCACAGTTGAATGTGACTTTCCTGTGTTTGCCTCTTGTGACATAGTGACCTTGGTCATGAATATGCATATTCGCATTAGCATAAAAACTAAAAACCTTTGTTTTAACCCCCAAAGCAAGCTCCAAATAGGATTTTTATGACTTTAACTGAGTAGAGTGGTTTTAAAGCATAGATTTCATTGATAAAAATCCTAAATAAGGGGCCCTTTAATCACCATCAATGAAACAACCAAACTTGGAATGAGAAAAACAAATCGCAAGGGCCCGTTTATGTTCCAGTTATTGGAGGCAAGAGGAACCATGGCATGAGTGTGAATCTGCCGCAGATCTCTTCTTATGGTCGCAAAAACTCGACCTACCCTGCACGACTTATACGCGAGCAGGTCACATTTAAAGTATAAACTGAATCGCCACCTTGCTTACTTTACTCAATTATACAATGTGCTTATTTTGTAAGTCGGGAGATTTTCTCCCCGTGAAAGGAATTTTGATTTAGCCTGTCTGGTGCATTGTTGTGCTGCTCCAAACTGTCGTCTTGTTCCTAGTATAATCCTTCACTTAAAAAGTAAATACGCCAAATGTTTAGAGCGCAGCAGACTCGCAGTGCACCGTTCTTTTTCAGAGACGAGTTTAACAGCACAATACCGAAATACGTATAAGCCGTTTCATGGATACCGCCATCTTTAAAAAAATTGTGATCACGTGGTGGCCATGGGTGCAAAACACTACATGAACATGCCGGATGTGTGCGTAAACAAACGTGTCTTTCGCGCAGGAATTGATGAGCTATATGAGCTAAATGAGCTATATGAGCTATATGAGCTATATGAGCTATATGAGCTATATGAGCTATATGAGCTAAATGAGCTAAATGAGCTATATGAGCTATATGAGCTATATGAGCTAAATGAGCTAAATGAGCTAAATGAGCTAAATGAGCTAAATGAGCTAAATGAGCTAAATGAGCTAAATGAGCTAAATGAGCTATATGAGCTATATGAGCTAAATGAGCTAAATGAGCTAAATGAGCTAAATAAGCTAAATGAGCTGACACGTTTGTTTACGCACACATCCGGCATGTTCGTGTAGTGTTTGCCCCCATGGCTACCACGTGATCACAATTTTTTTAAAGATGGCGGTATCCGTGAAACGGCTTCTACCGGTACGTATTTCGGTATTGTGCTGTTAAACACGTCTCTGAAAAAGAACGGTGCACTGCGAGTCTGCTGCGCTCTAAACTTTTGGCGTATTTACTTTTTAAGTGAAGGATACTAGGAACAAGACGACAGTTTGGAGCAGCACAACAATGCACCAGACAGGCTGGATCGAAATTCCTTTCACGGGGAGAAAATCTCCCGACTTACAAAATAAGCACATTGTATAATTTAGTAATGTAAGCAAGGTGGCGATTCAGTTTATACTTCAAACGTGACCTGCTCGCGTATAATTCGTGCAGGGTAGGTCGAGTTTTTGCGACCATAAGAAGAGATCTGCGGCAGATTCACACTCATTAAAATACAAAACAAATTGGAACTTACTGCCGGTGCCCATACCGCCTGGAATTTTCGTGCTCTTGAGCATTGATCTGCCGCAGATCTCGAGTTGGACTTGACCTTGTTGATAAGGATTGTATGGACAAGATTGTGCGATGCGCGACCATATTACCAGCAACTTACTTCCATCGTACACGTATAATTGTTGCTTAAATGAACACCTTTATAATTTTATTACGTTGTGGAATTCAGCATTAGTACTGTTTTGCCAAATGAACTGGTTTATTTAACAAAAATATGCATTTTCATCTGATAAAGCACGTTTCGCTAAAGTAAATTTATTTATCACGTGCCCACGCTTACAGGTGAGAGTTGCTGAATATTAATATTATGCAATCGAGCCTGATACATGTTTCTACCTAAAGAATGAGCAACAACAATTCATCAGATGCAATGTAGGCGTAGCATGAGCTTTCGTAGCAACAATAGATAGCCGAAGTGTGACGTGCGTTGCCATGGCAATTGGCTCTAAACTATCATGGCCGTCGGGAAAAGTACCATTGGAAAAGCACTGGGACACGGTTTAGTGATTTTTAGTTTAGAACCAATTTCCTAGGCAACCAACAAAAGGTGACGTATTCACTTCGGCAGTCTATTATAAGTTCATCGGATGCAATGAAATGTTTCCACCTCATGCAACTGCAGAAGAAAAAACAAAACAAAAATGTTTTGAACTAGAGGTATGACGTTTGTTGTTACAAACGCCAGGTGATCGGGCTAAATGAACATTTTGTGATGAATTTCAGACATTGTTATCACATGTGGAATGGCAAAAATAATCACGAACCAAGTTCATTGTACTGTTGTGCAGCGTCGTCTGAGCCGATAATTCAATCGCCCGTAATCTTCAGCGCAGGGTGACTGACACTCGGATTAGCAACGGACTAGCTGACCGCAGGAACGCCACAGACTGGAAGACCACGTTTTAACCGAGAAAATATGCAGATTTCGTTCGGCGCAGAGTTAATGAGCTGGCTAGAACAGGAGTTCAAAAATTCACCTCAATTTTACCGAGTGAAAACGTGACTCAAAATTGAACCGAGTTCCGGCACGGTTAAAATGCGTGCCTATAAAATTTTAACCGAGAAACGGAAATTTTAACCGAGTAGAAGTTCTTAGTGTATGGCACGCCAAAACACACACACACATTTTTTTTTTGAATATCGAACGTGCGTCTGGCTGCATGTTCAATATTGAATATCGAACGTCGAATATCAAACCAACTTCACACCGGTTATTATCTGATCATATTTAATAGTGTGCAATAGGAAATGTTTGATTTTGTTTGTGAATGTATATACGAGTTGTGCTCGCGTACGAGTTGTGCTCGCGTACGAGTTGTGCTCGCGTACGAGTTGTGCTCGCGTACGAGTTGTGCTCGCGTACGAGTTGTGCTCGCGTACGAGTTGTGCTCGCGTACGAGTTGTGCTCGCGTACGAGTTGTGCTCGCGTACGAGTTGTGCTCGCGTACGAGTTGTGCTCGCGTACGAGTTGTGCTCGCGTACGAGTTGTGCTCGCGTACGAGTTGTGCTCGCGTACGAGTTGTGCTCGCGTACGAGTTGTGCTCGCGTACGAGTTGTGCTCGCGTACGAGTTGTGCTCGCGTACGAGTTGTGCTCGCGTACGAGTTGTGCTCGCGTACGAGTTGTGCTCGCGTACGAGTTGTGCTCGCGTACGAGTTGTGCTCGCGTACGAGTTGTGCTCGCGTACGAGTTGTGCTCGCGTACGAGTTGTGCTCGCGTACGAGTTGTGCTCGCGTACGAGTTGTGCTCGCGTACGAGTTGTGCTCGCGTACGAGTTGTGCTCGCGTACGAGTTGTGCTCGCGTACGAGTTGTGCTCGCGTACGAGTTGTGCTCGCGTACGAGTTGTGCTCGCGTACGAGTTGTGCTCGCGTACGAGTTGTGCTCGCGTACGAGTTGTGCTCGCGTACGAGTTGTGCTCGCGTACGAGTTGTGCTCGCGTACGAGTTGTGCTCGCGTACGAGTTGTGCTCGCGTACGAGTTGTGCTCGCGTACGAGTTGTGCTCGCGTACGAGTTGTGCTCGCGTACGAGTTGTGCTCGCGTACGAGTTGTGCTCGCGTACGAGTTGTGCTCGCGTACGAGTTGTGCTCGCGTACGAGTTGTGCTCGCGTACGAGTTGTGCTCGCGTACGAGTTGTGCTCGCGTACGAGTTGTGCTCGCGTACGAGTTGTGCTCGCGTACGAGTTGTGCTCGCGTACGAGTTGTGCTCGCGTACGAGTTGTGCTCGCGTACGAGTTGTGCTCGCGTACGAGTTGTGCTCGCGTACGAGTTGTGCTCGCGTACGAGTTGTGCTCGCGTACGAGTTGTGCTCGCGTACGAGTTGTGCTCGCGTACGAGTTGTGCTCGCGTACGAGTTGTGCTCGCGTACGAGTTGTGCTCGCGTACGAGTTGTGCTCGCGTACGAGTTGTGCTCGCGTACGAGTTGTGCTCGCGTACGAGTTGTGCTCGCGTACGAGTTGTGCTCGCGTACGAGTTGTGCTCGCGTACGAGTTGTGCTCGCGTACGAGTTGTGCTCGCGTACGAGTTGTGCTCGCGTACGAGTTGTGCTCGCGTACGAGTTGTGCTCGCGTACGAGTTGTGCTCGCGTACGAGTTGTGCTCGCGTACGAGTTGTGCTCGCGTACGAGTTGTGCTCGCGTACGAGTTGTGCTCGCGTACGAGTTGTGCTCGCGTACGAGTTGTGCTCGCGTACGAGTTGTGCTCGCGTACGAGTTGTGCTCGCGTACGAGTAATTCAGAGTTTTGCCTTACCTTCAATGATTCATGATTCTTTCCAAAACACAACGTCTCGAATCTCAGAAAATTCCTGTGTAGTTTGGTCTAACATTAACAAAACACTAAAATCGCGGTAAGAATGCGTTGTGTCGTTTGCCATAGCGTTTACATTGCTGCATGCAACCAGACTATCCAGGCCACAGAAACAATGATGAAACTTACCGGTATGCGTCCGCATACCAGACTGCAAGAACGGCGCGCAATGGGATCAACGAACTTTTCAGCCACGTGTCAACAAACTTTCATGAAAGTTTGTTGACCTATTAATGCGCAAGATCAAGAGGGCGCTCTTTGCGAAGCGTTGTCACGTGAACGGCGCTGTGTGTACGTGATGTACAACGTGTTAAAGTAAACCAATCCGATTCCCAACCGTTTTGCACCTATCAATTATTCAACTCCCCCGGCTACCCCACCCTTTACGTGGGGATTTGGTCACGATTTTCATGCCCCAGCAGGGTGGTGACTTTGACACATTGGAATCCAATTTTCAGCGCACCTGGGGGAAAAACATGCGTATTTTCCTCCGAGGGGTGGGGATTTTGTCACCCAAATTGTGCCCCAGGGGTGGGGATTTTGTCACGCAAAAAAGTGACAATCCCCACCTCTTAGGTGGGGCAGCCCGGGGGGCGGGGGGTACATTAGTCACGCCCACTGACGGAACCATTAGCCAATGAGCGCTGGAAATCTTTGGTGCGCGGCTGCGCGCGCATAATATGCAGTCACCGGATATGACGTCATGGTTTACGTGTATACATTCCTACAGTACCATGCACGGGGCATCTCTCCCTCGTTACCAGTAATTAAGAAATTAACGTAGCCAACAGAACACTGAATATTTTAACAATTAATGTACTTTTATTTCAATTTGATCCCTTCACTATTGCTTTACAAATCTATGCTTCAATATATAGACCGTATCGAATAGCCTCACTTCCGCACATAATTGTGCTTCCATTGTTGAACGGTTTAAGTAACAAAAGGTGGCCCACGAAATGCCGGATATTCGATACGGTCTATAAGAGTATTAAGACTATATCCTTGTTTATTTCCCAATCGAAACTTTCAGTTTTCTTTGTCATACTGCACTCTATTCAGTTTCCTGTGGTTTTACCAAACACTGACTAAAATGAATGATGACATACTTACGCAACATCTGGGGCCAATTTCATAAAAACAATTGTTTGTTTTTTTCTAAGAATGATTTGTCCTTCACTTTGTCAACGGCGTCCTGACCTACAGTCCACCTATCATCAAATGCACTGTTCAAGTGTTGGGAAAACTGTGCAGAATGTGCTAATCTTTTTATGTATATACATGCAGTGGCACAGAACCTGTCATTTTGCCATAATTAACAACAACAACAACCAATGTCATAAAGCTGTTTAGCAGAAAAATTTGTCTAATTCAAAATTTATTTGCTTTTAGTATAAAGATGGGTTAGTTGTCAAAATTGTATGTAAATTTGTGTTTAAATTACAAAATAATAGCAGAACACCAATCAATTTTAATACACATTTGGAAGGGATGTACTGAACCAGCGGTCCAGTTTGTTAGGTAACAGTAACGCACTTTAAAGATCCAGAGCTTTCTTTCGTGAAAAGCAAGGGGATTCTTCCGGTCTCTGGCCATTTCTAATTTCTAATTCTTCATGGATTTCCTCACGCTTGCGATGACAGTGCAATGGGCACTTTAGAGGAATCATTGGTATGAATACCAGAAAGAAATATTAATAATAAGATGTTGACTATAACCCATTTTATAAGGCAAACAAATTTAGGATTAAGCAAAATTTTCTGCTGAACAGCTTTATGAAATTGGCCCCTGGTGTGGTGCTTAATCACCGTAAATGAAACAACCAAACTTGGAATGAGAAAAAGAATCGCAAGGGCCCGTTTATGTGTTCCAGTTATTGGAGGCAAGAGGAACCATGGCGCACAAGCAAACGGTGACGTCATCATGTGTAGGTCTATAGAGTGCTAAAGTGAAAACGTCGCCCTGTGTGCGTGGCCAAGGTTACTTGGTCTAAACTAAAACCAGCGAATAGTTTCTTTGCGCTTTAGCAATGGACGTCTCAGATTACCAGTTAATGTTCAGACCCATTGCCCTGACAACTGACGTCACACTTTTTTGTCCATAAGCCTAAAAAATGTTATCTTTAAGATGTTACACGTAATGTGTTTTTGGCCAAACGTTTATTTTAAAGATCATATCAACAATTATTTTTTGTTATGTTTTTGTTAATGTAATAATTGTATTAACAGCAAACCTACATCATGACGTATGGCTCTAGATTTACATATTTTTCATGGCTGTTACAGCAAAGTCCATTCCTCCCTCTGGGGAGTGGGCAACAACGACACCAAATGGTGCTTTCATCATGTGTATGGTCCCCTGCCTGCTGACCAACGAAACGATGTCCGCAGTGACGCCCATGTAACGATAGACCACGCCCCCTACGCTGAACCCGTCGACTTGGAACGAATAGAAACGGTTTGAGGCGAACGCACTGACGACGGCAAAGCGTTGCATGATCGTGAGCTGGGGAGGTTCGGGGCCGGCCGAAGCCAGGAGTTTCCCGTTCGGGTCGATGGCCAGTGCACCCTCAATGTGACTTTTGCCGGACTCGGTTGCGTGGCTGATGAGGTCATCGAGAAATGATTTTGCGACCTGGAGGAGGAAAAATATAATGTGTTTAGGAAGTGCATGTCGAGAAACTAGTGACACATCCCAAAAGTTATCAAAGGCAGAGACTCGTCAGCAATGCGCGCGCGCCAAATTCGTGCCACGAAATACGCAGCTCCATGCCTTTGATACGGAGCTGCGTATTTCGTGGCACGAATTTGGCGCGCGCGCATTGCTGTCGAGCCTGTGCCTTTAAATGTCGTATCCAAATATGTGTCTTCAAGCTGGATTGTGTTGGTTGGAACGGAATCAGCTTGAGCTAAGCTAATTGGGTTAGGATCGACTCTCATACCAAGTCTGTCACGGTGACAAGTCCCGCACAGGTCCGTCATAAGTCCAGTAACAAGAAGCATGCAAAGGATGAACAGACAGAAAAAGAATGCCTTTGTTGGAGTTCATTTAATGAATAACTTGGGACTTGAATTAAGACCCAGGGACTTGTGGTGGACGTGTGACGGCTTGTGAGGACCCGTGATGGACTTGTGATGGACTCGACAACCCTGCCAAGACTACACATACCTGTTGTTGTACAATCGCATCAACGCTACGCCGGCTTTGATGAGACCCATGAGCGCAGTTCATCAACAAAGTGCCGATCACCAACGGCAAAACCCAGCAGAAAACGTTGGCCATAATTCTGCCAAAATAAACAAGAATTCAATTCATGAGAATTGCATTCGATCAGTTTTTTTTCGACATAAATTCCATTTATGAAAGTTTAAAAACAAAACATGCTTTTTTACTTAAAACAATTTAAAAAAACTCAACACATGATAATCAAGACAAACAAACATTGCAAAAATATGAAATATGTAAAAAAAAAAATAAAAAAAATAAGAAGTATAAGGGCCTAGATGACAAAGCAGTACTTACCCTAAAACTTCTTTCTATTAGAAAATAAAATCTTCGCTGGCTGAAGTACTATAAAATAATGTCAACTGCGCTTATACTCGATGCCGCTGTTTTTATATCGGTTGAAAGTCTGACACGTACGCATATCTGGTTCGAAATATTTATTTATTTCTTAAACACTTCTATTCGTTTTTTTCATTGGCTTTTGTCTCTCAGAAGTTATCAATTTTTATAAACCTTTATTCGTAGAAAATTAGTGAAGGCGACACGTGTCACCCTTGAAACGACAATTTACAAAACCTGGCCGCTATTGTGTTAATTAATTAATAAGTCACAGCAGAGGGTAATTGGACGGTCGTGAACTATTGTTATTATCGCACAAGCTGTCACAGTTTTGTCGTTATTTTCATTAAATTTTGACAATAAATCCTTGGTCTGACCATGGAGCTATATAGCTCCATGGTCTGACACGCCTGCCACACGCTTTGCCAACTCTCCGCACCACCCCTCCCCCTCCCACCCTCCACCCGTACCCCCACACCGCAGGGCCACCTGACACGCCCCCTCCGTTTGGCAGCTGAGGCTTTGGTCGATAGATGGCGCTATATCAGATACTAGTACACATCATCACCGTCACGAGTTCTTTTTGACAGCTGAGCCCAATTTCATAAAGCTGTTTAGCAAAACAATGTGCTTAATCAAAATTTTGTTTGCTTTATAAAAATAATTTAATAGTCAAAATTGTACGCCAACTTGTGTTTTTAGCAAGAATAGCACAACACCAGTCAACTGTAAACACATCACATCAGATTTTGACTGCTAACCCACTTTTATAAAGCAAACAAATTTTGGATTAAGCAATTTATTTTGCTAAACAGCTTTATGAAAAGAAGTGCTGATTATTAAACTTTAGCGCAACTGTTCAAGGTCTGAGTTGGAGATGACAAGTGGTCTGATTCCGTCTGCATTGTTGCTGGTGCTAGATAAACTGATAAACAGAGTAGGCCTAGGATAAACTAAGTAGTCATTTTGTATACCGGCGTAGCTGAAGCTACATATTTACAGGCAGTTGGCGAGTTGTAGTTTTGTCTTTTGATCATTAAGCGCAGCTGTAGAGGGTTTTTTTTGTCAGTGGTCAGTGTAACTTTAATAAGGTATTTTTTTCATATACATTGAACACGGATTTGGGTAAATTTTTATTTTGGAATCGATAGCTTATTCAATTCTAAGATATACTTCCCACTGACACTTCCGTCGCAAATGTTGCATTTCTGAGATAAATAAATGATAAAATCACTGCATAAAGTAATGCACAAAATGACGCGGCGAGCGGTCTGTGCGTAAGCGCGACAACAGAGGGCGCTGCGCGCGCGCGTGAATGGTTATCTTGTGCACTAACTGAAGGCAATTTTTGAAGAAGAAAACGTGATTTTTCTACAGAAAAGCAACATTTGCGACAAAAGTGCAAGTGGGAAGTATATCTATTATGTGTTGATTCCAGGAGGTAATTTCCTTAAAATCTTTGTTCAATGTATACGAAAAAAACACCTTTAATAATAATAGGCCTAGTCCAGTAATTAACAACATGATCATGTTTTTGAAATCACAAGTGCCTGGTCCTAATTCAGGTCACAAGGCACAAGTCATGACAAAGACATTCTGGTATGAATTCCATTTACTGGTTGCCACTGAAACGCTGTGTGTTAAGTCTATGCATGGACGGAACAGGGAAGAGTATTTTCAAGGAAATTGTTGAATGTTTTCTCTTCTAAATTAAATAAATTCACTTCACGTTTTTGGTGATTATTGTTTCCCAAACTAAACTACCCCACCTAAAAAGTGGGGATTGTCACTTTTTGTGTGACAAAATCCCCACCGCTGGAGCAAAATTTAGGTGACAAAAATTCCCACCGTCGGGTGCAAAACATGCATGCCTTGCTATTTATGAACAAAAATTTGTATTTCAATGGGTCAAAATAATAGGTCAGCGGGGGGAGGGGGAGGGGGAGGGGGAGGGGGTGGGGGGGGGGCATTTGATAGGTGCATTAGTAATTTTAAGGAGAATAAATGTTTTTTTTATCCTTTGTGGCTTATTTTTGTAACAGGACTTGCGATGTGCTGAACTAATGATATTTTCAAGGAAGAAAATTTTGTTGACAATATTGTTTATTCTTGATTTCTTTGCAGATATCTTTTGATTTGTGAGGTGTAAACATGGAACAGGATCTTAGCGGCATGGCTGATGGTGATTGTCCAGAAACGGAGCTTCTAGTGAGCTCTAAGAGTGCAGCTCCCGAGACCAGATGGGCCGGCAAACGCCTGCGAGCCAGCCGCCGTCTTATTACGATCGAACCAATCATCTTCGCGAGTCTGGTAGCGTACGGCACAATCGGGACCATCCGCACGGAATACGTACGTCAAGTAATATCATCCGAGCACGATCTAAACGGTACCCGTCAACACAACTGCACTGTCAATACGTCCAGTGCGGAGTACCAACTACAGCAGGAGATCCAAGCAGATACTTCGTTACAGACGATGTACCTCGTCATGTGTAGCGCAGGTTTGAGCATGCTCACTGCACCGTTGCTAAGCGCTTGGTGCGACCGATCGGGGCGTAAGTTAGCGTTATTTCTCTCCACGTTCGGATTTTGGGCTAACACTTCCATGTATTTGGCCGTGATCTACTTCGAGCTGTCGATAAATTTTCTCTTCATCGGGGAAGTCATTCAAGGACTGACGGGAAGTTACGTACTCATCCTTGCAGCTTCATTGGCATACATAGCCGACATAACTACGGAGAAAAAGCGCATGTTGCGCTTTGTCGTCATCGACACGACGTTGTTGTTTGCCATCGCACTGTCACAGGTCGCAATTGGCTATGTAGTCCGACCGTTAGGGTTTGCTCCGCCTCTTATTGTGATGTGCGTTGCATGCGGATTGGCCCTTATCTACATGTTGATACCGTCACTCTTACTTGAGACACGATATCGGGACGACTCCGTTACAACAGGTACGTAATAGTCAGTAAGAATTAAGACGCAATAATTCTTTTATACTTTATGTAAATTACCATCAAACCCGCTATTCGCCATCGGCATGCTCGGTGGTCGAGTGGTTAAGATGTCTGCCTAGTACGCAGGAGACGTGGTGGATAGCGTGTCCGACTTTCGGTTGAGAGGTCCATGGTTCGAAACCTGGCCATTGACCGCGTTGTGTCCTTGGACAAGACACTTAACTCCACGTTGTCTCTCTCCACCCAGGTGTATAAATGGGTACTAGCAAATACGGTTGGGGTAACCCAACTAGTTACTGGGGGTAAACCTGCGATGGACTGGCATCCCATCCAGGAGGAGTACATGTAGCATTGCTCCTTGTCACTCCATGCCACAGAAACCGGGCATATCTGTGATAGTATTAATTTGAAAAACTGGCGGAGTAAATAAGAATGTCAAAATGACTCGTGTGTGTGTTCGCTAAGTGTAACAGCCGCCTAACTTCACAGATTTGCGTGTATTTCCTCTGGAGATTGTAACGGTGCTTAGCAGAGTGGAAATTCCCTGAGATTTCAGGTTGTTGCAGATCCGATTAGCAAAACTTAGCAGAAAAAAAGAAAAGATTTTAGTCTACTAAGTGATTTTTAACAGATAATGTACTTTTTCTCTTAAATTGTTTATTTATTAGAGAATAAATTGAGCATGTTGGCCAGTTTCATTTCGGTGCTCAGCGTTAAAGAAGGAAAACGGCACATTTTTCTATCTCTGCTGATAGCAATTGGATTTTTGATGACTCTGATGTTTCAGGTATGAAATTACTTTATTTTGTATATTTGTCCAAAAGACACCCAGACACACCTCTGGCTGAAACAGCCCACAGGGTGTCCAAAAGACATCCAGACACCCCTTTGGCTAAAACAGCCCACAGGGTGTTTAAAAGACACTCAGACACCCCTCTGGCTAAAACAGCCCACAGGGTGTTCAAAAGACACTCAGACACCCCTCTGGCTAAAACAGCCCACAGGGTGTCCATAAGACACCCAGACACCCCTCTGGCCAAAACAGCCCACCTACCGGTATGGGTGTCCAAAAGACACCCAGACACCCCTCTGGCCAAAACAGCCCACCTATGGGTGTCCAAAAGACACCCAGACACCAGGGTTGTAGTCGAGTTCATCACAAGTCCTCACAAGCCTTGACAAGTCCCTGTGTCTTAATTCAAGTCACAAGCTATTCAAATGAACTCCAAGAAAGGCATTCCTTTGTGAGTGTTCATCCTTTTCTTCTTGTTACTGGACTTGTGAAAGACTTCTGATGACTCGACTACAACTCTGTCAGACACCCCTCTAGCGAAACAAATAAGATCATCTTTCTTCTGCATTTTCCAGGGTTCTGTCGGCACATCTGTATTACTTGGCTTAGGAACACCAATATGTTGGTCTGAAGTAACAGTTGGAATTTTCATGGCTGTTTTTCTGTTTGCCAGTTGTCTCGGTAAGTAGACTTTCAAAAAAATGTTCCTAATCCCTTTTCACTAATTCTGCATTCTGTTTGGGGCTTAACACGTTGACTGCTGAGCATAGTTTTACAGGGCGTTCCAATTTTCTACGAGTATACTCGTAGTGGCAAAATCCGGTACACCTGTTACTACGAGTATAGACTGTATCAAATAGACGCCATTTCATGGGGCAGTTTCTTTGTTTCTTGAGGACATGCATGGTTGCACATATTGTGCTTCCATTGTTGAACGGTTTAAGTAACAAAAGGTGCCCCACGAAATGGCGGCTATTCAATACGGTCTATACTCATAGTCGATAGTCAACGTGTTAAAGAAGGTATTTTTGATGCAGTGCCATTGACGATGAGTATGTGTGCAGAGACCATTTCAAACTAAGGAAATTTTTTAACTGTAAAATTAGCGGCCCTGTGTTCAAACTCTAGAAGAAATTTTCTGTATGTTTTTAAATCAGAAAAGTTTTGCCTCAACAGAAAATCACTGGCTCTAAAATAAAAAAATTCCCCATAACTCCCCGGGACTTACCTTATGGGTCATGAGATTTTTATATCATAACATCCGTTATATTTTTCTGATTACGAAACTGAAACTCCCGCGCTTCTAGGCCGCATATTTCCGAGGATATCGTCGATTATTTGTAAACTAATTTTCCAGTATCAACGTTTATCGCTGAAAGCATACTCGATAGTTTTGTTCAATTTTTTACTGGAAATTGCGAATGTTTTCGGGTTTTTGGGACATGGGAGGTGTGTATGGGAGTTACTTGATAATATTGGTAAGTTACATCGAAAACTATTTTCCAGAAACTCTGGTCACGCTTCTTTAAGTACAGAAATTTGTATTTGTCAATATTTACACGAAGGAACATACTACTGGAAATTTTACGTCAGGATTTTTTTTGTCATGTGGCAGGAACTCTCGTCGGTGGCCTAACGCTTCCCCGACTTGTTAAAGAGCACTGGATTCTGTACCTGAGTTGCGCGAGTTCTGTTGGTTGTTACGTCATCACGGGATTCGCAAAAGATACGCTCTTCATGTTCCTCGGTAATACGACTATTAAATAAAGTGCTAAAGTAACAACGTCACCCATTGTGTGTTGCCAAAGTATTACTGGGTCTACACTAAAACCAGTGAACTGTTTCCCTGCACTTTAGAAATGGACATTTCAGATTACCAGCTAATGTTTAGATCCAGTTACCCTGTCAAATGACGTCATACTTTAGTACTTTATTGTCGATGGGTTTAAAGACATGCTAAAGAATTATGGGTTCTATAAATTTGGGGTCCAATTTTTCTGTCCCCTGTTACGTCTGACATCTTGTAAAATGTTGTAGTTTGTAAATTCAGGACATATTCTTTAAATGCTTTCTATTTCAAGGAGTGATTACATAAAGTACAATTCATAAAAATATGTTTTGAAGGCATTTTTAATAATACTTGTATGGCAAATGGCAGTATGTCAGATGTAACAGGGACAGGAAAATGTCACACGTTGGACCCCAAATTTATAGAATGACCCTTATGTATTCTGGAAAATCCACTGAATTGAAAAAACGAAACTTTACATTTTTTTTTTAGCCAAATAACGTGGTAGATTTTTATCAGTTTTCCTGTCTAATTTCTGTTGTTGGGTGTCTTCATAGCTTGTTAGGGCCTGTTAGTTATTTGTAGAATTATGAATATTAATAAGTGACATGTGAATATTAATCCTCCAGCACCATTGTGCATTATGAATATTCATAAATAATATAAATATTTATTGTTGCATCCATTGTTTGGTGCCTTATGAATATTCATTTTTCCCTATAGGGTCAATTATTGGGTGTCTTCGTAATCTGCCATCTCCAATTATCCGGACCATGATGTCCAAAGCTGTTACTGAAGATGAACAAGGTGAAGACAGATTCATCTTTTCTTTGTCGTAGTTTTTGTTAGGAGGGTGAGAGGGCGGGGCAAGGGGTTGGGTTTAGTTTAAAAAGCTGTTTATATGAACACTGTTTGCATTGGTGCTTAAACTTTAACTCAAGCTTGTAAGAAAACAATTGTGAAAAAAGAGATAAACGGTAACATTCTGAACTCAACAAAAAATAAATGCTAAAATTTTACACCATTCATGCGAAGTCAGCATTGTAAATTTTATCTGCACCAATTGTCTAGGCTCGTGACCTTGTTGCGTTTGCCAGACATGTGTTACATAACTTATACGAATATCTCATAAAATTTCATTTGACAGTAGGTGTGCGTTCGTTTTTATTTGATTTTATCCGTGTTTTTATTTCAGGTGTTATATTTGCAGTCATCGGAACGATCGAGAGCATCGCCAGTTTTGGATCACCGCTGCTGTTTGGCGCCCTCTATGCCGGAACAGTGGAGATCTACTCGGGACTGGCTTTTTTCGTTTTGGCGGGCATCAATATTTTGCCGTTCATACTCATAATGTGCGTATCAGTCAAATTTTGTGATTTTCAGAATTTCCTCAACACTTTCAAAATGTTTAATCCGAGATTAAAAGCAAAGTCGACATTATAATTCGGGTAATGAAATATTCTTCATGAGCTATTCAAATACAGTAACACTTTAAATACCCTCCCAGTTACTCATTTACACATTCTGGGTGGGAGGCAATTTATGGCAAAGTGCCTTGCCCAAGGGCACATGCGTCATGGACTTCGCCAGGACTTGAATACTATAGACCGTATCGAAAAGCCGCCATTTCGTGGGGAAGTTTCTTTGTTCCTTGAGGACATGCATGGTTGCACATATTGTGCTTCCATTGTTGAACGGTTTAAAGGCAGTATACATGTACAGTGTTGTACATCATTGGTAATTTCGAAAATCAAAAATGTTCACAGATTTACGCCTAACTTACACGATATAAACATGATGACTGTAGAAAACTTCCCCTAAAATGGTTTTGTCTGAAGTGCTATAGTCTTTGAGAAATGAGTAAAACAATTAGTTTTCGTCTCATGAGACGAAAATTCAATTCGCCCCAAAACCATTTTGCCCAAAATGACTTCGTCCAAACACTACATCGCCCCAAAACCACTTCGTGCACAGGCCGTGGTTTAGGGCGAAATGACTGCAAACCCTTTTTTGACTGTTTTTTCAAAAGTTAGACGAAGTACGGAGCTGGTTTTTGCTCAGGTTGGTTTTAATCATGCATATCTTCAATCACACAGGGGGATAAAACTATTTGTAACGGTTTACCAATCATGTATACTATCTTTAAGTAACAAAAGGTGCCCCACGAAATGGCGGCTATTCGATACGGTCTATAGGCCAGACCACTCAGCTGAAGTCATCCTGCCCTTTAAAAACATTTTCTTTTATTACAGCAATTCCGTGTTTATTCCAATCTCGATAAAGAGACTAGATTTTTATGGCACCCTGTCCTTGGTCTAAATTAATGTAATTTTTCTCTTCAAAAATAATTGAATTTCCATGCGTAAACACTTCAACTAAAGAACGGGGCGACGCTCTTTGGACTTTAGACCTCTTACTGTATTCTAAAAACAGCCAAAGAATGTGATAAGGTACAGGTTTATGTCAATTGTGTCATGCAACTTTTATTCATTAAAAGGCACCCCCCCGACTCGAAATTTAGAAATGTTCACAGATTTATGCCTAACTTACACAATATAAACTTCCCCTGAAATGGTTTTGTCTAAAGTGCTATCGTCTTTGAGAAATGAGTAAAACAATTATTTATCGTCTCATGAGACGAAAATTCAATTCGCCCCAACTCACTTCGTGCACATGCCATGGTTCAGGGCGAAGTGGCTCTGGGGTGTAATGACTGCAAACTCTTTTTTGACTTTTTTCTCAAAAGTTAGACGAAGTACGAAGCTGGTTTTTGCTCAGGTATATCCTTAATCACACAGGGGGATAAAACTATTTGTAACAGTTTTACCTTTAAGTACAGACAGTTGTGGAGGGGTCGAAATTAACTTGAATTTTATGGTATCCCACAGGATTAGTCACATCAACATTTCACTTGTCCGATATCATTTATTAGTAGTGCTGCAGAAACGTACACAAATGATTTCTACATTTTTGACATTTGTTAATTGTGTACCGGTAGTATTGATCAAATACAAAAAGTAAAATTAACAAAAAAAAACTCTTGCAGCCGATTTCACGTACGCACTGCTTAACATGCTTAAAGGGCCCCTTATTTGGGATTTTTATCAATGACATCTATGCTATAAAACCAATATACTCGGTTACAATCATAAAAATCCTATTTGGAGCTTGTTTTGGGGGTTAAAACTAAGGTTTTTAGTCTGATGAAAATATGCATATTCATGACCAAGGTCACAAGAGGCAAACACAGGAAAATTACATTCAACTGTGCACAAAAGATTCCACCTTTTTCTCAAACGTCCTGAAACTTTTGTAATCCATGATAAAACTGGGGGTTGGGAGAAAACCGCAGCAATTTGCCACAAGTCGAACCTGAAGTCTTATGTTATTTCTTAACTTTTCCCTTCCATCTTCCTTGCGTGATGCACTCCAAATAGCGCCCTCTGTCTGGTTTATTGCAATGAAATCTTCAAAGTTGAAAAAGGCTACCTTTTATTGATTTTACATCCAAACGAACAATAGCATGTCTTGTTGAACAAGTAATCCATCATATGAAGCAAAGATTAGGCAAAAAGTTGTTCAGCATGTCAGAGGCCCTTTAAGACCAGTTGTGCTACATTCCTGCAATAATTACACGCAAGCTATGGTTCTTATGCCATTTTTAAAAAGTTTCGCAAGCTACGCACTTTTTCGTGAAATTTACTGCAGATTGAGAACCTGAACTTTTTAGTGCCACATCGTTTTGACTGCTTATTGTTTTCCCAACGTTGAAATGTTAACAGGAAACATTTTTCTTTATATTGCATAAAAACATGTAAAATGTAGTGCAGCATATAGGCCCACTAGCCGGTCGGACTACCAACATATGGCAACTACTAGTCATCTGGCTAAAACCACTAGCCTCGGACTACAGGACTACTGTTAATTTCGACCCCTGTTGTGTTCATTGTTTAGGTCTTAACCCAAGACTCAAATCTGTACCGACTATTGGATGAAAGTTATTTTAACAGAACTATCCTTTGACGCAAAAGGTCAAACAATAGTACTTTTTTCAGTTGCCCTCAGAAATGGTTGAACTAATCCATGTCGCGTGATCTGGGCCCAATTTTATAGAGCTGTTTAACAGCCAATTTTCCGTTAACCGAGCGTCGGGCTATTTCACAGACATCGTTAACGATAAGCAACTGAAAACCGCAGAGCCAAATTTTGCTTAAGATAGTGACGCAACAATGGTGGTTTCCAAGCGCGCGCATGCTTAAGCACGCCACGGCCGTGAAATAGCCTGCACAACAAGCACACGTTTTCAGCTAGTGCTTAAGCAGCTCTATGAAATTGGTTCCTGCGTTTAACCAATCAATGAACGAGAATCATTGTACGAGGTCTATTTTTTGTAAGGCCCCCTCCCTCCCCCAAAATACTACAGTAAACTCTCGTTATAACACCCCCTGATATAAAGCTCCTTTTTCTAAGTCCCAGCCATTACTCCCTGCATTGTGTACATGCATTGGTTATAGCGCTCTCTGGATATAAAGCTCAAATTATTTCGGTACCTTGAAGAGTGCTATAATGAGAGTTTACTGTACTTACATGTATCAACATTTTGTCAGTACGTGAAATGTCAACATTTTACAGTGCTTGTAAGGTCTTACTCAGCCCTTGACTCCTATGCTCTGTAGACCCGTGAAAATGTTGATAACTTTGGACGGCCCCTACTGGTAAGGCAAAAAGGAAAAAAAAAACATCTTTGTTGCTGCCCCCTTTTTCATTTCCTTTGGTCATTTAATTCATTTTGTTCCCCCCTCTGGTGCAGATTTCTTCACGGGATGGTGATGCACACCGAAAGGGCACAAAAGAGAGACATAATGAGCGACATACTGGACAGCCCTACCCCCATTCAGGCACCAGACAGCTGCGAAATTCTCAACTCCACAGAAAAACATTTGGCATAGAGATTACAGTAATATTGTAGTACCATATGGATAAGCGGTTTGGTGTGTCTAATTCCATGGTCGTGGGTTCGATTCCCGGCCGCGACCATGGTGTGTGTGCCTTTGGGCAAGGCACTTTGCCATAAGTTGCCTCTCTCCACCCAGGAGTAAATGGGTACCTGCAAGGGTTGCAGCATTTGAGCGCTTGACCCACTGAAATAAAAATTTCTGTACATAGGTGCTTTTTCCTTACCGCGCTCAAAGGAACACACAGGCTTTGTTGGGCTCGAAATAGACCCATACATGATTCTGAAAGTCTTTCCGAAATAAACTAAATAGATCTTGAAAAGAAACCATCAAATTTGGCTGTTTGTGAGCCGGTGTGTTCCTTTAACTCTGATAGATAAAAGCACTTTTTGTTTATGCTTTCTTTTGTGTATTCATTTTAATGTTATCAGAATACAGCGTTTTGCTGGTAGTGCACAAAACGTACCGGTATCTAATGCATTTGGAAACCCGCATTGTTGAAATTTTTTAACACGCCATTTTTTAAGACATAAGTATGAAAAAAAAGTTGAGGCTATTAGATTGTGAAGGCAATTAGTAGACAAATAGATCTAGCACAAAAAGATTATGGGGACAAAAATGCTTCTGAAATAATGGTTTAAAAACAAAAAAACAATTTTATATATATATTTTAATACCTGTCCATAGTAGTGTAGGAAGGCGGGGCATGTACATTTATAGGGCGCTTTCACTTGACCTGAGGTCAAATGTATGGTTGCCAAGCATCGCCATCTGGAGGACATACGCACATGTGCTCTGCGTATGCTGAATTTTCATGTGCGATGACTTCGCCTAACATGCGTTGTTGGAAACGGACTGTCAACGTCCATCAAAATTGATTTGTCGATCTATGCAAGTAATTTATAAACCGAAGCATTCTAGGTTATTTGACCCCTTGTGATAGCGCCCTATAAGTTAAATATACAACAATGTTTTAAGCGAAATATTGAAAACCAAAGATATTGCCTTATCAAAGTGCACCATAAAGCATGTACATATTAACCCATAATATGAAATTATGAAAATATATTTTAGTACATTTTGCACATTTCCATAATTTTTTTTAATTAAAATTTAACATTATTAAACTGTAAGCAGTGGTATGTAGCTTTATATGGAAATACTGATTCATAGGCGGATCCTGAACAATTTTTAGTGAGCGGGGTGCTGGGAGCTAAAATTTAAAAACCCGACATACTATGGGAAGGGGAGTGTGTTTTTCCATTACCGCCTTTGAATGAACACACAGGCTTCGTTGGGCTATACACGAATCCGGTTGCTATGGACTCCTTCCCTGCAAGTCCGCCATGGCTGGGGGCCATCCACTGCCATGAACTGGGCGCTTTGTCTTGTTGTTAAATCGAACAGCGCAAAACGCTTACGCGCGCGTACACAGGCTTCACAAGGAAATAAACGCGCAAACTTGTTCGAAGTGACAACATAATGTAACAGCATATCATCAACACAAAACCCACAGTTCATGGCACTGGATGGCCCCCAGCTATGGCGGACGTACACGGACCATGACTTTCCAGCTCGGATTGGTGTATAGACCCATACATGATTCTGAAAGTCTTTCTGAAATAAACTAAATAGATCCTGAAAGAAAACCATAACATTTTGCCGTTTTTTAGCATTTTTCAAAAAATCAAGGTCACATGATTTATCCGATTTCTGGTTCGGATGTTTAAAAAGTGACATACTATGGGAAGGGGAGTGTGTTCTTCCCCCTACCCCTCCGCACCCCCTGGATCCGCCAATGTGATTTAACACATTCATTTATCAAAAAAAAAAAGGAAGTATAAAAATAAAGTAATCTTAGTAGCAAAATAATTTTGTCTTACAAAAAGGTATTTCCCTGAGGTTTTTAAATATAAAAAGGAAAAAAGGAGAATAGTGTTCTGCACCCACAGGTGGGTCTTTCCACAGTAAAGGGGGCATTTTGACAACACAGACCATATTTTTGAGGAAATACCTTTGTCTGGTCTCAAAATTAAATAAGTTTAAGTTGTTTTGAAGAGATAACTTAGGCCCAAAAAGGGTTACAAATAGTGCGACAACATTCCTCTCTAAAAACCATGTGTACAAATTTCCAATATACGCTCATAACCGGGAAGAACACTTGTGTTACATTTTAGGCCGTCCCGGTTACGAGCGTATATTGGAAATTTGTACACGTTTTTTTTTTAGAAAGGCATGTTGTCACACTATTTGTAGCCATTTTTGGGCCTAAGTTATTTATTTTATTTTGAGACCAGACAAAGGTATTTTCTGTAAAATATGGTCTGTGTTGCCAAAATACCCCCTTTACTGTGGAAAAACTCGGTGCAGAAATGCACATCTTGCTATCAGATACACAGAAATTTTTCTTGAATATCTAGCTAAATGAGAAATCTTTAAGGAACATAAAATTAAGCCATGAATCTCCATTGCACTCACCAAATTTCACCCGATGTTTAGACCTTTATAATAGGGGCGTTCCAGATGCTTACACCGTGTAACACCAACTTACACCGGAGCGTTCTTTTAGCCATCACGTGTTACACGAGTCTGCTCCGGTGGCAGCCACCACTGCTCGAGCTCGCGGCTGGGTCTCTGGTGTAATGACGTCATCTAGTAACCGCGAGTAGTAAAACATGGCGGACAGTTTGGAATCGCGACGCGAGTACGAAGAAAAACACAGATTTATGACACAAAATAAAAGGGAATGGGCCTAGGGCTGTAAATAGGTTTTGCTTAATCAGTAGATGTCTGTCGGCATTGACAAAGTTTATTGCGGTACTTTAGGGCAACTGTTTTTGCGTAGCGCCGGCTTCATTTTTCATCGTGAGTCAAACTATAACAGCGTTTATTTATAAAGCTCCACCCGGCAACAACCTTTGACATGTGTTCCCAGAAACCCCGTGTCGTTCGTTTTGCATCTTCTGGAGGCTTCCCCCGGTGTAAACCCCGTGTTACCCGGTGTAAGCATCTCGAACGCCCCTATTATCACCGACTTTTGCTATGTAGCACAAAATTAAGTTTGCTGACCTTATGGCTCGTTTGTAGTAGACAGTTCCAATTATATGTGTTCTGCCGACATTGGCTGACGAACAGCACGATTGGTACCTTGTATTGCCATATAACCTGGGCGTGGCTGCCAATAGGGCATGCTTTCGGCAACTCTGAAAAATGAAAATAAACAAAACAGGCCGCTTAAGCATTAAAATTCAAATTAGCTTTTTGCATATGGCTGGAATCCCAACTTCTTCACCTTCAAATTGAGGTGCACCTTACAAAGTCCACATACTATACTGCTGTTGCTATGTGGTGCACGCCAAGCAACCTGGTCTGGTAGCTTTATGCCATTCTCTCCTACCGTGAACACAGTATAGATTGTGCCTCATGCACCAGGTCACATTACCTAGCAACAACAATTTAGTCTGGTCATTGTGTGTGTGTGCAACACAAATTAATCACAACCTCTTATCTGGTTTTAAAGATAGTATACATGATTGGTAAACCGTTACAAATAGTTTTATCCCCCTGTGTGATTGAAGATATTCATGATTAAAACCAACCTGAGCAAAAACCAGCTCTGTATGTCGTCTAACTTTTGAGAAAACAGTCAAAAAAGAGTGTACAGTAATTTCGCCCCCAAACCACTTCACCCTGAACCACAGCCTGTGCACGAAGTAGTGTTTGGACGAAGTGGTCCAGGGCGAAATGGTTACGGGGCGAATTGATTTTACATCTCGCGAGACGAAAAATATTGTTTTGCTCATTTCTCAAAGACTATATAGCACTTCAGACAAAACCATTTCAGGGGAAGTTTTCTACCGTCATCGTGTTTATATCGTGTAAGTAATGTGTAAATCTGTGAACATATTTATTCCCTTATTTAGGGCCATCCAAAGTTGTCAATTTTTACAGTTCTATAGAGCGTAGTAGTTTTCAAGACCCCCTCCCTCCTCACCCCCTGCCCCCCACCCCCCGAAATACTACTTATCACCCGAAATACTACTTATCAACATTTTTCTGTCACTACCATGAAGTGTCAACATTTTACAGTGCATGTAAAGTCCTAAGCGGCCCTCGACCCCCTCCCCCTTCCCCTTCCTACGCTTTGTAGAACCGTGAAAATGTTGACAACTTTGGACGGCCCCTCCTTCAACTGAACTTACAAGACGAGCAATATCGCTATGACCAGTAAACAGATGGCCATAAAGAATGTGATGGTTGGGTGGCCAATCTTCACTGTAGCCGAGTAGACGCCCTTCAGAAGAAACGGCGAGATTGAACGACCAATGCTGACCACAACGGAAACAGACCCAAACAGAGCACCTAACGAACAAACAGACCAAAAATGTAACAGTCGAACCTCGATGTCAAGAGCACTGTTAATACAACGTTCTGCTTATAATAATAATAATAATACAAGCATTTGTAAAGCGCCATCTATCTATGTAGACATATTCCGAGGCGGCTGTTGCCATTATTACCGCTGCCGTCAGGAAATCACCAGAACCATTTCGCTTCAACTAGGTGGCAACCCGGCCAAGGCGCACAAACCTATCGGCAGTTAGATTGTGGCATTCCCCATAACAGCTTCCCATATATCGCTTGGGTTGACGAGGCAACTGGGATTAAGTGCCTTGCCCAGGGACACAGACACGTTGGTCGAAGTGGGGCTCGAACCCCCAACCTCTGATTGGGAGTCCCGCTTCATACCCACTAGACCACACGCTTATAACAAGGAACCCTGATGACAAGAGCACTGTTAATACAACATTCTGCTTATAACAAGGAACCCTGATAATAAGAACACTGTTAATACAACATTCTGCATATAACAAGGAACCCTGATAATAAGAGCACTGTTAATACAACATTCTGCTTATAACAAGGAACCCTGATAATAAGAGCACTGTTAATACAACATTCTGCTTATAACAAGGAACCCTGATAATAAGAGCACTGTTAGTACAACATTCTGCTTATAACAAGGAATCCTGATAATAAGAGCACTGTTAATACAACATTCTGCTTATAACAAGGAACCCTGATAATAAGAACACTGTTAATACAACATTCTGCTTATAACAAGGAACCCTGATAATAAGAGCACTGTTAAGACAACATTCTGCTTATAACAAGGAACCCTGATAATAAGAGCACTGTTAATACAACATTCTGCTTATAACAAGGAACCCTGATAATAAGAGCGCTGTTAATACAACATTCTGCTTATAACAAGGAACCCTGATAATAAGAGCACTGTTAATACAACATTCTGCTTATAACAAGGAACCCTGATAATAAGAGCATGTCAATACAACATTCTGCTTATAACAAGGAACCCTGATAATAAGAGCACTGTTACTACAACATTCTGCTTATAACAAGGAACCCTGATAATAAGAGCACTGTTAATACAACATTCTGCTTATAACAAGGAACCCTGATAATAAGAGCACTGGTAATACAACATTCTGCTCAAAACGTCGTCATCCTACATTCTGGATGTGTTCCTGAGATAATTATCACGGGATGACATTTTGTACTGAATATATCATTATTCTGCGATAAATTATCTCCGGATCTCAACTAGTCGGATGGCACTTCCAGAGCTCTCTAGTACTACAAAAAGAGTACAAGAAGGAGTTGTCCGCGAAAACATCATTCTTTTCCCAGTTTCCGGACAAAATGGCGGCGCCCATAAGCCATTCTTTGTGAAGTTCGTGTCTGATTTTTAGCAGGTCAAATTCCTTGTTTACACGTCCTCTGGCATCAAGTGGTTAAAATGATCCCGGGAGCGTTTACATTCAGTCTTTGATCCAAAGAGCTTGAGATCTGATCCTGTGCTTGGGATCAAGTGTAAACACGGTGCACTATTATAAAGATAACTTTCCTTCAATATCGGAGGTGTAAGCAGGGGCGGATCCAGGAATTTTTTCAGGAGGGGGTTTTGCCACCAGGGAGGGGTTTTGCCCATCAGATTTTTATGTCTGCTTGTTTCGGACAGGCGGACACGCAAAAAATGCATTACATTATATTTTTTGGTGTCGGAGCAGGGGGAGGTTTTGACCCCCAAAACCCCCCCTCTGGATCCGCGCCTGGTAAGTGGAGAACAAAAACAAAATCTGAAAAAATCTGAAACTGCAATCGTGAATCTGAAACTGCAATCGTGAAGCTGAAATTGCGAGCGTGAAGCCCGCTTAAGTTGCACTGACATCTTGATGAAATAATGTCCCCCGTTGGTGCATTTTATGGCTTTGAGAATGGAATTTTGTACTGAATATTGGCTTGCACATGGTGTGCGCTAGCAAGTGGCAAGTACCGTACTGTAGAAAAATAGCGGAAAATAAAATCAACGCTTACGCATTGGGTAAAAAAGCTGAAATATGTCGGGAGAAAAAAAAAGCTGAAATTAAATTTTGGCACATTAAAAAAGAAAGAAGCTGAAATCAGCTAAAAATCTTAAATTTTACACCCCTGTTCATTCAGATCATACCTTGTTCATCTTTGTCGACCGTCTTGGACATGAGCGATTTCAGAATCGACATTGGGAGGGTTCGTAACAAGCCAAGAACAGGGGCTAACAAAAACAGACAAAGATTGATTATGACAAATCAAATTATGATTGAATCAAACTAGGCCTGTGCATTTTCAAATAATTTACTATTCGAAAAATCGGTATCATTTTCGAATATCTGATACCTGAATTTTTTCCCAGGATTTTGACAAAAAAGTTTGCCATGAAATTAATTGATTTTGGCACATTTGAACTCATTACAGCTCACGGGAATACAGCAGCCTTTTTATTAGAGAATTTGCCGCCTCAAAAAATAATCTGTGCTCAAACTATAGACTTCATGTTGTAACTTGCACTACATGTAAGAGGTTTTTGCATAAATTATCGTCGGTCCATGTACACTGGACTTGTGGTTGGACGCAAATATGACATCAAAGCAGCCGTTTCGGCAAAGGAAAAAGGTTATTACTTCTTCCTAGCTGAAAGACATGTTTAGTTTGGAGTGGTAAAAGCACATACCGTATATTCGATTTTGTAAAATGCTATTCGAATATTTGATGGACGACCATATATGTGACCGACTCTGGCAAAACCCGACGCTTCTCGGCATTTCCCATTACATGATATGGGCCCACAACCTTAAAAAATGGCCTCTGGGACCAACTTGAAAATTTGGCAGAATCAACATCGGGATACATTCAAGATTTGTTTTGTTGTTTGAACTGTCTCAAAATTCCTTATATTATTGACAAAAAATTAAATAATCAACTAGTTTGTCAAACTTTAAAGACCAATAGCTCCATTTCACTTTTTCTGATCTGTCATACTTTAATTGGTCATAACTTCGCCAAAAATTATCAGAATTTCCTCAAACATGTTTTAAAAGATACCTTTTTGTATGCACACTAAGCCGATACCAAAACTTAAATTTTGAATTTTCATCACAAGTGTTGGGTTTTGCTGGAGCAGGTCACATATTATTTGAATGTTTCATTCGTTAGGCACAGCCTTAAATCAAACCAAAATATTAAACTCCTTTTTAGAGGGGTATAACTATAATTTCTACGTACCTACATACAGCAAAAAGATATTGGTTGTGGCTATAGCAGATGATAGAATGAGTCCGATACCAGACACGAACCCCATGGAGATTAGTGTGAACTCCGACATACAGTCGGAGAATATCTTCATGCCAAACACAGAACCTAGAGAAGAAAAATAAAAATAAATTTTCAATTTACAACTGGGATCACTTTGAAATGTTCAACCTTCTCGACTCCTTTGAAAAAGAGGATGACGTCAACCATGCAACAGTTGCGTGGTTGTCGCGAAGTATATAAAAATATGGGAAAGAATTCCATTCTGGTCGCCACTTATTCTTCTTATAATGACTTAATAAGCACCAAATTGTTTTAGGGCAATTCCATGGTTAGTAACATTACATATTTAGCAATTTACTGGAGTTCTATCCTCTGTTATATCAACACGCAAGCCTGTCAGTTCTCCATTTTGGTACCATCAATGCATCTCACCAACATCTACTGGACAGTAATAACTAAAATCATTTAGCTCCATTTTGTGAATTGTAATAAAGATTTTAATCTTGGTTGATTTTGGGGTTTTAAGGCACCTTTCCAGAGGTCTATTTTTCATCCGTCTTGTGTGCGTTGCATTCGCGCTGAGCTCGCCATCTGTATCGGTCTATGGAGCGATTCTCAAGCAAACGCAACGCAACGCTTAAATGCACAGGCTCGCCAGCAATGCGCGCGCACCAAATTCGAGCCACGAAATACGCAGCTCCATGCCTTTCCTATGGAACTGCGTATTTCGTGGCACGAATTTGGCGCGCGCGCATTGCTGACGAGCCCGTGCCTTCAAGTGCGTCGTTTCACACCGAATTCTCTTCACGCCGCATTGTCACGAGACGACGCGCGTTAATTTTACGTGCATCATTGTGTGAAAAACGGTTAGTGTGAATCCACCCTAAATGACAACTCACCGATAGCAGGGCTGGCAGCAATAATTACACCATACATGCCCACAACGGCATGTGACCAACAAAACGGGGTCCCCAGGCCATAAATGACAACCACCCCAAATAAGTCTTCATAGACCACATCATAAAGAAACTGGCACATTAGTAGAACTAAAAGCTTCGAACGACGACGATTTGTGTTGTTCTTGAAAAGTCTGTAAATGCTCAGTACGAGATCTTTGAAGATCCGCCTCTGTAACGGTCGTTTCTGAACTGACTCTCGGAGAATGCACGGAGGAGTTACGTAAAGCAGGGCCAAGATCGCGGGTATGGTAACAATACCGTAGACTAAGGGGTAATTGTTTGTCTGTTGGAGGGCGAAGTTTATCGACAGAAATGCGGCACCCATACCGAGATGTGTCATGAGGTCGTTGATGACGAAACGAAAGCTCCGGTTGTTTTGAGCACGCTCAGTAGTAACGTCAGCGATATACGAGAACCCCACGGCCGTCAGCAAGGCTGTATCTCCGCACAAGCCCAGTATGGCTTCGCCAGCGACAAGAACAACAAGCGGAAGCTTGAAAAACACAGCGAGGAAACATGTGACTGACGCGATTACGTGCCCCAGCGCGCCAATAATAAACATCGGCCGTCTCCCAACGAAATCACTAACAGTTGCGAGGACCAGGGCGGTCGCTATCGGTGGAAATGTTGACATACTCTCCATGTACATGGTCCATACTGCCGTCTCGGATTCAATCTGCGCTTGCCGAGATGGATCCAGGACGCTAACATTCGTACAACCACTAGTATTCACTCCTGGCAGCGTGTAATTATAAATTTCCGCAAGTCGGTACTCTGTGTATTGAGTGCGAAGCGTGATCATGCCAGCTTGGACGAAGAACAAGAGAAACAGCACCGGTTCAACGGTTATCAACCGGTTGCTATGGAGACCCATCTTGTCATCTGGCGTTATTGTCATATCGGATGCTAGTTCTGCCATTGTGTTGGCATCACAGCACTCCTACAGGATGCAGAAAGAAATAAAAAAATTCGACTTTTGTTTCATGTTTGGGAAAGAATTGAGAAGTTGATCATGGCTTCGGACCTTGTGTGCACAGGTCATGCAGGTGGTGCAAAGATTGTAGGTCAAGTCGCGCCCCTGGCCGAGTCGCCCCTGGCCGAGTCGCCCCTTACCTACTCGCCCCTTTCCAAGTCGCCCCCTGACCGACTCGCCCCCTGACCGACTCGCCCCCTGACCGACTCGCCCCCTGACCGAGTCGCCCCCTGACCGAGTCGCCCCCTGACCGAGTCGCCTCCTAACCGAGTCGCCCCCTGACCAACTCGCCCCTCCAGCACAATTGCAAAAAGTGGCACGAACGCGAACGCGCAAAGTTTTTGTTTGCGCTGCTCGAATTTGCAGAAAGTTTAAATAGTTTGCAGGTAGGCGAATGTCAGCTGTAACAAACGTTAAAAGACGAAGGTAACGGGAATGTGTTTACAAAGCCAGATCCGCATGGCCTAAGGCTTTATTTTTTTTTGTTTTATTTATTTATTTTAAACATTTTGTTTATGGGCGAAAAATGTTCCCAAGGTTGGAATCGGAAAATGTTTATACAATTATAAGGAAATACGGCAGTCTAAAAACCGCCACACTGTATTCATCCGTGTGTGTACTATTTCCCATTAATAACACATCGCAAAAAGAATCACAATCACGATGGCCCGCGGCGCCACTTCGTCAAACCATGGAGGAAGAAACAAACACTTTATAATTCGCGATTGGCCACTTTACATAATTGGGTCAAGGGGGCGAGTTGGTCAGGGGGCAACTCGGTTAGGGGGCGACTCGGTTAGGGGGCGACTCGGTCAGGGGGCGAGTAGGTCAGGGGGCGACTTGGTAAGGGGCGAATCGGTCAGGGGGCGACTTGGGAAGGGGCGAGTAGGTAAGGGGCGACTCGGCCAGGGGGCGACTTGACCTGATTCCGGTGCAAAACATATTATGAGACAGCCTGAAAATTTCTAAGCCATTCAAATTTTGGGTTTTTCCATCAAATTTGCAGTCACTGCCACTGGTTCTCAACCTCTCAATTCTTATCCTTGTAATCATTCTGCTACGTATTAGATCATGGAGGTAGTTCCTACCTCCATGCCATGGTAAGATCCTAAATTCAAAACAGAAGAAAAAAAATTGACACTGGCTCACCAACGCACAGCAACACAAAACTGGTACAGCAGCAAGGGCGACCTCTAGCGGCGTCAGGTTCGAGTGATTGAATTAGATTGGTTCCCGATCCCTATAGATTGGTTCGCTTATTGCGAAAATATAGCCGAGGAATTACGGCTAAATAAATCGCACAAAAACAATATCCAGTCTTCGTGTGCCACCCTGTAATTTTTTTGAACTAATCTTCAGACATCAAGGGCGTGTTTGTTTCACAACAGATCCGAATCCAGATCCCGAGTTATTTTACGCGCAGAAACGAACGAAACTGCTCTCAACTAGGAATTCAAGTCACGTGAATTGGATCTGCGCAGATCTGAATCTGGATCCGTCCGAAACAAACACGCCCCAAGCTATCATATATCCAAATCAGAAAAATTTCCTCCGCGTTGTTTTTTGGCGGGAACACAATGAAATTGAAACAGCGCAATATCTCCTGTGTGGAATATGTGGACGGGAACCAGTCTAGTTTTGAATAGGACCTGGTAATCTATAGGTTTATATGTCTGTGATTGCGAACGGTTGGTGTGAAGCGCGCCCTCACATCTTGAAGTATTTTCTGGGAAAAAACATAATCACCAGTCCGAAAAGTCTAAACTGTTTAGCTGCTTTAGCCCTAAATCCCTAGGGTGTATATAAGCAAAATTATCTTGATTTTTGAGGATTAAGTGTTAGGATTAAAGGGGTAAGTAACTCCGGTCGTAGTTTTGTCCGAACTTCGAAGGGGCACTGCACACGCCAACTGGATCTCCCGTGGCAAAAATAATAGTATAGGTACATGTTGGCCAAGTTGGCCTTAGAAAGTGTATTATCCTGAAGGGGCATCAGGGCCAACTCAACAGGGGACATGAGGCCACTGGCCACGGTGCGTGGCCTTCCCTTGGTTTAGAGACATGGATTGATTTTTCCCATCCATGTCCCTGCTTTGTTAATGTCAAGGTCTGAAAATCTGTGGGGATTTTGTCACCTAAATTTTGCTCTGGCAGGGGTGGGTGTTTTTTCACTTGAAAACTTGCCTGGGGGCGGGGCTGGGGGTGGAGGGGGGGAGGGGGGGGGGGGGGGGGGGGGGTTGGGGGGGGGGGGGTGGGCGGGGGGGGGGGGGGGGGGGTAGGGGACACAATATTTGATAGACTGTACATTATTTTCGAATATTATTTTAAGCAGCATTATAATATTATGGACATTTTGACAATTGACAATTAAATTGACTTCCATGTATAAGCCTATATAATGATACATTATTAGATATACTTCAAATTTCGCTTTTCAAAAAATAAGATACTACGTTTAACATCATAACAATTAACACAATCCTGCATGTATATGACATCGTACAGTATGTCAGATATTAAACAAAAGGTTCCATAAAAAAAAGGCATGCACAGACTCCCAGAGTCACAGTTTTAAAATGCAGTATTCTGGAAATATTGTGACAAATTCGCCGAAATTTTCCTGTAATTAACTGGTAACATTCTTGCAGTTATTTATTCATCGCCTTTTAGAGGCTGGTACCCTGCTCGCCGGGATTGTGTGACGTGCAGATATCTGTGCAAAAAGATATAGAAACATGTTTTTTTAAATACTATTAACCTTTATTTTATTTTCAATGTAAAACACAACGGCTAGTTTTTGCAATGTCAAACATTGAAAAAGATAAAATGTTAATCCCACTTGGGAAAAGCGTTGAATGTGCCTCAAGTGACCTTCACGAAACGTGACCATGTATGTTTATTAATGTTCTTACCCATTTATGATTAATGGAATGACCAAAATCCCAGCCGCCACGTTAAAAGCAACAGTAGGATGTCCCCGTTTTACCGTAGATGAGTAGATTCCATTTATCAAAACGGGGGAGAGTGAATTCCCGATAACTACGGCAATAGCGGTAGCACCAAATAAGGCTCCTGCACGTGGACGAAAAGAATTTTTTTAGAGAAAAAAGAATTTTGCCACATCTTATACACATTGTATCGTATGATGCCCACCGTAAGACTTTGTGTGGGAAGAGAGACAGAAAGCATATGCTGTGGAATGTTCTATTAAAACTCTCAACTAAACCATCGCTTATAATTATGATCACCTTGTTCGTCGCTGGTAACCTGCTGAACCGCTAGGTATAACACGAGCGGCGATGGTAGCACGCGTAATATCCCGACAGCAGAAGCTGTTGATGAAAAAAGGCGAAGAAATATTTAATGAAATAATTTGCAGGATGAGAATTTTAAAAAGCCACAGTATGCAAGTGCATCTCTGAGCTTGAATTTCGCACTCATAATTGCGTCCGTCACTTACCACCGTAAGCCAAAAGGGGCGTGGTCGTGGCCAGAGACGTAGTTACCATCGAGCCAATCCCGGACAAGAACCCGATGTATATCATCCAATACTCGGACATGCAGATTCCCAGCACCTTCATCGCTAAAAGGGACACTGCGCAATATACGACAACAAAATAAGACAGTCAGAACATTTGTGTTCAAGCAGTTTCTTTAGTCTATAGTTGGGTTTTGAAAAATAAAGTTTCAAACTCACCCAGAGAGGTAAATACGTTGGAGATGAGCGCGAACATGCCAACGAACGTATCGGTCCAACAGAAAGGCGAGCCAATTCCATAGATGGATATGACGCTATAAACTGCTTCGTAAACCAATGCATAAAGAACCATGATCGCCAATAGTAGTACAATCCTCGTACGTCGGCCGTTCGTGTTTGTCTTGAACAGCAGCCAAATCTGAGATAAAAGATCTCGGAAAACACCGCGAGAAAACGGTTTTTTGACGACAGGCTCTAGAACAACCCTCGGCGTGATGACGTAGAGAAAACCGACGACGGCGGTTAAGAAGATTGAAAAGTATGCTATGGTGAAGTTGGAACCCGTCGCTTGCAGAATGGCGGTGTATGCAATCTGGCTACCTCCGAAGCTAATATAGGATAGCGTGTCCAAAAGAAAGATTCGAAAACTGAGCTGTTTGCCTACGTAGATGTCACTGAGGTAGGCGTAGGCTATGCTCGAGAAAACAACGCTGTCTCCGCAGACACCCAGGATGACCTCAGCAAAAACTAGGCTAATCAGCGGCAGGTTGAAATATGCCACGCTGAGGAAGAGAGCGGAGCTCGTGAGATGAGCAGTGACCGAGACGATCAGGAACGGTTTGCGACCGATGAAATCGCTGGCTGCCCCGTAGAAAAGTGCGACAAATAGCGGTAAGAAGTCAGAGATGCCTTTCATTGCGGCGACCCAAACGGCCGTCTGCGACTCAATCTCTGCCTCGATTGGGTGGACAGTGCCGTTGACATCACACGAACTGTTGCCCTGATTGGTCGGCAGGGTGTAGTTGTAACTCAAGGCGAGGCGATTCTCGATGTACAATGTCCGGAGCGCCACAAAACCGGCTTGTACGGCGTTGATAAGGAAGAGCAATGGTTCGATGGTCAAGAATCGAGATCGCCGCTTTAGGGCGGCTGATATTGTAACTACGTCTCCGTGGTTTGCCGACATTTTCGTATTGCAACAAATATGAAATTCTTTGACATTAACCGTGATCACCAACGTATCATTTACTGGTAAAACGTCTTTCCATTTCGATATGGATGTAGCGTTTTCTTCCTTTCAATACGTGTAGGCCTACCAAAAACAGTCAACGACACTGCACGAAAAATAAAAAAAGTTGTTGTGTTTTAAAGGCACATGCCAAGCATTTTAATAAAACATCGATCGTTTACCGCAAACGTGACCAAAGTGTTAGGGGGGGGGGGGGGGGGGGGGGGGGGGGGGGTGGGGGGGGGGGGGGGGGGGGGGGGGGGGGGGGTTGGGGGGGAACAATTGATATAGGTGCATTATGTATCAAAACCGTATCAAAGTCGTGGGCTTGACTTGAGCACCACCCTGAATTTTAAAGGCAAGGCTTGTCAGCAATGCACGCGCGCCAAATACGCAGCTAGCTCCGTGCCAATGCTACATGGAGCTGCGTATTTCGTGACACGAATTTGGCGCGCGCATTGCTGACGAGCCACTGCCTTTAATAAAGCCAGTTACGTCTTGTATACATTCATTCTACCCGATGCAAGTTATATTACAGATCAAACCTTAATTTTTCCACGGGTGTCGCGATGTTGATTTCATATCATTTGTCATATTTTTCTCATGACATTAAAGGAACACGTTGCCTTCAGATTTCACGAAATCTCACGTTTGAGGGTGTTCCTTGTACTTATTAAGAGTTGTTCTTGCAATAAAAAACATTTAATGTGTTATAATTAGTGAATTGTAATTAAAAAAACAAACACTGACCTCTGACCCCCACTACATGTCCCGCGAAATGTATACGTATTTCAAGCCGTAAATACGATCGTCCGGGTAGTGGGCAAAATGCAGCGACGAGCAGGAGTTAGGTTGGCGCCGTAGCCAGTGGTCAGGTAAACCTATCAGATGAACGCAAGGTACCATACCATTCTCCGCCTAGCCTCCCGAGACGTGTGTGAAATGTAAACACACACACACACGGAAATTTATAAAACCCGGAAGTCGGAGATACACAAAGGTACCCGGAGGTAGATTGTTTTTGCTAACGTGTAGTTGGTGCGTTGACGGTGGCCCGGAGCTAGCTACGCAGTATTAAAATAAGCCGGAGGTAGGTTGTAGCATGTACTACACGGTCACAACAAATTCTACCTCCGACCTCCGGGTTTCAACGACACCCCACACACACACACACACACACACACCGACTGGCTGTCAAAAAATGGATCGTCAAGAGAACACAGCAGACGCGTCAAAAAAGAAAAAACGAAAACCTCGCCAATCAGGGTAAAAATATTGTCATGGGACAAACCGATAGAAATAATTGTTCAGAAGTATTTCAACAGCTGCGACTGGAAATAAGACTAACATAATTTCTCCGCCATTTATGGGAGTCAAGATTTTGACTCCCATAAATGGCGGAGCGTGCTGCTTCGCGAAATTACGCAAAATTAAAGCATTTCTAAGGCACGTTTGTGTGGATCATTATATTCTACTTTTTAAACATCTTTCAGATCGTGCTCATTATACTTCAAACGCTTGTAATAGCCCAAAAACGCCCAATAAAGCGCAACCCGAAGGCAACGTGTTCCTTTAACACTCACAATCCATACATTTTCAAGGATATCGTCAATGATGTTTCGTAAAGTAATTTATTGTCAAAAAAAGAACAAACCAATGTTTTGCAATGATTACACCAACCTTTTTGCTTCCATATCCCAATAGAAGATTGCAAATTTCCTGCAGTTTTCTTCCCATGGATAGTATTTTTGGAAGCCAAGGTATTTTATATGATTGTAAGGTTAGAACGAAATCCATGTTCTTGAAAAAATTATAAACATTATCACATACACTTTTCTTACCTTTCGCTGGCCACACGAAAACAGTGACTTCCACATCGTATGCTTGCTTTCACGGCCCAGAATGGGTTTGGTAATGGTAATGCTAATGCATATGATCATACTTGCTCTATGACATGATCATAACAACATCACGCGGTACGTGCCAAGCCATGGATATTTTCATACAATGTGCGGGGTCTATAAAAATAATATTTTGCCACAGAACACGAAGTTCATGTACAATAGCCGGAAACCAGGCGAACTTGCCACATTACATGTATGCATGGAGGAAGGAATGTAACCCGATCAAGGTCATGCATGAATGCAAACATTACCCGTTTAGGCTAAGTATAGCATATGGTTAGTCTTTCCTTCCTCCATGGTCATTCATATCCAAAAATTCAACGCATAAAGCCCGGCCGGCCGATTCATACTTCATGCGAAAGCGAACGCAATTATGAGAATTTAACGTCACAGCGAATGTTTCGCGCAGCGAAATCGCAGAAAGTTGAACTAGTTTCAACTTGCGATGTTCGCCGCGAAATGTTTGACGTAAGATTCGCGTTCGCGTTCGCATGATGAGGTATGCCTTTGCTATGGAGCTGCGTATTTCGTGGCACGAATTTGGCGCGCGCGCATTGCTGACGATCCTTGCCTTTAACGGGGTCGATGGCAAACCACAATTATATCGAACGTATCCGATACATTAAAAAACTAAATATTGTGGGTAAAATAGCACGATTGACACCTAATTGAATGAGCTTTTCAATAGCAATGGTGAAGGGGAAAATGTCTTTAAAGGAAACAACCCAAAACGAGGCAGCAATTGCGGTAAAAAATAATCACCTCTGATAGCACCTTTAAGCCTTCATTTCAAGTTCAACTACATCACAAAGCTGTAAAGGCTTACAGACCAGATTTTGTATAAGCATCTATACATTTTGTGTATTTCTTTACCACATATTAGATTTTGGGCCCCCGAAATGCAAAAATCTGCTAAAAATAGTTTCGGGCCAAGAGGCCGCCTACACCGCGTACCGTACCTTACACCACAGGCCTACACGACCGCTAAATGTGGAGTGCGCCCTCACGCGCCGAGCAGTTGTCAGTCATTGAGAAGCTGAATAATCGACAATCATGGACGTTCTCGACATCGAAGATGCGATAAAAACTGAAAATATGGGGCTGTCTGAAGCCGAAAAGATCCGTCTAGAATCCGTATTAAAAAGAGCTAAGGTTAGTTTAGGATTTTGTTCTAAAAACGTCTTCTTTTAGTGATATTTTGGCAAATGAAATTGTGTTCTTTAGTTAGCCTACTTTTAGGGGCGGGGTCTTTGTAATTGTCGCGGAGGGGGGCGGAGGGCGGATGGTGGGGGTTGAGGTGTGGGTGGGGGGAGAGGTGTTGCTCTGTGGGTGGGGGGTAGAGGGGGATGTGGGGGGGGGGGGGGTGGAGAGGTGGAGGGGGGGGGGTGGAGAGGTGGAGGGGGGGGGGGGGGTGGAGAGGTGGAGGGGGGGGGGGGGGAGGGGGGGGGGGGGGGGGAGAGAGGGGGGAAGGGGGGAGAGGGGGGTGAGGGGGTGATTGCTAGAGTGCTAGAGTGCCAGCCTAGGGAAAAGATATGTTCCTCCGCGATCAAAGTTATTGTCTTTTTGGTATTTTTTTCGTATATCCTGCAAGCACCTAAATTCGCGCGCACGTAATTTCGCGCGCTGCTGCTTTCCTCGGCGTATCTTCTTAACAAAATCACGCACTGACGTCAAATTTTTCTTGAAAGTTGTTTGTCACATCATCTTTCAATTTGCATTCAAATGAGAAAAATTAAGGGTTTCTCAGTAAGTAATTGAATAACTGTTAATTCAGGGTACAAAATTCTACCTTAGACTAGGTACAAAATACTACAATCAAAACGGTTCTGGGAAATCTTTAAAATTCACGAAAACTTTTACCACCGATCGTCTACTCAGTCTCCAGGCACTAAAAAACAATATTGATTAGGTTTTACTTTCCAAAAGAGGGCGCTTTGAAAGGTACGGGGCTTAAGGAAAGACATGTGTCTTATAGCTTTTCAATTCGAAATTATACTGCTTAAGAAATTTGAGTCAATCATAATAATTTACTTATAATTTACAATTTCGTGTTTTTTTCTCATTCCACAAGGGAGACAGACCGAGAGAATAAAAATAATAAAACATGATAAAAAAAAATAAAAAACAGAAGGCTTCACATTAAAATGAAATCAACGGCAATATAGCCCATTCCGCCCTCTATAGTCAACTTCACTGCTGGTTTTGGTAATAGATGTCCCAGAAAAAGCGTGCAGTTTATATTACTTAATCATCTCCAAAACTCAAATAATCTTTCAATTATATATACTGGACCATAGTTATTAGAAAGCACTTCTTCTAGAAGCATAATTTTCAGATACTGGGCACAACGGGGACACCGTAGTGTGACATGTGACTAGGGCGTGGACTAGGGAGCGAATTCACGTCACGTAACTTTGGCAAGTCTACTTTTGCATGTGTTTGCAAAAACAAAGCTAGCGTCGTACGGCGACGTTGCTCTTTCTTGAAATTTTACTCCCAGGTAGGGTTGGACATAAGGAATCTGACAAAGGAGCCAAAAGGTTTTTTTTTGGTTGCTTGATTGTGATCAAAACAGTAACAAGTCTTATGTGCGTGAAATATGGTAGCCCGAGGATACATTGAACAGAGATTATAAGGAAATTACCTCCTAGAATCAACAGATCATCAAATTCTAAGATATACTTCCCACTTGCACTTTTGTCACAAATGTTGCTTTTCTGTAGAAAAATCACATTTTCTCCTTCAAAAATTGCCTTCAGTTAGTGCACAAGATAACCATTCACGCGTGCACGCAGCGCCCTCTGTTGTTGCGCTTACGCACAGACCGCTCGCCGCGTCATTTTGTGCATTACTTTATGCAGTAATTTTATCATTAATTTATCTCAGAAATGCAACATTTGCGACAGAAGTGCAAGTGGGAAGTATATCTTAAAATTAAATTATCTGTTGATTCTAGGAGGTAATTTCCTTCAAATCTTTGTTCAATTTATACGAAAAAAATACCGAAACACGCTAACAGTAGTCTGGGAAACATCTTCCAATCCTGTAGTTTGGCAATTGCGATATCACAAATTCTTTCTGTTTTGCCATTTTTATAGGAAGTAGAAGAAGAAGACATCTTCAGGTATGTATACTTGGTACATCTTAACTTGCAAAATAATAGACCCCTTGCACGGCGGCCATGACAGAGGGCAGTCACCATGGTCACATTTTCACAGTGCGTCATGCACGAGTAGGCACTTTGTGGATCTATTGTCACATCATTAAAATATGAAAACCTGCCCTCTGTCATTGCCGACATGCAAGGGGTCAAACCCCGGGGCGAACTTGCCCCGGGGCCGCCCGGGGGTCGCCCTGGGGTAACTCGCCCCCAAGTTCAACCCTGCGTCGATTCACACTTGTTGTTCTGAATCTTGCCCTATGGCGAACTCACCCCGGAGATCGGCAACTCGTCCATCACTTGAACAAGTGAGAACTCGCCCCTGCCCCTTTTCCCACTACCGTTCTCGCCCCCGGGAAAGTGTCTCGCCCCGGGGCCACATTTTCAACCCTGGTCCCGAGCAGGGTTGAACTTGCCCCGGGGAATGAGCAATCTCGGGGGTGGCTCTGGGTTGCGCGGGGGTGAGACTTGCAAGTGGGAATCAGGGCTTATGTTCACACCGGCGTCGCCCCAGGGCAACCCCGAGATTTGGAATAGATGGTTTCTATTGGACCCATTTATTTCATGAATATTCATGTCCTAATCCAACAGCCATCCAATGGAAGGAACCCTGAATAAATACACCAATGTGGTGAAGGGATGGCAGAATAGATGGTTTCTATTAGACCCAAGAATCATGAATATTCATGTCCTAATCCCACAGCCATCCAATAGAAGGAACCCTATAAACCAATGTAGTGAAGGGATGGCAGAATAGATGGTTTCTATTGGACCCAAGAATCATGAATATTCATGTCCTAATTCCACAGCCATCCAATGGAAGGAACCCTGAATAAATACACCAATGTGGTGAAGGGATGGCAGAATAGATGGTTTCTATTGGACCCATTTATTTCATGAATATTCATGTCCTAATCCAACAGCCATCCAATGGAAGGAACCCTGAATAAATACACCAATGTGGTAAAGGGATGGCAGAATCGATGGTTTCTATTGGACTCATTTATTTCATGAATATTCATGTCCTAATCCCACAGCCATCCAATGGAAGGAACCCTGAATAAATACACCAATGTGGTGAAAGGATGGCAGAATCGATGGTTTCTATTGGACCCACAAAAGGGAACGCTGGAGTACTATGTGGTGAGTTTCATGCACCTTATTACCCCAACTAAACCAATGGTCCCAATTTAGAACTGCCCCAAATTAGAATTGTCTCAAGTTAGAATTGTCCCAAGTTAGACCTGCCCCAAGTTAGAACTGCCCCAAAATAGAACTGCCCTAACAATAGGAACACTGGAGTACTATGTGGTGAGTTGAATGCCCTGTGACCTTGTTATGCCCCAGCTACACCACTGGTCCCAAGTTAGGATTGTCCCAATTTAGAACTGTTAAACAATAGGAACACTGGAGTAGTTGAGTTTCATGCTCTGTGACCTCGTTACACCCCAAGTACGTCAATGGTACCAAGTTGGGACTGTTTAACTTAAGTTTCAAATGTATGTTTAATTCAGTTTGGAGAGTTTTAATGAGAACGATGTTTCAGATGTAAATGCTAGAGCTTGTGCTAACCATGAACACAAATTTCTCTTTTTTTTTAAACAGACCGAAGAATCAAGAAAGACACAGAAACCAAGGGGACTAGTTCATCTCACAGTAAGAGAATATCACAATTTGGTCGCAAAAATTCAATTTAAAGCGACCGTTCATTTGGCCCATACTAAGGCCCTCCCAAAGTTCTATATGTTTAACGTTATCGCGTACGTCACTTTCAATCCTGCACGTTAATTTTAATTTTTTTTTTTTGTGGAGTGTTTCGATTAAAAACATGCCTGTTGGCTTCATGTCAGCTTGACTTTATTGCTTGGAATCCACTTAAAAAAAAAAAGCCGCGTCACCACTCATTTTAGGAGACTTCAACTTAGGATAAACATGTTATTTATTTTTTTGGCCGAACATCATTTTTTTCAACAGGGTGCAGTGATATCACCCAGCGACGAAGACTCGATGACGTTCAACGTTAACGCGACTAACGGTGAAGTGTACCGGTTACGGGCCACCGACGCTAAAGAGAGACACTTCTGGGTCAGTCGATTGAGAGCCGTTGTCCAACGAAAGGAAGAGTTCATTTCACAGGTATTCTGTTTTTTTTTAACACCAACAGCTTTTTAATTAATCTGTTTTTAGTTTTTGACTCCTAACACTGGCTTCACGTTAAGCCTTTTTGCACGTAAAATTTGACGAGCATCGCTTTGCGAAAAAGTGGCACGGATGGAATTTGGAGTAAAACGATACACTGAAAACTACAGAATCAACTTGGACTAATTTCCCTCCACGGCGCTTTTTCTCGAAGCGATGCACATCAATTTTACTCGCGGTTATGCGTGAAAAAGCTGTGTAAATCCAGGATTTGCAATGTCTCAACAATTATTTGATCGGAAAAACCTTACTCAAATGGAAGATAGAAGTGGTTCCAACTGTCCAATGCAATGATTCCACCTAAGATGATATTTTTTTAATAAGAAAGCGACAATTGAAGATACGTTTATATCAATGTGTTTGCGCACACATTTTAAAATGAGTGCGCCCTCGTGTGATCAAAACGCCCTCGTGTGATAAAAAGAATTGAAATGCAACTGTATTAGGGGCCCTCCAAAGTTGCCAACATTTTCACAGTTGCCAATATTTTTCCCGAAATACTATCTACCAAAATTTTGTTGTCAGTACCATGAAATGTCAACATTTTACAGTGCATGTAAAGTCCTACGCGGCCCTCGACCCCCATCCCTCTTCCTACGCTTTGTAGTACAGTGAACAAAGTTGACACCTTTGGACGTCCCTTTATGATTTTTTTTAATCAGGCTCTTGGTGTTAACACACAATCGTCCCCAAGTCACGGTTCGACCGACTCGCTCCAGCAACGTTCGGGGGCACGGCGCCACCCCGTCCCCTCACACCATTCTTCCTCCTCGCTGCGGGGCCAACACCATAGTCGGCTATCGTCCACTACAGCGTCAACAGCGCCCTCTATAACGCAAGAATCACTGATCAACGCCAGGGACATTATCAACATCGCAGAAGAGCAACAGAACATGCTGGTTCATGCGTTAGAGGTGGGTCAAAGGTCAAAAGAGCTCAAAGGTCAAAAGAGCTCAAAGGTCAAATAAGGTCAAATGTCAAATGAGGTCAAATGTCAAATGTGGTCAAATGTAAAATGAGGTCACAGAGTCAAACATGTATGTTGTCTTCAGGGCCAATTTTACTTTAAACAAAAAATAGTAAAAAAAACACTGATGTTTTGTAAACTAATTTATCCGGTTTCAAGCTGTGCAGTAATTACACCAACCTTTTTGCTTCCACATCAAAATTGGAGATTCAAATTTCCTGTTTTCTTCCCATGGGTAGTATTTTGGAGAGGTATTTTACATGATTGTTAGGTTAGAAAGAAATCAATTTTTTTGATAAAATCTGAACACGCTCTTTTAAGATCATTTTCTGTCTTAATAGTCCCTTCCATCGTCGGGTCAGCCAATCAACTCGTTGGACCACGACTGCCTGCTGCTAAAATCCACGTCTCACTCCGCCATGGGATGTCTAGAAGACTGTCTGAACATTCTACAGCGTCAGGACATTGCGCAAGGTCACAGGTCGGACAGCGGCCTGGAGCTACAACGTTCAATGGCTAATATTAGGTCAGTAAAACTTGTATCATTTTGGTGAAACTTGGTGTTACGGGTTTTCGATACCCGGTCGTGGTACATGTGCCTGTGCCCCTGAGCAAGGTATTTAACCCTAAACATGCTACTATTCGTCACTGACACGAATATTAGAAATTTAGAATTATTTGACGAAAAGATGGTCACTGATGAAACGGGGACGCCACGCCAATTCATCTCAATTCACTTTGACCTCGAAATAAAATAAAAAATTAAAGAAAATTAATTTGGTTTTATGCTTGATCTGCAGTCTTGATCTGCATGCGGCTAATCAGCAACCTCTAAGCATGGCAGTTAGCGCAAACACCACCTCACATCTGCTTAGTAACGGAGACATGGAGAAGAGTGACCAACAGACATCAAGTAAGGAGCGCACCCTCGCTCAACAGCTTGTATGGACATACATGTAATATAATGTAATAGCATTGCTGCTGTCGTGGCTTTCTATCAGCAGTGTTATATTAGTTTCATTAACTTTTTTTTTATTTTAGCGGACAGTAACATGATTTTGCAAACAAAATATGAATTGCAACCTATATGGAAGGCAAAAAAGTGGGGTGCAAATTTAAATCTTTGCCACCCCCCCCCCGTCCACTTTTGAAAGTGGGGGAGCACCAGCCCCCCTTGCCACCTGTCTCCTACGCCTATGCACATTTACATGTAACAGGGATGCGAAATCTCCGATTTTTAGCGGATTTCTGCTCTTTTGTTGTGTGCTCCATATTTTCTGCTTTTTGCCTTACCAACGGGCCATATTTATTTTTAATGAGCATAAAAAGAGCGCCCTCAATTGATTCAGTAATTTCGCAAAGCCAACTTGTACAAGTCTAGTTGCCAAGCAAGGTGCCATGGCATACGCCGCTGGTGTACTGTAGATGATTAATGTGGTGCCGCGCGGCGTTCAGACCGCGACTGCAATAAGTGGCAAAACGAGTGGCAAGCGCCATCTTTGTCTGCATCGCTAACTGGCAGCGGCCGTGCATACACATGCATTGTGTACTTTTTGTGCTAGTCCATATAGGCTGCAATAGGATGAACACGCACAAAAGAATGCCTTTGTTGGAGTTCATTTGAATAGCTTGTGATTTGAATTAAGACCCAGGGACTTCTGATGGATTTGTGATGGACTTGACTACAACCCTGGCACAAGGACCCCCCCCCCCCCCCCCCCCCGTCATGGCCGCCCTTACAAAGTGTCTATTGCTGTTTTTTGCTTATCAGTTATCAATCCTGCGGATGAAGTCGAGGATAAGGAGACGGGCGAGGATGAAGATTTAGGAGGAGTTGAGGAACATAAGAGTGTCATCTTACATCTGCTGTCACAACTCAAACTAGGAATGGATCTTACGAAGGTTATTACTAAATCATTGGTTTGTGTAGTGTTGTAGGGACTTGAGATTCAAGTCGACTCAAGTCTCGATTTTCACTGACTTGACTTGAGACTTGAACCTCAAATGACTTGACTTGGATTCAAGTCACCGACAAAATAACTTTTTTTGACCCAAGTCTGCCAGAAATGAAATTAAACATTTATGCAATTTTTTTTGTCCTTTTGAGGACCGATATGTATTTGAGCAGTACAAAAACCTAAAACTCAACTTTGTTTCAACGTGGAGCGTTCTTGGCTAGATCAACAAAAATACCCTACACGAATGCACGTTTCTGCGTTTAGACTCATTTCGAAATTTATTGTCGCTACTACTTGACTTGACCCGAATTGACCAACAAGCCTGACTTGACTTGACTTGGGACTCGAAGGCAGTTTGACTTGACTTGACTTGACTTAACGTGGGACTCGAAGGCAGTTTGACTTGACTTGGGAATCGAAGGCAGTTTGACTTGACTTGGGACTCGAAGGCAGTTTGACTTGACTTGGGACTCAAAGGCAGTTTGACTTGACTTGGGACTCGAAGGCAGTTTGACTTAACTTGGGACTCGAAGGCAGTTTGACTTGACTTGAGACTAAAAGGCAGTTTGACTTGAGACTAAAAGGCAGTTTGACTTGACTTGGGACTCGAGGGCAGTTTGACTTGACTTGACTTGGGACTCGAAGGCAATATCACTGACTTGACTTCGGACTCGAGCAGAGGAAGACTCGTTACAAACCTGGATCTGCATTTTCAATTCTGTGTCCTCATTATAAGGAAGAATTATATAAAATTTAGGGATTTCTTACTTGATTTGGAAAGTATTTGAATTTCCTTCACAATTTGTAGGTTGTGCTGCCGACTTTTATCCTGGAGAAACGGTCACTGCTTGAAATGTATGCAGACTTCATGGCCCATCCGGACATGTTTGCAAGGTAGAAATTTCATAGTTTTTTTTAACAAAAGAAGTCTTGTTCAAGAAAGACCAAACTGAATATGCATTTCTTTATAATTTTACTGTGCAAAACTAAACATTTTACCCACTAATCATAAAGTTTCTCATACAGCTACAATAGTAAATGATTTTTTTTTGGCACGCAGAATTCCAAGTTTAACAAGCCCAGAAGCACGTATGCTGGCCGTGGTTGAGTACTATCTCTGCTCATTTCACGTCGGTAGAAAGGTAAAAAGCAAGTGTTAGCTTTGTGTATATCGTCTGAATATTCATACCGGTTTGGTGACTGCTTATTTGCATGTTTGAATATTCATATTTTCTTAAAGGATTGTTTATGTTAAGGATGATATACAAAATAAATTTGGTTGGCAAGTGGTTCGGTGGCCTGTTTGGAAATACGATACTGTAAACTGCCAATCATGTACTCTGATAATCTGAGTACTTGACAAGCTTTCACATTTTTGATCAGCTCTGCAAAAAAGGGCTGTAAGTCGCGCAGGCTAGGTCAAGTTTTTGCGACCGTAAGAAGAAATCTGCAGCAAATCCACACTCATTAAAATGTAAAAACACAATAAAAATTCCTGGTGGTGCCAAGATACCGCCTGGAATGTCCATGTTTCGCCTGGAGTTTGTGTATATTAATGAGCGTGGATCTGCCGCAGATTTCTTCTTATGGTCGCGAAAACTCGACCTAGCCTGTGCAACTTATTCTACCTTTTTGCAGAGTGGGTTACATATGGAATACTGTGGGCCCACACAAGATAACCAGCCAGCAAATTCAAGCTTTCTTTGGTGTTGTAATTTTTATTTGCAAAAACACAATTTCTGTTTGCACTTAAATTTTTTTTTTCCTGTGTTCAGGGTTCAATTGCCAAGAAACCATACAATCCAATCATTGGAGAAACTTTTCACTGTTCCTGGGATTTGCCCTCAAATTCAGGCCAATCGGACGTAGCGCCCGAAGACAGCAGAGTTACGTTTGTCGCTGAACAAGTATCCCACCATCCCCCAGGTTAGTTATAATAATAATAATGTTCCATTCTTAGAGGCCGTCCAACGTCAACATTTTTACAGTTCTACAGAGAGTACTATTTTTCAAGACCGCCCCCTCCCTCCCCCAAATTTTTTTGGAGAAATGGTAGTGTTTAAACAAATCTTACAAGTTTTCAAACAAAATTTCTTACAAGGCATGAGGAGAGCTATCACCAAAATTTGTCTGAAAAAGATTTTTTTCAATTGTTGCATGACGCTGAAAATTTGGAATCAAATTTTTAACTTTTAACCGTCGTTATAGGAAATAGCGGAGTGCAACTTTATGCTCATTTCGTCGTGAAAGGTCACACATCATTTGCTTGCAATATTATCCTGTATTTTAAAGAGGCTGGATCTGCCACTGCAATTTCTAAGATTCGGAGTAACGTAGCAGCAATTGTTTTTTGTTTTCTGTTTTTCTCTAGTGTCTGCCTTCTATGCAGAATGCCCGAGCAAGAAAATCTGTATGAACACGTGGATTTGGACGAAATCTCGGTTCCTGGGGATGTCCGTCGGTGTCAACAATGTTGGAGAAGGTAATGCCGTAATGAAACCAAACTTCAGGGAAATCGCTTCATTTTACAACATTTTGACAAAGAGATTTCGTACTGTAAAAGCATGGTTCTTCATTTGATGAACCCTATTAGTCCTGGAGGACGGGTCATGGAGGTTTGACCAGCCACTCGGTGCTATTGTCCCCTCATCACCCGGAGGTTAGCGGACCTGTAAAAATACCGGCAGGGCCTGGGCCCTTAAACTGCAAGGGAAACAGCCGGCCTTACGGGACCCATTTATACGGGGTGGCGTGTGTCTGGGGGATCTTCCATAGTCCGCCTCCCATGGGATTTACCTTTGAGCGGCGACCTAAATGTTTAATGATGAAATAAATAAAATATTGCATTAAAAAACCCTCTCCTGAAAACTTTCAAAAAGCCCCTAAAGTGTCTTGGATTGCGGGAGAAGGCTCCGGGCTCCCCCTAGCAGGGCGTGTTTTCAGCACACAGTAGGAGCCACAACCCCACCCTTAAGAAGCTAGTATCCACCCGTCCACATTTTAAAAGTGCTCTTCTATTAATGTTGTTCTTTTCATAAACGGAAGGATATTAATTTTCCTAATTTTCACCCCAAGGCACAATTTACGACTTGGAGCATAATGAAGAATATACGATGACGTTTCCCAGCGCCTACGGCCGTTCAATTCTCACGGTACCGTGGATGGAACTCGGTGGTAGATGCACAATACAGTGTGCACAGTCCGGGTACCAGGCAGCCATCACTTTTCAAACCAAGGTAGAAATAAAATAGAAACAGAAATAGACAAATAACCTTTTTGTGTGTGCATGATAAGTTGAGGTTATGAATCAACTTTTTATTATCTTGTTTTTAGCCGTTTTATGGTGGGAAGGTACATCGACTGAGTGGCGAGGTAAAAAACCCTGCTGGTAACATCATATGCAGAGTGCAGGGCGAATGGAACAAACAACTGGAGTTCTCCTATGCAGGGGTAAGGCTTTGAGTGTCGGGGGGAGGGAGGGGGGGGGGGGGAATCTGATTTGAAAAGAAAAGGAAAAAGGAAAAAAGACTAGGAAAAGCAAAATGCAAAACGGGCTTGAAGGTGACTCCCTTTTATTGATAAACGCCTACCTTGCACACCACGCACAGACCACGCCCACCCCGCAGGCCATGCCCACCCCGCACACCACGCCCATCTCACACATTATGCCTATCTCACAGACCACGCCTATCTCACAGACCACGCCTACCCTGCAGACCACGCCCATCCCGCTGTCTACGCCCACCCTGCAGACCACACCCCTCTGCAGACCACGCCCACTTTACGATTTGTTGCACATGCTCAATTTTTATTTTCGCAGGGAGAGAAGAGCGTGCTAGACCTTACTATACTATCCAGCGTTTCAAAGAGAATACGACCGGTCGCTTCCCAGGGGCCATTTGAGTCACGTCGACTCTGGCAGAATGTCACTAAAGCCCTGAAAATTGGAGACATCAATACTGCAACGGAGCACAAACGCTATGTGAGTACTAAAAAGATTGTGTTGGATTCGAACCTAGAACCTCCTAAATACTAGCTGGAACAGACATCTTAAAATCAGATTACACGTAAACTGTATCAAACGGCGTTATCTCCATGTGTGATTGAGGATGTGTATGATAAAAACCAACCTGTGTATAAGTCAGCTCAGTACCTCATCTACGTTTCAAGAAAACAATGGAAAACTGTGTCCATGCGATATTTGGGAAGCTGTTAAGGGGAATGTCACAATCTAACTGCTGATAGGGTTGAGCGCCTGGCCAGCAGCCACCTAGTTGAAGCGAAATGGTTCTGTTCATTCCCTGATGGCAGCGGTGATATTGGTAACCGCGCCATGAGCACCCCGCAGGGTGGACATGTGCGCTATATAAAAATCCACCATTATCATTATTATTATGCTTTTAAGAAATTGTGCAAAGCCACTGTCCTATTTAGTCTGGTTCCCTGGCTATACTGCATACCCATAATACCATGGTAGTCGGGGGCCTAGTTTCTTTCACTTGGAAGTGATCGGTGACAATTTCTAAGAAATTTGTTCAAAAATAATTTTTAAAACTGTACTTTGACAGCTTGAAGAACGACAACGAAGGGAGCAAAAAGAACGAAAAGAAACAAACACGCCGTGGCAGACCAAACTCTTTAAGAAGAACGGCGAAGGATGGATTTATAACCAAATACTGCAAGCCCAACAAACCAACATGTCTTAAAGGTACATTAGTTTCACATTAAAGACATCGATTTTTGCACAGACATAATAATGAAGTAGTTTAGGCTCGATGAGTTTTATTCAAAATGTCTGAACTTAAAGGCGACTTTAAAGGAGCGTGTCCAGATCACATTTTTGAACCCCCATTTTACCCCATGGGTGTTGAGAGATTTTAATATACCATATCATTTGTCATATTTTTCTGATTACCATTCTGAAATTTCATGTTCTCAATCCGTATATTTTCAAGGATATCGTCAAAAAAAAACATGGATGTTTTGTAAAATAATTTTACCGGTTCCATAAAGCAGTGCAGTGATTATCTGTTTTCTTCCGATGAACAGTATTTTGTACGATTCCTAGGTTAAAACAAAATTTTCTAGAAAAATCTGAACACACCTCTTTAATGGGTCATACATTATGATAAAATCCGGCCCAAATTCCATAAAGCTGCTAAGCAGAAAATATTGACAAGCAATTTTTGTGCTAAGCAAAATTTTACAGAGTACCGGTCAAAAGCAATACAAATGTCCTTGAGATTTTAGATGGTAACCTGTTTTGCACATTTTTTTATGCTAAGCAGTATTTTCTGCTTAACAGCTTGACGACACCGAGTCCTGCTTACCCACAACTAAGCAATAATATAAATTACGCTACAAATAAACGTGCATTTTTTTTGGGAAAAAATGCAGAATATTGCTCAAATGAACACCAATAAATATCACTCATGGCTCCCAACTTATAAAATGTATCTCTTTTACTATAGACTCTTTGCATGGACGCCATCTTGGTGGCTATTTCTTTGTCCCCATTTTTTGATATCTTTAATTTGTTCACATATGTTTAAATTGCTAGATTGCAATACTTGTTTTACACATGAGTGGTCCTAACCTAATTTGTCTTACTGTTATATCCCATAAAAACGTCTGTGATAACGTCGCTCAAGCATTTCTTGTCATTGCAAGTATTAAAAATTAACGGTCCGAAGATTGAGTTGTGCAGTTTGTAGCAATCTTGGTCAGATTTATGAAACTGACTTCTGATATTTAGTTCGGTCAAGCGCGGCAAACCTTAAGTGGCATGCTTCAGCGACTTTTGCATCAATAAATCCAATTTGCAGTCCAGGCAACTGTGCACAGCTTGTACACACAACGGCATATCTTATTAAATTGCATATTGTAATGGTTTGGATGTTGAAACTTAAAGGGCCCCTGAAATGCTCAATAACTTTATGCACATTGTTTGCTGTATATGAAGGATTACTTGTCTAGAAAGATGCCCCATGAATAATTTTGATGCCCCATGAATAAAAAGTAGCATTTTTCAACTAAAAATTTCTTCATATAAACTCACAGAAAGAGGGCGCTGTTTGGGGCATGTCACTTTAAGAAAACACATGCAGCCGAAAAGCAAAGAAAAAACATAAGACTTCAAACTGGAATTGTGGAAAAATGCTGCAGTTTCCAACCTTAGTTTTTTCATGGTTTGCAACAGGCAACATGTAAAACAAACCTAAACCGTCATGGGTTACAAAAGTTTCAGCAAGTTGGAGAAAATTGTGGAAACTTTTGTGCACAGTTGAATGAGATTTTCCTGGTTTTCCTAATGTGACATCGCCACTTTGCTCATGCATATGTAAATTTTCATTAGCATAAAAATAAAAAAAACCTTGATTTTAACCCCCAAACAACTTCCAAGTAGGGTTTTTATGATTGTAAATTAATGGACTAGTTTCATAGCACAGATTTCATTGATAAAAACACCATTTCAGGGGCCTTTAAACATAGACCAAGTACTGGTATTATGAGGCACTCATAAATACCTTAAACAGTTTACGCATCCCTATTGGCTGAGAGCGCGTCACGTGTCCAGTCTTAAACGGACAATAAAGACAGGCCGGCCAGTTTTAAACACTTTCTTGCTTGGCCCGCGTTTGTGCCTGCGCCCTATCAGCGCGTATGGAACACGCACACGCACACAGAAACTGCACGCGCCCGAAAGCAAAATGTGCAAAGTACCCCGTCGTGTGCGTGCGCGTGCAACACGCCTGCATTACACATAATGCACGTTGCGATCAAACAAAAACAACTCGACACACAGCTAGCAGTTTGAACAATTACGTGATGCATACAAAAATACAAATTTTGGTGAGTTTTACTGATTTACACAAAAAGGTATTATGAATGGGAATAAAAGTAGGTTTGGCCAGTCTTAAACAATACGCTTAAAACCGGCTAGGGTCCTCGTCCAGGCCCCTAGCTGGTTTTAAACGTACATGTATGTTTAAGACTGGCCAAACCCACTTATATTCCCTAATTGAAAGTATAGTAGATACAAACCCTGATAGTATACAATAGTTTAGAGGCGGATCAAGCCTCATCCGCCACTGTAGTTTATTGATGTGCAGCAATTTTGTTGTGACCTGTCAACTTTTTGTATGTTTTAATTTATTCAAATAATTTTGAGCAAAATCTGTGCATTGTAAGATTTAAAGGGCAACCGAGTAAAACAAAAATAATATAAAAAAAAAATTTGAAAACTTTTAAAACGTATGTGTGGTGGCAGCAAACAAACTGGGGTCATTTTCATAAAGCTGTCTAGCAGAAAAATTTGCTTAATCCAAAATTTGTTTGCTTTATAAAAGTGGATTATTAGTCTAAATTATATGTCAACTTGTGTTTTTAGCAAGAATAGCAGAACACCAATAAATTTTAATACACATCACATAAGATTTTGACTGTTAATCCATTTTTATATAGCAAACAAATTTTGGATTAAGCAAATTGTTCTGCTAAACAGCTTTATGAAATTGGCCCCTGGTCTTTTAACATTGTCTACGTCGCGTTTGAGCTAAAGTGCGCAAGCTCAATATGACGTAGACAATGAAAAAGGACTGTTTTGTTTGCTGCCACAAGCATTGCAAAACTAGTCTCCCATACTTAGCTAAACAAGTGCAACTCAATAGACTGCCGAAGTGAATACGTCATCTTTTGTTAGTTGCTTAGGCAATGGCTCTACACTACAAATCACTGAACCGTGTCCCTGTGCTTTTGCAATGGTACTTTTTCCGATGGCCATGATGTTTAGAGCCAATTGCCATGGCAACCCCCGTCACACTTCGGCTGTCTATGGTTCATGAATGTTTTAAGAGTTATATTTTTGTTGCCGAAAGATGTATGTGAATTGTCTATGCATTTGTGAAAGTTTTGTAAAGCACAAATACGGAGTATTTGTAATTAGTTCAATTGTGGTAAAGCTGAAAATTTATAAAATATATTGACATGCATTTCTTCACTTTTGTATTCGAAATCAACGACAATTATACTTAACGAATGTGTTGTAGAACTTGCGCTTAGCTTATATACTGAGTGTTTGTACAAAATAGCTGAAATCTCAGCAGTATATTGCCATTAATAGAATAATTCTATATTTTCCCCTAGCATATATCCCCTGCTTGTAAAAACGGTTCAATTCAGCAAGCCCCGCCCACAACCCAGTAAGCCCCACCCACAATCCTGTAAGCTCCGCCCACAATCAAGTAAGCACCGCCCACAATCCAGTAAGCCCTGCCCACTGTTTTTTGATTGGCTGGTTTCACTAGTCTTGATGTATATATATAAGTTTATATTTTCAACTTTTAAGATGTTATTGAATTTAAGTAAGTTTGCTTGTGTTATTGCATCAGCAATAAAGTGATATTCATGCCTTCTGTTCTCTTGAGGTTTATATATATTTAATATGTAACTAAAATGATATATGTATATATGTAAATGAGGGACAAATGAATATTTATGATAATGATAATGAGGTGCTTTTTGATTGGATGTTAGGCCTTTGTTTGGGCAAGATTTAAAAAAGTATGTGATTTAATGGAAATTATATGCAGTTTTGCAAAGGTGAAATATTGCAACAAGCAAACTTAAGGAAGTTTGAAGGATTAGGTTCAAATATTTGGAGTAAACAAAATTTAGAAGATAGTTAAGGAAACTAAGAAATTTATTAGGCAACCAAATAGACCTGTTAAGGGTTTTCCGCACACAATAGAATTAGCATATTTGGCATAGCGGACCTTTGACATGTATAAATTGGTTCCCGATTCTACTAAGTACTTTCGCTAGATAGATGGCATATACCCAGCACGATATGTGGCAATTAAAGGGACTCCCCTAACGCCCCTATACCTCAACACACTCTTCCCTTTTGTTAATGCAGCAATCTCCCCTAAAAACTGAAAGGAATTCCTTGGATGTTGAGTCACAATAGGGGAACAATGGTAGGGGGAATACCCTCTGCCACATATCGTGCTGCATTTCGCAATAAATGATAGGATCAGGAACCGGTCCATACATGGGTAATTCCCAAAATTAGGGGGCCAAAATATTTGGTGTCCCAGTTATGTACGACACTTTCCGATTAAAAAATCACCACTTATGACCACAAATTCTTAGTAATGGACTGTGGCCTGTGATTATAGGGGGCAGCATCATTTTCTTCAATATTTTGTTTTCTGATTCCTAAAAAATATTCAAAACAAAAGACCATAAAGGCTTATAATTTGTTCCATGGTATTGGATAGGAGTTTGGTGTCCCGGGTTACCTACGCCAATGAAAATTGGCTGTAGAATGAGTTTGCATTAACCTTGGTGCCAAATCTACACACAAACATTAAATTTGAGTGGCATTTGTTCAAATAAAAATTATTATTTTCTACTGGGAAACCACTTTTAATCATTAAAAACACTTGGAAATCTTAAAAAGCATGTCACACTTTTGGACCCCTAATTTTGGGAATTACCCACATGTCAAAGGTCCATTGTGTGCGGAAAACCACGAAAAGGTCTATTGATATTTGCCATTTTTGTTAATGAGTTGGCAAAACTGCTGATTTGAATTGAACTAGTAATTACTGCCATGACTTTATTTATTTCGATCAGAGCGAGTCTCAAGTTACACCAAAATGGAGCAGTTTGTTATGTGACAAGTATAAAGGCAAAATAATTAAAGTTGAGTTGTATTCAATATTGCATCAGCCTTGCCAAAAATAAATTTATGGAAGTTTTTTTTTCAACCAATATGAGAAAACACCGTTTTAATGTGAAATCTTAAAAATATCTGTGACGTTTACATTTTTACCCAGTACGTTTGTACCTTTCTCCATGGTTCATTAAAACAGATTATTGTCCTCCATTTAAAATGTTATGCTCTTTAATTATTGCATTTGATCATTATTGCATGGATGATTATTGTTGCCTCTTTAATGTTTTTGCTTTTTGGGGGGAGGGGTGCCCGCCCACTCGCCCACCCATCCCTCCCCAAGAACATCTAATCACAAGTTCGGAAACACATTACATTTCCCAGTCTTTAAACAATATCCCGGCCAGAATCAGTGGGGAATGAAAAATATGATTAAATTGCCAGAGAGATATTTTGGGAACATCCGCTCGAGTGCATGGTCGAATTATACTAATAAACTTGACAGTTAGTCCCTTAAGAATCTTTGTACAGTGTTTAAAAAAACGTACAATCTTTTCAATCGCATTGTGTTTTCCCTCGTACTTAATTGTATTCCTTGTGCGTTGTTTACAATGGGGTAGATTTGAGATGATGATGCAAATATTGTGAATTAATTTAAGACGATTTTAAGACGGTGTGTTCCATGAATAGTGAATACGCGACTTGGAAAGCTAGTTTATATTCGTCAGTGGCTATTTTCGTCCTTGCAGACGTTTCCTGAAACCCGTCATCTCCGCCGCCATTTTTGTCGAGCTATCACACAAACTTCACTTCCTGATGATATGCGTGTTATGCGGATGATCCATCGCACTGCCACTAGTTAGCTGTGCACACAAGACATGGGATATTGATTGAGGACGAAGGGTAACATTAAAAAACGGGACCTCATTAAGTCGCACGCCACGTTTTCAGACCGACTGTCATCTACTTTTAACCAACACCACAATCGACATAGTTTTCTCCTGCACACTGGAAGTTCTGTCGTCGGGATTTGGCTGAGAAAAAGGGTGTTTTTATGGCCGCTAACGGAGCGGACGGCTCGCGAAACATGAACGCGTACGACCAACTCGACCCAAAGTGAGTCGTCCACATGTTATTTTTACTTTTAGCGAACCTCATCATTCGATTTGCATACAATCTGGTTCATTTTTGGCAATGTTGGGTGCAATCTTCATGATTTGCGCAAGCAGATTCAAGGTACTGAATCAGATTGCGCACCGAAATTAAAACTGCGCTTGGGCATTCGCTTAAGTCGGGTCAATAAATATGAGGACAGGTCCCCTGTCCTCATAAGCGTAGCGCATATTTATGGGGTACCGTGGCCGAGTGGTTTGTGTCATTGACTCGCAATCATGGGTGAAAACTTGGGGGTTGCGGGTTCGAATCCGGCTGCGGTACCTGTGCCCTTGGGCAAGGCACCCAACCACACTTGCTCCATCCTTCGGAAGGGATGTAAAGCCGTTGGTCCAGTGTGTTAGGTAATGGTAACGCACTCTAAAAATCCTAGAGCATTCTTTCGTGAAGAGCAAGGAGATATTCCCTGGTGTCTCTGCAAGGCCATTTCTAATTAAAATTTGCCCCGAACCTATCTTGCGCAGATTCTGAAATTGCGTTCGGAATCAAAATTTGCGCTGCGCAATCTTTGAACTGGGTGAAGTCGAACTGGGTGAAGTCGAAATCCGCGCCGAGCATAAAGTTTGTGCTCAACACTCAACAGCCTTAAATGCGTGTACGTGTCGCGTGGACAACAGTTTTGTTCCTTTGCTTGTCACCATAGTCACGGCATTATTTTTCAACTGACTATGAAAATAGGTTGTGTGCATGTGGTCCCAGGCAGTGTCTGTATATCGTAATCTTTGTGCCAAGATTGTCTGAAGTTTTCTAATGTACCTTTTGCAGGTGGTATTTTGGTCGCCTGAGCCGACACGAAGCAGACGCTTATTTACAAAACACAAAGGCTGGCACGTACCTCTTACGAGACAGCAGTACAAGCCATGGGGATTATGTGCTTTGTGTCAGGTATGTTCCTAAACAATTGGTACGTATTAATGATCAAACTTGAAAAATCAATTTGGCCAGTGTACACGATTTGCAATGTTTCAAAATGTTAATAAACCTTTAAACAACCCTGAATGCCGCAATAGGGCGACATTTCGGGAAAACTCTCCCCGGGGACCACCGAAATTTCGGCAAGAGTCACTCAAAATGACACCTTATTTTTTTACCCAAAGCTTCCGGACAGACCTAAGAGACACAGTTCTAGACCTAATAAAAATGGTTCTCGATTTTAAAAAAATGGTTTTTGACCTAAAAAAATGATTTTTTAACTCAAAAATATTAGGGCGACACCAAAATGTCGCCCTATTGAGCACGTTGCCCTAATATACCTTTTTTACACACGATTTGTCGCCCTATCCTACAATTCATAGTTTTTTTGACTAGAAAAAAAACTTATTCAAATAAAATAAAAAGAAAGTGTTTCCAACTGTCCAGTGCAATGGTTCCGCCTGAGGTGATATCTTTCATAACAAAATGATAATTAGAGATTAATTTAGTAACACGAGAAAATTGCAAAGGTCCTTGGCATACATGTACATGGCCAACTGCTCTACCAACTGAGCTACAATGTATCTGGGCATCCCGTCGGAGCATCACAACAATCTCGTGCTTGCCACTCTTTTTCCAACAATGCCGTGGGGAAAATCCATGTCGACCAATTTAGCTGATGACCTATCGTGAAGAGAGGTCTTATGATAAAAATTGAAGATGTAACCCGCGATCAGTATAGTGCCACCACGCGGCGCTTTACAACCAGTTCATGCCATATTCGGAAGACCGTCATTTGTACCGTATAGTCACGCGCGAATGAAGCCAGGATACTGTGCTGCTTTGCAGGAAAGGCTTTCGCGAAGACAAAACCATTTTAATTTGTCACATCGAAGCTGAAAATGTCATATTTCTTGGGAAATATTGTGCTTCCTATACTGGGTTTCCCATAAATGCAGGTATTAATATCAAAGTTTCAGGTAAGCATCCAACAGTTGAATTGCACGGGGCGGACGCTAATTATTTTCCCAATTTTGAGGCAGGCACAGACGTGGTGTTGTGTTTGGCACCCTGCTTTCTGCTCTTAATAAATTAGTTTACTAAACTATGGCAGTTTTCTGATGATATTCTTAGAAATATGTGGATTGGGAGTGCAAAATTTCAGAATGGTAAGGAGAAAAATATGACAAATTATATGGTATAAAAATCTCAAAATCCATGGGGAAAATTGGGCGTCCAAAAATGTGATCTGGTCACGCTCCTTTATTAACATGTGAAGATAACTCAGTTTGTTGTTCAGTTTTTCCAATCACTGCCTTTAACAAAACAAACAAAGTTCAAACCGGATGGTCTAAATATAAACACACAAACATTTATTGAAGTTGAAAGTACTGCATCACAACAATCACTTCCTATGCCCTGCATTTTTCCAACATGAACATTGTTACCACATGACAGAACTGGGCCTTGGTGTATGTGAACATATTGGTAAGAATTTTCAGGGAAATGCTTGTTTGTCAGACAGCGTTTTTCCAAAGGGGATTTCCCTTCGTGAAAAACAAGCAATAATTTCCTTCCTTCTGTGTTATGCTAGTTACATACTTGAATTTGATCTGTTTTCCTTTCAGAAATGGTAATGATTATTTAGTGATTAGTTTCATGTATTGACCCCTTTGGAAAATGTGCGAATACGCAATTTTGGGAGTCAAATAATGCCGAGTCATTGTAGAAGCGATTACGTGGGCATTGTGTGAGTCTCCGATGGGCGTAGCACGATTTAATTCACCAATAGGAGCCTCAGCATAGCGCGTTACGCGCGCTATGGACACACACAACGCGCACGCACATTGCTTCCAGAAAGACGCGGCATTATTTGACTCCCAAAATGACGTCATTGGCACGAGCTCAATACTACCGTTTGATTTTGAATTTGAACAGTTTAATTCCTACCCAATTCTTTCTAAAATCTTGGTAGATTAAACTACCGTAACTTAAAGGCTTATCGTATCAATTGCAAGACAAAAATCTTGATGGATTATTGGAATAAGGGCATATCACATCTAAAGAAGAATGTTGGTAAACTAGCCTGCAGAAAGCTCAGCGCCATAGATGCATCAATGCTTCAGAAAACCTTCAAAATCTGTGCATGGTTTTTGTGCTAAGCGAATGGTAAAATGTGTTTGCAACACAATTGTTTAAAATCACTTTCAGGAAACGGCCGGCCTGGCGGGATTTAGACAGGGTACTGTGTGTCTGGGGGATCCTCCATAACCCGCCTCCTGGGAAAACTGCCCAGAATCAGTCTCATACTTCCATACACTGGCTCTACAATCTGTTTGAAATGAATCTCATTTGTTACTTCATGGATTATCTTTACAACCGATTCCAAGTTTCTATATTCTCCACAGTTCACATGATTTAAAGATAGTATACATGATTGGTAAACTGTTACAAATAGTTTTATCTCCCTGTGTGATTGAAGGTATGCATGATTAAAACCAACCTGAGCAAAAACCAGCTCCGTACTTCGTCTAACTTTTGAGAAAACAGTCAAGAAAGGCTTTGCAGTCATTTCGCCCCAAAACCACTTCGCTCTAAACCGCTGCCTGTGCACGAAGTGGTTTTGAGGCGAAGTAACATTTGGGCGATGTAGTGTTTGGACGAAGTGATTTGGGGCGAAGTGGTTTAGGGGCGAAATGGCACTTGGGCGAAATGGTTTTGGAGACGGAAACTAATTGTTTTACTCATTTCTCAAAGACTATAGCACTTCAGACAAAACCATTTCAGGAGAAGTTTTCTACGGTCATTATGTTTATATTGTATAAGTTAGACGTAAATCTGTGAACATTTCTGATTTTCGAAATACCAATCATGTATACTGCCTTTAAGACAATACTTGTTCAGATTACTAATTTCAAATTTTGTTGTGTGTTGCAGTGAGAACAGCAAGGTGTCGCATTACATAATCCAGTCACCGAAACACACAGAGCTGAACATGTATGTAATCGGTGATCAGACTTTCAACACCTTGCCCCAAGTCGTTGATTTCTACAAGCTTCACATCTTGGATACGACCACACTTATCGAGCCGGTAAGTTGGGGTAAAGCAGAGTTCGCGTTATCGCCAAAAAAAATGCTTGTGCACTGTTCAACAAATGGTAGGAAGTGGGGGGCGGTGGGGGAGAGGAGGGGCGGTGGGGGAGAGGAGGGGCGGTGGGGGAGGGGAGGGGCGGTGGGGGAGGGGAGGGTCGAGGGCCTCATACTACTGTATGCAAGTGTAAAATGCTGGTGTATGTAGTGACAAAAATGTTGATACATGTAAGTAGTATTTTGGGGGGGAGAGGGAGGCTCTTGAAAAATATTACTCTCTGTAGAACTGTGAAAATGTTGGCAACTTTGAACGGTCCCTTACTGCTTTGTATCCATAGAAAAAAAAAATGTAGCCACCAGTCAAAGCACTCTGGAAAGATTCTTGCACTTGGGATGTCGCACTGTTAATCAACAACAAGCATGTGCAACTTGAAAAAGTGAAATGGAAAAGCAACTCATTTCATGTTAAATACTGGATTATGTTTTAACGATCAAATTCTGTAAATTCCATCCTTTTTCCATAATTAAAAAAAAACAAAAAATCATAGACCCTACTAATAAGCAGTGGCCAATAGGGCGCTTTCACAGGGGGTCAAAAGATGACGGGTCACTCTTGCTTGTCTTCCAGATCGGGAGAGAACAATAGACCTTTATCACGGTGTGCCATCTTTGTCTTGTTCCCCATAGTACGTGTCGGGCACGATCAGTGCTACCTCGCGATAGCGCGTGTAATCTCCTGTTGAGATACGCTGCGCGCTCTCTTGATCGCGCAGCACCTGTGCCATTGTGATGCACACAATGAACAATTTCAAAACGGGACCAAACTATTTTTTTCTGCAAGCCTCGCTTTGGTTACGTTCATTTTAATAGGAGAAAATGCAAGATGGCCGCACCGTGATAAAGGTCTATAGAGCCACGTGGGGAAATGCAAGTGGCTGCCAGCAGAAAAGCACATGGCTCTATTGTTCTCTCCCGATCTGGAGGACAAACAATAGTGACCCGTATCCTTTTGACCCCCTGTGAAAGTGCCCTATACTCTTCAATGTTTTAGGGGAAGTTTTGCTTGGGCTTGCTATCTTGTAAAACGTTTTGTTTCGTCTTTTCAGTGCTTGAGGCAACCAGGCCCAGACTTGTTAAACACGTCCGTCTCACAGTCCCAGAATTCCCAGATTCCACCCCCTTTACCACCGATTAACATGAGGTCTCACGGTCTTGGATTAGTCTGCAAAGCACTCTACAACTTTACAAAAACGGTAAGAATGTTTTCTCTCCTATTGTGTTCCTGCTCACGAAATACAATATAAATTGGGAGAAAATTTGGGTTCTTGGGGAAAACCCGAGAGTATACGGTACTACTGTGCCTCGTAGCTCAGCTGTTAGAGTATCTGCCTAGTGTGGCAGAGGTCTTGGGGGTGTGGGAAACATGAGGGAGTATACCACTGTGGCTTATAGCTCAGCTGGTAGAACATCTGCCCAGTGTGTTAGAGGTCTTGGGGGGTGGGGGGAAGAAGGGAACATAAGGGAGTATACCACTGTGCCTTATAGCTCAGCTGGTAGAGCATCTTCGTGGTGTATCAGAGGTCTTGGGGAAAACCTGAGGGAGTATACCACTGTGCCTCATAGCTCAGCTGGTAGAGCATCTGCCCGGTGTATCAGAGGTCTTGGGGGGGAAATCTGAGGGAGTATACCACTGTGCCTCATAGCTCAGCTGGTAGATAATCTGCTCGATGTGTCTGAGGTCTTAAGGGAAAACCTGAGAGAGTATACCACTGCGCCTCATAGCTCGGCTGGTAGATCATCTGTCTGGTGTATCAGAGGTCTTGGGGAAACCTGAGGGAGTATACCACTGTGCCTCATAGCTCAGCTGGTAGAGCATCTGCCCGGTGTATCAGAGGTCTTGGGGAAAACCTGAGGGAGTATACCACTGTGCCTCATAGCTCAGCTGGTAGAGCATCTGCCTGGTGTGTCAGAGGTCCTAAGGGAAAACCTGAGAGAGTATACCACTGTGCCTCTTAGCTCAGCTGGTTGAGCATCTGCCCAGTGTGTCAGAGGTCTTGGGGAAACCTGAGGGAGTATACCACTGTGCCTTATAGCTCAGCTGGTAGAGCATCTGCCTGGTGTGTCGGAGGTCCTAAGGGAAAACCTGGGAGTATACCACTGTGCCTTATAGCTTACCTGGTAGAGCATCTGCAAGGTGTGTTTGAGGTATTGGGGAAAACCTGAGGGAGTATACCACTGTGCCTTATAGCTCAGCTGGTAGAGCATCTGCCTGGTGTGTCAGAGGTCCTAAGGGAAAACCTGAGAGAGTATACCACTGTGCCTCTTAGCTCAGCTGGTAGATCATCTGCCTGATGTATCAGAGGTCTTGGGGAAACCTGAGGGAGTATACCACTGTGCCTCATAGCTCAGCTGGTAGAGCATCTGCCTGGTGTGTCGGAGGTCCTAAGGGAAAACCTGGGAGTATACCACTGTGCCTTATAGCTTACCTGGTAGAGCATCTGCAAGGTGTGTTTGAGGTATTGGGGAAAACCTGAGGGAGTATACCACTGTGCCTCATAGCTCACCTGGTAGAGCATCTGCTAGGTGTGTCAGAGGTCTTAAGGGAAAACCTGAGAGAGTACCGTATACCACTGTGCCTCATAGCTCAGCTGGTAGATCATCTGCCTGGTGTATCGGAGGCCTTCGGGAAACCTGAGGGAGTATACCACTGTGCTTCATAGCTCAGCTGGTAGAGCATGTGTCATTGTTTGTAGAAATGCAACTACATGTACTAAACTTTTTGTGTTTTACTTTCCAGGATGATGAAGATCTTTCATTCACAAAAGGGGATATATTAACAATAATCAGAAAGGACGAGGACCAGTGGTGGCTCGCCATGAATACGAATGGGAACCAGGGTCTGGTACCAGCCAACTACATTAAACCTGTGAGTTTTGTTTTTTAAAAATTCAATAGCTGCCTCTTTGAATTACAAGCGAGTCTATGGAAAGTGGTCAAAGTAGCGCGACCGGGGTCCTATTTCATAAAGCCCACTTAGAGAAACATTCCTAAATAAACATTCCTAAAGCCGGATTTACACTTCGCGAATGCGAAATTGACGTCACAGTGAATGTTTCGCGCAGCAATTTCGCAGAAAGTTGAACTAGTTTCAACTTGCGCGAAAGTTCGCCGCGAGATGATTGACGTGAGATTCGCGTTTGCTTTCGCATGAAGTATGAACCGGGTTTAACTCATGTTTTTAAAGATAGGAAAAATTAGATTTTATTGTTCCTAAATCCACTTAAGAATGTTTTTAACTTTTATGAAAAAGGACCCAGATCACATTTTTGACCACCCGTTTTTCCCCCCATGGGTGTCAAGATTTTGATACCATATCATCTGTCATATTTTTCTCATTACCATTCTGAAATCCATATCTTTCCAGGGATATCGTCAAAAATCCACCAAAGTTGAGTAAACTAATCTATCTAGTCACATAAAGCAATGCAGTGAATACGCCAACCTTTTTTCTTCCAAATGGGGTTTTCCACAGTAAAGGGGGCATTTTGGCAACACAGACCATATTTTCCAGGAAATACCTTTGTCTGGTCTCAAATAAACGAAATAAGTTTCAGTTGTTCTAAAGAGATAACTTAGGCCCAAAAAGGGTTACAAATAGTGTGACAACATGCCTTTCTAAAAAAACCTGTGTACAAATTTCCAATATACGCTCGTAGCCGGGACGGTCACTTGTGTAACATTTTAGGCCGTCCCAGTTACGAGCGTATATTGGAAATGGTTGAACAGGAAAATAAATTTGTTTGAAAGAAACTTTATATTTTCCACATTCATAAAAGTTTAATATGGCGCTCTTATTTGAAACTTAATGCGTAGTTCCGAGTTTGCCTAGTTAGCACCGCCCCCTTGTATATTGTTGCTATGGCTCACACGCTATCGTCAAAATGGCGACACACACTGCACAAAGCAATGGGATTTTCAACGGAAAGCACAGATTCATTGGAGAAAACTCGAAGGTATTCATGTTTCAGGGTCGACAGTTATCTTAGAACACACCGAGTAAAGGGCCAGTAATACAGGGATGTCATATCATGACATACGTGCTTTCGTACCTTTTGAACAACAAAACAACCGGCCATGAAACCGACATCGCTTGATGTTGTTGTGAGACAGTGCACTTTGACCTATGTGGGTGATGTCTGCTAGCTCTGTTGTGATTGTGGCGGGTTCGGTTGATTGACAGGTCGGAACTATGCATTGGTGCTTTGGTCAAAAAAGAAAAGAAACCATGTGGTTATTTGTAGACAACTGGCCATGTCTGTTTACAAAGCACACCTCTGACTTATAATTTTTGCCGTGGTGAAAGAAGTTTGCCTGATCTGCAGGTTCTTACAATACTTTCTGTCTTTGGTCATTTTTTTAACAGATAACGGAAATAAGAAACAATGACGCCAAGCCAGGTGGAGATGGTCGCTTGTCCAGCGGCGCCGGCGACGAGAACAAAACAACGACTAATAACGACCAGTATAGAGTGCTCAACTCGGTTAATCCCAACGCAGTGCAGTATGCGATAGTTGAACAAGGCCGTGTACCAAGTGCTTATGATCCCACACAGCTTAAACTAGAGGTAGGAGTTATGCTCCCTCCCACCCCACCCCACCCCATGCCGCCCCAAAACGACGACCAACAACGACCAGTATAGAATGCTCAACTCGTTTAATCCCAACACAGTGCAGTATGCGATAGTTGAACAAGGCCGTGTACCAAGTGCTTATGACCCCACGTGCTTATGACCCCACACAGCTTAAGCTAGAGGTATACTAGGAGTTATCCCCACCCCAAAACGACGACCAACAATGGCCAATAAAGGGTGCTCAATGCGGTTACCGTAAAATCCTGTGTATAAGGCACACCCATGTATAAGGGCAAAAACAAACGAAACAAACAAGGACAAGTTTAATATATATTTTTGGTCCCTGGTACTTGCACATGCAATACAAAATTGCAGCAATTGATCATGTAAACCAGTAATACTAGAACCCAACTGCATGGTGTATGGTAAAAGTTACCTCTGTTGACTGATTCGGTCAATTAAGTTTGTAGAGGGCGCCATAACACTTCACCAGCGGAAGCATTCAGCGATACAGTAGTATTTGTCAAGACCCCCTCCCTCCCCAGAAATACTACTTAACAACATTTTGAAAAGTTGGCAACTTTTGGACGACCCCTAAGGTGTTTATGAGTAAACATGTCACTGATGTTTTCTTATTCTTGCTTATAACCTTGCGCAGGTCGGCAACATCATCAAAGTCCTGGAGCAGAACGTGTCCGGCAACTGGAAGGGCGATGTCAACGGGCGGCAAGGCTACTTTCCCTTCAACAGGGTCCGATTACTAGATCCAAGTGACTACGAAAAACTCATAGAAGAACGAAGGAAAGCTAACAACACGAGTGCGTAATGAGTGGGGGCAAAAACAAGCCCCTTCTCCTTTACAAGGAACTCCGTCTACGAAAATGTGTGTACATAGCCGTATATATATACAAAAATGCATTGATACGTTGGTGCTTAAAGGACACTGCTCGGAGAGAATGATCGTTAAATGACGAAAAACCGTAAAAGATTTACTCGATCTGATATGAGAACTCGTGGATAGACACTGTAAGCCACTCCAACATGGCAGTGTCGCGCATTTTAGAAAATGCGCAATCACCGCTTTAGGAAGGGACACCAGTGACGTGTGAGTACACCCCGCGGATGAAGCGCGCACGTTTTTGGACGGCACGATATCGTTGGCAAAGGAATAGGATGTCTGTTGCTTAACAAGTGGAACATGCAGACAGTTCATCGGATGTGCTCTCTTTAGACTAACAACATGATTTGTACGACCAGCTTGCTTCGTGGGATTCGACATGATTTTCAGTTCAAGAAATTGTACATCCTGCAGTAGGGAGAGCCGCACATGTTTCCGTTTATCATTGGCCAACGTTTTTAAAATTTGAGCGCCATCGTTAACAAGTGTAGTCGTGGTAGGTATAGACTAATGATTTTCTTAATCCCTCACAAATGTAGCAAATATTTATTGAATAACAACTGCAGTACGTGCATTACTTGCTTGGCCTCTGCACAGTTACTGATGTTTATTATGATACACGTAATATTGGGTTTCACCCCCGCCTGAAGAGTTTCTTGAAAGTAGGGGCTTTTCCAAATCTCGGCTTCGTCTCCGTCTACTGCTCCATCTCCATGTGGTTTACATGGAGCCTGAGCCTGAGCCTGAGCACAGGTCGAGATTTGGAAAAAGGCCCATTATCCAATTTTAATCAAGCATAATCCTTTTTTGGGGGGAGGGGGGTGGGAGGAGTGGGGTGGGGGAGAGACAATGGGGAATATCATTGTCTGAATATCATGTACCATATGCACATACATTTTTCTAAAATCCGAGTCATGAGCTCTGTAAAACTTGTTCCTATGTGTTTTTTTAAAAGACTAATGAATGTGATTTTCGTCCCCACATAAAAAAAGCTGTGTTTAAGGCCAAAAAAAGATGTTTTGTCTCGGGTCGGCGCGCGTCATTTTCAAGCATGTGCGTCAATCCTGTTTTCCCCTGCAGCAGCTAAAACAGCGTCCTCTATTGCCGCACCGCCTCACATTTTCTAGACTGAGCGCCAATCCTGTGGACTACGTAGGGAATGGGAACAAGTCTATGTATTTTCCCGGGCAGCTCGACCTCGTACTCAGTGCAATAGATTCGTACGATGCTGATATCGAATGAGAACGAATGATAGCAAGTATGAGGTTGTTTAATCAGCTGCAACAATGGCGGTTAGTTCTCACGCGACACAACAAGGAAATGCTATTGTGAATTAGAGCGTGTCTAAGCTGAGCTGAATACTGAAATATGCCACTTATTTCCGTGTCCATTGTTTGTGGAGTGAAAACTCTCAGAACATTCAGTGTTGTGACGGCTCTGCAAGTTTATTATAGGCCTTAAGCGGGCCTCCCACTGTGCGATTTTTGCTACGAATTAGGTACGATTAGCTACAATTTGGTGCGATTGTGTATAGAGTCTATAGGCAGTCTCCGATAATCGTACCAATTCGTAGGAAATTAGTGGCCAAAATCGCACAATGGGAGGCCCGCTTTACTGTGTACGAATCTGTGTGTGATGGAGGAGAAAAAAACCAATCCCGTATCGCTGCATCAATTCCGGAACTTCGGTCTGACCAGAGACGGAATACCTTTTTTTGGCCTAACATATAAACACGTTCATGTGTTGAGTTTGCACTCGTAATCACTATTCAATCTCTTCCTAATGTACAGGATCACAAAATTATTAAAACATTATGTGTAAATGATCTTTTTGTAAATATATATTTCAAACAAATTTTTATTTTTAAAAAATTGCCAGGATCAAATAGAATGGATTGCATTGTGCAGAATTGTGTGTTAGCGTAGTAGCAGACTTGAGGCAATCGTAGTTTGTATTGATTGCTTTCGGTGACGTAGAACATCCGGGAATGTTTGGGTGTCACTGCTCACGCACGTACACACGAGCGCCAATAGACGCACATGAGCACGCGTAAAAAATACTCGCCAGCGTATTTTCATTCGAAAATGCCGCATGCGTGCATTGCGATACGTTTAAATTATTGAGCATGTAGTCGGCTTGTAAAAACGAAAGTACGTTTTTACTTGATGGCAATTTTTAGCCTGAAGAAATACATTTTATCTTTATCGATACAACAGCCATGGCGCAACAACTTAAAGTAAGGTTAAGCAACAGAGGTGCAACCAATGCGCTTTTCTTGCTTTTTTGGCCGGTAATCAATCGAGCCACGTGGGTCATGAAAAATGACACCCAAAATGGTTGATGGAAGGCGTGACGTCACCAGGAAGCAATCAATTGGGCCGAATACATAAAAACTAGCAACTGCTAATAAAAAGAAGCATCAACCAAAAGCATACATGTAAGCTCATCAAGCAGAAGCAATTGCTTGAAAATACATTAATAACCCTTTGCCTTGGCTGACAGCTTTTTTCTTAAGCTTCCTTAGCAATTGCTTGGGGTTCTGAACAATAGCGCTATTTATTAAGAGGCACACGTGTTATGTAACAGCTTTGTAAAGCAATAGAGCTTCTGCACCGGCGCCATGACACGGGACAGGTTTTCTTATTTAAATGATGTGACAAATGAACCACAAAGCACCTACTCATGCTTGACACACAGTGACAATGTGACTGTCCCCTGTCATGGCCGCCGTGCAAAGGCTCTATTGCTTAGTGGCAAAAGCTTGTTTCATGTATACGTTTTTAAGCAATTGCTAATCTAAGAAGCTTTTGCTTGAAGGAAATTAGTTCTTGCTTTTGCTTCAAGTAGAAGCTTTTGATTGTGAGCACTTGCGTAAGAATGTAAGTAAAAGCCTAGAAAAAGCAATTACTAGTTTTGATGTATTCGGCCCATTGTGTATGAGTATTGAACATGTTTGTTTTAGTTACTTTGGTTACAACTGCTAACGAAGATCGAATTATTATTATTATTATTATTTATTTCTGGTACTAAAACCAAGGATTCCTCAAAAGCCCCCATTGCACCGTCGCTCGCAAGCGTGAGGAAACCTATGAGGAATTACAAACGGCCAGAGACACTGGGGAATCCCCTTGCTCTTCACGAAAGAATGCTCTGGGATCTTTAAAGTGCGTTACCGATACCTACATGTACATGTAACACACTGGACCAACCGCTTTAAATCCCACAAGTCCAGTAACAAGAAGCAAAGGATGAACACGCACAAAGGAATACCTTTGTTGGAGTTCATTTGATTAGCGTGTGACTTGAATTAAGACCCAGGGACTTGTGGTGGACTTGTAAAGGCTTGTGAGGACTTGTGATGGACTAGACTACAATTCTGGTCCCTGTGTCTTAATAGACCTGAAACGTAATGACGTCACGCGATGTTTACCGCGGTGCATTATGGGTGAAAAGTGGGGCCGAAATCGCTAGTTTTCGAACTTTGCGTGCGTTGCATGCATAGCGCCTAGCGTATTATGCACGTAACTTTGAACTTTACTAACCGCTTCGCTGTCAAAAAAACATCCAAAACAAAGATCGTAAATTTCTAATATGGTTCGTGTCAACTTTAGTGTGCCTGCGTGAGTTTTAAGCGCACGACAGACGCCGGAACTATGGTTTTAACTTAAGGCTTCAAAAGGCGGCGAAAATGGCCCTGCAATAATTGTGCAAACTAGGGATGCAGAGATTTCGTCACTACTTTTCACCCATAATGCACCGCGGTAAACATTGCGTGACATCATTATGTCATAGGTCTATTTAAGTCACAAGCTATTCAAATAAACTCCAACAAAGGCATTCTTTTGTGCATGTTCATCCTTTGCTTCTTGTTACTGGACTTGTGCGGGACTTGTCACGGACTTGTTAGACTTGTGATGGATTCAACTACAACCCTGGCTTACTCAGACTCTACATAAACAAATGAGGCAGTTTATCAGATTCCTTTATTTACTGTAGTGGACCCGCGAAAAAAGAGGAACTGAAATGTTATTTTTTCCAATGGAGGAAGTATTTTTATAAAAAATGACTTCAAAAGTACATTCAGCTGTGTTCAAAATCAAATTGGATAAATTGTTATTATTATTGACATTAAAGGGACGTGTTCAGGTCATTTTTTTGAACCCCCCATTTCTCCCATGGGATTTTGATACAGTATCATTTGTCATATTTTTCTCAACCATTCTGAAATTTCGAGTTCTAGATCCGTACATTTTTAAGGATATCGTCAAAAAACCATTGATGTTTTATAAACCAATTTATCTGGTTCCATATATAAAGCTGTGCAGTAATTACAACAACCTTTTTTGCTTCCACATCCAAATTGGTGATTGCAAATACCGGTATCCTGTTTTCTTCCCATGGATAGTATTCTGGGGAGGTATTTTGTATGATTGTTAGGTTAGAGCAAAATTCATTATCTCGAGAAATCTGAACACGCTCCTTTAAGGGAAAGACAATGTGAATTGTGTACTGTTTGGGCGGCAAAATTAATCTACTTAAATTAATCTACTTAAGGTTAAAATGAAAATCATACTAGCCAGTACAAGTAATTGTGGAAATGACGAAATGTGTAATTAAATACATGTAGTAATGATGTGCGTACGAACCAGTTGAAAAACTTAAATTAATTTTAATAGAATAATGATCACCATCAAACAAATAAATGTATTTAATTTTTAGGAAGATTGCTTTTAAAAAAAATAGAATATTGATCACCATCGAACACAATGTATTTAATTTGTAGGAAGATTAGAAGTTATTTTTTTAAACAAAACAGTTAAAATGTCGGCTATTTCCGTGCAGCTTATGTTCCGATTGTGCCTGACGTGACCATGCAATAATGTTTATTATAAATGCTGTCGGCTCTGTACAACGTTTAAGGCCTCTTTTTGCGACTACAACCGGACCAGAAACATGTTCTGGTATAACACCCAATTCAACTACCAGTTGACCCTTTGCACGAGCGGCCATGACAGGGGACAACCACATTGTTACTGTGCATCATGCATGAGTAGGGACTTTGTTAATGTATTGTCACATCATTTAAATATGAAAACCTGCCCCCTGTCATGGCCGCCGGTGCAAATGGTCTATGGTCAGATTCGGTCTGCAACCAAAGCCACTTATTCGTCAGAAACATGTTTCTGCTTACGGTCGCAAAAACAGTCTCCTTTAACTCAATAATCTCTTTCTCTGTTACTGATAGTGTGAGATTCCTGTTATAACATGGTAATTCCTGAAGTTTAAAGGACGATTGTTTTTCGATGTTTTCACTTCCAAAAAAAAATATGTACCTAAGGTGAAGTTATTTTGGGCGCGTTTGTTTCGAACAGATCCAGATTCAGATCTGCGCAGATCCAAGGTGAACTCGTTTACTTAGTGCAGATCCTGATCCAGATCTGTGATCTCTGGGATCCTTCTCGAGCAGTGCTTCAGCGCTAGATCCAAAATGACGTCGTAAACATCGCGAACATTTTTGTGTGCGTAAATCGTGTTTGTTCAATTTTCAAACATTTTCAAGCTGCTTCTTTATTTACTATGAATGTCATGGATGAAATAGGGTACAGAAATTTGGCAAATAAATTGCAATTCATGTGACTTGAGATCCTCATTGATAATTGAGTGCAGTTTGGTTTGTTTCTGCGCGGTAAAACAACTCGGGATCTGGATTCGGATCTGTCATGAAACAAACACGCCCTTTGTCCTTTGCAGGGATTTATTCCTCAAGACTTCATCGACAAATTTAATTTTGAGTTCCGCCAAAGCAGTATAAATATACCTGGAATAGGCTCTTTGCACGACGGCCATCTTGAATTGCAAGTGTTAATACCCATGCATCATCAGGCATAAGTACGCAGTGGGCACTTTCTTTGCAAAGATACTACTATAGTTGGGCTTGGCATATAAATTATGTTTTGGACAGAACAAAAGACCTGGCCAGGTCCTGCCCTTAAAAAGCTTGACCAAATATGGTAATAGAGTCGAACCTCGTTATTAAGAAGTCCAGAACCATGTATTATCAGGAATAAAAAACAGTGATAAACAATATTCCTTGTTATAAGCAGAATGTTGTATTAACAGTACTTATTTCACGCATTCATCTGTACAACAGCAAAATATGGAAACTGTACATGACTTACACTACCATATTTGGTCATGCATTTTTAAAAATCTAAATAGAAGACTGAGATATAACGTTTGGGATTTGTGTTGTTTAATTATGCAAAAAGCTTGTCATTGATTTAATCTGATTACGTCAGAAATGTTTTTCTTGTAACGGTTGCGAAAACAGCTCCCTCAAGAGCCTGTTGGTTTTTGTGTTCGTATGTGGAATATGTGGACCGGGAACCAGTCTAGTACCAGCCGTAGTAGACTTATCACTTGATCTTCCCCAAAAAAATACCGCTTTGGAAGTGTATGTACTACATGTACGTCGATTTACAAAATGATCCTGTAAAAATACTGGTTCGTTTTGTAAAAATCAGTGATTTTAAATTAACAATTTTTTTGGGTTCCAGCCTTATTCACTGTTCAAGGTACATCATTTGCAGTGACTCAATTTTGTTTTTCATGAGTTGACAGGAAAAACCTTACTAAAAGTGTTAATAACAATGGTACCAAACACCACATGAATTTATTTCTGTCCAAAATGGTATTTTGTGTGAGAAATTTACAACTAAAGGTGGTTTTCTAAAAAAGTCTTTTGCAAAAGACTTTTTTATCATTCAATTCAACACAAAAGGCATGAATTGATTTTTTTCAAGTTTTCTGAAGTATTACTGCCTCTATGTGGCTGAAATTTCTACACGGCAGTTTTATCAACATGTGCTTTTAATCACGAGTGGAAGTAACGCCCTTTGTAACAGTTTACCAATCATGTATACTATCTTTAAGTTATATGTGTTGAGATATTATACATAGGCCTAGTGCACTGAGAATTCTCCATTCCGGTTAACTTTTTTTTGTATACCTTCGCTTAGAAAGAAGAAAAGAAATACAGTATGTATATCCTGCCGAATTAAACTTTTCGTTTACATAAACACATAATTATGTTGTACCATAACCGTTTGTGTATATAAAACAAATCTTTATGCGTCTTTTGAATCGCTTGTCACTGTTAATGTCTTTGTGTGCATCGGCAAAATTGCCTACTTTGTTTCACACCCCTTTCCCCAAATAAAACAAAATATCTTTAAAAAACAAAACATGTTTCGTATTGTGAGAGTTTCTCAAATTTAGTCACTTTAATTTTAACATAACAGATAAAACTGCGTAAGATACCCCTTTAATTAAGATAACCCCTTTAATTTTTTGCAACAATCATTGGTAATCGGTTACTTGGCCATAAATAGGCCGGAAATTGCACCACATGGTGCCGGTTACCAGCTTTTAAACCTGTCAAATATTTCACGGGTATCCGTATTCCGTAATGTATCTTTTACGAAAGGAGCATGTAAACCCGCGACGTGTTGACCCTTGAACTTATAAAAGTTTTCCTCCAATAATTGACGGGAGAAGGCAAATACGTCATGATCATGAATAATAAATTTATATTCCTGAACGCACAAATTAATTATTCATGTGTGACGTATGTATTCAAGTATGTGTCATTTTGCTAAAGTAAGGATGGCGAAAAGATAATTTGTGAGCTGCGGCCGGCCGCAAAAGCTCGCCTGGAATTTGAAGAATTTCTCCGACGACGAATGGCTGCTGGTTTGGTCACATTCGTCAGCTGCCGGACGAGACAAAAGGACTGTTGGTTTGGAAGGGGTTGTTGCCAATGTTGGTGCTGAAAAAGAACGCCTAGGTAAGAATGTCTAAAGTTAAAATGATTCAGATGTTTTTGTTTTGGTTTTTGCACAGCCACAGCCACAAGTTTTGGAAATGGTATTTTTGTCGTTTATTATTATTGAATCATGATGATGGAGGAAGAAACAATTCTAAGATATACTTTCCAAATGTTGCTTTTCTAAAGAAAAATAAAATTTTCTTCTTCAAAAATTGCATTCAGTTAGTGCACAAGATGATCTGCATGTACACGCGCATACAGAGGCAGCCCTCTATTGTTGCGCTTACGCACACTCGCGCAGTGATTTTGTATTACTCTCCGACTCTGCAGTAATTTTATCAATTATTTATCTCAAAAATGCAACATTTCCGACAGAAGTGCAAGTGGGAAGTAGGCCTAGGCTATATCTTAAAATTGGATTATCTATTGATTCCAGGAGGTAATTTCCTTAAAATCTTTGTTCAACCTAAACGAAAAAAATACCCTTCCAGATAGCTGAAAATATCTGCCTGTTTTTTTAATGAAAATTATGTTATTAAAGCCGATAGGCCTACTTTCAGTAGAACTATTACTTTTTTTCTGTCAAAAACGTGGCTCCAAACAGAATCTTGAAATTAACCAAGTCTTTTTACAGGAAATTGCAATTTTTGGGTAAAATCAAAATCTCTCCACATCCTACATACCGCTCTGGCCGTAATACCCTCAAAACTGCCGTACACACGTTCTTAAAAACTGAATCTTCCAAGAGAAATCAGAGACCTCGTGTCACTCCAAATTATCTCCGTTGAAAATATATAAAAGATTGCGCATACAATCTTGGGGTCTCGGAGGGTGTCCGTGAATGGTAATCTTACCATTTATTTTATAATGCATTATGCAATGTACATGAACAACGAAGCAGGTTGCAATAAGGTCATTTTCAAGTTGCGGGGTATTCTGCAATTACTCCTGGCATCCCTGACTAAATCTTTTTAAAGTGACTAGAAAAGTCTTTCCGGTTCTCTTAATTTGTACTTCAAGGTATGCCTTCAGAAGTAAACGAACACAACCACTGTCTATCTTGCTATAACAGCAAGTGCAATACTCGTCTTCCATCGTGCAATGTGATCCAGTGCGAACTTGAATGCGGTGCTCGGTACCATGCCTGCAAACGGGACGAGCACAACCTGCTCTGCAGCAACGAAAAGGTGCCGTGTATCAACGCAGGTTATGGATGCCCTATTAAAGTGCAGAGATGGCAGATGTGGCGTCATCTTGGCATGTGCCCCGCGAGCATCGTCCACTGCACGATGGAGTGGAATCGCTGGCCGGTGTGTTCCAGCGAGCGCCAGTCGCACCAGCCAGTTCAAGTCGTATTGGATTTTAACAGTGAGCAGCTGGATATCGCGCTCGCGCTGCGCGACCAGCGCATGCTGACAAAGTCCATGCGTGCATCCTGTGAGACACGTCAGGTCCTGACAACTAATCTCAACCGGCGTCACCCGGCCGTTCCGTTGGCGACTCATTTGACCAACAGGAGTTCGTCGGAGGAATTTGACGAAGGACGTGAGCTTGAAAATCTGCTACAAGACATGCATCAATGGGAGAACTCATCTGAGAAGAAACGGTCACGAAGTCCTGCAGGATTGCGTCAAAGCATCTGCGACGAATTGTACCGCGCCAGTAAAGAGACGGCACAACAGCTCTCGTCTGCAATTGACGTCATGACTGGTACCTGCGCCCCATCGCCACGCCCTGACTTCAGTCTGGGTTCGACTCAGTACCCCTACATTCACTGCGCTCACTGCGAACGCCGCAAGGAACGTCTGGAACGTTTAATAGATTCCCACAATGCAATGCGGGGTGACAGTAGTCCACCACATGAAACCGCCACAAATAATACTAACGACGATAATTTAATCACAAGTCAAAATGGAGATGCCGTTAAACACCAGCACGACAATATGCATCTACAAGTCGGTGGCGATTCCTTGTCGACAGATCTTAAAGACGAAGAAACACAAAAAGTGAGTGGTTTAGACATTTTTGTCAAATTAGATATCAAAATCTGCAATACTAGGGATGCGCTCCATTATATGCATTTTGTGCCCCCACACACTGACCAATGTTCTAAATCGGCCATTTCTTTGGGAGATAAAAACAGTATCAAGGAATGTATAGTGACAAAAATGCATTTGATTAGAACGCATTGTATTGAAATTTTGGCGATTCTGCCTACTTTTAGACACTGTACTGTTTGGGACAGCCTTTTTGAATTGTTAATCACCTTCGCTGAGCAGGGTTGTAGCTTGTGTAAGTCCCCACAAGCATTCACAAGTCCACGACAAGTCCACGACAAGTCCTTGGGTCTTAATTCAAGTCACAAGCTTTTCAAATGAACTCCAACAAAAACATTATTTTGTGCGTGTTAATTCTTTGCTTCTTGTTACTGGACTTGTGTGGGATTTGTCACGGACTTGTGATTTTATCGGCTCTGGACTTGTGATAGAGTTGTGATGGACTCAACTACATGTACAACTCTAAGCTTGCTAAATAGACAGCCGAAGTGTGACGTGGGTTGCCATGGCAATTGGCGCTAAACTATCATGGCTGTCGGAAAAAAGTACCATTGAAAAAGCACATGGATACGGTTCAGTGATTTTTAGTTTAGAGCCAATTGCCTAGGCAACCAACAAAAGATCTATGGATCTAAAGTCTATGGACAGCCTCCAGTTTCCAAGTAGCCAATCTTAAAGATTCTCATTTTCTTAACCGCAATATCCAGGGGCACCACAGCAGCTCCAGCAGCCTAAGTGAAGGGAGTCTAACAGATTTACCATTGCCTGCCTTGTTTGTCACCCCTTCTACTACTGGGGAAGTTTCAGCAGCTCCTGGACGCGGACACTCAAAACCATCTAAGATACTAGTAATTGAGGTAGGAGATGACACGTTTCACTGCTCATAATAAGTAAACGAGATTCGGTTTTAACCCTCTGACGTGCCATGGTGTTATTTTAGAAGCCACATTTTTTTGTAATTTTTATCACCTTTAATGTTGTGTTCACTCACCAGTCAGGCCGACCCTGGGAAATCTCGGCCTCAAGCCAAGCCCCATTCATTTGTGTACCCTGCATAATAGAAGCTATCAATTATCCTACTTCTGGCCCAGTGACACAATGTAAACAACAGCTGTCGCATTGAACAGTTGGAACCATGTTTATCTTCCATTTGAATGACATTTTTCCAGTTCAATGCTTGATTAAAATTTTGGGACATACAGTCAAACCTGTGTCTAAAGACCACTCAAGGGAGATGAGAAAGGTGGTCTTTATAGACAGGTGGTCTTTCTGTACAGGTTTATGGCGGCATCTTTGATTTTGTAAGCCTTTGACCTGGCGCATGTGCTTCATGTTAACTAATGAAGATTTGACCCTAGTTAATTTGTGAAGCCTTTTTAGCATGATGTGTTGCATTTAAAGGCACAGGCTCATCAGCAATGCGCGCGCGCCAAATTCGTGCCACGAAATACGCAGCTCCATAGCAAAGTCATGGAGCTGCGTACATGTATTTCGTATTTTAAAAGCTCACGAACACCACTGTACACCATTGATTTTTCATGGGGGCGAATTTTGAGTGGTCTTTCTGTGCAGGTGGTCGCTAAGACAGTTTTGACTGTATAATTTGACTTATAAACACTTTCCTTTTTGACAGCCACCTAAGATGACACCAGGTTCACATGTAGCCTCCTTTCAAGGCGCTGGTTCGGATTCATCGAAGCAAGCATCTCTCAGTCTCGACCTGTCTGTGGAGTCTATCACAAAGTACCAAGCTAAGCCGGATTCTATGTACACATTTCTATGTGCACAGGTGGGTGCAAAAATTGAACTGTGCCTCATAATACTGCCAAGACTCTTCCCCCACCCTTACTCTCACTCCCACCCCCATCCTCTCCCTTGGCCACCTCAAAGAAAAAAAGATTTGTCCTGTCGGTACAAATTCTTATCTCGGCCTTTAGAAAATGAAAGAAAGGAATAAGTTATCTTTTAAAGGAGTTTGTCTAGATTTTTTTCGAGAAAATGGATTTCGTTTTAACCTAACAATCATATAAAATGCCTCCCCAAAATACCATCTATGGGAAGAAAACAGGAAATTTGCAATCTCCAATTTGGATGTGGAAACAAAAAGGTTGGTGTAATCACTGCACTGATTTATGTAGCCGGATAAAGTACTTTACAAAAAATTTGTGGTTTTTTATGATATATCCTTAAAAATATACGGATTGAGAGCTTGAAATTTCAAAATGGTAATGCGAAAAATATGACAAATAATATGGTATCAATATCTCAACACCCAATGGAAAAATGGGGGCTGGGGGAGGGGGTGGGGGGGGGGGGGAGAGGGGGGGAGGCGATGGTCAAAAATGTGATCTGGACACGCTCCTTAAAAGAATCTTTGATTTTGCTGGGAACAAACAATTTGGTGTATTTCCGTTTCCTCTCTAATATAGGTCTTCCGAAGAGACGAGTTTTCATCACACTTTAAGAACGTGCACAGTGACATTCATGGCGGCCTAAATGGTTGGCTAGAGCAGCGCTGCCCTCTAGCGCCCTACGGCTGCACTTACTCGCAGCGTCGATTCTACCCCGGCGACAAGTCGGCCAGAATTGTGCACAGCGAACTACTGGAGAGCTTCGGCGTGCGACTGGACAGCAAGAGCAGTTTGTCACGTCTGGAAAAAAGCAATTTAGCGGGTCATCCACCCATAGAGATGGAATGGGTGCATGTTGGGCGGTCATCATCTCCAAACGGTGATCAAGAAAAGATCTCAATGACTAAAAACACAGACAAAGTGAAAAATGACTCGGAACCTGTGGAACCCACCAAGGAAAATGGACACTCAGAAAAACCAGACTCAAAACGTGCAAGAATCGACAAGATCAATGACAGTTCAAGTGATATCCAAACCGACCAATCAGAAGTCCCAAACCATCAAATTGACCAATCAGAGACAAAGAGCAGCTTACACAAAAATGACAGCGACACAAAGCTGAATGTAGAAAATGCAAATCTTAACACGGATGGCGGTCGCTGTACCGTAACTGAACATTCATCCGATTCAGTTGTAGTAGTAAGTGGAGAGCATTGTGCACCTGATGTGGATGTGGAGGTGGAGGTGGAGGTGGACGTGGACTACCTAAGTCAACTCCCCACGGAGCTCCTGTGTTATCTTATTAAGTTTCTGGATGGTTTCAGTCTCTGTAACCTGGCACTGACTTCCAAGTTGCTTCGCCAAGTGTGTTGTAATGTCTTGGAGGAACGTGGAATGGTGACCCTGCAGTGGGAGAAGCGAGCGAGTGGACACTGGGAAGTCGCTCACAAGGTAATTTGCTCAGACACTAAATACAGGTCTCTAACTTTTAAAAGGAAATTTTCAGATTTTTCCTGAAATAGGATTTCATTTTAACCCAAGAATCAGATAAAATACCTCCCCAAAATACTATCCTTGGGAAGAAAACAAAAAAAATCTGCCATCTTTAATTTTGATGTGGAAGCAAAAAGATTGGTGTAATTGACTGTACTGCTTTATGTAATCGGATAAATTAGTTTACTAAACATCGGTGGTTTTTTGACGATATCCTTGAAAATATACGGATTGAGAACGTGAAATTTAGAATGGTAATGAGAAAAAAAATGACACATGCTATGGTATCCAAATCTCAACACTCTTGGGAAAATGTAGTGGTAAAAAAAGTGATCTGGACATGCTCCTTTAAAGAATCAAGATGATTCTCATGATTCCCTAACAAAAGCAATAATAATAGCAGCAACATTTTGATACTTTTGTGATAAAAATGCTATAATTTCTCTATTTTATCCAATGGGTCGACACTTTTTGCGTAGAGAGCCCTATTAGGACGACGCGCTCTATTAGGTCGACAATTTGGTGTAGCCCCAATATTTTGGAAGTCAAAATCAATTTGTTTAGGTCAAAATCCATCTTTTTCAAATCGAGAACCATTTTTATTAGGTCTAGAACCATCTCTCTTAGGTCTGGAACCATTTTTGGAACCTTTGGGTAACAGAATTTTAGTGTCCAATCGATGTCTTTTAGCCGAAATTTCGGTGGTAGTTTGGTAAAGTCTTACCGGCGTGTCGTCCCTTTGCGGCATTAAGTGATATTATTATTATTATTATTATTACAGGTATGGCAGTTTAGCACGGCCTTCTCTGCAGTACGCCACTGGGGCTTTGAAGACCACCCCAGCTTAGCGGTGCATCTCGGTAAGTGTCCTTACAACGTCAAGATGCAGCACACGGATCCGGTTAAGGTCATGGTCAAGGACCTAACAGTTTTGTTGAACAAAGATTAGTCAATCAAGCGTGTGTTGTGTTCACATCTCACTTAACGAAGATCGAACGATGGCAACCACTAACGAAGGTCAAATAAAGACATGCGACGCCCCATCTCGTTACGTGTTAAATTGCTTCGTCAAACGAAGGAAGTGTTCAAATCACAATTTTGCTTCGTCGAATGAAGCTATTTGCTTTATCAAATGAAGCGAATGAAGAGGCGTGCGTTCACATCAGAAAATCTCTTCGTCGAATCATCGTTGAATCTTCGTAGAACGAAGCGATTTCCCTGATGTGCACGCCGTCTTTGTCAAGTATCCATAATCAGGGTCAGCGTGGAGTGAATAGTTTAAATAAAGGCAGAGGCTCGTCAGCAATGCGCGCGTGCCAAATTCGTGCCACGAAATACGCAGCTCCATGCCTTTGCTATAGAGCTGCGTATTTCATGGCACGAATTTGGCGCGCGCGCATTGCTGACGAGCCTGTGCCATTAAGATCTTGAGTGAGATGTGAAGTATAACTTAATTAACACAAAAATAAGTTAACAAATATTTCAAGTTCGTACCTTAACCTGTGTAATTTACACCCGATTTGAATGCACGTGTGAGCCCTTTTTTCAGTTTCATTGTAGGAGTGTGCAATTTGGTATATCAAGGCCTACATTGATTCATGTATGGCCCCCTTGGTTTTTATAGATAAAAATAAATCAATTGATATGCTAATTAGATAATGTAATATTTATTTCACATATGCAAAGTTAATCTTAAGACAAAGTGAGATAGAAGATTTTCTAAAAGTAGAAGGGGACGCTCGTAATTCTCCTCATTCGCATTTTAAAAGTTGTTTTTGACGCTGCCTATGCTAGTAATTATCTCATTTTTGTTACAAAAGTCTTCATTATTTATTGCACATTAGCTGTGGGTATTCACTTGTTTTTTAATGTATGTGGATTATCAATGTGCTTCCATGTGTGTGTGAATAGCTAAGTGACTGCTAAAGTTTGTGAACTATAGAACCTTTGCACTGCGGCGGCCATGACAGGGGGCAGGTTTTCATATTGAAATGATATGACAATAGATCCGCAGAGTGCCTACTTGTGTTTGACATCCGGTGACTGCCCCCCGTCATGGCCGCCTGTGCAAAGGGTCTATTGCATATTTAATTTACTTATAAATTGTGGAAATTTAGGACAGTGTCAGTGGTGTATTACATTTAGCAATTTACTCTATTTATGGTTGGTAATTATATAATATTGGATGGCTTTGAGGGTGATATGGGAATATACTGCACGAGTCATGAAAATACTGAACGAGCTGAAGGCGAGTTCAATATTTATTTATAACGAGTGCGTTATACTTTCCTATCACCCGAAAAGACATCCAATATTATTATTGTTATATAAAATGAAGCTTTGTTTTGAAAGATTTCCGCGAAATTGTTGTACAGTATTTTTTGTTACTGTACTCTTGTGCGCGTAGCACACACGGCAATCTGTTCACTCGATGCACGACGCGCGCGTATGCGGGTGGGCCCAGCGTGCACGCACATCAGATTGGGGCTCTGTATGTGCTGCACAGTATCATAAACGCACGGTATCCGCAAAAGCTTCATTTTATATAATAATTTGCAGTTTTGTAGTGAAAGTTAGCAACAAAGTATGAACACACACAAAAGAACTTTTTTATTACAGTTTATTTAAATTAATTGTTACTAGAATATAACTTATAAACTTGAGAGTTTTCTAGATATTATAAAACAAGTAACAATTTCAAAGTCGAATTCAAACACACATTTTTGTGTAATAGTATAGTTTTATTTAAGGAGTGTCTAAACAAAATAGCTAAATATAGCCATCTTATTAAAAAATATAGTTTCGTAATGGTTGTAGCTAAATGTTGGGGAAAACAATTTTTAAGCTGAGATTTATTAGTTGATTTTTCATAGAACTCTCAGATAATCGTATATAATGCATAGTTCAAACCTGTCAATCAAGCCATAACCTGCCCAGCAATCACAACAGAGCTACGCAGACAACGCCTACATGTTGTATGCGGTGATCTGGGTGAATTTTGGTTTCAATGCCATGTGATTCGCTGTTCAAAGGTAAGAAAGTGCATTTTTATGAATATATGACATCTCTGTATTACTACCCCTTTACTCAGTGTGTGCTACGGTAACTGTCGACCCTAAAACATAAATACTTTTGAGTTTTCCCACAATGAATCTGTGCTTTCCACGCCGAGTCCCAGTGCATTGTGTGTCACCATTTTTGTGATGGCTTGTGAGCAACATTAGCTAAGGGGGCGGGGTTAATTGGGCAATCTCAGAACTATGCGACCTCAGGAGCATATTTCTAATCCTCGGACTGAGAAAATTTTTGTTTTGTATGGAATGCCAAAAGTACAAAATTCTATGCAATTTATTTCGTGTGTACAAGTATTTATTTGCAGATGTGCAAATTGTGATTTTTTTTGGGGTCAGATATCAAAGCATTTTGAAATCAGTTTAAAATAATTTAGCAGAATGTTAGAGCGGTGTTTGAACATTGAGTGCATACTGTTTAGTTGATGGTGCTTTTTTAGGTCAAAAATTCAAACTAGTACGCTCAAAATTCAGTGCCTACTATGGTGAAATAAAAATACTGTACTGTAATCATTCACTGGCTTCTAGTATTGCAAATATTTTCTGTAAATGACTCGGTTTGCATTCAAAAAGCGCTAATAATTTTGGACAATGTCCTCTGCAGCTCTACGCGTGTGTTGCAAGGTAAACACATGAGTGGCTTTTGTGTCGAGCCATTACCTTTTGCAATCAGCAAAGGTGAGGTTTTCAATTTGGTTCTCCATATTGGTTCTTGTCAGAACCACACTTGCTCTCGATGACATCATTAATTGACATGATGATGATTGGCCAGTTGATCTGATTGGCTGACAAGATAATATACGCCATTTTTAATGTGCTGTCCATCCCATTGGCGCTGGATTCTGACACTCGCTGAAAAGCAATCATCTCTCCAGACAATTCACTTAGATTGTTTTGAAGTACTCTGATTTGTAACTTGACATTTAGTAACCCCAAATTAAACATATTTTTAGCCAATCTGTGAAAATTTTTTAAAGAAGCTGATTTCAACTGATTTTGGTAGGTGTGGGTGTGAACATTTACCAAAAAAAAGTGAGCTGGGATTGGGGGTGGGGAAATTGCGTTTTCGGGGGTCAAAGGTCATTGACCCCAAATTTTGCTCAAAGTATATCGTGTTTGGTCTCAAATTAAAGGAAATTTAATTTCAAACACTGGAAGTGACATTAATTTTACCATTTAATACTTCTGTAAAATGTTAAGCGTGATTGAAGATGTGGGCCTAGTGTTGGTGATCAATTCTCGTATGGCACCTCTATTTGAGAAGTCAGGGAATATTGCCGAAATCTGGGAACTAAATCCTTACCAAATTATTTCTTCACCAAATTGTTGTACCAAAGAGTTATACACAGTGGTACATGAGTTATGTCTTTTAATTTAGTAAGTAGGTCAACAGAGGTCAAAAGGTCAATTTTAAAGGGAGTTTCGCTAAATTTGATAATCCTCGCCATCAAACAAAACTGTACGTGTAAATTAATAAAGTTTTACTATAACATGATATTATTCTGTCTCAACGTATTTTATTCGCCATATAAATACAGGTTAATTTGATTATATTGGTAGAAGGCTTTCTGCCACAACGTGGGAAATATGTGGGTCAATATAGCACCAAAATACTCCAACATAAAAAAACCCCTTATAGGCATGGAAGGGAATGACTTCTCTAATATAACTGCTGATGTCAGATATAGCTAATTGTATTATTCATTAATGTGTATAACTGTGGCAAGACTGGCTGCACCAGTCACCATATGAGCCGCTAAGGCAGGGTGGGCCACTCTGCCAGAATTGCCTCCCTGACAACCTGCACTTCTAGGGCTGTTTTTGAGACATGGGGTTCAAAAAGTCTGGTCAGGCCCATGCATGTTTAATCAGGATAAAAAACCTAACAAACTTGGCCATCTCGGTTCAGCCCGAAGCCATCTAAGCCAAGCTCAATGCCCTCCCAGTTATGCCCAAACCCCAAAACCCCAGCCCGAAGCCATCCCGGCCCACCCCGAAGTCATCCAGCCCCAGCCCAATGCCCTCCCAGCAAAAACCTGAAGTCCAAAAGCCCAGCCTAAAGCCCAAAAGCCCAGCCTGAAGCCACCCCACCCCAGCCCAGCACGAAGCAACCCCGGCCCAGCACGAAGCAACCCCGGCCCAGCCCAAAGCTACCCCGGCTCAGCCCAAAGCCCTCAGGCCAAGTCTGAAGGCCACCCTAGTCCAGCCTGAAGCTGTGGGATGACTTCGGGCTGGGCCAGGATGGCTTTGGGCTGAACTTAACTGGGATGGCTTCGGGCAGAGCTGAGAATTAAGGCTTTGGACAAGGTTGGGAGGGTTCCGGGCTGCACTGGGAAGTCTTTACGTTGGGTCAGGGTGCAGTGGCTTCGGGCTGGGCCTGGGGTGGCTTTAGGCTGGGCCGGAATGGCTTCGGGCTGGGCTCGGGGTATCTTCGGTTTGGGCTGGGATTGATTTGGGCTGGGCCGGGATGGCTTCGGGCTGGGCTCGGGGTATCTTCGGTTTGGGCTGGGATTGATTTGGGCTGGGCCGGGATGGCTTCGGGCTGGGCTGGGATGGCATATGGCTGGGGTTTTGGGGTTTGGGCTGAGCTGGGAGGGCATTATACTTGGCTGAGATGGCTTCGGGCTTGGCTGGAATGGCTTCAGGTTGGGCCGGGATGGCTTTAGACTGGGCCGGGATGGCTTCGGGCTGGGGTTTTGTGGTTTTTGGCTGAGCTGGGAGGGCATTGGGCTTGGCTAAGATGGCTTCAGGTTGGGCCGGGATGGCTTATTCAGACTGGGCCGGGATGGCTTCAGACTGTAATTTGTATTTCTTAGTGCATATGTGTACTTTACGTGCACTGAACTGTTCGACAGCAGCCTCAGAATAATGTGGTATATCTTCAAAGATACATATTCATGTGTCATGATAGAGTTCAAAGGTTTCCTAAATTGTGAATAGCGGGAAATACCCTGTTAACCAGTACCAGCGCCACATCTTCAATCACGCTTAACTTTTTACAGACGTATTAAATGATGAAATGAATATCACTTTCAGTGTTTAAAATTAAATTTCCTTTCATTTGAGACCAAACACGATATACTTTGAGCAAAATTTGGGGTCAATGACCTTTGACCCCCGAAAACGCAATTTCCCCACCCCCTATCCCAGCTCACTTTTTTTTGGTAAATGTTGACACCCACACCTACCAAAATCAGTTGAAATCAGCTTCTTTAAATTTTTTTCACAGATGAACCTTACTTTAGGGATACTAATTGGCCAGGGAGTTTTGGTGTCATGGGGGCAGTTTCATTTCCTAGAAATTCTAAATCAGTCGGCCATGGAACCTATTCCTGTATAGTAGTCTTGAAACAGTTCTCCAGTTTGGGACGCAGACACTGTCCAGTCATTCTGTCCAGTTGGAACCGTATTGAGCGAGCTATATCCAGTACCAACCGGCTCAAACCGGTTGTCGTACCTTCCTTGCAAAGGTAGTATGGTACTCTCAGAATCGAAGCAGTTTGTGAAGGATTCTGCTCTGCTTTCGTTACCATGGAAAGTGTTGCTAATGTAACCACATGAGGAGGTAGCAGGTCTGGTACAGTATGGTTCCGGGTGGAAATCGAGTGCGTCGTTTTGGCTGTAGTATCCGTGATTTGCCGAGTCACTGCTCATAATTGGTGAAAAGGCACTGTTCCCGAAGAAAGAAAATCACACAAAATTCAACGCACATTAAAGGAGCGTGACCAGAGTTTCTGGAAAATAGTTTTCGATGTAACTTACCAATATTATCAAGTAACTCCCATACACACCTCCCATGTCCCAAAAACCCGAAAACATTCGCAATTTCCAGTAAAAAATTGAACAAAACTATCGAGTCGGCTTTCAGCGGATAAACGTTGATACTGGAAAATTAGTTTACAAATAATCGGTGGATTTTCGACGATATCCTCGGAAATATGCGGCCTAGAAGCGCGGGAGTTTCAGTTTCGTAATCAGAAAAATATAACGGATGTTATGATATAAAAATATCATGACCCATAAGGTAAGTCCCGGGGAGTTATGGGTAAAAAAAAGTGATCTGGTCACACTCCTTTAACTTATTTTCAAGATCTTATTGCTGTGAATTGCACACAGTAGAAGAACTACCATTTTATAAACATGTTATTAAATTCAGGTCTTATTGATCAACAAAAGTTACCCTAGTTTAAACATGGATGGGGGAAATGTATTTTTATTGTCGATGCTGCTTACCAAAAGGCATGTAACACGATTCTTTTTTGAGTAAAAACTGGAAAAATAATCCTTGAAATGCTTTCTTTGAAAATGTCTTTCCATGATATTTCTTATATACGATTGAAAGAAAAATCATATGTTCGTCGTCGGGATTTGAACCTGGGAACTTGGCACATCAGTTAGATTCGAACCAGAACCGTTGCTTATTCGTGTATAAGGGTATAAGGATAAGATATAAGGATAAACTAAATAGTCCGAGGTTCTAGAAGGAATGTTTTGGAACTTACTGTGATGTATGGACGAACGCGGTCGAAAAATCATTGGAGGTTGGAGGCAAATCGTGTGGTTGGTTCGCAGGAGCGGGGGCGGCCAGAGGCCCGAAAGGATCGTGCGGCTCCGGACCAAGTTGCGCCGTGTAACTCCCCACGCTCCCGGACGAGGGTCCTGGTAGATCTCGGCGGACGCACTGGGCCGGTAACTCGGTCAGATCTAAAATTAAGGATTTACAAAATAAGACGAAGATTGTTGATGGGATCGAGACATATTGGAGGTCCATATAATTTGATGAGGTGCATTGATTGTCTAAAATAGGCCTAATTACTCAAATTTTAAAGAAACTGGCAAACTTTGGGCAGATGTAATGTTTTAGGTAGAAAAATACATATTTTCCTTGTTTCGTGCGCGGTCCAATCCATTCGCTAAAACGCTCATATTCCTAAATTGCCAGAATATAAAAGTCTTCCTCTTTCCAACAAGATAACCTCCCACATATAGGCCTAACTTTTAAGATGATCTTTTTATTCAGCTGAGTAAAATCGGCAAAGTACTTCGGCAATCACGCACTTGACCACGCGCGTGCATCGTGCGGTGTCGAAAATAAAGCCATCTCATTGGTGTATCGTTGTGCGTGCGCGTTGCGCGTGTTGGTAAAACACGTGCAGTGCGCACGACCGTACGTCCTTCGTGTGCAGCATGCAAGGAGTTCAAACACGCACACTTGTCATGTTGGCCTACCTGCGAAACTGCCTTCACCAAACTGCTGTTCACAAGTCGACTGCAAAGACCTTCTGGTTGAAAAAGTCCTGTAATTTCCCAGAGAAAGAATTTCGTCCGTGTCGGGAGCTGCGAAGAATTAGAACAAAAACAACCGTGGCAAAATGCAGAATCGTCATTCTGACCCCGCGATTGGCACGAACTGCACGTTACCACGACATTTACAAGAGTGTGCGGCACAGATATCTATTGTGTGCGGTCGTCTGCCAAACAACATGGCGCGAGTTACGAAAAACTCCTCGCGAAACTGTTGAAATGAGTGACTTAACAATATCCCCAAATAAGTCGCCTAGTTTTTAGGTTTTTACCTTCTTCGAGTTCTCCTTTGAGCCTCTGAAGCAGACGGTCAGCTTGGCCCTGTGTGCGAAGCAATTCCAGACGATATTGGACATATTCGTCCAGTGTGACGTGCAGAAGATGGAACGAACCTGCGTGTGCATACGGAACTTTCACGTGAGTACATCAGGTATATTTTACCATGCGCTTTTGTTTTTGACGTCTGTGCAAAATTGTCTTACATCCTATGCTCACATAAACACTTTTAAATTCTCACCAAAACTTGGAGCGCTGTGGAGCGTCATGTCCCTCATTATTTTAGCGCTGAAATTGGACCAAACGAACATGAACTTTCTCGATCTTTGACACACATTGCTTGACCTTTGACCTGGTGGTTCCTGCATGCAAAGGACCAAAAGTTCTAAGCAAAATCACACGTGTGTCATATTGATAAAAATAAACTCAAAAATGTCTGCCTACAAGTGATTTAAATGAACATTATTATCATTTCTGGCAGTGATTGTTTTCATGTTAAAAGCCCTATATGTATCATTTTGCAAGATACAACTTTTTACAGATTCGTGGAATAAGAGTGTGACATATCTAAGGAAGAATGTTGTTAAACTAGCCTGAAGAAATGTTAGCTACTTAGGTGCATCATTGCTTCAGAAAACCTTGAAAATTTATATATGGATTTTGTGTGCAAGTGAATGGTAAAAAAGTCCCGTGCACGGAACTTTTTTAGAAAACCACCTTGGGTTGCCAATTTCCATCATGAAATACCATTTTGGACGGAAATAAATAATTCATGTGGTGTTTGTTACCATTGCTATCAACACTTTGAGTAAGGTTTTTCTTGTCAACTCATGAAAAACAAAATTGGGTCATTGCAAATGATACAGTGGCCCTGTTTATTATTATTATTTTCGAGAATGTAGTTTGCCCGATATTTTTTTCCACGAGCAAATTGATGTAATTTACCTCCTGAACGCAGCGTTGCACCTGTGTGTCCAGCCAGTTAGTGTATGCTTCTAACGACGGCTGGTCGTTTAGTAATGTCTCAAATTCATCACAAACTGAAAAATTAAATGTTGTAAAAGTTGTATTATTTTACCTGGAATTCGCACACTTCTTAAATTTTTAAAATTATTGGATTCGGCTGTAGTTTCTTGCTCGAGGTCCTCTTAAGGATGAACGTTTACGTTAGTGTTAAAGCCAGATGTTGAGATGCACCAGCCTGATACCGAGCCGAAGCCGGCCGTTCAAAAACGGCCAAAATTTCATGCCGAGAAACGTGTCTGCTGCCACCAAGAGCCCTGAAAGTCTTAATTCTAAAGCAGTTCACGCACATACACACGTACGTATACGTACTTCCGTGCAACCTCAAACGTTTGGACGTGCTTGAAACGAAACCTCACCGGTGCAATAAAACAAAATACGTTGTCACTTTAACCTCTAAAATCGAAAAACTCACGTTCATTTAGATTCGGCACTGGGCCCATATCGCGCACGTCGTACAGCGTTTGAGTCGCAATGGTGCCAATATCAAGCGCGGACCAATCATCGGCCATCTGTGACGTGACGTCAGCGTTTTGGATGACGTTTCTGAAGGCGTGGCAAAGGTGATTGAGTGACGTCTGTCGTCGGAGAAGTCTGGAGAAATGTCCAGCCACTGCAATTAAGTTACAAAGTATATCTTTGCTTGGATCTTGCAAAATGCATCAGGATACATAGGCCTAGCGCCTACCTAAATTCGTTACAGCTGTTAGATAGACGCGTAAAATATAGATCCCCCTGCACAAAGAGTGCATGGCAATTGCAGCGATCCTTCTAGTATGGGTGCCGCCTTTTTGTCGGAAAACTAGGCGAAGAATAATGTTTTTGCATACAATTCTTTCATTGCATCGCAGCAATTGCCTCTCTTTGTGAAGTGCGCATTCACTTTTCAGTGGGTATAGGATCTCTGCTTCGTTTATATGCAACAATAATTTAGTTTCGTATGTATCTCTTTAAATACGCAAAAATCTTATCGCTAGGACTTTTCCCGTTAAGTCCTTGGTGAAACGAACCTCTGATATTACCCAGTATTTCTGGAGGAGAACATTTCTGGGGAACCGAAGAATCAAATAAAAAAAAGGGGACAACTATATCCGTGGGAATACAGTCTCCTTCCATATCGGCAAAACCTCAGATCAAGAGTTTCCCAAAACTTTCCCCAGAATGAAATGGCTTTTATAGGACATTACTCGTGAATTTGGCGTCGCGAAGTGACTCAGGTAGGTGCTCCAGAGCGGTGCGTAGCCAGCCTTCCAACTTCCGGGCGAATGATTCGATGACCTGGGTCAAACTCTCAGGGATAGTCTGGATAACAGACGGCATGAGAACGCCTGCAATCGCCTGAAACAACAACAAACCGATCTTGAAAGAAGGTTATGTCTTATACATGATACATATGTATTACATGTGAAAAAGTCTCCATTCAAGCCGCACTTTCCAATGTCAACGCTCGACCGACCTTGTAAAGTATGGAGTCACAAAGACCGACGATATCGGCGACTGTAGCGGAGTCTAGGATCTCCAACATGTGTGTTGGCATTCCCTGCCAAAAGTGTAGGAGATAACTCTGGACCTCGTCAAAGTTAGCCCTGATGATCGTATCCAGAATACGCTGGCAGTGCGTTCGGTACATCACGAGGAACGTTGACACCTGCAAAGAAAACGATCCGAAACAAACCGTTTAAAAACCGAACCAAGCCGAACCACACCGAGTCAAACGGGACTACTCCAAACCGAACCAAGCCGAACCAAATTGGTACACCAAGCCGAAAGCAGGTCAAACGCCGAATAACTTTTTAAAAACCTCTCAAATGATACATATTAAGGATAGAAATAACATGTCATTATACTTTACCTTTTCAGACGGAACGTTGGTAGGCATTCGGATATCCACCATCTCAGGGAATGCGGGGAGAAGTGTGCCCAACTTGGAACGAGGTGAGTAGGCTATGGTATGCCTAGAGTGTTCTTTCTTTGTAACATCGTTTGTAGTTCTAAAGTAAGACAATTAAAACTATATGTCCGAAATGAGCTCTGAAAGTCAATGCAGTAATCTTATTGGTGCAAACAAGCGCGTTACGCGTGCCAGAAGAACGCACAACGTACACGCACGCGCGCCATTCCACCAATGGGGAGTATATTTTTTAACGACATCAAGTGCACAGGTGCGATAATCGTTACTACTTGTGTGGTTTATCTTTGGAAATTTGGAGAAAATTTGGAGAAATGACGCTTTGTTTGCATGTTTCTTATCTGATAAATGATATTCTCAAACAAACTTTTTTCTGTAAATTACCTGTCAGCAACTTTACTGGAGTAACTTTCCTGGAAATATTCGGATGTCTCTTTTACTGCGATTCCGTAATAATGATACCTGCGGGAAAATGAAAAAAGAAAATATGTTCGGAAAGCCGAATCACCAAAGAGTTATAAAATATTTAAATGGTATATTTATGCGAAGTGCTTTTTGCGTGATAATGTGGCCATATGGATAATATATCAATAATTATTTAGCTTACTTTGATTGGCCCCTTGTTCCGAGCCGTCTAGTCGTTAGCTGAGGAAACTGCTGTCTTATCATCTAAAGATACAGATTTTTATAAATTATATTCAAAACAGAACTGATTTGTAGGATAGGATTCTTCCAGGAACATCTCATTATGTGGGAAACACTTTGTTCAAACAGGGGCCAATTTCATAAAGCTGTTTAGCAGAAAAATTTGCTTAATCAAAAATTTGTTTGCTTTATAAAAATGGTTTAATAGTCAAAATTGCATGTCAATTTGTGTTCTCAGCAAGAATATCTGCTATTCGTGCTAACACAAGTTAACATGCAATTTTTACCTCGACGAAATTACTGAGGCAGAACAGTCTTGAAAGCGATTCCAAAGTGATTGGTCGATCAGTGCCTTGTTATCCACAAGTTCACTGTATTCAACAAACGTCTGTTCTGGTCAAGAATTTATATTTTGAGAACATTGCGTTCTCTTTTGGAAAAGTAACATTTCTACTCTGTTTCGATACTCAAATTCCCACTTTTCTGAAAACCAGACGTAGAGTTATTATTGTTATACCAAGTATCGGCCTTGTTTCGGTACACTTTGGTGAGAAAATATAATTTGGGAGACTGTGAAGTGGGACAAAGTGTTCTTTTGTCAGTTCCGGGTGAGCTATAACCCTTAGCGGACAAAGCCTAACCCTCTCATGGGGCACCGAGAAGCTCTTGAACCGCCAGCAGGTGGGCAAAACATCGCCACGTGGGACAGACCCCACGGGAAAGTTTTCATTGTGAACTTGTGATGACGAATTTGTTCTTCAAATTTTCCATTAAAATAAAACAGGTGAATGAAATTAAGTAATTAAGTTGTGGGAAAAGGGTGGAAGAGGGGTGGGCTGTCATATAGTTCACCTTTCCAAAACTTGCGGAATTTACTGGTGTGGTGTTAGTTTTCCGGCTAAAGTCTGAATAGTGAACATAGAGCGTGCTACGTGGGATGCATACACCCTCGGCCATTTCGTAGTTTGTATTCAGCCTGTGGAAGAAAAAGAATCATAAAATGATTACATAAAAGTTGGTTCCAACCCATGGCCAGCTACTTTCGACAACGGTGCCGATAATAAATCAAATTAAAATATATTAATTAATAACACAAACCATTTTAGTATTGTCGGCGTCGGATGCGGATCCTTATTGGCGGCCTTTCTGCGTATATGCCTTGCCTTTGTCTGTTGGGCAGAATCTAGCAAGGGAAACAAATCGTCAAAACTTTTATAAATGCTCTTGGCGCCAAATTGATTCTTACATTATATTCATTTTTACATTCATTTAAAACTTATATATTCATTTACATTTCAGTGAATTTACTCCACATTCATTTTAAAATCAAAATCATTTCAAACAAATTGCGATTGGTTTGCCACGGCCACTGACAACTCTTGAAAACGTACATACAAAATTTAACCAACATAAAACGTTATGGTTTGGATGAATTTGAGCCAGTAATATAAAAAGAAGAAAATTACAGGATAAGAACAACAATTTCCGGCCAATTTAAATCGTCTCTGTTTGAATTTCACAAAGAAACTAACCAAGACAATTTTATAAAATGCTACAAAAATCAGCATAAATTTACATAAATTTACTTACTGTTTGTACTCTTAGAAATGGCATCCATATCAATATAGTCGGCGTTGTCCATGCTGAAGACGTTTTAAAAGCGAACTGAGTTGGTAACAAGTTATTGAACTCAAATTAATTTCAAAACGTCGTGCTTACACGCTGTCTCGAAATACAAAATACAAGGGTCGACTCGGGCAAAATCACGACGTTCGAAAACGGACCCAGACCGTTTTAATAAACTGTTAAAATGAACAGAGGCCTGCTATGTGAACATATTGTGTTGTTTCGGCAAAGATTATGTAGACTGTCGGAGTGAATACGTCATCTTTTGTTAGTTGCCTAGGCAATGGCTCTACACTAAAATCACTAAACCGTGTCCCTGTGCTTTTGCAATGGTACTTTTTCCGACGGCCATGATGTTTAGAGCCAATTACCATGGCACACGTGACACTTCGGCTGTCTATTGTACTCGAGTGCAGGGGTGTTGTCGAGTGCACTTCGGAAGACCACTCGATATGAAAACGCTGTCACCGAAACGCGAAATGGGCGTGGTTGCAGTGAAGTGAACAACACACACTTTTATTTATTATGGACATTATATGATGTGTATGACGTTAACTTCAATTATTGTCCTATCTAAGAAAGCTCTCTAAATCCATAGAATTTACTTGGTATGATAAAAATAATTCAAGGTAAAACATGTAACTTTTCTTTCGAAACTTTTTGCAGTTTTAATGCATATTATCAACAACTACGTTTCCACGATAAATTTCACTTTTTTGGCAACGGACAATAACTCGTGACGATGATGCTATTTAACACAGAACGAAAGTGTCATTTAAGTTTTATTTATTTTATAAAATGCAAGTATGTACATTTAAAGGCAGAACACATGATTGGTAAACCGTTACAAATGGTTTTATCTCCCTGTGTAATTGAAGATATGCATGATTAAAACCAACCTGAGCAAAAACCAGCTCCGTACTTTCTCTAACGTTTGAGAAAACAGTAAAAAAAGGCTTTACGGTCACTTCGCCCAAAACCATTTCGCCCGAACCACTTCGCCCTGAACAACGGCCTGTGCACGAAGTGATTTGGGACAAAGTGGCATTCAGACGAAGTATGGTGTCAGGGTAAAGTGGTTTTGGGGCAAGGTGGCTTTTCGGGGAAGCCGGGGCGAAGTGGTTCAGGGCGAAGTGGTGCAGGGCTAAATGGTTTTGGGGCAAAGTGAATTTTCGTCTCAGGAGACAAAATTAATTGTTTTACTCATTTCTAAAAAACTATAGCACTTTAGACAAAACCATTTCAGGGGAAGTTTTCTACCGTCATCATGTTTATATTGTGTAAGTTATGTGTAAATCTGTGAACATTTCTGATTTTCGAGATTACCAATGATGTGTTCTAACTTTAATAACACTTTATATAATGAGGTTTGGTGACTTTATTATAACAGAAAGCATTTTTATAAAACATTAGAAAACACATCGTAGTACGCTCTAAAATCAGGATTGACAAATATTTTAGCAGTGGACACTGGACAGTAGAACTAGCCGTTTCTTCAGAGCAACATTCTTTCATTTTTCTGTACCCTCAATGTCACGTGATTCATATCTCTAAAGTGGATCGGTCAGTCGCACTGAGCATCGTTTCCGAAACGATCTGTCCGACGCTATTCTTTCCAGTTTCTTCACACGATATCCCACGGCGCGCTTGACATAGCTGCGGCTGGTGAGGAAGGCTACCACTTTTCTACCACCCTCTCGCGACAACGTTCCGGTTAGTATGTATTCTCTGCCATCTGAAGATTAAGAAAAGGACATGGGCTAATTATTCAGTCACAATAATAGAGAAACATAATATTTTCCTCATCAGGTTTCGAACCCGAGACCTCTGACACACCGGGCAGATGCTCCACCAGCTGAGCTATGAGGCACAGTGGTATACTCCCTCTTGTTTTCCCCAAGACCTCTGACACACCGGTCAGATGGTCTACCAGCTGAGCAATGAGGCACAGTGGTATAATCCCTCAGGTTTCCCCAAGACCTCCGACACACCGCAGATGCTCCACCAGCTGAGCTATGAGGCACAGTGGTATACTTCCTCTTGTTTTCCCCAAGACCTCTGACACACCGGGAAGATGCTCTACCAGCTGAACTATGAGGCACAGTTGTATACTCCCTCATGTTTTCCCCAAGACCTCTGACACACCGGGCAGATGCTCTGCCAGCTGAGCTATGAGGCACAGTTGTATACTCCCTCAGGTTCCACCCAAGACCTCTGACACACCCGAGTGATGCTTATTAAAATTGTGTGATATTGGTAACCCTGTATACATGCTTTATGCAATACCTTGCAAATCGTCAAAACATTGGTTGACGCATTCCTGGCCCCGCTTAGACTGGCGTTTGGTCACCAAGACTGGTTCATTTAAGAATCGAGATCGGCGGAGGTTGAGGTCACTACTGCCCTTGTACTTCCGGGTCACTTCCACAACCACTGACCCCAGTTGACCTCGGGAGAATATCTGTCTGCGGACGATGCCAGTGATGACTGAAATGAAAAACGCGCGAAATAACTCGTTAAAAACACCTTAAACATGCTGGAAAATTTTGGCTGGATCCGAAATAGTGGAATTGGCTGTGGCTATGGCTGTTGCTATGCTGTTGCTATGGGCGGACAATGAAAGTTCCACACTAACACTACATTAAAAATGTAACGAGCGCCCTCTCTCTCGGTTGAGCATGACGATTGGTTAATAAAGTTTTGAAATGAACTTACCGAAGTCGCTGTTACAGAACGCTGTAGGTAGACTGGGATCCAAGCACGAACACTGCTCTTGGTGGTCTGAGAAACAATACAATAAAATAAATAAAACGAAACGAAAAACTGGATGTCTGATTTTCGTTAATTTTTCAAATTAATGCTGCTTAAAATTGAGTTGGAGCCGGTGGTTTTGTTAGCGACGAAATAGACTTTGAGTTGTCATTTATATGGCAATGTGGAATGGCAAACTATATACGTGGCATATTTCCTTTTGTACTGTGCCTTTAGAACATCGAAAGCTTGGCAACTTGCCGAGTTCGGTCCGAACTCAGGCGAGCATTGTGGTGACACAATACCGAACAGGACCCGAACTGAAATGAACGATGCTCTGGCAGGAAAAAAAGGCACCGTGCCGAAACCGAACTCAATCCAAACAGAGCCGAACGCCAATCCGTACTCTGTCGTGCCAGATCGAACAGAGCCGAACTCGGTTCGCTTACCGATTACACAAGTCCGTACGCACTCGTCCCTAGTCAGGAAGTTATTCCCAGTTGGGGCGCACCCGCCGTAGACGAACTCCACACACGTCTTCCGCTCGGCTCTGTATGCCCATCTGGGAATTTTGGCCTTGCAACGCCCCGTGACTATTGGATGAGAGCAGGGGTCACGTGGTAACCTGGGGCATTCCCATTGGCACTCGTCGTAGCTTCGGAAGCGATTTGCGTTGCCGCCACAACCGTTGTAGATGAACGGGCGACACTGCTTCGTATCCGTGTCGTAGTACCTGTATAAAATCACGCGAGGGAATGTTTTAAATGTAGCAGACAAATTGGAACGTTCAAAATGTCCATGTTTTGGCAAGATTTGCAGACGGGAATCCACCGCAGCACTTTGTTCACGCCATCAAACCTCAAAACGTGTCATGTTTAACGCCAATGCATTGTGCACCTATAGGCTGTTCAACGAGGTGTCAAAGATGGCGGGCCGCCAAGAATTATGGGACATAATTACGCCAAGTGCAAAATTAACGTTCTATATAATAATGTATGCGGTTTTAACCTCACCATTTACTGTCTTTTCTGGAGCAATTCCCCGTGTTTAACGGCAGATAGCACATATCAGACATCGGTGCGGTTGTTGAAGAAAACGTAGTCTCTTCTTCAGTCGGCTCTTCCGGGACCAGCTCCTCGCCACACAATGGCCCCGTGTACTTCGGTGGACACCGGCACTCGAACACGGTCATCCCGTCTCCGTCTTCGATGCACTCGCCGCCGTTCAAACACGGTCGGCTGGAGCAAAGACTAGTCATGTTTTCGCAGTGGTTTCCGCCCCACCCGGCAGCACATTTGCACTCGAATATTTCGTTGGTCGTTTGAATGCAAGTTCCGCCATTTTTGCAGAGGTCAGGTTTTTCATCGCAGGGATTTGTAGCTAGGGAGGAGTTCTGTCCTGTTCGAAAAAAAAAAATCAAAGTAACTCTCATCGCAATTCCAATAGCTCTGACGTTTCGTTGCTTAATACCACAGATTTCCTAATGGGAAATTACTTTGAACGAAGATTAAAATCACTTCGTTCGGTTGTTCATGCAGCGGTGTCGCTCTCCGTTCAATCTTCGCGTACGCACGCTTCATTGACTATACGATGGTTAACCGAACTCACCAAACGATCTTCGTGTCCGCTCGCTTCATTAACTAACAAAGGTTAACCAAACTTCACCGAACGATCTTCGGGTACGCACGCTTCATTAACAAACGATGATTAACCGAACTTTGCCGAACGATCTTCGTGGCGGATCCAGCCTAATTAAAATACATGAATACAATGGATTTCAGGGGGGGGGGGGGGGGGGGGGGGGGTGTAGCCCCCGCTTGTCCTTTGTATTCCTGTATTTTACTGAGACTGGACCCCCCACTGTCTTTAGATATGTCACGCCATGATTCTAGGATTCTGTAAAAAGTTACATTTTGCAAATAATATAGGCTACTTTGGGCCTTTAAAAACTTGTCCAATAAAATTATTAGTTGAAGTGCCATTATTAACAAAAAATAAAATTGAAATCGGAAATATGACAATACCAAAATGGCCGCCATCGTCAGGAGTGCTTGTAGTTTGCGTTGTACTTTTCTGGGTTGTGTTTTCAGTGTCCGATGTGGTAGAGGCTGTAGTAGATCGTGTGGTGACGTCTGGAAGCCAGACAACAAAAACACATGAACAATTTAAACTTACTTTAGACCTTTAAGTTTATTTTTTTTTTTCAAAACTTTTCTCTATTAAATTACGAAATTCTAGGCAACTAATTTTCTAGTTCATATTTCTCGTTCGAATCTCTTGGTAAGAACAGACATATGAATATTTTTTTTTTTCAAGATAAATTTTGCCAATCAGTGGCGTAACTCCAAATTACTGTATCTGTCTATTGGACATGTTTTTACCTGTAGAGGCCGTTCTGGCTTCCGTTGGTTGGTCTGATGCCGGCTGTACTGTCGTCGATGCTGGCATGGGTGTTGTCTGGCTCGTTTCAAATGCTGACGTTGTCTCTTCTGTGCTCATAATAACTGACAAATATAACAAAGTTCCCATTTTGAGAAACAAAATGAGCATATCTCACTGATAACCGTAATTAAGGACCATCCTATTTCAATTCAGTTTTACCCACAGTATAGGCCTTTGACACCGGCGGCCATGACAGGGAGCAAGTTTTTAATATTTAAATGATGTATCTTACAATTAGATCCACAAATATACCCATGCATGACGCACAGTGACAGTGCGTCTGTATCTCAAAATGGCTGCCGTGCAAAGACTCGATAGCGGTTATGGTTATATAAGTTGAATTCCTCTGTCATTAAAATCTGCAATCCATCTTTGAAAGTCATAGACTCGTTCATTCATCAAAATGTTTGTTTGTTTTTTCGTCTTTCTGTCTTTTTTTGCAGGTCGCCCGATCACTTCCGATGTACTTTTTTTCCTTGTTTGATTAAGTTGGCCGGGTTGTGACCTTGGCCCGTTCGAAACATCCCGCGGAAACAAAAGCAGGAATTAAGGCAAGTACTGCTTCCGTTTGTATTGGTAACATGCACTCTTGCAATGGATTGTTGAATCCTAAAACAATATAATAATTTTAACCAAAAAATCAGGCCTCTAGTAGGTACAATTGTCGTTTTAGAAAATTATCATTGTGATCCAACCGTTTTCCGTAGTCTCCACACAAGCCGCTCCACCGCAGTTATCCTGACAACACCGCTGCGTACCGGGGCACTCCAAGTCGAACAGACAAACAAAAGTGCAGACGGACGGACTATCCCTAGACACGCTGGGCTCAGCAGGGCACGTGCCTGGCTTAGACAAATCTAAATTTAGAAGTTTTAAATCAGAAAACGATTACGTCATCATTACCAAGAGGAAGCTCGAATATCACAACTTTATATAATTGAAAACGTAAATACTTGTGCACGACGTCGGGATTCGAACTTAGGCCACAGGGATGGAAAGCCAGTTTTGTACACATAGTCCAGCACACAAGACTTCTAAAAGTTTGTTATTATAAAATAATGTAAAATGCGTTTCAATTAACCATTAGTGAAAATATCAATTAGCCCTATACTCAAACTTGCAATGGATAACTCAAAACTGTCACGCCAAAAGAAAAAAATAAAATAAATTCCCTTCGATAACAGAATTTATATTTTCAACTCAAACCTATGTGTATAACTGTAACTGTTGGGTTTTTTCCGTTGAGATTTGTATTTTGTATAAGCACCGCACCTTTTCACATGATGAACCATGTAAACTCCTCAAAAAAAGTTCGGAAAGTCAAGTTTGACTGACGATTTCTCTCTTGTTACTAAATAATTTCCCTTGAATTTAGTATCATTGGAAAGCCCTGTTATTCCTCTTTACAGTGATGTGTCATTTGTTATGATTAATCAATTGGGGATGTGTAGTATAGCGGAATACGGGGGCGGGTGTAAAGTGAAATGTCACAAAATGCATTGCTTTTGTAAAAAAGTGCATTGACACATTCCCATCCTCCAAGCAAAAGGGGAATGCACTGCATGACAATAGCAGTGAATTTTGTGACATTTCACTTTCCACCCACCCCTGTATTCCGCTATACTGCACATCCCCCAATTGATTAATCATAACAAACGACACATCACTGTAAAGAGGAATAACAGGGCTTTCCAATGATACCAAATTCAAGGGAAATGATTTAGTAACAAGAGAGTAATCGTCAGTCAAACTTGACTTTCCGAAATTTTTCGAGGAGTTTATATAAAGCTTTTCCCCATTTCGTTTACGTGACGAAAACTTAAAAACAACCGCGGTTCTTCTACAGCACAAAAATGATGTTTCATACTTTTCCTTACCTATGTCGCCGCTTTTAAGACTCTGTTTATCCAGAAGCGAGTGTACTCTATCTTCGTCGATGGTGCTACCAGCAGAAGACAGCACCATAACGCTCCATATCAGAAGCGACATGCGCCAAACGTGCGCCCTCATCATGTGAAGAAAGTGAAATTAATCGTTTCTGCCACTCGAATCAAATGAAAAATCCTGCAAACTGTCCAACGAGTTTTTCGTCTTTGGGGCAGCTGATACTTTCCTTGCTGGCTCGTTAGATTTCCCCCTGACCGCTTCACAAGCATCACCGAATGGGGCTTGAGTTTCAGTCGTTTGTATACTATGTACATGTATTATAGGTAGGCAAGAATCACTTGCATGCCTTTTAGCAGTTAAACAGGAAGTCACACTGTCCATTGAGGAGGACATACACTAAATCCGGTTTTTAACTGTGTCGCAAGTCAACACACGGATATGCGCAGGCACTCAAGCTTCCGTGACTGACACCTTTAAGTTTGGTTAATTTGAGGGGAAAATTGATAAATATCACGGCTCACAAATAAGCTCGTTACCAAACTCTCGTCTTTCACTCTCGCTATTTTTAATAGATACCTGAATTTTACATTAAAATGCACAATTAAGTTAAAAAGCGGCGTTCACATTACGAAAACACGCTCTTTTCGTTGCGCTCATCGCTTTGTATCGAAACAAATGGTTGTTTAAAGGCAGAGGCTCGTCAATGCGCGCGTACGTAAGGCCAAATTCGTGCCTCGAAATACGCAGCCCTATAGCAAAGGCATGGAACTGCGTAGTTTGTGGCACGAATTTGGCATCACGCGCGCATTGACGAGCCTCTGCCTTTAAGTATCACAGAACACGTACATGGATTTTTTCTACTTTGTAAATCAGAACTTCTCTGATGACAAATTTGAACTTTGAGCGTAGTGTGTATAGGCTGCGCTCGCGCACTGGCCGCTATGGGTGCGAATGGCCTATAGGGCTCGCAAAAACATGTGAACGCGGCTTTAAGCAAATGTAAAAAGGAATTCTTAGGGGTTTCAAATACAAAGAATCAATGCAGTTAACTGAAATCCAAGGGTTCGAAAATAATTTAAAATGTATTTTTATAAACCCCAGAGTGCACGTGATTTCATATCAATGTACAAGCAATATACAAGTACATGTACTTGGAACTTTGGTCCAAGAAAAATATACACATAATGTACATGCACAAACAAACGGCACAGCAGAAACTGTGTCAGTCGGATGTGGAGGTTCCGAAGATCAACTTCCTTTGTTTGGCTCCAGTTTGGTCTTTTTTCCAGCAGTTGTTTCCTTAAATCAGTTATTTTTGACTAAGTTGTTTTTAAAGTGTACGACGGGGAGATCGGTGGGGATGGCAGGCCTTCCTTTGAGCACTGTGAACAGGGAAAGAACATTAGTTAAATTCATATGGCGATATGGAAAATTAGTGTCAATATGCACGGACGCCGCCATTTTCAAAGAGGGCATCTGATCAAAAGGGCATAAAACGATACGGTGTTGGTGTTGCTCCTTTACACCCGAAGCGTAAATTCAAAATGGCGGCGCCCATATTCAAAAGGTCGTTTTTGAAATGCTTAAAATCAACAAAACTTTTGGCAAGTCGCGGTACTTTGACTAAGCAGTTTTGGTTACCCTCTTGCAAACGTTGATTTTTTGTTTACCCATAGTATATTCTCAGTAAATAATAACAATAAATACATTCACTGTGTTGTCGTTTTAGTACTGTGACGACTCGTGAGGGCGCTATCACGAAAACCCTGACAATACATCAACGGACACAATGTGATGTCAGTCAATCTTTTGCATCAACGTGCGCTGTAGAAGTGTGACGTCACATCCGCCCAGGTCGCGCTCAACTTCCAATGCGCCGATAAGACTCGTGAACCCGTCACTGTGTGACGTCATACGTACCGGTGTATCGAGTGTGAGCGTATCCAAGGGGTATTTCTGGTAGTACCCAACGACTACCTCAACGTCTGCGAAGTCCCGGCCGTTGATCTTGACCGAGCCACCGGTTTTGCGGACGTCATAGTCGACAATCATTCCATTCTCGCTTAAAAGCCAAAGTGACAAAAATATCCAATGACAGTGTGACACTATAGGCTTGGTTGTAGTGAACGCAAGACACGATGACGTCACGGTTAAATTACATACGTCACAGCAAACCAAAACATGCATGCCCAGCGTTATGCGCACGCATCGTGTTTTGCATAAATTTGGTTTAGTAATGAGGTCGGATGTCAAATCGTCTTTAAATGCATAGTTCCGACCTGTCAATCAAGCCGAACCCGCGACCAATCACAGACGGCGCCCACAAAGGTCAAAGTGATGCAATCATCGATCACAATCACGCAATGTTTTTACCCATACAGTTTGTATGTTGTATGCGCCAGTAACCGGGTGAAATTTGGTTTCAATGTCGGGCGATTCGCTGTTCAAAGGTAGGAAAGCGCATTTTTATAAATATATGTCATCCCTGCATTACTAGCCCTTCGCTCAGTGTGTGCTACGGCAACTGTCGACCCTAAAACATAAATACCTTTGAGTTTTCTCCAATGAATCTGTGCTTTCCATGCCGAGTCCCGTTGCTTTGTACGTACATGTCGCCATTTTTTTGCGATGGCTTGTGAGCACATAGCAACAATATCTAAGGGGCGGAGTTAACTGGGCAATCTCGGAACTATGCATTATGTGACCTTTGACACATTACCAAACCAAACAGGATGCGTGCGCATGGCGGAGACCAATTTTCAACAGAGGACGGGTTAGATACAAACAGAGAGCACATCGTCTATGTATACCCTACGAACTTTCTGGTTCCCCGGGACTTATAGGGGGAAATGCCACAATCTTACTGCTGATAGGGTTGTGCGCATTGGCCAGGTATAGTTGAAGCGAAATGGTTCTGGTTATTTCCTGATGGCAGCGGTAATAATGGCAACAGTGCCAGGAGCACCCTGTGGGGGGAATGCCACAATCTAACTGCTGATAGGGTTATTCGCCTTGGCCAGGTAGCCACCTAGTTGAAGCGAAATGGTTCTGGTTATTTCCTGATGGCAGCGGTAATAATGGCAACAGTGCCAGGAGCACCCCTGTAGGGGCGGATATGTGCGCTATATATTATATCCACCATTATTATTATTATTAACACGCACAAGTAAGCAAAGCGTGACGTCATCGATTGGAATTTCATGCTCCACCCACAACATTCTGAATCGACCATGCTACAACAATTTATTTTACAACTTATTCTGAAGTCATTTTTTTGCAAAGTTTTATAATATATTTTGATAGACCGAATCAAAATGTATACTTACTTAACCGAGATGACGTAGCTACCTCTGGATGTGAGGTTGTCGCGCACCAGAAAAGTCCCCGACAGGGTAGTAGCTAGACGCTCGTGGGCCACCTCCGTCGTCAATTTCCCAAAATACCAAGGCCTGTGGGCGTGTCCGGAAACAGAATATTCATGAACAATTACCATAATTATTCATGAGCCTGCAGCAGAGGCCAGCGAGTACTTGAGGCCAGCGAGGTGGATTTATAAAACTGCTTGAAATAGCAAGGACAACTTTCCATCATCAATTTTATTGCAAATGTGATTTTGTTCTTCAGAAAACTAAACAAGTAGTCTGGTCAGAAGTCTACACGTAGATTACGTACAGGTGCTAAGGACCAAAGTGCGCTCCATGCGCCCACTGGCACGTAGAAGCGCGATCATTTATCGAGTTAATGATTTTATAACCATTTTTTTGTGGAGCTTTGCTGCCATTGTGGAAAGATTTATGTAGTGTAAACCGAAATAACTTTGCAGCTTTTTTGGACATGTGCATGCCCCTGTCTGCAACATACTGAAAAGCCAGTTTAGGTCCACCGTCACATAGAAACACCTTACGACAAACTGCCTTGCTTAAGGACACATACACCTGATCTTTCGTACTATATAATTCGTAAATTCAATATGCATGCAATTTCCACTACGTTTCTGTTCGGTCATCCACGTTTTGATTTTGCACTGGCAGAGCACCACATCATGCACACTCCTACTAAAGTAGGCTTGGCCTTGCAAAAAAAAAAAAAAAAATCATCGTTTTTTTTCGACAACCTTTCGTATACTTACTGTGCTTTTAAGGTTGACATAATGCTGTTCGCTTTCAAGATATTCGCCAAGTTAGATAAGCAGTCATATATTCCTCTCAGATTAAGAAAGCCACGAATCTCCGATAAAATCGCTCAAAATCCCACTTATAGATCGCCAAGAAAGTATAAAATTCCAACGTCGTCTCTCGTCTTTCGTCTTTCTGAAACAAAATATCTTCCTGGAGGAAGAGTGTAATTAGACCGATGCGAAATGTATCTCCAACGCACTTTGGATCGTTACAAATGCACTATGTGATTATACGCAACAGCCTCCCATAGTGTTTATAATAAAATACCATAAATCAAGTTCAAAGCTTGAAATGCATAGCGTTGGCGCGCTATTATGGATTTCTCAACGCTTTTGCACCTGTGTACTCGTGATACGATTGTTGATAAGCTTTTGTGGCCGACAATGAATGGAGTATGGAATTCCCGGGTCATATTTATCGATTGTGTACAGTATACTGAGGGATCGGCTACGAAGTGTGATTTGAAAATGATGATTGTCCCTGGGATTGCGTTCGTTGTCGGGTGCTCAGGATTGTTGAAGGGCGGGCAGAAAACGTAGCAGGGGGCGGGGGCCCGGGCGGGGTGCCGGGGCGGGTGGCTTTTGGAATAGTTTTGAGTCTGGCTGGAAAATGGGTGGGATGGGCGTCAATGTTGGATGGATGTCAGCAATTGGCTAAGCGAGAATTGAAGCAACGTGGCGGCCATCTTACTCTGGGCAAGTCAATATTTTGCCTAGACTGGTTCCCGGTCCAAAAGATCGCTTGTATCCAACTTAACACACCGTCTAGCATAGCTCAGTCTCCGCGCGTCCCATTTGTGCCCCTCCTCTACTGAAACCCCGTTTAAAGGAGCGCGTCCAGATCACATTTCCGAGCCCCCCAATTTTCCAGCATGGGTGTTGAGATTTTGATACCATAACATTTGTCATATTTTTCTCATTACCATTCTGAAATTTCGCGCTCTCAATCCGTACATTTCCAAGGATATCGTTAAAAAAACACCGATGCATCGCGATGTTTAGTAAACTAATTTATCCGATTACATAAAGCAGTGCAGTCAATTACACCAATCTTTTGCTTCCATATCCAAATCGGGGATTGCAAATTTCCTGTTTTCTGCCCATAGATAGTATTTTGGGGCGGTCATTATTTTACATGATTGTTGCGGGGTCAGAACGAAATACGCTCCTTTAAAGCCGAGTAGGTTGGCCAATGTGCACCGAATGAGGGCGGTATACTAACCTTTTGGATTAGTCTGGCTCCGTAGTTTATTACGGTTTCCTATTGAATTTACAGCTTGCGAAGGCTAGGAACATCCTGACTTTTTTCATTGCCGTTGCATGTGCTTCAAAATGGCGCCTCTTTCTAAAAAGGTGGCATTTTTCCTCCTAATTTTTTCGTGTTTTTGTTGGGGTGAAAAGCACAAACTGAATGTGCCGAGAATTATGTTACCCTTCTTCTCCACAACGCCGATAAATTTCACTCTAGAGGCTTCGGACAGTTGTTATAAATGGTGAGTTTGTCTCGCGTACCGTACCGTGTGCTCGCGACCCGAGCCGAGTCGTGGTCTAAAAACTTCCAACACGTGGATCATAACATTGAGTTCAGGTCAACTCGACCGTTCACCAACTCGAGTTTGGCAAAGTCGACCGTTCAACCAAAGTCAATGTTGTTATGATAAATAAAACCATGTAAAATTGCTATTTGGATGATAACACAGAAAAAGAAAAGCAAAGTCATGATTTTTCTTAGTAAAAACGTAAAATTAAGAAAAACAAAAGAAAATGGCTCAATTCTTATTCTTTGACCTCGTCGATTATTACAATTTAAAATGAACTACACGTAGGATATTTAGTTTTGTGTTTGAGATGTTCATCTTTATGACTTTACCTCAGGCGGTCATCACGGCCTGAAATCGCCTCAGTCCAGCCCATGCACGAGACAGATGGACAATGCTCCAACAAGGCCAAAGTGACTGCTCTGTCCACTCACCCAAATAAGATGACCACTGTCATATTCGCTGAGGAAAAAGGTTGGTAACTTGCGCATAATCCTGACCTTAACAACTCCATCGAAATTCGAAACTAACGCTAAATTTGGCAGGGGCCAATTTCACAAAGCGCTAAGACACGTCTTAGGAAGGGTTACTCTTCTTATCTTGGCACGTTGGTATGGGAATTAGGACACATTGAGTTTTCACAAAAAAGTGTTAAGAGTTCACTGTTCAGTGAAAATTCTTTGGGAATTTGGGAATTTAAACCATATGACATAGGCCTATGTAATTTATTGCATGCTAAAGAAATAATTAATAAAACCCACACTGTGTAAAAAAAAGTCTTACTTGGTCTACTTACATGTATAGACCGTATCGAATAGCCGCCATTTCGTGGGGCACCTTTTGTTACTTAAACTGTTCAACAATGGAAGCACAATATGTGCAACCATGCATGTCCTCAAGGAACAAAGAAACTGCCCCATGAAATGGCGGCTATTCGATACGGTCTATATTCCTTGGATAGTTAAATCTGTTCAGTTTAAATTGTGACTTATTTTGTTCCGTCCAGCGAGTGGCCAAACTATTCGTTGTGACGTGATTGTCGACACTATTAATCTGATCGATATTGTGACCACAACGAGGGTGCTTTATCTCGGTGACTCGCCAGAGGAATTTGAGGTCCGGGCTCTTGATGATGAAGGTAAGTTTCAGAACATCTTACAGTTAAACATGTTCACTTGGGAATCTTAAACATTTGCAAGAATTTGAAAGTAAACCCAGGGTTGTAGTCGAGTCTAGCACAAGTCCACCACAAGTCCCTGGCTCTTAATTCAAGTCACAAGCTATCCAAATGAACTCCAGCAAAGGCATTCTTTTGTGCGTGTTCATCCACTGCTTCTTGTTACTAGACTCTTGACGGACTTGTACGGGACTTGTGATTTTATTGACTCTGGACTTGTGATAGGCTTGTGACTCGACTTGACTACAACCCTGGTGTAAACACCTCTTGTGGCCTCACTGACTGCAGCAGTCTCCGTAAGAGCCACTAAGGCAGGGTGCGCCACTCTGCCTAAAGGGCCTCCTAAAGTTGGGGCCGTTTGTGGCAAATTGAACAGGTTTTTGTCTGTGGTATTTATGGATACAAACTTAGCAGGCCAGAGAAATGATACTTGCTTCAAATTAGTGAACTTTAAAAAATAAAATTTAAAATTAAAAAAATAAATAAATATGTTTTTTAAAATTATAACAAATTATGCAAATTATGCAAAAACGCCTTAAACATGCAAATTTAAACACACAATTGATTCCTCCTGTTTTCTTAATATTGAAGGCAACACGTTTAGCAGTCTGCAAGGGCTGGAGTTTGAATGGTCTCTTCTCTCGGACAATGATGCTGACGTGGTGGTAGATGCCAAGACAATTCTCGGGTAAAAATCTAAGATTTCCGGCCACGTTACGTTGGTTAGAATTCAGAAATTGATCATTCCGGTTTTTGTCCCAAAAATCTGAAGGTAATTTTTTCGTATACATTAAACGATGATTTTAAGGAAATTACCTCCTGGAATCAACACATAATGTAATTTTAAGATATACTCAAAAATCACGTTTTCTTCTTCAAAAATTGCCTTCAGTTAGTGCACAAGATAACCATTCATGCGCGCGCAGCGCCCTCTGTTGTCGCGCTTACGCACAGACCGCTCGCCACGTCATTTTGTGCATTACTTTATGCAGTAATTTTATCATATATTTATCTCAGAAATGCAACATTTGCGACGGAAGTGTCAGTGGGAAGTATATCTTAGAATTGAATAAGCTATCGATTCCAATATATAAATTCACCCAAATCCGTGTTCAATGTATATGAAAAAAAATCCAATCTTAACTCTAGAATCTTAACGCTAGAAAACGAGATAGTTTTTAGCATTTGTATGGCTGCGTCTGAATTTAGTCGCTGTAGCTTGAAGTTATGCACGAGTCAATAGAGGACATTGGTTAGATGCCTTGAACACTTTCCATAGACTCGGCCAAATAGACTATTTGGACCGACTCTGGCAAAACCCGACGCTTCTCGGCATTTCCCATTACGTGATATGGGCCCACAACCTTAACAAATGGCCTCTGGGACCAACTTGAAAATTTGGCAGAATCAACATCGGGATACATTCAAGATTTGTTTTGTTGTTTGAACTGTATAAAAATTCCTCATATTATTGACAAAACATTTAATAATCAACTAGTTTGTCAAACTTTAAAGACCAATAGCTCCATTTCACTTTTTCTGATCTGTCATACTTTAATTGGTCATAACTTCGCCAACAATTATTAGAATTTCCTCAAACATGTTTTAAAAGATACCTTTTTGTATGCACACTAAGTTGATACCAAAACTTAAATTTTGAATTTTCATCACAAGTGTTGGGTTTTGCTGGAGCCGGTCACATATGACTGTGATGTCAGTTTCGAGGATAACTGGGTCTAAACATTCGTTGGTAATCTGAAACGTCCATTTCTAATGCACTGGTTTTGTGCAGACCCAGTAACCTTTGCAATTCACAAAGGGTGACATTTTTACTTTACTACTCTATAAACCCTAGTGTGAAGATAGTGTGTTCTATAACTTGTTTGGGTGTTTTGAAACGTAGAATTCGTTTGTAAAAATTTACATTTTAAAGTTGACCAAGGGTGTAGTTTTTATTTTAGTACTCTCTTTCGGACACGGCCTATCAATGATTCCTACTGAACAAACGGATCAATTTATGATTGCATAACTTGACCTGTGTGTGTGACCTTTTACCCAGATTGGTGACCTTTTTTGAGATGCCCTACGAATCACCGGCCTACATTGCACGAATGGAGGAGCAAGGCAAGCAAGGCAATCGTATACTAATAGAGGGTATCCGTGCAGGGTCGGCAAAGGTCGCCGTCCGGCTGACCTCTCCCGGGTTTAAGGTAAAGTCAAATCTATTAAAGGAGTGATTTTTCCAGAAAATGGATTTTGTTTTAACTAAACACTCATATAAAATACCTCCCCAAAATTAACGTACCTTTAAAATGTTAACACGTTTTGGTGGTTATTAAGTCATTTTAAGGAAGATAAGTGGCGACCAGTAAACGGAATTCTTTCCAAAATTTGTTTTAAAAGGCCATCCAAAGTTGTCAACATTTTCACCGTTCTACAAAGCGCAGTATTTTTCAACGCCCACCTCCCTTCTCCGAAATACTACGTTTTTTTGTCAGTACCACGGAGTTCTACGCTGCCCTCAACCCCCTCCCCCTTCCAATGCTTTGTAGAACCCTAAAAATGGCGACAACTTTAGACGGCCCCTAAGTGGGCTTCTAACCTGTTTTAACCACTTCGCGACAGGGAAATGCACATGCAGTTCAAAGTGTGAGTGTCTTGGGGCGGTTATACAGAATTAGCCCATGGGCCAGTACTACCAGAGCTGGTCTCTCAACTTGTTGGCTTGGGGTCAAGTCAGTTTTTGGTTTTTGACTTGTGACTTGACTCTGGAGAAAATGACTGGACTTGGGAAATAAGATTGATTTACGACTTGAAATAAAAACTAGTCATCAAGTCTCCAGCCCCAGAGACACATTTTATCCTGTATAACCAAAACTTCAAGTGCAGTCTGCTGCTCTAGGGAAATAAATTGGAAAATGCCTGGCCATCACGAAGGGGTCACAAACCAAAGTTCTGTGGTATACAAAATATTGTATAATTCTTGTGATTGATGTGTAAAAAATAATTAAAATGTCCCGTTTTGAAATGCATTTTTTCAGGACGTGAAGGCGAGTGTCACCAGGGTTATCGTGATTGAACATCTCATGTTGAACCCCGCCTACGACATTTACGTTCTCGTCCACGCCCAAATCAGGTATCAGGTGGAAAAGCTGAAACAGGGCAAAGTAACTGGTGAGTTTTCCTTCTGTCAAAAAAAGGAAGTTTTTATCAAAATCTTACAATAATAACTTAAAAACTGTCCGTCCACTTAAAGGCACAGGCTCGTCAGCAATGCGCTCGCACCAAATTCGTGCTACAAAATACGCAGCTTCATAGCAAAGGCATGGAGCTGCATATTTCGTGGCACGAATTTGGCGCGTGCTCATTGCTGACGAGCCTGTGCCTTTAAACCAAAAAGTTGTGGTATAAATCTTTTAGCATTTTTTTATTAAAACATATTAAGCACACTGACCCACATGTTCGTGTATTTGGTGTATTTTGTTCACGTAATAGGAAACAGCTATTTCTCTTTTTATTGGCCTAGGGGGCTTAACCCCGCCGCGCACCTTTGCGATTTACCGGGTAATCGGATCATCGGACCACAAACCGGAAAGGTATGCGCTAAAACAATTCGGGCCGGTCTGACCGTACGCTATAGACCGGAGCAAATCAAACTTGTTTGATTTGCTCCGGATCCGATGGTCCGGTGTCCGATGTGCCGGTCAATCGCAAAGGTGTGCGGCGGGCTTTAAAGACGGAGGCGTGTCAATGCGCGACAGACAAATTTGTGCCACGAATTTCACCGCGCTCCATACCTTGCCCTGGCAGCCGCTTTCACGGTCCCAAAGGGCGTAGGGCCATAGTGCAGGCTAATAGCCTCGTCCATTCTGCAAATAGGGTGTGTATCTTTTCTAAATCAAATATTTATCACAGAAAACACACCCTTTGTAAATTCATGACATTTAATTCAGCCATATTCACATTATATTACAAATATGGTCACATTTGCTTCAAGAAGGTGTCATATATAGGTGGTTGAATTGACCGTATATGGGAACTCTTTGGTACAAACGACATACAACAACACACAACCCAGCGCGCGCTCGTGATTCGATTAGCCTAGCAATGCATAAACACACTGTGGCGAGCTCGCATAAATAATGAGCCTCCACCCTCTGGGATTGTAAGCGCAGCTGCCCTACTCGGGCAAGGTATGGAGTGCGGTGAAATTTGTGGCACGAATTTGTTCGTGGTGTATCGACGAGCCTACGCATTTAAAGTGGCCTCAATGCTCTCGCATTTGGTTTTGTCAACAGTTCAACACCCCACGCATACTTTAGTCAGACGCTTTTGGTAAAAAGAATGTGCCTCTAATGATTGTTAATCTTTTTTCTGTACTTTCAGTGGTTCCCATGCCCTCAACTCAGTACAAGCTGGACGTTGCAGACAGCGGAATAGCCAGTTTTGATGGAGCCACATCTACGGTTACCGGTGTAAAGCTGGGGACCACCGAGATCGTCCTACGAGACAAAAGTATCCTTTAGCCGAAATTCGCTTTCAAACATCCCACCCCCCCCCCTCCCCCCACCCCCCCAAAAAAAAGCTTCAGAATTTTTCCAAAACATGTCCTGTCATTTAGGGCTCAAAATTTAAGAATATGGTCTGTTAAATGAACTTTGTTTCTGGAAAATTCTTCAAATCTTCCTTGTAATTTATTCTTGTATTTCATATACAAATTAAATTAAAACATTAAAATTGTCTTTTTTCCAGAAAATGTTTTCCTTTATGTTGCGTTTAGGTGTTAAAGATGCAGTCAATATGCCAAGTTCAACTATTCATGTCATTGAGCCGAAATACCTCGGTAAGTCTGGTGACGTCCACCCTGAGAACATACAGTTGAAGTCAGAAGTTTACATACAACTGTGTTAAAACTGGTGTGCTTAAACTTGCGTTGTCACCATTTTTGTAACAGTCTTTACTAAAGTCGTGATTTTGTGGAATTCCTCACGTGCTTGCAGTACTTAAAACATAGCTTGCACATCTTGCAATGGTTCGGGTAGTCCTGTTTACCATTTTGGGTGATGATGGTAATGGTGTACATGTATGTAAACTTCTGACTTCAACTGTATGTGGTGTTTCTGAAATGCAAAAACTTTGTAGAATGCTGGTGTATATCAGGGTTGACAGTCAAGTCTATCACAAGTGCAGAGCCGATAAAATCACAAGTCTGTGACAAGTCCCGCACAAGTCCAGTAACAAGAAGCAAAGGATGAACACACACAAAACAATGCCTTTGTTGGAGTTCATTAACTTCATTTGAATAGCTTGTGACTTGAATTAAGACCCAGTGACTGAAGGCTTGTGAGGACTTGTGATGAACTCTACTACAACCATGGTGTACAGTAAACTCTCGTTATATAACACCCCCTGTTATAAAGCTCTTCTCGATATATAAAGCTCCTTTTTCTAAGTCCCAGCCATTATTCTCTGCATTGTGTATGCAGTGGTTATAGCGCTATCTGGATATAAAGCTCAATTTTTTTTGGTCCCTTGAATAGCGCTATAATGAGAGTTTACTGTATATGCTACATGCATAAATGTAAACTGAATGCACATCTGCTGTCGAAATGATTGCAGTTCTCCCAAATTAACTTTGTGAAAATCATTGTTCTTCAGGTTTCGTTGTTCTTCCGGGCAAGAACTGGGTCTTAGAGACGGGACGTTTCTACGAGATATTGATCGAAGTCTACGACCGAGACAGCCACAAAATGTATCCGGCTAATATACCGGTAAGAACAATGTATCCGTTTGTTCACTACCTTAAAGTCCCTCATAATATTTCTCTCAAAGCGAAAAGTCGTTCCTCCAACCTATGGCTGCGTTCGGGCGTGTACTCGTGTTAACACGAGTATACTCCTGCGCGCGTGAACGGCAAGATTAACGACACTCGGGTCAATGAGAGTATGCTCTTGCTACTCCCTGACAAATGGGGAGTGTGCTCTTACTCCTGACGAGTGTCATGTGATTTGTACGAAGATGGTGGAATATGGGTGGGATTTTAGGTGAATTTGCTCAACGTGTCAACTGGATAACTGAAACAACAACTCACTAATTTTTTTTATATGCAATATAAAGAAAAATGTTTCGTGTTAACATTTCAACGTTGGGAAAACAATAAGCAGTCAAAACGATGTGGCACTAAATAGTTCAGGTTCTCAATCTGCAGCCGATTTCACAAAAAAGGTGCGTAGCTTGCGATACTTTTACAAAATGGCATAAGAACCATAGCTTGTGTTTATTGCAGGAATGTAGCACAACTTGCGCAATACAAAAGTTGCGCAAGTTGGCTTAAGCAGTGCGTATGTGAAATCGGCTGCAGGATTTCTTTTTATTTTACTTTTTGTATTTGATCAATACTACACAATTAATGAATGTCCAAAATGTAGAAATCATTTGTGTACATTTCTGCAGGACTACTAATAAATGATGGCGGACTAGTGAAATGTTGATGTGACTAATCCTGTGGGATACCATAAAATTCAAGTTAATTTCCACCCCTGCACTGCGCTACAAAGTCTTTTAACATCTTCACACAATTTTGTTTAGGAGGAGATATCTGTGGTTTGTGATCGTTTTGGGGTACTAGAGTGCGATGAAAAATACCCCCTGCTCTTGCTTTGGAAGGTATTAGTAACCGCTTTCCGAGTTCGAGTTTCGAGTGTGAAATTTCTACTTCACTCGATTTGATAGTTTTAAATCAACTGCTGTTCATTTTGATTATAAACCCCTTGCACCGGCGGCCATGACGGGGGCAGGTTTTCATAATACATGATGTGATAACAGATCCACAAAGTGCCAATGTGACTGCCCCTCTGTCGAGGCTACTCATGCAAAGTGCATATTTCCAGAATTTTATTGTCGTTATTAAAGGCACAGGCTCGTCAGCAACGCGCGCTCGCCAAATTTGTGCCACGAAATACGCAGCTCCATGCCTTTGCTATGGAGCTGCGTATTTCGTGGCACGAATTTGGCGCGCGTGCATTGCTGACGAGCCTGTGCCTTTAAGCGCTGTTACACATTTTTATTAACCGGCAGAGTTTTTACCAGTTTTATCATTCACTGGTTCTTGTTTGAATTAATTATGTAGTTGCATATTTATGAATATTCCAAACACTTTGTTCGATATGTTGATTTCCTACATGTTGAGTATTGTTGAATATGCATGACATGTTGAATATTTATAATGTTGAATGCATGCATACTTAATATTGATTGTTCTGTGTTGAATATGTATTAAGGTTGAGTGAATATTCATATTAAGATGCATTTTGTTCCTTGCAAGTTGTTGAAGATTTTGGTTATTTTTGTACAAGCATTCATTAATAATTTATTGTCGTTTAAAAATAGGACCCAACTTGTTTCTATTACTGACAATCTGAATACTGTTTTCTGTGTTCGCATTCTATGTTTGCCTGAGGTGTTCATTGTTTTCATTCCTACACTACTAACAATATTAAAGTTAGGGATATTGTGGGGTGTACGCAGATATTTTATTGAGGGTATGCATTCTGCTTGAATGATTTTGTATATGATTAGACAATTGTATTTGCTCGACAGACACACCTTGTCACAGGAACAGGTGGAAACAGTCATTTGAAAAAATTTGCAAAATTGACAACTAACTGTGAGTAGTGTAGTAAGGTTTTTAGAAGAAAAATATTTCAAGAATTCACAGAAATGTTTGTGTTGTTTTTAATTCCTCAGAATATTCGCATCAAAGCAGACTTTGCCTCGGACTATTTTGAGGTCCTGCATTCGACGGTCAACGGCACGTATCACTACGTACGAACTCTGAAAAGCGGTCTGACCGAAATTGAAGCTACGCTGGAGGGAATCATCAAACCTGTACGTTGAGTGACAATTCTGAGAGTGCCCTCTCTCCTGTTTATGCCGTTTGTGGTTAATGGACTTTGTTGTTAGCCCATTAAGGGACGTCTAAAATTGTCAACATTGTCACGGTCTTATGAAGGGAAGGAGGGGGGTCGAAAGTACATGTGTGACTTTACAGGCGCTGTAAAATGTTGACATTTCATGGTACTGACAGAAAAAAAAGTTGCTAAGTAGTATTTCGGGACGAGGGAGGGGGGTCTTGAAAGACACTATTCCCTGTACGACCGTGAAAATGTTGACAAGTTTTGATGACCCATAATTACCATGTCACTCTCACAGACTTGTATTTTCGGAAGTTGGCACAAATTTTGGTTAGTTTCTTATGCACAGAATTCCACTTGCTGTCCTTTTTATAGCCAGTTCTTTGGAATTTGATGTCTCCTTAATTAGAGAAATTAAACAAAAACCTGTGGATTTAGGATTCTAGAACTTTGCAAATATTCTTCTTATGTCATTTTCACGTTTGACCCTTAACGGTTCGTCTTGTTGACCGCTGAACCAAATCGTAAAACATCTTTCATTATTTTTTCAGGACGGTGAATTTGAGACGTTCAAATTCCCAATCAAGGACACCCAGGAGGCCGAGATATTTGACCCAATCAGAGTACAGCCGGAGACTATTGTGTTTCCCTGGCAACCGGGAAAACCGGCTGCGTATCAGTACAAGCTTAAGGTATGCTCAATTGATAACTTAAAGTGAATTCACTGTGACTGTTTGTATTTATGAACCAATACCAACGCCAAACAAATTGCCATTTACAGGACTAATAGTTCCTGTAATATAGACCCTGCCGAGTCGTTACCTCACTGCCTCGAAATGACGGCAAGTGTTTTTGTGATTCTGATATTTCCAGTGTATGATTATCAGAGATGCCAACCTTCCCGATTTTTTACGACATATTTCCTGGAAAATGACGTATCTTGTGACTCCTGACACATATAAAACATTCCTGGGGCCGATTTCACAAAGCGCTAAGACGTGTCTCAGGAAGGGTCACTCTTATATTTTTTTTTTTTTTTTTTTTTTTATTTAACCAAATCCAACAGCGAATAAATCGCCATTTACAGGAAAGGTACATATAAAGTATATGACATAAAACATAAATATGAAGAAAAGGGAATTAAAGTAGGCTATGTACATTAAAAATGAAATATGAAATTAATAAATATTCAGTAATTTGAATTATATACAAGAAAACAAATTTTGTCAGTAAAAACAAACAAGAAGGCTAAATTTTGAAATAAATTAAACTAAATGTATCCCAAACGGTGTTGGTATAGGAATTAGGACGCATTGAACTCGTCTTAACTTTTATGAAATTGATCCCGGGTCTCAGTGGTTAGTTGATAGTTTGTACTAACTGGCGAGACTTGTTACTTGATCTAAATACACTGATGTTTTGTAAACTAATTTATCTGGTTCCATAAAACAGTGCAGTGATTACACCAACTTTTTTGCTTCCACATCAAAATTGGAGATTGCAAAATTCCTGTTTTCTTCCCATGGATTGAATTTTGAGGTGGTGATGTAAGTGATTCTTAGGTTATAACTGAAATCCACTTTCTGGAAAACTCTGAACACACTTCTTTAAACTAATTATTTGGTGCCAGCGATATTTGAATAATATCACTCTTTTCCTACAGGCGTCGGGTGGAACAGGATCCTACGTATGGACATCTTTCTACAAGAACGTGTCGACCGTTAACGTCCATGGAACGGTTACTACGGCTACAGAGGCAGGGTCTACCAATGTGACGGCTGCGGACAACCGTAATCCAGCTCATTTTGGCTTGAGCAATGTAAGTAATCTGAATTCTGATTTTCTTTTTTTAAGAAGACTGCTAGGGCCGGAACGCGAGGCCACTAATTATACAGTGTGATTTTTGAAAACATCTGCGACATTGACCCCGTTATCACTAGAGTAATCGCTTCATTCGATGAAGATTAGTTAATCATCGTTAATTAATGAAGCATGCTTTCACATATCACTTAATGAAGATCGAACAAAGAGCGACCGCTAACGAAGATCGAATGAAGCCGTGGGAGGTCGTACATGTGCGTTGCGCATCAAGCGCTGAGCTGCAAGCTTCTGTTTTTTCCAGCAGCGTGTCAAAAACAACTCTTGCTAGGCGCTCGACGCACAACGCGCTTGTGCAACAGGCCTGCCAAATCGCTTCGTCGAACGAAGGGAGCCGTTCACATTACAAATTTGCTTCGTCGAATGAAGCGATCTCTTCATCGAATGAAGCTATTTGCTTCATTGAATGAAGCGATTATAATCATCTTCGAATGAAGAGGCATGTGTTCACATCAGAAAATCTCGAATCACCGTCAAATCATCGTCGAATGAAGTGATTTCTGTAGTGAGAACGGGGTCATTGTTTTTGCTTTTTGTGTCAAAGGTCTTTGTTCTACCACCGAGTGAGATTGCCTTCCTGGATTCGGAAGTTGAAGCCCTTGTCGGTTCAACGCTAGATCTGTCTCTGGCTGCATACGCTGTCTTTCCTGGTAGTAAGTAAATTGTTAAAGACTTATTTAATTGCAATCCCCGTTGCGAAATGATTTGAACCAGCCGTTCAACACCGGCTAGCTCGGTGGTCAAGTGGTTAAGACGTCTGCCTTGTTTGCAGGAGGTCGTTGGTTCGAGTCCCACCCGAGCACGCTATGAAGTTTTTCATAGTGTCTCGGGAAAGCACCGAGTGTGCAGTGTTAGCAAAAACGTCAGGTGAGGGCAAAACCAACCTCGATTAAAAAACTGAATCGATGAAAAAAAAAGTGACCCGCTCTGAAAAAAGGTAGAATAAGTCGTGTAGGCTAGGTTGAGTTTTCACGACAATTAGGAGAAATCTGTGGCAAATCAACGCTCATTAAAATACAAAAACACAATGGAAATTCCAGGTAGAACACGGACATTCCAGTCGGTATCTGGGCACCGCCAGAAATTGCCATTGTGTTTTTGTATTTCCATTGTGTTTTTGCTACTATAGTAATACGATGATAGAGTGGAATCTCGTAATGCATAGTTCCGACCTGTCAATCAAGCCGAACCCGCGACCAATCACAACAGAGCTAGCAGACGGCGCCCACATAGGTCAAATCGATGCAATCATCATACAATCACGCGATTTTCTGCCCATACAGTTTGTATGTTGTATGCGCCAGTGACCGGGTGAATTTTGGTTTCAATGTCGGGCGATTCGCTGTTCAAAGGTAGGAAAGCGCATTTTTATGAAATATATGTCATCCCTGCATTACTAGCCCTTTGCTCAGTGTGTGCTACGGTAACTGTCGACCCTAAAACATAAATACCTTTCAGTTTTCTCCAATGAATCTGTGCTTTCCATGACGAGTCCCGTTGCTTTGTACGTAGTCTCGCCATTTTTTTGCGATGGCTTGTGAGCACATAGCAACAATATCTAAGGGGCGGAGTTTAACTGGGCAATCTCGGAACTATGCATTCATGTGACCCCGGCCTAACACACAGCTTGGTTTTTATCATACACATCCTCAATCACACATGGAGATAACGCCGTTTGTAACAGTTTTACAACCCTGTATTTTATTCCGTCTCTATTTTTGTAGCCAAGTCTAAAGTGACAATGACTGACTGCAGCACCATTCCTCTCAAGATCAGTTTATCCGATACCACCGTCTTTCAGAGAACAGAAGGTATGAATCAAAGTCATATGCAGGAGGTTGTGGGTTCGAGTCCCACCCAAGCACGCTATAAAGTTTTTCCTCATAGTGTGTCGGGAAATTGATACTTGTTCTCAATGGAAGCCAAATGAAGATGGACAAAACAGAAAAGAAAAAAAATCTTTTAGACTAGAGTGGGGTAATTTTTGCAACAAGCCAAAATGTTGGCAAAGCTCGATTAATTTTGAAACTGGAAAGTACTGGCAACAGTTCCTTATTTCATGTAAATTACAGTCGCCTGCTGTAGCACCATCGAACCTGCTGTATGCAGGAGGTCGTGGGTTCGAGTCCCTCTCGGGCACACTTTTATGTGTATGGGCAGGTTGCATCCATTTGACATTGTTTGGACCAACACAATACATGTAATTTCTTACTTCAATTACTGTCATACCACTTTGCCTTTGACCTCGTAGATTTTGGAAAGTCGACATTTTAAATGTTGAATTTAATAATAAAAAAAATAACCTGTCCCTTCCCACAGCAAGCCCAGATCTCCCGGAAGGAGCCTGCCGAATGATCTCCGTGAAGGCACTTCATCCGGGTCACACGCAGGTTAGCGTTATGTACGAAGACGGCACGAGACGACTGCAGGCCACTATAACAGTGTCGGCGTATGGTCCATTAAAGGTAAGACTACTGAAGCGTGACCTCATTTACCAATGTAACTGGCTCTAAACATTTGCTGGCAATCTAAAAAGTCCATTGCTAAAGCGCAGGGAAACAGTTCACTGGTTGTAGTGTATACCCAGTAACATTGGCAACACACAATGGGTGACGTTTTCACTTTAGTGCTCTATGAGCCCAAGGTCAAGATAAGGGGCCATCCAAAGTTGTCAACATTTTCACAGTTCTAAAGAGCGTAGTATTTTTCAAAACCCCCTCCCTCCCCCCGAAATACTACTTATCAACATTTTTTGTCACTACCATGAAATGTCAACATTTTACAGTGCATGTAAAGTCCTACGGGGCCCTCAACCCCCCTCCCCCTTCCTACGCTTTGTAGAACCGTGAAAATGTTGACAACTTGGGATGACCCTTAACTTGAATATTTTGAACCTGGATTTCATTTTTAAAAAGTGAAGTTTTAAAATTTAAAATCTTGTTCTGACAGTATTGTATGTTTTGGTTTCTGCTAAAACCTGCCAAAATTGTCCCTGCCCGCAATTAAAAAACACTTGATTTTCATTTTTCATCAGGTTTTGGACCCTGAAGGTGTAGCCGTGGTGACACCAGCATCTTCCAAGACATTTGTACTGACCGGTGGTCCGCAGGCGTGGGTATTGGACCAGTCTCGCTACTACGAAACCCTGACAGCCGAACACCCCGATTGGGTCTCAACAAAACATGTCAGAATGTTTGGTTCAAATAGTGAGTTTATTGCTCTTTAGAATTCGGTTGGTTTGACTGATTATCATTGCAAAGAAATATGCAGAAATAGTGAAGGTTACACACACAGGGGTACCGTGGCCGAGTGGTTTGGGTCATTGACTCGCAATCATGGGTGAAAACTTAGGGTTGCGGGTTCGAATCTGGCTGCGGTACCTGTGCCCTTGGGCAAGGCACTCAACCACACTTGCAAGGAATTAACTTGAAATTTCATTTTGAAACCCCCACTATTTAATTTCTACAGAGAACAACCATGTTTTCAATGTCGTCTGCCTTCAAACTGGGGAGCAAACTTTCACCGTTACCGTGGGCAACAGCCCCACGGCCAAGAACCAACATCCTGCTATCGCAAGAGCTAACATCAAGTAAGTCACTTTGATTTTTAAAAAACCTAAAACTACTTGAAATGAACTAAATCTTTATTTTTGTTCAAAAATACCAATTTTTAAAAAGGCAAATGTGATTGGCCAAAAGTTAAGACCTGGGGTCAATTTCATGGAGCTGTTTTTGTGCTAACGGAAGCTCCGGCTGTTTCATGGAGACCGTAACCTTAAGCACTGGCAAACGTTTGCTAGCTTCAGAGGCAAAATTTGCTAAACACTAGTGACGCAACAATACCTGTTTCCAAGCACGCGCATGCTTAAGCACGCCATGGCCGTAAAATAGCCTTAAAGTTAGCACAACTTTTCTGCTACAGTTAGCACACGTTTTCAGCTAGCGCTTAAGCAGCGCCATGAAATTGGCCCCAGGTCAAGCACCACAAATACCGACTCTTAAGTCATTTCTACATTCATTGTATGAATCTTCTCACCTAAAGATCAGAATTTGCAACACTCCGAGGCGGCCGTCACGGAGCAAGATTTGCTACACTGACAGGCCTTCCACAGCCGTCAAGTTCAAAACATGGTTTGTACAAATGAATGGTGGACAATGGATGTGTTTACACGTCAACCGCAGAAGACAGCGGCGCACCTAATGTTCTAACTTGTCGTCCGCCCCTGTGACTACACATTGCCAGAACGTTTTTACACGTCCTCTGACATCAAGTGGTTACTCAAGTTGTTTGTTTGTATGTTTGTTTGTTTGTTTAGGTTCATGTGTGCCGACCCAGTACAGCTCCAGCTAATTCCAGTTATTGATCAGCCACAACTTGACGAGCCTTGCCCTATTGCACCCGAATCGGACAACCAGGTAGATCACATTTTTACAGAGTGCTGGACAAAAAAATGCCACCCATGAAAACAAATGTCAATCAGATACACAATCTTTTAGGTAGCAATATCATATTTGGTGCACATTAAAGGAAGGGATAACACTTGCAAAGGGTTGTATGCTTCATGTAAGTGGCCATCTTTTGCAGTTCGGTGCTCGGACTTGAGAGGGCGTGAGTCAGGACACAACAGATTTTTACATACTTTATGGCGTATGGGAGTCGGGGAAACAAGGCATCAATCTTGACGTCATCTATGCAATCGTTGCATGGTTAACGTCATCATCCAATCGTTGCATGGTTGACATCATCATCCCTTTCAAAATTTCAAATATGGCGCAGCACATAGTTTCATTAGTTGCAGAGTTTATCATCAAAATTGATTGGGTTGCCGACGTTTAAAACAAGATTCTCTGATTCTCATGAAGGTTTATGCACCGGGCAATACATCGGTAATATTTTGATTAAATTCGTCGATAACTTCAAACAAGTGTTGTCCCTTCCTTTAAGCAACACAACAAAAATTACTGAGTATTGGCGTGTACATGTGAAGTGTTCAAACATTGTGGGGCTGGTGGCCACTTCCAGCCGCTATGGCCATTTGGCTACAGGCCGCTTGTGGCTGCTATGGTCTCTAAAGGGTTAAACAGTAATTTCTGGTCATTCCAGTGTAGACTAACCCCTTCTCGTCTATTTGCAGCTGTCCGTTCTAAGCAACGCCGATCTGGACATCATGGTACGAGCAGTGGACAGTCAAGGCAACTTCTTCCATAATTTTTCCTCCATGGTAATCCCCTGGTCAAGCTCAGACACGGCTCTGGCCGCTACCAAGACTCAACTGACCGAATACTCGGACGTTGACGGTGAAGTTGGCGGCTCAAAGATTCTAAAAGGTATGGAAGTCGTCTCAACAAAGCCTCAAATTATTCACATAAGGTGTTGCAAAGATATGATTTGTTATTGTAAAGTTGGAAAATGGTTTTTAAGAAACAACAAACTGTCCTTGGCAGTTGTTTCCTTTTGTTGTATATGACAGTGAATTTATCGTGGCAAGTGAAACTCACAACTTACGACGGACCCGCAACAGACCCGCATTTGAATTGATATGGACTTGAGATGTACTCGATATGGACTCGCGACGCACTCACAACAGACTTGCGACAGACAATTTAGGCATAATTTGTGCAATTTGTTTTGGACCAATCATGATAAGTATTGTGATATAATTGTAAAATGGAAAGTAAGAAATGTGGGGTTTAAATGGGGTCTAGGTGTAATTTTGTAAAAAAACTTGTCTAAAGCGGGCCTCCCACTGTGATTTTTACCACGAATTTCCAACGATTAGGTACGATTTGGTGAGATTACCAGAGACTGTCTATAGACTCTGTACACAATCGTACCTAATCGTGGTAAATTCGAACTAATTCCGTAGCAAAATCGTACAGTTAGGGCCCGCTTAAGGTAACAGGCATGCAACTTTTCAGCTGATCAGATGATTTTCTTTTTATTTTTTCCTCATCTGTCCTATTGAAAATTAATTTTTACTTTTTGTTTTTTTCATGAGACAGTTGCATGCCTGATGTTGAGCTTGATCCAAATCCGTCCCTCACGTGTGAGGGACGGTAATCAAGAGACAAATGCCTTTCCTTAGTCAACAACAAATGAAAACTAAAGTGAATCTGTATGTTTACCTTCTACTGATGTTAATACACACACCCAGTTTATCACATGTTGAAATTGACTTTACAGTTTTATGCGGAGGTTGTTTTTATGAGTGAGGGACAGATAATCAATAAAATTGACAAAAAATGTCATTTTTTACAAGCATTTTCAACTATTTCTTGAAAATGTGATGGCACAGTGTGCCCAGTCCAATTTATTCTCTTAAGTTTTGTAATATGATTGTAAAATACGGACATTTCTTTTTGAAATCTTCATCCAGTGTTTACCAGTTTTAAATCACGCTCTGTTTTTTTTGTGTTTTTTTTGCAATGCAGCATGGCAAGTTTGTGAAATGACCAACACCCTGGGCTCTGTGACAGTCACTGCAGCTTCTTCAACGTATGATGCTGAACTCTTCCAAAAATACAACATCCAGTCACCGGTATGATTTTTCTCTTGACATTCATTTTAAAAAACCTTGAAATTTTGCATAAGACTCTTGTTAATATCCTGACAACTAAAACTTAAAAATCATTTTTCCCCCAGGGTTTCAACTGCTGTCTAATAAAGTCTTATTGGCTGCGTTCGGGCGTAGAGTTCTCGCTACTCCGGAGTAATGCGTGCACATTGCACTCGGATCACATTCCGCATGCGCGAATGGCCATCAGTCAAGATGGCCGTCTCTTGCCATGATTACACAAAAAACGTTGTTTCACGACCGTAAGTCATGAGAACCTTTGATGCCGTCTAAAACAAACCTCAGTGAGTTGTTGTTTTAGTTATCCAGTTGACACGTTGAGAAAATTCACCCATATTCCGCCATCTTCATACGCGTGAGGGCAATGTCAGGTGGCCCGCGCCCATCGTGCGTTATGTGCGAACACAAAACGTGCTCTGCGCGCACGCGTTTCAAATGTTTTCTTTTAATTGAAATGTGCCCGCGCACGGGCCTGCGTGCGCTTCGCGTACCCGACTTTTCCCCCATTTTCTTTCAATTCACCCACAGTTCAAGCGACCTCACACGTTCAGCAATACGGTCTATTGGTCTGCAGCAGGGAGCACACTTTAGTTTCAACAGTCTACCAGAATCGTTCAAAAACATAAAAGGCTTTTTAAAATATTTGACGGAATTCGACATTTATTTATTTTTGCAGCTGAATTTCAAACCCCTTAGTACTTCCCTCGAGCTAAGCCTAGTTAAGGAAGCTACAATTGACCCAGAACGGATCGCAGTATTCAACCATCCCTCAAACAGGGTAAGTACTGGCTCTCTTCCTTTTACATACATTAGTATCCAGATAACCAGACAAAATTTTTGTTGCTATGTAATGTGACCGGGTGCACCCGGCAATTGTGAAGCACAGAATCAATACTGTGTTAATCGTAGGAGAGAATGGCATAAAGCAACCAGACTGTTGGTTGCTTGTCAGTGGTGTGCACCACGTAGCAACAACAGCATAGTATGTAGGCTTTCTAAACTGCACCTCTGTTTGAAATGACCAGAAAGTGTTGCAGTATCTCAGTACTACTTTGAAAAGCACCGGTGGACCACCAAATTTTCAGCAGGACCAGTAGAGTTCTCTAATCTACCGGTCCATCTGACCAGCATAAAATTCAGGTTAATTTCAACCCCTGCACTGTTTGTTTTACTTTTCATTAGAATATATTCTTTTTTGGAATTTTTTTCTTTAAAGGTGCACTTCACTCTACATGGTGGTTCGGGCCATTTCCATGTGAAACCCAGCAGGGAGGGAATAGCTCAAATCCACTACGATGACAAGAAGAAAAAGATTGAGGTGAGGCGCCCCGCTAATTAGGATTTAGCTTAAAGACGCAATCATATAATTTGCAAGATTTAAATTTTTTTTGTTGATTCCTGGAATAAGGGCATGATATATCTAAAGAAGAATGTTGGTAAACTAGCATGCGGAAATTTCAGCTATATAGATAAATCAATGATTTATAAAATATTTAAAAATCTATGCATGTTTTTTGTGTGAAGTAAATTGTAAAAAAATGTGTGTAATATTGTAGTAAAGTGTCTTGCCTAAGGACACAACATGATTCTACCAGGGTTGTAGTCGTGTCCATCACATTCACAAGTCCACCACAAGTCCCTGGGTCTTAATTCAAGTCACAAGCTATTCAAATGAACTCCAACAAAGGCATTCTTTTGTGCGTGTTCATCCTTTGCTTCTTGTTATTGGACTTGTGTGGGACTTGTAAACAGACTTGTGATTTTATCGGCTCTGGACTTGTGATGGACTCGACTACAACCCTATATTCTAGTGACCAGCCCTCAGACCATGGACCTCTCGTCCGAAGGTCCGACAAACTATGCATTAGACCGCCGCATAATTAGATAAATCCATTTAATTTAATTTATTTAGAAGATCAATGTTTCTTCTACTCGTTTAGATGTGACTCCCGTTTTACTTAGCATGCAGGTCGTCAGAAATCCTGCCCTTTAATTAAATAAACGTCCCTAAATTAAGTCGGAACCAAGGCCAATTTATCAATGATTATTTAATTTCCTGGGTTGTTTTCTTAAAAAGAATGGGTGGTACAGCAAGATATTTAAAAGCCTATTTGTATAATTCACAAATGCATTTTTTTTTTTAAATTCCAGAACGATTTTGCATATCTAAAGAAAAATGTTTGTAAGCCGGGGCTGGAGACTTGATGAGTGACTAGTTTCAATTTCAAGTTGTAACATTGAAATTGCCATGAAATTCTAATCTTAGCTTTGCTTGAATGCAGGTTGCACCCACTCACGATGGATCACTGATCTTAACGGCCTTCGACCTTTGCCTCACGACCTCCCAGCATGCATCGGCCAGAATCCACATAGCGGGGGTCAACACAATCGAGCTTAAAGTTGTCGACAAGGTACGTCAATTTAAGGAAATGTTAAAGATGCATTTATCAAAGCTGTACCTTTAAAGTGATTGGTGAAACATCAGAACCCACTCGGAGAGAAAAAGTCTCGCTGAATTAAATTTTTAAGAACCCACTGAAAAATCATACTCTCAGATTGATTGGTAAGATATCAAAAGCCCACTCAGAAAAAAATAATAAATTAAGAACCAATTAGAAAAGCCGTACTATGAAATTGATTGGCAAAATATCGGAACCCACTCGTAGAAAAAAACATTCTTAGTACATTTCTAAGAACGAATCAGAAAAGCCGTACTATCAGACTTGTGACATTCAAATTTGTTACGGCTTGTGTGATAGGTGCAAGTGGATTATGACATCACAGCAGCAGTCCAGGTACTAGACTCGGCCGGTCAGCCACTCTCCGTGTCCTACTTTCCCCTCATGAATCTCGTGCCCAAACTTGGATCGGACATCGTCAAAATAAGGTAAGCCGTCTTTATTAATTTTGAAATTAAAAGCCAATGAACGTTAAGTGCAATTTTTATACTGTGAAATCTTGTTAAGTGAGACTTGTAACGAAATAAGCTGAAATTTTGTATTGAGCAAGTTTTGAGTTTTGTATACATTTTTTTGGGGCCAAATCTGCAGAATAGACCGTATCGAATAGCTGCCATCTTGTAGGGTAGTTTCTTTGTTTCCTTGACGGCATACATGGTATGGAAATCCACATGTTGGATTTCAAGTTGTGTTTAGAGGTTAAAGTACACAAGCTGAATGAGTGATGGTCTTGTGTGTGCCTAATCTACTAAAAATGTCCCCTCTGTTTATACATAAGTGATTTATTGGACGGACGTAATAACCCAAAATGAGAAAGTGCAGTTTTCATGCAATTATCCCGCTCAGTTTCGTTTGCAAATGTATAAACCAAACATCAATTATGTGCTGTTTGCAGATGCAGGCTAACATTTAGAAATTGCTGAAATTAACCAGTTTTTACGGAGGGTAAAAATTAGTTTTCGGTGAATGTTTGGTCGCACTCGTGATTAGTTTTTATTAAATTATAAACATCCGTGATAAGTTGTGATGTACGCTGCGCTGTTGAATGATTGGAAGAGGTCTCTTGACACTGTCCAGCTTATTTGTAGAACGGTGTAGCTTCTTGAGACTTTGTTATAACAGAAATCTTGTATTATCAGGACAGTCAAACCTGCTATTAAGGCCACCTTGATAAAAAGGCCACTTGCTTATAGTGGCCACCCATCTTTGGTCCCAAATGCCATGTGTATAATGCTTAAGCAACCTCTATAAAGAGGCCACCTGTTTATAGTGGCCAGCCATCTTTGTTCCCAAATGCCTTGTGAATAATGCTTAAGCAACCTCTATAAAGAGGCCACATGTTTATAGTGGCCAGCCATCTTTGTTCCCAAATGCCTTGTGTATAATGCTTAAGCAACCTCTATAAAGAGGCCACCTGTTTGTAGTGGCCACCCATCTTTGGTCCCAAATGCCATGTGTATAATGCTAATGCAACCTCTATAAAGAGGCCACCTGTTTATAGTGGCCAGTATTTTTTAAAATATTTTAATGGTCTCGGGGGTGGCCACCTAATACAAGTTTCACTAACCTAACAGAAACGATAAAGAACAGTTGGGACTGAAAATTGTCCTTGTTATAGGGCGCTTTCACAGGGAGTATAAAGGTCACGGGTCACTATTGCTTGTCTTCCAGAACGGGAGAGAACAATAGAGCCACATGCTTTTCTGCTAGCAGCCACGTGCATTTCCCCACGTGGCTCTATTGCTCTATCCCGATCTGGAGGACAAGCAATAGTGACCCGTGACCTTTGACCCCCTGTAAAAGCGCCCTATTGATTGCTTTCTGTGACGTAGAACATCTGGGAGTGTTTGAGTGTCACTGGTCACGCGCGTATACGTGCGCGCCAATAGACGCGCGTAAAAAATACTCTCCAGCGTATAAATAATTGAGCATGTAGTCGGCTTGTAAAAACGAAAGTATTTTTACTTGATTGCGATTTTTAGCCTGAAGAAATACATTTTATATACATGTAGGCATATTTAATAGATTGGCCCAAAGCCAGGAAATAAAGAATAAATGCCCAGTTCGTAATTTGGCTTAAAGAATTTAATATTTTTCTGAATATTGCAATACAGTTTGCACAATGAACACTAAACAAATTTAAATTGCAAATTTTTTTTATAGTATATATTCTGTATTATTAAATATTTAAAGAGAATAGAACTTTGTAGAATTTTGTTGCCAATTTACAGAAAAAATAAAAGTACAATATATATATTTTTTAAATACAAGTGTATTTAAAGGACCCATTGTATCATTTGCAATGACCCAATTTTGTTTTTCATGAGTTGACAAGAAAAACCTTACTCAAAGTGTTGATAGCAATGGTAACAAACACCACATGAATTTATTTCCGTCCAAAATAGTATTTCATGCTGGAAATACTTTTCTAAAAAAGTCGTGTGCACAGGACTTTTTAATATTCACTTACTACACAAAATCCATATATAGATTTTCAAGGTTTTCTGAAGCATTGATGCATCTACATAAGTAGCTAAAATTTCTTCAGGCTAGTTTACCAACATTCTTCCTTAGATATATTACACTCTTATACGATGAATCTGTAAAAAAAGTTTTATCTTGCAAATGATACATAGGGCCTTTAAGGGGAGGGAACTTAAAATAAACTACGAAGGCGTGGCCTTTTGATATACCCCTTGTCTCATGTCTTGGGCCTGATTTTGATTTTCTAGTGAAATAGCCCTTTGCAGACACCAGTTGTGTCCCTCACAATGCACAAAATGACAGCATGCTTTTGATGGCAAAACTTCAGGCCTGGTTATTTGCCAGAGAAGTGTGTGTTTCAAACGCTGCAAAAATCACAATTAATTTTTTTCTCTGACCTTGTATGCAATGAGTATGGATAGGACGTTTAACCGGTTAACCGTTTCACCCAGAAAACAATGTAAAATTGGTTTTGCTGAACGTTTAAACGAAACCCAATTTTAAAGAATTTACAATAGTTTTTAGAGGGTTATCTGTAATGACTTCATGAAATTGAAAAACAATTTCATATTGGGTTGTAGTAAAATTTTGAACCAGATAAAATGTCAACGATTATTTCGGGGGCCTACATGTATTTTAGGTATTATGTACATTGCACATGCATCTTTAGTGTCGGTTGAACAGTTAAAGGCACAGGCTCGTCAACAATGCGCGCGCGCCAAATTCGTGCCACGAAATACGCAACTTCACGCCTTTGCTCTGGAGCTGCGTATTTCGGAGCACTAATTTGGCACGCGCGCATTGCTGACGAGCCTGTGCCTTTAACCAGTTAACCAACACAGTGACCAACACTTGAAAGAATTGCAAACCGATTTTTGAATTAACCGTAAATTCAGGGCTCGAATTTCATGAAAAAAATCTGCTAGACCACAGGGTTAGTAGCTTAAATCATTTACTGGACTGACGCTTTTTTTACAATACCAAAGCCACAAGGAACGTGGATTTACTGTTCGTTAGTTTAAAAATGCACTGGACCACTGGTCTAGTGCGGTAGAGAAAGCACTAGACCGAGGCTTAAATTACTGGCCTCGGTCCAGTGGGTATTTCGAGCCCTGCTTATACGGTAGCAATGAGATAAACATTTATACGTGTGGTTATCCAGGGATTTTATTTCACATGGCCCCTGCCTCGAATCACAAATTGACTAATAATGGTCCGTTTGACTGATTGATCATGCAGCGCATCGGCTGGCATCGTGAAGAATTAGCATCTTGCTTCAGTTAAAGGGCCCCTTATTTAGGATTTTTATCAATGAAATCTATGCTTTAAAACCACTCTACTCAGTTAAAGTCATAAAAATCCTATTTGGAGCTTGCTTTGGGGGTTAAAACAAAGGTTTTTAGTTTTTATGCTAATGAAAATATGCATATTCATGACCAAGGTCACTATGTCACAAGAGGCAAACACAGGAAAATCACAATTAACTGTGCACAAAAGATTCCACTTTTGTCTCAATTTTCCTGAAACTTTTGTAATCCATGGCTGTTTGAGTTTGTTTTACATGTTGCCTGCTGTAAGCCATGACAAAACTGGGGGTAGAAACTGCAGCAATTTTCCACAAGTCCAACTTGAAGTCTTATGTTTTTTCTTAACTTTTCCCTTCTGTCTTCCTTATGTGATGCACTCAAAACAGCGCCCTCTGTCTGTGATTTATTGCAGTGAAATCTTCAAAGTTGAAAAAGGCCACCTTTTATTGATTTTACATCTAAACGAACAATAGTATGTCTTGCTGAACAAGTAATCCGTCATTGTGAAGCAAAGCTTAGGCACAAAGTTGTTTAGCATGTCACAGACCCTTTAAGGCAGGAGAGCAAAAGTTATGGTTGGCTAATGGAGAGTAGGATTTAAGATACATTACCATTTTAGCACGAAGAAAATTTGGCTCATGATAACTGGGCGTAGTGGTTCTTTCCTCGCTTCCACCAATGTGGCCCTGGTTCAAATCCCGTCCGGTGTCAGTATGTGCCAAATATTTGACGCATTTGAGTCTTTCCACGGTAAAGGGGGCATATTGGCAACACAGACCATATTTTCCAGAAAATGCCTTTGTCTGGTCTCAAAATAAAATAAATAAGTTTGTTGTTCTGAAGAGATAACTGAGGCTCAAAAAAGGTTACAAATAGTGTGACAACATGCCTTTCTAAAAACCCTGTGTACAAATTTCCAATATACGCTCGTAACCGGGACGGCCTAAAATGTAACACAAGTGTCCTTCCCTGTTACGAGTGTATATTGGAAATTTGTACACGGTATTCGCAAACGCAATTGATGAACAAATGCACAGAGAAAGTGTGTCCTTTGTACATATAGAAATTGGAAAAACTATACATTTACATACGTATATTTACACACCACGACAGATCTATACATGTACGTTCACTAAAGTTTTTTGTTTTTATAAATTTTCAACACACCTACATGTATGTGCAGTGAGTAAAAATATAAGGAATGTGCTGAAAGTTGATAGTTAGATAAATTCAAAACATTTAAACACACACACATATAATTAAATTCTGATAAATCAAATTTATGAATGTCAAAGGGCACTGAGGCCAACTTGAGGGGCACTATGGCCAACTTTGTTCCAAATGTGTACTGGTTATTAGTACACATTTGGAACATTTAAGAGGATATGGCATGCTGGCCAAGTTGGGGCCATCTTGAAGGGGCATCAGGGCCATCTCAGCAGGGCATGAAGCCATTGGCCTTGGTGGCCTCGGTTAATGTCAAGGCCTGGGATAGGGCATGCTGGCCAAGTTGGGGCCATCTTGAAGGGGCATCAGGGCCATCTCAGCAGGGCATGAAGCCATTGGCCTTGGTGGCCTCGGTTAATGTCAAGGCCTGGGATATGGCATGCTGGCCAAGTTGGGGCCAAACAATTGTTTACATTGTCTCGCAGTTTAGCTGAAAGCGACTCTGCTCTTGGCTGTTCTGTCCTTGATTTCGGACGTCTACTTCAATAGATTGGCTTTGCGTCGCTGGCTCACGAATCTTTGGGCACGTGTAAAATGCGCACGAAAACGCCAGTATGAAAGCTGCGCGATAGTCGGGATTGGTGGTGCCGTAGACCAACGGGTTGATAACGGAGTTAAAAAAAAGGAGCACGAAAATCACCGAGTGGACGACCGCCGCTTTATCTTTCGCCATCGTGTTGAACATCGCGTAAAGGTTATAACAGGTCGCGACGATGTGAAACAGAAAGAAAATGGCAGTGTTTATGATCAGCATGAACACCATGCGTCGTTGGCTGAGGGACGTTGTCGTTATTTGGTGACTTCTGCGCAGCCCGCAAATAACGCAAGTGTACAGAATCACGTTAATGACCAGAAAAACGGGATTGATTAGTAAATACATCAAATCGACAACCAAACTGTCGATGTTTTGGGAGTAAATCAGCAATCTAAAAATAGTGCTAAATACGACCGACGAAACCCAAACTCCGGCCGCGATCTTAACCGCGAGACACTTGGTAGTCCCTGCCCGGGCACGGAATGGAAAAAAAACTGTGAAACATCGGCCAAATGCCAAAATGGTCACGAACAACATGGATGCAATGTAGGGAACGTAACTTATAATGCCCGTTACGAACGTCACGATGCCGGATACATACTGAAATGCCATATAAAGCAAGAACAACATGTCCGCCACCGCGAGATTGCAAAGGTGAATGTTGACGGCCGTGTGCATGGCTCGGACACGAATGACGACAATTAAAAACGCCGCATTCGTCAAAACGCCGAATGGTATTAATCCCTTAATCGTAATTGCAAGGAGCAAATCCGACCAGTAGTAATCCCCTTGCGGTCCGTAAGACGTAATATTGTCGGAACTTCTAAAATCCGAGTAGTTGGTGGGAAATGCATTGTTGTAAATCATTGTATCTATTAACGTGATAAATTTTAACTTATTTCTGATAGCCAGGATTTTTCTTTTTACTTAAAAGTAGGGTTATACAAATTTTACTGGGTTTCTGTCTAAGAGACAGCGCTTGGATACAAAATCAGCGCTTGGATATTTATAACATACTGCTACAAAGCCAGTTGCTTTGTATTTCCTAAATATTCAGATATAGTACATATATTTCTATGGAGGTTATTTTTTATATTGCCAGCCAACTAAATTCTCTATCTCTAGACAAAATATGATTGAAAATTTAGATCAGAAAAAAAAACACCTTAATCCTACAAATACAAGATCAGTATTTGGTTAATATTACGTTACACGTTTACATTTCCCACGGTATGAGGTGCATCTCTATGATAAACCCAAAAGGGTAATGAAAACCGGTTCCTGATTAGTGTCGGCACAATCCGGCTGAGGGTCGTTAATCTGTTTTCCCTCAATGATAGGATTTCCAGTCAGTAACTCGAGAAGTCTTTCCAAGTAAGATGAAATATCGGCCGGAAAATTAATACTTTTTCGGCCGTACGTCTTTCAGATGTAGGAAAGTGCAAATCTTCCCCGAAGTAATTAAGGATGCTGGGATTAATTCTGAAGTCTATTTCAAAACCTCTCTGCTGTCGAAGCTTGTAGAAACAAAATTCTTGGCTTCTGATTTTGTTTTGTCATCCCAATTTTGGTTGTTTCATTTCAATGCCAGATATTTCGTTTGGGATCTTCCAGTTGTCCAGTTTGTCTCGACCAAAGTCCGGGTTTTAATACAATTTGTTGTAGACGCAGTTTCTTATTTTGAGCACAAATTTGTTGTCTTTTAAAAGCTGAAGATTAGTGTTCCATCTTACCCGGGAGAATTGTTCCAAGTCGTACGTAGCACTTTAATGAGCAACTGGGGAGGAAATTTGTCGTAAAGTTTGTCGCCTTTATTTTCAAAGTTTATTCATCATCCATCTTGGAATTATATCACGTAACAAGAGGCCAAATTCTCACCTCCAAATTTTGTCTTGTGCTAACGTCGCTTGCTTCAGGTGGAAGTTTTATCCTGGCACCAATTCATCAAATGTAATTTGTACATCTACAGGGTCATCAATCTAGAGTAGATTATGATTTCCTGCTGAGCTTAGATTGTCTTTCAGGTTAATTAATTTGCGTTTTGAAGCCTGCAGATGTTTTTCACGTTCTGGAAGTCGCAGGTTGTTGGAGAATTCTGCCGTCCATTAACATAAACAGCTTCAGAAAATTTGAAGCTTATCTGATTTTTGTCGGATCTGCACTCCAGTTTGTCCAAGCTTGTCTGTAATTTGCAATGTTCACACTGCACGACCAAGGTGACAAAATGTCTAAAGATTTCCAGTTTTAGGAAAAAGGCACGCCAACCTTCATCTGTGCATTCGGTGAAAAGTTCAAGTTTTTCAGGTGTAGTTCCTCACGGCAATTTTTAAATTGTTTAAATTGTCTGCTTCAGACGGCAAAGCAAAATATCAAGAAATGATAGTGCTGGTATTTTCCATACTCTTTGAAGTTTCACGGACTTGTACATCCTTTAAATATAGAACTGTGGCCACATTCGGTTGACGAATCACGAACAAGTGTTGATAACATTCAACCGGGTCAGAGTTCTCCACGAAAGCAGTTTTCCCGAAACGATTTCGTCAAATAATGCATCAACTTTCCTACATCAATCACACCAGAATTCTTCAAAGCTGCGGGTGACATTTGAGACACGGTGGTTCGTCACATAGGTCGAGTCGGTTGCAAATTCTGAGGTTCCATAACACCTGTTTTCGTTTTTTTGCATGATTTGTCATTTGCAATTCCGGCTCTCGATCAGCGAGACGAATCGACAAATCTAGAAATGAGCTGAATAAAATATACTAATCCTCTCTCCTACAAGTCAGCACATGAATGAAAGTCACTGATGCCTTTAGTGTGGGCCGTCCTTATGCCTGCACCAACTGCGAGTGCTAAAACACTTTGGCATGAGCAGTTTCCACCGTGCAGTTCAGGACTCAAGCAAATGTGTCTCACCCTGCCTTTAAAGGGCCCATGAAATGGTGTTTTTATCAATGAAATCTGTGCTATGGAGCTAGTCCATTAATTTACAATCATAAAAACCCTACTTGAAAGTTGTTTGGGGGTTAAAATCAAGGTTTTTGATTTTTATGCTAATGAAAATTTACATATGCATGAGCAAAGTGGTGATGTCACAATAGGAAATCACAGGAAAATCTTATTCAACTGTGCACAAAAGTTAACACAATTTTCTCCAACTTGCTGAAACTTTGTAACCCATGACGGTTTAGGTTTGTTGTTCATGTTGCCTGTTGCAAACCATGAAAAAACTAAGGCTAGAAACTGGAGCATTTTTCCACAATTCCAGTTTGAAGTCTTATGTTTTTTCTTTGTTTTTCTGCTGTGTGTTCCTGAAGTAACATGCCCCAAACAGCGCCCTCTTTCTGTGAGTTTATGTGAAGAAATTTAGTGCATTACAGGCACAGGCTCTTCAGCAATGCACGTGCCAAATTCGTGCCATGAAATACGCAGCTCCATGTCTTTGCTATGGAGCTGAGTATTTCGTGGCACGAATTTGGCGGGCGCATTGCTGACGAGCCTGTGCCTTATAATTGTATTGATTAGACTTTTGACAAATCTAATCTTGGGAAAAGTGGTATTTGGTATTTTTTTTTTTAGTGTGAAAGGTATACTTAAAGTATTGGTTTTTAAGTAGCCGTAATTTTGGTTAAGGACGCCTGAACAACTTGTTGCTCCTTATTAACCATTTTGTAGAATTAAAGAAATATCACACTTTGTGTCCCAATTAGGGCCCAATGTCGTGGTCGCCGCTAAGCACAAAAAAATACTTAGCACAGAATTGACTTGCTTTGTAAAATGTGTTACAAGCCAAAATTGTATGTGAAATTGTGTTTTTAAAAACAGTAGCAAAATATTAGGAAATACACATCACATGATTTTGGCTGGCAACCCATTTTGGCAATACAAAGTAAAGAAATTCTGTGCTAACAAATTTGTGTGTTTAGCAGTGCCATGAAATTCATTGGGGGATCCAGTAGGGAGTGCTGATGGGGCTATAGCCCCCCGCCCCCTAGAATTGTAAAAAAAAAAAAATAAAAAAAAAATAAAGAGGGAGAAAGACGGAAGAGAGGGGAGGAAGATCGCACTCCCCTTACCATAGTATATGGTAGTAGTCCAATCTAACATTGGGACTCCAGTTTGAAAAATTGTTTGGCACTCAGCCCCCCCCCCCCCCCCCCAACTCCCATATGCTCAAACTTTAGTACTGTTAGGCAAAATGGACATCTGATAAAATATCCATTACACGTAAATTTGTCTACTTTACACCTAATAACTATAGACTATTATGTCAGCTCTGCAGTTTGAAGAAATTTGACACACTAAATAAGGCCCTGATCTGACGCATGATTAACTGACCGTTACGATTGCCCCCTGAACGTTATTTGCAGTACCGGTAGCTGCGTGCGTCCCAGTGCATTTCCCGATGTTTCGTCACCTCTGATGAAGTACAACTAACCAATAAATACAAATTTCATGACACTAGAGCGCTTGTATTTAGTCTTTCTCCCCCCGAAGGCGTGTGTATTCATCATCACCCTTGATTGGCCATTGACAAAACACATGTTCATTGAAACATTCATTAAAAGTGTGATAATTGCAAGCTGTCGGTCGCAAGTTGCTGGACATGTTTGTGACATTGCACTTTTCCAGTTAAAGGCCCTGTAGATGATCTGTATTTGAGCGATTCTGCGAATAAAACCATTATAAATCAAAAGAAAGACATCAACAAACTCATCCGAAGAAATTTCAGCTTTGTCAAATGTACCACGTTTAAAAAAATCATGAAAATCCATATGCATTTTCCTGGTCTTGGCGGGGTGTTTCAAATATTCGTTCTCGGGTACTACGTGGCTTGCGTCATGCACTCTGTGGCGCACATCATATACTGCGTGTGCGCGCGATCCATAAAAATGCATTTTGGACCGCGTACATGTAGATGCGAACCAAAAATAAGTAAATCGTTTGCAAACGATATAAATAATTTCATCTTTACGGATTATTTTCTGGTAAAATTATATAATTTTGAGCGAAAACCTTTCATTGGGTAGTTGCTATTAATTCAATCTTTACTTTCAGAACTTTTCCACTGTAAACTCGTCGATTACTTTTTGGGGTCATTGCAAATGATACACTGGGCCTTTAAACTCTAACTTCCTAGGGTGTATGTAGATTAATATTGATTTCGGAGTGTTGGGGTTAATGGGTAAATCCCAAATTCCCAAAATTAGGGATCCAAAAATGTTGGTGTCCCAGTTATGTACGACACTCTCTGCTTCGAAAATGTTTCTTAATAAAATAAATCTAGGTTTTTTTCTATCAAATCTGCACTTACTGATGCTTGACGAGTCATTTTAAAGAAAAAAAATTCTGATCAACTTCTCATTTCTCACCGCTCCGGATATTATTTTATTCTACGATAGTGAATACAATTTTCTTTATCATGCCACGAATCCCACTAAATTACCAATGCAATTTGGTCATCATCAGGTCCTCTTCCCACTGAAAGCCGCAAACTCCCCAGAGATCACGTACAATCCATTCTCTGTAATAACCCACCCACCTGTTTTTCCTTGTACATGGCTCTCTGAAAACCCCTGGGAACATCCTGTTCCTTGATTGAAGTTGATAGAGCGGGTTCATGTTGCAACACGTATTGGCGTGTCAACATGTTGGCTTCAGAGAGGGGACAAACAACTCGGGATAAAATACATAAAAATGGGGGGTGGGTGTGGGGAGTTCTTGGTTGAAATAATAGGGAGGTTTAGACTTGATTTTTGAATCTCACCTTTTAAAACAATGCAGGGTTCGATTTTACAAAAATGGGTCCAGTTTTTAAAAACTGGCATTAGGCCAAAACTTCTAGTCGGTCCAGTAATTTTGGTTGGATAGGGTCGGTCCAATAATTTCAATTTTTTGATGTTTTCTTTCACTGTCATTCCCCACAATGTCCAGAAATCGTTATAAACCTGGCTCATTAATGTTCCACTCTTTCGACCTGGCGGTCTCTCAATATCTTTTAAGTAATCATGGAGGAATTTTGAACACCCACAGGCTTTGGGAGGCAATTGGGACAAACAAAAACACAACAAGTCCTGTCCAATGTCAAACTGCTTCCGACGAGCCTAGCTTCATGTTATGCGGCAGTATATTGTGACCAATTATGGTCTGGGACGAGTTTTTGCGACCAATTACAGAAACTAGAATCATTAAAATACGAAAACATAGAAATTCTAGTGCCTGCGTACTGCCTGGAATACACATTATTTTCCCGCAATTAATGGGCCTAGATTCACCGCTGATTTCTGGGCCCTTTTCCAAATCTCGACTTCGTCTCCGTCTCCGGCTTAGACCTTTCGCAAATACTGCTTGAGGGAACTTGGATAAAAGACAGAGCTGCAATGTGGATCCCTTTACTTTTCACATTGCAGTTCTGTCTTTTGTGCAGGAGTATGCGAAAAGGTGTATGGCCACATGGAGCCGGAGACGGAGACAAAGCCGAGATTTGGAAAAGGCCCCTGGTTATGGTTGCGAAATGTCTAGCTCATTCTGCCAGAACGGCTGACATTTAAGCTCTGTATAAATATTAGCGATGGTTAAATTGCCCACTCGCCTGTCGCTTAATATACAGGAAGAATGCAAAACGTGCGTCGTTAATAAACCCGTCAGTTGGGCAAAATAAATATGCAGTGTTCGAATTAGCACTGTTCCGTTGACCAAATGACAGTTGAAATTGTCTCGGGCCAGTTATAAAGCCTCCCCAAATGGTCCGGCTGGCCAGTTGAAATAAAACATACCCATGCCGTAACTCACACATTGTTATAATAAAATGCATTAGGTAGGGTATTATCTTACAGTTCCTCCTTTTAGAGAAAATTGAAGGGAAAATGTACCAAATTTTCCTTGTTTATATAAAAATATTGTTATTAAATTTCTAGAAACATGAGAGTTATTTGCTTTCAAATCGTAAACGAAAAAAATCGACCAATGTTTAGTTATCGAACAATTACCGTCAATATTTTGAATTATTGGTGGTCTGCCATCAAACAATTACTGTCAATAGTTTGAATTATTGGCAGTCCAATAATTCAACTCACGGCAATATAAAAACGGCATTTTTCACAGGGTTGCCGATATTTAAACTACAAATTATGAATTTTTTCCCTCGTTAAAATAAAGTAGATGCTTTAAAAATTCATTTGGAGAAAAGAAAAAAAAACGGACAATATAACTTTAAAAAGCTAATTTCATTTGATATAAACAAACTCTGCCAACTGTTGAGTCTTATTAACTCCTTCCCACCCCCAATATTCGCCCGTCAATTCTTGGACCATGACAGGATGACATATTGTCCCAAAACCCCTTATGTGATTCCTGGGCGGTATTAACTCTCAAGACATCGGATACTGGCCGGGTCTTAGATGGAGAAAAGATTGCTTATTTGACTCTGTTCAATCTCGATTTGTTATCAATTTGAAAGGAAAGGAGGTCGGAAGATTTGCAAAGGATCTTGTCTGGCTTGTTATTGAGTGCTAGTGACATGCATTGAGTAGAGTTGATTGAATCGTTAATGCCGTTGAGTGTGGTGGGGGTCGGGAGAAGGGGAGGGGGGAGGGGGGGAGGGGGAGAGGGAGGGCGGTGAGGGGAGTAGCGAGACTGTTCTGGGAAAGATATTAATTTGTCTACCTTGCATGTATGATAATAGAATGTGATTTATGGATTGGCTTGTTTGCAGGTTAAGTGGGGGTGGGGCAAGTGAGATGACATTTAGCGAATGGTCATGTGACTTGGGGGTCAGGGACAAGTGGAGCAGAGGCAGTGTGAGGAACAGGGACTTGTGGCTCAATTGGGGCGACCTAGGGGTACTTGTTAGGCAAATTGTAGTTCATAGAGACTTCAGGTGAAGTGGGGAAAGATTTGTGAGGCAATTTGTGGGGGAGTTGAAGTGACTTGTTGAGGGGGAAAATCTCGAAAATCAGAAATGTTCACAGATTTACGCCTAACTTACACAATATAAACATGATGACCGTAGAAAACTTCCCCTGAAATGGTCTTGTCTAAAGTACTATAGTCTTTGAGAAATGAGTAAAACAATTATTTTTCGTCTCATGAGACGAAAATTTAATTCGCCCCAAAACCATTTCGCCCAAGAACCATTTCGCCCAAGTGCCATTTCGCCCCCAAACCACTTTGCCTGAGTGCCATATTGCCCCAAATCACTTCGTCCAAACACTACATCGCCCAAATACGACTTCGCCCCAAACCACTTTGTGCACAGGCCGTGGTTCCGGGCGAAATGGTTCCGGGCGAAATGACTGCAAACCCTTTTTTGACTGTTTTCTCAAAAGTTAGACGTAGCTGGTTTTTGCTCAGGTTGGTTTTAATCATGCATATCTTCAATCACACAGGGGGATAAAACTATTTGTAACAGTTTACCAATCAACTATCTTTAAAGGATGTATCTAAAGATTTGCAACAAAAAGAAAGGTCCTAGTTATTAGAAATTAACCCTTGTTAAAAAGATGGGATATTAGTAATCATATTAGCAATCCAATATACGCTTATAACTGGGACAGCCTACAATGTAACACAAATGTCCATCCCGGTTACGAGCATATTGGAAATTTACCCAGACAAAGGTATTTCCTCAAAAATATAGTCTCCATGCCTTTGCTATGGAGCTGCGTATTTCGTGGCACGAATTTGGCGCGTGCGCATTACTGACGAGCCTGTGCCATTAAATTACAGCACATTTCATTTAATTTTCTAATCCTCGACTTCAAGATTTTATCGTTTATTGTCGTCTTTTTCCAGCCCCGATTTAACCCGGACCCAGGACCAGTTCACGGCCTACCACACCATTCATGGCTCAGCTCTCGGCTTTACGACCCTTGCCTTTACCGCATCCTCCAAGACGGGTTTTCCTGTTTCAAGCAAAGTTAAAGACATACAGGTATTTATTTACACCATTTTGGGTAATTTCTTGGATAATAAATATAGGATTATGTCTGTCTCTCATTTAACAAAAAAAAAAAAGTAAAATTTGCAGAAATACAGCTGGGTCTTTCATGGTTAAGAGATACATTCGAAAACCAAACAAATAGTTTCATCTTCGCTCTAAATAAAATAAATAATAAACTTAAGTTGTTCCAAAGAAATAGCTTAGATCCTAAAATTGTAACAACTAGCCTGGCATTATAGCTTTCTTAATAAAACCCTCCCTGTACAAATTTCCCATATAACATATGTTACCTGGGGACGATTTCACAAAGCGCTAAGATGCGTCTTAGGTCACTCTTCTTATCTTAGGACGTTGCTTTGGGAATTAGGACGCATTGAACTCGTCTTAACTTTTGTGAAATCGATCCCAGGTCCTAGTGGTTAGTTGATAATTTGTACTAACTAGCGAGACCTGTTACTTGATCTAAATACATGACCAGGGGCCAATTCCACAAAGCGCTACACCTTTGCGATTTACCGGATAATCGGATCATTGGACCACATACCGGAAAGGTGTGCGCTGAAACAATTCGGGCCGGTCTGACCGTACGCTATAGACCGGAGCAAATCAAACTTGTTTGATTTTTCCGGATCCGATGGTCCGGTAAATCGCAAAGGTGTGCGGAGGGCTTAAGACACGTCTTAGGAAGGGTCACTTTTATCTTGGGACGTTGGTATGGGAATTAGGACAAAAATATTATTTTCTGCAATGTAAATCTTCGTTAAAGGGTATTTTTTCTGATTTAAATTTTGTGTTTTTTTCAGGTTTTTCCACCTCTTCAACTTGTGACAAGAAACATAACGATTATGGTTGGAGCAGAGTTCCAGGTAAAATGTCTTCTTTTTAGATTTTCCTCATCTTTGTTTTATATTTGGGAGTTCAAAATTGCTAATCACTGGTACCCGTCTTTTCATGATTTGTTGTGGTGTTCGATTGGAAACTAACACTCCTGTCTAAAAACGTCTATGCACAAAAGTTAAAAATGTCAGCGCTGACGAAGTCTCCAGTGAATAGCTGGTTATCTTTAGTAGTTGCTTGAATTTGCTATGTGTTTTTGTTTGTGTCGTAGGTGCGGAGTACCGGCGGCCCCCAGCCCCAATCACAGGTCGAGTACAGCATCGACAATGGCCAAATTGCCAACATTGCATCCACGGGAATTGTGAAAGCGTTGTCTCTGGGTCATAGTCGAATCACGGGCAAGTCGGTTGGCTTCGATCCTGAAACAGGATCAACCGTCGTGTATTCTGAGGTAAGAGGAAAAAATTCTATATGCTGAGTAAATTTCTTGGAGATAAGCAGGATTTGACATAACCAAGAAATTTTGACAAAGAATGTAGCTAATCTTCCAAGAAATGTTTGTTGAAGACAATGCATAGTTCCGACCTGTCAATCAACCGAACCCGCCGACCAATCACAACAGAGCTAGCAGAGATCACACACACATAGGTCAAAGTGCAATTTGTACAGTGTTGTATGCGATGTTCCGGGTGAATTTTTGGTTTCAAGGCCGGTCGTTTCGTTGTTCAAAGGTACGAAAGCACGTATTTCATGATATGACATCCCTGTAGTACTGGCCCTTTACTCGGTGTGTTCTAAGATAACTGTCGACCCTGAAACATGAATACCTCTGAGTTTTCTCCAATCAATCTGTGCTTTCCGTTGAAAGTCCCATTGCTTTGTGCGTTGTGTGTCGCCATTTTGTCGATAGCGTGTGAGCCATAGCAACAATATCCAAGGGGGCGGGGTTAACTGGGCAAAATCGGAACTATGCATTGCCACTTTTAAAGAACTGGGTCTGAACTGTATCTGACGTTTGTTTGTAAAAAGAAGATATTAACCCTTTGATGCACAAATTGATTTGTTACTTAATTCTTGTTGGCGGTCACTAGAGACTGCCCTGTGTACCAAAGGTTAAGGCAGAATACTGTGGGTTGTCGGTTACGAATTTAGCACTTGCACTCTTTAGGGGCCATCCATGAAGTAGATATACACAGAGGGGAAGGGGGAGGGGGGTGGAGGGGCGTGGTGGTGGGGAGAAGTTAGAGCCGTATGCAGTTATGTACGCACTACGCAGCCAGTGTGTTGCCGTACGGGTTTACTATGGAAGTCATTATTGCACAGTGGCTCGTTTTGATGCCGTGTGCAGTATAGTTTGCATGCGCGCGCTAGACCCAATATTCTCTCGTACAGCAAAAAACCTGGAGACGGCCTTGGACAAGGCTAGGTAGTTGACGGCGCATGCCAACTGCCGATTTTGGTGATATTTTGGGGAGTCTAAAAAGTTGGCATTTTGTGCGTACGTACTTTATGACAGCCCCCAAGCAAAATGCTTAATCACACTTGTTCCATCCTTTGGATGGCATACAGAGCCAGAGGTAGATTTTTTGGTTATAAGATCGCAAAGCTTTTGCCTGAAAGAGAATTGGAGTTTTGCCGCATTTCTCTGTAAAGGGGCTGTCAAAAGTTGTTTATTTTCACGGTTCTACAAAGCGTAGTAAGGGGGAGGGGCGGTCTAGGGCTGCGTAGGACTTTACATGCACTGTAAAATGTTGACATTTCATGGTAGTGTAAAAAATGTTGATTACTGGTATTTCGGGGGGAGGGAGGGGGTCTTAAAAAATACTACGCTCTGTAGAACTGTGAAAATGTTGACAACTTTGGATGGCCCCTATGAGAATGGGATTTTATAATAATAATATAATAATAATAGCAATCTTATATAGCACCAAATGCCAGGGCCTCTAGGCGCTTTACAGTATAAACCAAAGCGATAACATACATATACATGTACATAGATAAACAAATATTAAACGTTAAAACCAAAGAGCATCATCAAGAGCATCAAGTCTGGTAATACTGAACAAAAAGATGTGTCTTAAGCTGGGACTTGAAATTTTAAGTTTTCCAGCATTCCTCTGTAAAATACTGTATTTCTCTGTATACCTTTGTCAGGACGTTATCGATGTGTACGTCATACGACTGGGTGGCATAAAGATTCACGCGCCCATCCTACGGCTAGAAACCAACACAGAGATGCCCGTGTACGCAATGGGGACCAACGAGCACGAAACTCCTTTCACTTTCGGCAACCTCATCCCAGGGCTGGAGTTTTATTGGTCGGTTACAAATAAGGACGTCATTCGTTTGGAACCGGTATTTGAAAGGGTAAGTGTGTGCAAGACTAGTTGTTGGTTTTGTTGGGATTCGAACCCAAGCCTCTGATTTAGCAAATAGTCTAAAAAGCTGACAAACTACTAAAATCAGAAAGGTTGACGATATGATTTAAATTTGATTTTATTTCTGTTAACAGCAAGGAGTATCGAGCCACGCAGAGCACAACGTGGCCATGCGAGTTCACACTCTAAATCCAGGGGAGACGTCCCTCAGATTACAGGCCGTGTTCAGCCCCAGTTACCCTCCACACGCTAGACCTAGTAACTTGCTAATTGATGAGATTCAACTTGAGGTATGAACAGTTGTCCAAAAAGGTCCGCAATTCAGGAATTTTAAGTTTGATTGAAATTTTGTTTGGATTAATCCCTTGCGGACAGGTTATCTTGTCATTGATTGAGCACATAATATTCAGGCCAGTTCAAGTGCAAGGCAACAGCTATAGCCATAAACCGTACAAAAGGGTTTAACCAAACATGGGATGAGTCATATGATCCTCATCGGAATTCGAACCCGAGACTTTGACTATTTGGGAAGATGCTCTACTAGCTGAGCTATCAGGCAAGGCACAGCGGTATATTCCCTCATGTTTCCCCCCCCTCCCCCAGATGTTGCTGCCTGAATTCATTTATATGTTGAATTTACGTTTTCTTTCATGTGCAAATGTTGCATCGGATAATTGACAGGTCATTCTGGTTTTCCCCTTTATACAACAGGTGTTTGAGAGGCTAGAACTGTTGGCAGCCTGCCATGACAAGCTCTTAATAACACCAGACACACAGGCCTACATCAAGACCAATCGCGATGGCTCTGCACGCATGTCATACTCCGTCCTGACCGCGGAATTCAACCCTCTGATTACGGTCGGCCGCCAGGGGCTTGTATCGGCTGGATCGCGGACTGGACAGACGACCGTCATGGTCACCGCTTACGAGAACTTTGGCGTTAATCAAACGCTTGCTGTTTTAGTTAAGGTCAGTTTTCACTGATTTTTAAACAATTTTTAAATTGCATTAGTTGTAATTTAGTTGATGAGTAAGGAACAGTAGGCCGGATATCTTGCTATTGTCTGCCTCTAAATTCCTGGTAAGGCCCTGCCAGTGAAAAGCCCAGCCTGGCCATCAGGCCTGATATCTTGCTATTGTCTACCCCTAAATGCCTGGTGAGGCCCTGCCAGTGAAAAGCCCAGCCTGGCCTGGGCCATCAGGCCTGATATCTTGCTATTGTCTACCCCTAAATACCTGGTGAGGCCCTGCCAGTGAAAAGCCCAGCCTGGCCCGGGCCATCAGGCCTGATAACTTGCTATTGTCTGCCCCTAAATGCCTGGTGAGGCCCTGCCAGGGAAAAGCCCAGCCTGGCCTGGGTCATCAGGCCTGATATCTTGTTGAATTGTCTGCCCCTAAATGCCTGGTGAAGCCCTGCCAGGGAAAAGCCCAACCTAGCCCGTACCATCAGGCCTGATATCTTGCTATTGTCTGCCCCTAAATGCCTTACCCTGCCAGCGAAAAATCCAGCCTGGCCTTGTTATTTTCCCATTGATTTTCTATTCTGCTCTGTCCATAAATTGACCTTTGACCTTCTTTCACCTTTCCCCGTTGTAGGTCAAACCGGTGTCTTACATAGCCATACATTCCACGACCGATCTCTTAACAACTCGTGGTGAGAAACTCGCCGTTTTCCCCGTCGGAATGACGCAATCATTCGCTGTCAAGTTTTACGATAACATCGGCGATCGTTTTCAAGCAACCAGCACTGTGCTAGACCACCGACTCAGCAGGTAAAACGGTGTTAATATTCATTTCATTAAACCTTTAAACGAGTGTGTCACATTGTTGACGCCCCAAATTCCCATGGGTGTTGAGATTTTGATACCATATCATGTGTCATATTTTTCTCATTACCATTCTGAAATTTCACATTCTCAATTCATATATTTTCAAGGATATTGTCAAAAAACCACCAATGTTTTGTAAACTAATTATCTGGTTCCATAAGGCAGTGCAGTGATTGCACCATCAAACATTTTTGTTTCCACATCCAAATTGGAGATTGTAAATTTCTTGTTTTCTTCCCATGGATAGTATTTTGGGGAGGTATTTTACATGATTGTTAGGTTAAAACAAAATCCATTTTCTGGAAAAATCTAAACATGCTCTTCTAAACTCTTTTTTTTCCTTTATTTTTTTGGACCAGATACTATTATTCTTTTGACCATGGCCTAATTTTAATTATTTATTTCTCCCTCTTTAGATTTGATTTGCTGCGCCTACAGGCCGGACCAGACAATGGAACTTTCATCGCTCGAGCAGCGCACATTGGAAGCACGATATTTAAGGTTCGACTCATTTTTAATTTGTTTATACAAAGAGGGTAACAATTAGTGTTGCAAAATACCTTTTAAAAAATCGTGTGTTTAAATTTCCTGTATTTATGTTTATTTTTGTTACACATGTTACATTCAAGATTTGTACAGCGAAGTTAAGACAGGCACGTTGCACTATTTGCTACCCTTATGAGACCAAGTTGTCTCCTTATAAGGGGTTATCCAAAGTTATTAACATTTTCACGTTTCTGCAAAGTGTGGGGAGGGGAGTCGAGGGCCGCGTAGGACTTTACATGCACTGTACAATTTTGACATTTCATGGTACTGACAAAAACATGTTGATAAGTAGTATTTTAGAGGGAGGGGGTCTTGAAAAATACTACTCTCTGTAGAACTGTGAAAATTGACAACTTTGGACGGCTCCTAACATTTTTAAGATATATCTGTTTTGAGAGAAGATAAAAGAATTTATACAAAAAATATTTGTCTTCAGAAACAGTTGAAAAACCATAATTTTTTTCCCCAGAAGACCACAAATGGACTAATTCCATCATAGCTCAAGGTTAAAGTGTTTTCTGCAAAGGCAAACCGAAGTCTTGGTTTCAAATCTCAATATTCTTTGCTCAATTCTAAATTGATTTTGTTTGTGTGTATTCCCTAGGTTTGGGACAGAAATAGCCCCTGGATCGAGGACTATGTGAACATCCCCGTCGGTAGCGTGGTACAGCCCAGTCAGACATTCATTGTAGGCAATGTGATATGCTTCCGGTCGCCTCTACGTACTGTCGAGGGTAGGTTCAATTGGCAATTTCTCCTACAAAGTTACCATTTTACACTGAAAAAATCATGTTGTGTTTGTTACCATTTCTATCAACACTTTTAGTCAGGTTTTTCTTGTCAACTCGTAAAGTAAAATTTTAGGTCAATGCGAATGTACTGGCCCTGTTCGCAATGTGTATCCTTAAAGATTACACAAAAAGACAATGCAAAAAACATATAGACGTGCATTGTGCACGGCATATTTTATGACCAATCAAATTTCACCTTATATACAGGACAAAGCGGCTCGTGGCAGTCGTCCACAGGTTCCGTGCTGCAATTGGACGATAGCAGTGGGGTTGCCCTGGCAACCAGGCCTGGCCAGACAACATTACATCATGATATAGGCAATAATCTGGACACATATGCTGACGTGAGTTTTGTGTAAATTATTATTATTTTTTGTTAAATGTGAGCTTTGTGATTCTGTGTATGTTCTTGAATAGTCATTTGCCCAAATACATTGCAGTGTGAGTTATTTTGCTAATTTGTACATCTATGCAATATTGTAAGAAAATTATGGTGTTTAGGGAAACCCGAGAGAGTATACCACTGTGTCTCATAGCTAAGCTGGTAGACCATCTGCCCGGTGTGTCAGGGGTCTTGGGGAAAACCTGAGGTAGTATACCACTGTGCCTCATAGCTCAGCTGGTAGAGCATCTGCCCGGTGTGTCAGAGGTCTTGGGGGAAAACCTGAGGGAGTATACCACTGTGCCTCATAACTCAGCTGGTACAGCATCTGCCTGGTGTGTCTGAGGTCTTGGGGAAAACCTGAGGTAGTATACCACTGTGCCTCATATCTCAGCTGGTAGAGCATCTGCCCGGTGTGTCAGAGGTCTTGGGGGAAAACCTGAGGGAGTATACCACTGTGCCTCATAGCTCAGCTCGTAGAGCATCTGCCTGGTGTGTCAGGGGTCTTGGGGAAAACCTGAGGGAGTATACCACTGTGCCTCATAGCTCATGCTACTTTTACAGTCTGCAGTAATAATTTAGACAGTGTGAATTCGGTTACAGAAAACTTCCAGTGTTAGTTTTACACTGCTGAAAGTTTTTTTGTGTGTTTGAAAAATTCCAACAGGTAAATGTTGCTCCGATTAACAAAATCACGATCGAGAAGGAGGTTGTACCATTTCTCACAACGGTGCCCAGGAAAGGAGGTTATGAGATACCCATCGTGCTGAACTCGGAGTCTAGTCTCAAAGGTAGGAAGGCTGTCTTTTTATCAAAACGAAATTGAAATTATACTCTGATTAAAAGATAGGTCAGTAATATGCGTGACCACCTCTTGTGGCAAGGCTGACTGCACCAGCCTCTGTAAGAGCCACTGAGGCAGGGTGAGCCACTCTGCCTGAAGTGCCTCTTTGAGCTCTTGCACATCTAGGGCTGTTTGGGAGATGTGTGGCTCAAGAAGTCAACTCATTTCACACAGGTTCAATCAGGTTGATAACCTAACAAAATGGGTTTTCTGAGAGCCCCTAATGCATAGTTCCGAGTTTGCCTAGTTAGCCCCGCCCCCTTGGATATTGTTGCTATGGCTCACACGCTATCGTCAAAATGGCGACACACAACGCACAAAGCAATGGGACTTTCAACGGAAAGCACAGATTCATTGAAGAAAACTCAAAGGTATTCATGTTTCAGGGTCGACAGTTATCTTAGAACACACCGAGTAAAGGGCCAGTAATACAGGGATGTCATATCATGACATACATGCTTTCGTACCTACAACGAAACGACCGGCCTTGAAACCAAAAATTCACCCGGATCATCGCATACACACTGTACAAACTATGGGGCAGAACATCGCGTGATGTTGTTGTAAGACAGTGCACTTTAACCTATGTGGGTGACATCTGCTAGCTCTGTTGTGATTGGTCGGCGGGTTCGGTTGACTGACAGGTCGGAACTATGCATTACAGGATTCTCCCACAAACAGGAAATGTCACATTTCATTGCTGTGGGAATCACTTTGTTCAAACAGGTCCTCTTGGACCTGGAGGAAATCACTAAAGCAGAACAGTCTTGACAGCGATTCCAAAGTGATTGGTCGATCAGTGCCTTGTTATCCACAAGTTCACTGTATTCACCAAGAGCGCGTGTGGTCTAGTGGGTATGAAGTGGGACTCCCAATCAGAGGTTGGGGGTTCGAGCCCCACTTCGACCAACGTGTCTGTGTCCCTGGGCAAGGCACTTAATCCCAGTTGCCTCGTCAACCCAAGCGATATATGGGAAGCTGTTATGGGGAATGCCACAATCTAACTGCTGATAGGGTTGTGCGCCTGGCCAGCAGCCACCTAGTTGAAGCGAAATGGTTCTGGTGATTTCCTGATGGCAGCGGTAATAATGGCAACAGCCGCCTCGGAATATGTCTACATAGATAGATGGCGCTTTACAAATGCTTGTGTTATTATTATTATTATTATTATTAACAAACTTCTGTTCTGATCAAGAATTGATATTCAAAGAAAATTGCCTTTCGTGTTTTAGGTGATAACTGTAGCAGCGTTCTCTCAGGCCTACAATGGCAGCTCCCATCCCCACCCGTGTCGTGTTTGCTGAACTTCAAAGACCGAAACATCCGCATCCAAGCCAGTGAGCTGTTCCATACCTACGCGGCTTTCAACATTCAAACTGGTATGATCTTAACCCAATAGTACTCACTTGTAACAAGTAGTGTGTCTTATCAATCCTCACAGCTTTTTGTTAAGGGCGTGTTTGTTTCATGACCGATCCGAATCCAGATCTCGATCTGTTTTACCGCGCAGAAACAAACGAAACCGCTCTCAACTCGGATCTCAAATCACGTGAATTGCAATTAATTTACCAAATTTGTCAAATTTCTGTTCCAAATTTCTCCCACGACATTCGTCGTAAATAAACAAGCATTCTAAATTTGTTTGTATCGTGTGTTGCCTCTGAAAACCGAAACGACACGGTTTTACTCACACAAAATTTCCGCGATGTTTACGTCGCCATTTTGGATCTAGCGCTGAACCATCTCTCGAGAAGGATTCCACAGATCACAGATCTCGATTAGGATGTGCGCGAAGTGAACGAGTTCACCTTGGATCTGCGCGGATCTGAATCTGGATCCGTCCGAAACAAACATGCCCAAAGTAATGTTCCTTGTCAAGGTCAATAACCAAAGTTATCCAATAGTAGCCACCCTTACTGAACACAAGGGCCTTTTTTCCAAATCTCGACTTGGGCTCAGGCTCCGGCTCCATGTAAACCCTATGGAGACGGAGACGGAGACGAAGCCGAGATTTGGAAAAGCCCCCAAGATTTGAAAGAGGATGAGTCAAGCTATGAGTACATGCCTATCAATTGAGGGTGTGTTTGCAGAAACTTGAATTTGAGTTGAACATGGAAGAAATACAGGGCAGTTTGTAGGGCGTCTGCTCGTTAAGCAGGAGGTCCGCGGTTTGAATCACGGTTGAACAAAGCTGTTTTTCACTGCATCCAGAATCCCCATCCAAACTCATGGACACATTTCTATCCTTTTGAAAATATAATTTTGAAAATCTCGCAATTTACTGGATTTAAGAAAAGAAAAAAAATTCTTCGTTCCACAGGTCGTTACTTCTGCGGTTTGACCCAGCTTGAGTCCAAACACACCCCTGGCTACCTCGCTACACTCAAAGCCGACCTCATACTCTCAGTAGTTGCACGCTCTGCCCCGGGTCAACCTGAGATCAGGTCGGAGGTCGCGACCTTTACCTTCCACCCACCGGCCTACATTCATCCTCTGCACTTATCATTGGGTCTGGTGCAGAGGGACGCTACCATTGTCGTTGAAGGGGTGGAGGCCACTTTGAGAGCGCTGAGGGTGAGTTATGGACAATTTTATCAACTAGCCACTAAGACCTGGGATCGATTTCACGAGTTAAGACGAGTTCAATGCGTCCTAATTCCCATACCAATGTCCCAAGATAAGACGAGTGACGCTTCCTAAGATTCGTCTTAGCGCTTTGAAATCGGCCCCTAGTAATGTATTTAAATCAAGTAACGGGTCTCGTCAGTTAGTACAAATTATCAACTAGCCACTGAGACCTGAGATCAATTTCACAAAAGTTAAGGCAAGTTCAATGCGTCCTAATTCCCATACCAACATCCCAAGATAAGAAGAGTGACCCTTCCTAAGACGCGTCTTAGCGCTTTTTGAAATCGGCCCCTGGTTTGGCACACCCTGTACAAATATTGTGTATGCAAATTATATGTTAATTATCTTTTATCTAAAAATTCAATTCTCGATATTTCCAGGTTTCAGTTGCGGACACCCAACTGATCGAGGTAACCAAACCGTACAGCATTAGCACCAACACCCTACACTATCCCGTACACCTACTAGACTCTGCCCATCGCCAATTTGGCTCAGTCGTCATGACAACAGAGGTGGAACTCTACGACAGTCTGACGGGACAGAAACAAAGCATTCCTGTTGGCGTTAATATGGTGCCACTTGCGGACCAAACACCACAAGGTCGGTGAATCCAGAATAGATACTTTGAACTGGCGGACATGTTGGGGAACAGCGAGGGGGGTTGAGGGCAGCGTAGGACTTTACATGCACTGTAAAATGTTGACATTTCATGGTACGGTGCCTAATCACCATTGAAATGAAACAACCAAAATTGGAATGAGAGAAAAATCGTAAGGGCCTTATCGGGATTCGAACCCGAGACCTCTGACTCACCAGGCAGACGCTTTACCAACTGAGTATACATTGTATACTCCCTCAGGTTTTAATACCCTATGGACCCAATTTTTCTCTCGATGTTAATAAATGTTGATAGATAGTATTTCGGGGGGGAGGGAGGGGGTGTTTTGAAAAACACTACGCTCTGTAGAACCGTGAAAATGTTCACAATTTTGGACGACCCCAATCTCCCTTATCTGAAATGTCCATTGCTAAAGCTGGTATTGACCCCCTTCGAACACGTGCAAATATGCATTTTGGAAGTCCAATAATGCTGAGTCATTGTGGAAGCGATGTGCGTGTGCGCTGTGTGTGTCTCTGGTGGGCGTAATGCGGTTTAATTCACCAATGGGAGCCTTAGCATTGCACGTTACGCATGCTATGGACACACAACGTGCACGCACATTGCTTCCACAACGACGCGGCATTATTTGACTCTCAAAATGACGACATTGGCACGAGCTCAATACCCACTAAACTTGGTAAGACAAAGGATGATATTTTCACTTGAGTATTCCTATAGGGAGACCTGGATACTTGTTGTTGACGAGTAGCAAACATTTGCAATGTAAGTGGAACACATCCCTAGGCTGCATTCCACTTATGCAAATGTTGCCAACGTTCGCCACTGGTTACAGGTCTTTTGTGCTCTGGTCTATGGAACTCAGGGTACCAGTTGTTGCGTTTGAAATGTTCGCGTATTTAGAATGCAGCCCACATAACACCTTTTTTGTTTCTTGTTTGTTATTTGACAGCACCTCATCTGACAGGTTGGCCTGCCGTTCTACACGCAATACTTAGCAGTTACCCATATTGGATTCTTCTATTACTACTAGTATTAGCCATAGCGGGATTTGTCCTTATATGTAAGTATGAATTTAATATGGATACATACTGCTTTGTATGGGCAAGTGAAACTTATGCATGCTCAACAACAAAAAAAGAAACACGTTTTTGTAAGTGCCAATATTTTGTTAATTAGCCATTACGAAGCAGTGACATTTCACACCATTCATGTGAATTATTGTCAATTTCATCTGCACCAATTGTCTAGGCTTGTGACCGGGGGTCAATTTCATAAAGCTGCTTAACAGAAAAATTTGCTTAATATTTATCCACAGTTTGTTTGCTTTATAAAAATGGATTAATGGTCAAAATTGTATGTCAACTTGTGTTTTTTGGATTAAGCAAATTTCTTTTAGATTAAGCATATTTTGAGAAAAAAAAACGGCTTTATGAAGTTGGCCCCTTGTTGGGTCTGCTAAACGAGTACTAAGCAACGTTTACAATTACATGTATCTCATAAAATATTTTATTTCTGGATAAGAAAGAAAATAACAAAACTTGTAGCTTTGACTTCAAAAACCCTAAATAGAGCCTTTGCACGGCGGCCATGACGGGGGCAGTCACATTGTCACCGTACGTCATGCATGAGTAGGCACTTTGTGGATCTATTGTCACATCATTTAAATATGAAAATCTGCCCCCTGTCATGGCCGCCGGTGCAAAAGCTCTATATCCAGAGTTGTCCAATTTCATAGTACCACATGGCCTGATCAAATTGAATATTTAGGTGTAATTTCCGTTTTACTACTCAGGTTACCATCTTCTATTGGCGCCCCGCTATTACCGATACACTGTTTCTCCAAGCCCCACCTTCATAAGAACTCCGCCCCCTACGTCTCCCCCACCATATCTCTCTTCGTCACCGGGTAAGCTTTTTTATTTATTTTATCTTGATTTATTTTATCTTGATTTCCAAATAAAGTCATCTGTGTTGTTCATGTTTCTCAATTGAATCTGATATCTTTTCTAAAAATGTTTAAAATGATTAAACCTTGATTAGAGGCACAGGCCCGTTAATGCGCGCGTGAGGCCAAATTCGTGCCGCGAAATATGCAGCTCCATAGCAAAGGCGTGGAGCTGCATATTTCGTGGCACGAATTTGGCCTAATGCGCGCATTGACGAGCCCTCTGCCTTTAAAGGTGGAGTACATCATTTGCAATAACCTCATTTTGTTCATGAATTGACAAAAAAAAAATTACTAAAATTGTTAATAACAATGGTACTAAACACCACATGAGTTTATTTTTGTCCAAAATTGTATTTTGTGTGAGAAATTAACAACTGAAGGTGGTTTTCTAAAAATATCTTTTGCAAAAGACTTTTTTACCATTCAACTCAACACAAAAACAATACATAGATTTTTCAAGTTTTCTAAAGTATTACTGCATCTAAACTCCTCAAAAAAAGTTCGGAAAGTCAAGTTTGACTGACGTTTTCTCTCTTGTTACTTGAATTTGGTATCATTGGAAAGCCCTGTTATTCCTCTTTACAGTGATGTGTCATTTGTTATGATTAATCAATTGGGGGATGTGCAGTATAGCGGAATACAGGGGTGGGTGGAAAGTGAAATGTCACAAAATTCACTGCTATTGTCATGCAGTGCATTCCCCTTTTGCTTGGAGGATTGGGAATGTGTCAATGCACTTTTTGACAATAGCAATGCATTTTGAGACATTTCACTTTACACCCGCCCCTGTATTCAGCTGTGCTGCACATCCCCCAATTGCTTAATCATAACAAATGACACATCATCGTAAAGAGGAATACCAGGGCTTTCCAATGATATAAAATTCAAGGAAAATTATTTTGCAACAAGAGAGAAATCGTCAGTCAAACTTGACTTTCCAAACTTTTTTTGAGGAGTTTATGTGGCTGAAATTACTACAAGTCAGTTTATCAACTGATGTTTTTGGTCACGAGGGGAAATAACGTTGTTTTTAACTGTTGACCAATCATGTATTCTTTCTTTAACCCTACAGCTTATCAACCAAGTCCATACCAGTCTACGTCTGATTTATCGCTAAGATACCGCCCCCATCAGCATTCGCAAAATCAACAGCGTTCACCGACAAAACTCTGGAGTACGGCATATACCCCACAGGAGGGTGCCTCCCCACAGTATTAAACTAGCCCCGCCCCCTAAGTAACGTGTAGGATATTGCAATTATTAGTAATTTTTGTTTCTAGTGTGTGTTTCAAACAAGCTGAACAAGTATTTTTTTTTTTTAGGTTCTGGCAAGTATGTTTTGGGCACAGATTTCTATTAACAGCTAGATAAGAAAAGACTGTGTTATTGAATGGCACATCGGCGTAACTGGTTTCAGGCGGTTTGGAACGCGTGCGCGTGTAGTACGTTTCGTGTTCGAACATAACGTGGGCGCTCGTCACAAACATTGAGAAAGTGCGCATGCGGGAGGTTTTACGTGTAATTCAATGGGGGAAGTGCCCAAAACCATGCAAATGAAGGTGCCCAAAAATATGCAAATGAAGGTGCCCAAAAATATGCAAATAAAGGTGCCCAAAACTACGCTAATGAGAAGGCGTGGTTATGCGCGTCCCGCCTCCATTCTAATTTTTAATGGAGTTCTGTGGTTTTGGGCCAGTGATTTTTCCGTTTTAAAACTCCTTAACCCAATAGCACTCACTGGTAACAAGTAGTGTGTCTTATTACTCCTCAGAGCTTTTTGGTAATGTTAAGTAATGTTCCTTGTCAAGGTCAATAACCAGAGTTATCCAATAGTAGCCACCCTTACTGAACACAAGATTTGAAAGAGGATGAGTCAAGCTATGAGTGTATGCCTGTCAATTGAGGGCGTGTTTGCAGAACCTTTAATTTCGCTGAGTTGAACGTGGAAGAAATACAGGGTGCTTTGGGGCGGTTTGAAGACTGGTTAATATACTCTATTCATGCATTAAAACAGTTTAACAGAGCGTAGTATTTTTCAAGAACCCGCCTCACCCCAAATACAACTTATAAACATTTTTCTGTCACTATCATGAAATATCAGCATTTGACGGTGCATGTAAAGTCCTACGCGGCCCTTGACACCCCCACCACCGAACGCAGCCCATTTGTCGCGGGGAGTAGCGAGAGCATACTCTCACTGACCCGAGTGTCGTTAAAATTGCCGTTCGCGCGCGCAGGAGTATACTCGTGTTAACACAAGTACACGCCCGAACGCAGCCTTGGGCTCGGGTCACATCACGCGAACGGCAAGTCCGCAGTCCGCGTGCACGAATGGCAATCAGTGAAGATGGCCGTCTCTTGCCATCACTGCACACAAAATGCCGTTTCATTGCTCACAAGAAACTGAGGAAATACAGGCCGTAAGTCGTGAGAACCTTCGATGCCGTCTAAAACAAACCTTAGTAAGTTATTGTTTCAGTTATTGAGTTGACACGTTGAGCAAATTCCCCAAAAATCCCACCCATATTCCACCATCTTCGTACAAATCACATGACACTTGACAGGAGTACGAGCACACTCCCCATTTGTTGGGGAGTGGCGAGAGCGTACTCTCACTGACCCGAGTGTTGTTATTCTTGCCGTTCACGCGCGCAGGAGTATAACTCGTGTTAACACGAGTATACGCCCGAACGCAGCCTTGTAGTCGCGCAAAGGGTAGACTGGTCCCCGTCCACATATTCCACACAGGAGAATATAAGGACAGGTAACGGGCGCTTCATCTTGATCTGTGATTGGTCGTCTTTGCGCGTGCGCATTGTGTTTTTTTAATATTTAAAAATTGGCCTAGCCCTTGACTACAATCGACTACAATAGTCTTGGGCCAAGACTATGTAGAACCATGAAAATGTTGACTACTTTAGACGGCCCCTTAGGGGGAGCAAAACACAACCATTTCCCCCTCATGCGAAGTAAAATGGTGCTCCTTTCCATTGTGTAAATATTGCAAACTCTTAGGAAAAAGAGTTCACTTGTACATATTTGTTTTGATAAAGGATGTTTTGTACTTCTTGAAAACTTCATCACTTCTTGAGTGTACTGTTAGTATTAGTAAGCTTAGATAGTGTAGTGAGGCTTTTCTGAGACATAGTTCCATCGAAACATTTTTCCCTTAAAACATTCAGTGGAGATGATTTTGATGTACACTCGACCAAAAATGTTCTGTCGCCAGTAAGACATTTGTAGATATTTATTATGAAATTGGATTTAATGTAGGAAAATAATATATCAAATTTTAGCTGAACATAATTATCACTCAAAGGAATAGAGCTCAACTGAGTCCATGATGGCAAGCTTTACGGAACAGGAATGCAACAAAGGAGTGTGGGGTCAGAATGAAAAACACCAAAAAACAACGATGTCAACATTATTGCACTCAAGCAAGGGGAGTTACAGTTCAGTATTTTGCTTCCACCATACCTAATGCAATGGCACGATTCAGATTGGACAATTTTCCATTTTGATTTGGATGTTTTTGACAAGACATTGATAAATCCAAACTCACTCAAAAATTTCCTTATTGTCTACACACAAATTGCCCACATCACAAGTTGCATTGTTCTTTGGTGTTTTTCATTCTGACACCACACTCCTTTGTTGCATTCCTGTTCAGTGAAGCTTGCCATCATGGACTCCGTTGAGCTCTATTCCTTTGAGTGATATGTTCAGCTAAAATTTGATATATTATTTTCCTACATTAAATCCAATTTAATAATAAATGTCTTACTGGTGACATAACTTTTTGGGTCGAGTGTACATAGGGTGTAATAGACAGGGACTTTATTAAGGGTTAAAGGAGCGTGTCCAGATCACATTTTTGAACCCTCATTTTTACCAAGGGTGTTGAGATTTTGATACTATATTATTTGTCATATTTTTCTCATTACCATTCTGAAATTTCACGTTCTCAATCAGTTTATTTTCAAGGATATCGTCAAAAAATGACCAATGTTTTGTAAACTAATTTATCCGCTCCATCAAAATTAAAGATTGCAAATTTTCTGTTTTCTTCCTGTGGACAGTATTTTGGGGAAGTTATTTTGTAGGATTGTTTAAAAGGCACAGGCTCGTCGGCAATGCGCACGCGCCAAAATCGTGCCACGAAATACGCAGCTAGATGCCTTTGCTATGGAGCTGCGTTTTTCGTGGTACGAATTTGACGCGCGCGCATTGCTGACGAGCCTGTGCCTTTAAACAAAATCCATTATTTTTGAACAGGCTCCTTTTTTTCAAGAATAAAAAGATAAAATATTTGAAACTCTACTTTTAAATGTCGATAGTTGTCTTTTTTTGTGCGTGTTTTGTTGTGTAAAGCTACATTCACAATATCGTGGAAAAGTCACCGGTTTTACTAAAATTCTCAAATGGCTGCGCGTTTTTACAAATTCATATTTCGTTCCTAGGGTGAGCAGTCGAGGTCAAATTCAAGGAATATCATCAATGGGTTCTAACTTCTAAGCAACATTTCCTGCAATTTTGAAGAAAATCTGAATCATGAAATTTTTGGCCCAAAATTTTGTCAAAATCATAAGGGGTTAGTCCAGCAATTTTATGAAAATATAAAATTTTAAAAAATGACTCCTAACGACAATTATTTACCCTGAATTGGAACCTATTTCGGCAGTTTTCGGAGCTAATTTCTAAGAAAAATTAAAATTGACAAAAACATTGAAATTCTTACTCAAAATGGGTGACGGAAGGGCAATCACTGGGTCGCAGGTGCATCTCAGATACTCATACTGTGGGCGTCCATATGCAGCACAATATGTAGCAGAGGGTATTCCCCTACCATTGTTCCCCATTGTGTCTCAAACAAAGGAATTTCTTAAGTTTTTAGGGGAGTCCCTTTGCCACATATTGCGCTGGGTATTTTGGGCGTCTGCTGGGCGATTCCACACCGGAGTCGAGTAGAATCGATTCCACTTTGATTTATCGTTTCCCGGCCGGTTTTGCCGTGAAAATAAAAATCGATTCTTGAATCGCGATTCTTTTATTTTTGGAATCGGAGTCTACTCCGAAAATGCCAAAGTCGCTCAAGCCCGTGTGTCTATTCTTCGGTTATGTAACCACTGCATTCCGGACGAAGCAGTGAGCCGTGAAAGCAGCAGGCAGATTTTGCAACAGACGAACTGCCGACGGCCGGTCAGGATGCCGGTGTGATACGGGACGTCCGCGACAATCTACGCTGCTGGGATTTGTTTAGGTTCGATCGTAAACGTTTGTAACGCCTTTTCCATGTTTTCATGCTATGTGAGAATGGTATTAAAGATTAAAGTTTTTCTGGTTCTTTTACCTACTTCTGTGGGGTTCAGGATTCAAGGCTTGTGGGTTGAATAAAATGGGTGAATTTGAAGGGGAAAAGGATACATGTTTTGAGATTACTTTCTTCAAGAGGGTGGAGTCTTTATAGTACTAGGATTACCATCTTTCTCGATATTAAACAGCGGCTTTTTGGAACAGATGAGTTGCGGATCCGTTAAAACACTGGGCATGGGAGGACAAATTATAGTATTTCTCGAAAGATTTTGGTTGGGCATTTAACTTGAGGCACGTGGGTTTAAAACGGGGTGGATTTGAGGGGGAAGCTCGGTTTGTTTTTCCTTTCTTAAAGGGGCTTTGGACCAACTCAAGAATCAAGTAACCATCCTTCTAATCCGGTTGTTCTTTTTTCTTTCAGAATAGAGTCTTGTATCGGGCGACGGCGGCTTTTAAAACAGGTAAATTGCGATCGGTTAAAACCTTTAATTCTTGAAAGATTTTACTTTAAAGGCACAGGCTCGTCAGCGATGCGCGCATGCCAACATGGAACTGCGTATTTCGTAGCACGAATTTGGCGTGCGCATCGCTGACGAGCATGTGCCTTTAATACCTGCAGTTTCAACTCGGCACAATGGAAGTCCTATGGACGTCATCTACTAATATTGTTTTTTGGGGGGTAAAAGTTAAGAAGTTGATCAGAATGTTTTTCTTTAAAATGACTCGTTACTAAGGCAGAGGCTCGTCAATGCGTGTGAGGCCAAATTCGTGCCACAAAATACGCAGCTCCATAGCAAAGGCATGGAGCTGGCACGAATTTGGCCGCACGCGCGCATTTACAAGTTTTTGCCTTTAAGCATCAAGTGCAGATTTGATGGAAAAACCAAAATTCGAGTGAGAATTTTAAGATTTTGTGAGGAAACACTTAGATATTTTTCAGCCTGTCTCATATGGCCTGTACACAAGTTCTGAAGCCATGATCAACTTCTCAATTATTTCCGTAAGTGATTTTGAAGAGTGATACACATTTAACAATTTCCTTGAAAATACTTTCTATGACCGGACTTGAAAACCCAAAAAGGTGCAAATCTGCTAAGGAAACATAAATCTTTTAGTGGAAAATGTCATTTTCCTTGAAAACAGTTTTTTCTACCTAATACCTCTGGTGGCGTCAATGTATAGAATTCTCTCATTTAATCCACATAGGAACAATTAAATTACCACAAAACAATAATTCAACAAAATGAGGCCATTTTGAACAATAATTTGGTAAGGGTTTCAGGAACCTTTTATTTATTTCATTGACAGCAATACTTTGTCTTTTCTCCTCAGGTTTTGATCACCAGCCAAGGGTCCAGTTTATATGAAGTAAGTACCAGTCTCTATTGTAACTTTAAATGTGCATTGTTTGTGCTTGGAGCCAATTTTACCATGAAAATCTGGGCAATTCTCAGTACAGTTTGATGTAAATGATAAGGCCAAACAAAATAAATGGTGTGTTTACGATAACCCGACCTACCTGGAATTTTTGAGGCCAAATTACCGACCTCAAACATTTTTATTGCCAATTTTCAAGTTGATAATTTTAAATGAGCACTATTTGCAATAATTTCCAACGAACATAACATTTTCTACACTTGTACATGAACATGGTTAATAGTGTTAATAGTGAGTTTCAAACATCGCAAAACAACACGCAAATGCATGAACTGAAATGTTTAAAAAAATGAAAAAATAAAATTATTTTCCTGCCTACCTACCTGGATTTTTTTTAGGCCGTTACCGTAAACGCACCATTTATTTTGTTTGGCCTAATAGTACTGGAGTTTTATACATTCACTACCAAAGTAGGTACCTATTTTTCAGTGTGAAGAGGCAATTTATGGTAAAATGCCTTGCCCAAAGGCACATCTACAACCTTTTGAATAAACCATGCAAGGTATTGAGTACATGACACTTGACTGTTTGGATATCAAAATTTCACAGTAAAATTGGCCCTGAGCACGTATATTTTGAAGGAAAGAACTGACCTCCAAATTTAAATCTTGTTGCAAAAATTAAAACTAAAACAAAATTAGAATGTGTGGCCAGTGACAATATTTTTTTAATAATTTTAAAGCTAATTAAGTTAGGAAAATAACTATTATTGGCCTTTTTGCAATTTCATTGCTTGAGAACTCAGCAGTGGTAAAATCAGTCTACACAAATAAATTTACCGACAAATTTCCGGTGTCCTTTAATAATAGCGCATTTCATGTCTCTTGACATCTCAATGCGTTTAACAACTATCAGGAACCACCTCAATATTGATACGTGTACATAGGTCGGTGAGTGGCGGCTAAGCCAAAGACACTGGGGAAATTCCCCGTCTCTTCCAAAAGAATGTTCTAGGTTCTTTAAGGTGCATTAACATTACACAACACTGGAGCTAGGGCTTTACATCCCATCCACAGGATAGAGCAATTGGGGTCAAGTGCCTTGCTCAAGGGCACAAGTACCTCAAGTAGTCTGAAAACCACAACCTTCAGGTGTTTCCACCCGAAGTTTGTGAGTGAATGACCCAAACTGCTCAGCCACGAAACTGAACTCATTATGCAAATTACTTGCACTATGCTATTTGGATAAAATAGCATTTTATTTTTATCCGTATATCATCGTGATATACGGATCTGTGCATATCAAGTTGAATTTGCGAAAAGGCTACATGAATACGTACATCGTACAGACTTGATGTACTCATCTGTGTAAAAAGTCTTAAGGTTTAATGTTGTTGTGACTGGCCACAATTTTCATTTAAAATGTACAGCACAAAACCCCTTTGTATCATTTGCAATGACTCAATTTTGTTTTTCATGAGTTGACAAGAAAAACCTTACTCAAAGTGTTGATAGCAATGGTAACAAACACCACATAAATTTATTTCCGTCAAATGGTATTTCATGCTGGAAATTGACAACCGAAGGTGGTTTTCTAAAAATGTTCCGTGCACGGGACTTTTTACCATTCACTTGTACACAATCTATATATATATATATTTTCAAGGTTTTCTGAAGCATCTATGTAGCTAAAATATCTTCAGGCTAGTTTACCAACATTCTTCCTTACACTCATATTCCACGAATCTGCAAAAGGTCATATCTTGCGAATGATACACAGGCCTTTAAAACAATTGCATATGTGCCAAGTGAATGAATTTACTTGCTGGAGTGGTTAAAATTGGAGGTCGGTTGAATTCCCTATTTTTAACTTTCTATTTTTAACTTTTTTTAGCTACAGACATTCCATTATGCTCTTTTCCTGCCGTGTACAAACTGCATGTTATAATATGAACTTATGTCGGCCATTATTCCAGCAAATGCATCAACATTCACTGTCCTTATAGGTACCCATTTACTCCTGGGTGGAGAGAAACAAAGTGCATTGCTCAAGGGCACATGTACTACATTTTGATCCCTCGTTTAGAAATAATCATTCAATGTCTCAAATGCAATCCAAGGCACATGAATTGACCTTTTCGTTTTGTAGAAAATAGAATGTGTAACATGCAGTTTGTGCTCTTGCATTTATAACAAGAAAGAACGTACTGAATTTTATGGCCTGGGAAAGAATGGAGTACAAAACATGAAATTGGCTAAACAATTTTCCTAAAAAACTTTAAATTTAACCACTCTTAAATGTGTTGTTTTTTTTGGTAAAAAAACCGTCAGTTTATAAAAACAAAATAAACTGAATTCTTACCTACAAATTGATAATCATCTAAAAACATACAGTTTGTGTGCATTTTCAAAGTTTTACTCATAAAACTAAACTGATTCCAGTTCTAAACCAACAATCATGTTGAAATTTTCCCGTCAAATTTCACATGTACATGGATAGCACATAAACAAACTTATGATCTCCATCATAAATGCAATGTTCCGTTGAGAAATTAAGTCATTGTAAAATGTGTTGATCCGATATTAACTTTTCGTTATTTTCTTTTTCAGAAATGGCAGCTGTAGAGGCCGTAAGCAGTTCCAGACAGAATACGCGTTAGTTTTTCAATCATTTCATGAGTGATGTCTTTGTGCCCCGGTACGTCGTGATCGGGAATAAATTGCTGTTGGTTTTTTTTTTAGTCAATTGGGTATGTAGACGAAAAACTTGAGAAAGTTGATTTTCAGCTTATCGTCATGTATTTAATGACAACATTTTTTATTTTGATGTTTAATTTGTAATTATATTTTCTTGTTTAATAAATCATTTGAATTGTATTTCCTTGTACAGCATTTTTATTAATATTCTCTTTAACAGGTAGAGGAGGGAAACCTCCACTTTAATACGTTAGAAAATCGGACAGGGGGCAACCCCTGTTCGATTTTCAAATTGTAAATTTGGACCACCGAACCCTGGACTATCTGTAAAGACAATAGCAATTAGGACCTTGCATAAATTAAGTTAATGAACATTTTGCTTGCATATATTACTTGGTTTACTTATTGGAGTACAGAATAAAATGAGACTTGTTTACAATTGAAACTTTTGTTGTCAGTGACTTTTATTTTGACTTTGGAAGTTACTTTATATATAACACTTTAAATAAGATTGTTTACAAACATTACTATATTTGTTAAAGTACATTTAACAATGCTACAAGAGAAATAAATACAATTGGTTGTTGCTAAATAAGACAAGAATATTAAGTACAAGTCAATGTTTACAAACTGATAGTCATTTTTTGAGAGAATAATTTGAGCAAGTTTTGGTTTGTTTACAAACTGATAGTCATTTTTTGAGAGAATAATTTGAGCAAGTTTTGGTTTGTTTACAAACTGATTTTTTGAGACACTGAAGAGTTGTGTGCTTAGGAACTGACTGTAGGATGGATCAGTTGAGTTGAATCATTAAATGTTTACAAACTGTTAGGGTTTTTTTGGGAACTGACTGTTGGATTCAGGAACTATGATATGTTGAGTTGATTCAATGTTTAAGTGATGTGTTTTCAATAAGTTTAATTAAATACTTGAGAACTGATCATTAAATTCATAATCTATCTATGGTAGGTTGAGCAGAAGGTTCAGTCGACTTGATTCTTTCAACATGTCTGTGGGAAAAAAAAAAGTAACACATTAAACATTGTGGAAAGTACTAGTAGGGATGAGATGTTTAAACGAAACCCAATTTACAATAGTTTTCAGAAGGTTATTTGTAATGACTTCATGAAACTGAAATAAATTTACTTTATACAGTAATGCGTGTGTATTGGGACTTACCGTGGGTCACTCTGAAGACGATGGAGTGAGGTCTGTCAAAGTACAAACAGATCTTGAAAATATTCAGCTGGTCACCTGTCACAAATGAAGAAAATATAATGTTACAAAATACTGCAAATTTAGAGGAAATTAAAAGGTGGATAGTTTCTGAATTCATATGTGAATTGAAAATTTTTGAAAAAAAAAATATGCCTTACGGCTGTGGGTTTGAGTCCCACCGAAGCACAGGTTTATAATGATTCAAACAGACACTCCGACACCAGCACACTGAGTGGGCGAGTGGTTAAGACAACTGTTCTAGAATGCAGAAGGCTGTGGGTTCGAGTCCCACCCAAGCACAAGGTTTTAACAGAGTTCTTGGAAAAGCACTGAGCAGTGTTGATAAATCTTGTCAAAAAAGAGACATGGGATTGGTTGTGATACCAACTGCTCCATGATTCAAACTGGCCCTTTGACCTGAGTGGTCGAATGATTGAGGGTCAAGTCCCAACTGTTCCATGATTTGAACCAGCTCACTGAGTGGTCAAGTCAACTGCTGTAGACTGTTGTAAAATGTAGGAGGATATGGGTTCGAGTCCTACCCAAGCACATTTCGATGTTTTTAATCGTTCTCATAAATTATCGGAAAAGGGCAAGGGATTAGTTGTGATACCAAATGTTGCAAGAATCAAACAGGCCCTATGACACCAGCACACTGAGAGGTCGAGCAGTTAAGGCAACTGCTATAGAATGCAGATGGTTGTGGGTTCGAGTCCCACCCAAGCCCAAATGGTTGACGCAGTTCTTGGGAAAGCACCCAGCAAAAGTGCTGATAGATTATATTGGGAATGATCAAGCTATTCCTAATGTAGAGAAGTAGTAACAAGCTGATCATTACAATACCTGAAAGCTGCTCATGATGACAAATGAATTCCAACAGGAGAGAGACACGTACGTGTAGTCCAATAGTTCAGGTGAGGCCAAGCATGGGCAGCAACACAAGGGAGCTTCACAAACTGGTCCTGTTAAAAGGAAATCAAATGCAATGCATAAGTACAATGTATGTCCTTAAAAGTTTGGACATTTGTTTTCAATCACCTACATCTCAATTATTTGTGACCTGTTCATATCATGTGTCTATCAACAGAACTTAGCTCATTCATTGCCTTTCATGGAAAATCAGTATTTAAAAAGAATATTTCAAGGGCATTAAAAATATTATATAATTTGATATCTTTCTATACCAGATGCATGTATGAAATGCAAAATTATACAGCTGAACCCTGTTAATAAGAGGTCCTTAAGGCTTTGCAGATTACCTTGTTATAACAGAAACATTGTATTATCAAGAATACAAAAATTAACAAAGGATTGGGATCTAAACTTGTTCCTTGTTATAAGTGCAAAAGAGGGAAAATTAACACGTTGCAGTAATACAGGTATGTAAGTGAGCAATGTTTTTGATTAAGACTTTTATTAAGGTAAGGATAGTACACCCAGATGTCAGTATTAACTCATTTCATTCAATGTGTTGGGGCATTCTGGGTAGTATCATAATGAAACCATGGCCATGATGTGACTTCTAAAAAACCAAACTGGAATTCAGCTTCAGGGAAACACCATTCATGAATAAACATGAGCTAGTATTGGGGCATTCTGGGTAACATCGTGATGAAACCATGGCCATTATGTGACTTCTAAAAAACCAAACTGGAACTCAGCTTCAGGGGAACACCATTCATGAATAAACATGAGCTAGTATTGGGGCATTCTGGGTAACATCATGATGAAACCATGGCCACTATGTGACTTCTAAAAAACCAAACTGGAATTCAGCTTCAGGGGAACACCACTCATGAATAAACATGAGCAAGTAAGATGATGTATTGGAGCAATCAGTGTATTGGGGCATTCTGGGTAACATCATGATGAAACCATGGGCATGATGTGACTTCTAAAAAACCAAACTGGAATTCAGCTTCAGGGGGACACCATTCATGAATAAACATGAGCAAGTAAGATGATGTATAATTAGAGCAATCAGTGTATTGGGGCATTCTGGGTAGCATCATGATGAAACCATGGCCATTAGGTGACTTCTAAAAAACCAAACTGGAACTCAGCTTCAGGGGGACACCATTCATGAATAAACATGAGCAAGGGCAAAAGAGTGCATTAGAATACTGCAGTGACATGTAAATAAGCAGCAGATTTGCATAATGTTGATTAAGGCAAGAATAGTACACCAAGATGTCAGTACTAATTAATGATGCTGTAACATGTAAATGAGCAATAATCTGCACGAATTTAAATACAAAAAATTGTGTACTACTTTGAAAATGAATTTGACAGGATATTTTGATTAGAGATAAGTCACCAACATACCAGAAATTTATTCCTAAGGGTCGATTCACACTAAGTCTTTTCAAGCGTAAATTTGATGTGCATCAATTTGAGAAAAAAGCGGCTTGGAGGGAATTTGGAGTGAAAAGAAAACCACAGAATTAATTTGGAAAGGAAGCATTTTTGTGATTCTGCGTCATTTTACTCTAAACTCCTCCACAACGTATTTTCTCTAAGCGACACGCATTAAAATTACGGATAAAAAAAGCAGTGTGAATCCACCCTAAATGTGGCCAAACCTTGCACCAGCCTCAGGCTACTAATAACATTGTGTGATTCCCCAAATGAAACTGGTCCAGAATTTGAAACCCAATGATATAGCGCCATAGGACAAGATAGACTACTCTACCCTGACCTCCGTATAAATTCAAGGCGCCATTTTAGTAAGCAAACTAGACGCGCCTCATGTCTGTTTGACATGCCTCTCGCGGATGCTGATTTTTCTCTCATCCCAAGTTTGGTTGTTTCATTTCAATGGTGATTATAGGCACCATACCAAATATTGTGTTCGTTAGTTTGCTCAGTTGCACTCCCATGCAACACTGAGAGAAAAATTTGGGTTCATAGGGAAAACCAGAGGGAGCATACCACTGTGCCTTATAGCTCAGCTGGTAGAGCATCTGCCCAGTGAGTCAGAGGTCTTGGGTTCAAATCCCGGTAAGGCCCTTACAATTTTTCTCTCATCCCAAGTGCGGATGCTGCTGTAACTATTCGCCACAACATCGATTACAACACGAGAGGCATGTCAAACAGACACAAGACGCGTCTAGTTTGCTTACTGAAATGGTGCCTTTACATACTTCACTTTATTGAATTGATTTCGCATCATGGGTGCAATATCTTGCAGTTTTGCTGCTATATCATCTTTGAGGAAGCCCTACCCATGCATGCCAATAGACCGTATCGAATAGCCGCCATTTCGTGGGGCAGTTTCTTTGTTCCTTGAGGACATGCATGGTTGCACATATTGTGCTTCCATTGTTGAACGGTTTAAGTAACAAAAGGTGCCCCACGAAATGGCGGCTATTCTATACTGTCTACCGTATAAGCAGAAGCTAGGCAAGTTTTACTACAGTGGAAAGTCACCATAAACAAGCGTCGTATCTGAACCATAACCAGTGTTTGTTTTGGTGGCGTTTGATACAAACAAATAGTTGGGAGCCATGGGCAATGTTCACTATAGCAGAATGTTCTTTATGGTGTTCATTATAACGAATTTCCAGTGTAATAAAATTGGAATGATGGCCAAAAACTTACTTTCAATAGAACCATTTTTTTCCCCCATCAAAATCGTTGCTAAAATCGGAATCTTTAAGCAAGTCTTTTTACAGGAAATTGTAATTTTTTTGTAAAATCAAAATCTCTAAACGTTCTACATACCGCCCTGGCCGTAATACTCTCAACTTGCGTACACACCTTCGTTTTCCCAAATTGACAAACTCACCTCACCGTGCCATGCAGTCTTCAAAAATGGTCGTATGGCTGGCGCATTGAATTATGGGCTGGCACCAGTAGGACAAAGAGGGGTGCTATTCACAATGAATGGTCGAGTTCTGGCGGTGATTTTGACACGGGCCACACCGACCTCGGCCCTATGGTCTACTGTGTAGCCCCTGGGAGGCAAACTAGTTCCTCGTATGCTAATTGGTTTGTCAATTTGGAAAAACAAGGTATGTACGCAAGTTTTGAGAGTATTACTGCCAGGGCGGTATGTAGAACGTGTAGAGATTTTGATTTTACCCAAAAATTGCAATTTCCTGTAAAAAGACTTGCTTAAAGATTCTGATTTTAGCAACGATTTTGATGGGAAAAAAAAAATGGTTCTATTGAAAGTAACGGCATAATAATAATAATATTTTCAATACAAACAATAAAAAAAGGCCGATACTTTCAGTATTTGGAAGTAGCCAAAAACTCACCTCTCCTGTGTTTTCAGTATCCATGGCAACACCTCAATTGGCTCCATTATATCTCCAAACTGTGAATTGCATAAGAAACAAAAATTAGCAACTGTGACAGAAATGCAACTAAATCTAGACAAGGTTACCTCGGCTCAAATTTTATCATGTGGTAATCTGTTAGATTTATACCACATGATAAAATTTTATCATGTGGTAATCTGTTAGATTACCACATGATAAAATTTGAGCCGAGGTAACCTTGTCTACAACTATTATCCAGAAATAATTTACAAGTCAGACATCACCTAATAAAAGGTCAAATCACCCCTGAGTAAACATGCTCCCTAAAAGTCACACTTAGATCAAGTCGTCCCCTGGTAAAGAGTTGCCACTTAACGTCCACACAGGGTCCCTTCGCGGTTGTGCACTGCCCATGTCTGGTCCCCAGACCTAAAGTTTCCGATTATTAGATCACCGCTACCAACTCGACTGTTTACTATTACCAACTCGATTCGCACCAACTTGACCGCTGTGGCTGTGCGTACTCAATGCACAACGGTCGAGTTGGTTCAATGGCGAGTTGGGAACCCGTCTAATAGTTTAGATGCATGAGTTCACAAATTTTATGAGCTCGTCTTCATTGCATTTATACGACTGGACCACTTGATTCGGGGACGACTTGGCCAAAGTCTGGCCTGATTTTTTTAGGAGCCTACTTTTAATTTTTTTCTTATCAAATGTGCATTTACTGATGCTTAAAAAGTCATTTTGAAGGAACAAAAAGCAATGGTAAACTTCTCAAATCTTACCTGCAGCGCTCAGCCTCAGGACAGCTCGTCTTGCGACATGCATGGTCGAGACAACTCGACTCCCACACTCCGGCCAAGTCGTCCGTCGGCCATCGGTCACGCATCCAAAATCGACACCAACGGTTTGCTATGAAAACTGTTTTTTACTCCCACTTTGTCTTGCCATTGAACATGCAGTCGTCAAGCAGTAGAAAGTCCGGAAATGCACATTATTCTGCTTTTTTAACCATTTATTTTGCTTTTCGTAAAAATCTCCCGTCCAAGTTTCGATCAAATTTGGCGGGCTCATGACGTTGAGGGCGCTGAGATTAGACTTGAATAAGTCCTTCACAGTCAGGCTGGATCCGAATTAGTGGCTTTGGCTGTGGCTGTTGCTATGGGCGGACAATGAAAGTCCTTAGAAACAGCATAGCAACAGCCACAGCCAAAGCCACTAATTCGGATCCAGCCTTACTTGCCTCCTACTTTCCCAAAATTTGAACTGAGGGGTTGCATAATTTAAAAAATGAGAAATAAAATACAAGGAGTTTAATTTCCCTTGCAGGTTTTCTTAAATTTGCCCAAAATTTATCTTAAGGTTTGGACATTCTTTTGAGGAAAAGCCTTTTTTTCAATATCATTGCAAAACTTTGACTAACTGCGATTTACCGTGGAGTTTTGAATCATTAACTAAATTTTGTTAAGATCAGGAAATGGGCTCAATTCTAATAAAAAACAAGTGACATAACTTCAAGTTCATACTAGGTGATCCTTATATACCATTTATTTCAGAAAACAATGGATGGTAAAAAAATTCAGATGTTCGTTAAACCTCATTGAGATTCGAACCTGAGACTTCTGGCAAACCTGGCAGGTGCTCAGTGGTATACTCCTTCAGGTTTTCCCTAAGACCTGACACACCAGGCAGATGCTCTACCAGCTGAGCTATAAGGCACAGTGGTATACTCCCTCAGGTTTTCCCCCAAGACCTCTGACACACCAGGCTGATGCTCTCCAGCTGAGATATGAGGCACAGTGGTATACTCCCTCAGGTTTTCCCCAAGACCTCTGACACACCGGGCTGATGCTCTCCAGCTGAGCTATAAGGCACAGTGGTATACTCCCTCAGGTTGTCCAAGAGACCTCTGACACACCCGGCAGATGCTCTACCAGCTGAGCTATGAGGCACAGTGGTATACTCCATCAGGTTTTCCCCCATGACCTCGGACACATGGGGCTGATGCTCTCCAGCTGAGCTATGAGGCACAGTGGTATACTCCATCAGGTTTCCCCCCCAAGACCTCTGACACACGGGGCTGATGCTCTGCCAGCTGAGCTATGAGGCACAGTGGTATACTCCCCCAGGTTTTCCTCCAAGACCTCTGACACCAGGCAGGTGCTCTACCAGCTGAGCTATGAGGCACAATGGTATACTCCCTCAGGTTCGATTCCCTGCCCCCCAAAACAAAAATCCCAAAATTCATGACGTCTCTATTTTGCACAAACGTCCATTATTCTGTGGTTGCGCTAGTGATAGCTGTGCTGTCGGGCACTATAAAAAACTGGTGGTTTTTTTTGTACTTAAAGGCAGGGGCTCGTCAGCAATGCGCGAACACCAAATTCATGCCACAAAATATGCAGCTCCATAGCAAAGGTGATCCTTTGCCTTTAATATTTTGCAGTTTGCGTTTTCACTGTATGCACACTTAATTTCTGAACAAACTTGCACATAATTTCTGAACAAACTTATGAAATTATGAGCATTATCCGACAATTTTACCCAACTTATTAGACAGTATAATCAAGTCATTTTTCTTTACAGTGACAAGAGATACACCTGTAAAGATTGTGAGCAAATACACAATGTTTTAACAGATGCATATGGAGAACATTTTATTAGGAATTTTGAATGAACTAATTATGACTTTCTTTATAAGCTATACAGACATAAGATGCATATTTTGCGAGGTACATGTGATAGGCCTACAGCAACATATATGTTTATCTAGAATAATATTCTGAAGAATTATGAGCATGCTTTGTGAAAAAAATATATAAAAAAGTTAACATCTATCAAAATCAGAAAAAAAAGTCAAAGTTTTTGAAGAGTGACACTAAAAAATATGAATATGCAGATAGAGCAGTTGGGACCGCTTAATGTTAAGAATGACGTCACCATCTTTATAGACTCTTTGCTTTGGCAGCCATATTTGTGGACAGGTTTGCTTAATTACAGATGGATAAGCCAGTTCGGAGTCTCGACTGCGCATGCGTCTCCCGACTTTGGTTTGAGATAAACAAAGCGGTATGCATTGTGTTTATCTCAAATGACCTGTGTTTATCTCAAATGACCTTGACACAATCCCATAGACGTTCATTGCGTGCGCGAGATTCCGAACTGGCTTATTGCAGGATTGGAAAACTTACACGGTATTATTAACGGTATTATCCCCTTGTGTGATTGAGGATGTGTCTGATAAAAACCAGGGTTTATAATGACTCGGACTCAAGCCCACGGACTCGAGTCTACTGGAGTCCCGATTTTCAATGACTTGACTTGACTTGAGACTCGAACCTCAAATGACTAGACTTGACTTGAGACTCGAACCTCAAATGACATGACTTGACACTCAAACCTCAATTGAATTGACTTGACTTGACTTGAGACTCAAACCTTAAATGACTTGACTTGACTTGAGACTCGAACCTCAAATGACTCGACTTGAGCCTCAAATGACTTGACTCGAGACTCGAACCTCAAATGACTTGACTTGACTTGAGACTCAAACCTCAAATGACTTGACTTGAGCCTCACATGACTTGACTTGAGCCTCACATGACTTGACTCGAGACTCGAACCTCAAATGACTTGACTTGACTTGAGACTCGAACCTCAAATGACTTGACTTGACTCGACTCGAACCTCAAATGACTTGACTTGACTCGAGACTCGAACCTCAAATGACTTGACTTGACTTGAGACTCGAACCTCAAATGACTTGACTTAGACTTTTTGACTTGAATTTGCCAAAAATGCATTTGCCATTTTATGCATTTTTTGGGTCATTTTGGGAGCCAAATTGTATTTCAGCACTAAAGAAAGAGCAACATTAATGCAAGTTTCAGCATTTAGACTCATTTTGAAACAAATTTACTGTTGTGACTACTTGACTTGACCCAACTTGACCAATAAGCCTGACTTGACTAAAGCACTTGCCCCCTAAAATGGCCGCCGTGAAAGAGTCTTATATACTTCAAACCATTATTTTGTTTAGAAAAATGTACATGTATTTTGATTCACCCCAAGCTTTCTGTATAATAATACATGTAATGCACTACTGTTTAAATAAACCATTCTTCTTTAAAAACTCATTTAAAAGGTACACAAGCAAAAAAGAACGATATAATATAAACCAAATCTAAAATAAATCTTCACTTAAAAATGTTCAGTCCTTTGGCAGAAACAACCAAACTCCCAAAAAATATAATTAAATTTGATTCTATTATTATGTAAAGAATTATGTACATGCACAGCAAAAAGTGGCTTCTATTTATGTAAAGTGTACGTAGACACCGTCACGGCTTTCAATTTAAAAGTGGCAAAATTGATCTCATCTTACTTAAAGTTAGAACACATTAGTAATCTTGAAAATCATAAATGTTCACAGATTTACACATAATTTACACAATATAAACATGATGATGGTAGTAAACTTCCCCTGAAATGGTTTTGTCTAAAGTGCTATAGTTTTTTAGAAATGAGTAAAACAATTATTTTTCGTCTCATGAGACGAAAATTCACTTCGCCCCAAAACCATTTCGCCCTGCACCACTTTGCCCCAAAAGCCACCTTGCCCCAAAACCACTTCGTCCGAATGCCACTTCGCCCCAAAATACTTCGTGCACAGGCCTTGGTTTAGGGCGAAGTGGTTTAGGGCAAAATGGTTTGGGGGCGAAGGGACCGTAAAGCCTTCTTTGACGAAGTACGGAGCTGATTTTTGCTCAGGTTGGTTTTAATCATTCATATCTTCAATCACACAGGGGGATAAAACCATTTGCAACAGTTTACCAATCTTGTGTTCTGCCTTTAAGCGAAAGCAATTGTTAGTCTTGTCCCCCAAATCAATTCTGTAAAATGTAACCTAATGACTGGAACGGTACCAGACTATGTGTCTTTGTAACGAAAATTAAAATGCAAACATAGTCTGGTACCTTTATAATCAGTGGTATACATTTTTATAGAAATAATTCAGGGTCCAGGACTGAAACTGCTTTTATATGAATAGGTTTTTATAACCAATCAAATGATCACACTCAAGCAAAACGTAACGTAAGGCACTTTTGCTGTTACTATATTGCATATATATAATCTATGAATGCAAGCCATAAAATGCATATTTTGAACTTTATGCTCTTCTTAAAGATAAAAATGTCTATGTACTTCGATGTTAATTAAAAATTGTTTAAAGGAGCACAAGCAATGTATTTTTTCATTTATAACAGTAAAAAAATTCTAGCGCAGCAGAACATCACTGTAACTAAAAAATGGGAATTAATAACAGGAAAAAAAATGTTAAACCTTGTTAATTGATTGCTTTCGATGACGTAGAACATCCGGGAATTTGTGGTGGTCAACAGTCACGCGCGTACACGCGCGCGCCAATAGACGCACATGAACACGCGTAAAAAATACTCACCAGCGTATTTTCATTAAAATACTCACCAGCGTATTTTCATTCGAAGATGCCGCACGCGGGCGTTGTGATACGTTTAAATTATTGAGCATGCACTCGGCTTGTAAACACGAAAGTGCTTTTACTTGATCGCGATTTTTAGCCTAAAGAAATGCAGTTTAATCTTTCTCGATACAACAGCCAATGGCGCAACAACATAAAGCTAGTTCAAGCAACAAAGGTAAGTGCAATCAATGCGCTTTTCTTGCTCTTTTTGCCGGTTATTACTCGAGCCACGTGGGTCATGAAAAATGCCCACCAAAATGGTGGATGGAAGGGGTGACGTCACCGGAAAGCAATCAATAAGAGGTCCTTTGGACTGCAGTATACCTTGTTATTATCGGGAATGAAAACAATGAAGAACGAAGGATTGGGACTTGAAATTAACGGTGCTTTTTTTGTTATAGTGATGTTCCACTCTATCGATCGTTGTTCGTAAAACAAATTGTTATCCAGAACTTTAATTCTTCCAAAGGTCGATTTCTCAAAAGAATTGCATCAGAGAGATGTCTTAAATTCTGAAATTGAAAAAACTTCATAGCATGCTCGGGTGGGACTTGAACCCATGACCTCCTGCATACTAGGCAGAGGTCTTAACCACTCGACCATCGAGCTGGCTGTTGTTGAGAAGCGAGTTCGAATCATTTAGCAGCGGGTACCGCAACTGATGAAAGAATGCGATTTGGCTTGCGTCGGGAGAACTGAATGTTAATTGTTGCCATACCCGACATAACTTGATCAGCTTAAATATACTCGAGTGGGACTCGAACCCACGACCTCCTGCATACTAGGCATACTAGGGAAGGTGATTTAGCTTGCGTCGGGTGTTTTGCGTGTGGCATCTTGATAAATTATTATTTTTTTTAAATTGATATTTTTCTAGAAACACAAGAGTTATTTGCTTTCAAATGAGACATAAAGAAAAACAATTACCAACGTTTAGTTGTCGAACAATTAGTGTCAATATTTCAAATTATTGGCAGTCCGACAATAATTCAACTCACGGCAAGGCGCAAAAACGGCTGTAAAAAACAGCTTTTTTTCACAGGGTTGCCGATGTCTAAAATACAAAGCATGTTTTTTCGTTAAAATAAAGTAAATGCTTTAAAAATTCGTTCAGAGAAAAAAAAAATTGAATTTGCTAATATAATATAACTTTAAAGACAGCATGCTTCTTCGACTGGTTTATGGAAGATTTTGAGAAAAGATTTTAGGTCAAAGAGAGAACAGTTCTTCTTCGATTGGTTTCTCAATCCAGACCCCGTACCCATCCTTCTGAAATGCTTCCTTCATGTGTGCCTTAGCAGCTTGGAATTCCGTGGCCAAGCCTTTCGCTTCATGGTACGTCCTGGCTTGCAAGAGATCGTCCCGTCCGTACAGCTGGGCGATCCTCCTGAACTCGGCAAAGAGAGTTGATTTGCAAAGCTGGGAGGGTACCACCCCTTGTATTCTGTCAGATACAAGATGGAAATAAAATTCTTTGATTAAGTTAAAGGCATAGGCTCGTCAGCAATGCGCGCACGATAAATTTGTGCCACGAAATACGCAGCTCCATGCCTTTGCTATGGCGCTGCGTATTTCGTGGCACGAATTTCGCGTGCGAGCATTGCTGACGAGCCTGTGCCTTTAATGCACAATACTAAAGTAAAAATGTGTCTTGCAAGTTTAGGAGCGTCCAAAGTTGACAACATTTTCACGGTTCTACAGAGCGTAGTATTTTTTCAAGACCCCCTCCCTCCCCCCATAAATACTACTTTTCAACATTTTTTTGTCACTACCTTGAAATATCAACATTTTACAGTGCATGTAAAGTCGTACGCGGCCCTCGACACCCTTCCTACGCTTTGTAGTTCCGTGAAATTATTGACAACAGTTGGTTTAATAGCTCAATTGGTAGGACGTTTGCACGTTAAGCAGAAGGTCCGCGGTTTGAATTCCGGTTGTTTTTCATTGCATCCAGATTAACCAAACTCATGAACATTTGTCCACACGTATAATATTGGTCTTTCCACAGAAAAGGGGACCATATTTTCAAGGAAATACCTTTGTCTGGTCTCATAATTAAAGAAATAAGTTATAAGTTGTTCGGAAGAGATAACTTAGGCCCAAAAAGGGTTACAAATAGTGTGACAACATGCCTTTCTAAAAACCCTGTGTAAAAATGTTTAACATACGCTCGTAATCGGGACACTTTCTAGACAAAGATATTTTCTGGAAAATATGGTCTGTGTTGCCATAATGCCCCCTTTACCGTGGAAAGACTCATATCAAATTTATTCACCCCGGTGGTCCCTGGGTCATAATCCCTAAAAAAATAATCACTTATTCAGAATTAGTAAACGGGAGAAAAATAAACGCAACATACCTTCCCTTCGTTCCATCAATAACCTCCGGTGCTGGACACGAAATAAACCAGTTAATGCTCAGTGCTTTCGTTTTTTCAGTACCCCTAGGTGGGTCAAACGCCGTAACGCAGCCCAGCTGGGGGTGGTTGATCCGATATGAGGGCGGTAGAGTCGTCGCTAGGTCCTGGGTCTCGGCCGAGTGGTTGAGGCGACAGCAGACAGCTCGCGAGAGGTGCCCGTGGTGATACAAAGAACCTACGGGTGACAGGTGTAGCGCTTAGTCGAAGAATCCACGGTGTTAAATATGGTAAAGAAGCGCGACCAGATTTTTCAAAAAAATATATTTCATTCTAGCCCAACATTAACATACCTTAAAACAATACAATCCATAGGACGACAACAGGAAATTTGCAATCTCCAATTTGGATGTGGAAGCAAAATGTTGGTGTAATCACTGCACTGCTTTATGGAACGGATACATTATTTTACAAAATATTTGTGGTTTTTGGACGATATGCTTGGAAATATGCAGATTGAGAGCACGAAATTTCAGAATGGTAATGAGAAAAATATGACACATGATGTGGTATCAAAATCTCAACACCCATGGGAAAAAAGGGGAGCTAAAAAATGTGATCTGGTCACGGTCCTTTAAAGGCTTGAATACAGGGGGCTTTTCCAAATCTCGGCTTCGTCTCCGTCTCCGTCTCCGTCTCCATGTCCATAGGGTTTACATGGAGCCGGAGCCGGAGCCTGAGCCTGAGCCCAAGTCGAGATTTGGAAAAAGGCCCAGGATTTGCAGTGACCCAAATTTGTAATCAACAGAAGACCTACCTAGGGTCAGGGAACTGAGGTACACCGGCTCAATAAACTGGCTAAGCAACGCGCCTTGAAGGCCTAGGATATTCCAACGTGCGACCTTATCGCTGCATGACATGGTGCGGAGACGCTCTCCTCTAATGATTCCGTCCCACGTCTGGACGGGATGATTCGAGTCTACGGGAATTGTACCTTCACCTGAACAACGCAACATAAAAACCAGGATTAAAAATCATGATCAAGCGGTTTTGGATAGTAAAGCCTTTTTACACTTGAACACATTAATTTGTAAGATCAAAGAGCTCAACATGTCGTCTGATTTTAAATTCTCCCAACCTACCATATTCCATCTTTGTCCGTAGTAGCCCTTGTATATTTTTGGCAAACGTCGGCAGGTGTTGAGAATGCCCGGTGAACTCTAACCCTTCCGGACCTTCCGCATTCTCCCCCGCGTCAGTCCGTGAGAATTGGGCCCCATCGCCGCAGGGCGCCGTGCTAATATAGAGGTGAAAAGTCATGTCCTGTTTGACCCGGAATCGACCCGGGGTGACTTCGCTGAGAATGGTATTATCTGGGTTCTGCTTGAACGCTGTAAGTTGGTTGTACAGATATCTGAAAAAAAGATGCAAATTCAAATATTATAATATCAGTGTTATATAATAGCGCACATATTGGGCACAACTCCCTGGGGAGTATGCAGCCCCAGCAGCCTGACACAAGCACTCAAAGGCTACAACCCTTGCAGGTACCCATTTACTCCTGGGTGGAGAGAGGCAACTTATGGCAAAGTGCCTTGCCCGAGGGCACACTCACCATGGAGGATACTCATGGCACTTTGCAACATTATTACCCTGGTCATTGGGCACAACTCCCTGGGGAGTATGCAGCCCCGGCAGCCTGACACAAGCGCTCAGGGGCTGCAACCCTTGCAGGTACCCATTTACTCCTGGGTGGAGAGAGGCAACCTATGGCAAAGTGCCTTGCCCAAGGGCACAAATAAGACTCTTGCCATCCACTTCTTTGAATAAACAAACTTTTCAGTTTGCCCGAGTACAGAATACTAAAGTACATGTATGTCATCGGCTGTCTGGGTAACTAGGTCTAAATGTTCACTGGTAATCTGAAACGTCCATGGCTAAAGTGCAGTGAAACAGTTTTAAGAATTTGTAGGCCTATCATTTCAATTCTGCATTTCAAAAATTTCAAAAATGTTTTGGCATAAAATGGCACACACACAAATGTATGCGACTGTAAACTGTACGAGTGCCTGGACTAATTTAAAATTCTCTTATCAAAATATTTTCCTGGCAGTTGATAATTATCTAAAAACTCATTATCTGCACGTGCCAAAAGCATGATGTATTGTCGCGTCCCAACGCATAAAATTTATCCCCCAGCCGAGTCGTTACCGGACACACTTCACACCTCCGTGTCGCACCGTCGGGGAAGTGTTAGGTACATCAAATATTCGCGGGGATAATTTCACGATCTGATAAGTAATGATTAAGGTTGAGTTATAAGCACGACGAGGCTGGACATGTGTACATGTAGGTGGGTCTGTCCACAGTAATGGGGTACATTTCTGTGACATTCAAGATCTTAGGTCCCAGTTCACTTCAAATGTCTTAATTTTATCTTTAAATTATGCAGCTAAACTGAAGAATAACTTTTGCACCAAGGAGTAAGAAAAATAGTCCTACAACATTTGTGAAAATCCGTGAAAAATTTGTGAAAACCAGTGCACAAATTTTCCTATTACGTACATGTATGTAACAAAGACAGAAAAAAATGTCACAAAAGGGTAGGTACAAATGTACACAAGCTTTTCAAAAATGTATGTTGTGGCAGCAATTTCTGACCTTTTTGGGTAAAAGTTTTCTCCTGAGAACAGTACTAGGAAATTTCTTTAATTTTGAGATAACCTTAAGACATCTGAAAGGAATTATTTACTTATTTTTCAAATGTACCCCATTACTGTGGAAAACACAGGTATAGGGAAAGGATTTATAACATACAGTATAAATGTGACCATGCGTCGTGAACCAGCTGTAAAGTCAGTAGCACTCATTTTATGGTAAAGTGAAAAACCGTACAAAACTTGTATTCTGAGTTTTAGAATGACCCAAAATCTAGTAAAAATCTGTCTGTTTTAGAAACAGCCATATCAGAAAATGAAAAAAAAGCAATTTTTAAAAACATGTAATTTCTTATGTTAGGTTGTGCTTAACGAATCGAATATTCGAGTATTCGGTCGTCCATCGAATATTCGAATAGCATTTTACCAAATCGAATATTCGGTATGTGTTTTTACCACTCCAAACCAAACATGTCATTCAGCTAGGAAGAAGTGACAATCCTTTTTCCTTTGCTGAAACGGCTGCTTTGATGTCATATTTGCGTCCAACCACGAGTCCAGTGTACAAGGGCCGACGATAATTTCTGCAAAAACCTCTTCGGGTGAGAGACTGCTATGCAAGTTACAACATGAAGTCTATAATTTGAGCACAGATTATTTTTGGAGGTGGCAAATTCGGCAATAAAAAGGCTGCTGTATTCCTGTGAGCTGTTAGTTCGGATGTGCCAAAGACGATTAATTTCACGGCAAACTTTTTTCTCAAAATCTTAGGGAAAAAATTCACGCATCGAATATCGTATATTCGATCAAAAATGAAACCGATTTTTCGAAGAGTAAATTATTCGAAAATGCACAGGCATATTCTTTTGTTGGAATTTTACTGAGACAGTAGTGAAAATGTCGTTGATGAATGACACCGTTGGTCACAGTTGCACTGTGACTCCACGTTTGTGTTTGTATTCATACCGTGCAGCCATTATTGTCAACACTTTCCACTTTAACATCAATGTTAAATTGCATCCTTAAATAATTAAGTGCATTCACTGCTACTGATGGCAGTTTTCTCAAAATGCCAAAAATGGATAATACATGTAGTCTTCTGTGATGAAATTCTTCATATATCGTTTCCATGGCAACTACAATCTCACCTCAAGAAAGCTCGCCTAGTGATGATCTCTGCATGGGAATCATTAACCGTTCCACCCTCTAGACTCAGCATGTCACCCGTGACACAGCGGTTTCCTGCATAGCGGACAATGGAGAGATGAATATGAATTGATTTCAGTTTCATGAAGTCATTACACATAACCCTCTGAAAACCATTGTAAATTCTTTAAAATTAAGTTTCGTTTAGACGTTTAGCAAAACCCGTTTTCAATTTTGTTTTTCAGTTAAACGTCCCATCCCTAATGGGAGCAGTCCAGGGGCCAATTTCATAGAGCTGCTTAAGCATAAAAAATTGCTTAAGCATGAAAAACTTTACTTGACAAAATTAGGTTACCATCAAAAATTTGTCATGGTGATGAAACAGTCTTCTAACACTGGTCATACACTGTTTCTATCACATGAGGATTTCACTGGTAAAGTTCCCTACTAAGCAAGAGTTTTTTGTGCTTAGGCACTTTTTTGTGCTTAAACACCTCTATGAAATTGGCCCCAGGTATTAAACTTGGACCCTAAATATCACGTTTTTTACATTGGGACGGGAGTTTTTTAATGTAAATAAAAACAATTCTGGATCCGCCTATAATTCATTAAACATTAGTCAGGGGTCGAAATTAGCACAGAGACCAGTAACAAATCAGAAGGACCACTAGATCTGTCAAAAATGCTGGTTCAATGGACCAGTGAAAATATTTCCTGACTAATGGAAACATTCCCCGATGCCCAAACAACAGTAAACATTTCTTAATCAATGCGAAAAATTCCTGGTTACCACAAACAATTCCTGATCGCTTTAGACATTTTCAGATAACTACATTTCTTTCTCAGATCTCTCCAGACATGCCCCAGTGTTGGATCAAAAAGCAATCCCATCCATCCTGCACTCAATGACCTTAAACCAGAAAGTGTTTCAGTACATCTCGGTGCCATTTTAAAAAGCACCGGTGGACCACCAAATTTTCAGCAGGACCAGAAGAGTTCTCTAATCTTCTGGTCCTTCTGACCAGCATGAAATTAAGGTTAATTTCGACCCTTGTTGGTTGAGATTCTCAAATTAAAAATCTTATTTTCAATCTCTCGATCAAGTGCTCATTCCCTTTGTTAATGCTCTATCATTATCCTGTCATAACTTTAAGGACATTCTTATTTTTGTTCTCTTCAGCCCCGTGGGCACGAGGACATCGACAGCCTAAGATTCATGACCCAGCCCACCATCTGTGTCAACACGTCTTCCGCAAATCACAACGGACATATGACATTCTTAAGCTCGAGACCAGATGGCATTCCGCAGAAGAAAAAAAATTATAACATCCACGCAAGAAAAAAAATGACACAGCATAAGATATTATGGAAAGATGCAACTTTACCACGCTCATAGCCCATCATATTTGGGTCAATGATAACATTAATCATTTACAGAGTCTCTCTCAGTCGCGAGTAATGAAAGAAGCTACGGTCTGCCGAACCTGATGAATACACGTATCGTCTTTCAACTTTGTAGCTTTTAAGAAAAATCCCCTGTGCAAAATTTTGCAACAGGCAGCCATGTTTGTCCACATTAGCTGGAACTGTGCAGAGGTAAATGGGACAGAACTACATGTGTAGGCACAAATGAATGTCATTTTTTAAATTTCGAAATTCTGGAATGCATTTCTGAAACATTCAAGGTTTAAAAGAGTTTTAAGACCACTGAAAAGATAAATCTCGGTAATACGTGGATTTTAAAAAAAGTCTCAATATTTAAGTAATGCTGTGCCTAACAAATCGAATATTCAAATATTTGATCGTCCATCGAATATTAGAATATTCAGTATGTGCTTCTCCACTCCAAACCAAACATGTCATTTAGTTAAGAAAAGGTGAAAATCTCTTTTCAGTCGCCGAAACGGCCACTTTGACGTCACATTTGCGGGCAACTATACATGTACATATGTGTATGAGTCCAGTGTACAAGATACAATACATTGAACACAAGGTCTATGGTTAGAGCCAACAATAATTGTTGCAAAATCTCTCCGGGCGAGAGACTATTATGCAAGTTACAACATAAAGTCTATAGTTTGAGCCGAGATTAATTTTTGAAAAACTGAACGGACGAGATAATTTCAAGCATCGAATATCGAATATTTGATCGAAAATTTTCGAATACATGTAGTAAATTATTTGAAACTTAGGCTTACTTAACAAAAAAAGAAATGCACATCTAGGTTGTTTAGACTAGGGGCTATCTGTGGAGCTAGCTCCGGAGCTAGCTAGCTCCACCCCAAACTTCTGTCGTTAGAACGCAATTAGCTCCACCTCTGGGGCTATAGCCCTCCCCAAACTTAGCCCCACAATTTGTGGAGCTAGCCCCACTTTCAGCACAGCGGGGTTTCTTTTTCGACTTAGCTCCACCATTATTTACTGACTGAACGCAACTGACCTCGCTCTGTGGCATCTGGCCAATGTTAATATGCTATCAAATTTGACCACATTTTAGCTCCTCTGAAACTGTAGCTCCGGAGTTATCATCACCGTTTGAACGGGAGGGCATTTTGTCATCTATCACTTTAACTTACAATTTTGTAAAAGTTACATACACGTAACACATGTCTGGCAGACCCAACAAGGTCACAAGCCTAGACAATTGGTGCAGATGAAATTTACAATGCTTCACATGAATGGTGTGAAATTTCACTGCTCCATGGCGGCTAATTTACAAAACGTTGGCAGTTTCAAAATTTGTTTTCTTTTTTTTGGTATAAATTTAAGCCAGTCTTCATCATGCCATCATTCAGTGCACCTTTAAATAACTCAAAAAAAATAAAAAATAAAAAAACAGAAGAGAAGAGAAAAAAACAAACAAAAAAACGGTGTTCTTGTGAACCAATAAAAACAAAAACGCAGCAAATTCGCCTGCCAAGACGAACATTCCTCAAATTCTGCCCATATGGAGATATCTCTTTGCACAGCCGCCCCGTGTAATTGAGGAATCTTCCCCTCGGGGGCCAAAGGGTGGGCTGGGGGATATTGGGTGAAAAGGTTGCCTTTCGGCAGGAATGTTCCCAAGACAATTAGATTAGTGTTCGGCGGACTTGGGATCGGGAAGAATTTGTCAACAGTCGCGGCAGTACTGAAGAGGAAAAAAGGGGCTGGCGATGGAGTGAATCTACAGTATCAAGGATGTGCAACTCAGCAGCTAATTTTATGAAAAATTGCGTAGCTTGCGCAACTTTTGAAAATGGCATAAGCCTCATAGGCTTGCGTGTAATTATCACAGGAATGTTGCACAGCTTACGCAATAAAAAGTTGCGCAAGCGGGCTTACGCAGTGTGTAAGGATTCGTGAAATTGGCTGCTGGTGTTTCAAAACACATGTTGTAACATGAAATTTCAAATTAATGAAATTAATGAAATTTCAAAAAACTATGAATTGTAGGTTAGGGCGACAAATCGTGTGTAAAAAAGGTATATTAGGGCGACCTGCTCAATAGGGCGACATTTTGGTGTCGCCCTAATATTTTTGAGTTTAAAATTAATTTTTTTAGGTCAAAAACCATTTTTTTTAGGTCGAGAACCATTTTTATTGGGATTGGAGCTGTTTCTCTTTGGTCTGCGACCATCTTTGGAAGCTTCGGGTAAAAAAATAAGGTGTCATTTTGAGTGACTCTTGCCGAAATTTCGGTGGTCTCCGGTGAGAGTCTTGCCGAAATGTCGCCCTATTGCGTCATTCAGCGTTCTTTAAATAACTATCAGTTATTTCATATGTTTTATGAAATGTCTTGTGTGTTGGGCATTACCAAGCTTATGTGCACACACAACGTTAATTCTGGGATGCTTGTTTTATATGTAAATCATAAATGTTTGTCCCACTCGTAATGCTTTTTGCATCAACTGAAGAGTGTCCCATGCGTAACACCAATTTTGCCGGTTTGTCACTTTGATATTTACATGTATCAACTGAAGCAATTAATGACTCTGCTGAAAAGTACTTTATAACACTTCTACTTCGCAAAAGGTATGGTGTACACTGGTTCAAAATCTGTACAGATATGGTTATTTCAGGTTAATTGAAATTTCGAAATTCTAGTTGACAGATATTTTTACGTTATGCAACAATACACATGATAGGGACTAGCGGAAATGATCATTTTACAGACTAGCCTTTTCTACTTGCCCCGTCCCAGGGCATCAGAGCGGGGCATCAAGGTGGGGTATCAGGGCAGGGAATCAGGGCGGGGAATCAGGGCGGGGAATCAGGGCGGGGAATCAGGGCGGGGAATCAGGGCGGGGCATCAGGGCGGGACATCAGGGCGGGACATCAGGGCGGGACATCAGGGCGGGGCATCAGGGCGGGGCATCAGGGCGGGGCATCAGGGCGGGGCATCAGGGCGGGGCATCAGGGCAGGGCATCAGGGCAGGGCATCAGGGCAGGGCATCAGGGCAGGGCATCAGGGCAGGGCATCAGGGCAGGGCATCAGGGCAGGGCATCAGGGCAGGGCATCAGGGCAGGGCATCAGGGGAGGGCATCAGGGCAGGGCATCAGGGGAGGGCATCAGGTGAGGGCATCAGGTGAGGGCATCAGGGCAGGGCATCAGGACGGGGCATCAGGGCGGGGCATCAGGGCGGGGCATCAGGGCAGGGCATCAGGGCAGGGCATCAGGGCAGGGCATCAGGGCAGGGCATCAGGGCAGGGCATCAGGGCAGGGCATCAGGGCAGGGCATCAGGGCAGGGCATCAGGGCAGGGCATCAGGGCAGGGCATCAGGGCAGGGCATCAGGGCAGGGCATCAGGGCAGGGCATCAGGGCAGGGCATCAGGGCAGGGCATCAGGGCAGGGCATCAGGGCAGGGCATCAGGGCAGGGCATCAGGGCAGGGCATCAGGGCAGGGCATCAGGGGAGGGCATCAGGGCAGGGCATCAGGGGAGGGCATCAGGGCAGGGCATCAGGGCGGGGCATCAGGGCGGGGCATCAGGGCGGGGCATCAGGGCAGGGCATCAGGGCAGGGCATCAGGCAGGACATAAGGGCGGGGCATAAGGGCGAGGCATAAGGGCGAGGCATAAGGGCGAGGCATCAGGGGCAGTGCATCAGGGATGGTGTATCAGGGATAGGGCACGAGGTGGGGCACAAGGTGTGGCAATGGTGGGCGGAGCATCAGGGTGTGGCATCATAGGTCTGGCATCCGACCCTCTACAACACATACCTGTGCCTAGACTGATGACCGTCCCCTTATCGTCCTCTCCTCTCTTCATAACCAGAGCGGCAAGCACCTTGCGTCCACTGATGTTATCCGGTATGCCGGCCGCTATGGTATTGAAAGCTTGGTGACTTAGTCCAGCGATATCATCGTAGAATGTTGTCGAGTTGCCCGTCGCCTAAGCAGTCAGGGAAAAACAAACAAAACCATTTTTCATTTGTCATATTTTTCAAAGCACCCAACAGTTGTGTCTCTGGCCATCGGCTGCAAATGGCGCCACCTACATGTACCAGTACCTATGTATCTTGCGGCGTGTTTGTTTCGGACGGATCCAGATTCAGATCTGTGCAGATCCAATTCACGTGACTTGAATTCCTAGTCGAGAGCAGTTACGTTTGTTTCTGCGCGTAAAATAACTCGGGATCTGGATTCGGATCTGTCATGAAACAAACACGCCCTTAATGTTTAGGTAGAAGACACTTGTAAGCTTCATGCAACTACAATGTAGGCCTATGAGCTGCAAGTTGAGGTTCCGTAAACCCATTCAAAATGTCTGGTTCAAGTACAAAAACAATGAACATCACCAATGACCAAGTCTTACCGTTTCGAGCATGGGAGAACTCATTTTCATCTGGTAGTTTCCCTCGGCGATAAGGGCACGTAAGGCCACATCGGCCGCTTCGCGACGGCCATCTTTCTTGCTCTTACTAGTGATACGTGTGAATGAGCGATTGCCAACCCTGGCACAGAATGTGAACCTTAACAAAAAATACATTTTTATTTTTGAAACTAAAAATTTGTAGAGAAGAAAAAGCAAATGGCGGCTAAAAATAACTCCATAGTTTTGGGATGAGAAAAAAATCATACGGGTCTCAACGTGATTTAAAGCCAAGACCTCCGACTCACCGGGCAGATGCTCTACCAGCTGAGCTATAAGTGATATTTTCTTCTCTCATCCCAAGTTTATTTGCTTTATTTCAATGGTGATTAGGCACTATACAAAATATTGCGTTCGTTACTTTGCCCAGTTGCACTCTCATGCAACACCTAACAAAATTGGGTTCTAAGTAAAATACCTCAGAGAGTACATGTATACCACTGTGACTTAAAGCTCGGTTTGTAGAGCATCTGCCCAGTGAGTCAGAGGTTTCGGGTTCGAGTCCTGATGTGGCCCATGTGATTTTTCTCTCATCCCAAGTTTGGATTTTTTAATATTGTATAACTTTAAATTTCTTTAATTTGTTGTCCCTACCTTGGATTATGTGGCGGTCCCGATTGGTGAATCATATCAATCCCAACATGCAAGTGTCTGGACTGAGCGTACTCCGTGAGGGCGCTGATTGGGTTTTTGTTGATGGCGCCGAACATCTCGCTGCTTACAGTTGCATTATGGGATGCCCCTGCATCATTTAGAGGCAGCCCCATTGCACTGTGTGATGGCAACCCTGCCTGATTAGGATCACTGTAATTTAAAGATGACCTCCATGGGTCTTGATCGGCCGGTGGCAGAGGTGGGATAGACGAATTTGAGTTCATCCATTCGTTGTTTTCGTACGATTGACCGAACTGTCTTGAAACTTGGCCTTGTAGCAGCATAGCCGGCGGTGGTGGGGGTCCTTGGAAATGGTTTGACTGGCCATTGTTCCTCGGCGCAGGAGCTCTCGGGGCTCTAAACTGGGGCGTCTGAAACTGCCGATGCTGCTGCTGTGGATATTGAGAACTCTGATGATTTATCTGGTCACCGTTTGATAAAGTCTGTCTTCCGAAAGTAGTGACAACCCAGAAAGGTGGAGACTCCGAGACTTTTTGGACCAAAGCTTGTTTCTGCATTCCAAAAAGAGTCGGGTTGATTTCTTTTTTGGATCGACAACCGACCAGTTTGGCCAAGTCGTTAGAGTGGATGGGATCGTGTAAGGTGCAGAGAGCAGAAAGGAGCTTGGAGCTTAGGTTTGTCATGTTTTCCGGTTGAGCAATGGAAGGCTTCAGGAACTCGACAGCTTCTGCTACCGTTGGGACATTGGGGAAACCGTTTATGGCACCATCCTGCTGGTCTAAGCACTCCATTTCGTCACCGGAGCATGGACCTAGTCTGTCAGGTAGGTCATTGCTTGTTTTTGCACTCTCGCTGTCCATTTGTAACTCCCCTGCATTCTGATCTCTACCTAAATCTGAAATGGAATCTTCCTCCTTAGGTTCGCTGTTATAATGAACCGGGACCTGGGAACTATCATGTAGGGGTGTGGCTTTGTACTGCACCAAGCGCTTCGTATGCGGATAGCTATATCCATTATCTCGGGCCTCACTGGAATAAACGTCAAATTTTTCGTCAATTTCAGTTTTGGTATTCTCAATTGGTGCACAGTCACTCGTATATTCCAAACTTGGCATACTCGTAGTTTCTTCGTTCACATCAGAATTATGTTCCTCGTTTGCACCCATGCAAGTGGCATCTTCGTGACTACGTAATGGCGAACTCTGACCAGTGACCTTTGAAACATGACCAAGTCTGACCCCGTGACCTAGCGTGACCTTGTGACTTAGCGTGACCTCGTGCTTAAGGCCCCATTTTGGTGGAGTCTCCGACATTTTCAGTATGGTCCCCTGTTGTTGCATTTTATACAGTGTAGGGTTGATTTGTTTGCGGGTCCGCAGGCCGATGGAGTGCGCGATCGCTACGGTCTCCATTGGTCCGTTGTGGTCGCGCAGTGTGTATACGATCTTGTCTCGGAGGTCGCCATTATGGGCAGCCATCTTTGGTCTCACAGGCCCCTGCACAGAGACAGATGAAAAAAGAAACCATTATAAATTCTGGACGTTTTCAAACAGGTTTCCTTATGTGAAATTGAAATGTGAAACATATTTTCCTCACAAACCTCCACAAGTCCCTGTAAACCTTCCCAAGTCCCCACAAACCTTCCCAAGTCCTCACAAACCTTCCCAAGTCCCCACAAACCTTCACAGGTCCCCACAAACCTTCACAAGTCCCCACAAACCTTCACAAGTCCCCACAAACCTTCCCAAGTCCCCACAAACCTTCCCAAGTCCCCACAAACCTTCACACGTCCCCACAAACCTTCACAAGTCCACACAAACCTTCACAAGTCCACACAAACCTTCACAGGTCCCCACAAACCTTCACAAGTCCCCACAAACCTTCACAAGTCCACACAAACCTTCACAGGTCCCCACAAACCTTCACAAGTCCCCACAAACCTTCACAAGTCCCCACAAACCTTCCCAAGTCCCCACAAACCTTCCCAAGTCCCCACAAACCTTCACAAGTCCCCACAAACCTTCACAAGTCCCCACAAACCTTCCCAAGTCCCCACAAACCTTCCCAAGTCCCCACAAACCTTCACACTTCCCCACAAACCTTCACAAGTCCACACAAACCTTCACAGGTCCCCACAAACCTTCACAAGTCCCCACAAACCTTCACAAGTCCACACAAACCTTCACAGGTCCCCACAAACCTTCACAAGTCCCCACAAACCTTCACAAGTCCCCACAAACCTTCACAAGTCCCCACAAACCTTCCCAAGTCCCCACAAACCTTCCCAAGTCCCCACAAACCTTCACAAGTCCCCACAAACCTTCACAAGTCCCCACAAACCTTCCCAAGTCCACACAAACCTTCCCAAGTCCCCACAAACCTTCACAAGTCCCCACAAACCTTCACAAGTCCCCACAAACCTTCACAAGTCCCCACAAACCTTCACAAGTCCCCATAAACCTTCACAGGTCCCCACAAACCTTCACAGGTCCCCACAAACCTTCACAGGTCCCCACAAAGCTTCACAAGACCCCACAAACCTTCACAAGTCCCCACAAACCTTCACAGGTCCCCACAAACCTTCACAAGTCCCCACAAACCTTCCCAAGTCCCCACAAACCTTCACAAGTCCCCACAAACCTTCACAAGTCCCCACAAACCTTCACAAGTCCCCACAAACCTTCACAAGTCCCCACAAACCTTCACAAGTCCCCACAAACCTTCACAAGTCCCCACAAACCTTCCCAAGTCCCCACAAACCTTCCCAAGTCCCCACAAACCTTCCCAAGTCCCCACAAACCTTCCCAAGTCCCTGTAAACCTTCCCAACTCCCAGATGAAAAAAGAAACCATTATAAATTCTGGACGTTTTCAAACAGGTTTCCTTATGTGAAATTGAAATGTGAAACATATTTTCCTCACAAACCTCCACAAGTCCCTGTAAACCTTCCCAAGTCCCCACAAACCTTCCCAAGTCCTCACAAACCTTCCCAAGTCCCCACAAACCTTCACAGGTCCCCACAAACCTTCACAAGTCCCCACAAACCTTCACAAGTCCCCACAAACCTTCCCAAGTCCCCACAAACCTTCCCAAGTCCCCACAAACCTTCACACGTCCCCACAAACCTTCACAAGTCCACACAAACCTTCACAAGTCCACACAAACCTTCACAGGTCCCCACAAACCTTCACAAGTCCCCACAAACCTTCACAAGTCCACACAAACCTTCACAGGTCCCCACAAACCTTCACAAGTCCCCACAAACCTTCACAAGTCCCCACAAACCTTCCCAAGTCCCCACAAACCTTCCCAAGTCCCCACAAACCTTCACAAGTCCCCACAAACCTTCACAAGTCCCCACAAACCTTCCCAAGTCCCCACAAACCTTCCCAAGTCCCCACAAACCTTCACACTTCCCCACAAACCTTCACAAGTCCACACAAACCTTCACAGGTCCCCACAAACCTTCACAAGTCCCCACAAACCTTCACAAGTCCACACAAACCTTCACAGGTCCCCACAAACCTTCACAAGTCCCCACAAACCTTCACAAGTCCCCACAAACCTTCACAAGTCCCCACAAACCTTCCCAAGTCCCCACAAACCTTCCCAAGTCCCCACAAACCTTCACAAGTCCCCACAAACCTTCACAAGTCCCCACAAACCTTCCCAAGTCCACACAAACCTTCCCAAGTCCCCACAAACCTTCACAAGTCCCCACAAACCTTCACAAGTCCCCACAAACCTTCACAAGTCCCCACAAACCTTCACAAGTCCCCATAAACCTTCACAGGTCCCCACAAACCTTCACAGGTCCCCACAAACCTTCACAGGTCCCCACAAACCTTCACAAGTCCCCACAAACCTTCCCAAGTCCCCACAAACCTTCCCAAGTCCCCACAAAGCTTCACAAGACCCCACAAACCTTCACAAGTCCCCACAAACCTTCACAGGTCCCCACAAACCTTCACAAGTCCCCACAAACCTTCCCAAGTCCCCACAAACCTTCACAAGTCCCCACAAACCTTCACAAGTCCCCACAAACCTTCACAAGTCCCCACAAACCTTCACAAGTCCCCACAAACCTTCACAAGTCCCCACAAACCTTCACAAGTCCCCACAAACCTTCCCAAGTCCCCACAAACCTTCCCAAGTCCCCACAAACCTTCCCAAGTCCCCACAAACCTTCCCAAGTCCCTGTAAACCTTCCCAACTCCCACAAACCTTCCCAAGTCCCCACAAACCTTCCCAAGTCCCCACAGACCTTCACACGTCCTCACAGACATTCACACGTCCCCACAAACCATCACACGTCACCACAAACCTTCACAAGTCCTTACAGACCTTCACAAGTAGCCACAAACCTTCACACGTCACCACAGACCTTCACAAGTCCTCACAGACCTTCACAAGTCCCCACAAACCTTCACAAGTCCCCACAAACCTTCCCAAGTCCTCACAAACCTTCCCAAGTCACCACAAACCTTCCCAAGTCACCACAAACCTTCCCAAGTCCCCACAAACCTTCACAAGTCCTCACAAACCATCACAAGTCCATCGTACTTAATTCAAGTCACAAGCTACAGTATTCAAATTCTGAACTACCGGTATAGCAAAGGTACATGTACTGTGTACTGCACAGGGCCGTTGCTAATATCTGGACAAAAACTGAAACCGAGAGCAGTGCAATTTTCAGTAGAAACACTCTTTGCTAGACTGAAGAAACAGAGACCCAATGTCCCTCAAGGTCAAATTGAAGGTAGAAAAGTTTTCTTCATTAACAAAAGAAGGAAGTAGAGAAAATAAACCTTTTGATTCATTTCGAATGCAAGCTGACACAGCGACTGAATACTGAATGAAATTAAAACCGGACCCTTCTCGCGTCTTCAGAGGAAAGAGAACAGGGAATGAAATTCAAGGAGGTGGGAGACAGCCTCATGAATCAGAAAACTTGATCCTCTCTCTGAATAGAGGCCTCGTCTTTAAGGGGTATCCAATGACTTTGGACGAGTACACGTACTTCTGCTGTATGATGAAAAGAGGTACTAAACACGGATACCTACAAATGTATATGGAACAATGCCAAATTCAGTGGCAACTTCCGGACGGTTCCTGAACTCTTAACAAATGGATGTATACATGTATTAATCTTGACAAAATTTCCATGCTGGGGAAAAATCCAGACGGAAGTCAATAAATTGAATTGAATGGATGGATACATGTATGATTAAAGATGATAGAATGTACATTAACCATGCACAAAACGTGACACTAAAGCCGTGTCCGCATTGAACTTGTTTTTCTGGAGGTTTTACTGAGACGATGGTAAAATGAAAAATTGTTAAATTTTACTGCTGTCCGCATTTGGGCTTTTTGACACAGAATTTTTTTTACTGAGACCGTGGGAGAGCATGCACAGCATCCTTCGCAGTATGACCTTCACGGCCTGGACGTACACTTCCAGAGCGCTTTTACCAACTCGTCGACATTGCACTTCTTGTCTCAGGAAAAGTTCCCCGATGGTAAATTTTCCTGGGCAGCAGTTGGCCAGGAAAAGTAACCGCTGGACTCGGGAAAAGTTACTGAGAGGAAAACTTCCTAGGCTGTCCGCACTAGATTAAAAATGGGAAAAGTACCCATCGTCTCTGTAAGTTTGAGCTTTAAGCTCCTTTTACATGCAATTGTTTTCCCTCAAATTTTCAGTGGAAAAAGTCACTGATAATAGCACCAACCCTTGTATACAATCTGTGGAGAATTTCTGTTGTTGGTGTGATGACATCACAGCTTTGCTCATGAATATTCAAATTCTCATAACCACAAAATTGGAAGATTTGCAATACATTTTTTCAATATAAAACAACCGTAAAATTCTCAAATTTATTGAAACATGCAAGACACATTATCTACATTTTTAGCATACTTTCAAGTAATTAAAAATCTGACTTCATGCGACCTTTAACATACCCAAATTACCCGTTTCTGGCACATGTGATGATTTGCGTGTAGTCCGTTCATGCCTGCCTCGCATTGCCTCTCCACACACTGTATACTGAGCGCCTGTGTGTGGGGGTTTACATGTACGGTTTGGTGTATCGGTAACAAACCAACTGAGTTTGACACGTCAAGAATGCAAGAGGCATGCGGCATGGCTCAAGTTTGAGGGCAGTGTAGGAAGAAGTGCAGCTGAGCTTTGGGCCACAGGAATAAAATGTTATGATTACGGTTCAAAAGAATTTCAAAATCACAAAAAACTTTAACCCGATTGAGGCAGTTTGTACGCGTAGTCGATACATTTTCGTGATTTACATATTCTACACGTACATGTCACCTAATTTTATCTATTGTATAGACAAAGAAAGTCTATGTTCTGAGGCTTACAGCTTGTCCAGATTTTTCCAAAAACAAAAAAATTCATTCTGACCTACCAATCCAGCATTATATACTCCTGAAGACGAACAGAGCACGCTGTTCGAAACGTTGAGTTCACACTCACCGGTTCTTTTCAGAACTTCACATATACAAAAAAAAAAAGATTCACATGGTGCTACTGTAAATCAATACACACTTTGATTTCCACCATGCATAGCCTTAAGTCTTACCGTCCTAACAATCAAATAAAATACCTCCCCAAATACTTTCCATGGGAAGAAAATGGGACATTTGCAATCTCCAATTTTTATGTGGAAGCAAAAAGATTAGTGTGCATGTATAAATAACTGCACTGCTTTATGTAACTGAATGAATTACATGTACCGGGTATACGTAGTTTACAAAACCGTCGATGGTTCTTGGACGATATCCTTAAAAATGCAAAATTTCAGAATGGTAATGATAAAAATATGACAAATGATATGGTATCAAAATCTCAACACCCATGGGAAAAATGGGGGTTAAAAAGTTAACGTAATTTTAAGAAAATTACTTGGTAGACAGGCCTCAACATTATCAAAAATAAGGGGGCACAGGTCACTTGTCCAGCCTTGATTTTGTCCAAATTGAGAATTTGCCTGACTTTCAGTAATCACAGACACTGGCCGTATACTTCATTGAGAACCACGAAATTGTTTTAATTATTTCAGAATGGCATCCCCAAATAAACACTCAGTTAAATTCAATCCGTCGTGCACCATGTCGTGATCTATAATAGCCATCTCTGACACCGGGGGGCAAAATGCTTCAATTATTGGGCCTCAACATACATTTTTGACTCTGCGTTACTCTGGACTTATCAGGTTAGTCGTCTTATAATACTGATGTGATCTTGTGAGCTGTTTGGCATTTGCTCCTGATCCTGTGCCATATGTAGGACTGTCGGCGAAGGGGCACGCGTGGGGGCCAAGGCGGAATTAAATTATGGTTTGGAAATTAGCAGACTCCTTTTTCAAAAATCACGGTTTAGAAATGGCAAAATGGCATTTTACAATGTAAGAAAAACCCAAATTGGACAGACATATTTGGATGAAAAATAGGGGCCAATACAGAATTAAATTGGTTTGGAATTAGCGGACTCTTTTTCAAAAATCATGGTTGGAATTTGGACAGCCATTTACACAAAGGTCACAAGTCCATGGTTCAAGGCTTTACCATTGCAACTGTTGTGTGTTCTTGGGCAAGACACTTTGCACTGTCTTTATCTCTCAGGTGTACAAATTAAGGAATCGGTTCTGTTGAAAGTCAATGCGAAATTAAATCATGATTTAGAATTGGCAAACTCCTTTTTTTGGTGAAAAGTCTGTGGTTCACCTGTTCAAAGCCCGACCACTGCAACTGTATTGTGTCCTCAGGCAAGACACTTTACACTGTCTTTATCTCCGAGGTGTATAATGTTAGGGGGGAATGAAAAATTCAATCGTGGTTTGGAATTGGCAAACACCTTTTTAAGACCACCACAGACAGACATCTGAGTGAAAGTTGTGTCCTTAGGCGCGGCACATACACTGTCTCTAGCCGCAATGTGTACAAATTGGTACTGGCTATTGATGAATCTCAAATTAACCAATTTGAGACTGATATGCGCATTTACATAGCTTAAAGGCACAGGCTCGTCAGCAATGCGCGCGCGCCAAATTCGTGCCACGAAAAATGCAGCTCCATAGCAAAGCCATGGAGCTGCATATTTCGTGGCACGAATTGGCGCCCGCGCATTGCTGACGATCCTCCGCCTTTAACACGAAGAGCCTCTTTATCAAACTCAGAAGTGAACTAATGTACATGTACGCACGTGAATGCACAATTGGTCCTACCGTGCACGCCACGCAGAACAGCACACGTACACACTCAGTCACTGTACAATACTGTACTTGAAAGATGAGTTTAGAAACACAAGAAAATTGCAGTGCCCCGACTGGGATTCGAACCCAGGTCCTTGGCTTACATGGCCAATTGCTCTACCAACTGAGCAATCTGGGCATCCCGTCGGAGCACCACAACAATCTCGTGTTGGCCTCTCAATATTGTAGCGCATGCGCGCTGCCGACTTGACACAGAGAGCCTCGGCTTCAATGTGGAAGTGCGCAGAACGAGCTAATGTGAGATTCGTCTATTAGTGGCAGCAAATTGATGAAATTTACATTTGAGAACAGGGAAGTGGAATGAAAGCAATGAAAGAGTGATATAACCTGCTATATCAAGTAATTTATGACCCTATCTTAAGAACATGGTTTACGGTCCTGAGATAAGTCATAATTTATGGAGCTTTTTTGCATCCATATGGAGCTTTTTTTGCATGATTTAGCTGCCTTTCCTTTACCAGAACATTGACAACATTTGCTAACACATAGTGCCTAGCTTTTTCTTAGCAGGCCTCAATGTTATGAATATAAAGCGGGCCTCCCACTGTGCGATTTTTGCCACGAATTTCCTACGATTAGCTTCGATTAAGTACGATTGTGTGTAGAGTCTATAGACAGTCTCTGCTAATCGTACCAAATCGTACCGATTCGTAGGAAATTCGTGGCAAAAATCGCACAGTGGGAGGCCCGCATAAGAGGCAGGTCACCGTGGCCTTGATTTTGTCTGAATTTCAAAGGGCACTAAGGCCAACTGGAGGGGCACCACGGCCAAATTTAGGCCTTAATTTTCACACTACAGCAGCCTCTCAACCCGGGTTGAACTCAACCCGGGGAGAACTCCGAGACCACCCCGGGTTGAAATGCGAATTTTGAACCCCGCATTCAACCCAACATAGTTTTACACTTGTTTCGGCCAAACAGCGTTTATCTCGCTCCGGGGTGAGTTCAACCCCGAGTTGGACTGGGATGATTCACACTTGTGCAATGCCAACCAGGGGCGAGTGACAATCGAGCATTGCGCGCATGCGTACATGTAAGTGATGTCCCCTGCCAGAAATATTTTAAATTTTCCGACTTCATCATTGCTTTTCTGCCCTTTTTTTTCTTTTTTGCTGATTGTGCCATTTTTACGAGAGAAAAGTGTGAAAGTGAGTGACGGATGATGTAAAAATAGCCTCTTAAAACGGACGCCCTGATCTGCACACATGCGCCCTTTGACATGATATTTGTACATATGTAGCTCTCACAAGCAGCAAGAATCCCAACCCGGGGCGAATTCAACCCTGCTCGTTTCACACTACCGTTTTAAACCCGGAGAGAGAGTTTAAACCCGGGGCGGAAATTTTTAACCCAGGTCCCGAGCAGGGTTGAGTTCAACCCGGGTTGAAACCAATCTCGGGGTTGACGCGGGGTTGGTGCAGGGTTAAAATTTCTCAAGTGTGAAACGTCACTTTGTGAAACATCACCCTGCGCCAACCCCACATCGACCCCAAGATTTTTAAATGTCAAAAGGCCTTTTGTACCAAATGTCTACTGGTTATTATATAGTGTACACGAACCCTGCACAAGATGTTGGGCAGAAGCCATCAGCCATAAATTTGTCATGACAAATTAATAAAAAAAAATATTCAAAATTGATTCAATGCACATGTTTCCCAGTGTTTTAACACTCTAGCCTCTTCCCTGTGTGTGGTCCACATAGTTTCCACATGTGCTCACATTTATCTAGACTGGGATGCAGTGTTTGCAGCATGGATGAGCACATCATTAATCTCTGCAAGCACCTCCTAACAAGTCCTCACAAGTCCATCACAAGTCTCTGCAAGTCCTCACAAATCCATCATGTCCATAGACACAAGTCCATCACAAGTCCCTGCAAGTCCTCGCAAGCCCTCGCAAGTCCTCACAAGTCCCTACAAGTCCCTGCAAGTCCTCGCAAGTCCTCACAAGTCCTCGCAAGCCCACCACAAGTCCATAGGTCTTAATTCAAGTCAGTGTTGCAGTCGAGTGCATCACAAGTCTCTGCAAGTCCACCCAAGTCCTCGCAAGTCCTCGCAAGTCCTCACAAGTCCATCACACGTCCCTAGGTCTTAATTCAAGTCAGTGTTGCAGTCGAGTGCATCACAAGTCCTCGCAAGTCCTCGCAAGTCCTCGCAAGTCCATCACATGTCCCTAGGTCTTAATTCAAGTCAGTGTTGCAGTCGAGTGCATCACAAGTCCCTGCAAGTCTTCGCAAGTCCTCACAAGTCTCCAAAATTCCTCACAAGTCCATCACACGTCCCTAGGTCTTAATTCAATTCAGTGTTGCAGTCAAGTGCATCACGAGTCTCTGCAAGTCCTCACAAGTCACTTAAAATGTTTGGTTTGGGACCTCAATGCGGTTTGCCATGGAATTACAGGGGTTGAATTAGCACTGGTCCCGTGGTTCGAGACCAGTAAAAAATCAGAAGGACCACTAGATATGTCAAAAGCACTGGTCCAATGGAACAGTGAAAACATTTCATGACTCATGGAAACATTCCCTCATGCCTAATCCACAGTAAACATTTCTGCGAAGAATTCCTAGTTACCACAAACAATTCCTGATCGCCTTTAAAAGACATTTTCAGATAAATACTCTTCTTTCTCCGATCTCTTCAGACATGCCCAGACACTACCGTAGTGTTGGATCAAAAAGCAATTCTGTCAATCCTGCACTTAACCAGAAAGTATTACAGTATTTAGGTGCCTTTTTGAAAAGCACTGGTGGACCACCAAATTTTCAGCAGGACCATTAGAGTTGTCTAATCTACTGGTCCTTCTGACCAGCATGGAATTCAGGTTAATTTCGACCCCTGGAATTAAGACAAAATCTGTGAAAACTTCAAATTATGATGTTGGGTGATCAGGCCAAAAACTGAGAGAGACATCTTCATATCTTAAATCAGTCTTGAAGTGCTTTTCCTCTTGCAAAATCTCCCAATCGCAGGAAAATATACCTTTAAATGTTTGCCCATGTCATGCATTTGATGTCTTCAAGGAATCCATCCAAATGACGTTCGCAAGATGAAGCGTCAAGATTACACTTCAGAGCCAAAAATACACCCACTTAGACACCAAGATGACGTTGTGGTTCCCATGGAAACAACTCCCCCTCCCCTCGCCCTGTTCCCAGGATAACGTGTCAGTCTCGGCAGCCCGACTAGTTACCAGTAGTTTTTTTGTCGAGATCGTGAGGTCGTGATGTATTAGGATGTGCCTGGAAGGGAACTTGAGGCATCTGGCTCGAGCAAACTGGAACTTACCGGTAATTGCTGTGTATTTTGCCTCGTATTTTGCCTCGTGTCATACCGCTACTTTGCCTGAGAATACTTTGGTAGGAATTTCATTACCGAAGGGGCACTGCCATTTTTGTGTTTAGAAAGGGCACTTCCATTGAAAAATCAAAGTCTATGAGAGGATTGCAAAAGGACACTAAGGCCAGAGGCAATGGCCTCCGTTGCTTCAGTGAAATTCCCACACTGTTGGGCTTGGGAAACTTATAAGGATTTTTCAAAAATTTACTGACAAACAAACTTTGATTAAACACTTTTTCTTAATCCCTTTTCTGCCAAATCTACATGAAACAGTGGTAAAATTGATAGGCAGCAAAATATAAATGAGTTGAATGTTTAAATTTGGCAAAAAAACACATAACAACCTGGCCCGAGGCACGCTTTTGTTCCAGCAGATTTCATATACATGTACATGTAGACCTATAGACCGTATCGAATAGCCGCCATTTCGTGGGGCACCTTTTGTTACTTAAACTGTTTAACAATGGAAGCACGATATTTGCAACAATGCATGTCCTCAAGGAACAAAGAAACTGCCCCACGAAATACGGTCTATAGACCTTTATCACGGTGCGGCCATCTTCCCCTTTCTCCTATTAAAATGAACGTAATTAAAGCGAGGCTTGCAACAAAAAAAATAGTTTGGTCCCATTTTTAAATTGTTCATTGTGTGAATCACAATGGTACAGGCGTTGAACGATCAAGAGAGCTCGCTGCGTGGACAGTGATTCCCAATGGGAGATACACGCGCTAATGCGCGGTCGCGCAGACGCACTTATCGTACCCAACACGTACTATGGGGAACAAGACAAAGGTGAACACACTGTGATAAAGGTCTATTGTACCACAAAGTACATTGGTTGCAGTGCAATTAAAATAAACATAATGAAATGCGGCCCTTTGTGATGGACTTGTAAAGATTTTTATTTATTTATTTATTTATTCACCACATCCAACAGCGGAAGGACGGCTAATTACAGGAATGGGATCAAATTAACATAGATATTCCCCTTGCTCTTCACGAAAGAATGCTCTGAGATCTTTACATCCCTTCCGAAGGACGGAACAAGTGTGATTAAGCGCCTTAGTCAAAAGCACAAGTGCCACAATCCGTCACGGCCCGGAATCGAACCCACATTCTAGTACTGGCACAGGAACTGGCCATAACACCCCACTTGTAGTGACTCGTACAGAATTATGACTTGTGATAGACTTATATGAGGACTTATGAGCACTTGCAGAGGTTTTTGATACACACAAGTTCAACACTCCTGAAATAAAACTCTTACTAGAGGAACTTGCAATGATTTGCAAAGTAGATATGAGATGTATGATCATTTCATATTCTGACCACGTCTGTACGATGTTGTTGGGCCCGTAGGGTGGGGAGGGCAGGATGCAGGGCACCTGTCTCGTTGCATGTAGTTTGCATAAATTTTACAGTCCAATGGTGTCACAGTGCACACAGCTGCCCCAAAAATTGTCAATGTATTAACACTAAAGTACATGTAGCATACATGTACGTAAATGATTTTCCCGGAAAAGCCTGTAATTTAGCGTAAATTTACAAATGAATTCATGCAAATAATACCTGGGATTGTGTTAGGGGTAAGGGAGGGGTGAGGGAGGGGTAAGGGAGGGGTGAGGGAGGGGTGAGGGATGGGTGAGGGAGGGGTGAGAGTGGGCATGTTGTTTGAGGTGGCAGATAGAAGACAAAGATATGAAGAGTTAGGTCATTTGAGTTTTTCCACGGTAAAGGGGGCATTTTGGCAACACAGACCATATTTTCCAGAAAATACCTTTGTCTGGTCTCAAAATAAAAGAAATAAGTTTCAGTTGTTCTGAAGAGATAACTTAGGCTCAAAAAGAGTTTACAAATAGTGTGACAACAAGCCTTTCTAAAAACCCTGTGTACAAATTTCCAATATACGCTCGTAACCGGGACGTATTAGAATGTAACACAAGTGTCCGTCTCGGTTACGAGTGTATATTGGAAATTTGTACATTTAGAAAGCCATGTTGTCACACTAATTGTAACCCCTTTTGGGCCTAAGTTATCTCTTCAGAAAAACTCAAACTTATTTCTTTTATTTTGAGGCCAGAGAAAGATATTTCCTCAAGAATATGGTCTGTGTTGCCAAAATTCCCCCTTTACTGTGGAAAGACCCATTTGCAAAAACTGTACACGTAAGTGCCATTCAAAATTGTGCACGTACATGTACCTCAAGCTTTTCCGTCTTGCCTTTCAGAAAATAACCAGCAAAATGTAAAAGAAAGGTAAAATCAAGTCAATTTTACGAATTGAATGCGTAAGTGTTGCATTTTGCTGATTACTTTTTCAAAGACAAGATAGAAAAGCTTGAGGTACATATCTGTTTTTGCAAATAAACTTTTTAATACTGGAGAGACCTTTTCTTCCTAGATTATATCTCTGTACAATGTCATTTATCTTCTCTCAAAACAAAAGAAATATCTTAAGACAGATCTAAGTAGATAACTTCAGCTAAAGAACTACAACGAATAGTGCCACAACATACCTTCCTGAAAGCCCTGTGTGCAAATTTCCAATATACCGTATGTAACAAGGACACCAAAAAATGTCACAAAGTATGTGTCCTACATGTATGTTACATACATATACGTTAAATAGGAAATTTGTACACAGGAGATATTTCTTTTGTTTTGAGAGAAGATAACTGGCATTGCACAGAGTTATGATCCTGGTGAAAAGGTCTCTCCAGTATTGAAAACACTTATGCAATTGATAAGGTAGTTTTCCTGCAATTTTAATTTTTTTAAAAACAGGCTGACTAAAGACTGTACTGTAAATATGACTCGGAATGAAAAAAAGAAAAAGAAAAAAGAAATGATTGATGAAAAATTTGACAGATCTGGCAGGGCAGAAGAGCCTCATAAAAAAGCGCAATTTAGCCATCGCCAGACTAATCCCTACGGTCCAAAAGTGTGACTCCGTGAGCAAAATCCAATACACTGGTTGACTGGCGTCGCAAGTAACGAGTTGCCAGAACCATCGCGAATGCTTGGGCTTTCAATTATTAACAGCGAGTATTGGGCTTTCCGGTAAATGGAAGGTAAATACATGTACAGTGACCGCTATAAATCTAGCGAGATGCACGGAGGCGTACAATTCTTCAAATAAAGAGCAATCATTTGCAATTCTATATAGCCAAGTCAATTTTCTCCAAGTGAACTCGAGTAAATTTTCTTAAAGATATACAGTCCGTGCGTTTTGGGTGTGGCATCTTGAAAAATAAAAAAGAATTATTTTTCTAGAAACATAAAAGTTATTCGCTTTCAAATGAGACATCAACGGAAAAACTCGACCAGTTATCGAACAATTACTGTCAATATTTCGAATTATTTCGGACCGCCAATAATTCAAGGCATAGATTTGTCCAAGTCTGTCCCGTGTCTGGTCTGCAGCGGGCCGTGCACAGCACGCCCTCCGTACCGGTGGCTTGTCCAATTTGTCTCAGGAAGTCTTCCGAGACAGACGAAAAGGGATTTGACAGGCCACTACATGTACTTGTACCGGTACATGTACTTGTCCAGAGGGTTCGCTGCATGCCGCTAGTCACAGACCAAATACCAAGTCTGACTTGTCTGAACTTTGAAGTTTAATGTTTTCTCGTTAAAATAAAGTAAATGCTTTACAAATTTGTTTAGAGAAAACAAAATTGAATTTGCTGAGAACCACGGACTGTTAGTCTTCAAAGTCAAGTCAAACCCGACCAAACATTAAGGTTAGGCCTATGTAAAAAAAAGTAGGACAATAAAATTGAAAAAATAATACAAAATAGCGTTTTGTCCTTGATTCAAGTTTTGGTTGGCTGAGCTTAAACGTTAAAAGCAGGCTGACATTTACTCGCCTTTGACACAAATTTATTTATAAAAAAACAGGGTTTTGACAAAGAGTTGCAAAGCGGCCCCTACAACTGTTATATGTATGCTTGTCCAATTGGGGTGATAGAGGTCTCAAAAAAATTGCCCAAAAAAAAAATCGAAACAAAAAGCCAAAAAACCGACGACCACAAAAGTCAACCTCAAACAATCAAAAGGCATGGCAATTTTCCCTTAGTAAAGCGCACCTGAATGAGGAAATAAAAAATTTGTGTTAAAACGTTTTAAGGGCAACACGGAAAAAGCATAGGGCACCGATGGCAAATTGCCGTTGTGCCGTGGGTTATTTCGAGGCCTGAAAAAGTAAATCTATAAAATCTACATTATTTTAAACCATAAATTGTCAACATCATGTGCAGTTTTTGCATAAATTTTTGGTTTTAGAACAGGAAAAAACAGCCTCTGCAGGCCACTAAGATTAAGTGAAATGTGACTTGTTATTAAAATCAAGAAATTTACGTGAAAATGTAAAAAAGGTCAACAAATTTAAGACTAACTTAAGACTGACTTGAGACCAACGTACATGTATAGGCCTGCAAGTTACGATATGACATTAGGATTTCAAATTTTTCAATTTGTTTTATTAACTATTTTCCATGTTTTTTTGTACGTGTACAAGAAACATGCAAAAGATACCACACTTAACAGACAGCTTTCCTCAAAATTTAAAATACATTTCATCACTAAAAGTTTGTAGAAAGTTCAGCAGAAACAAAAAAAGTCATAAAAAAAACATGTTGACATTTACCATACTGAAATCAGGTTGTCCCGTCTGAAACCTTTGGTCGATCAAACGAACAACTCTACCGCAGCTTGCCATGTTAGTGTTTAGTGATCTACGAAGACTGAAGCTAAACTACGTGTTTGGCAAGTCGTAAGTAGGCTCAACAAATGTGAAAACACAGAGGTACCATAACAGGAAACGGACTGCACTTCTTACTAAGCTTATGAACACTATAATAAACAGCACACTATAGAAATAAACTGTACACTAGACTTCACGCTTGTTAAATCCGCTCAAAACAGCTTTAATGGGAGATCTCTTGTGGAATTTTTTTTTAACGGGTCACTGCTTTGCTAATGAATATTCATTAGGGGACATCAGTGATGATTGGTCCAGGATGTTGCGAGATCATGAATATGAATGAGAAAGGTAAGACTTCAGGCTATGCATGGTGGAATCAACATGTGTATGGTTTACTGTATGTAACACCATGTGAAGCCGTTCCGCTTTAGTGCACACATTGTACACTGAATGCCCTCAATCAGTACTAATAGCCCTGCATTATCACACTGTACACAACGACTCACAGGTTCTTTTCGGAACCACACATACATAGAGATTCACATGGTGCTACCGTAAACCAATACACATGAATGAAAAAGTAATGAATATTTAACTTTGAACCCTGTGACGAATGTCCCAGTACATATGAAACTCACAAATATGGAAAGTGAAGTTGCCTAATCGTATGCAACTCAGTGACATTTCTCATGAATATTTATGAAGGCCTCTTCGATGAATGGCCCAGTGCTGGGTGTGAAGCTGGTGAATATTACCTCATGAATATTTATAAATACGGTAGCTTCTGTGAGGGATGATGAAGTGCTGGTGCGAATCTCATGAATTTATAATGAGCAGCACTGATGGTTTGGTCACCTGGGTGTACTGTGTGTGTGTGAGGGTGAAGAGGGACTGCCAAGGGCTGCAAGTACATTGTGTACAACAGCCAATAGGAGTGAAGCAAAGTTTGAAATCAAGAATATGCAAATATTTACAGGCACTGCACTGTACATATATGTAGAGTGTAAACAATTTAGTTGGGGGCTGTCCAAAGTTGTCAAAATTTTCACAGTTCTACAGGACGTAGTATTTTTCAAGACCCCCCCCCCCCCCTCCCCCCCCCCCCTCCCCCCCCCCCCCCCCCCCCCGAATTAATACTTATCAAGATTTGTTGTCACTACCATGAAATGTCAACATTAACAGTGTACAAATGTATGTAAAGTTGTACGCGGCCCTCAACCACCTCTCCCAACCCCCACCCCCCTCCCCCTCTCCCCCTTCCTACGCTTTGTAGACCCGTACATGTATGTAGGTAGGTAGGTAGGTACATGTAAGTTGTTTACGAGCCCATACTGGCTGGTACTCATCCCTAGTTTCCATGGCATGGAGTGACTAGGAGCATTGCTACTCCTCCTGGATGGGATGCCAGTCCATACATGTAGCAGGTCTACCCCCAGCAATTACATGTACCGGTAGTTGGGTTTCCCCAACTGTATTTGCTGGTACCCATTTTATACACCTGGGTGGAGAGAGACAACGTGGAGTGAAGTGTCTTGTCCAAGGACACAACGCTGTGCAATGACCAGGCTTCGAACAATGGACTTCTCGACCGAAAGTCCGAAGCGCTATCCTTCAGGCCACCACATCTCCCACACTTTGTAGCTACGTGAACATGTTGACAACTTTGGACGAACCCTTACATAAACTCCTCAAAAAAAGTTCGGAAAGTCAAGTTTGACTGACGATTTCTCTCTTGTTGCAAAATAATTTTCCTTGAATTTTATATCATTGGAAAGCCCTGTTATTCCTCTTTACGATGATGTGTCATTTGTTACGATTAAGCAATTGGGGGATGTGCAGCACAGCTAAATACGGGGGCGGGTGTAAAGTGAAATGTCACAAAATGCATTGCTATTGTCAAAAAGTGCATTGAAACATTCCCATCCTCCAAGCAAAAGGGGAATGCACTGCATGACAATAGCAGTGAATTTTGTGACATTTCACTTTCCACCCACCCCTGTATTCCGCCATACTGCACATCCTCCAATTGATTAATCATAACAAATGACACATCACTGTAAAGAGGAATAACAGGGCTTTCCAATGATACCAAATTCAAGGGAAATTATTTAGTAACAAGAGAGAAATCGTCAGTCAAACTTGACTAAGTTCCGAACTTTTTTTGAGGAGTTTATTATAATTTCACACACAGCATGTTTGAATTTTCCGTTGCGCAGACTGGCAAGTAACCTTTTAAGGACGTTTCTTCTGAACAGTAATCATGCTCCTGAAAGTACTGTAGAAACTTGTTCTACAAGGGACGATTCCCCAACACAGATTTACGTAATCCTTTTCTGGGCCTCCTTCATTAATTTGCTTCAATAAGGCGAGTGAAATTAGTCACCGTGGCAAACACGTCTCCAAGAATACTGGGAAGAGAGAGGGGTGAGAAGAGGGGGAGGGGGCGGATTCTCTAAGAAGAACCAAAACGATACGATTTAACGACACATTGCGTCTGTTCAGACAGCATATTGATTTATTGATCATCTCGCCTGCATTAGTAAATGAGTCCGAGTAGTACTTTATTGATTAGAGAGTGTGCATCTCTGGCATTCTCAATAATGGGTTTTAGAAGACAACGATACAAACGTCGCTACTTGCGGATTACCAAATGCAGACAATTTGTAAGACTCGTGACTGGCACAAATGGGGTACTGGGTTATTATTATGTAAATAATTGAATTATTTATGCGCAAGACTTAAGCTTGATCGGAAATGCAGCATGGGGCAAGCCTAATGCAAAGAGAGTTTACGGATGGATGGTGGTGTGCTATGAGCAATGTTACTTTAGAAAACTGGTTTGAAGAATTAGTCAGAAAAATCTGTTGGGGGCCCCTTGGCATGAGCGGCCATGACAGGGGACAGTGACATTGTCATCGAGCTTCATGCATAAGTAGGCATATTGTGGATCTATTGTCGCATGGTATAATTATGAAAACCTGTCTGCCCTCTGTCATGGCTGCCGGTGCAAAGAGTCTATAGCGATTGTTACATTCTATTTTACTATTATTTTGCTATGACAACTTGCGAACTCGGACCAAAGCGTCAACTCAAAAATTGGCACCTCTTGTATAGATTGTTGAATAGCGGCCATCTTGTAGGGCAACTTTTGACATTAAATTGGTCAATAATGCAAGCACAAAATGTGCAACGATGCATGTCCTAACGGAACAACGAAACTGCCCTACAAGATGGCAGCTATTCGATATGGTCTATATACCAGTACACTTATATGCATGGATATAAAATTACTTGCTAAAGATTCAAACTATAAGTGTGTCAACAGAGGACTGCACAAGGCATCCCCTAGCATTAGAATTTCCATTTGTTTGGTTAGGGCATAAGGGCAAATTTGTACAGTCTAAATCAATCATAGACTAAAAGGCATTGGCTTATTAGTAAATCCCTAAGGTTGCACCCCAGTAAATAGGGCTCCCATAGGAACCAATGCTAAATACCCAATTTTCAAAAATCATTTAAAAATACTCACAACTCTCTCAGTGTCTGGAGACAACAACCAAAATACTCATTGAAATCTCATCTTTTCAATTCTGTTCAATTTTAGGGGGGTAATCCGTCACTTTCATTCCCTAATTTCCACATGAAACAAAACTACCCCTGCAACAGTGAAAATTGCTAAACAGACCAGCTTCCATTTTGGAACAAAGGCACATACGCTACTGGACAAAATAGGGCCACTTTTAGGAGCTACAGTGTCTAAAATGTTTGTAATTGGAAGAAAAAATACCCCACATCGCGGCGATAGTCATATTCTACACAAGACCACACTCGTTCAGCTCGCAATTCCTTCTAATATAAAATAATTTGAGGGCATACAAAATATTCATGAGCTCGGCGCACAGATCTCTGCCTATTTACTGCGGTGCACCCCTAAGGGTTTTTGAGGACTTTGTTGCACAATATGGGGCCTATGCCCTGGACTACTCCCATAGACAATGGGAATGGTAGTGCGTACTTCTCTCTCTCTCTTCCCTGCACCCTCACCCCCACCACTCACGGGGTTGGGGCGGGGGTTATATAGCATTCTCTGCCCCCCTTTGATCCGTCAATGGAAACCGAGGAGGGGGGACCTCAATTGGCAGGGACTAGAGAGGGGGAAGAATGCACTCTTCCCATAGTCCTTAATGTAATTTTGGACCCTAATGTAAATTTTGTTTTGTGAGTTTGAAAAATCTTTCTCGACTCTTAGCACCCCCCACCCCTAAATAATTTTTTTTTGGATCCACCTATGGGGTATGGGTTCAACCTTAAGTACATGTACCTCACATATCCAGTTTTTTCCCCCTCAATTAGGTTAGCCTTCATAGCTTCAATTCATACTTACCATTAACTGAATCGGATCTGGATCTGATCCAGCAAACTCCAATCTTGTGTGAACAAGCCTTTTGATTTTCTGACAGAAGTGCCCTTTTCAAAACACCAGAAGTGGCACAATTCAAAAACAGCACCATCCCTTCAGAGTCAGAAATTCCAAGTCTAAAATTCAACGTCTAAAATTCTGAGTCTACAAAAAATCCAGGACAAGCATCACACCTGGTGGTGCTTTAAGCTTCCAAACAACTTGGGGCGAATCTTGTGCTCTTTCAATTTCATTTCCGCTGAACTTCAACAGAGCTCAAAAAGCAGCTCACAGAGGGGAAAAAAGCAGTTCATTTAAATTCTAATCATAAAGACCCCCATAAATTAACACTGCATTTCCATTATTTTTTTTTCCATCGAGCGGCCGCCGGCCGGCTGGTTGGCAGACTCGAGAGCCAAAATTCAAGCCAGTGGGCAAATTTACTCCTGGGTCTGAACAAACAAACAATCGCTGAATGCCTTCTGAGTAACGATTCGGCTCGGCTGGTGCATAAATGGGGGCACCGCGGGGCCCTGGGGAGAACGACCGGCCTTCAATTATTGCACACTGCATTCAGGGGGAACTCGTGCTTTACCGATTAGCGATTAGGCTTTTTTTGTTTGTTCTCGACATGATCATGAATTAAATAATTATGAAGGTAAATGAAGACTGATATTTTCCTTCTCTTATTAGAGGAGATTGTTCAGATTTTTCCAGAATAAATATTTGTCATATTTTTTGTTATTACCATTCTGAAATTCTATTTGTCATATTTTTCTCATTACTATTCTAAAATTTCTTGCTTTCAATCCATATATTTTCAAGGAATGTCGTCAAAAACCACCGTTTTGTAAACTAATTTATCCAGTTACATAAAGCAGTGCAGTGATTACACCAACTTTTTTCTTCCACATCCAAGTTGGAGATTGTACATTTCCTGTTTTCTTCCTATGGATAGTATTTCGGGGAGGTATTTTATATGATTGTTGGGTTAGAATGAAATCCATTTTCTGGAAAAATCTGGACAAGCTCCTTTAAATAATGTCTAGGCCTACATGCACAATGTTGATCAGCATACAAATGTAATAATATATTATGGGCCAGGAGTGAGGTTTTTTGTTTGTCTGTTTTTTTTGGTGGGGTGGGGGTGGGGGGGAGGGGGGGGGGGGGGGGGGGTGGGGGTGGGGGGGAGGGGGGGGGGGGGGGGTGGGGGGAGGGGGGGGTGTGCTGGGGGATGGGGGAAAATACAACTGTTCACCCCTAATCTAATCGAATCTTCACCCATTACCAAACTGAAAATGGAGAGATAGTTCTTGGTCAACTCAGCCTGGTCATTCAGCATGTTCAGTGCTTGTGGCAAACACGACACTGTTTTTAAAAGTCTAATTATTGACGGCAGCTGTGAATTCCAACGCCCCAAAGGGCAGGTGCTGTTCTGCTGAAACGCTCATAAATAATCATTTTCAGGGAGGGGGGTGGGGGAGTTGGGGGGGAGGGGGGGGGGGGAGTGACCTGGGGTGATGTGAAATTTCAAGGAGAGGGCAAGAGTGTATGGGGGTCTTTAAGAATGCTAATGTGTTGCTCTGTAAGCATGAACTTGATTTAGTAATAAGTTGCTAGAACTGTGTTAACTTTCCATTGTGATAATAAATTCCTTTGTCACGTCAGGAATTTTGCCATTGAAATTTAGCAATAAACCTTATGCATGGCGGCCATGACAGAGGGCAGGTTTTCATATTCAAATGATAATGTGACAATAGACCCACAAAGTGCCTACTCGTGCATGACGCACTGTGACAATGTGACTGCCCTCTATCATGGCCGCCGCGCATAAGGTCTATTGTATGGGGCATCTTTGGTACTGTAATGACTAATACCTACTGTACCGTACATACATGTACATGTAGTACTGTAGTACTATAACTAATAGTACTAGTCTATAGTAGTAACAGTGTTTTTTTTTTAAATACTGTTAATCCCAAAGCAATATTGAAATACATCGATTTTTGATTGAAATTGCAGAATTAAAACAGCAATAATTGATAAAATTTGTTCAACAAATTCAGTATAGTATTGCTTTTTCCTGATGGCAAAAAAGGTAATTTCTGATTGGCTGAGAAAAGTTTCAGCCTAATAATATCGTTGCCTTTGATTGGTCAATACATACATGTAAGTAGGTGTGGTTACATCATGAATCAGCACCAGGCAAGAAAACAGATTCAAAAGAGTTAGCCATGCAGAAAATAACAGAACGGTACCATCACAAGTAGCCCGAAAGCCTCTGGCCATCTGAAGACGACCAGAGCGGTAAACTGCCCCCAGCGGCCGAACTTTTTGTAACGAATTTGTTACATATTTTGAGCGAGATTTTCCTCTGACCCAGGACAGAGATTTCCAAAGTTAGGGTACCTATACATAGAGGAAAACGTCTAGTTCGTGTTGACCCTCCGCTCTCGCGCATGCGCATATTTGATTTCGGGGCAAACGGCCTGTATTTTATCTCACAGAGGGTCTAAAATTTGGCCCACGTTTTCACCGAAACTAGACATCGGATCGATGCGTACTCTAACGGTATTTTTTTAGTTTATGTCCCAACTCGAATTTAAGGAAAATAATTATTGGAATCAATAGCTTGGACGATTTTAGAATAGGAATACTTACATGCATTTCCGTCGCAAAGGCTTAGTTTTTTAGAGAAAAATCACGGGGAAAATATTGCATATGATTGCACGCAAAGCGGCCGGCCAGAAACCAAACGGATTATCACGCGCACGCCCTCTTTCTTCACGCGCTTCACACACTGCTCGGCCGGCAGCAGTTTCACACACTTTTGTATGGAGGCGGGCGCCGACAAAAACACAGAATTTTCATGGAAACGCAACATTTGCGACGGAAATGCCAATGGAAAAGGTATTCAAAAATCGTCCAAGCTATCGATTCCAATAATAATTTTCCTTAAATTCGAGTTGGGACATAAACTAAAAAAATACCTTCGGAATATTTGAACGTTGGCGCGAGTGCACATATTGAGCAAATATCAGAGCCAAGGAACAAATTTCATTTGCATGAGTTTGGATACGACGCCCTGTTCACGGGTCTACAGTACTCCAACCAAACTTGTCAATATGTTTTAAAAAGTTAAAAATATCTTTTAACGAAACAGTTGCTTTGATATCACATTTTTTTGTTTTTTTCATCTAACAATCAGCTTTTATTCTTAGCGGCCAGTCACTCAGCCAGCGCCACTCCGCCAGATTTTCGTCAGTGCCGCCGTCTGGCACGGCCGCGGGCGGCGGCGTGGCGCGCTGCGCTGGTGGGCGGCGCGGCGGCGGCGCGCTCGCACAGGCTCAACAAAAATTCAAGTTTTTGTCTTACCTTGGGCGGAATTCTTGCTGAATTTCGACGAAAATGCTCTTCGTTTAGTCGTCTGTCTCCTGTAGACATTACTAAACTGCAGGAAATTACTCAGCGCGGCCACTTTTCACCTTGAAATTTGCGAAGATTTCACACTTCCCGTCTTTCGTCGCAATCTTTCGGGTTTTCCCCGACGAGTAAAGTCTGGTGCTTCGCTAAAAATAGAACCCCATGAAAAATGGGCACGAAAGAAGTTTGATACCCAGACGTCTCTATATTTTAGACTGGTGCTCGTCTAAAGGCGTGAGTTTACGATAAAGGTGTAGGATGCCAGATATATATTTGGGGCAAAAAGTTTCGCGGGAAAAAGCGTGTTTGGCGCGCGCTTTTTGCATAAATCACGATGTTAGGAACTGCAAGTTTCTACAAAAACACGCCAAAAATCATGCCTAAAACTTCCCGATCTAAGAAGGCCCCGACCCGATCAGAAAGCCCGGTGACCAAGAAGCGGCGGGTAAGGCAAAATGGCGGTATTTTGGTGGAGAACGGTCAGTTCGAATCGGTCGATTGGACACCAAAAGTTGTGGTTACAAAACTGGCTACATCGGCGTCACTGGACGGGTGTGGTCAGTGCATAGACGCGGTAAATATTGACTTAAAAGTACTCCACGCGTAGAGCTAGAGATTGGTAGAGTAGTAAAGAGTAATAATGAAAATACGGTATTCATTGTTGTGATCGGAATAAACAAATACTTATTGTCAATCGTTGTCTTTAACGATGTGGATGTGGTCAGCGTGGGGATCGCGACATTTCGACCACGAGACTGCAAGACCTGTATACAGGTCAAAACGTTGTTGTCCCCACGCTGACCACTGTGAGACACCAGATAGGCCTAAGTATTTGTTTATTTTATTTTATAGTGGGCTCTATCCGGTTAGTAAGACACGGTCGCGCGTGCGCATTAGTTTGTACATTTTCCAGCTGAAACCGGAACTAATGTACAAACCAATGGGAGCGCTTGCGCGTGCGACGTAGCACTGTCTTACTAACCGGATAGGTTTGTCCGCTTGTTCGGTACCCTGCTTGATAAGAAAACCATACACCGTTTTACACGGACACTGAATATTTGTCAGGAAAAACGTCAAATGACTTGAATGATAAAAGTTAGTAATATATTTATTACATTTGAACTGAAAATACTGAATATCAACACTTGTGTCAATTCTATTACCAGGTTGCAAAGAACGGCACGAAAAAGAAAGTGGTCAATTCGGTCAACGGAAGAGTCACATTGGGAAATGACATCAAATCATCGAGAGCTTCCACTAGAATAAGGTCTGGAAATACACCAGGAAGCGCGCGGGGGCGGGGGGGGGGGGTGCGGGGGGGGGGGGGGGGGGGGGGGGGGGTTGGGTTACAATTGATAGGTGCATAAGTGCAGATTTAATGAAAAAACCCAAATTTAGAAGTAACAAAATTAAAGATTTTCTAATCTTGAGAATCATTTGTTTTAGTTAGTCTCATACAGTGTTTTGTACACAAGGTCTTAAGCAGCGTTCGAATTAGCACTGGTCCGTTGGCCAAATGACAGTTGAAATGGTCTCGGGCCAGCTGGAAAGCCTTCCCAATGGTCCGGCTGTCCAGTTGAAATAAAACAGACCCACGCCGTACTAAATTTAAAGGAGTGATGAAATAACTTTGATCTTTCTTCAGACTCCCACGCCGGTTCCAATTTATTCCCCTGGAGTGAGAGACTGCACTTCCAGTTTTGGTTATGCAGTATGTCTCTGGGGCTGGAGACTTAATAACTAGTTTTTATTTCAAGTCGTAAATCAATCTTATTTCCCAAGTCCAGTCACAAGTCATTTTCTCCAGGGTCAAGTCACATGTCAAAAACCAAAAACTGACTTGACCCCAAGCCAACAGGTTAAAAAAGACCAGCTCTGCCCTGGTCTAATTCTTTATAACCGCCCCCAAGATGTACACTCACACTTAGAACTGCAAATGCAGTTCCCTGTCGCGAAGGGGTTAATCACTTAATGTGCACAAAAACATGCATCCTTGAGAATTTATAACAAAAGAGCCTTTCAAGACTCCAGAATAGCTCTAAAATTCACCAGAAAGCTCTAAAATGTACCACACATTTTCAAACTTTTAATGAGGAGAACCTTATGACTACCAAATTTTCCTAATTTATTCACTCAAATGTGGTTTTTGCAAACATTAATGGTCGACTGTGTTTAAAAAGAACAACCATAAATTTTAACAGTATTAAACCGGGCCACTTGAAATGCCGACGGGCCAGTGAAGATTTAATACAACTGGCCCTGTTGGCCAGTTGGGAAAAAAGTTAAGGGCGAACACTGCTTAAGACGTGGTCAACAACACGTACTCAATTCTTTCCCCATTCTTTCAACAGGTCGATGCAGACAACAGCTGTGAAGAAATTGGAAGAGATGAAAATTAAAGAAGAAGAGGAGAAGGAGCCAGCGTTGCCAGGCAACCAAATCAGTAATGATTATGATGACGATGATTCTGATCATGAGGCTGTAAGTTTGTTTGGAGCTCCAGTTATGTCCGAGATTTTCATTTAAAAATTTAGCCCAAAATAGTCTCTAGAGGTAAGAAATGTGGTATTCTTGAATTAAATTCTAATGCAGAATTGAAGCTAAATATTACAAATAAATTGAAACTAAAACAATTAAAGGCACAGGCTCGTCAGCAATGCGCGCGCCAAATTCGTCCCACGAAATACGCAGCTCCATGCCTTTTCTAAACAGAGCTGCGTATTTCGTGGCACGAATTTGGTGTGCGCATTACTCAAAAGGTATGGTGTACATTGGTTCAAAATCTGTAGAGATATGGTTATTTCAAGTCGCTTGAAATTTGGAAACTGGTTAACAGATATTTTATGTAAATTTGAAACACCCCCAGAACAATGAAAGTTATCAACGAAACAAAACAAGCTGGTATAAGCCCTGTAACATCTGAGGCCAGGGGAAAAAAAATCACATGGAGTTTTCAGCAAATTGTTAGTTTTTTCTTAAACTGTTTTACGTCCCAATCCTAATGTGTTCTGACAAATGACCCATTTATAATCAGTCAGACCACATTTCTTTTTTTTTCAATTCAAGAGAAAAGGCGGGATGTCCGAGTATGAAAAGAAACGACTTCAGAATATCGAGGAGAATGCAAAATTCCTTGCTGCGCTTGGAATATCGAAGGTGAGATTGTTTTGTATGCATTGGCTAATATTTCTTGACAAAATTGACAGAGATGGTGGTCAACATTCAGCAATTAAGCTGTTGCACCAGCGGCCATGACGGGGGTGCAGGTTTTTATATTTAAACGATGTGACAATAGATCCACAAGGTGCCTACTCGTGCATGACGCACGGTGCGGTGATGTGACTGCCCTCGGTCATGGAATCAGTATCTAAGATACCAACATTTACAATTTAGGCGTAGTTTGTACAATTGTTTCAGCCAATGACGATTGTGACATACAGGCTAGTCTAGAATGCATAGCTTCAAATGTGGGGTTTAAATAGGGCTTGGGTGTAAGTTATAAAACGTTGTGTCCAAAGCGGGTGCCCCGTGGCAAATTACTCTTTTTAAAATTGCGATGTTGGCATATCTGCAGTAATGAAATTTTGAAATCAGAAGTGAAATATATTTTTAATAATCTGTTCATGTTAAAGGCAGTATACATAATTGGTTATCTCGTAGTTTTGGGGCGAAATGACTGCAAACCCTTTTTTGACTGTTTTCTCAAAAGTACGGAGCTGGTTTTTGCTCAGGTTGGTTTTAATCATGCGTATCTTCAATCACACAGGGGGATAAAACTATTTGTAACAGTTTACCAATTATGTATACTATCTTTAAGTAAATAAATAATCTTGCTCTGTTTGTTCAACAGACTAAGGAGACCATGTCGAGAAATGGGAAAAGCATTTTGGGACTCAAAAGGTACGCTACGTTTACTAGACAGTTTCGGCATCTCAGTTTAATGGTACGTGTTCGCAGACGTATCCGTGTGACATAACACTAATTTGGTGTAAACAAGTCAAGATTAATTTTATACGTACCGCTCCCGTGTCAAACGGCTCCCATACGTTGTCCTACGTGTGGCTGATCCGCATCACGTACGAGGAGACCTCATAAAGTGATGACGTCAAAGCTGAAAATGGTACGGATACGTATATACGCGCGCGGATTTTGAACTGTCTACTGTTTTTAAAAATACTTTAAACACCGATTGTAGTTGACCCAATTTTTAATAGTATTAACCTTTGCAAAAACCCAGTCTGGTATCGGTTAATGGTAAAAATTGAGAAGTTTATCAATTTTTTTCTTCTTTAAAATAACTTGTCAAGCATCGGCAAGTGCACATTTGATGGAAAACCCAGATTAAGAAGTAGTAAATACTTAATATTTTGTGAGGAAACACATATTTTTCATCCCGTGGCGTCTCGTATATTTTGTTCACAAGGTCTGAAGCAATGAACTACTCAATAATTCTTTCCCAGTTAACTGAATTTAATTGTTGACTGATGTTTGGAGACGAAAACAAACAAACGATCTTGGAGGATATTTACGAGCTGTAAGAATTTCAAAATTATTGTGAAAATAAAAAAAAAGGAAAAATAGAAACATTTTAAATATGCAGAGGTTTTACCGCGTTACACTGCTCACGACGGCTTAAAAATCGTCCACATCTATCCTAAAGAACATTGTCACATTTTAACAAACCTGGCCATCAAAGTACGTCACAAAGTCTAGTAAAAGTGTTAACAATTTTGAATCATCAACAAATCTTAAAGTTTTATTTGATTTACACTCACTTCAGGAAAAAGATAATTTTCAAGAATGTTGATTATGGACGGCGACCTCCCTCCCTAAGAATTCGCAGAATGGACCCAGAGGGGGTAACACTGCCAGAACCACCAGCCCCTGAGCCGTCTGCTGAGGAATTGCGGCGTGTAAGTATTCATTGGGTTGGCTTTTGATGTATTCATCTTTCTACCCTCTGGAACATTGCATTGATGCATTAGAAATGTCATTGACCTGAAATTTTTAAACACCATACTATTGATGGACTTAACCCTGTACGGCTCTGTGAACTAAATTTGTCAAAGTCAATGAAACAGGGTTGTCGTCGAGTCCATCACAAGTCCAGAGCTGATTGACAAGTCTCGCAAAAGCCTGTCACAAGTCCAGTAACAAGGAGCAAAGGATGAACACGCACAAACAAATGCCCTTGTTGGAGTTCATTTGAATAGCTTGTGACTTGAATTAAGACCCAGGGACTTGTGGTGAACTTGTGAAAGCTTGTGAGGACTTGTGATGGACTCAACTACAACCCTGCAATGAAAGGTCTGGTATTGCAGATTGATGCAAATTACTGCAAATTTAATGAAAAATGTTGAAGCATTTTGGGTTAACGAAATACTCTGTAGCTGTTGTTGCTTTGGTGGAGTTTCAAGTACGTTATTAAATCTTTGCTTTTCAGGAGCGGAAACCATCGGGCCCATTTGACATGATCCCAGTCAACATCAGTGAAGAAGACGGTAAGGAGAATTTGGCAAAACCCGTATTCAAATCTGTGTCGAGTCTGTCAAAATCTCCCAAGGTGCTGAAGACGAGCGGTAACACGAAGGACCTCAACGAATTGACGCAGACGCTACAAAGAATGACGCTGACTTCTGACCGCATTGCGAAGGTCACCAAGGACCGCGTGATGTCGGTGGCTGTGCATCCGTCGTCTGCGAAAATTATCGTTTGCGCCGGTGATAAATGGGGTCGCGTTGGAGTGTGGGACGTGGTAAGAATGTTATGTCCAATTATTCACTTTGTCCTGTTGTTGTTAATGGTATGCCATCAACTATACGGTTTTATTATCAATTTGAGATGACGAAGAAGGAATTGCAGTTTTAGAAGTGGGAGGAAAACCCCCAGAGAAATGCCCGAGGGGAAAACCCACGCGGTCAAGTAGGGACTGCAAACCCAATCCACATACACGCTCCGGATTCGAACCCGGGACGCCAGAGGTGAAAGGGCGGGAAAAGAACTACTGAGAGGTTCGACTGTATTTTACAATAATTAACTTGAATATTAGGCTTTTATAACAACCAATGACAAGTCCATTTCAATCTTTTCAGGGATCTAAGGCTGGCGATGACGGAGTGTATCTTTTTGAGCCACATTCTCGACCCGTGAACTGCCTTCAATTCGCCCCCGCGGACCCCACCAAGCTATTTTCCTGTAGTTACGATGGCACGGTGCGATGCGCTGATTTTGAGAAGGGCGTCTTCGACGAGGTACGATCACAATTTTGTTTTCTGCAATTACGGAACCTTATTTTTTTACCATTGTAACATTTTTTAGTCCAGTTTAATAATAACTTAGTCCAACTTTACAGGACTGAAGGTGTTAATTGTGTGTTTGATTAGCCCATGAGTGCCTAACAGGCAACCATACTCCCTAGGGAGCTGATGTTAGATTAAGGAATGTTGTTAAGAGCCCAATGACCGGGGGTGATAACGTTAAGTGCCATAATTTATGCATGTTATCCATGCTATATAAATATGCAAATTATAATTAACTTAAGGCATGTCAATTTGGCATACATTGTTTACATCTGGTCAACAGAGGGCGCTGTATATGTTTGCTAAGGGCCGTCCGAAGTTGTCAACATTTTCACGGTTCTACAAAGCGTAGGAAGGGGGGAGGGGTTTCAAGGCCGCGTAGGACGTTACATGCACTGAAAAATGTTGACATTTCATGGTACTCACGAAAAATGTTGATAAGTAGTATTTCGGGGGAGGGAGGGAGTCTTGAAAAGTACTACACTCTGTAGAACCGTGAAAATGTTGATAACTTCGAACGGCCCCTAAAAGCCTACCAGATTTATAGCAGATTCCAGTTGATTGTTAGAATCTGGATTCAAATTTGCAACGAAACAAAAAGCTCCCAGGCAACTGAAAATTAAACAAACGAAAAGCTAAAACAATTCAACCAATTTGAACCACGCACCTTATTCATAGATCTACGCAACAGACGTTGATGAGGACATCTTCTGCAGCCATTTTGATTTCCTTTCACCGGACGGCAAGAAACTGCTCGTCTCCCAGAATCAGCAACAAGGGTACATTCAGATCGTCGACTCGAGACTCGAATGGTAACGTGCACAGTCCAACGTTGTTAATAAGAGGTCCATGGGACTTGGTAGATTACCTTGTTATAACAGGAACCTTGTATTAATAGGAGTGAGCAAAATAAAGAAAAACTTATTGAGGCATGATATGTGACCGACTCTGGCAAAACCCGACGCTTCTCGGCATTTCCCATTACGTGATATGGGCCCACACCTTAAAAAATGGCCTCTGGGACCAACTTGAAAATTTGGCAGAATCAACATCGGGATACATTCAAGATTTGTTTTGTTGTTTGATCCTATGAACTGTCTCTCGACACACACTTCCCTCTTGTTAACGCACCAACCTCCCCACTAGAAACTGAAAAGAATTCCTTAGAAATTCCTTGGATGTTTGAGACACAATGGGGGAGCAATGGACGGGGGATACCCTCGGCCACATATCGTGCTGCATATATGTGTTTTTTTCTATATCGACTTTGGACTTTAAAACAACCACTGAATTTAAATTTTCTATTTCAGTAAAACGTCAACGCCTGTTTTTTTCCTGCACAAGCGGTACATCAAAACAGTCCATGTCCATCCCACAAGGCCAGAGCGTTTTGTGACTGCCTCTAACGATAAGTGAGTTTAATTAATTAGTCAACCTGTTTATTCTGAGGCGTTCATGAAAATTACTTATTAGTTTCATAGTGTTTACTTTCTGGAGTGTGTTCAAGTGTATTGCATATCTGGGGTGATTTCACAAAAGTTAAGATGAGTTCAATACATCCTAACTCCCATACCAATGTCCCAAGATAAAAAGAGTGACCCTTCCTAAGATGCATCTCAGCGCTTTGTGAAATCGGCCCCTGGTCATGTATTTAGATGAAGTAACAGGTCTCGTCAGTTAGTGCAAATTATCAACTAGCCACAGAGACCTGGGATCGATTTCACAAAAGTTAAGACAAGTTCAATGCATCCTAATTCCAATACCAACGTCTCAAGATAAGAAGGGTGACCCTTCCTAAGACACGTCTTAGCGCTTTGAAAAATTGGCCTCCTGGTGAGACATTGTCATGCCGCATACTTACTTGTCATACTTACTTTTCTTGCTGCAGCACCGTTGCATTGTGGGATTTACGCATGCTGAAGACACACGGCAAATGCCAAAGCCTGTCGACCTTCACACACGGCAAATCGGTATCGGCGGCGTACTTCTCCCCGATCACTGGGAACAAGGTTGTCACGACATCGTACGACGATCGAATCAGGTAACCTACGGATTTTTCAGCTGGGAGAGCAAAAGGAGCATGACCAGATTAAACAAAAATTTTTTTTTAGTTCTAACCTAACAATCATATAAAATACCTCCCCAAAATACTATTTGCAATCTCCATTTTGAATGTGAAAGCGAAAAGGTTGGTGTAATTACTGCACTGCTTTATGGAACTGGATCAGTTTACTAAACTTTGGTGAATTGACAATATTCCTGAAAATATACGGTTTGAGGGCACGAAATTTCAGAATGGTAATGAGAAAAATATGACAAATGATATGGTATCAAAATCTCAACACCCGTGGGAAAAAAGGGGGGTTCAAAATGTGATCTTGACACGCTCCTTTAAAGGCCCTGTAGATGATCTGTTTTTGAGCGATTCTGCGAATAAAACCATTATAAATCAAAAGAAAGACATCAACAAACTCATCCGAAGAAATTTCAGCTTTGTCAAATGTACCACGTTTAAAAAAAAACATGAAAATCCATATGCGTCTTGGCAAGGTGTTTCAAATATTCGTTCTCAGTTGATCGGGTACTATGTGGCTTGCGTCATGCACTCTGTGGCGCACATCATATACTGCGTGTGCGCGCGATCCATAAAAATGCATCGCGTTAGAACACGCACACGCAGTACACAGCGCCCATGCATTTTGGACCGCGTAGATGCGAACCAAAAATAAGTAAATCGTTTGCAAACTACATGTCAAACCAAAATCTGCCAGAATTTAATTTTTTGTCCATTTCTAAAATTGTATTTTTTTTACACCAATAGGATTCTTCAAGTGGAAGAAAACAATGACTTAGAAGTGGAAAGAATTATAAGGTACGCAGAGGATTCTGAAATTTCAGTAATTATAACAGCCATTATCAGACTTGGAATCAGCTTGGTATACAGCGTTTGCCCTTAACTTTTTTCCCAACTGGCCAACAGGGCCAGTTGGCTTATGTCTTCACTGGCCCGTCGGCATTTCAACTGGCCCGGTTCAAATATCCTGTGGTTCTTTTTACACACAGTCGACCTTTAATGTTTGCAATAACAACATTTGAGTAAATAAATTAGGAAAATTTGGTAGTCATGAGGTTCTCCCCAGTACAAGTTTTATTTCAACTGGACAGCCGGACCATTTGGAGAGGCTTTCCAACTGGCCCGAAATGATTTCAACTGTTATTTGGCCAACGGACCAGTGCTAATTCGAACGCTGGAATAGCGGTATTTCCATCTATGTGTCCCTGGTTCGAATCCCGTCTGAGTCAGTATGTGAATTGGGTTCTCAGTCCCTGCTTGATTCTGTGTGTAAGGTTCCAGGGGCCGATTTGACAAAGCGCTAAGGAAGGGTCACTCTTCTTATCTTGGGACGTTGGTATGGGAATTAGGACACATTGCACTCATCTTAACTTTTGTGAAATCGATCCCAGGTTTTCAAGAAACCGGGCATTTCTTGATAGTCTTCTCTTCAAATGTTTCTTCAGGCTTATGAGCTATGTGCCAAGTCACTTTTAAGGAATCCTTAAAACCCACAGTAGTTTGTGGGCCTGGCGATGCCTAGTAATTGTTTTGAGTACTCTTCAAAAGACACCATTTTTTTGTCGTTGTTCAGTAAATACCAGCCCAACTTTGATTTATTTATTTGGTTTTGACCGTAGACAGAACAACCACACGGGTCGTTGGCTGACGTCATTCCGTACGGTATGGCACCCAAGACATGAGGACGTTATCTTAGTTGGCAGCATGGACAGGCCGAGATCTGTAAGCTGAACATTTTAGTCTTGAAGAACTTAAAAAGAACTGAAGATCTTTTGAAGAACTTGTTATTAACAGTAATACTACCCCTGGTCGTTCGGATAAATTATTATTCCTTAAATATTTTCAGCTCTTCTGATGGTTTCCCAGGCATCATGTGCACACAAAGAGAAGAAATATGGAGAGAAGAAATATCCTTGCTCAAGAGCACAAGCTCTGAATGGTTCTAGGTTCATGTACAGTCAGTGGAACCTGTTTGTCAGTAGAACATTTGGAGTTGCATTTTGGTGGTCCTCGGTTCATATCCAACCATTGCAGTAGGAATCAAAAACTTCTATCAGTAGAACCCCTGGAAAGACATTTTGGTGGTCCTAGGTTCACATCCAGGCACTGTAGGGCTCAAACGTTTTAACAGCTAGTAGAACCACTGAAATTCCACTCTGGTGGTCCCATGTTTATATCCAGCCATTGCAGGAGAAATGAAAAGCTTTATCAGTAGAACCCCTGGAGTTGCATTCTGGTGGTCTCAGGTTCATGTCCAGTTACTGCACACCTAAACAGCTTTGTCAGTAGAACCTTTGGAATCGCATTCTGGGTCTCGGGTTCAGATCAGAACATTGCTGGAGGAACCAAAAGCTTTATCAATAGAACCCCTGGAATTGCATTCTGGCGGTCTCAGGTTCACAGCCATGCACTGCTTAATGAGTAAAACGTCTGGAACCTGTATTCTGGGTTTCAGGTTCAATCCAGACACTGCAGAAGAACTCAAAAGCTTTATTGGTAGAACCTCTGGACTTGCATTCTAATGGTACCATGTTCATGTCCTTGCACAGCAGAACTGAACAGCTGTATCAGTAAAACCCCTTACAATTTTTCTTTCGTCCCAAGTTCAGTAGAACCCCTGGAATTTCATTTTGATGGTGCCATGTTCATATCCAGGTACCGCAGAATAAACTCAAAAGCTTTATTGGTAGAACCTCTGGAATTGCATTTTGGTGGTCTCAAGTTCACATCCAGGTATTGGTTTATTATCTCCAGGTCAAAGTGTTCAACATTGAAGGTCATCTTCTGCACAATTTTCAAGACGATTTGCTGGGATCCGTTTGTTCCATCAACGCATGGCACCCGAGTCTTGACGTCATTGTCGGAGCCAACTCGAGTGGTCGACTTCACGTCTTCATGTAGGGAGTGTTACGGTTAAACGTTGTACAAAAAAGTTGCACAGTTTCACAAAAAGGAAGACTTATTTAAACCAAGAGAAAACGTAATGTCTACAGAATATGCGTGGTGGTTATGTGCCGCATCATAGATTGTGTTAATATAAACACTATGCAAACTAAAATATGCACACAATTTTCTTTGTAAATTATTTGAATTTTATATGTACATGTATTCACATTATGTCTGTTAATTGTTAAAAGATGTACAATTGAGCTCGTGTCAATAACGTCATTCTGGGAGTCAAATAATGCCGCGTCGTCCTGGAAGCAATGTGCGTGCGCAATGTGTGTGTCCATAGCGCGCGTAACGCGCTATGCTGAGGCTCCCATTGGTGAATTACAACGCGCAACGTGCACATCGCTTCCACAATGACTCCCAATTTGACTCTATTTGACTCCCAAAATGGCGTATTCGCACGTGTTTTCGAAGGGGGTCAATAGACAGCCGAAGTGTGACGTGCGTTGCCATGGCAATTGGCTCTAAACTATCATGGCCGTCGGAAAAAGTACCATTGCAAAAGCACATGGACATGGTTGAGTGATTTTTGGTTTAGAGCCAATCGCCTAGGCAACTAACAAAAGATGACGTATTCACTTCGGCAGTCTATTATTAAGAAGTTACACATTTTCACAAAAAGGAAGACTTATTTAAAGGCACAGGCTCGTCAGCAATTCGTGACACGAAATACGCAGCTCCATAGCAAAGGCATGGCGCTGCGTATTTCGTGGCACAAATTTGGCGCGCGCGCATTGCTGACGAGCCTGTGCCTTTAAACCAAAAGAGGGTTTTAAAATGAAAAAGAAAACATATCTACAAAAAATAGAGGATGGTTAAGTGCCACACTGGAGATTGTTAATTTGTTTAAAAAGTAAAACTATGCAAAAATAAGAATAACATCTTTTGCAAATTTTCTGTATTCAATATATGTATTCATGTTATGCTATTAATATATTATTATTTTATATACTACATCTTTCGTTTGCTCGGAAAAATAATTGTCACATAAATCTTAGAGTTGCTTAATGCCTATTGTATTATCCGAATGACCCAAAATGTTACTTCATGAGTTTATAAGAAAAACGTTACTCAAAGTTTTGAAAGGAATGGCATATTGAACTAACACCGCATGATTTGGCATCCAAAATTGTACTTTTCTTCAAGAAATACATAATTGTAGCTTTTAAAAATGAGTGCGCACACTTATTTTTTTTAGGATAGCAGACTTTATATTGAAAGTTACTGTATGCTTAAAAGAAAGATGTTGGAACAATTTCAAGATTAGAAAAAAATCGTAAGGGCCTTATCGGGATTTGAACCCGAGACCTCTGACTCACCGGGCAGATGATCTACCAGCTGAGCTATAAGGCACAGTTGGTATACTCTCTCAGGTTTTCCCTATGGACCCAATTCGATGTTGCATGGTAGCGCTACTAGGCAAAGTAACAAACACAACTGGTATGGTGCCTGATCACCATTGAATTGAAACAACCAAACTTGGGATGAGAGAAAAATCGTAAGGCCTTTGTTAGTTTATTGCTGACGTTCATATTTCGTTAATATATGATATTCTCTATGCATGTACTCATTCATAATGTTATAAATTACAAAAGGTTGTCCGTATTCTGTCTTCCCAAATAAAGGTTTTTTGTACGTTGACTGTTTCCGGTGTGTATATTTGTTTCAGACAGCCATTTAGAATTTGACTTTCAAACCAAACAAGGGATGAGAGAAAAATCTAGCTCATTTGGTAGAGTTTTTAAAGGTAGTTTACGTGATTGGTAAACCGTTACAAAATATTATCATACCAAGGATTCCTCAAAAGTGCCCATTGCTCTGTCACTCGCAAGCGTGAGGAAACCCATGAAGAATTAGATTTATAAATGGCCAGAGACACCGGGGAATCCCCTTGCTCTTCACTAAAGAATGCTCTGATCTTTAAAGTGCGTTACTGTTACCTAACATATTGGACCAATGGCTTTACATCCCTTCCGAAGGATGAAACAAGTGTGGTTGAGTGCCTTGCTCGAGGGCACAGGTACCGGGGGCGAGGTTGAAACCCGCAAGTGTTTAGACGGATGTCAGTTTGTGGCGAAATGGCACTTGGGCGAAATGGTTTTGGGGCGAATTGAATTTTCGTCTCATGAGACAAAAACTAATTGTTTTACTCGTTTCTCAAAGCCTATAGCACTTCAGACAAAACCATTTCAGGGGAAGTTTTCTACGGTCATTATGTTTTATATTGTGTAAGTTAGGCGTAAATCTGTGAACATTTTTGATTTTCGAGATTACCAATGACGTACATGTATACTGCCTTTAGGTAATAGGTATTAACATTGTGTAACGGACACATTGTGAAATGTTAATTCAAGGCCTTTTCATTGGAAAATTGCCCCAAAGGATGACACAATTCGCTTGTTCATTCTACACGAACATAGGCCTAGCGCTACATGGCTAGCGTTTTTTTTTTTTGCTTGTCAATTTCGGGTCTTTTCTGTTTACGTTCTCAACCGTGGCCGATAAATACGTACGCCAAAGTTGCTTTTCACACAACTCTTTAACCGAGGTTGGCTTTTTGTATGTTTTCCACGCTTGGTCGAAGTCTTTGGAAGAAAAATCGATTGTAATTACCGAGTGCACTGTGCTTTATCTCCGAATGAATACCCTGGGTTTGGTGTACATTTTGTAAACACGGAATTAGCTCCGTGAATCCATAGAGCAAGCTGTTCCTTGCTCTATGGTGAATCGCACGGTGGTGTCTACCGTCTGAAATTCACAGTGGCCCCACGAGAGACATGGCTGTCTCACGGTCTGCGAAGTTGTGAAGCATTTTCTTCCGTTGTGCGTTAGAAAGGATGACTGTACTGTAAGTAGGAGTTTTGGCGTTGGAGCCGGGCGTTGGAGTGATTTTCAGAGAACTTTTTAACACGTCACAGGTAAGTTTGTGTGATTTGCATAAATTAACATTTTAATCGGTATAGACGTGACAATTATTTGGCGTGGTACGGCGCCTCATTACCACGACATTACCAACATTTGTAATAATTATTATATCTCAAAAAGTCATTGTACATGCATTAAAATGGTGCCCTGTTCGGAAACTTTACTGTTACTTTCTCGGTCGCGTGGGTTTTTACAGGGAGTTTCCCCCCCCCCCCCCCCACTTCTAAAACTGCATCTATTTCGTAATCCCAAGTTGATAATAATACTGTAGATGATGGCATAAAGCATAAAGGGAGACTTATATAAACTCCTCAAAAAAAGTTCGGAAAGTCAAGTTTGACTGACGATTTCTATTTTGTTGCAAAATACTTTTCCTTGAATTTTATATCATTGGAAAGCCATGTTATTCCTCTTTACGATGATGTGTCATTTGTTATGATTAAGCAATTGGGAGATGTGCAGCACAGCTGAATACGGGGGGCGGGTGTAAAGTGAAATGTCACAAAATGCATTGCTATTGTCAACAAGTGCACTGACACATTCCCATCCTCCAAGAAAAAGGGAAATGCACTGCATGACAATAGCAGTGAATTTTGTGACATTTCACTTTCCACCCACCCCTGTATTCCGCTATACTGCACATCCCCCAATTGATTAATCATAACAAATGACACATCACTGTAAAGAGGAATAACAGGGCTTTCCAATGATACCAAATTCAAGGGAAATAATTCAGTAACAAGAGAGAAATCGTCAGTCAAACGTGACTTTCCGAACTTTTTTTGAGGAGTTTATTGTTGTCGAAGATGCCACAAAATTAACAAAAACGTATACACTATACATAATTTATCCATATATTAGTTACACACACATTACAAACATTCCTGAACTATATTTCGTAATGTGACCCGCTCTAGAAAAGGGTAGCATGAGTCGCGCAGGCTATAGGTTGAGTTTTCGCGACCATATTTTAATGAGCGTTGATCTGCCGCAGATTTCTACTTATGGTCGCGAAAACTCGACCCTACCTGCGCAACTTATACTACCTTTTTCCAGAGCGGGTCACTTGTCATAAAAAGGCAACTTGTTTGAGGCACGTACTGGGGTTTAAGCCAATTAATTTTTAATGTATAATCATATTATAACTACGTATATATCGTATTGTCGTTAAACGTTCGCTGCCATGGCAACAGGCATGGCTTCTGATTGGCTAATCACGAAACTAAAGAGGAGCAAACAATCACTTTATGACAAAAAGAACTGAAGCATTATTGTAAATTTTATATCTAAATTATCACATCCGTCCGCACGCATTTTTTGACCTGAACTAAAGCTCACCCTTACCCAAGGTAAACAAGTGTCCTTTGTCGATTTCCAGTCGAGTGGAATTATATGATGTAGGCCTAATTAAATTGTGTATGCGGGTCTGCTATATCAAGGGTTTCATACCTGCTTATTAATGGAGAGGTTAACACTGTCACACCGTGTTATTTATAGGTGGATACTTGACCAAAAACTGACCTACGAATAAAACAATGGGAGAAAAACAAAACAAATAGGGCCTACTAGACTTAATGTGTGTAGTGTGTAGTTTAAAGGCACAGGCTCGTCAACAATACACGCACGCCAAATTCGTGCTACGAAATATGAAGCTCCATGCCTTTGCTACATCACGAGGCTGCGTATTTCGTGGCACGAATTTGGCGCGCGCACATTGCTGACGAGCCTGTGCCTTTAAAGGTAGTCTATACATGTTTGGTTATTACCCTCCAAAAATGTCTTTCCCCTTTTGCTTGGAGGATGGGAATGTGTCAATGCACTTTTTGACAATAGCAATGCATTTTGTGACATTTCACTTTACACCCGCCCCCGTATTCGGCTGTGCTGCACATCCCCCAATAATATTGCTTAATCATAACAAATGACACATCATCGTAAAGAGAAATAACAGGGCTTTCCAATGGTATAAAATTCAAGGAAAATTATTTTGCAACAAGAGAGAAATCGTCAATCAAACTTGACTTTCCGAACTTATTTTTAGGAGTTTATGTTGCTGAAATTTCTACAACTAGTTTTCTCGACATGATAGGCTTTCAATTACCAACATTAAGTTTACCAACAAAGCAGCAATAATTAGACCTAGTTTTTGTTTTAGTATGGGGGGCACAATTTAGGAGGGCACAACGTCATTTTAACGACACGAATAAGTCGTTGTGCAAACCTTCAAAGTCTTATCTTTTTCTTCAAGATGGCAGACATTGAAGAGCCGTGCTCGGAAGTTTCCGAAGCCATCCTACAGCTATTTAGTGCGTGCGATCTTGACGACAACGGCTACATAGAGCACAGCGAGTTGGCGGCGGTTTGTACGGACTTGGATCCGGAAGAGCTTAATCGGGTTTTTCAGGTGAGTGGCATCCATCTAAAAGTACATGTACGTAATTACGTCTTGCAAAAACACAAGGAGTACAAAATACGACTGGACGGCATAGACATAACCGTTATGCATGCATGCCGTCCAAAATCAGCAGGCAAGCACGTGACTCTATAGGCTATCCTTTATGCAGTACCTACTTTATACGAAGCAAAATTTACGCACCAACGTCAACCAAATTTAACAAAGCTGTTGTTGTTACGGAACGTTAATTTTATGGCATTTTCGGCAAAAAAGTCTAGGGTAACAAGGAAAATATGATTTATGGTCGACAAAACTGATTCGAGTCTGACTCGAGTCAAGTCTAGAGTCACCCAAAACTGATCTGATTCGAGTCAGACTTAAATGGAGCCTAGTCGCTAAAAACTGATTCGAGTCAGACTTAAGTCGAGTCTAGTCACTGACTCAGGTCAATACAATATTGACACCGAATAATTTTCAACTCACAGGCCCTAGATTTAGACGGTGACGGGCGGATCAGCCTGCTGGATTTCTCGACTGGCTTCAACACCGTTCAAGCATTCTTTACAAAGGGCCATGACATTGACAAGGAGGGCGCCCCCATCGACAATCTGGAGGATTTCCTGGCCGCACTCGGATTCGACTTCAGTTTTATTTCAAGGTCAGTAATTATTTGGTAGCTAGTCGATCACAGCAAAAATGACCAGGGACATGTTTTCGCGACTATGACCAGAAACACGTTTCTGAAATAATAATTGGCTCAACTTAGCCAATGAACGACTTCAGTTACAGATTTGGTAGTAACAACATTAATATGCAAGATGAACTTTTTTCACATTCTGGCCAATCACAGCATCGCTTTCATTAGCAATACCAATCAAAAACTCCGAGCTTCATTCCACAAACCAATCAGAACGAAGGTTGTATGTGGCGATGCCAGTTATTCAAATCGCCAGCTGTATAGTAGAATCTTAATGACTGTATGCTAATTTAGCCTCTTCATTTTATTATAATACGGGCGTTTATGTCGATTGCCGTTCGATTCGAGGACAAACAGTTGCCCTTTCACAGTCCGTTAATAAGTGAACTATCCGTAAATATTCGCGGGGAAAACACCACCTGCATTTTAGAAACACAGTCGCGTATGATATTTGTGACTATATACAGCCACGGGTAACCTGTAAAATGATCCTACATTACGCCTAAAACAATCGGGTACCCGCACTTTGTGTAGTCGGTATACCACAACATGTGCACACACTAACAACCGAATAACAGTCAGATTTGGTGTGTGTGTGTTTGAAAAGCAAAATAATTTAGCCATTTTGTGAACGATGGCTTCGTCGGACGATGAAAGTTTCAACGTGGTTTGGGTCGTCAACCCGGATCCGGACGAAAAGAGCGAAGAAATTTCAGACACCGAAACAGTAACTGACGGTGTCGAAGCAGACGACACGTAAGTCTATGGGCATTTCCGAATTACGGGTTACGGCTATGGCTTGGTAGGCTTCTAAGATTTCAAAGCCATAAGTAGGAAGTTACTGGCTTAAATGTTAACCTAGATTCTACAAACGGCAGGCAAGTAAAGAGGAAAAATGGCAAACCGAAGCCTCAATAAGTCGTTTTGTGGAAGTTGCATATAGGCCTAAACCTAATTTTTGCGTGGGCGTTTTATTAATTTCATCATAATATCTCATATATCTCATATATCTCATATATATCTCTCATATATATCTCTCATATATATCTCTCATATATATCTCTCATATATATCTCTCATATATATCTCTCATATATATCTCTCATATATATCTCTCATATATATCTCTCATATATATCTCTCATATATATCTCTCATATATATCTCTCATATATATCTCTCATATATATCTCTCATATATCTCATATATCTCATATATCTCATATATCTCATATATCTCATATATCTCATATATCTCATATATCTCATATATCTCATATATCTCATATATCATATATCTCATATCATATATCTCATATCATATTATATATATATCTCATATCATATATCATATATCATATATCACATATCATATATCACATATCACATATCACATATCACATATCACATATCACATATCACATATCACATATCACATATCACATATCACATATCACATATCACATATCACATATCACATATCACATATCACATATCACATCTCTCACACATCTCATCTCATCTCATCTCATCTCATCTCATCTCATCTCATCGCGCTCCAAAAAATTAATTATGTACAGAGTAATTTAAATAATTATAAACTATAGGGCCTAGTACTTACATGTAAACTACAGAACAGAGCAAGACAACGGTAGGCATATAACTAAACGCTAAAGACGTTCGCTATCTATATACTGGTTTAAATTTCTCCTGAAAAAAAAAAGATGATGTATGTTAAAACGACAAAATACAAAGGCATAAAATATTATAAACCCCGTCCCATTTGTATAACCACAGCTAGCAACCGGGGGATGAAAATTAAAAGTATGAACATCGAATGTATATTTGCAAAAGACACACAGACAGTCAGACACCTACTGCTAAAATCGCATCACTTAGGATGACATTGAAAAAAGAACCCCCACGGGGGAATTTGTTAACGCTTCACGTTTTATAATATTAATTTCCACACCAATTTAATTTACCTGTGTTAATCAAAAACAGAACAAAGAAAAACAAAATATATGTAATTAAACCAGCTTTGAAAACGTCCCAAGTAGGCTATCTATTAGAACCTTCTATACGTAATAGAAGCCGTTCAATGTCACACGCAATACAATGCTTTTTATTAATCGCTCTGTACATGAACAATATTGCTGGTATTTTTCAAGTGTCTTTTTTATGTCCTTCAGTTTTCTTGTCATTAAAAGTACACCGCATCAGCACAAATCCAGTAATGTATAGACCGTATCGAATAGCCGCCATTTCGTGGGGCAGTTTCTTTGTTTCTTGAGGACATGCATGGTTGCACATATTGTGCTTCCATTGTTGAACGGTTTAAGTAACAGAAGGTGCCCCACGAAATGGCAGCAATTTGATATATACAAAATTGATTCAATGTCCGTCCCTGCAGCTAAATGGCGGAATACCATAAAGGTATCGGAAGGACAACGCTATATAACGTATATTTAATTCCGCGTTGATGACGTCATTATGACGTCACTTATATTCCACAAGATAAGCGTACTTTTGAACGTTACCCGTTGTATGATCTTTATAAATTATATCGTTTATGGTGAAAACACAAATCCTTGCTTGCATATAGAGGTACGTATAAGTATTGAAGGTCGTATATTATACATGTATATGTTTAAAGTAGATTTTGACCTTGGTAAAAGACATTAAAAATAAACAGTAGGCATAGGACCTAATTTATTGGGAAAAAATTTACAAAACGGAACAACATTTGCGATTTCTGAAACTCTGTTCGGACTTCGGACGTCAAAGTAAAACTGCGCCATTCTGCACTAATGCGTCTGTTTTACAAATGCATCAAATTGTCGCCAGGGTTGTACACCAGGGTTGTAGTCGAGTCCATCACAAGTCCTTGCATGCCTTCCCCAGTCCACCACAAGTCCCTGGGTCTTAATTCAAGTCCCTGGGTCTTAATTCAAGTCACAAGCTATTCAAAATGAACTCCAACAAATGCATTATTTTGGAAAGGCATTGTGATGGAATCGACGAAAACCTTGCTGTGTACCGTTGTGAAAAAGGTGGGGGAAAACAACCAGCTAAACAAGAATACAAGAGATGAAACATAGGACTTTATTCCCCCAGCAATGCGCGCGCCAAATTCGTGCCACGAAATACGCAGCTCCATGTAGCAAAGGCATGCACGGAGCTAGCTAGCTGCGTATTTCATGGCACGAATTTGGCGCGCGCGCATTGCTGACGAGCCTGTGCCTTTAAACTTTGTCATACCAGACATTTTGCAAACACGGCATTGATTTTGAGTTTAACACAAATACAGCTCCACCTAAACACACACGCATAAGACTTGTACGTCCGTCCTCACGTTCGGTCAAGTACCACACCTACCTGGCAAGCATACCAACACACGGTTGGCCCGGAGAATACCGAGTGTTCTTTACCGCTGCTCGTGTGAATTATTCACTTCCATAGAGTCAACTTTAACCCTTATCAGACGATAATAATGTAGCTCCTCGGCTGAACCTTGGGAATTAATGTGAGCTGCGTGAAGAGAGGCAATTTTGCCGAAGTGCATAGGCCCATTATAGCTTTCGAAAGTATAACATCAATTAAGGATACAAATAAGAAATAACGGAGCAAGGATATGGAATTTATCAAATTTTAACGAAAATATTCAAAAGTTTGACGCTGTTGCCATTATTACCGCTGCCATCAGGGAATCACCAGAACCATTTCGCTTCAACTATATGTGGCTGCCTGGCCAAGGCGCACACCCCTATCAGCAGTTATATTGTTGGCATTCCCCCCTACAGGGTGCTCCTATAGTCCTGACGCTGTTGCCATTATTACCACTGCAATAAGGGAATCACCAGAAACATTTCATTTCACGCTGCCTGGCCACTGAGGCACACAACCCTATCAGCAGTTAGATTCCCCCCACATGTCACTCCTGGCACTGTTGCCATTATTACCACTGCCATCAGGGAATCACCCGAACCATTTCGCTTCAACTAGGTGGCTGTCTTGCCAAGGCGCACAGCCCTATCAGCACTTAGATTGTGGCATTACCCCTATAATACAGGGTACTCCTGGCGCTGTTGCCATTATTACCACAGCCATCAGGAAATCACCAGAACCACTTCACCTCAACTATAGGTGGCTGCCTGGCCAATTAGGCATACAACCCTATCAGTAGTTATATCCTGGCATTCCCCCTAACAGTTCCCCTTGCATAGTTTGAGCAATTTCTTAAAATCGAAATCTCGAGAAAACTCTGAATTTTTATGGTTGCGCCAAATTATCGAACGCAAAAAGGTTGCGACTGAAAAAAAGTATATAAATTTCTGGGTTTGCGCCATAAAAGGGGCGGGCGTTTTGCGTGGGTGTGGCGTCAAGTATACCCGCATCTGTTCAACATTATGCCACTAAAATATTTCATTGTAATCAGCAATTCTAGGTCTCTTCCTCATGTTTTTTTCCATTAGTATTTTTCTACATTGATATATAGCTTTGGATTGGTAATCTTGTGTATCAATTTGCTATTGGTAGCCTATATTCCATTTTATTGTACAGAAATTGTTCCATGGACAGATATTTGGACATTGGTATTTTAGGTATTGGTCTTGATATTTTTGGTAACAGAATGGACAATTTTGTTTGGCATTTTGCTGTTGTGTTCTATCTGATATTTTGAGTATTTGTGGTACTGGATTTGATATTTTTTGCATTGGCAATGATATATTGTGCGATATTTTGCCATTGGTATTCTATCCAGTATTTTGGCATTGTGTATAGTATTTTGCCATGTGGTATTTTAGTATTTTAACATCGATATTTTGTTTGATATTTTGGACGCTATTTTGTTTGGTACTTCCTCGAATGGAAGTAAAACCAGACTAAATTGGTTGTTTTTCACCCTTCGTAGCGATAAAGATCAGTTTTAATATTCAATTTATATCCCAGATGAGTCTACGTGCCGACAGAGGTCGGATTGATTTGAAATATCGATTGGTATTTTAAAATATCGATTGTGTACTATTTTGTCTGGGGGCGTTTCGCAGGTGTATTGCCGTATGAGAATGATGGGCCGGCTGTAAAACATTTTTTTCTGGGCAATTTAACTCGTAATATTAAGCGTGCAAATATTGCCATAGAAATCTTAAAATAATGTATACATGTACAATTAAATACCTTTTGGCTAACATTATTCGTTAAGCAAATAAGCGTTTAGCTTGAAAACATTTTCTTAAACACATTTTAATGTAGACCGACGTATCTGAACCAAAACAGTATTTGCAAGATTTTCATCAATTTCGTATGGCCAAAAAACACGGATCGAGGACTATTGCAAGATTTTAACCAATACAAATTATTATAAAAACACGGTTCGAGCTTATACTTTTAAAGCTACCAAAAACATTACCAACATACTACAAATTTGGAGGCAAAATACTTAACTGGGTCCGTATATAGTACAAAAAATACCAATAATTAACCCGCAACAATATGCATTTCGAGACAAGCCTCGTAAAATATTCCCATGCAGCGCGCGCGCGGATGATATGCAAATGAGCGCGCGCAACAGGTGTTCGGGACTCTGTGTTTGTTTTTCGCACACAGTGACGTCCAGTGTCGTGCTGGATAATATGCATGAGAATGCGAAATTAATATTTGTCTTCGTGCCGATGCCAATCGTAACCGTGTATACACGTATGGAAATTAAACAGATTGAACTTGGACAAGTATAGGAGTTTTTGCGTGCGGTTCACCAAAGCCGGGGATGAAAACTAAATCATTGTCTATACCGTGCCATTGGCGAAAATCTGAGAGGAAAATTTGTCTTAATTGAATATTAGAAGCTTTCTGAAAGTAGTCAGGCGAGAAAGTGTCTCATTTCACGGGATTTTGGAGTAATTTTGCCATGTGAGAGATTTTTGGCGGGAAATTGTTTCTACCAACATGGATCGTCTGGACGAAACGCGCATACGGCAACTCTTCGCCGCGTGTGATGTCAATAACAGCGGATATATCGAGTATGACGACTTAAAGGCGCTCTGTTCCGACTTGGCGATCTTAGAAACGGAACTTGTGGATGTTTTCCGAGAGCTGGACTCAAATGGAGATGGGAAGATTACGGTTGGGGAGTTTACGGAGGGATTTCAAAGCGTGGAGACGCTGTTTACGAGAAAGGGAGCCAAGGGGAGCGGTGCCGCCGGGGCTAACCACCACCGGTCGGGCCGGCAGAGCGTGCCGTCAGACGCGATGATTTCATGGAACGCTTTTTCGGGACAAATCGGTGCTTCAGTATGCCTCGTTCCAAGGTACGATAAAATTAGACCCAAATTAAGTAACATAAAACCTGAACAAACGATTGAAAAACATATCAGTCAGAGGTCTGGTATGGTAAATCACATTTAAACGAATTTAGTTTTAAAAATCTTGTTTTGGAGATGGCTCAAAATTGTAGAACCTTACAACCTTAGTTTAGAACCTAAGTATAAAACATAGAACCTTACTCTATACTTTAAAACCTCAGTTTAGAACCTTACCTTAAGCGAAGTTTACAACTTTAACTCTTTTGTTTTTGAATTTGGAGGCACACCATGTGCCCTTTTCCAAAAATCTATGCAAAATCCTGCATGAGAAATTAATTGAGAATAATTGTATGACGTCGCCGCCATCTTGAATGGAAAACATTCAAAAATATTCGTCTCTCCTTTTTAATCAGAAGGCCAAATGTATATATTCTGAAATTGTTTTATTGCAACCCCGATGGCCGTTTTTAGGCCTTTATATTGCGTAAAAAATGCGGGTCTCAAATATGCAAAAATGGAGGTTCTATTTCTATAACGTATATGTATCTCTAAAAAACATATTTGGTTGATGTGCATGGTAGATAATGTCCAACCAATCTACTGGTTAAAATAACCAATCTTATTGCTTAAAATAACCAATCTTTTTGGTTAAAATAACCAATCTTTTTGGTTAAAATAACCAATCTTTTTGGTTAAAATAACCAATCTTTTTGGTTAAAATAACCAATCTTTTTGGTTAAAATAACCAATCCACATTGGTTAGAAACCCTTCTTTTTTTTCCAACCAATATGATTGGTTATTTTAACCAATAGGGCCTTTATTGGTTGGACACATAGTCCTATTTACCAACTACATTGGTTGACCTCAACCAATCTTTTTTTATCACGTTTTTAAGATTTTGTTTTGAAGAAAACAAAATTGAACCACGGTGACTGCAGATAGTACATGTATGGGCCTACGTCATTTTGATACTGTCATGCAAATAACATGCTCGGCGTGAAATTAGCGAAATTTTTCCTCATCAAAAAGACTAAAGAATAAATTGTTATATAGGCCTAAGTGCATTTTTTTTAAAACTCGCCTGGCGGTAATTAGGGCCTACGTGAATTGGGGAAACACCTGTTTTTTATGTTCAATTATAGTTACTATTTCTGACGTTATTGTCGTAAATTGCACACTTAACACAAAATGTGATTTTCTCTGAAAATCCCCCGTAAAACCCAATTGCTAATTTCAAAACGACAATTTATAATCTGTATTCTAATTAGTTCATTGGATAGTAATAGTTGTACCATTATGGTCAATTTATGGCAACATTTAATACCTATAAAATGTTGCAATCTATCCCGTCCTTTTGAGTTCACGTTATCGCTTTTTATTTTCGTCACAAAAGGACGCCTTCCTACGTATTTTAGAATAATTAATTTCTATTTAGATTCCCCACAACTGCAAATGTCGCCAATCGAAAGATTATAATTAATAAAACGCGGTTTATTTTCGGCTGTTATCAAATCAGTTGCAGGTGACTTAATAATGATTAACTTTCTAGAAGTTAATGTGGACACAACAAGCCGACAAATCGTATATGACTTATAGTTTTATCGTTTGAAAATTATCAGCTAATTTCGTTCGTCCAATCTCTATACGCCTTATGGGAATTTCCACTGCAAATATTTTTGTCCAGCAAATAATTTCTATATGCATTTGAACGTACAGTTGAAGTTAGAAGTTAAATACAACTGTATGCAACCATGTGTTAAAACTGGTGTGCTTAAACTTGCGTTGTCACTATTTTTGTAACAGTCTTTACTTTGTGGAATTCCTCACGTGCATGCAGTACTTAAAAAATAGCTTGTATACACCTTGCAAGGGTGATGATGGTAGTGGTGTACATGTATGTAAACCTCTGACTTCAACTGTAGCTTGTACACCTTGCAATGGTTCAGGTAGTCCTGTTTACCATTTTGGGTGTTGATGGTTGTGGTGTACATGTATTTATACTTCTGACTTCAACTGTAGCTTGTACATCTTGCAATGGTTCGGGTAGTCCTGTTTACCATTTTGGGTGTTGATGGTTGTGGTGTACATGTATTTATACTTCTGACTTCAACTGTAGCTTGTACATCTTGCAATGGTTCGGGTAGTCCTGTTTACCATTTTGGGTGATGATGGTAGTGGTGTACATGTATTTATACTTCTGACTTCAACTGTAGCTTGCACACCTTACAATGGTTCGGGTAGTCCTGTTTACCATTTTGGGTGATGATGGTAGTGGTGTACATGTATTTATACTTCTGACTTCAACTGTAGCTTGTACACCTTGCAATGGTTCGGGTAGTCCTGTTTACCATTTTGGGTGATGATGGTAGTGGTGTACATGTATGTAAACTTCTGACTTCAACTGTAGCTTGTACACCTTGCAATGGTTCGGGTAGTCCTGTTTACCATTTTGGGTGATGATGGTAGTGGTGTACCTGTATGTAAACTTCTGACTTCAACTGTAGCTTGCACACCTTGCAATGGTTCGGGTAGTCCTGTTTACCATTTTGGGTGATGATGGTAGTGGTGTACATGTATGTAAACCTCTGACTTCAACTGTAGCTTGCACACCTTGCAATTGTTCGGGTAGTCCTGTTTACCATTTTGGGTGATGATGGTAGTGGTGTACATGTATGTAAACTTCTGACTTCAACTGTAGCTTGCACACCTTGCAATGGTTCGGGTAGTCCTGTTTACCATTTTGGGTGATGATGGTAGTGGTGTACATGTATATAAACTTCTGACTTCAACTGTAGCTTGTACACCTTGCAATGGTTCGGGTAGTCCTGTTTACCATTTTGGGTGATGATGGTAGTGGTGTACATGTATGTAAACTTCTGACTTCAACTGTAGCTTGCACACCTTGCAATGGTTCGGGTAGTCATGTTTACCATTTTGGGTGATGATGGTAGTGGTGTACATGTATGTAAACTTCTGACTTCAACTGTAGCTTGTGCACCTTGCAATGGTTCGGGTAGTCCTGTTTACCATTTTGGGTGATGATGGTAGTGGTGTACATGTATATGTAGACTTCTTACTTTAACTGTACATGCCTCAATTTTTTTAACTTTCACGTACTTTACGAACCTGGCCGTCCGTACTTCTATGTGTGCTCCGCAAATTTGGCTCAAAATTCAAACCGATTTGAAAGGAATTTGTAAAAAAAATCAACACGCTTTGACAGCCTCGGAATAAACCCGTGATATTACACATTTCCCGAGTCTATTTCGAAATCCAAAGTTTCCCGTAAAGGCATATTTGCATAGTGAGTAATTTGTACTTGGCTGCGCATGTCAGCCTGTATTCATTCCAGCTGTCAGATTCTCACACCAAAATAGCTTCGGGATAGAAATGATAAATGCAGCCGATTTCACGAAAAATTGCTTAGCTTGCGCAACTTTTTAAAATGGCATAAGCCCCATAGGCTTGCGTGTAATTATTACAGGAATGTTGCGCAGCCTACGCAATAAAAAGTTGCGCAAGCGGGCTTACGCAGTGCGTAAGGTTTCGTGAAATCGGCTGCTGAGCATACTTTTTTTGGCTTATATCGTGTTATGTTGCCAATTTTTAAATTCGGTCCATTAATTTTCAAAGCACCGTGGAAAATGAACTGGAAACAACAGAAATCAGTCAACCATATACATTTTGACAGGTTTGCAGTAAAATGATTTTGATTGGTTCGCTGGTTCTGACGTCACGCTTATGTCAACCAAACATTTGCGCGAGGTTTACATCAAAACGATTTTGATTGGCTCACTGGTTCTGACGTCACACTTGTCATAGAAACTATAACCTCGTCCCAGTTTTAGTCAGAATCGCACAAATACTTTCCCCCGCAAAATCAATATAACCCAGGGACCGTCCCGACTGTGGGAACAATAAACCAACTTCACGCCTTAACATCTGTTACAAAAACATTCCTGGACTAAAATTCCTTCACCTTTTAAATATTTTCCGTCATAATGGGCAAAACACACATTATATATAAAGCCCAATCAACATCTGCAGTTACCCAAAATTTTACTTTATAAGTTGATCCCCCTCCGCCCCAAAAAAACCAAAAACGACTAGAAGTTTTCATAGCAAAATTATTATGGTAACAAACATCACATGATTTTTCCTCGTGTAAAATACCTTTGTGGGAGAAATTGCCAACTGAAGGTGTTCTGGCAAACAATATTTAACCATTGCAGACAATTGTTTTACCATTCATTCAACATAATACCAATGCATGGACTTTTCAGGTTTTCTAAAGTTTTACTGCATCTAGACCTTTGTGGCTGAAATTTCTACAAGGCAGTTTATCAACATTATTCCTCAGTTATGCTGTTGTTGCTGTTTTTAAAAGTTGTCCAATCGTGTAATTTGTCTTTAAGATTAAGATATTCGTAAAACGCATTTTCTTTTCATTCAGACGTATATAAACAACAAGTAGTCGGATTTGACGAGAAAACAGTCAAAACATTGCACCCAGCTGACCCTAAAGGCTTACTGATAAATGACTAGAAATATAGTTACTAACAATGAATCTGACCCCGCTTGGTAGTTGTTTTAACTAGATATATATTTGACATTACGAGGATTCTAGTCATCCTGTTTAAAAAATATAGTCATACTGACTGATTTTCAGTTGCACCCATGCATGAGCATGCAAGTTCGGGCGGGCGACTATAGTTAACTAGACTATAACCTACCCCCAGAGCTTGGTTCCTCAAGTCAGACTACAGCTATTCAAACCACGCAGCGTTCGGGTAACATCTAGGAGCAAGTTCGGGCGGCCGACTGTAGTTATATAGACTAAACCAAAGGATGTAGATGCCACCCGAACGCTGTTGTGGTTTGACTAGCTATAGTCTGACTAGAGGAACCAAGCCCCGGGGTATAGGTTAGTCTGGTTAACTATAGTCGCCCGCCCGAGCTTGCTCCGTATCATAGAGTTGTATGCTCCGTGTCGACAATGGTTTATAACTATAATCGCCCGCCCGAGCTTGCTCCGTATCATAGAGTTGTATGCTCCGTGTCGACAATGGTCTATAACTATAATCGCCCGCCCGAGCTTGCTCCGTATCATAGAGTTGTATGCTCCGTGTCGACACTGGTCTATAACTATAATCGCCCGCCCGAGCTTGCTCCGTATCATAGAGTTGTATGCTCCGTGTCGACACTGGTCTATAACTATAATCGCCCGCCCGAGCTTGCTCCGTATCATAGAGTTGTATGCTCCGTGTCGACAATGGTCTATAACTATAGTCGCCCGCCCGAGCTTGCTCCGTATCATAGAGTTGTATGCTCCGTGTCGACACTGGTCTATAACTATAATCGCCCGCCCGAGCTTGCTCCGTATCATAGAGTTGTATGCTCCGTGTCGACACTGGTCTATAACTATAATCGCCCGCCCGAGCTTGCTCCGTATCATAGAGTTGTATGCTCCGTGTCGACAATGGTCTATAACTATAGTCGCCCGCCCGAGCTTGCTCCGTATCATAGAGTTGTATGCTCCGTGTCGACAATGGTCTATAACTATAGTCGCCCGCCCGAGCTTGCTCCGTATCATAGAGTTATATGCTCCGTGTCGACAATGGTCTATAACTATAATCGCCCGCCCGAGCTTACTCCATGCTGACCCTTATTGTCTTGTTATTTTTGACTAAAGTGTTTTTAGATACTATTGTGTTCTAATAGCACGCGTATGTAATTTATTTTTTAAATACGTGTGAATATTCCACAGCGGATATACATTTTATAATACCGGATTTATTGTGCAACTTGGTATATTAACGGGGTTTTTTCTTCAATTTGAAAGACATGGCGAGTATTTCTGCTTTCGATGTCACGAACAATGATTCGTGGAAAGGGGAAAATTTGCAGTTATTGAATAAGTCTTTGGTTTGGGTAACAAAATGTTACACGCATGGCCGGTTTATGAAGAATGCACATTGATCGTTGCATAAAGTCTGCTGCAAAGAATTCTTTGTTTGGTGTGGGTGGGAGGGCGAGTTGGTGGGTGAAAAATAGTGCATGGTTGGCAGGCCAACAAGTTTATAACGAAGGACTGTACAGCGTTATTCGATATAGCTGACGCAATTTGATGTGTGTGGAAAATCTATGCCTGTGTTGAGTTTTTTTACGCGTGTAAAGTTTGCCCATGTGCAAACTTCAGACAACATTTTAGCAGTGGAACATGGTATACCATTTGGGTTTGTGCGTATATGCCTTTCGTGTATGAGTTACCCACGTGATGTTAAATTTACATAGCATGGATAAAGGAAAATAATCACGGCTGTTTGCAAGGTTTTCACGTATACCGAAACGACCTTGACCGCTGTGCTACCTAAATAGCGCCTTTTGAAAGCCAAATTCATACCCGAACTTGACTTTATTCATGGCTGCCTCGCTACGGACGGGTGGCAACAACAGTCGCCGGGTCGAGGTGACTGTGAGAACCGGGCGCGCCCTGCCGATCATTGCCGAGGAATCGGCCGCTGCGCCCGGGGGAGTTTATGATGAAAACACGGTGAGGAAAAGTTTCGCGGAAAGTTGGAGTGACGGAGATGCGACTTTGACGGATGTTAGCGAAGACGATGCTTCAGAATCGGAAAGGTTTGCTTAAAATGTTGTTAAATTCCATCATTTTTAGTGGATCTAAGTATTGTATATATACGTCTATATTCACGTATACATACTTTAATGTTTTATTCTTCATAAAGTGCAAACGACAATAAATATAGGTTTGTGGCCATAAGTAATCGTATGTAATTTATCTTAAACCTAATTTGTGCATTTATTTAGGTATGTTAACAAAACAAAAATCAAAATCAATTCAAAAATCACCCGAGTTTAATATAAACGATATGAACTGCAAGGACACAAAACAAGAAATAAAATGGCGCAAGAAACATCTTAATATGTGCAATATTTCTGAAATTACATGTATGTATATGAAGTTGCAAAGTCGGTACCAAAAACAGTCACAGAGACACGCCTGTGCTAATGGGTTTCAGGATCTACATTTTCACCCTTATGGACAGTGTCGCGGAGTTTAACAGCGTATATACGGCAGTTCAACAGCATAGGTCCGGACACCAACTTCCATCCAATGATTATTCGTTTTTCATCAGCTTTGACTAAAGAGGGTGAGATTTAAAAGCTACGCGAAAAATAGGTCAATTTTATAATTCGCCACTTTCGACTTAGCCTCCTCCAATGTCGATACACTGCTGGAGACTGTACTGATGGAATGTGTGAGCTGCAGCCAAAAGTTTCGGAAGGAATGCAGGATCATCGTGTTATTGCAAACCATCTTGATCGTTTCGCGCAACCCAACAAGCAAGAGGTGCAAAGGGACCTCAGACATATAGACACTTTCCTTGACAATGTTTTTTCGTGTGGCTTTTTAATTTCACCCTCTTGTCCAAAACTGATGAAACTCACTTAATAGAATGTGTCAGGCCTTGTTTACATGATGTGAAAATTGTATTTAAATCCGTTGGAAAATGAAAACGTTATTTAAGATCAAACGTAGGACGTGTTTTTTTAAAACGTATACTAGATAGTTATCTGTGCTTTACCTAACCCCAAAATCGCTATAGTTCCATGCACAAGGAAATAGAGAGCCCAGTTGTGACGTCATATGTCGCAGTGACGGAACCAAACATTGAGCAGTTGATTGAAATTAACGTTTATTGCAACAAAAAAAGGTAGGGGAAACGACTTGGTGGTTTTTTGTAAATAGCCATCAACTTGACAGCCGAAAAGTCAACGTACAAAATGTCTGTTCTCTATAATGCAACAGAATATCTCAAAGCATGCCTTGTGTCATGCAGTTGTCAAAAACTACCAGCAATATATTTTTTTAATGATATATTGGCCCCTGCTGGTTCATGGCTGTGTAATAAATTAAAAAGACTTGCAGCATACATAATATTGTAAAAGATATATTTCTACCCGCTGGCATCTATAAATTATAACACAATACAACGTTGCTGCTGTCACAGACTTGTTGAATGCCATTTGCATTTTATTCTGTGTAACGGCAGACCTCGAAAATTCTGCCGAACAAAATTGTATAGGACGTGTGCGGTATATGTGCAGGATGGTTTTGTTGTGGACAATGGAGGAGAAACTGCTTCCACTTTTCTGTTTCTGCGGAGGACTAAACTTTTTTGTGGTTGCTAAAATTAAGTGACAGTCGGCGAACTCCGCTGGACGATAACACGTTACACGAAATAGCCTACATCGCGATTTATTGTGTAAAACATCGTGCAAGTTATGCCAAATTGCCAATTCATTTTATATTGATACTTCGGGACAAGGCAACGTTGTGTTTGCGGCTGAATCGTCGAAATTATACCTTATTTGGAGGAAGAAGTAGTGATGATTTTGGGAAACTTTGTCAGTTAAGTTCTTCAGAAACGGTTTCGCAGTAGATGCTATCATTTCGGCAGACTGAGCTACTTAGGTCAACAGTTTTCTCCAGATAATATTGATTGAATATAACTGAACGTGCGTGAAGATTGTTAACTCCAAGTTTTTACAGCCGAATAAGTGCAGGGAAAACTTTGAAGATATCCCATTTAACGACGCGTTTGGACCGTATTGTTGCCGCTACTGCCCGTTCGCGAATGGCCAAAATGGAGAGAATGAGAAGTTTTAGCGAGTCGAGCGACTTTCAGCTTGAGGAAAGTCTATTCAATATTCTCCCAGCGTACGTATTAGTCATGAATATTCATGCTTTCTGATTTGTATGATTTGAAATGTTTACGAGTTCGACCCTCACATGTAACATGTCCCTGGGCAAGACACTTAATCTCAATTGTCTCTTCAACCCAAGCGATATTTGCGGGAGCTGTTAGGGGGAATGCCACAATCTAACTGCTGATAGGGTTGTGCACCTTGGCCAGGCAGCCACCTAGTTAAAGTGAAATGGTTCTGGTGACTCCCTGATGGCAGCGGTAATAATGGCAACAGCGCCAGGAGTACCCTGTAGGAGGAATGCCACAATCTAACTGCTGATAGTGTTGTGCGCCTTGGCCAGGCAGCCACCTAGTTGAAGTGAAATGGTTCTGGTGATTCCCTGACGGCAGCGGTAATAATGGCAACCGCGCCAGGAGTACCCTGTAGGGGGAATGCCACAATCTAACTGCTGAGAGGGTTGTGCGCCTTGGCCAGGTAGCCACCTATATGGTTGAAGTGAAATGGTTCTGGTGATTCCCTGATGGCAGCGGTAATAATGGCAACAGCGCCAGGAGTACCCTGTAGGGGGAATGCCACAATCTAACTGCTGAGAGGGTTGTGCGCCTTGGCCAGGTAGCCACCTATAGTTGAAGTGAAATGGTTCTGGTGATTCAGATTCCCTAATGGCAGTGGTAATAATGGCAACAGTGCCAGGAGTACCCTGTATAGGGTTAATGCCACAATCTAACTGCTAATAGGGTTGTGCACCTTGGCCAGGTAGCCACCTATAGTTGAAGCCAAATGGTAGCGATAATGGCAACAGTGCCAGGAGTATCCTGCAGGGTAGACATGTGCGCTATACAATAATCCACCATTATTCTTTGGCATTATAATCTATACCATTATACTTTTTGTTATTCTGTTGCAGCCAAGAGCAAGTATGCGAACTCTATCAGCAGCTTCATTCGGCGGAACTGCCACATTGCTTAAACCAGTTCGAGCAAATCATCTTCGAGACGATCAAGGACATAAAACAGCAGCACACAGAAACAGAGAGATTGGAAAAGTCGCTCAAAAGGTAAGTCCGACGGCAGTTTTGTCTCTAATAATTTCTCAACTAACATTGGGACATTCGATGGTATATTATTTTGACAAACAAATCAGCATGAAAATCATCGTCGGATCGATCCGACGGCAGTTTTATGTGTACATACAACATTATTGATTAACTTATACAGTGAACTTTTCTTGACATTTTGCACCAATTGGTTCGTTTACGTCATCAGCAAACATCGTTGGATAAATAAAATTGTGGTGACATTTAGAATTTAGTCAACCATTAAACAGTTCAATTAAATTAAGCGAAAACGTTTTATATTTTTAGCCCGTAGGCTAGGCCTATTATAAGCTATAACACGCCATACGGGTTGCGTATAGATGTTTTTAATTATTTTCATACAACTAAGGAAAAAGAAACTAACTTTTTTTGTTTATCTGGTAAACCAATACGTATTATACAATAATACATATTTATTTTTATGTTAAGTCGCTTAAAAGATTTCTATATACTTATAAACCATTCTTTCGTGAAACGACGCTCACAAACGAATGACGTCATTTTGGGTATTACATGAAAAAATATACATGGAATCGCAACATTGCGAAGGCCACATTCCCGATTCCAGAATCGGATTTTTTATTTATATAAATAAAATACCAGTAATTATATCGGATGATATTTTTGCTCTGGTGAATGACGTCAGACGCGCTATTGTGGGATCTTGGCACGTGTCCAAACTGTAAGTGGTTAGCGCCATATGTTACTTAGCCACGTTGGAGGCCGTATAGACTGCCGTATGGTTTATACTAAAACAAAATGGCATGCAATTATAGGCTGCTTGCTGAATTTTCGAGAATGGTCTTTGCAAAGTGCAAACTGTATAAGAATTGCACATTTTGGAATGGTTTTTTCCTTCTGTGCACCATTTTAAGTACTTCTTTTATAATAAATAAATCTAGGATACCAAAACAAAAGCCGCGTCTGAATAATTGCCTGTGGCTTGAAATTACATGCACGAGTCAATGATGGCCGCTATTGACAGCTTAATCATGTTCCACTAAGACTGAACTATGTTTTGTTAAGGTTTTTTTTTATTAAAAGATATATCCCTTGGTCATTACCCCTTCCCCCCACCCCCCAACAAAAATCAAGTATTCATACCTAAACGACATTTCCATATAGGAAATATGCGGCTGCGTAAGTTTCGTGTCGGCTGCAGGTCTTAACTTCTTGCCAATTACATTTGCCTTTTAAAATTATTTTCTTTGCCAAAATTAATCCCGGTATCAACTGATTAAAGGAGCGTGACCAGATCCCATTTTCTAGCACCCCATTTTTCCCACGGGTGTTGACAATTTGATACCATATAATTTTTCATATTTTTCTCATTACCATTCTGAAATTTCGCGTTCTCAATCCGTATATTTTCAAGGATATTGTCCAAAAAAACCCACAAATGCTATGTAAACTAATTTATCTCGTTCCAGAGCAGTGCAGTAATTACCTCAACCTTTTGCTTCCACATCCAAATTGGGGATTGCAAATTTCCTGCTTTCTTTCCGTAGATAGTATTTTGGGGAGGTATTTTATATGACTGTTAGGCTAGATTGAAATCCATTTCTGGAAAAATCTGAACACCTCCGTTAACTCTGCCCCTTTCAGAGCCAACGAGTCGCACACCAACCATCTCCAACACCTTGAGACGGAGATGGAGGCCCAAGTAGCCAAGGTGGAGCAGAGGGTCCGCCAGGAGGAGCAGGAGGCGGCCAACTTGGAGAAAGATGAGCTTAAGACGAAGATGGAAGCTGAGATAGCGGAGCTACAGAGCAATCTTAACCGGTTCCATTCGGTAAGGACTTGCAGTAGACACGGTCGAGATATCGGAACTATACTAGAAACTAGTTTCCATCAAATATCTCGGTTATTTTTTATCTGTTCACGTCATGTTGCATATCAATGGAAAGCTCATTCATTGCCTTTCACAACGACACCACATTTTTAACAGAGACTTGTTTGAGAGCTCAACAACTCTGTTGTGAATGCGGGTGGGTTTTTAGCAGAATGTATATCAATACGTGTTATTACTTGTGTTTAACAGAACAACCAACTCGGTATCAGTAACAAGGAATGAACAAAACATTTTGGCACTTTTTGTGCTGCTCATAAACAAAATTGCATGCTCGTAACAATTTTACATAACTGTAAGAGAAATCGACAGGCTTTGCAAATATATAACATACAATGCTACAACAAAGTAGTTATGATCTACCAAACAAATTTTCAAATGTTTTGAAGGGTTTATTTGCAAAAGGCAAACTCAAAACATTACAAAATCAAAACGGTTATGGAAAGATTTTTGTAAAAGACACCAAGGCCAAATCCAGCGGCTAAAGCGGCCGTGGACTCCGTGAATTTTCCACCAGAGGGCCTGTTTTCGCGCCCACAACTAGAAACTTGTTTATGACGTAACTACCAATTTAACCAATGACCAGCTTTGGTCGTCATGAACAGAGGCGTTCATTGGTCGAACCAGTGTAATTGCGTCAGAAACGTTTTTCTAGTTATGATCGCGAAAACATACCACTGATATACATGCATTTTGAAACATTTTTAGTTCGAGAAACGATGGCAACATCGCGAGAAACCCAGGGACGAAGCTCTGAAGAAAAAGCTGGATGAACTTCAACATGAGAACAGGCAGTTTAAGAGCAGTTTGACCGAGGCACAGACCAATCTGGCTATCGCCAGGAGCGAATTGGTTGCATTCAAGTCCGAATATGACGAGTGCGTAGACAGGTAAGAAACCGCCCAAAAATACACCAAAATGCCATGTGTACTAACTGGCGAAACCCGTAACGGGTTTCGCCAGTTAGTACAAATTATCAACTAGCCACTGAGACCTGGGATCGATTTCACAAAAGTTAAGACGAGTTCAATGCGTCCTAATTCCCATCGTAAGATGCACCTATAGGCGTTTTGTGAAATCTGCCCCTAGATCCGCCCAAACCAACCATGACCAGAAACCATCCAAATTGACCAGGAACTGCCCGAAACTGTTCTATTTCAAGAGGAATTTCTTTCTTACTCTTTCTAAAACATTTTTGTTTGTATTCCAGTGACAAAAATTTGTTGAACGAGTACATGTACGACCACGACAGTTTAGCGAGACAAGTTCTACAGCTACAGTGAGTATACTGCTTTACAATACAAATTGATATATTTTTTATATTTTCAAAACCTAAAATACAATGCTGAAGTTGAGCCCGACGGCTGTTTTCCGATTTTGGATGAAAAATAGGCGAAAACAGCTCTTGTAAAAATCAACCTGCGCAATTTGCACTTTTTCCCCAGATTGTTTTCCTGGTATATGTATTTTTACGGAAATATTTATTTCCATTGTCTCCCATATTACTATGCGGAGTAATATTTTGTTCGAAATGTTCTCGTAATTAATACATCATTGTTACGTGGTATAACACCCCGATTGAATCAGATTTTGAAGCTGATATTCAAACGAGATTGTAATACGTGTATCGACATGTCTCCAATTCGAAACGGACCAAGTACGGACTTGTCTATATATTGTTAAGTATATAGACAAGTAATATATATATATATTAGCATACTTATGCATTGTTGATCATTACAATTGAATTTGTTGAAATTTTAATATTTTCTTGTTGCAGAGAGACCAACAGAAGGTTACAAGACACGAATGACGATCTTCGGTCGAGTTTAGACAGCATGAGGCGGGTAAGATGCGTCTATGTGTTGTTCAGGTTGAGCCATGTATTTTTGTGCGAGCGCTCGAAATGTCGCAAATAAACGAGTCTGCTGCCACCAAGAGTTCAGAGTTGTCTCATGTGCATTATTGCGCGCGACTACCGAATACATGTATAGACTATACTATTACCGTTTTCAATTTACTAATAACCTGGTGGCAAAGTTCCCATCAAATATCATACAAATTATTCAATTGAAATACTAAATATGGCGATATGGTTGATTGTGTATAATGGTACAGGGCATGTTTGAAAGGAAATTGACAATTCTTTTGTTTATAAAAAGTGCTTCTTTTTCCCGATTTCCATTAAATTTTTCTTGATTTTAAGAAAATTTGTTGTTCATTCATTTTCCACATTTATTTTTGCCAGTTATATTGTAGAAATATATTTTATTCCAAATATTTTGTTTAAAGAAATGTTCAAACCAATTTCAACCGTTTTCCCAAACGGTTGGAATGTGCATGTTTAATAAGTGTTTTATCAACGAACAAATCTTTTATGTTGACAGAATACCCGCTCTATCACCCCGACGAGGCAAAAACGGAGCCCACTCACGAGTCCAGACTATCACGGTGATGACTCGCCCGTATTGATGAGTTCTGTACTCGATACGTGAGTCATTACATTGTATATCGAACATAATAACACTGCAGCTCACACACCGTGTGAGTTAGTATCGTGTTTTCGCGACCACGACCTGAAACATGTTTCTGACGTATTTCAACCAATGAACGCCTTCGGTTGCCGACGGCCAAAGGTGGCCATTGGTTGATTCTGGAGTCAGAAACATGTTTCGGGTTGTGGCCGCAAAAACGGGTTCTTGATCATAGGCTATACCAGTGATTAAATAATTACAGACACGTTTCTGGTATTGCCAAATATTGCAAAAAACTGTTCCTTGTAACATTCTGTGTCAGATTTTTTAAAGAATTACGACATAAAAGGTTTGACTAATGCCATTTTGTTTCCAACAACTATACAACGTAGATTCACGACTTATTTTTTTGTAACACCGACATACATTTTTATTTGTCAAATTTATAAATCTAACCAGTTCTTGCAATACATTTGGCAATTTGAGAGGCGAGATTACTGTAAATTTTGCATAGAGCTCAACAAAGACAAACTAGCATCTAAACAAAATGGTAATTGGCGAAGTGAATATTATTATGTAAATGACATGCAGATCAAGTAGCAGGAGGAGGCGGAGCTTAATGTCCCAAGAATCGGTCGATAGTGAATCTTCGGTGGTATTGACATCAGCCAAGCGACGTTTCGTTTACCACCAAACGGCCGACGGGGAGAGTTATCCGGACGAAGTCGGTATGTTTTTCGGTTATTCGGAATCGATTCTTTATGACCGTTTTTGAAACAAACGATTCTGCTTCAAACTTTGATTTGGTGTTTTTGTTTTTAGGTCTTCCCGTAAGAATGGTATAGTATATTATGTTTTCAAAATGTCTAAAAAAATAAATGAAAAAGAGAATTTGGCTTCAGCGTGAACGATTCTGTACACGTGTTTCATATATTATTTTATTTCAAGTAATCCAAAGCCAAAGCCAAAGCTACCTAATTCGTAAACGGCCCCATAAACTTTAGATGAACTCACAATGAATCTTTTGACAAACGATCAAACTTAGTTCACTTGCATTTTCGTGAAAATATTTTATTATATTTTGTTTATGGTTGTCCACTGTTTTTCATTTGGTCAAGACCACAAAAAAATCAAACATTTACTGGTAGGCATCAGTTTAATAACTACGCGTTCGCTCATTTTTTTGCAACTCTTCGGAAAAATAATTTCATTACACTGCGGCTACTTGTATTTTTCGTGGTACCGCCACTTTTATGTTATGTTTGCACGCTTAAGTTGTCAATGACGTTGCTTGCACAAATACAAACACAGTGGAATTAACAAGGGAACGTTTGTATTATGAGCCGCGAGGGATTCTTCAGTTCATTTGATTGTCAGTATTGTTAAACAAAAGTGTTTTGGCCTATGTGGCTGTACTATTGGGGAGAATTGCCCTAGAGCCAAAAGCAGCGCTACAAAGGTCTAAGTGTTTATTCGTTGGATGTGTAGAAATGAGGACGATAACCTTATCGAATTTTGCTTTAAGCTTACGATACCCTATGGCTCTGTTTTAGAAAAATAATACATCTGAAGTTCACCCGAGGCAATGTTCACAAAAGTAGCACGTGACGATTTTCGTGTGATATTTCTGTTGTCCAAACATGCCCCAGCCTTAGCACCGCCAACGAAATATGGATGAATGCGCTACGGAAAATAGTTCTTTATACATGTATTCTCATATGGGTTGATTATATTGTCACATAACACAAATATATACGTGCACATGAAACGAACGAAAGTACATGTAAACCAAATCGGATTTTGGCAGAATGCGGTGTGAAGTAACAGATCTATAATATTCTAGTAGGCTATTCGAATATTCTATCGATAAATGCTTGAATAATGATGTTTCTATTGTGACCACGTCTGCCTAACCGATATTCGGCCAATTTTTATTCCAATAGTAAATTCGTCGAATTTGTACAGCCCTATATAACATTTTTTGGATGAAAATCGCTTTTAAATGGTAAATGGTTGCTTTCATATTATAATAATAAATAAATTCCAGTTTTTTTGCGTTGTGTAAAAACAGACTCGGGTAACTCAACGTTACGCGACCCACTCGAGTTGGACTCGGAACTCGAAGCGAACTGTGTGGAGGACGAATTGAAGAGGGCGCCCTCTGTCGAAGAAAACGCCATCAAAGAGTCGGTCCTTGTGGGCGGTCACTCGCAGGTAAATGAATATTCATAATTATGCTAATTAGTCAACTAATGCATTTTCGTTCTGGTACATTGTATTGAATAAATGTGCATAATTACAATATACGAAATTCCTTTCTCAGCAAGCGTCAACCCACGGCAAACTAGAAAGAGTCGAGTCCATCACAGACTCGGTGTCGACTTTCGAGAAAGGTGACGTCACCGTTGCCAGGACGTCACCGGTTTACGAGCCTATCACGACACAGAAGAACGAGCGTTTGCAGAGGAACCTATCACCACGCAACTCGGGACGCAAGAGGGCGCTACCACAAATACCAACCAAGGTCAGAGAACTTTTAAAAATAACCAAAATAAATGTTTGTTCCGTTTCAGTTATGTTAAACTCACGAGTTTTTATAAAGACTCTTATAACACAATTCAGAAAATGACCACAAGCGTTTTGTCTTTGCCACCAGGCGCCGCTTCTGTCCACCAAACCACAAAAAGTCCCAGAGCGCATGTACAAGGTCGTGTTGGCCGGAGATGCGGCTGTAGGCAAGTCTAGCTTCATCCTACGACTGTGCAGAGGGGTATTTCAGAGTAATCTCAACTCAACACTTGGTAAGAAATGTAACTTTAATAAAAATACAGTTCAGTAAATTACTCACCATGTACAAGTCGCGTGATGTGGAGCACGACGGTCACATGACAAGTCGCCTGTGAACAGAACAGAAGTTGTCATTACTTCAACTTAGTGTCGCACGTCCTATAGACCGTTATCGAATAGCCGCCATTTCGTGGGGCACCTTTTGTTACTCAAACCGTTCAACAATGGAAGCACAATATGTGCAACCATGCATGTCCTCAAGGAACAAAGAAACTGTCCTACGAAATGGCGGCTATTCGATATGGTCTATTGAAAACTAGAATTAAAAGCATTTCAAAAGTGGGTTTACACTTACAAGTATCTCTTTGCTCCAAATTGTATTCAATAGACTGCCGAAGTGAATACGTCATCTTTTGTTAGTTGCCTAGGCAATGGCTCTACACTATAAGTCACTGAACCACGTCCCTGTGCTTTTGCAATGGTACTTTCTTTGATGGCCATGATGTTTAGAGCCAATTAAAAGCATGACAACCAACGTCAATCTTCGGCTGTCTATTGAAAACGTTGCCCTTTCTGTATGGTGTTGGCAAGTATGTCTACACTAAAACCAGTGAACTGTTTCCCTGTGCTTTACCAATGTACGTTTTATATTACCAATTAATGTATAGACCCAGTTACCCCGGGGACTGACGTCACACTTTGGTAGTCTATATCCTTGTGCATTATTTCTAGTTAAGAGTAGTTTTGGACATTTAAATGAAAATTATGATTATAAATTCTTGAATAAAACGTATCATTTCTGAAACGTGATTACACGTTTATGCAAACCGCAGAGGTGATTTTTGAAACGCAAGGCAACATCAAGCTATGCATAACACCAGGTGAGATGTGGAATACATTGATGTCACTTATCGCGTTAGTGGCTCTATACACAGTAGCCACTCGCAGCACATTAGCAAAGCCCTTGGGACTTTAGACGGTCCTAACAAGTAGTTGCGATAAACACTATACACACGCTGCGGTACCGATAGTCACTTCCGATTGATTAGTTTTATGTAGGGTTTTAGTCGTAACCGAAGTTCTGCTCTGCTACTGCATTGCAACGGAGTACTGGGAACGTCGCAGACAGTCGGAAACATAGAAGATGGTTGCAAAAACATGTTGCGATAGTCTACATACAATGCACGCTTTTCAATGTTGGTTAGAAATATTCACAGATCGCTTAGAAGCGTTTTAGAAGCAAATAGAAACACTGTACAGTGGTATTACGTTTTTATTATTTACGTTTTGTTTAAAAGCTCACAGATAGATAATTATGCAGGATGGCACTGCAAAGTGTAGTTTTTTTGGCTGATAAGGTAGAGCTGGTAAAGTATCTGCTCTTTGTAGCAGTGGTCTCGGGTTCGAACCACGATGGGGACCATAATTGCTTCTCCTGTCAATGGCAAAACCAAGAGAAATGTTCTTATAGGGGAAACTCGAGGGAGTATACCACTGTGCCTCATATCACAGCATCTGCCTAGTGTGTCGGAGGTTTTGGGAAAACCCAAGGGAGTATATTATCACTGTGCCTCATAGCTCAGCTGGTAGAGCATCTAATAATATTAATAATAATAATGATTAGATTTGTATAGCGCACTGCAGGGTGCTCAAGGCGCTGTTACCATTATTACCGCTGCCATCAGGGAATCACCAGAACCATTTCGCTTCAACTAGGTGGCTGCTGGTCAGGCGCACAATCCTATCAGCAGTTAGATTGTGGCATTCCCCTTAACAGCTTCCCATATATCGCTTGGGTTGACGAGGCAACTGGGATTAAGTGCCTTGCCCAGGGACACAGACACGTTGGTAGAAGTGGGGCTCGAACCCCCAACCTCTGATTGGGAGTCCCGCTTCATACCCACTAGACCACACGCCCGGTTTGCAGAGGTCTTGGGGGAAACCTAAGGGATATATATCACTGTGCCCCATAGCTCAGCTGGTAGAGCATCTGCCTGGTGTGTTAGAGGTCTTGGGGGAAAACCTAAGGGAGTATACCACTGTGCCTCATAGCTCAGCTGGTAGAGCATCTGCCCGATTTTTCCTGAGGTCTCAGGTTCGAATCCCAATGAGAACCTTATGATTTTGTCTCTCATCGCATGTTTGGTTAATCCTTTCATTCAACAGGCGTGGACTTTCAGATGAAAACACTTGAAATTGACGACAAAGTGACGTCATTGCAACTGTGGGACACGGCCGGCCAGGAGCGATTCCGCAGCATTGCCAAGTCGTATTTCCGCCGTGCGGACGGCGTACTGTTGCTGTATGACTGCACGTACGAACGGTCGTTTATTAACGTACGAGACTGGATCGAGGCAATTGAGGTAGGCATGTTCAAAGAGAGGCTCTGTAGGCCTATGCATTTCATTTTACAAATGTACATCGAGGTTGCATTATTTGCTGCGTACTCGGCCTAGCTCTGAAATCAATACGGTGGCTCCGCCCAAGAAGCGAATACACCTGAACATTTTAATTTACAATGAAATTTAACGAGAATTTGTACATTGTAGTTATTGGACAAGCCTTGTGGTAATTATAAGCGCAACCTTTTGTATGTGAAATTTTCATAAATTATGAAAATCCCCCATTTCACTACATTTCTCAACTTTTTTAAAAACTATTTCTCTGCAGGATGGCGCCCAGAAACCAATCCCTGTTATGATTTGCGCCAATAAGATAGACGCACGCGCAGCAGCCCAGGCCGAGGGTGTCCGCTGCGTACGGACTGAAGACGGCTTAAGGCTGGCTAGGGTAAGTGGACTAATCACAAGGCAGGATAGAACTTAAGCATCCAACTTATACATACAACTACACGAGGACTCAAAAGGGAGATTCCGGAAGCACTGGGACTATTACTGTCAGGCCATTAGTAGCAAACGGCCGTTGTTTACATTGTGTCACTGGGCCGGAAGTAGGATGATTGATAGCTTTAAATAAGCAGGGTATACAAATGAATGGGGCTTGGCTGGAAGCCCAGATTTCCCAGGATGGGCCTTACTGGTGGGTGATTACATGGTGTTTGAGTGGGATTGGACTAAAATGTTTTATCTTCGTTCTTCCTTCAGTCATTCAGCGCCCTGTTTATAGAATGCAGCGCTAAGGATGGATCCAATATCGAGGACGCTGTTATGGACTTAACAAGGTGAGGCATGGATCGATTTGCTTAAGTTTGTTGAAATTCTCAAATGTAATTAACAAAAACTATTTTATATAATTATAATAATATAACTTGAAGGAACTTGCAAGTTGTCAAATAAAATGGTAAACCCAAATTGGTTTGTATTTCACAAAGAAATGAACTTCTAAACCCTTTACATATTTCTTGACACGTAAGAGCACAACATGAAGTATGTACAATCAGCCAATCATCATTTTTCTACAGTGATTGGCCAATACAATTTACTTGTCTTTCTAGAATATATGTGTCAAACGAAGGTACATTGTATCCAATTAGCGCGCGGATACGTTGCGCGTGCCAGGAAGACGCGCAACGCGCACGCAGTGCTCCACCAATGCGATGCCTGCATGATTTTTGACTTCGGGGCTGCGTTCGGGCGTGCAGTTCTTGTTACTCGGGAGTAATGCGTGCGCATTGCACTCGGGTCACATCATGCGAACGGCAAGTGCGCAGTCCGCGTGCGCGAATGGCAATCAGTGAAGATGGCCGTCTCTTGCCATCACTGCACAAAAAACGTCGGTTTACTGCTCACAAGAAACTGAGGAAATACAGGCCGTAAGTCGTGAGAACCTTTGATGCCGTCCAAAATAAACCTTAGTGAGTTGTTGTTTCAGTTATCGAGTTGACATGTTGAGCAAATTCACCAAAAAAAACCACCCATATTCCGCCATCTTTGTACAAATCAAATGACACTCGTCAGGAGTAAGAGCATACTCTCACTGACCCAAGTGTCGTTAATCTTGCCGTTCGCGCGCGCAGGAGTATACTCGTGTTAACACGAGTACACGCCCGAACGCCGCCCGGATGACAATATGTATGGACGCGCATTTTCACACACTCGTCCAAGATTATGGCGTAGCCTAAATGACGATGGGTTCTGTTTTATATTCACAGAAAATTACAACAGAGAGAGGACCAGGAAGTCAACGAGAGCAGTTTGAATCTGGAGAAAGAAAAGAAGAGCGAATCGAAGTGCTGTAGCTAAGAAGCCTTTTTATAACAGGGACCGGACCCTGTCCACTTTAGGCAAATTATTTTGTTAGACAAAGAATTAACGAAAATATTTCCTAATGTGAAGGCAAGGCTCGTAGTTTGAAGATTGAAAAATAAATACTTTAAACGTAAATATTTCCTGTTCAAGTCGCTGTGCGACGTTTTCACTTTTACAGAGTCGTGATTTCTCCATTTTGAAAAAATAAATTAACATTTGTTGTACATTAATTTTTTTAACCCGACAAATCTTAGCTCGCTATTTGTAAAAAAACTCCACATAATTTTCATCCTTTTTAAGTCGAAAGCTTTGAACTTTTGCGTTCAAATTAATAAGATTGGTGACATTATAAGGATTTATTAAACCATTGTTTGCAAAACTCTTTTCTCATTTGAACATGTTGAACGTGCGGTGGGAAAGTTTAAGGGAACAGTACGGTAAATCATCTTTAAATAATATAAACTATTAAATTCATTACAATATCTTCAGAACGCTTAAAGTAATTAAACCTCAAAATTAAATATATAAACACATATTTTACTAAATCTTTTTACCAAATACAAGTGCCAACGTTTTGTGTCCGTGAGCAAGACACTTAATCTTACTTGCCTCGTCAACCCAAGCGATATTTGGGGAGCGGTTGGGGGAATGCCACAATCTAACTGCTGATAGGGTCGTGTGCCTTGGCCAGGCAGCCACCTAGTTGAAGCGAAATGGTTCTAGTGATTCCCTCGGGCCTGATAGCAGCGATAATGGCAAAAGCGCCAGGAGTATTCTGCAGAATAGACCTGCGCTATACAAGAATCCACCATAATATTAAAAGTAAAATTTCCCCTGTGGGATGTCCATATGGTATGAAAAGGAAAATAATTCCGTTTACTAGTCGCCACTTATTCTCCTTATGACTTAATAACCACCAAAACGTGAATATTTTAAGGGGAAGTGATTTTAGGAGTGAAAAACATTTTCCTTGAAAATACTTGAACTTTTTTTGCCCTGTTCCATACACTTAACACACGGCGCCTCAGTGGCGACCAGTGAACGGAATTCATACTGTGAAAAGTATCTGCAAGTACTGCAGATAAGTATCCGATGTATATATTGTAAATACTAACTACCAGACATACCTACATGTAACTTATTTTGGACTATTAAGGCACATGATAAATATTCACCGAATATAAGATGTCATATTTTTATAAAGTACTAAAAGTAGTAACAATTATGTAAATTATCGCTAGAGTGTAAATATTTGAATACTAAGTATTTTACGTAAAACAATTGTCGTTCTTCCATTAAACAGTAACTGCTTTGGGCTTCCTATAGACTATTTGCACTGGCAGCCATGATGGGGGCAGTAGGCACTTTGTGGATCTATTGTCACATCATATAAGTATAAAAACCTGTCATGGCTGCTGGTGCAAAGGGTGTATTCGATCATCATGTTTTAAAATACCTCATTAATTGTACAGAAATGTACCGGTACCCAGATCTTCCAGGGTTAGGGGACAAATATATATTTTAAATTTCTCTATTTTGTTTATTATGGTGTGGGCTTCCATTCTAAGAAATTAACGGGTATAGTCATACATGTCTTCTTCTGTGTAAAATACATTATAATTTTCCACAGTGGACAAGAATTAACTTTTTATGTGTAACATTTGCATAATGCTGGCACTCCAGATTCTTTACTACATGTATGCTATTGATCACGTTCAAATGACGTCACTTCCTACGTGCATCATGATTTTTTTGTGACGCGCATCGGTTGCGCCGTATTTCGAACAAATATCCAGTGTGTGCGTGCTCGTACTTTATAGCGTTTAATACGCAGTAGCATTTTTTTCCTACGAAGATGGTGTCTGTGAACCAACAGTTACTGTACTAGAGTGTAGTTGCTTTATGCCATTCGCTCCTACGATGAACACAGTATTGATTCTGTACTTCACACCGGCCTCGTGCACTAAATAGCAACAAAAATTTTGTCTGGTCAAGTGTGCATGTGAAAGGAAGTACATGTCAGTATATCACATGTTAGTAAGTCAAACATGCAAAACCACACTGAAATAAATATAGAAAACTAGAACGCACTCTCAACATGCTGCGACGATTTGGGTGCCGCCACTTTAATTTTTAATGCTATGGGGGAAAACCGGGAAGTTTTGGTTTTGCTCGGTTTACACCCACAACATTAAGCCCAAATGGCAGCGTCCAACGCATCACTGTAATAGTGAGTCCACACTCCAGTTGTCTATATCTAACTCTATGTGCAAGAATACATCTGTTTTGTAATGCCATTTAGGAGCCATCCACAGTGGTCAACATTTGTACAGAGCATGGGGAGGGGGGCCGCATAGGACTTGACATTTCACAGTACATGTACTCATAACAAATGTTGATATTGATCAGTAGTATTTCGGGGAAGGGGCGGTTTTAAAAAAAATACTATGCTCTGTAGAACCGTGAAAATGTTGACAACTTTGGACGGCCCGTTAAGGTTCAAACAGGATTTTAGGTCATTACGTTTGTAGACAATTACTCATACACTATTTACTTAAAGGCACAGGCTCGTCAGCAATGCGCGCACGTCAAATTCGTGCCACGAAATATGCACCTCTATAGCAAAGGCATGGAGCTGCGTATTTTGTGGCACAAATTTGGCGCGCGCGCATTGCTGACGAGCCTGTGCCTTTAATACAGTAAACTCTCATTATAGCGCTCTTCAAAGGACCGAAATAATTTGAGATTTATATCCAGAGAGTGCTATAACCAATGCAGGGAATAATGGCCGGGACTTAGAAAAAGGAGCTTTATATCGAGAAGAGCTTTATATCAGTGGGTGTTGTAAGGAGAGTTTACTGTAGTACAAAACCAGATGTAAGGAATCTCAGTTTAAAGGAACATGCTCGTCAGCAATGCACGCGCGCCAATTTCGTCCCACGAAATACGCAGGTCCACAGCAAAGGCATGGAGCTGTGTATTTCACGGCACGAATTTGGCGCGTGCGCAATGCTGACGAGCCTGTGCCTTTAACTGGTCAGTGCCAAACTGTAATCAATATTTAAGTTTAATGTTTTAGGGTTCCTTCTGTGCAATCTTTAATAAAGCTTCTGGTCGTGACTCAAATCAAAGTTTAGTCTCTGTGCCAATTTATCTAAAATTGTGCAATTATGTTTCGTCTTTTTAATTAAATTTTTAAACTTTTTATTAACATTAGTGCTTTACTTCTTCTGCTACTTTTGTGACTGGATAATAATTAAGACAAAACTCCTGTCAGAAAAATACCAATAAACACATACATGTACATACAATGTTCGAAGGGATAATTCACATTACAAATTTCCTTCGTAGAATTAAGCTATTTATAGCTGCATCGAAATAAGAGATTCTAAAGGGGCATTCACACTTCGCGGAAAAAATCACAATGCCGCGCTGCGCTCACCGCATTGCATGAGGTCACAATCGCCGATCTTTCCAAATTAGAAAATTCCACTTGGAAAGGTCAGCGCACCCTGGTCAAAAAATTTGAATTTTGACCTAGCTTAAAACGTTTTGCGCGTCGCGATCGGGGTCTTTGTATCTTCATAACGTTGGATGTGTATTCACATTTCAAACAATATAATTAACAAATATTCGTGGAATGAAGCGATTTCCCTGATGTGATCAGGCTTATGGTCACTAGCAGGTATGGTGTGGGCTACTGGCACAATCACCTCAAATCAGGAGTATTAGCAATCAACAGCAACAGAAAATATTTCCCATTCGTAGAAAACAAACATTTGCAACTGACCACATGTCTTGGGATCAGGTAAACAATCATGCGACATAGCTCACGATGCTAGCTGAAGAACCTCTACACTCGGTGAAAAACCTTGACAGAGATTCTGTCTGCTACCACTAAATCCCCCGAGGGTGCAAACGTAATACCCATCGGGTTGAGCAAGTCACGAGCCACTCTCTCCATGTATTGGCCGTTCAGGTCATAGTGATGTATCTCGCAGCTTCCTTCGACGTCCGAGTGAAAAGAAACATAGATGTCGCCCGTCTCGTCGCAACAAACGCCGGCCGGATTCCCCAGAAATAGAGAACTAATGTTAAACAACTTCTTGCCCCGAAATGAAGTACACAAGATCAGCTTCTTGTCATAGCAAGTAAACACAAGCCTGCCTTTGCTGCTCAGGGCTACATCTCCGTCTAACATGTCGTTTGCAAAGTCTGCGATCAGAGATCCATCCATTTTATGAAGCGAAGCGCGCCTTCCCTTTTTGTCGACCACAGCTATGCGATCTGTTTTGACATCAATGCCCATCAGACTGCACTGCTCGTCCAGCTGGGTGTTATTTCTTGCTGCGAATTCCCAAAGGCCGCTTAAATTCTTATCAAAGACTGACACTCTCTGTTTCCTGGCAATCACAAGATGGTCACTGGAATCCACAGCGATGCCTCTTACAGCTTTCATCTTCAAACCGCTGATTTTCTGGCAGACGGTGGTCTTAAAACGTCCTTCTGGGGTAAATATCATAATCTGCTTCTTGCATAAGTCAGACACAACAATGTCACCATTACTGAAACAAGCAACGTCCGTGGCAAATTTAAACTTCCCGTCTTCGAAACCTTCTTGACCAAACTCAAACTTCATTGTCCATCTTTCTTTAGTCAGCACTTTGCCAAGATCTTCATCCCCGACCACATCACGGCACTTGACCCCGATGAAGGACCGACTGTGATTGACCTGTTCCAACGCCATGTCTCTCCGGAATTCTAGGTCATGTTGGATCTTTGGTCTCTTATCTAACAGCTCAATGTCAGTTTGTTTCATCAAGTCATTCACTGACTTTACAATTCCTTCAGCCTTCTCAATCTTTCCGGCGTTACTGCTCAGACATATTCGGAACTCCTCGTCTCTGCCTTCGCTAATATTCAGAATCCTTTCTCTAAGAATTCGATACTTTCTTCTCATCTTGGCAATTTCTTCCTCTTTTTTACTGGTTATGTCTTGACAAGCTCGATTAGCCTTCGCATTCAGCCTGCTTCTAGAGTGGTCAATGGAACGGTTGGCAGTTGTAAATTTCTCCATGCTCCTTTTAAACTCTTGTAGAGCCTTTTCAACATTATTGCGGAAAGACTGAGCGGCACTGGAAATCTCCCTGTATTGGTGATCCTGAGATCGATGATCCAGCGCAGCGCATTTTGCGCATATCAACACCTCACAGGGATCGCAGTAAAAACATACATCCTGGTCAGTGTGCTTCTTGCATCGATGACAGTCTGGTCGAATCTGTTTGGGATTATGCAATTCTATTCCCGACTCCCCAACTCTTTTCATTTGATGCTTCTTGGTGAATTCAATTTCTTGGTGACATTCCTTGCATTCCTGGCAGATGTCTAGATCGCAGTCGAGACATCTCCAAACTGCCTCGTTCCCTTTGTCGCACCCGTTGCAAATAGCATCCATACTTGACGTTTCTCTCAATAGCTCCTCTTGTTTTTTTACTTCGTCGATCAAGGACCTCAGGAAGAAACAATTCGGAAGACCCTTCAAACCAGACTCCGGGATTGGTGTCTTCTGTCTGCAAACTGGGCACGCAATCTCGTCTGGTCTCGGTTGCAGTTGGTTCATGACCCCTTCCAGGCATGTGGCACAGAAGCTGTGTTGACATGTCAGGATTTTAGGATCGGTAAAGTGACAACGGCAGATTGGACATTCGAGATGACCTTCACTGATCTTGCCTAGCATCGACCTTGCAACACTCTCCGCCATCCTGGTTTTGCTATCTGAAAACATGCGTACAGAAGAACATCATTTCCACCACACGAAAAAATGTTCTCGTTGATTACTTGGCGATGTCTCTGATTAGCCCGTGTGGGTTTATTATCAGAAAGTTACAAAAATTAGACACCTTAAATTGGGAGACACTTGAAATGTGCGGTGGCAGCAAACAGACCTGTCCTTTTACATTGTTCATGCCGTATTTAAAATGGTTAAAAAACAGAGTTGGTTTGATAATAATCTATGATCATGACGGATTTTTGTGTACATGTACATGTAGTGTCTATTCTGCAAGATACTCAAGGCGCTGTGACCGTTATTTTTCTTGATCATCAAAATAACTTAGGTGGCCGTTGACTGCTTGTTGGCCATACTGTATAAGGCAGTTTCTTTGTGCCTTGAAGACATGCATGGTTGCACATTTTGTGCTTACATTGTTCACCAATTTCAATGTCAAAAGTTGCCCAACAACACAAGATCATGAAGATGGCAACTGTACGATAGCCCATGGAGGAAGTGGATAGCCTACTGTACAACGTACATGTACATGTTACTTATGCTACATCTCATTTTGTAAATTGCGAAATCTCACCTTACAGTCCAAATCAAACATTGAAAAAACACCATAAAGATCCTTAGTTGGAATCTCCAGAATTCTGGGCAGTGGTCGCTTTTTCCCGATGAATCTTTTAAACAGCAAAAAACTCGTCCAACTTAATTTTTCTTTACATTTTCTCTGTAATCATGACTGCTTAACACATGTTTCATCGAGGTGCTACATGTACGTCATTCCGCAAACAATGCAATACCACAAGAGGGCAGGCTATGTAATTTTTTTTTAGGGTTGGTTATTTTTAAAGAATTTAGCGTTTTGAATGCAGTTGGTTTGCAACGATTATGGAGAAAATGTAATGAAAAATTATGTTGGACGAGTTTTTTGCTGTTTAAAAGATTCATCGGGAAAAAGCGACCACTGCCCAGAATTTTAGAAAATGGCATAAGCCCCATAGCCTAGCCCCGCGAGCAGTGCTTCGGAAAACCCTCAGCCCTGTTGCCTAATCTACTCCAAATCTGTGGCAAACTCACGCAAATGAAATTTGTCCCATATGGCTCTGATATTTGCTCAATAGGTGCACTCACCCCAGTTTGCAAATATTTCGAAGAGTACGCATCGATCCGATGTCTAGTTTCAGTGAAATCGTGGGGAAAGTTTGAGACCCTCCGTGCGATGAAATAGCGACTCTTTGACCAAAAATCAACCATGTACACATCAGTACATTTCTTGAACAGCCACGCAAAATTGTGATATAACAACCCGGATTTTGCAAGCCGCATACGTTTCCGGCCCGTACGCGTACCATTTCTAATGGTCCCTAATGAACCAGTTTAATACGCAGTGCGTACGGTAAGGATTCGTGATATCAGCTGACGATTTCATTAGGCCTACTCTCCTTGAAAAATAAGATTTCGCACCTGTGTTTGTTGGACAAAGGGCCCCAACGTCAGCTCCAACTGGTCCTTCCATGCACACAAAACGGCGACTTAAAAATTGAGAATTTTTACCGCGCAAATTTTGTCAGACATGCCGCAGACGAAACAGACGAGTTTACAGTGGATTTCACGTATTTTTGCGCAGCGCGCGCAGCCGAAGTTGCTTGCGAGCTACCGCTAGAGGGCGCTCATCAAAATAGGCCGTTATCGAAACTTGTGCATTTGGCTTCGAGGCTCGGTCTTTGCAAATTTCTGTTTTTACCTGCGTGTAGTTTACGCGCTTGTAGCTTCTCCAGGGTCCAATTTCATAGAGCTACTTAAGCATGAAAAATTGCTTAAGCATGAAAAACTTTGCTTGATAAAATGAGGTTACCAGCAAAAATTCCATGTGATTGTCGTGGTAATGAAACAGTCCTCTAACACTGGTCATACACTATTTCTATCACATGAGGATTTCACTGGCAACGTTCCCTACTATAAGCAAGAGTTTTTTGTACTTAAGCAAATATTTGTGCTTAAACACCTCTATGAAATTGGCCCCTGGTGGCATCAAAAAGGCTCATCCAAGGTGACTGTTCAATTTGGTGTTAATGACATGTACTTCCCTTCCCTTGAGTTAATACTTGTGAGATGCACTAATCCCGGGCCAGAGACGAAGCCATTCGTTTTAAAAACGGCCATAGAATTCGATTTAAAATCTAGAATGTTAAGGCCCGGTCACACTGCACTGTACGATTTTGGCCACGAATTAGGTACGATTAGCTACGATTTGGTACGATTGTGTATAGAGTATACATGTATATGGTGCATGCTATTACATGCATTTGTGCACAAATTCATACGTGAATTTTTCCCAATGCTAGTTGTTTTAAACATTTGTATAAAATTAATAAATGCTCAAATTGTTTCAAAGATGATAGTTCTAGTTCTACACCGAAACCACTGATGATTCTTCGTACTTTTATAAAGACCAGATACTCTGTAGTGGAGGCCTTGACGGAGACTAAACTCTATGGAAGACTTTTACGGAAAGCAGATCGGCAACCACCAGGTCTCCAGAAGAAGAAAACGTAATCCCCAAGGGATTGTACAAACCACGGGCCACGCATCCCACGTGTACCCCACTAGGGTCATAGTGATGTACCTCACCGGTCCTCTTCGGCCCGCGGCAGTGAACTGACAAGTAGATATCCCCGGCCGCATCGCAGCAAACACCGAAGGGCTTCCAGGCTATCCCAACAAAAGTAGGGGTGAAACTGAACAACTCGCGGCCTTCAATTGTCGTGCAGACGACCTTCTGTGTGTCGTACTCGGTAAAAACCAGACGCTCTTTGTTGCTGATGGCTAGCCCAATATTTGCACCGTCATTGATGTGGAATTTGGATATGAGAGAACCACTCTGAATATCATGGGTTGAAACGCATTGGCGTCCCGCATCGGCAACAACCATCCGGTTTTTCTTGTCAACAGCTAATCCAGTAAGAGCACTCTCTATGATCTCTTCGCCAGCAGCGTTCAGGTCAACTTGCAACGGAGCAAACATGGAGATGTACTTCAAATCATTATCATAGAGTTTCACTTCGTGCTCATCCGCCACAAGCAAATGGTCATCATTCGACACCGCAACACCCCAAGGATCCGTAAGTCTCCCCTCGCCTGCCAACATCCCTCCAACTTCGGTCTTGTAAAATCCCCCGGAAGAAAATATCAAGACTTTTTTCTTTCCTGTGTCGACGACGGCAGTGTCGCCGGTTCGGAAACAAGCTACGCCGGAGAATTTTGACTCTCCATCTCCCAATCCCGGTCTCTCGAGACCGAACTCTCCCTTAAATCGCCATTTTTCTTGCTTTATCACCTCGCCAACTCTCTGTATAGTACTGTCGACGATATCATGACATTTGACTCCGATGAATGAAAGGTCGTGCTGTACGCCTTCAAATTCCAGATTTCGAAGTCCTAGGACGCGCATCATGTTCTGGTTTACTTCCAGCATTTCCTGATCAGGTCCCCGTTCAATCGGGTCTTTCAGATTCGTCACGTTTTCATCTGCATTTTTCCTCTCCTTGATCTTTTCCCGGTTGATGTGGAGAGTTTTGGCAAACCTGTTTCCTCGATCCTTTCCGATTTGGGTCACCTCTTCTCTCAGCATCTCGTACTTCTTCCTCATCTTACCAATCTCGTCTTCTTCTTTATCAGTTATATCTTGGCAAGCCTCAATGACCATGACCCTCAGTCTGTTGTGAGCGTCCTCTATGGAGTCGCTGACACTTTGAAACTGCAGTCTGGCCTTTTCGATATCAAGACCTTCCTCTGCAATCTCAAACCTACTGAATGAAGTGCGAGGAGGGTTATCTGCTACCGCAGACGAGTGTTTGACTTTCAATGTACGAGATCTGAATTTGGAATTCGATCGCCGATGGATCCTCGACTGAGTTATCGCAAAATCGTTTCCATCGTGCTTTGGAAAGGTAAACCTCACAACTTCACCCTTATCGCCTCCCTGGCTGGTTGCGGTGTTTTCCGATTCACGTCCAAGCAAGCGTTCATGTATCTTGAACTCGTCCACCAAAGAACTCAGAAAGAAGACACTTTTTAGACCTTTGAAACCATTTTCCGGGACCGCCGTCTTTCGCCTGCAAACCGGACAAGTTATCTGTTCTGGTTTCGGTTGCTGTTTGCTCCCGAGCTCCTCCAAGCAAACAAGACAGAAGCTATGGAGGCAGTCCAACATTCTGGGATCGGCGAAGCGACAACAGCAGATTGGACACTCAAGGTGACCTTGGCTGATCTTGTCTAGAACTGACTGTGCCGAAGGCTTAGCTTCCGCCATCTTGTTATGCTATACCTGAAAATGTGAGTACAAAATTGTTCATCTTGAACCGATCTAAAGCCAACATTTTCTCATTAAAAAAATAATTAACAGCAGGCAGAAAAACGATGTCATGGAGCTTAGGGTAAGAATTTACAAGTCGGCCATCACTATTTCCTTAAAATGACCTATCAGCAAGAGTGCAGGGCCCAGTTCCATGGAACCCGTTAGCAAAAAAGTTGTTTAGCACAGAATTTCTTTGCTTTATTTTGCAAAACTGGGTTGCCAGTCAAAATCGTAAGTGATGTGTGTTAACTGATATCTTGCTCCTGTTCCTAAAAATACAATTTGACATACAATTTTGGCTAGTAACCCATTTTACAGAGCAAAGAAATTGTGTGCTAAATAAATTTTTGTGCTAACGGGTTCCATGTAATTTGGGCCCTGATAGAAAAACCAAAATTTGGCAGGGGAAAATAAGAAAACAATTTACATTTATTTACAAGACAACATTTTGATATTTTTGAGCCACTGTCATAGGTTTTGTACTCGAGGCCTTAGGTAATGGCCAACTTGTAAATATACCTCATCGCAATCGCTAATACATAGTTTCGACCTGTCAATCAAGCCGAACCCGACGACCAATCACAACAGAGCTAGCAGACAGCGCACACATAGGTCAAACTCAAAGTGCATTGCCTCACAAACGACATCACGCGATTTCTGCCTATACAGTTTGTACAGTGTTGTATGCCGTGATCCGTGTGAATTTTTTGTTTCAAGGCCGGGCGATTCAAAGGTAAGAAAGCACGTATTTCATGATATGACATCCCTGTATATACTGGTGCGTTCTAAGCTAACTGTCGACCCTGAAACATGAATACATGTACCTTTGAGTTTTCTCCAATGAAAGTCCCATCCGTTTGTGCAGTGTGTGTGGACATTTTGACGATAGTGTGTGAGGCATAGCAACAATATCCAAGGGGGGTTAGGGGCGGGGATAATTGGGCAATCTCGGAACTATGCATTGGCTGAGTTTGTAACTAGAACGGGGCAAAGTCCGAGTCTGCCCCAACAACCGCCCCACAATACAGTTCTGCTTTTGTGCAAACTCACACAAATGGTAATTGCGATCAGGTCTATTCTTTCCTTGGTTTTCTAAAATTAACCCGCAAATTGGCTTCCCCTCACCCCCATCTCCCCTTCCCCACCCCTACCCAGTGCGCAAGCCGCGGTCGGGCCGTCAGCGGCCCGCTAGCGGCACCGCTAGCGGGCCGCTGGTGGCAGCCACCCGCGGACCGCGGACCGCTAGTGCTCCGTTGGCGATTGAGGAGCGGCAGTGGCACTGGTGGTTTGCCACTGGATACCGCTAGTGGTTCGCTAGTAGCTCGGGAGCTGTAAAACGCTGTTCGCGTGCCACTTGCAAGCCACCGGCGAACCGCCGGTGCCGTTTTTGGTCGGTGTGCCGATGCCGACCGGCCGCTTCCCAGCCGACGGCAGCCGACGGCGGTCCGTCGGTGGCTTGCGCACTGGGTAGTGGCCAAAGCTTTAAAGGGGCGATACAATGCATCAGCACACCATAGGATAAACACCACTCACCTTTCAAAGCTGGCTGTTGTCGAATTCTCTATATTCTGGATTTGTACACGTCCATCGCCAGCGAAACAAAATATGCTTTAAAAATACACGAACACACACACATGTTGCGCACTGCAAATTTGTGAAGACTGCGTGTAAACGCGTGCTCTGTGCATGTGCAGTTTGCTACATGTACATGTACGTATACATACTGCATTCCTATGGCATCAATATGGCGATATCGTATGACGCCCACACACACTGGCTGTATTGCTCAGATGGGGAATACCCCACATTTACTGTACTTTACACGTAGACTGGTTCCCGTCCCAGTAATAATCTGAAAGACGTCTATAGACTACGTAGGGAACGGGAAACAGTCTACTGTACACGTAGATCAAGGCCAAAGTGTAAAATCTGGTACACGTTTAACAGGAAATAACCTTTCCATTATCGATGATCGATCACGTGTCGTCTATCGCCAGGACAACCAACCCTACCATTCATAATCAGTTAAAGGTCACGTCCCCCTTCAGGAAAAACGCCCTCTTGCGTCCGTGTAACCGAATTGACAACTTTCAATCAATATTATTTCCAACTCTGTAAAATTAATAAAAACCATGGAAGCCTAATTGGATAATAGCTTAATCTAATTTTGAGTTGGTCAAAGCAATTGAAGCGTTAAAAACATGCCACACAGATTTTTTGACGTGACAAACAGGCAGCCTTGTGTGGTGTTTCAGATCGAAACATTGAAGTCCGTTCTTTCCCAATACTAGCTTTTTTGTAACACAGCTTCCGAACACACCGTTTTAATTAAACCAATCGCATATAGTAAACCTGTGGGGTATTTAAACCGGTACTGTAACGGTACGATGACAGATTTATTTGAAAAGCTCCCGAAGTTAGCTAGGCTAGGCTGTTGTGTTTGGAAGCTATAGCAATTCGGCGTATTGTTGAAATAAAACAATCGCAAAAGAAGGAAATACGTGAGACAAAATGTGGGTATTGTTCTTCACATTGTCTTTGTACTCCATTGCCAAAGGCCAAGATTCTTTTGATTTTGCAACAACGACAACGCCACTTTTTCCAGAGGGACCTGTTCTCGCTGAAGGATGGACACATCTTGGTATGTATAACTGTTTCTTTCACCTTCGGACCAGTGTTGGCGTTAGGGCCAGTCCTTACAAGTTTGTGGGTATTAATCAAGCTATAGGGTATTTAGGGGGGGGGGGTGCTTTAATTGGGGGTTGCAAGCCATTTTTAGATCAGCTTGTTGTGGACAGGCGGACACAAATGCATTACAATATTTTTATTTTATTTATTTATTATTTATTATTATAATTTTTTTAAGTCGGGGGTGGGGGTTTCCCCCCCCCCCCCCCCATCCGCCAATGACTGAGCAGTTTGGCGCACTGAATTGAACTCACGATTTCCTTTAATTCTATAACGGTTGTGGGTTCGAATCCCGGCCGCGTTTAATCCTCGTTGCGTGTGGCCCGGGGCAAGATACTTTACCATAAGTTTTCCAGGAGTTCGAAACAAGGTGAGAGTTGTGTTTGAAAATGGAGGATCGATTTTTATCGCATTCAGTTACGGATATTCGGTTTTTAAAATGTGAAATCGGTTGGTAAAGCCAGAACCGAAAATTCAAAAATTCGGTTTTATGTCCCAACACTAGTATTTTGTTATGGTCATTTTGCGTTCAGACTCCCGCGAGATACGAAACTACTATCTCCGTAACCACACCCTGCGAGTTCTTCACCGAATTCCGAGTATCGTGGTGTGTGGCGAGAAGTGCAGCCTTTTTGGTGGGTGCCGGTCGCTGAACTATCGGCACAGTCCAGCGGGCGGGACGTGCGAGCTGAACGGGGCCAGCGCGACCGATTTTCCCGGGGATCTTGTGTCGTCGCCCGCTGGAGAAGACGTTGTGTATCTTGGCCGGTCGTCGCCGATTTTAAAGGTAAAATAATTGTCAAAAAATAAATGAATAAAAACACATTTAAACAAAAACAAAGAACCAAAGGTTATTTAAACCGAACATCCATATTAAAGCTAGAACTGGAATCAAGTTGATAAACAGGCAATGATATCTATGAATACACTTTATGAATATTCATAAGAATAAGGTTGAAACGTCACAGAGTGGAATTTTTTTCGCTGCTTATTTTCAGGTCCATGAGCCAGCACCATGCGTGTGTTGCAATAATGCGTGTATGAACGATGCTTACTGCGTACCGAACGACGGGGGTCGACCGTATAAGTGCGTCTGTAGTAGCGGCTGGACAGGAGACAACTGCGAAATAATGATCGGTAATACCAAGAGCTTCTTGATATAGCTATTTATTTATACAAATATTCATATAAGCATCTAATTATTATTCCACGTTTACTTGATATATGAACAGCTACGTGGTCTGTATGGTCCAATTGGAGCCCGTGTACGAAGTCATGTGGTCTGGGCAGTCAGAGGAGGACGAGGTTGTGTAACCAGTCAGCAAACACAACAGGGTCGTGCCCTGGGAACGAGGTCGAATACAAGAACTGTTGGAACCAATTGCCGTGCGCAGGTAATGACAAAGGAGTGTTGTGTCCATGGGCAAGACAATTTGTTTCAATTATATTTATTATAGCCGGTGAACATCTTTCGGATGACACTAAACAACTTACAATGTCCATAATTATACTTTCTATAATTAGTGTAATATTCAGACCCAGGGACTTGTGATGGGCTTGTGAGGACTTGCGGGGACTCGCGAGGACTTAATTGCGGGAATCTGTGACATTCGGTCGCAACACTGACTTTATTATGAACTCGAGAGGACTTGCAGATACTTGGGACGGACTCTCGACCACAGCACTGGCTTGTATCGAGACTAGTTGACGTGTGGTAGACTTGTTTTCTTCTTTTTGTCGAAAATCGTTTTGCTTCAGAATGGTCCGCGTGGACGGACGGAGGCGAATGTACGGCTTCTACGTCCTGTGGACTAGGCACCATGAATCGAACCCGAGTGTGCCGGACGAATAGCACTGATTGCCCCGGTGAAGATCGGCAAACGGTTCGGTGCAGAAGTGTTTCGTGTGGAGGTACGTTGGCCACAACTCACAACCACATTTTAAAGGCACAGGCTCCTCAGCAATGCGCGCGCGTCAAATTCGTGCCACGAAATACGCAGCTCCATAGCAAAGGCATGGAGCTGCGTATTTTGTGGCACGAATTTGGCGCGCGCGCATTGCTGACGAGACTCGCCTTTAAAGTCTTCATCACATCACGACACACAAACATTTCAGATTTTGATAACCCACCTTTTTACTTAATTAAAGCACTCATTGGTGCACTGGTATGGTAGCGTTGGGCTTTCATGGGTCACGCACAACGCGCGAACACGCTGCTACGCCAATAGGATCACTGCATTTAGACTTGTCAATGTACGCATGCGCAAAGTCGTAATTAAAGGCGAAAAAAGTATCTGCGAAAATAAACGCAGAATTTGTTAAAGATGTATTCGAGAAAATATATCCGTGCTGTGCTATAAAAATCTACATTTTATTATTTTACTTTAAACACCCAAATGCAACATAACACTGATAAGTACATGTACCCTCAACCAACACGACAATGGGTCGTATGAATAAAAAGTAGTAAATACTAAGAAGTATTAGCAAAAAGTAAAAGAATTTACTTCAAAGTAGAAGCATTCAGTAAAAGCATCTTCTACATTCCGTATGAATAATCTTATTCTTTTACTGCAAAGCACTCACTTAATTCTTTGTAGTAAATGCTTCTGCAAATCATGCTGCGTGCATGGCCGAATGACTTTGAAGAAATAAAACTATTTCCTTTGTGTTGTAAAACCATTCACGTACACCCCACACACACGCACATAGTCACACAAGCAGTATTAGGTTAGAAGTTAGAGTTAAATCTAAAATCTACAAGTCAGCCATGAGTGATGTTGATTCTGACCATCATGCCATTTCTCCCGTTGAGTCCTTACTTCTCTATTCATAAGGTAGCTCTGGAGCTACCTTGAAAAAGGACAAGTAATTACTTGCAATTTGTAGTATCTGCCTCCTTTTATTCATACGGAGTTAAGTAAACGCTAAAAAGAAAAGCAAATGTTTTTTAGGTACAAGTAAATACTTTTAACATTTAGAAAATACTTTCTAGTAAACGCTTTTACTCATTTTTATTCATACGGATGGTAGTAAATACTACAAATATTGAAGTAAAAGCAAATACTACTTTTTATTCATACGACCCCTTATGCTTATGTCTAGTGCTGGGCGACTAGTGGATTTTGCTACTCGCGAGTATAGTTGCAGCAATTACTCGTGACTAGTCGATTAATCGCGAGTAGTTGGCAACCACGTACATGTACGTAATTGTACGTGCGTGTTGAAATTGTCAGCATAGGCCTACACAATAAAATTCAGTTGCACAAAGGCTGTCTTTTAAGAAAGGGGACTGTCACAGTGTAACAGTATAGCGTAATCGCGATAGTATGTAACGGTACTCGCGGCGCCGCGATTAATCGAGTAGTTTTAAAATGCTAATCGTGAGTCCGAGTACCGTTTACTACTCGCGATTATACAATTAATCTAGCTATTCGCCCAGCCCTACTTATGTCCCATGTCTTTGTCTTTGTTTTCATTATTTATAATAATACAACAAACAAGCTAAAAACTCATATAAAACTGTCGAAATACCTCAAATCTCTGTCTAAGCTCCATGGCGACTGGTTGGCGGCCAACGTCCTTCGGAGGGACGACTGGAGGTTTACAGTACCGAGCTAGGGAGCTGGGGGACGGTATGCTTTGACGGCTGGGACCGCTGGGACACGGACGTGGCGTGTAGAACGCTCGGGTTTCTACCGCCAGTTTCAATCCTTGAAGACGGTTACGGTGAGTTCTGCTTGGATTGACGAAACATATAGGCCTAGCTACATACACGAGAGCTTTTGCATGTCACTGCACACGTGCGTCGGCTTGTTATTGTGCGTACGCGTTGTGCGTGCATGTTGTGCATGCGCGTCGCGCGCGCCGTGCGTATGCATTGCGCGCGCCGTGTGAGTACCACGTGCAGTGTGCATGCAGTGCATGCTTTTTACTGCGCAAAGCTTGGTGTACGGCACTTTGCGGGTTTCTTTGTATATTAAAAATACGTTGTGCCTTTAAAGAAAACTCTGCCAGGTCAGACCGTGAGGCCATTAATTTTACAGTGTTATATTAAAAAATAAACTAAGTCAACATTCTTAAACGCACTCGAATTCATAACAGCAACATGACAGACAACATCGTTTTAAACAGCAAGGGTACACTCGTTATCTATAGTTGGACAAAAATAAAGCTATCTATCGATCTATATATACACATTGGTAAAAACGCTAAATATTAAGACAGACATAAAAAGGCCACTTGAAGTTGTTTTCGTTGCAAAACGCTAAGTGAAAAGCCATTTATTGTGCTTCGCCCAGAATATACGTCTTCAGATCTTCGGTTGTTCTGATGTTCTCGTAGTCTTTCACCAGTTGGTAGCCGATCCGCAGGCACCCTTCGTCCGTTAGAGGCTGGTTTAAGTCCTCGCCTGGTTCATGGATGCCCCAAACTCTGGATTAAAACGAGGTTAGACGACTGTTAGTCTAAATCCTCGCTCTCGTTCAAAAGAGCTTGTTAAGATTTTTCCAGAAATGGATTTTGTTCTAACCTAATAATCGTTAGAAAATACCTCCCCAAAATACTATCCATGGGAAGAAAACATGAAATTTACAATCTTCAATTTGGATGTGGAAGCAAAAAGATTGGTGGGTGATAATATTCGAAAACGGCCATAATGTGTCATTTTACACGAACGCACCTTCGAATTAGTCTGGCTCCGGTGAAGCCAGCAGTTTCCGATACGAGTCTGGCGACGTCCTCTGGACTGAGGTATTCACTTGCGACCTGGAAGTATGTGTCAACTAAACGAGAATGGACATTTCAAAATGTCAACTGGGACTACAGAGTAAGGCTGGATCCGAATTAGTGGCTTTGGCTGTGGCTGTGGCTGTTAATGTGCTGTTACTGTGCATGGTGAACAATGACAGTCCTTAGAAACACCATAGCAACAGCCACAGCCACAGCCAAAGCCACTATTTCGGATCCAGCCTAAATAAACACTCTCACTACCACTTTCACCAACATCGACATTACTCACGTAAAAAAAAAACATCAATCGTGTTCCCTGCATCAGTAACTGTGAAATGTGTACTGCTAATTGGAAAGGTACCAGACTGCTTAGAATGGATAAATAGTCTGGTACATTCCAATGAGGAGGTTACATTTTGCAGAACTGATTCAAGGAACACGATTAAACCTATGTGAATTTACATGTATTTTGATGACAAGTTCAAGCGGCGACCATAATTAATATACATGTAGTTTAATTAGAGTCTCGCGAACAACGGATATAGCCAATCGTACAAGACAGTGCAACTATAGAACTTGCTGAAGAAAATATGACACAAAAATAGACATATCAATATCGTACAATGCCGTTCTGAGTTTCTCGTGGTAATCTGCCCCTTCGTTCAGCGGGTAGTGTTCGTGATCTAGGTACGGCTTGACGAAGTTGCTTAACATGTGGCCCAAGTCAGACGCGGCAGGCCCCATGTGCGCCATTTCAAAATCAAAGATCTGACGAATAAAAAAAAAAACCCACATTGCAACGGTCACGTTAAGTGGTTTAATACGACAATACATATCATACGTACACGCCGAAAATTTTACTTCTGGCTTTCTCTAACGTACAAACAAACACTGCGGCATCTGTCTAAAATACATTAACCTCATTGGCTAACATTTTCCATGGCCGCCTAAACACGGCACTTGTCTAGCGTACCTTTAAGGTAGACCCTTTAACCATAACAGAGCTCGTATGGAAATCGCCATGTTTCAGGCAATCATGGTTATCCCTGTCCAAAGCACGCAGTTTCTGCCAGTTTGGGAACAGAGTCTCGTCCTGTGTAAATTCTTCCACTTCCTTCGCATACTGCCCGGTCGGACCCTTCATGTTTAGCGGGTCGTCAAAGGACACCATTGTCCGGATGAACTGCATGTCATCTAGGCTGCATAGGGCAATTATATATTAAAGAGTTCATTTGCGAAAACCGATTCAGGTATTTCATGTAGGCCTAACACCCGTTTCATACAGGCGCACCAGAGTCGCGCCGAACTAATTGTATTAAGAGCGATCCGAGTCGCTTCGATTAAACTTTCGTTTCAGACCGGCCTTCTTAATGCGAGCCGTGCGCAAACTAAAGATCGACGTCTGAATCCAAGTCGCTCTTCAGTCGTTCTCTTCTGACCGACTGCGTGCGACAGTCGATCTTTCGAATTCTGGCGAACAAATCGCTCCAAATTGTTTCATACGTCGAACTTACATCAATTTTCTTGGATAATTTAGTTCGGCGCGACTCTGGTGCGCCAGTATGAAACAGGACTGGTGTAACATTTTGCGAAGTATTCTGTGAAAGGCAAGCTAGAAAAACTGAGGTACAGCACGCTTTGTCTTAAATAGCTTTTATCTTTATTTTTTTCACTCTTAAATTGCTTCATAGTTAACATTTAACATGCACAGATCATACGAACATGTCGGAATATCTGATGGGTTTGAATGTATAATCAAACATGGCAGGCATGTTGTTTTTGGTTATCTAAAGCAGACAGAATTGCGTTAATGTGAAACAGTTTATGTAAATTCTTCATGATTACAGGGATACAAAATCGTATTTTCGTGACCATAACCAGCGATATGTTTTACGAAATCATGAGCTAGTGATCCGTTATGAACTTTACAAACCAAAACTCGACATTGGTCAAATTCATTACAACTTCGAAACATGTTTTTGGTTGTGACCGCGAATACAAAGTCCTGATTAAGGAAAACTCACGTGCAAAACTTCACCATTTCTTTGTGTGTGGCGGCGTCCACCACCGATATATGCGTAAAACGGTGAAGCTTGGCAATTCGGCGGGCTAGTTCACTCGAAAGAGAAATGTCAAATTTGCCAAGGTTCAGCTGATCACGCAGAATCTCGTAGCCTCCGAGATCTTCCATTACAACTGGTGGCCGAAAAAAGGAGAAAGTGCAGAAAAACAGACCATAAATTGCAATTTATTTTGCTGGCGCAAGAAAAATGTTGGTCAAAGATAGTGAAATTATTTCCTAAGTAGTGAATTTCGTAAGTTTACTACCGCAGCTGCACGCCACGGCATTCATTGGCCTACACCCACTTGTTTCCATGTTTATTTATGACAAATTGTCTTGCTTGGGGACACATTTGCATGATATTTGCCCCGATCGAATCCCATCAGATACCGGTAATCCACACCATACAGATGTTAGTTTATATGGACCGTTTTATCCCCTTGCCTTACCCAAGTTCTGCCCACACACAGGCCTATAACACTGCCCATAGCCCCATACCTTACCCATACCTTGCCCACACATGCCATGCTCATGTGTAGCCCAGCACCCTTTGCCAATGCCTTTCCAATGTTTTTGCTTTACGCCTAGGCCCTCGCCTTGCAATGCCCTTGCAGGCCACGCCATTCACACGCCCTGCCCATGCCTAGCCCACATCTTGCCCACTCCTCACCCAAGCCCTGCCTACACCTCCCCATGCCTTGCGCTCGCCTTTCCCACTTTTTCCACGCCTCCCATACGCCCCGCCCACACAATTCCCACGCCTCACTCCAAGCCTTCCCCCCATGCAACCCCTAAAACAGTAAAACATCCGTCATTGCTACATACAGGTCGGCGGCTAGACTTACTCACGCTCTGCTCTGGGTCGTGCAGGTAGGGCGTGGGGACTGACCCGGGTATAATCTCATCCATCTTGCGCATGCCCCAAAACTCAACACGCCCTCTCGCGGTACTAAGCGGCTGCATGGTAAACTCCTGTATAGACCAACATAGAAATCGACTAATTAGATTATGTTGCTAAACAATGCTAATTACATCAACTGAAATAGGCCGCCGATCAAAATACAATTTTTGTGATAAACCTATCCACAATTCAACCGCTAGTAAAGTGCCAAAAATATATACATAAAAACATTTTATTTTCGTAAAGCGCGGCGTAAATAAATAGACGTATCTTAACACGTGGATACGTTGGTAAAAAGCGCCCATATTAATTATAAAAATACACTACTCAACGAAATTAAAGGATCATACTTTTTTTTATAGTCATGCCATTTTTGAAAAAGTGGATTATGAGCAGAAATCACCATGTTAGTATGTGATTGGTTGTAAACAGAACACAACCACATATACGCGGCATCTACATGTAGTGCTTAAGGGATCACTCGCCTTGACATTTTTGAGGGGAAAGTCTGATCCTTCGATTTATTTTGATGATGTCAAAAGAGACATATTTGGATCCACGGGGCGAATGATGCCGCACATACCTTTATATAAGGTGCACTGTACTTGGCAACCACGGTGCGCGAGGGATCTTTGTCGCTTGTGATGCGGTAGACGAAGTTTATTACACCGCCGTCTATGGCCGCCACTTTGGAGGCGGGGCCAAAGTGCTTCATTTGGGGTGAATCATGAAAATATAAATCAAGATGTACTCCGGAAAAATTATGTGTACAAAGACTATGGGAAATCTCATAGATATGCTTTTAAAGCGATAGATGTTCGGACAGAATGGATGACTTTTGAAGCACGTGGCGGCGACACACAAACTGGTTTTTTTTTGTTTCAATTGGTTACATACCTCATGTTTGAGATAAAGTGCGCATGCTCAATATGACGTAGCCTAAACGATGAAAAAAGACCAGGGCTGCGTTCCAAACACGCGAACATTGCAAACGTTTTCATCGTTCGCCAAGAACCGGTACCCGGCTTTCCATAGACGAGTGCACAAAAGCATTGTAACCAGTGGCGAACGTTGGCAACGTTCGCGTGTTTGGAACGCAGCCCCTGTTTGTTTGCTACCACGACTTGTCTCAAAAGCCTCCCACTGATGAAATTAAACATTGCATGCTAAATTCGAATTCAGATTTCAAATTCTAATTTCTTCCGATCTTTAAAAACAAATCCATAAAATGTTGCCATAATACGTGCCTTTACGGTTCCCCCACAATTCACTGCGCGCTGCGCATGATGGGATACTAATCTAGTACACTGCCTCGGCAGAATCGAATGAAAATTGGCAGGTCAGTGGAGTTATCGTCCGCTTCAAACTCGTAAAACGCGGCGAAATTGTGTTTTTGACACAAATGTTCGCTGGCAATATAGAGCTCAGATGCAGATTCAACCAGCTGTATATCTGATTTGGGATTATATTGGCGTCTAGGGCTGGAATAATTGAGATGACTGTTGAAAACCCGTTGTCACGGTAATACGTAAAGCCGAGAGAGTGCGTGTCGCGAGTTTGAAGCGGACCTGTTTGGACCTGCCAATTCTCATTCGATTCTACACGGGAAGATTGAACGCCGAGGCAAAGAGTACTCGATTTGTATCCCATCATGCACTGCGCCATGTACCGCGCGCAGTGAATTGTGGGGGAACCGTAAAGGCACGTACTAGCATAACCATTACATGGATACCCACAAAAGGCCACATTAGTGAGAAAAATACGGATCAAAGGTCAATTTTCTTTTATGAAAGCATAACTCCGCAAAGGAGCGTTATTGAATAAAATACAATTGAACCTGTAAACACAACTATTTGCTTTTAACAATAAAGATTTTATTACAAAGGATATCTAATGACAATGCTGGGCGAGCGTGTCCAGGTCACATTTTTGAGCCTCCCATTTTTCCCATGGGTGTTGAGATTTTGACACCATATAATGTGTCATATTTTTCTCATTACATTCAAAACTTTCGCGTTCTCAATTTTCAAGGATATCGTCAAAGACCATCGATGTTTTGTAAACTAATATTTCTGGTTCCATAAAGCAGTGCAGTAATTACACCAACCTTTTTGCTTCCACATCCAAATTGAAGATTGCAAATTTCCCGTTTTCTTCCCATGCATGGATACTAGCATTTTGGGAAGGTATTTGATTAGGTTAGCCTCGAAAACCATTTTCTGGAAAAATCTTGAAAAACTTACTACTAAAACGTTCGACTATGCATAAAATGTGATAAAAGATAATTTTGAAGGGGTTCTTACCTCCAGACCAGGCGTTTTGGCCCATACATCCCAGTTCATTGTAGGCTCCTTCCCGACGTTCGTTTCATTAGGCGCGGCCATATTTTACTTCACGGTGGTCAAAGAAAAAAATGAGGCTTAATAAGGCACAGGCTCGTCAGCAATGCGCGCGCGCCAAAATCGTGCCACGAAATACGCAGCTCCATAGCAAAGGAATGGAGCTGCGTATTTCGTGGCACCCGCGCATTGCTGTGTGTGTTACGTGTTGGTGTTAGTGTTAACAGATCTGGGCCCAATTTCATGGAACCCGTTAGCACAAAAAACTTGTTCTAAGCACATAATTTCTTTGCTTTATTTTACAAAACTGGGTTGCTGTGCCAGCCAAAATCGTAAGTGATGTGTATTTACTGATATTTTTCTCCTGTTCCAATTGTGCCTGGTAACCCATTTTACAGAGCAAAGAAATTCTGTGCTAAACAAATTGTTGTGCTAACGGGTTCCATGAAATTGGGCCCTGTTGACTCGGCATCTTGGGAAATGTCTAGTCGGTATAGGGTTCTGCACTACTTTCAACATAACACAGAATTGTAACACCGTGTTAACAGATCTGTTAACACGGCGCGTTAACCCGGACCGTTAACCCGGACGTTCAGTTAAAGGTCGAGATGAATGCCGTACGTGTTAACAGATCTGTTAAACTAACACTAACACGTAACACACACAGAATTGTGACCTCACCCCATGTATACAAAGTTGCGTGTGCTGCACGTGCCTCATTATAAGTACGTATAATATCTTTACCTGATGTACTCGCTTATTCCCCGATTTCGAAATCTCAACGACAAACTGTAAAAACACGGCACTGTAACATGCAAGCGGCCAGCCAAGTACGCCAGCAAAATCACATTATAATATCTACAGAATCATACGATATGTAGGCCTATAAATCGAAAGAATTATTGGAACGTGTAGCTAGCTCGTTTGACGTTTCTTTTGTGATAGTCACGCCTTCATTATGGCAGCAAGGTCATCCGACGACTGTTTTTTCCCAAAGCTATGCACAATGCATGTGATAGGTTATCGCAGCATTTTTCCCACACGCAATGCACTTGTACTTGACCGTGGAATAGCAACGGAACTGCGGTACAATAATAACATGCAGTCTCGCTCGTTTTAAAGGAACAATGTCCAGATTTGTCCGTCCCTAAAATGGATTTCGTTTTAACTTAACAATCATATAAAATACCCTCCCAAAATACCATCCACGGGAAGAAAACAGAAAATTTGCAGTCTTCAATTTGGATGTGGAACCAAAAAGTTGGTGTATAATCACTGCACTGTTTTATATACCGGATAAGTTAGTTTATACAATCGGTGGGTTTTTGACGATATCCTTGAAAATAAAAGGATTGAGAGCATGAAATTTCAGAATGGTGATTACAAAAATATGACAATGTTATGGTATCAAAATCTCAACACCCATGGGAAAAATGGGGGAGGGGGTGGGGAAATAAAAATGTGATCTGAACACACTCCTTTCAAACGGGCTGTGTCGCGCAGTCGATAAGCGAAAAATACTTCCAAAATTGCAGGAGGCCTATAGTTGTCAAAAATAAATGGCGCGATCGCAGAATGTTATGTGTGCAAAATAGGCTTAGAACGCACCATGAACGTACGTACCAATGCCTATGCCAATAGACAACTATATAGTGTGATGACAGTTACCAGGGTATAAATGGGTCTAAACATTCGCTGGTAATCTGCAAAGACCATTGCTAAAGCGCACTGCGCAGAGAAACAGTTCAGTGGTTTTACTGTACACCTTGGCAACATTTCACGTTAATACTCTATATAATATCTGCCAATGCCACACCGCGTTGCCCTTTAAGCGAAATATTAACCATACTTTCAAGTTTATATTTGTTTTTTACATATTTTATACTGGCAGTTTATACATAACCGGCTTAACTATTAATATGGCTTAACTATTGAACTTGCAAATGTTCAGACTGACTAGACGTAAAAACAACCTGTTCGTGCCACTATTACAGCACATTGCAACCATGGAGAATCAATGTTTAACAAAATGTTCGGCCGGCCGAGGGTATAGAATGGGAGTGTCTGCTGAACTGTCAACAACAGGTGTTAGGAAAAACATTTTGTTTGCATACTTTAAAGGGCCTGTGACATGCTAAACAACTTTGTGCCTAAGCTTTGCTTCATAATGACGGATTACTTGTTCAGCAAGACATACTATTGTTCGTTTGGATGTAAAATCAACAAAAGGTGGCCTTTTTCAACTTTGAAGATTTCATTGCAATAAATCACAGACAGAGGGCGCTGTTTTGAGTGCATCACATAAGGAAAAAGTTAAGAAAAAACATAAGACTTCAAATTGGACTTGTGGCAAATTGCTGCAGTTTCTACCCCCAGTTTTGTCATGGCTTACGGCAACATGTAAAACAAACTCAAACGGCCATGGATTAAAAAAGTTTCAGGAAAATTGAGAAAAAAGTGCACAGTTGAATGTGATTTTCCTGTGTTTGCCTCTTGTGACATCGTGACCTTGGTCATGAATATGCATATTTTCATTAGCATAAAAACTAAAAACCTTTGTTTTAACCCCCAAAGCAAGCTCCAAATAGGATTTGTATGACTTTAACTGAGTAGAGTGGTTTTAAAGCATACATTTCATTGATAACAATCCTAAATAAGGGGCCCTTTATAATAAATTTTGTTTGCGGGCTTCGTGCATTATTTTTCCACCAATAGTGTTAGAAAGGAACTCATCAGAAAAGAATTAGGCGGGGAAAAAATAAATAAGCGGGAAGTTAAGAATGTAGTTATTTTGCATTCTACATGTACTTCGAAACCGGGCTGCGTAATTATTTTTTTCCTATCAGGGTTGAGGGCACATTGCTCCTGATTGGTCTAACCACATGCATATAGCCTATTACATACTGATGTTTTTTGTTGATAGCTGTCATGCACTTAACACAACTCCACGCTGTTTCGAGAGTTAGTAAGTGCTTAGGTCTTTCCTCAATTCATAACAAAAATTGTGTAACTCGCAACTCTTGATTGATAGTCCTACTAAGCAACTCGCTAAACCCTCTCATTTTCTTCCTTTTATCGTTTTATTTAACAACTCATGAGGGCGCTGTATAAAGAATATTCATATTCATTTGAACCAATCAGAAGCAGATAAAATTCGCTGATATTCATACCCAAATCAAAGTGCGCCCTCCTGTTGTGTCCGCCATAGACGATGTGCTCTTTGTTTATATCTAAAGCGCCCTCTGTTGACAATCGGTCGTCGTTATGCGCGCGCATTCTGTTTTGCATAAATTTGGTTTGGTAATGAGCCAAAGGTCACAAAATTCAATATGACCTCATTCCCAAACAAAATTTATGTAAAACATGATGCGTGCGCATAACGCCGTGGGCATGTTTTGATTTGTTGTAACGTCAGAGGGCACATCGTCCATTTTGCGTTTCGTACAAACGTTGTCGGTTTTCCTTATGAAACAGACACTTCGTGCGACGAGGGTTGGATCTTTTATCAAGGTTTCTGCTATTGGGCTGCTGAAAGTGAAACTCGCGTCAAGTACACGGAGGCTGCAGAAATGTGTCGCCAAGTTGCTGCTCACTCCGTAAGCAACACACTTTTAATTACCACCCTTTTCTCTCTAATGTTAAACGTATAGACAAGCGCACACGTAAACAAAGTGTGAGGTCATTATATCTTGAGTACATGTATACAGATACAGACTTAACACTTTTTTTCTTTTTGGTTTGGGGCAGGCAAACATCCTTACGGAGTCAGAGAATATCTTCATACGGACGACATTTGCAAACGTGGGGAATCTCTGGCTTGGGGCCGACAACGGCGTCTTGAATGCCGGTAAGTTGGAAGATTCGCCGATCGGGTTCTTACGAGAACAAAAATTAAACCAAAAGAGTAGAAAACAGCATTCATGTCGCAAACATACGTATTGTGCATATATCTGAGTGGCAAACGTCCATAACACAAACTCTTATATCCCGAAATTCCGAATTTCTATTTTTCTATATCGCAAACAAACATATCGCAAATTTCACATCGTAAACGTCTATCCCCAACGGCCATTTGCGGGGATATATAATACCACAGGTAAGATTTAAGGTTATGCATGGTAGAAATCAACGTGTGTAAGGGTTTACGGTAGCATATTACCACACATAAAACAGTCGTCAAATAGGCTCGTACAACAACTTGCATTAACGCTAAATCTCGAAAATGAATCTTTTGGCTGTTTCATGAAATGGCTCACAAGACGCATCGCAACGATGTTTCGCTTTACTGCGATACGTCGCAGCAACTGCATCGGACGCGTCACAATTTTCTTGAAATTTTTATTTCAATTTCAATTCGATGACATTTAATTTCGCTAAAATAAGGCATTACTCATATATTACTCAGATATTGACACACTAAATTGCTTATATACTGAAATCGGGTGTAGCTTTAAACCCACTATAGACCACACGTGCTCCCGAGTTGAGTTTTATAAAGTTTCGTGCCTTGTAAATTATTGCAATAGAGCTTCTGCACCGGCAGCCATGACAGGGGGCAGGTTTTCTTATTTAAATGATGTAACAACAGAATCCCAAAGCACCTACTCATGCATGACACACTGTGACAATGTGGCTGCCCCCTGTCATGGCCGCCGTGCAAAGGCTCTATAGAACTCTTCACTCGATTGGCAGGTACGAACTACTTTATTTCGCTTTCCTGGTCGGACGGCAGTTTACCGGGCTACCGGGAAACGCAGTTACTGAACGCCGTGCCTAGTGCCGATCAGCTACGGTGCCTGGCGATGAAAGACGACGGTACTTGGCATCTCACGTCGTGCACCAAGAAGAAAGGTGTCGTATGCAAGAAATATCCACGTAAGTAGTTGATTAATTTGAGATAATGTGCTACCTTTGTCCACATCCAATTTTGTATTTAATATTTTTCTTTATTTTATTTTTATTATAAATATTTTTACGTGTATGTACCGGCAGATTTTTCGTAAAACGCCGTGAAAAACAATCCATGGCTGCAGTTTTTCTTCATGATTTGTTACCAGAAAACGATCTTAAATCTGGAAGGAAAAAAAAACAAACAAAAAAGGAACCTAATAAAATATTATTCTGTCGCACGCGTTTTAGACTTTTCTCTGCAGTTTGGACCGGGAGAGGGCGCTATTCACCTAACCCAGATGGAATGCCGAGGTTGCGAGGATCACCTGAACGAGTGCCGCCACCGGAAATGGCATGACGTCACTTCCTGTGACCACTCCCAAGACGTCGGCTTAAAATGCGCAGGTCAGATTCGTTACGTCGAGCCGAAATGATTACGTCATCTTTTTGTCATTTTCCAAGGTGTTGGCTCTATACACTGAAATCACAGAACCATTTTTCAGTTTAGAGCCAGATTGCTTTCGCAAATGACGTCACATCTCTGCTCTGTGTTAATGGGCCATACTACTGTATGTACATGTACAACCACTGACGTATAATTATGCAATGGATTAACTACGCGGCTCCCTAACCGAAGTCACGTTCGCCATCTTGCTACAGGACAAACAATGCCTTGCCCAGACTGGTTGTACTACTTTTAAGTATAAATGTAGGCCTATAATATATATTAAGTGAATACGAGCTATCTTGTGGACCGGGGGACCAGTCTAGGTTAGGTATTGCTTTGGCTTTATCAACATGGCAGACGCTATTATGTCTAAGTTTGGTTAATGGCTCTCAACAGAAATCACTCCAGTTCTAGTTGCAATGATCAATGTTTGGAACCATTACCAAGCAAACTGACGTCACACTTCGGTTGTCCCTTTTGCAGTTCACTGCCCAACATACGACAGCGACGACGCATCACCAGCTTGGTTCCCGTTCAAGCCGATCCGTTGGGCTGCACTGCAAGTCAACTTCAGCATCAAGGCTAGTGGGACCGTTAAATTGCTTCTCTCGCGCACTGAGGACGAGATCGGAGCCGTTTACACGATAGGTAAGGCTGGATTAGGCTAAATTCACACTGAGCCTTTTCGCGGATAAATTTGCTAAACAAAAGCGGCGTGGCGAGGGAATTTGAAGTGAAACCATGCACTGAAAAGAACAGAATCAACTTGGGCGAACAATTTTGTTTTATATTCTGAGATTTTTAGTGCGTCGTTTAAATTGGGTATATGAGTCTGTTTTCAATACTGGAGAGACCTTTTCCTCCAGGATTATATCTCTGTACAATGTCATTCGTCTTCTCTCAAAACAAAAGAAATATCTTAAGATGGATCTAAGGAGATAACTTAAGCTAAAGAACTGCAACGAATAGTGTCACAACGTACCTTCCTGAAAGCCCTGTGTGCAAATTTCCAATATACCGTATGTAACAAGGACACCAAGAAATGTCACAAAGTATGTGTCCTATGTTACATACGTTAAATAGGAAATGTGTACACAGGGTTTTCAGAAAGGTATGTTGTTGCACTATTTGTTGCTTAAGTTATCTTCTTAGATCTGTCTTAAGATATTTCTTTTGTTTTGAGAGAAGATAATTGGCATTGCACAGAGTTATGATCCTGGTGAAACAGTCTCTCCAATATTGAAAACAGACTTATATCTATTGGGTATATCTCTCTTTTTTCTCTATCTTTTAGAACTTTCGACCACTGCAGACAGCGGAATCTACCGCCATTCTACCGACTCGTTTCACGACCAGAGGTCACTGCCAGAGGTCATCGTTGAGGGCGCATTCCGCGGATTCTGGGTCACCGTGACAGACTGGACCGTTCGAGTAGGCAGGGCGAGTGAGGACGCCCTGCTCCTTGAGTGGACGGATGACGAACAGACGGGAGGAACGACTTGGGAGAACGTCTTTGTGGGATTTGCTTCTCTGCAGCCGGCAGAATGGCAGTTTAGTTCTTTCTGCTAAGACGGTCGAAGAAACTCGAATTTCTTTGACAATTTTTAGTTTTTAGATTAAATTTACCATTACTCTAATTTTAATTTTATCAAACCTTTTAATCTAACATTGTTGTTAGACGGATGTATCGACGCAATCATTCTACTTTTATTTAATAATTATTGTTAATAATAACTCCTTGTAAAATACCTGTTAGTTCCTTTAAAATTTAACAGAAAATGAATTTCTATAGAAATGGTTCTAGATATCTAAAAAAGAATGGGACCTAGCTAACTCACTGCAACTCACTTCTAACCAATCAGATGACAGGTATTTAGACATGATCTATAATGTCGACTGTCCACCTCAAACCGTGTTATAGTTGTATATAGAGCTTTTGCATCAGCAGCCATGGCAGGGGGGCATGTTTTCATATTTAAATAATGTGACAATTATCCACAAAATGCTTATACTCGTGGCATGACACACGTACGTACGAAGCAACGTGCATGACTGCACCCTGTCATGGCCGCCCGTGTAAATAAAGGATCTACTAATTTCAGACATAAAGAGAAGCTACAATTATTTGAACTAAAAACTTAACAATCAAAGTGATACAGATTAAAATAAAAACTAAATAGTTGTGGAGATTTGTGGATGCCGTGTGACTGTCTTGACCGTTTCACTACTAAAGCGGAAGACGTTCAGGGCTGGAACTTTAAATCAATGGTGTTTAGAGCTCGCTTGACCGTTTCGAGAGAAAACTGTGGAAAATGAATCTTGAAAGCTTCTAAAAGGTCATTCTCGTCTAAGAAACGCCTTTTGTGTACTACACCGGTGTCGTCTTCCTCCATGAAAATCGAGTCTTTGATTGCCAGGAGCTTTCCATCTTTGAAGATAACAGCTCTCATGGTTAATAGGAATGGCGATATAGCTTCTGGGCCACGCTCGATAGTGTGGACTATCTCCATCCGTGGGATAAAGTACTCGATCGGCCGGGGCTTGAGGTCCGAGACACCGAAGGTCCGCCAGCCGTTTACGGGGTCTGCGTCCGCGTTCTCGAAGGCGTCTCCGTGAACTGCGTGCAGCCATTGCAGGGAGCCGTTCTCAGTGTCCCTGACGTACTTGTGCCGGAGAGCGCTGTCCTGGCGGACGGGAGAGTCACCGGTAAAGTCTAGAGGGATGGGCTCCTGGATAAAGTACCCGATGCCTACGTCGACGAGATGATGGTCGCCTGGCCGGACTAGATCCCTCACCACTATTCCGAGGTGGTTATCGGGTACTCCTTGAACGTCGAAGGCAACGTAATACACGTCGTATCCTAACCCTTCCAAGACCGTCTTCATGAACCAATTGCACTCGCAGCATAATCCTCCCATTTTCGTCATCATGTCGGTTTTGACCTCCTCGAACGTTGGGCAACGCCTCTTTGGTTTGGGTGTGGCGATGGCCACTACGCTCTGATATGGCACGCGTGCCAAGAATGAGCGTATGGCGTCATTTAGTAAGGCGACGGGGTCATCCTTGAACCGAGCGAAGGGGTGTTTTATTTGTAAGACGTTGGCCAGAAAATGCTCCAATTCTGTTTTGGTCAGAAGTTCCGTAGCCATCTAAAGGGTAAGAAATGCAACAAGTTATAATCTTAATAAGTCCTTACGGACGAGTAAATCTTGCCAAAAATTGGTAATTTTTTTTATATACTCTCTAAATGTAAAAGAGTAAAAAAATAGGCCTAAGTGAAATCTCCACTAAAAAGAGTGAAATTATCACTCCAAAACGAGCTGTCCCTTATATGGCTCTTAAAAGAGTGATTTTCACTCTTTTACATTTAGAGAGTAGGCAAGTCCAAGTGCAAGACAGAGGCTATAAGCCGTCATCTGGTGACAAGGGGTTAACAATTGATAAAACACACAAAAACACACAATTTTACAAATAATAAATGGTCAAGTATTTTTTTAAAAATGAAGGTTTGGGTCCTTAAAATTCATTTACAATATTTTAATTATTTGTGGAAGCTAGTTCCAATTAGTACTGTTTTCTTTGAGGATTATTCTAGTGTGCTCATGATATAGAGGTTATGGGTTCAAGTCCCACTTGTGCCAACGTGTTTGTGTCCATGGGCAAGACACTTAATCTCAATTGCCTCGCCAACACAAACGATATTTGTGGAGCTGTTAGGGGGAATGCCTCAATCTAAGTGCTGATAGGGTTGTGCGCCTTGGCCAGGGAGCCACCTAGTTGAAGCAAAATGGTTCTGGTGATCCTCTGATGGTGGCGGTAATCATAATGGCAACATTGCCAGGAGTACCCTGTAGGGGCATGCTACAATCTAACTGCTGATGAGTGTGCGCCTTGGCCAGGCAGCCACCTATTATAGTTGAATTGAAATTGTTCTGGTGATTTCCTGATGGCAGCGGTAATAATTGCAACAGTGCCATGAGTACCCCCTGTAGGGGGAATGCCACAATATAACTGCTGATAGGGTTGTGTGCCTTGACCAGGCAGCCACCTATAGTTGAAGCAAAATGGTTCTCGGGATTCCATGATGGCGCTGATGATAATAATGGCCACTTTGCTTTTGACTAACAATAGCAGACACTGTGCGCCGTATTAAAGGTATACACACCGGCTTCGTTAGGTTATTTTGGGCTCGAAATTAACCCATACCAGATTCTGAATGCCCTTCCGAAATAAACTGAACATATCCTGAAAAGAAACCACTGAATTTTGCCGTTTTTGAGCAATTTTCAAAAAACAGAGGTCACGTGACTTTACGGAACCACAATTATTGGGAATGTTTTCACTTATGGGGAAATAATTTTTTTAAATGTGTACGACTAAAAAGAAAGAAAGAAACAAACTCACATTAAACTTAGCTGGTCGACTTGCAGAAGATAATCACCAAACACACCAGAATAGCAAAGTTTCGGTAGCATACGGTTTAATACGACGACGTTTAGAACCTATAATTATGCTATACTGTGGTTCGTGTGCAGATCACAGGCAGCCAAGGACAAAATGGTGATTGTATGTAGTTTGTGTGCTGATTATGTATAGCCAATCGTGCAGACGCAGTACGTACGTACGGTCAGCGCAACTACACTGAGTTCCGTAATCTATTGTGTGCACACTACAAATTTCCAAGGCACAAATCGCAAGGACGGCCACGCACATACAGTGCAGGGCCTGCGGCCAATTTTATCCCAGCGCGGTAAAGGCCACCATTTGCAGTTCATTTTGCTTCCTATATCATTGACTTCCTCCATGGTTATACAAGGGTTAAACATCTTGAAAAATAGCTTATGTTTACACTCTAAAGAAAACACAAGTTACAATAGATAATAAATGCATTTATACTTAATCACAAAGTCAACATATAAATTGGTGTATTTTATTGATTGCAAAAATGTGAATGAGTTATGCACCTATCAATTGTTCCCCGCCCCCCTTCCCCCCACCCCCCCCCCCCCCCCCCCCCCAGCCCCCCCCCCCCCCCCCTCCCCCACCCTGCGCTGCCCCACCCCCTAGGTGGGGGTTTGGTCACGTTTTTCATGCCCTATAGGGTGGGGCATTTGACCCGTGTATTTGTACAAGACGCGCATGTTTTGCACCCGAGGGTGGGGATTTTTGTTACCTAAATGTTGCCCCAGGGGTGGGGATTTTGTCACAAAAAAAAGTAACAATCCCCACCTCTTAGGTGGGGTAACCCGGGGGAGGGGTTGGGTAAACAATTGGTAGGTGAAAGTCTCGCAGGCTAGGTCGAGTTTTTGCGCTCATTAAAATACAAAAAAAGACAATGGAAATTCCAGGCAGAACACGAACATTCCAGGCGGTATCTGCAGGTATACCGCCAGGAATCTCCGTTGTGTTTTTTAGTTTAATGAGCGTGGATCTGCCGCAGATTTCTTATGGTCGCGAAAACTCGACATACCTTTTTCCACAGCGGGTCACATATAAAAATTACTCAAATGTTAATTGTGAGGGGAAAAGTGGACCAGTAGTTAATTTGGAGGAAATTTATAAAACCCGGAGGTCAGAGGTACCTACCCGGAGGTAGATTTGTTTTTTTCCGGAGATTGATGCAAAATGTATGTTAGAGCTAGAAGAGATCTGCAAACAAGGAAAACGATACTCTGTGAATATAGCAACAATATATGTTTGTCTGCTGGTTGATCACATTTCGGCAAAAGGTTATTAGAAGTCGAACTTTTTTGCTCGCCCAGTCAGATCCCCACCTGGAGCTCCATTGCGCTTATATCTAGCGACCCGGAGGTTGATGTAAAATTCGCGATACAGCTGGAATACTTATGTAAATTTGCCCAAAGTGTGGAAGTGTCCCTGTTTTGTCAAAGGGTCGTTCCAATTTCGTTAAAGTTTTACAAATTAATGTCTAACTACCTCCGACCTCCGGCTACCTCCGGGTTTCAACCACACCCGATTTTGGAGGTCGTTCAATTGCCCAAACCATTCACTTTATAGCTGTCTGGTCTGCCACGTTTGGTAACTATGTACAAGTTGCCAAAACATATCTGAGTTCCTTAGTAACCCGAGACGCTCCGTTGCTTTCATAAAAAGCCCCATCCATCCACCGTATTAAGCCTATACACCCCACCAAGCAATTATGAAACTTTGGAAAGCAATATTGATTAGCTCAGTATACAATACAAAGTCTTTTGGGCGTGAAAGCGTATGGTCGCCATTGGATACCACAAGAGCCCAGAAAACGCCACATCGGGCGCTTTGGTCGAGTGGTGCATTGTTTGTATCAATTGAGGAGCAGTTTTAGGCGCTTCAACGGTGCTTCAACACGCCCCAAGCGACGCTTCTTCAGTTTGCTGTACAACAAGCAACACCTCACACATAGTAACGGCGTCGAGCAAGGCAGTTGACTCATTACAAATCGTAAGTATCCTTCTCAAGTCTACCAAATACCATCAACAAGTATCTGATATTTATGACTGAAAATGCTTATTGTTAAAAAGCTACACTTTCCCTGCAAGCCCTTATGAGTTTTAAAGTTTTTTGTTCAGATTTTTTTTCGGAAAATGGATTTCGGTCTGAACATAACAGTCATGTAAAATACCTCAATGTTTAGGGGAAGAAAACGGGAAAATTTGCAATCTCCAATTTGGATGTGGAAGCAAAAAGATTAATGTAATAACTGCACTGCTTTACGGAACCGGACAATTTAGTTTACCAAACTTCGGTGGTTTTTTGACGACATCTTTGAAAATAAATGTGTAGGATTCGGCTATACGGGTCCGGCTGTACGGATATAGAGAGCGCGAAATGTCAGAATTAGGTATAATGAGAAGAAAAATGACACATGACATGGTATCAAAATCTCAACACCAATGAGTTAAGTGGGTGGAGGGTAAAAGATGATCTGGTGAAGCACCTTTTTGTTTTGCAAAATAATTTGTGCGTTCGCATCTTTTTTTCTTTTTTAATAAAAATTTCCTTGCTGACTATTTTCAAGCATCGTATTATGGGTTTACAGTCAAGTCGACCGTTTGCCAACTCGACTCCTACCAACTCGACCGTCGTACCAACTCGACCGTCGTACCAACTCGACCGTCGTACCAACTCGACCGTTGACCAACTCGACTTCACGGTCGAGTCAACTCGACCGTTGACCAACTCGACCGTCGTACCAACTCGACCGTCGTACCAACTCTTATATCTTTATACAAGATACACACTATCAGCTCAAAGGCTGTTTTACATTATGGTCCTGTTACTGCAATTAACAATTTAACAATCAAACACACAATTGGTAGGCCTAATATTAAACATTTAAAATTCAAAAACATTATTTTTTAAAAGGCACAGCAATTTTGGAATTGGAAAATTTGTGTGACAATTTTTAAGGGCAATACGGCAAAAGCATAGGGCACCGATTGCAATTTGCCGTGTTGCTGTCTGCTATATCTTGACAGCGTGGACATATAAACGTATCGTTCCACAAAGTTGGGACACAAATTGTGCATGGAAACAACATAGTTGTCAAAGGTTTCTTATTCTATAAGAATTACGATGATTTGAATTTTTATTGTACATAATAAAAACGTTTTCTTAAACAAAAATCACAATTCGTTGTAAATCCTATTTGGCAAGCTGAATCGATCACCACCGGCCCGCCCACGCGGCGGCGGCGGCGGCGACTAGTGCGTGTGGCGGTTATAATATCCTGTGTGGCTGTCCTTTTTTTGTTATACATTAGGGGGTACATTATGCTTATTTTCACGCCGGCTATGATGTACTAGTTCAGTGGGACACAACGGACGAGTTGACTTCTGCAGTTAAACGTACAACGGTTACAACGGTCGAGTTGGTAGGAGTCGAGTTGGTACGACGGTCGAGTTGGTAGGAGTCGAGTTGGTACGACGGTCGAGTTGACTCCTTCGGTCGAGCGCGCGACGGTCGAGTTGGTACGACGGTCGAGTTGGTACGACGGTCGAGTTGGTAGGAGTCGAGTTGGCAAACGGTCGACTTGACCTGTATATACACCAATCCGAGCTGCAAAGTCATGGTCCATGTACGTCCGCCATAGCTGGGGGCCATCCAGTGCCATGAACTGTGGGTTTTGTGTTGATGATATGCTGTTACATTATGTTGTCACGTCGAACAATTTTGCGCGTTTATTTGCTTGCGAAGCCTGTGTACGCGTACGCGTTGTGCGCTGTTCGATTTAACAACAAGACAAAGCGCCCAGTCCATGGCAGTGGATGGCCCCCAGCCATGGCGGACTTGTAGGGAAGGAGTCCTTAGCAACCGGATTCGTGTATACGCACCGTTTTGGCCAAACAATCAATCCTTTGTGAACAGAAATGCCGAGTCACACAACATTTCTTTCATTATTTATTAGAGAGATATTCAACGGTATTTTCTTATAATTTATTCTATGATTTTAGATATTTCTGAGTTAGAAACAACAGCAAAGAAACATCATGAACACCGCGGTGGTTACGCTCGTAATTTTGGCCGGCACGTTCGGTAAGTGTGTAAGGGCGAAAAAACTTTTCGTTCGGTTCATTTCGAACCATTTCATTTTTTATACTTTTGGTATACGGTTCGTACTTACTTCAAGCGAACGCAACTATATCTGACGTTTTAATTTTCCGGTGAGCTTAGGTTCGTACAAGTTGAAACGAGTCCAATCTTAGCGATTTCAGTGCGCCAAAAACTTGAAGCTTCTTTGCGATATCAAATGGCGTTCGATTTATGTAAAAAGATAGAACAAAAAGACTCTTGTTGTCGTGCTCTTGTTGGATACATGAAAGTTTATGTTGAATAAAGGATTTTAAATTATTTTTAAAATTTGTTTTAGCCAATAGACCTAAACCGTTAAACAATGGAAGCACAATTATGTGCAAGCACGCATGTCCTCAAGGAACAAAGAAACTGCCCTACGAAATGGCGGCTATTCGATACGGTCTATAGACCACTCATAATCTGGTACAAAGCAATTTCTGACAGAGTCGCTTTGCACCATTGGTGCTCAGTCATCCATGAAGGTATTCTGGATTTCTTGATGTCATACCCTTTGTGTGTTGCCATGGTTTCACTAAAACCAGTGAACTGTTTCCCTGCGCTATACCAATGGACGTTTCAGATTACCAGCGAATGTTTAGACACAAATACCGTGGCAACTGGGTACCGTGGCAACTGACGTCACACTTTAGTTGTCTATTACCAAGTCATAAGGGTTTACCAACTCGACCGTTCTACCAACTCGACTTCACAGTCGAGTCAACGTACTCGACCGTTTGCCAACTCGACTGTTTTCCAACTCGACCGTCGAATTTGACATTAGCACACTGTCCTTGACGGAAACAATCACTTCTAAGCAAAATTTGGGGAATTCTACTTTGAATTTGTGTGTGGTTCAAGAACGGGTCGAGTTGGTACAACGGTCGAGTTGACTCCTTCGGTCGAGCGCACGACGGTCGAGTTGGTATGACGGTCGAGTTGGTATGAGTCGAGTTGGCAAACGGTCGAGTTGACCTGCACCCATGCAATGGTTTAGTCTCGCTTTCCTTTTTAAAAAATTGTATAGAACACCCTGTTAACATTTTGATGGTTGTGTGTATTTCGCAGTTTGCCTAGACGCGCTCTCGTGCCACAATTGCGTGTACGTCAAAGACTTAGGAGGCGCTCCGTGCAAAGACCCCTACACCGGGAACGACACGGTGGAGTGTTCTACGGGACAAATCTGTCAGGTATGGCATCTTCGCCAATTAAGGCCCTTTATACCATCAACTATACGGTTTTAGCTTTAACTATAGCTTTATAAACTTGATATGACAAAGAAGGAGTTGCAGTTTTAGAAGTGGGAGGAAAACCCCAGAAATCTCCTGGGGGAAAACCCACGCGGTTAAGTAGGGACTGTAAACCCAATCTACATACACGCCCGGGAATCGAACCCGGGACGCCAGAGGTGAAAGGCGGGAAAAGAACCACTACGTTTTATCAAAGTACCTCGAACTAAGTTAAAGATATAGGGCACACGTGGGCCTATTTATATAATTTTTCAATTACAGTTTTCTCAAAATAATGTCTCGGGCTGAATCATTTTATTATATAGTTAAAACCACTTTTATCTTCCATTTGAGTAAGCATCACTAAAATGTCACTTCTTTTATACTCTTTTATAGAAATCCACAATTTCACTGGACGGGACATTGACGACTTTGAGCCGTAGCTGTTCGTCGTCTTGCAACACCGACTGTATTTCGTTCTTCAGTCTGGAGACGTGCACATACTGCTGCTCGGACACGGATAAATGCAATGGTGCAGGCGCAGTGACCTTTGGCCTGACTGTCATGGCGGCGTCCGTTCTCAGCGCCATTGTAGCTTCACACTATTAAATTTGTACAAACACGAGAAAATTTCCGAGATTACTGAATCAGAAACATGTTCCTGATGTAGCTTGTGTGCAGTGAACTAATGAGTTTGAGTCGACAGCGAGAAGAGCCGCTGATTGGTTAAATAAGTTTTGGTCGATAGCGCGCAATGCCGTTCATTGGTTAAATAAGGCTGGATCCGAATTAGTGGCTTTGGCTGCGGCTGTTGCTATGCTGTTTCTAAGGACTTTCATTGTCCGCCCATAGCAACGACATAGCAACAGCCAAAGCCACTAATTCGGATCCAGCCTAAGTTTTGGTCGATAGCGACCAAAGCCGTCGATTGGTTAAAATGAATCCACGGCTGTTTCATGAACATGTTTGTGGTTATTGTCTGACAGGGACCGATTTCACAAACCGCTAATGTGTCTTAGGAAGGGTCACTTATAGTGGGAATTACGATGCATTAAACTTGTCTCAACGTTTGTGAAATCGATCCGAAATCTCATTGGCTAGTTGATAATTTGTACTAACTGGCGAGACCTGTTACTTGATTTAAATAGACCAGGGGCCGAGTTTCACAAACCGTCTTCGGAAGGGTCACTCTTGTCTTGGGACATTGGTAAGGGAATTAGGACGCACTGAACTCGTTATATTTTATGTGAAATCGATACCTGGGGCCAATTTCATAAAGCTGTTTCGCAAAAAAAATTGCTTAATAAAAAATGTGTGTGCTTTATAAAAGTGGGTCAACAGTCAAAATTGTTTGTCAACTTGTGTTCTTAGCAAGAATAGCAGATATTCTTGTGAAGAACACAAGTTGACATGCAATTCCGACTATTAACGAATTTTTATAAAGCACACAAAATGTTTAATTAAGCAATTTTTTTTGCTAAACAGCTTTATGAAATTGGCCCCTGATGGTGGAGGTAACATAAAGCAGCCTGATAAATATAATTTAAATGACGGTTGCTATGTGTAATAAATTGTACCGCCTACGTCACATGACACGGTATGTGGACTCGGAAACCCCATGTGTATTTTAAGTGAAGAAGTCAGTTGACCAGACCGTAAAAAAACCCATAAATGTAGCTTTTGGTCCATCACCTTTTTAAATAGAATATACGGTTTTTACCAAGTGAACAATATTTTAATTTGTATACGATTTCATGCGTCGTGGTGTGCCTAGTCTTTGTGAAAGACGGTCTAACGTTGCTTGGTTCGTGTGGACAGGGAACTAGTTTATGCGCCGTACGTGCGGTCGATATTGCACTGTGTGGACAGGGAACTAGTTTATGGGTGCTGTTTGTTAGACTGAACCTAATGGCACATAAACTAGTACCCTGTCCACACGGTGCAATGTCGACCGCGCACGTACACGAACCAAGCAACGTAAGACAGTCTTTCACAAAGACTATGGTGTGCCCAACTTTTAGGCCCGACCACCGCATTTTATTGTTTAAAATACAGTAGACGTAGGTCTACCACGGATGTAAAGTATTTTCTTATATTGTACAATAACATTTGTTTTTCATACGAGTTAATGTGTGTGACTGCTTGAAGTGGGATACGTTTGAGACGCTTGGTGGCAGCAGACAGACCGGTCCTTTCCCATTGCTACGTCATATTGAGCATGCGCACTTAGCTCAAACGTGACGTACAATGGAAAAGGACCGGTCTGTTTGCTGTCACTAAGCATTTTGTAAAATGATGCAATTATTTGATAAAATATTTACTAGTGAAATCAACAGTTTGATGTGCGATTCCCAGTGTTGTGTCTCTTGTTTTGATATTGTCTGGATCGTGTATTTTGTCACTTTCCCGCCAAAATGACATTTTGTGGCCCTAGCCGAAATTCAGTTTCTTTTTTGATGACCAAAAATGAATGACAAAAGCTGGCCTACAAGATGGCAGCTATTCGATATGGTCTATTATCTGACTCTTTGAAAACAAACACACATCAAATATCCATTAAAAAAAAGAAATTTATTTTCTTAAACTTGTACAAACAGTTAAATATTTGCTTCTATTCAGTTAACCACATGATACTTCTCATATGCAGTATATTCGAAACGCCGGCTTCATCTCAGGCTAAGTGCATCTCAGAAATAAACTCCTAAAAAAACGTTCGGAAACTCAAGTTGGGCTGACAATTTCTCTCGTTACCAAGTCATTTCCCCTTTTGCTTGGGGATGGGAATGTGTCAATAAAGCCTTTGCACAGCGGCCATGACAGGGGGCAGTCACATTGTCTCAGTACGTCATGCACGAGTGGTCACTTTGTGGATCTATTGTCACACATTTAAATATAAAAACCTGCCCCGTCATGGCCGCCGGTGCAAAAACTCTATACACTTTTTGACAATAGCAATGCATTTTATGACATTTCACTTTGGGGCCATCCATAAAGTATGTACGCACGGAGGGGGGGAGGGGGTTTTGTTGACATTGCGTACACCATGCGTACGGGGGGGTCCAAGCCAATGCGTATGTACGCAAACCGAAAATGTCTTTTTAGTAAATCGGGAAAGGATGGACAAGTTGACCATGGCTTCAGACCTTATGTACAAAATATATTAGATAGGCCACACATTTTTCTCACACATCTCACATTTTTCTCACTCCTCAAATTAGGTTTTCCCATTAAATCCCCAGTTGAATGATGCTTGATGTGTCATTTTAAGTAAACAAAAGAAATCTATACATTTTGTCATTTATTTCAGACTTAGGTGGCGACATGCGAATCGTACTACACGTAGTAGTATATAGCACTATACATGTACATGTAGTACTGAACCATTTTTACCAATGCCCAGGTATATATGGAATGCGTATGCGTACAGGAGGGAGGGGGCGTTGGAGCCACTGCGTACGCCATGCGTACAGGGGGTGGGAGGGAGGGTCTAAAAAGTCGGCATTTCATGCGTACGTACTTTATGGACGACCCCTTTACGTAATTGCGTAATCATAACAAATGACACATCATTGTAAAGAGGAATACCAGGGTTTTCCAATGATACCAAATTCAAGAAAAATGACTTGGTAACAAGAGAGAAAGTGTCAGTCAAACTTGAGTTTCCGAACCTTTTTTAAGGAGTTTACTAGCTTCAACACCAACTTGATCACACATCTAAGGCCACCAAGAGGAACTCGTGCAAGTAAACTGCACACAAAGGAAGACAGAAAATCGCAAAGACCAATCCTGAAGCCGAGTACAGTCATTTCGAAAACAGCTTAATATTCAATAAGACTAATCAGTGACGTCACTCTATTACATGAGCATTTTTATATGGGCCAGTCAGGGAACCATATAAACTCCTCAACAAAAGTTCGGTAAGTCAGGTTTGACTGACGATTTCTCTCTTGTTACTAAATCATTTCCCTTGAATTTGGTATCATTGGAAAGCCCCGTTATTCCTCTTTACAATGATGTGTCATTTGTTATGATTAATCAATTGGGGGATGTGCAGTATAGCGGAATACAGGGGTGGGTGGAAAGTGAAATGTCCGAAAATTCACTGCTCTTGTCAGAAAGTGTATTGACACATTCCCATCCTCCAAGCAAAAGGGAATGCACTGCATGACAATAGCAGTGAATTTTCGGACATTTCACTTTCCACCCACCCCTGTATTCCGCTACACTGCACATCACCCAATTGATTAATCATAACAAATGACACATCACTGTAAAGAGGAATAATAGGGCTTTCCAATGATACCAAATTCAAGGGAAATGATTTAGTAACAAGAGAGAAATCTTCAGTCAAACTTGACTTTCCGAACTTTTTTTGAGGAGTTTAGTTGAAGAACTAAGAGTGAGGAAAAGCCCCGAGGGGAAAACTTTAGACAAAATTAAACAACACGTTACTCCATTAAATACAAAATCATTTCAAAATCATTACTATACTGCAGCCGATTTCACGAATCCTTACGCACTGCGTAAACCCGGTTGTGCAACTTTTTATTTGTGCAACATTCCTGTGATAATTACATGCAAGCTTACGGGGCTTATGCCATTTTAAAAAAATTCGCAAGCTACGCAATTTTCCTTGAACAGTCCTTGAATGGGCATGTTTAGATCAAAATAAAATTGGGACAAATCATGTGATTACCATGCTTCAAACAAATCAATTTGAAAAGTTTTATCGCAAAATGCTATATATCCATTTTTGGCATTTGGAAAAAACTGCCATTTTGTATTACAACTAAGCACTACAGTCAATAGAGAATTCAAATAAGTAAAACAGTTTTTTTTGGTGAGATATAACAGTTTGCCAATAATTTATTTGACAAATGCATTGGACCACCAATCGAGTATGTACTGAATTTTTTTTGGATATGGCATTTATTGCGTTTTGTGAGGAATCTCTATATTTTTAAGTTTATTTTCTTTGGCTAGTTGTTTGGCACTCACTCAAGTGCCATGTGACCATCATGGACATGCCATGTGATGTGCATGTGACTATCACATGATCACCATGATGTAACACACTATTCAGCTGGTTGCTCGCCATGTGAACAACTTCACTTGTTTCTCGGTCAAGGCAGCCAGAAAATTGTGTCTGTTAAACTTGAACGCACACACGTCGGCAACTGTAGCATTTATCATGAGTTTCTGCACTTGAATGCCGGTGGTTGTGTCCCAAATTAAGGCCTGTAAAAAAGCGAAATAAAAATATGAACTTTTAATCCTTATTACTACTGCTCATTGGGCACAACTCCCTGGAGAGTATGCAGTCCCAGCAGCCTGACACAAGCACTTAGGGGCTACAACCCTTGCAGGTACCTATTTACTCCTGGGTGGAGAGAGGCAACTTATCACAAAGTGCCTTGCTTAAGGGCACATGAAAGTGATGCAATCAGGATTTGAACCCACAAGGCACTTAACCACAACTGCTCCATCCTTTTGGAAGGGATGTAAAACCGTTGGTCCAGTGTGTTGTGTAACGCACTTAAAAGATCCCAGTGCACTCTTTAGTGAAGAGTAAGGGGATTCCCCGGTGTCTCTGGCCGTCGGCTGCCAATGGCGCCACCCAGCTATGTATCTCGATGTTTAGGTGGAAGACACCTGGCTACATAAAGCCTATTATAACGTGCAATGCACGTGAACATACTCATACATGTATGCACTACATAAATGTACAGTGAAACTAGTATATAGTGGCCACCCTCGGGATCGTAAAAAACGCCACTATAAACATTACATTAGCATTACAGGGCCTGAAATTTGTCACTAAAAGGGCACTGCCATTTGTGTTTTTGGAGTCGTCTTTTGGAGTTTAAAAGGGCACTCCCATTGGAAAATGAAAAATTCTATGGGAGGATTGCAAAAGGGCACCAAGGCCAAGAGCAGGGGCAACAGAGGCACTGGCCTCCGTGAATTTCAAGCCCTGGCATTATCCACATGGCATTTGGGACCAAAGACGGGTGGCCACTATAAACAGGTGGCCTCTTTATCAAGGTGGCCTTAATGGCAGGTTTCATTGTAACAATTCTTATGATTATTTAGTCAAAATTCAGTGAAATGTTGCACATTTTGTCCGAGTACTTACCGAGGATGTGGCTTCATCGCCAGAGCATGCATACAACTGGTCCGGTCGAGCGGGACTCTCATAGAGTATCGACCGAGTGAGGACCTTCATGGTCGGTCCGCCGAAGAACGTCTGGACTGGTTGGCAAACGACCTCGTTTGTTAACCTCACTGGATCTTTTTCGTTTCGCAGTTCGCACATCTAGACCAAGAGAAAAACTGATCAATAGTTTTACCGCCTCAGAGAAATATTTGCATGGCCGTGTTTTTAGATCTAGCCATTTCGCTCGTCTTATTTTTTAAATATTGTAAATAGACCGTATCGAATAGCTGCCATCTTGTAGGGCAGTTTCTTTGTTCCTTGAGGACATGCATGGTTGCACATTGTGTGCTTACATTGTTGACCAATTTAAATGTCAGAAGTTGCCCCACAAGATGGCAGCTATTTGATACGGTCTATACCTCAAAATATTGCTTTAAATGAGGGTGTAGCATGTTCCATGATAAAATTTCTGAGAAACATCCAAAAAATAAGTTGAAACAATTGGTCACAACCACAAGAGTCTGGACGAATTGGGATTCCTGATTGTGTCTGGTATTATAACTTAGCTCAGGATTTCCTCTAAGGAGAGCCAAAAATTTATTTTTTTTCTTTAAAAATCTACCCATGTGGCTGATTGTGCTAGAGGGTTCATATATATTCTAGGATCAAGAATGATCGTTCATGTTTTTCTTCATGTTGAATTTAAACTGACCATTTCTAAAAAAATAAAATAAATATAATTAAAAATTACAAAAGAACAAACGAATAAATTGAAAGCTTACCACGTGTCTGGTTAGGGTGTGATTCTTATTTGGGCGAAACGAGGCTAGGCAATGTCTGCTGATTGGGCTGAACCCCAATGAAGTGCAGACTCCATTCATTTGAAGGAGGTGCGGTTTAAAGTCCGTATTTGACGTCTGTTCCCAAAACGCCTGGCCTCCAAGAGATGCCATGAGCAATCCGCTGCAACTGTTTGCGGGGAAAAAAGGTAAAACGTTAAACAACGAAAATATTCGCATAAGACTACTGATGCATTTATTTTATAAATACCAGTTTTCTAAATTATAATTCTTATTTTTAAAAAGCCAAATAGAATTATTTTTGGACGTACCCTAGTGCCTGATCTGCCGCTTTGGGCACGTAATTCAGAGAAACAACTGGGAAACGCGAGTTATCTAACGTTAATCGTTGCACTTCAGCATTTGCCTGCCGCGTGTCGTACACCAATATGGTGCCGTTCTGCAGGCCGGCATACACGTAATTCACGTCGGTCGAGTTCCAGGCGCAGCTCCAGACTTGTGCATCAGTCTTGTACCTGAAAAAGGCAAGATTTTAGTGAAAGTGTGGTTTTGGCAAAATTATTTATTTATTTTATTTATTTATTTATTCACCACATCCAACAGCAGAAGGACCGCCAATTACAGGAATGGGATCAATTAACATAGATATTCAAATAACTATCAACTTCTAAGTTGAAATAGAAACTGCCAGAGACACCGGGAAATCCCTCCCCTTGCTCTTCACGAAAGAATGCTGTGGGATATTTAAAGTTACCGAAACCTAACACACTGGACCAACGGCTTTACATCCCTTCCGAAGGACGGAACAAGTGTGATTAAGTGCCTTTCTCAAGAGCACAAGTGCCACAACCCGTCACGGCCCGGAATCGAACCTACATTCTAGTACTGACACGTATAGGAACTTGAGTTTGACGCACTAGACCGCTCGGCCATAACACCCCACAAAATGTGGCAACTCCGCAAAAAAGTAATATCACTAAATGCCTATTCAACATAATGAGGGCATCCATACCGGGGTTGTAGTCGAGTCCATCACAAGTCTATCACAAGTCCAGAGCCGATAAAAATCTGTGACAAGTCCTGCTCAAGTCCGTCACAAGTCCCGCTCAAGTCCGTCACAAGTCCAGTAACAAGAAGCAAAGGATGAACACGCACAAAAGAATGCCTTTGTTGGAGTTCATGTAAATAGCTTGTGACTTGAATTAAGACCCAGGGACTTGAGGTGGACTTGTGATGGACTCGACTACAACCCTAGTCTATACGCCAACAGAAACCATAGAAAAATGCTGCTTCGAACCATCAATTTCTGCTTCAAGGAAAACTGGGTGCTAAATACTAAGGATCTATTCGTATGCTTAAAATTACATCTACTATTTATTTTCTCAATACTTATTAATCTAAGTTCCTCTTCGTGTAAAACTATTCAACTGGCCCAAAAGTTAAACATACAGCTTAGCCCAAACCATTAAACATACATGTACCAATTTGTACCGTAACTCTATGCATTAGACAGTTTTAAACAACAATATGCTACTCTTTTTAAGTCTTAGTTCGAGCCTACCTTAAAAATCTTTGGGGTTTATAGTCGAATGATCGAGTTCACTAATCGAACACTCTCCTGGTGAATTAATCAGGGGTTGGTGGTTCAAATCCGATCATGGGACCTGTCCTCCTGAGCTACGCGCTTAACTACAGAAGTCGTTTGCGAGATGATTTCATTCGTGGTTTGCGGTACGCTATATGGATTTCCGTATTTACTGTTGCTATGGTCAAAATCAAATCACGAAATCATTTTTTTTGTGATTCAATGTGACCGGCAGCTGATTTCACAAAAACACGACTTTTAAAATTGATATTACAAATTAATGCGATTATTTAAAAAAAAAAAATTTATAAATAAATCAATTTTAAAAATATTACTTTTATTTTAACCGAAGACAGTGAAACTTGTCTATAGTGGCCACCCTCTAAGCCGTAAAAAAAAACTGGCCACTATAAACAGGTGGCCCCTTTATTGAGGTTGCTTAAGCATTATACACATGACATTTGGGACCAAAGACAGGTGGCCACTATAAACAGGTGGCCTCTTTATACAGGTTGCATTAGCATTATATGTATGGCATTTGGGACCAAAGACAGGTGGCCCCTTTATAGAGGTTGCATTAGCATTTAATATACACATGGCATTTGGGACCAAAGACGGGTGGCCAATATAAACAGGTGGCCTCTTTATAGAGGTTGCATTAGCATTATACACATGGCATTTCGGACCAAAGATGGCTGGCCACTATAAACAGGTGGCCCTTTTATAGAGGTTGCATTAGCATTATACACATGGCATTTGGGACCAAAGATAGCTGGCCACTATAAACAGGTGGCCTCTTTATCAAGATGGCCTTAATAGCAGGTTTGGGTAAAACACAAAAAGGGTACTTACGTCTGCACTACAGAGTTGCTGGCCAGGCTGGTCATTTTAAGGGTTTTATCCACGGAAGCGGTCAGCATCAGACCGTCATTTCGGCCATTGAAGGCTAACGCTCGAATCATTCCTGTATGAATGGGCACGTAGTGAGTGCAGCGAAGGTCCACGGCACTGACCTGAAACAGAGAAAATGCGTTACGGATATTGTTGAGAGACGACACACGGACCAAATAAAAAGGGACGCCAAAAATGTCTGTGTCCTTGGGCAAGACACTTAATCACAATTGCCTTTTTAACTCGAGCGGTATTAAACTGGAATGTTTATGTGCAATGCCACAATAGAAGTGCTGATAATTTGAGTGCCATGGCCAGGCAGCCACCAAGAGCAAGTTAGACCCCGTTCTAACTAGAGAAATTGCTTTGTTCGACGAAGATTAGTTAATCATCGTTAGTTAATGAAGCGTGCATTCACATATCACTTAACGAAGATCGAATGAAGAGCGGTACAGTACACATTATAAGCGACCGCTAACGAAGATCGAATGAAGCTGTGGGAGGTCGTACATGCGCGTCGCGCATCTAGACGCGCTGTGTGGTTTTCCAGTGGCGCGTCAAAAACAACGCTTGCTGGGCGCAACCAGGCCTGCCAAATTGCTTCGTCGAACGAAAGAAGCCGTTCTTATTACAAATTTGCTTCATGAATGATGCGATTTCTTCATCGAATGAAGCGATGTCTTCGTCGAATGAAGCTATTTGCTTTATCTAATGAGGCGATTCTAATCATCGTCGAATGAAGAGGCGTGCGTTCACATTAGGGAATTTCTTCGTTGAATCATCGAAACATTTATAGCCTGCTTGCCGCAGGCTTAAATTTTAAGACTGGTCTAACTTTAAGACAACGATATTGCAAGCGGGCTATAATTATAGACCAGTCTTAGTGGACTCCGCGTTAGCCGGCTAAGTATATAGACTGGTCTCAGACCGCATATTGCAATCCACCCCTGGCCTACCTTTTTCACTCCAAATCCTGGGAAGAGCTGGTTCGGGGACGGCATTGAAATGATCAACGCACTGTTGAAGTGGTCAAATCCAATCACGCGACAGTTGCCGTTCTTTCAGTGAGACGGGGGAAGAGTAAAGGCCAAATATAAATATCAAAAGATTTGTGATATGAGCTCTGATATTATTAGCTTGATGGGGGCTTGGGAAAGAATTCCGTTTACTGGTCGCCACTAATTTTCCTTAATATGACTCAATAAACACCAAAAAGTGATAAGATTTTAAAGGGAAGTGAATTTAGGAGTGACAAACATTAAAAAGTTTCCTTCAAAATTTACTCTGCCACATTCCATAGACTCTGCACACGGCATTTCAGTGGCGAACAGTGAACAAAAGTCACGCCAGGGCGAGTGACTCAATTGGGGCTGGGGGTGCACAATTGTCTCAATTGTAGAAATACAAATTTTACAGTTGTGTAAGGAGTTCAAGATAGTATACATGATTGGTAAACTGTTACAAATAGTTTTATCCCCCTGTGTGATTGAAGATATTCATGATTGAAGATATTCATGATTGAAACCAACCTGAGCAAAAACCAGCTCTGTACTTCGTCTAACATTTGAGAAAACAGTAAAAAAAGGGTTTACAGTCATTTCGCCCCAAGACCACTTTGACCTGAACCACTTCGCCCTGAACCACGGCCTGTGCACGAGGTTGTTTTGGGATGAAGTGGCTTTTGGGCGAAGTGGTTTTTGGGCCAAGTGGTTTTTGGGCCAAGTAGTGTTTGGACGAAGTGGTTTGGGGGTGAAATGGCACTTGGGCGAAGTGGTCCAGGGCGAAATGGTTTTGGGGCAAATTGAATTTACGTCTCGCAAGACGAAAAATAATTGTTTTGCTCATTTTTCGAAGACTATTATTATAATAGCACTTCAGACAAAACCATTTTAGGGGAAGTTTTCCCCCGTCATCATGTTTATATCGTGTAAGTTTTGTGTAAATCTGTGAACAATTCTGATTCTTCGGGATACCAATCATGTGTACTGCCTTTAAATGTTGTGGTGAACATCTCCATTTTGTCATTACCAGCCTTTCACTGCAGCACTGGTCGAAAAAACGAACGCATGTGTACCAACCTGTGATATCAGAATGGTCTTGTCGAGTGTGTACTGCCCTCGTGGTGCGTTGTTGCGTTCGTTCGGTTGATTGGCCGATGCGACTGATTGGCTCGGGCCAGGTCTCTGACTCGCAGAACTGAAAATATAATGTTTGTAACACATCTTTGAACCAGGGTTGTAGTCAAGTCTATCACAAGTCCTCACAAGCCCTCACAAGCCTTCACAAGCCTTCACAAGCCATCACAAGCCTTCACAAGTCCTCACAAGTCCTCACAAGCCTTCACAAGCCTTCACAAGTCCTCACAAGCCTTCACAAGTCCTCACAAGCCATCACAAGCCATCACAAGTCCTAACAAGTCCTTCACAAGTCCTCACAAGCCCACCACAAGTCCCTGGGTTTTAATTCAAGTCACAAGCTATTCAAATGAACCCCAACAAAGGCATTCTTTTGTGCGTGTAATGTTCATCCTTTGCTTCTTGTTACTGGACTTGTGACAACTTGTGCGGGACTTGTCACAGACTTGATTTTATCGGCTCTGGACTTGGTAGACTTGTGATGGACTCGACTACAACCCTGCAGCCGATTTCACGAAAGAGTGCGCAGCTTGCGCAACTTTTAAAAAATGGCGCAAGCCCAATAGCTTGCGTGTTATCATCGCTAAATTGTTGCGCGACTTACGCAATAAAACGTTGCGCAAGTGGGCTTACGCAACTGCGTAAGTTTCGTGAAATCGGCTGCAGCTTTGTACAGTAGCTTACTAGCTTTTTTTATTGAGCAATTCTATTTCAATGTTAACTGAAAGTAAGAAAGTGCTGCAAAGAACTGAAAATTTGATGCTCTAAGAAAAAGAGTTGGATGTTGCAGGGTCTTGGCCGAGTTTTGGCGAGAAGGACTAGAAATTAGTGGCAGATCCTAGTTCATAAAAATACGGAAAGTTCCGCCTAGAATTTCCATTGTATTTTCGTGTTTTAGGGGCTGTCCAAAGTTGTCAACATTTTCACGATTCTTCAGAGAGTAGTATTTTTCAAGACGCCCTCTCTCCCCCGAAATACTACTTATCAACATTTTTTTGTCAGTACCTTGAAATGTCAACATTTTACAGTGCATGTAAAGTCCTAGGCGGCTCTCGACCCCCCTCTCCCCGCTCTGTACACCCGTGAACATGTTAAAAACTTTGGATGGCCCCGTAATGAGCCTGGATCCGCCGCTGATTTCTAGTGATCCTAGCAAAGACTCGGCCCTTCCTGTGTGACATCCGACTAATTTTTGTAGAGCAGGCCACAGGAATTTGTTCTTTCCCCAAGACACTGACATACCTAACATTGTGTTGCTGATCCGACTGCGAGTTAATTAGTTCTCTTAGGCGGGTCATCTCATCCATTGCAACGCGATACCGAAGGTTGGCCTGGGCCATATCAATCTCCGCTTTCCTTCGAATTTCCTGAAATAGACAGAAAATAAACTGATAAAATTTGGAACATGTCCACAAATGCTTTTAATAATGGTAAATGATTCAAAAACAGCTATGTTTTATTCACACAAGAAAATCGGTAGATGTACAGTTAGGGTCAAAAGTTTGCATTAGCCTTAGTAAAAAATATGTTACTGAACCCAAACAAAAACCAAAACGCCAATATAGCCCCAATTCTACCATTTTTTGAATCGATTTTGATTCCATTTGGATTCGATTCCATTTTCAAAACAAAAGCTGGCACTAAAAGTTTGAAAAAATCTCGCAAATCAGAAAACACAACACTGCTGACTTCGCCGAATTTTGCACATTCTACAGCCATATCCCAAGATTTTGAATATCCTAAGATTTTTTTTCAAGTTTTCAGAAGTATTAATTCACCTATGTGGCTGAAATTTCTACAGGGCAGTTTTATCAACATGGGCTTCTAATCACGAGTGGAAATAACAGGCCCTTTTAAAAGTTTACCAATCATGTGTTCTACTTTAAACTCCTAAAAACTCTACAACAAACCTTTTCATTTTTCAACTCCTGCAGAGCTCTGTCTCTTTCCGATGTATCAATCGTCCGGAGCGACTTGGCGTATATTATTCTGATGTCGGCTTTCTTGGCTTTGGCATTGCATTGTGGGCACTTGGGGTTCGTCATACCTTTCAGCCACTTTACAATGCAGCTAATACAAAACAAAATGAGAAAAAATGTAGTCATAAATTTTGTGAAAATGACAAATGATCTGGGATTTCGGGATTTCGGTTAACTGAGCTTGTTCAGATTTTTCCAGAAAATTGATTTCATTTTAACCCAACAATCATATAAAATGCCTCCTAAAAATAGTACTATCCATGGGAAGAAAACAGGAATTTTTTGCAAATCTCCAATTTGGATGTACATGTAGAACCAAAAAGGTTGGTGTAATCACTGCACTGCTTTTTTAATGGATAAATTAGTTTACAAAATATCAGTGTTTTTGTTTTTACATTTGTAACAATATCCTTGAAAATATACGGATTGAGAACGCGAAATTTCAGAATGGTAATGAGAAAAATATGACAAATGATATGGTATCAAAATCTCAACACGCATGGGAAAAACGGGGGCCTCAAAAATGTGATCTGGACACGCTCTTTTAAAGCAAATGCAAAAATATTTGAATACAGGGTGTCCGCGGGTTTCAACAAGTCCAATTTAAGACTTTTTAAGACCTTTTTTAATGCCTTTTTAAGACCAATTAAACCCCCAAAACAGGAAAGAACTCCATACCCGGCCACCACACGCCCAAAATCTAGCTAACAATTTAATACTTTTTAATGCTTTCTAAGGCCAAACAAAATAAATGGTGTGTTTACGGTAACCCGACCTACCTGGAATTTTTGAGGCCAAATTGCCGACCTCAAACTTTTTATTGCCAATTTTCAAGTTTATAATTTTCAATGAGCACTATTTGCAATAATTTTTAACAAACATAACATTTTCTACACTTGTACATGAACATGGTTAATAGTGAGTTTCAAACATTGCAAAGCAAGTCACTCAAATGCATGAACTGAAATGTAAAAAAAAATGATCCTACTTGGATTTTTTTTAGGACGTTATCGTAAACGAACAATTTATTTTGTTTGGCCTAATGCTTTTTGAGACTTTTTAATGCTTTTTAAGGCCTTAAATTTAGAAAATGAATTTATGACTTTTTAAAGACCCGCTGACACCCTGGAATACGGAATACAGAGCTGCCAACCCTCCCGGATTTTGGGGAGGACATCTGGGAAAACAGGTTCATTCCGGGACTCCAAACACATCTAAAAATGATCCATGCCAGTTCTCACAAAATTAGTCATTTTCTAAAGAATCTGTTGCAAAATCCGGGAGGGTTGGCAGCTCTGATATTAGATTAAATGAAATTTCGTCATTTGAATAAAATATTGAAATAAAAGTTCTAAAAAGTAGCGGGATTTTACCTGTGCCCAAAAAGGTGGCCACACTTGAGTGACGTGAGACGATGATCGCCAGAATTTGTCCATGATTCGTAGCAAATAATGCAGGTTTGCTGGAAGAAGACAAAAAAGGATGACTTAATAAGATCATTTGTAGACATTCTACACCAAATTTTATCATGATTTATAAAATCATTTCATAGTTAAAAAAAAAATATTAACTCTTTTTGGTACTGAAACCAAGGATTCTTCAAAAGTACCAGATGAAAAAATGCTCAGTTGGTAGGGAAAACCCTCACACAATTCTGTATAGGGGAAAACCCGTGGAATCAAGCAGGGACTGAGAACCCAATCCACATACTGACCCAGACGGGATTCGAACCAGGGCCACAGAGGTGGAAGGCGAGGAAAGTATCACTACACCAACCGGAATCCCCAAGTTAGCGACTAAAGTATTCTTTTTGAGACTTTCTGATCAAAGAAATTTCTTTAAAAAAGGATTATTTACCGAATCATCATCACTTTCTTCAGCTGCAGTGCTTTTTTGAGGGACCTGTGTCTTCTTGGGTGACTTGAAGTCACTCGTTGAAGTGCCCTCTGCCGCTGAAATTGCTGAAGTTGCGACGTCATCCGAGGTGTGGGGTGCCGGTCCTGGCAGTAAACTCGACTGTGGGCGTGCGGGCGATGACGTCGAGGGGACGGGACCTGGGGGTGCTGGAACTGGAGGTGCAGGCTCCGAACTTCTTGTGTTGGCTGTAGAACTAGAAAGGTTATCGTGTGCGACTTGAATGCGTGTGGCTTGCGCAGACCTGGGTGCAATGGGCAGAGCGTGACTGGGCGGAGCTTGACTGGGCGGGGCTTGACTGGGCGGGGCTCGAACATGGGCAGTTTCACCAAGTGTGTCCTGTATCTGTTCATCAGTTTGGACCTCTACAATTCCAACATCTGTCACATCACTGTCGTCAAAATCAGTATGCATCAAAGCGTCGCTTACATCACTGTAAATATCAATGTCACTGTCATATCCCGATTGCACAGTTGCGGTCATTTCTGAATGTCTAATATGCGACAAATCGAGAACGGCTAAATCGACCGAGTCCTCGTCACTGACGATTTCCAGAACTCTCCGGCGTCGCAACTGAGGGGCGCGGATCACCTCCGAGTCTTCCGAGTCGCGAGGTACCGATTCTGATTGGTTCTGGTTTTGAAACGATGGTTGCAATTGGTTGACTGAAGGCCGAGCTGCTTCTGATTGGACGGATGATGCGGGATTGGATCCGATGTTTAAACCTGGTGTGAACGCCGAGGATAGCGTAGTGGTCACGACAGGGTAATCCTGAAGTAACGACATACTATTCTCTTCGTCATCAGAGTGTTGATCGACAGTTGGCTGGCTGCCAAGATTCTCGTTAACAGTTCCTGTCCGATGAGTTTCCCCCACCGATCTATCGGACTGGCTAGCCCCACCATATCTTGACATTTTTGTCCTCGGTGGGCAATCAATTAAACTCTGCAGTCTTCACGTTTTAATGTCGCAAATGGATCGGTTGGCATTTCCATCAAAACAGCACTGTAAAACGGCCAATAATCTGAAAATAGAAAGGGTATTTTTATTCTTATAAGTTACATTAAATTAAAGGCAGAGGCTCGTCAGCAATGCGCGCGCGCCTAGACAAGGTTACCTCGGCTCGAATTTTATCATGTAGTAATCTGTTAGAGCCGAGGTTACGTATGAACATGAACACGCTATCTGACACAAAATCTTCAAATCAAAATGTGTCATTTTCTCCCCGTGACACACTAATTCCCCCTGGGACTCACCCCAACCTTGTCAGGCATAACCACTACGCAGGTCCTTGAGGGAAATAACGAGCCACGATGAAAATTTAGCCTACAATTCCAGCGAAACGGGGAGGTATGCTCACAGCTAGTCGTTGTTGTCTCGGATCGTGTGCAAAACTTTAACTTGTAAATAGTGGCGTGACGGTTAGACTGGTTCCCGCTCCACATATTCCACATAAAATTCGTGCCGAGGTAACCTTGTCTAGCGCGCGCCAAATTCGTGCCACGAAATACGCAGCTCCATAGCAAAGGCATGGACAAATGATGGAGCTGCATATTTCCCAGCACAAATTTGGCGAGTGCGCATTGCTGACGAGCCTGTGCCTTTAATAAATTATCACATACGTACGTAATAAATTATCACGTACGTAGGCCCCTACGTATAATTATCAGTATCACGTACGTACGTATTATTATAAAGTACGTACGTACGTATGAAAAAAGCACAATACTTAAATGTCCCCTCTGGGTCTTCGTACATGATCTAGCATTGGAATGTGCAGATTTGATGGAAAAACCAGAATTTCGAATGGGAAAAATTTGAGATTTTGATTTTTGTTAGGAAAACATTTTTCAGCCTGTCTCATAATGTTTTACACACAAAATCTAAAGCCATGATCAACTCCCCGGTTCTTTTCTCCAATCGTAATAATAGAAAGGTATTTAGATTGCAGAGTAAAATGAAATAAAATTTTGTCAAAATCCATACACACCCCGAAAATAAAAATGCCCAACATACTCCCGCCACTTTCTGCATTTAAAAACAAAAAAGCGTGTATTCCACATCGAATAGACAGGTGCCTACGCCAACTGTCAATTATTGCATACAGATTTACTGAAATAACATGGGGCTCAGACATCAGTTTCAGTCTGATACATTTAACTTAAACTATTAATTTTTTTAATTGCTAAAATGCAGAATAAAACTTGCAGTAATATAAATTTGTAAAATACTGTTAACACATTTTGATTTTTCTTTATCAGAATTTTTAAATATTCTTGCGTAATATTTAAATTTGTTTGTTCTAGATAAAACTATTTTTGAACAAGGCTAAAACTTCCAACATGGCGACTTCCAGTTGGTTCTCGCAAAGTGGACAAGAGGTGACGAAAAATGTTAAGATTACCACAGCGAATTGCAATTTAGAGTGTATTAAATCTTTAAGCATTCAATAAACCTTATCGACGTTCTCAATGCATTATGGGATTGGATGACAAGTTAGCGCGGTAATTTGCGTGTAAGTCTATGGCGCAGCACGGAAGTTCGTGACTGTTTCATTTTTTTCCTCAAAAACCCGATAAAGTTCAGCAATGGCATTTTCACAGGATTTTCCTCTGGGTACAAAGAAAATAATGACTGGTTGGTTTGCTAATAAAGTGAGTAGTTTTGGAGAAATCAGTGGGGATTCCCTCGCTAAACTGGATGACAAAATCGGCCTGTGTGGTTCGCGTGTACGTACGTATACGGGTCCACGTCTAGTGTACGGTAGATAGGGGTTCCTGTGCTATATCATATGTGCAGTACACACGCTTTCACAACTGCTTTGGAAATCATCTAAAATAGTACTCTTTCTTGATACTTTACAAAATTAGTAAGATTTCCAGTGAAATTTATGTTATCATAGGGCTATTTATCATCCGTTAAATGTTTACTTGGAAGGTGTACTTTTTCATCTTTTTAAAACATATCCCTGTACACTTTTGTACCATCCTACATACAGTAAACATTGAGGACTGGTAAGTAGTAGTACTAGTATTTTATTTCTGCGGTGGTTGATCCATTAACTAAGTTTAATCCATTTCATATTTCATATTCACATGTTTTCTTTGGAATTCACCATGTTTGGAAATAGTTTACTAACAAATCGTGCACCGATCTCAGTTCAGAAGTTCACTAATCATGCTCATCACGGTGTAAAAGTTTGAGGAACAGTCACTAATTTTGTTTTGTTTTTTTGTTGTTGTTTTTTGTTTGTTTCTTGGTTTTGTTTGTTAGTTTTGTTTCTTGGTTTTTTTTCACCAGGCTCGTCAAATTACGTGTGAGGCGAAATTCGTGCCACGAAATACGCAGCTCCATGCCTCTGCTGTGGAGCTGCGTATTCCGTGGCACGGATTTGGCCTGAATTTAAGCGTGCATCGACGAGCCTGTGCCTAAAGGTAAAGTACATTATTTGCAGTGAGCCAAATGTTTTGTAATGAGTTGCCAGGAAAAACCTTAAGAGTTAATAACAAGTTATTTCTGTCCAAAATGGTATTTTGTGTGATTTTCTAAAAAAGTCTTTTATCATTCAACTAAACACCAAAGCATGACTGGAAGTATCACGCACTACCTCAATATGTGGCCGAAATATTTACACGGCAGTTTTATCAACCTGGGCTTTTAATCACGAGTACAAATAACATCTTTTGTAACAGTTTACCAATCATGTACTCGATCTACCTTTAAAGAAAAAGAAAATGAACTCTGTTACTGAAACTTTGTTGCCTTCAAATTTCTTGTGGAATAATTTCCTGTTAGTGTTTTGTATCAAGTAAATGTTTAACAACTAACTACACTGTACTTACAATGGTATACTTATTGCAATGCATACTTTTCTTTCTAAAATAATTATGTAAATGTATATCTACTTCCAGAACTGAAAAATGTTTGTGTTAAGTACAATCTGCACTCATGCGAAAACTTATTGAACTTCCTCTTGAGTTGATTATCTTATGAATATATTTCATTCAAAGGGAAATCATATTAGCCTACAGCACTTTAAGTTTGTGCGAGAGTCTAGATTGTGTTTAGCAACTGTATGTGCGTGCATGATCGCCAGACTTCATGTACTCATAGTGCATTAATCATTTTCCTCTTTACATTAACATAAAAAATGTACAAAAACAACATTGCTATGTTGCCCTATAATCTTCTGATAATCTAACACCCTCTGCATTCTCATTTATTTGCAGATCCGTTACAAACATGCCATACAGATGTTGCGTGGGGGGCTGTGACAATAATTCCAGATATAAGGAGAAGACACTAAAACGTGGCCATGTTGAAACTATAAAATTCCACCGTGTTCCACCCCAAAAAAAAAATATTACAGTTTATATGGTGATGGTAGCAATAAGATAAGAGGTTATGGACTTTATAGTAGCACTTGTGACAAATTTCCTCTGCTGTGAGGTTCTGAAAAGTACTAGGGAACTTGGTTTGGACAGTATATGCTCTGTCACTCGTCAGAAGTGTACCGAAAGTCTCTGGATAATGAGCAGAGCATCTTGTCTAAACCAAACCAGTTTCCTCTAGTTCTTTTCAGAACCACACAACCTCACAAAAGAGACCTCTCGTTTACCCTTGTCTTAATTATTGTGATTTTTTCAAAAAGTTTATTTATTTGTAAAGAGCAATTTACTGCAAAAACCGTGGTGTTAAATTAACACCAGTGGTGTTGTCTTATATACCAAGCCTGGTGTTTTAACACCACAATTATTAGTTTTAACACCTAGGGTGTTAACAATAATGCATTTATTCCAATTGAGAAATAAAAAATAACACCCATGGTGTTAAATTTTAACACCAGACTTGGTATCTATATCTATATCTATATATATACATGTAAGACAACACCACTGGTGTTAATTTCACACCAGTTTTTGCAGTGTTGACATCCGTCGATAATTAGGTTATTTATAATTACTGGCAAGTATTGAATATTGTTATAATATTGTTATAAGTCAAACAAAATAACATTAAACAAAATAAGTGTTTTTATAACAAATGGTATTATTATCCAAAAATGGGATTAACATAAGTACATAAAAAGGTATTACACAATGTAGCAGTACCAACACAAGCAAATTGCAAAATACTAATGGTTGTGATAGCCCTGTATGAATATGCAGCAATAAACAAACATCAGTACATCAAATAACAATAAAAATGAGCATAAACAAATGACAAGCTTGAAGCATGAATGAATTAAAAAGAGACGGAAACCGATGTGGTGTATAAAACTTGAACAGAAAAAGAAACAATTTCATACAATGACATCACTACTTTTTCCTTGCAAAGACTTATCAGCCACCAAAATGCAATATAACAAGTCAAATTTAGCAGGGAAAATATTAAAGGGTGTCAATCGTGATGTCTTAGTGTGGAACACCCCCCCCACCCCCCAAAAAAAAAACAGCTCCCCCTCCCTCCCCCCCACCCCCCAAAAAAAAACCAACAACAAACAAACAAACAACCCCAACAAACCCCAGGCACTTTAACAACAAAAATGAAAGTGCCTGTATAACATCCAAACAATAAAAAAATGAACGAATAACATTTTAAAAGTTTTAAAGGTTACCTTTTTCAACAGAACACAAACTTGAACTTGTTCCAAAACTAAAATACCGAAGCCTAGTTTCACTGCAGGAATAGCTGAACATGACAAAATACAGAACAGCAGAACATGGTTAACCATCTTTGCAAATAAACCAAATAAAACAAGAAAATTAAAGAAGTCACAAGGACTCAATACAACAGTTTAAATGTTCTCCAAAGTCTCTTAGGCCAGTGTCCTGGATGCATGAGAAGAGCATGGGTCTTGCAAAAATGGATGCATCAATCTGTCAACCTTTTGTCGTATGTATACGCGAACCACACAGGCCGATTTTGTCATCCAGTTTAGCGAGGGAATCCCCACTGATTTCTCCAAAACTACTCACTTTATTAGCAAACCAACCAGTCATTATTTTTTTTGTACCCAGAGGAAAATCCTGTGAAAATGCCATTGCTGAACTTTATCGGGTTTTTGAGAAAAAAAATGAAACAGTCACGAACTTCCGTGCTGCGCCATAGACTTACACGCAAATTACCGCGCTAACTTGTCATCCAATCCCATAATGCATTGAGAACGTCGATAAGGTTTATTGTTCTACTTGTCAAAAGATATAATCTATTTTGGGGCACGGAAAGTGGATTTATAACGCTTCAAAAACTTGCAGCATAAAAAATAACGACAATGTACAGTTGTTTGCCCAGTTTCGAATCATTGCCGGTTACGAATCATTTCAAGTTCAAGTGTAGCGCATGAAAACAAATTTAAAAACCAAACACTCAAAATACTATACATTTGAAGACCAACCATTAACCATTTTAATCATATAATTTGTTCCGAGTTTTTTCGATTCTGTCAACGATACGGCCACATTTTTCAACTCAATCTAATGTTACGACCATAAAAAATCTGGTGCGCAGACGGGCTTGTCACAGGATAACCCACAAAAACGCGAAACGTTGCGGGCTACAGACGGGTTTCACACATACAAAGTAAGTATTATTATTCACAATGTTTGAGTAAAAAAAAGGGAAACAATGGAGCAGTGAATATTTATAATACTTGCAAGTTAAGATGTAGTGTCGTTTGTCTAGTTTGGAATCGTGGGAGTAGCTCCTTGCTCTATGGATGAACGTTGTCTTGCGCTGCGCCTGCGGGCTGACTTTACCATGAAACAGGCGTTTACCTTTGAGGGTGGTTTGGCAATTTTGCGCTGTAAATGCATTGGTCATCTACGGCTGTTTCATGTGTCACAATTCCACATTAAGCAGCATTGGACATTAATTTTATAAAACCATGTTAATGTGCCATGGCACTACACACTAGTGACACTGCACCCTCAGTGGAAAGATTCTACAGCTAGCTTACTGCCAAACAGTGTAATTGCGAGGGGAAACTCAAATGTTAATTAACATTTTTGTTTAGAGTTAAACTTGCAGGACTATTGATTAAAATCTTTCCCCTACTTTCATTTTGTTGTGAAAAAGACAACTTTTATATGCACTTTACAACCTATCATTATCATTTCCCCCTTCCCTCCCCACTGTCCCACCCTAGTATTTAAAGTGCATGTTTTGTGATCTTACTTGGGTGGGGAGAAATAGACTACTAGAGTGTGACGTAGTTAATTGCCATTGTAATTGGGTCGAAACATTCCCAGGTAATCTGAAACATCCATTGATAAAGCACGTACCCCCCTCCCCCCTCCCCCTCCTCCCCCCCCCTCCCCCTCCCCCTCCCCCTCCCCCGCCCCCTCCTCCCCCCCCTCCCCCCCCCCCCTCCCCCCTCCCCCCCCCCCCCCCCCCCCCCCCCCCCCCCCCCAGCTTCCACCTCACCCCCTAGGAGGGGGTTTGCCGGTTTGGTCACATTTATCATGGCACAGGGTGGGGATTTTTTACCCACAAAACTGTGCAGAAAAATCAATACATGCATGCTTTTGCACCGTACCAGTGCAGTGGGTGGGAATTTCAATTTTGTAACATAAATTGTGCCCTAGGCGTGGGGATGTTGTCACCTGAAAAAGGGGGAAGGGGAAGGGGGAAGGGGGAAGGGGAAGGGGAGGGGAAGGGGAAGGGGAAGGGGAAGGGGAAGGGGAAGGGGAAGGGAGGGGAGGGGGAAGGGGGGACAATAAGGTGGGTGCATTATCCATTTGCAGACAAAATTTCAGATGAATTGAGAATAATATAATCATTATTTCATTCCAGGGTTAACAATGGGAAGACGAAGAAAGCGAGCAAACCAACTGGCAGTCCGGAGTTTCAGCAGCCAAAAAAGTCAAGAAAAAGTACAAGTACAACAAAGGCTTCCAGAGGACCCCTTCGAAGACAACCAAAGCAAAAAAAGCATTGTACCAATTATTCCTGACACAGCCAATGTAAACTGCTGTCATTTTCATGCTGATTTTTTTCCCCTTTTCATGTAAACTCCATTTGTAATGCCAGGCAGTTGTTGGTTACATGATTTCTTAATTTACATGTTTTTATATAAAATGTGTCACAAGGTTCAGTCAAGTTTGATGGCTCAAATTTGCCCACAACTCTAAAAGCAAAGTTGTAAATGATAACAAAATATTTAAATGATCAAAACAATCTTGACGACAGAATTCTGCTCTGTATCATTTTCAAATTAGAACACAATAAAGAAAAAAAGCCATTGACATCTAGTAAGTTTTTATACATTTATGATTTGTTTATATTATCTATTTTCATGTACACTTCATTTGTAATGCCAAGCAGCTGTTGGTTACATAATTTCATAATTTAATAATTACATGCTTTTTGTAAAATGTGCCAAGCTTCAGTGAATTTTGATGGCTCAAAAGAACTCGAACCATGGGCCATTTCCAAAAGAATGAACAAAAATCATCAACTCAAAACTCTGCTTAATTTCAGGGGCCAGTTTTATGCTAACAAGACTTGCAAAGGTTAATTTGACAGTTTCAACTTTAGACGTCAACCTTTTCTTGTCAAGTCTCAACTTATTATAGTGCACATTTTTGTAATTTTTAAAACGAATACTGGATATATTCTTTGCATTTAGTTTTTTGTTTGATGATCTGAAATAATTTAAAAACCTTGTGATTGCAAATATACAAAGGGATCTATATGTCTGTAAACATGTACGGACCATATGAAATAGCTGCCACCATGTAGGCTGGCCATTTCCCCCCTTGAGAACACATGCATGGTTAGTACATTTTGTGCTTACAAATATAGAGCAATGTAAATGGCAAAAGTTGGCGTGCGGCTATTCAATATGGTCTACATGAATATGCCTTATTTATTTATTGTTGAATTTAAGTGATCCCCGGATTATTTAATAACAAATATGCACAATTACATTTCCATGATGATCAGTCAATTATGAACATGTTACATAATATTTAAGATGAAAATCAAAAATATAATATTTATATAAAAATATAAATAACAGATGAAAATCCACTAGCCTATATACAATTATTTTATGTTGATTGATGCTTGGTAATTTAACAACATATTTAGTGCGTTATCTACAGAGTTATCTAAAGGTTTGGCTAATAAAAGTAACATTTTCTGAATGCAAACATATATACATTGTTTTGTGTTTGTTGTATACAAATGGTGCTCTTTAATTGTTATGACAGATTGGAAGGGAGGGCTTTGTCAAATGTTCGGCATTAAAACTTGCTAAGGTGGTTAAACATCTGTTACATTTGCAATAACACTCTTAAATTCAGGTCACAATTTTTTTTTTTTTTTTTTAGTTAAACAGTTCTTTAAAACCCTCATTTAAGTATTCTGTTTTGTACTCTTACTGGAGCTGGACCTCAGACAACAAATGGTTTTCAAACAAATATCAAACAATTAAGAATTTAGGGGTAAAATGGTGCTTTCAAGCAGATAAAATATCCATTTGGATTTTTCTCCTTTTCTGTAAAAAGGTGTAGATTGAGCCCTCTTTCCCACATTTTAAGCACTCATAGTGCAGCCTTTCATGCCTTTGTCACAATTAATTGCTTACATCTAGTATAGTAGGCATATCTATGAAGTTGGGCAAAAAAAATCCACGTAGTCTGGGCAGAGGGCGCCCTATTCGGAACTGACAAATCGGTTCGAAAGTCGCAAACTTACTGCTGATGTTCCGTTGGCAAATTCACCAATTTACGAGCGGCTTTGCACAAAATGTCGGTATGGTTAAAATCAGCGAAAGTTTCTACACTTCGTAGGGTCACAGTTGTTTTTACAACAGTCTCCTCCAGATCGCAATCAACGACGATGTGAAACCCGGTTCGGAACTGGCCAAACAACTGTATAAGCCAGTTCGGAATCTCGCGCGCGCAATGAACGTCTATGGGATTGTGTCAAGGTCATTTGAGATAAACACAGGTCATTTGAGATAAACACAATGCATACCGCTGTGTTTATCTCAAACCAAAGTCGGGAGACGCATGCGCAGTCGAGACTCCGAACTGGCTTATTAAATATAACGTTTAACTTAAAGAACACGAGAGGGCGCTGTTTATTTTTAAATGTGGCAAACTTTGCGCTGTCACAAGTCGGATTTTCCTTAAAATTATTTATCAGCCATCAGTAAGTGCAAAATGTACATGTAAATAGGTGAAAAAATGGCTGGCGGAAAAGATATAAAAATTTGACTTTAAAAAATGTGGACTTTTTTCGGCATGAATTCTGTTCACTGGTCGCCACTGAGATGCCGTGTGGAAAGTTTATGGAACATGGCAGAAAATGTTGACAAGTAATTTTCAAGGAAATTGTTTAAATAATTTTCAAATTTCGCTTTCCTTTAAATTATTAACGCTTTTTGGTGGTTATTGAGTCATATTAAAGGAGAATAAGTGACGACCAGTGAATGGAATTCTTTCTGCCATGAAATGAATACAAAAATTATTTTCTATTCAGAACAATTCAGCCGTCATCAACTGACGGACAGCATGCTTGAAAATGACGACACCGAGGTCAGACGGCCTGACGTTGACGACGATGATTTTTCAGCACCTGACATACCGAGAGAGGGGCCTAGTGATAGAGAACGTGGGGAAAAGACCGAACCTACAGCGTTTATGGATGCTGTGAAAACACAGATGGCAGAAACGGTAATAAGGGAGTTTCACATTCTGCGGCCATCTTAAAAAAAGCGCCAGTCAGTTGCATCACAAGTGTGCTTATTGGCTGACAAGCAATTCTGTTCCCCTCAACTGTTATTTGTAAGTCGAATGGAAGTGCTTTTTTTAAGATGCCCACGGAATGTGAATATGTAAGTTTGACTGTGTGCTGCATTTCAAGGGACCGAAATAATTTGAGCTTTATATCGAGAGAGCGCTATACCAATGCATAGAATAATGGCCAGGACTTGGAAAAAGGAGCTTTATATTCATTGAGAACAGCTTTATATCAGGGGGTGTTATAACAAGAGTTTACTGTATTATTTCTTTCTGGTATTCATACCAAGGATTCCTCAATAGTGCACATTGCACTGTCACTCGCAAGCGTGAGGAAACCCATGAAGAATTAGAAATGGCCAGAGACACCAGGGAATCCCTTTGCTCTTCATGAAAGAATGCTCTGGGATCTTTGAAGTGCATTACCGTTACCTAACACACTGGACCAACGGCATTACATCCCTTCCGAAGGATGGAGCAAGTGTGGTTGAGTGCCTTGCTCAAGGGCACAGGTACCACAGCCGCAGGGGAGGTTCGAACCCGCAACCCCAAGTTTTCACATATGATTGCGGGTCAATGACCTAAACCACTCGGTCATGGTACCACACTTGTCGCTGGCCATTGTTTGGAGTAGTTACTTTTCAAAATAAATAAACTTTGATTTTGACAAAAAATATGTGAACTCAGAATTTTGATTCAGACTATATTTTTGAGTTTCAGTATTCTTGCAAAATACTCCTTTATAAATGTAGATGTTTTAAAATGTGTTGGAATAAATTAAGAAATTGATCAATATTTTTTTCTTTGACTCATCACACATCAAGTGCAGATTTGATGGAAAATCCTAAATGTTTAAGTGAGAAAATTTCAAGATTTTGTGAGGAAACAGACATTTTCCAACCAGTCTCGCATGTTTTGCACACAAGGTCCGAAGCCATGATCAACTTCTCAATTCTTTCCAATGTGTTTTAACAAGGCCTGTCTTTAAAAAATCTTGAAAGAAAAAGAAATTTTTTTTTGGCATGCTCCGAATTTCAAGTTTCTTATTCCAGTTGATACTTTTATTTGGTTTAATAATATTTTGGTTCACTCCAGGTATGGCAAACAGGGAAACAACAGGCAAGGAAAGTCGTTGACCTCTACGGCAATATTGATCTGCTCCGGCCGTACTTTGACGTGGAGCCAAAGACATTAATTCACAGGTATAGAAACAAAACATCTTTGTTGAGTGTGCAATATTAGTTTTGCAAGTGGTATTAATTTTACAATTTTCAGGCTTTGACATTAACTGAGACCACCGAGGCCAATGGCCTCATGCCCTGTTGAGTTGGCCCCGATGCCCCTTCAAGATACACACTTTCTGAGGCCAACTTGGCTGGCATGCCCTATCCCAGGCCTTGACATGAACCAAGGCCACCAAGGTCAATGGCCTCATGCCCTGCTGAGTTGGCCCCGATGCCCCTTCAAGATACACACTTTCTAAGGCCAACTTGGCCAGCATGCCCTGTCCTCTTAAATTTCATGAGGCTTGTATACCCTTAAAACCAGTACAAATTTGGCCTCGGTGCCCTTTGTAATTTGGACAAAATCGATCTGCTGATTATTTTCATAACAATGGGCCACGCACGCACTCGCAACGATCCACCCATACCTTGCTACGCCACTGCGCTGAGCATGCAGCGCCCTCAAGAGATGAACACACTCGCCACTTGAGGGTGCTGTTTAAAACAAATGTCAATGCAACTGTCATGGCCGTTATATCGACGCTGATGCAACAGATTTGTGTGTTAAGTGATCGATAATAGCAAGCGAATCATGTTTGGTGAATTTACACCACATTTTGGAATGACTTGGCTGTACTTTCACAGTGTTTTAGAGGAAAAAATTCTTTATTTTTGTCCGGGCGGCCGAGTTTTTTGTCCGGGCAACAAATTTTTGTCCGGGCGCTAACTGTAACTCTGATGATTTTGTCCGGGCGCGCCGCCCGGACAAAACCGGAAGTGGAGATCACTGGTTTTGACATTGTCTCTGACGTGATTGTGATTCTGATCTCTTACAATTCCAGACTGGTGTTGTCCTTGCTACCCTTGAGACCAACCAGCACCCATCAGAAGGCCATAGGAGAGCTTTACGGACCTCTTATGATAGTCTTCACTCTCATAGCAATCTTACTGATGGGGATGAAGGATTCCGGCCATTCCGTGGTACGAATGTCACCATTGTACTTTGTAGTTTTAGAAAACCATCAACCGGGACGGCCTAAAATGTAACACAAGTGTCCGTCCCGGTTACGAGCGTATATTGGAAATTTGTACACAGGGTTTTTAGAAAGGCATGTTGTCACACTATTTGTAACCCTTTTTGGGCCTGAGTTATCTCTTCAGAACAACTTAAACTTATTTCTTTTATTTTGAGACCAGACAAAGGTATTTCCTTGAAAATATGGTCTGAAATATAGGAAATAACTTTTGTGTATGCCTTGTAAAAACTGTTGAAAATGATAGTGTGAAAACTACAAACTTGGGCCAATTTCATGACGTTTGTTTAAGCACTCAATTTTGTGTTAATAGAGGCTCCGGCTATTTCATGGAGATTGTAAGGAAAGACACACAAATCTACCGCTGCGGTACCGCTATTTATTTGTCTTCCCTAACCGTAAGCACAGCAAAACGGTTGCTAGCTTCAGAGGCAAAATTTGCTAAAGGCAGTGGCGCAACAATGCCCGTTTCTATGCATGTACATGCTAAACTACGGCACGACCGTGAAATAGCCTTAACGTCGGTTAGCACAACTGTTCGGCTACAGTAAGCACGCATTTAAAAAATATATAGCTAAAACTTGAGCAGCACCATAATATTGGCTGCAGATCAATCCATGTTTTGTGTATGTGTGCCAAAACCAAATGCCCGTTGCACGTGTTAAAACTGACGCATGACAAATTGTGCGTTAGTAAAAAAATGGCTGTCATTTGTCCTTACAGAGAGAAGGCACCTTAATGGGTAGTGCAATCAGCATTGGGTTTGGTTACTGGCTCTTGGCATCAGGGTTGTATTATGGCGTCTCCTTCATCTGCAACACGCACATCACCTTCTTGCAAGTTTTATCGCTGACGGTAAGTAAAAAGAGCACTATCGTCATTCCAGACGCACCAGGCTAAATATCCGCAAATTGTTTTTAAAAATTACATTATAATACCGTTTCTTGTGGGATGTTATGGCCGAGCGGTCTAGTGCATCGAACTCAAGTTCCTGTGCCAGTACTAAAATATGGGTTCGATTCCGGGCCGTGACGGGTTGTGGCACTTGTGCTCTTGTGCTCTTAAGCAAGGCACTTAATCACACTTGTTCCGTCCTTCGGAAGGGATGTAAAGCCGTTGGTCCAGTGTGTTAGGTAACGCACTTTAAAGATCCCAGAGCATTCTTTCGTGAAGAGCAAGGGGAGGGATTCCCCGGTGTCTCTGGCCGTTTCTAATTCAAAGTTGACAGTTATTCGAATATCTATGTTAATTGTTCCATTCCTGTAATTGGCGGTCCTTCCGCTGTTGGATGTGGTGAATAAACAAAACAAAAAAAATAAAAAAATATATATATTTTTGGTGTTTTTGCCTTCCCAGGGGTATGGCATGTTCTCATTTTGCGTTGTTCTTTTCTTGGGAACAACTCTTCACAACACGACGTCACATACAATGTTCTACGTGAGTTGGGCTGTCCTCGGCGGGCTGTCGGCATTACGAATGGTAAGAATTATATATTAGTGGCTTTGAGGGTGATATAAGAATATACCGTATGAGTCATGAAAATACTAAACAAGCTGAAAGCTCCATTCATGTGCTTTTGATTCTGTTGTACTCAATTTTAATCAAATGTGGACAAATGTCCATGATTGAGTTTGGAAATCTGGATGCAGTGAAAAGCAACTTGGCTCCACCGTTGTTCAAACCGTAGACTTTCTGCTTAATGTGCAGACGCCCTACCAATTGAGCTATGAAGCCCACTGGTGGTCTCGAATCACTGCATCCAGATTTCCCAAACTCGATCATGGAAATATCTGCGCAGAAAGCATTACACTTCTGTATGGATGTGTTTTTGTGCTGTTTGGACGCAGTTTGGTTTTGGCTCTCTGCTGACAGGGTTGTAGTCGAATCCATGACAAGTCCATCACATTCACAAGCCTTCACAAGTCCACCACAGGTCCCTGGGTCTTAATTCAAGTCATAAGCTATTCAAACGAATGCCAACAAAGGCATTCTTTTGTGCGTGTTTGTCCTTTGCTTCTTGTTACTGGACTTGTAATGGACTCGACTACAAGCCTGCCTGCTGTGCACTATCAGAAATGCGCACCATCCATTCAAGCTTCCTTTTTTATATAATGATGATATTTCTTTATCTTTAAATTATTCCAGGTTGGTGTATATTTATCAAGAACCAAAGGCCGAAGCCACAAACTGACCATCGCAACGACCGTGGCAGTTTTACATCTCTTGTTTCTGCTCTACCTACACTTTGCCTATCACAAGATGGTCGAGGGTAAGTTTCACATTTTCCCATCCAGTTGATCCATATTGATTGATCATCGATGATTGATCAATCCATCCATTGATTGATCTATATTGATTGATTATCGATGATTGATGGATCTATCCTTCCATATATCTATTGATTGATCAAATAATTGATTAATGATCGATTGAGGAATTTATTGGTTGATGATTGATTGAGCGATTGATTGATTGATTGATCGATTGATCGATTGATCGATCGATCGATTGATTGATCGATCGATTTATCGATTGATTTATCGATTGATTGATGATCGATTGAGCAATTGATTGATTGATAATCGATTGAGCGATTGATTGATTGATTGATTGATGATCGATTGGGTGATTGGCTGATGATCAATTGAGCCACTGATTGATCGATTGATTGATGATTAATTGATGATCGATTGAGCAGTTGATTGATAATTGATTAGGCAGTCATTTCACTGATAATCAATCCATCAATTTAGCAGTCTCTCTGTCCATTGATCGATCAATTAATTGATGATTGGTTGAGCGTCAATTGAATGACGATTGATTTTTTAGTGGATCAGTTCATCCATGCATTGATCAATTAAATTAATGATGATCGATAGAGCAACCAATTGATCGATACGATGTAGGTTTTGACTCTTCTGAAATTTGCTTTCTCGGCAAGCAGATTTTTCTGAGCAAAGTTTGCCCTTTTGTTTTTAATGTTTTAACAAGTGTAGCTGTCGCAGCATAGAATGCCATGCTAAATGTTTGTTGTTGTTTACAACAGAAATTTGCATGTATGCCTGTGTGTATTAGCTGTGCACTTTCATTAATTGTTGCCATTTTTGTGTATGATTTTACCAGTGTTATCAAAATGCTAGTGTCCATAACATTAATACCAATGTGCTAGGTTCTGAGCTCTAGACCAAATCCACCAATAGAGCTTCTGCACCGGCGGCCATGACAGGGGGCAGGTTTTCATATTTAATGATGTTACAAAAGAACCACGAAGCACCTACTCATGCATGACACATGGTAACAATGTGATTGTCCCCTGTCATGGCCGCCGTGCAAAGGCTCTATACAGTCATTCGTCGGTTCTGTCAAATCCACAAAACGGGGATTAGGAGTACCAGGAACTAGGGAAGTGGGAAAAATAAAAGCTATCAATGATCCTACTGAAACCTGGGAAATCTGGGCCTCAAGCCAAGCCCCATTTATTTGTGTACAACCTACATGTAAGCCGTTGAGTATACCTCCCCTACCACCTTGTGTAATAGAAGCTATCAATCATCCTACTGAAACCTGGGAAATCTGGGCCTCAAGCCAAGCCCCATTCATTTCTGTACAAACCTACATGTAAACCTTTGAGTATAACTCCCCTACCACCTTGTGTAATAGAAGCTATCAATCATCCTACTGAAACCTAGGAAATCTGGGCCTCAAGCCAAGCGCCATTTATTTGTGTACAAACCTACATGTAAACCTTTGAGTATAACTCCCCTACCACCTTGTGTAATAGAAGCTATCAATCATCTTACTGAAACCTGGGAAATCTGGGCCTCAAGCCAAGCCCCATTTATTTGTGAACCCTGCATAATAGAAGCTATCAATCATCCTACTTCTGGCCCAGTGACACAATGTAAACAGCAGCTGTTTGCAACCAATTGCCTGACAGAGAAATAGCCCCAGGGTACAGGACTTCCAAAGTCTCCCCTTTGAGTCCCCGTGTAATTTTATGTGCGGTGTATGTCGGAGGGTTAAACATTCAAGACCAAACCAACGCGATTTCTATCTATCTTTTCTCGGCAGACAAACCCGCCATCAATGATCCGTTCGTACAACCTCAAAAATTTGCCCCCAGAGCCACTGAGCACGATGTCGCGGCCGCTGCCTTACCCCAAGTCAAACTTGATCTCCCGCCCGACAAATTGTCGCACCCGGAAAAACTTCCCGTCCAAGCTACGAAAGTTGTAACTCTTGACGAAACTCCGGATCGTAAAATGACCGAGCAAAAAAGGGCCAATTTGGGAGACTCAAAAACTGGAATAGGCATCCAGAAAAAACGTGGCAAACTTGGAAAGGCAGACATTTCTGATGGCATAAAAATGAGAGAGAAATTTGTAAAACAGAATTGATTAGAACACAATGGAAGTTGTCACATAAAAAATTATGTTCACATCTCATTATTTTTTATTTATTTGTAAAATTCAGACAAAAAAACTTTTTATTTTGGGTTAAGTTCTACATTACATGGTATAATTTAGAATTTTTAGGGCCATGTTTTTAGTTTTGGCTTTTGTTTTTAAATTTGTTAATATTTTGTTTCTATTTAATGGACTAAATTCACCAAAAGTTGGCTAGGGCCTCCTTTCTCATTTCATTTCATTTCATTTTGAATAAGTGATTATTTTTAGGGATTGTGACCCAGGGACCGCCATGGTGAATATTTTCGATACAAAATATTTTCACTTAAAGATATTTCCGCTTTTAAAGCATCCTTCTGTACACCAATCCGAGCGAGGACGTGTTCTCTCTATGGCCGCCATAACTGGGGGCTATCCAGTGCCAGCACAGCTAAATATGGGGGTGGGTGTACAGGGCTCGAAATACCCACTGGACCGGTGGACCGAGGCCAGTAATTTATGCCTCGGTCTAGTGCTTTCTCTACTGTACTAGACCAGTGGTCCAGTGCATTTTTAAACTAACGAACAGTAAATCCACGTTCCTTGTAGCTTTGGTCTTGTAAAAATAGCGTCGGTCCAGTAAATGGTTTAAGCTACTAACCCTGTGGTCTAGCAGATTTTTTCATGAAATTCGAGCCCTGGTGTAACGTGAAATGTCACACAATTCACTGCTATTGTCATACAGTGCATTCCCCTTTTGCTTGGGGGATGGGAATGTGTCAATACACTTTTTGACAATAGCAATGCATTTTGTGACATTTCACTTTACACCCACCCCCATATTCAGCTATACTGCACATCCCCTAATTGCTTAATCATAACAAATGACACATCATTGTAAAGAGGAATAACAGGGCTTTCCAATGATACCAAAATCAAGGAAAATTTTAAAACATTTTTGAGGAGTTTATAAAAAGAATAAGGAATTTATTGTAAATAAGATGACTTCTTATACTTTGCATCATTTTGGATTATTTTTAATCAGATGCTCAATTGCTCGAGAACATTGAGAACGTCGCGAATGTCTTGCAAAATTTAAACAATGCGATAGAGGAAGTGCACCGAAAATCGTTGGAGGGCGACTTTGATTAAATATGATGTAAGAAATTGGTGCGGGCTTGTTGTAATACCTCATTAATATTCATACTTATTAATATTTATACATCATTATTATTCATACTCATTAATATTCATAAATCACACATGTGAAGTTTGATGATTGCTGTTGTATTTTGTCGCACTTCAATGCTATTTCTAACTGGTGGATGTATAGGCTGTTCTTTTCCTGATTGTGTGGGGCAAACTAGAGAACTGTATGTTAGCACTTGCTCTGTCTAATGTTACACAACTTTCTCAGAAACACGTCACGTACATGTACTATCTGTCAATGTTGCTGTGTTTTTTTTTTGTGGCAGAATGTGCATTTTGTGCATGCAGTCGTGCTAGCATTTTGTTATGTCTGTGAGGATTTTTCTATATTTTTTCATTAATTTCTTATTAATCTTTAAAGCTATTAAATGCACCATTCAAAATTTATATATTCTGGATGACTAGCGTCTTTTCACATTGAAACAGTGACATTGTGATATAGCATTTAAAACCACAAGACTTTGCTTCACATTTTTCCAGAAATTTGATTTTTATTCTAACCTAATGCACCTATCAATTGTTTCCCTCACCCCTCCATCCCCGCGCTGTCCCACCCCCTAGGTGGGGGTTTGGTCACATTTTTCATGCCCCAGGGTGTGGCATTTGACCCTTTGAAATAAAATTTTCTGTGCATTTGTAATGTATACAAGACGCGCATGTTTTGCACCCGAGGGTGGGGATTTTTGTCACCTAAATGTTGCCCCAGGGGTGGGGATTTTGTCACGCAAAAAGTGACAATTTCCACCTTACTAGGTGGGGTAGCCCGGGGGGTGGGGTGGGGGGTGGGAAACAATTGATAAGGTGCATAACAATCACATAAAATACTTCCCCAAAATACTATCCATGGGAAGAAAACAGAAAATCTGCAGTCTCCAATTTGGATGTGGAAGCAAAAAGGTTGGTGTTATCACTGCACTGCACTGCGGAACCCGATAAATTAGTTTACTTAACATCGGTGTGTTTTTTAAAAAACGATATCCTTAAAAATATACGGATTGATAGCGCGACATTTCAGAATGGTGATCAGAAAAATATGAAAAGTGATGTTATCAAAATCTCAAGACCCATGGAAAAAATTGTGGGGGTGGGGTTGGGTGGGTTTGGCACAAAAATGTGACAGGTCACGCTCCTTTCCTTCAAAATCAGTTTTTGTGATTTGTAAATTTATTTTGGCTTTTGCGGGTTGCCCGTTTCCTGTTTTGCTTTCTTTGTTTGTTAATTTTAATTTTATTAATTTGGTTTGAATGTTCAGTTTTTGTTTCTTTTTATTTTAAATTTGAATTTCAATAATTTTCTTTGAATTTTGTCATGTTTCTCTCTAACTATAAACTTACTTAAAAGAAAGTGAAAAAGCAGAATAAATGCATTAAAGTTTATTATTTGTATTTAGTACTTAACACCACATGTGGTAGTTATGTACATGCTAGTGATGGGACGTTTAACCGGTAAACCGTTTAACCGAAAAAAATTGAAAAACCGGTTTTGCCGAACGTTTAAACGAAATCTAATTTTAAAGAATTTATAATAGTTTTCAGAGGGTTATTTGTAATGAATTCATGAAATTGAAATAAATTCATACGTAGTAAAATTTGGACCAAATAAAGGTTCAATGATTTTTGGGGGCCTTGGGATCTCTATAAACACCAGCAACAATATTTAGTGTCGGCCGAACGGTTAACCGACACTTGAAAGAATTGCAAACCAGTTTCTGAATTAACCGTAAATTCCTATCCCCCAGTACATGCACATCAAGTTATATTCAAAAGAAGGCTACATTGAACCAAAACACGACAACAAATTTAAGCTAAAAAATTACACAAATTTCATTGTTAAATCTTTTGCTTTCCAAATAGTATGCTTTCTTTTTTTTGTTCGTTTCTTTTACAGTCGTTTCAAACATTGGATAAACTCGAGATGTACAAATCTACCAAGGGAAAGATACGCTTTGTACCCAGATGACACAACAAGAACAATTCCTGGGTTCCATTTAAAGAACCTGGAAACAATTTTTATTATCAATTTAATCCATGCTAATGGACTGTTTCTCCCAGAACTACAGTTATCCAAGTTAAAACCTGTTCTGAATGTGTAATTACTGGTTCTTAGTTTTATGCTGTAACAGTACATGGAGAGTTTTAATTGTGCATGAATGTCCAACAATGATAATGGTGATAATATGGACTTATCAAGGCACCTACACTATCATTACCCCTGATCATAGGGCTCCATTAAATCACTCCATATACCATCTCAGCTCCCTGGGGAGTATACAGCCCCAGCACCTCTTAATGGCTAATCAAACACATCAACATTCACTGGTAATATGGACTTATACTGCGCATTTATCAGGGGAACCCCGATCAAGGCGCCTACACCATCATTACCCCTGATCATTCCATATACCATCTCAGCTCCCTGGGGAGTATACAGCCCGGGCTGCCTTAGGCGCTCAACGGCTAATCAAGCGCATCAACTTTCGCTAGTCGCTACCCTCTCAGGTAACCATTTGCTCCTGGGTCGAAAGAAGCAATGCGTGGCAAAGTACCTTGCTCAAGGGCACACGCACTATGGTTAGGCCAGACCGGGATTCGAACCCACTACCTTTGGAACTAACCCAGGTTTTAAATATGATCCACTAGACCGCTCCACCACAGCACTCCACAATCAACTGGATCTAAGGTCCTAAATATTTCTTGGGATTAATTTACTAAAACTCCAGACTTCTTTACATTAAAGGCACAGGCCGTCAGCAATGCGCGCGTGCCAAATTCGTGCAATAAAATACGCAGCTACATAGCAAAGGCATGGAGCTGCGTATTTCGTGGCACGAATTTGGCGCGCGCGCATTGCTGACGAGCCTTGCCTTTAAGACTGTATCAGATACACAATGTATTTTTCCCCAGACACATCTTTGTTCGGATTTGCTTTCAAAAGGTTAAATTCAAATTTGCAGTTACTGTAATTAAGATAATAAGTTTATTGCTTTTTGCCATGTTTTATGTATTCTGCTGTCATGCTAATTCTGTGTACTTGGAATAAAATATCCTGTAATATACTGTAGTAACTTGATTAACAAAGCTTAAATGGCCCACTGTATCATTTGCAATGACCGCAAAAGTTAATCAGCGAGTTGACAGGGAAAACCTTCCTCAAAGTTAAGATTGAATTGGTAGCAACTATCCAATGAAATGTTTCCGCCCGAGATGATATCATTTTACCAGAAAATAATCCATGAAGATGAAATTATTTAGATCGTTTGCGAACGATTGAATTCTTATCTGGGCGGTCCGAAATGGGCGCTGCGTACTGCGTGTGTGCTGTTTCAACGCGATGCATTTTCTATGGGTCGCGCGCACACGCAGTATGTGACGCGCGCCACAGAGTGCATGACGCGAGCCACAGAGTACGCGACTGACTGAGAACGAATATTTGAAACACCCTGCCAAGACCGGAAAATCGCGTACGGATTTTCATGTTTTTGGAAAACGTGGTACATTCGACAGAGCTGAAATTTCTTTGGAGAAGTTTGTTGATGTCTTTCTTTGATTTATAATGGTTTTATTCCCCGAATCGCTCAAAAACAGATCATCTATAGGGCCTTTAAATCATTGCAAAAGTCATACATAATCAGCGTGCATAGTTTTTGGTTTGTCCTTTTAAACTTTAGGGCATTAAACGTGGCTTTCGTAATAGGAGTTCCTATATCGTTGCTTCGTGTCGTGACTGACGGCTTGCTGCGGCAGTGTGGTGGTGTTACGTACATGTACATTGGCTGTAATGTCTCCTTTTCTCATGTTTGGGTTGTCGTAAGCATAAGGAGAAGTTTTCATTAGCTGTTTGGACGTGGCAGAAACGTGAACGCGCGGCGACAGTTGTGGCGCCCAAGGCCCTGATTGGCGGAAAGTCTGAAGGACGACAGGTTCGCTCTGATTGGCTGTGCGATCGGTGACGCGCGTCGTTCCTGGATTTTGATTGGCTGGTCTGTTTTTTGCAACCACGGTGGGGATTTCTCGTCTGGCGATCTGATTGGATGCAGCGCCCGCTGTGCGGGCATTGTGATTGGCTGCGGCAGTCGATGCCGTGCTCTGATATGCTACAGCTTGACGCGCATGACCGGAGCTCGTTACGTGATTGGCGGGAATCTCTGTGACGTCATACGATTGTCTGGATGGGTGCCAATACGCATTCGCATGGCGTCGGTCTTTATATCTTGCCATTTCCAGCGAGCTGTCTTGCACGCCGGCTGAGGAAGTCGTCACGAATCCAGCTTCAAACTCCGTGGCTCGCAGGGTCCCGTGGCTATCCTCCGCGGCGTCCTCATCATCACACTCGGCCCTGTCTCTCATCCAGCCCACAACTTGAGGCAGAATCCTCTTCAAGTCCCTAACCTCCTTCTTAGACCGATCTATAAGATACCACAGCAATAAACCCACCAGAATCAACATGAGCGAGATAACGCCGAAACACGCGAAGATGAGCGTTTCTTGATGCGCGTTGTGTCCCGGATCTAAAGCCGGTGGTATGTCTGCCCGGCTGTTCTGCGCTTGCGCCAGACGCACTTGCGTCATAAATGCTCCAATCATCACAAAGCCATTCACCCCGACTTCTGTCACTTTGTCCAGGAACATTATTATTGTCACCGGCAAAAACATTCGCTGAAAGTTTGTTAGTTCAGCGCAGTTCCATTAAGCTGTTGGTGACTGATTCGTTAATGACTCCGACACATTTGCACTTTAGGCCGACGATCTTTTAGTGATCGCTGGTATCTTAAGAGACATCGCCTGTCAAAATATTGCAGAACACAACTGCCTTTCAACGTAAGTCCACAAGTGCTGTAAAACTAGTGAAATCGCTTCCCCTGAAAAATAGAAAAAGAAGTGTTCCAAATAAGCCATGAACATTGTTACCTGAAATTGTGGGTTCGTATGGGGCAACTTGAGGGAGTATACCACATAGCTCAGCTGGTAGAGCATCTACCTGGTGTGTCGGAGGTCTCAGGGAAAACTCGAGGGAGTATATCACTGTGCCTCATAGCTCAGCTGGTAGAGGATCTACCCGGTGTGTCAGAGGTCTTGGGGGAGGGGGAACATGAGAGTATGTCACTGTGCCTCAAAGCTCAGCTGGTAGAGCATCTACCCGGTGTGTCAGAGGTCTTGGGGGAAACCTGTGGGAGTATACCACTGTGTGTCATAGCTTAGCTGATAGAGCATCTGCCCAGTGTATCAGAGGTCTTGGGGGAAACCCGAGAGTGTATACCACTGTGTGTCATAACTCAGCCGGTAGAGCATCTGCCTGGTGTGTCAGAGGTCTTAGGGGGAACCTGTGGGAGTATACCACTGTGCCTCATAGCTCAGCTGGTAGAGCATCTGCCATTGGGTATGTGGTGAAAATCTTGACAATGTTGATTATCAGGTTTTTGTTTCTGCTTTTTTTTCCTTTTCTCGTGAACATTCCATTCTCGAAGTATTTTCTAAAACAAGAATCTAGAAATGTCAACATCCTGCGTTATACCATACCCACGGAATGACCTTTGACACCGCGGGGCGCTTAGACTCATAACAAGATCGACCTTCTTCACGCGGCGCGTGGGAAAATGGTTTGGACCGAATTCCCTTCTGGCGGGAAACGGCTGGAAATAGCGGGAATTTTGATTGATTATATCATGGAGGTAGGGATTATATGAAGTTATAAACACTTTTGATTGCTTCCGCGTGCACTTAGAAATGGCACGCGTTGGATTCGAAAGGTTATGTTGTGGCTGCGCCGGTATGCTAAGTATGTAAATATTCCTGTATTTAGGCTATGGAAGCGGAGAGTAGAAACATGGTAGAAACAAAGAAAAAAGAAACACGATAAACTAGAAACACGTTGAGTCGATCGTCCTCTTCAGATTTTAACGGCGTAGGTTTAAAAAAAAAACAGTTTCAGAAGTATTTACTGAGATCTTTCGAAACCGAAAGTCCAGTTTTATGGATGTACCACAATTACAGGGTGGATAAAAAAAACGGAACCGGGATATTATTGCTAATTGTAACTAAAGTATGGCACATATGAATGAAAAGGAGATATCTTCTGTTAGGGTTGAGTCTCCTCTTTAAAATGACACCCTGATCATGTCATTATGTTGTCGGTTGACTACGCAGTGACCAGTGTTACGCAAGAGTCTAGTTATGGAATTGCGCCACTTGGTATTTGGTAACCAAGGACGCCTTGGGGGTTGGGGGGGGGGGGGGGGGGGGGGGATCTGCATGTTCTTAAACAGAACACATTCAGTCCTACATGAGAATGCAGTGATTTTTTGTTGAGTCCAAGGTCTGGGCGAAGGGGAACTGGTCGGTCATCCGAGAACATTAAAGGGCCTGTGACATCCTAAACAACTTTGTGCCTAAGCTTTGCTTTATAATGACGGATTACTTGTTCAGCAAGACATACTATTGTTCGTTTGGATGTAAAATCAATAAAAAGGTGGCATTTTTCAACTTTGAAGATTTCATTGCAATAAATCACAGACAGAGGGCGCTGTTTTGAGTGCATCACATAAGGAAGACAGAAGGGAAAAGTTAAGAAAAAACATAAGACTTCAAGTTGGACTTGTGGCAAATTGCTGCAGTTTCTACCCCCAGTTTTGTCATGGCTTACAGCAGGCAACATGTAAAACAAACTCAAACAGCCATGGATTACAAAAGATTCAGGAAAATTAAGAAAAAAGTGGAATCTTTTGTGCACAGTTCAATGTGATTTTGCTGTGTTTGCCTCTTGTGACGTCGTGACCTTGGTCATGAATATGCATATTTTCATTAGCATAAAAACTAAAAACCTTTGTTTTAACCCCCAAAGCAAGCTCCAAATAGGATTTTTATGACTTTAACTGAGTAAAGTGGTTTTAAGGCATATATTTCATTGATAAACATCCTAAATAAGGGGCCCTTTAAAGCAATTCAGCAGGCCCTATAGAAGAACGCAGCAGTCATAAACAAAATGGTTTAGGACTGCATGGCCCGAACTATGTTCAACGAAATTGTTCGGTGATACCTCCGTGGTGATACCCTTTATACATAATTGTGGCTCGTAAGACAACATCAACTGCTTTCTGGCGATCTTCAGAGGCGTATTAGGTTTTGCCAATGGATACTTGATGGTCCAAACAGGCTATGCTATGCCATGGACGCCGTTAAAGAAAGTGGCGCCAATCCCAAACTAGACCCTTGCCTAATATTGATCACTGCTCAGTCAACCGGAAACATAATGACATTGTTTGAAATAAAACAACGTGAATCATTATAATCAAGCCCTCAAAGTCTCTGAAATGGAAATCTGAATTTCCTGTTTGCAGCGTAAATTGTGCACCGTATAATGTAATGTTGGTCTTCGAAGAAGTATACGCTTCGTTCCCCCCGTTGAATATTTTTTCCCCCTGGTGTTTATTTGACCCAGAAAACCGATGCATATAGAAAAGGAGTACTGTATTCGTATCGGTAGAGTTGGGGAGTAAGGTTGGCGTAGCGGCTCTTTCCTCGCCTTCCACCAATGTGGCCCTGGTTCGAATCCCGTCCAGGTTCGAATCCCGTCCGGGTCAGTGTGTGGACTGGGTTCTCAGTCCCTGCCTGATTCCGTGGGTTTTCCCCATACACGGTGGTGTGTGGGGCTTTCCTCCCACATCTAAAACTGAGAATTTCTTCCTGTTCCATTGTACTTCGTGGCCATGCTGAAGAACCTCCTAAGGTGGCTACAGGGCAACGACTTAAGTCGGCTAATCTCAGCAACCAGATCCCCTTAGGGGATCATACGAATATATATATATATCGATAGAGTTTGCGGTTTGTTTCTACCGCAATCGATATGGGTGCGGTATGCGTTTTTTTGAGTGCATACCAAACCTATGACTCGAAAAGCAGCGAAACTTGAAATTCGTTTAGATTTATTTTCCTGACGTATATCATCATGGCCAAGTGGATTGTTTCGCTATCCTATTAAAGTGAATACTATCTCGGAGTCCAATCACCCTAACAAAAATCAAATTTATTGGGTCACACCGGGCTCAAAAAATCAGAAATGCAATTGTCTCTATTTCCCCCCGGGTTTGGCCTTTCTCCCCCTTTTTAGTTTTCTTTTAAAAATGGAAGTGTCCAAGCGCTAGAAGCACGAGTGCTCATAATATGGTGGCAGACTTTCGTCACGATGACGTCATCACAACTCTAAATTGCTCTATCAAAATAAAATGACATGCTTTTTGTTTAAACTTTTTGTTTAGACAGTTTCCATTTTTAAAATTCCCCCATCGGCTTGACGTGTCTCTGTCAGTTCCGAGATAAGATGTTGTTTCCTTCCTCCATGGATGTAGAGACCACAGATCCTTGCTCAATAAACTTACCTTTCTGAAATGGTGCATGCGAAACTCGAGTATCACAGCGTGTAAATCTTGTACACACAACAGCCCAGTGGAGTGGGTTCACGTGGTATAAAATCCATCGCAGGTTTCTCTGAAACTATTTCCAAAAATGTCATACACCACATAAAATCCAGCAATTTAACGAGTCCGTAAAGCTAATCTGCATGTAGTTTATAACCAACAGTGATCTGGATGTAGCAAACGCGAAACAGACCACTGCAAAATGTCGCCCATACAATCTTGGTTTGCTCGCGCGAGGCACTATAAATTCTTTCGGGATATTTATGTACATGTACTTCACAACTTTATGCGGAATGCACATGACGTGGTTTTGTGTATAAATAATAATGCAGTATCGGTTGTGGAGTGCACACCGATTTTCGGCAAATTGGCCTTGACACGGGTGTTTGGTTGCGAGTCCGATTTTCCGTTTTCCACACGTGTACAGGTGCGCTTCGTTGCGCCCCTGCCCTGGGGCTGTATAATTTGGCAGCCGCTCAAGCACCCCTTAAAATTGGGCGACCTTTTCCGATTTCTACTTGGCCCTATTTTGTCACTAAAGGCGTGGCACGTGATATGTGTGAAATGGGTTGTGCAGACACATTTTTGACCCCGTAAACCTGTCGGGGCCAACCTGAAATTTAACTGAGATGTTTCGACAAGTTACATTCAACTCCACATAGCACGGTCATTCACTCACCGTGTTTAAAGGGCCACGCCGTGTCTCAAAAGTCACCTATTATCTTTCAAGGCTGTTCCGCTTCAGTGACTTCCTCCAGGTCCTCTCCAGATCCAAGAGGACATGTCTGAACAAAGTGATTTAATTTTTTTTTATGAAATGTGGCATTTTCTGTGTCTGATAGGAGAATCTTGCATGCAGTTAAAGGCACAGTCTCGTCAATGCGCGCGTGGGGCCAAATTCGTGCCACGAAATACGCAGCTCCATGCCTTTGCCATAAGCCTTTAAGGGCTTTCAGAAGACCAATTTTGTTAGGTTTTCATCCTTATGGCACCCGCATGAGGTGAGCTGACCTCTGGATCCGCGCGTCTCCCAAACAGTACAAGTGCAGGAGGAGCTCAGGGGGCACTTCAGGCTGAGCAGAGTGGTGCATGTGCACCCTGCCTCGGGCTGTTATGGAGGCTGGTGCAGCTACCTATGCCACAATAGGTGGTCATACACGTTATACTGACCGGTAAAATGTTACATATATCAGCGCAGCCTCTGAGTATTTTGGTCTGAGTATAACTTGCGTTTTAGTTCCGACCGGTTCAAAAACTGGGCACCAAAGAATCGACCTGATATAGAGGCGGATCCAGCCTGCAGGAATACAATGGAATTCAGGGGATCGGACCCCCTGAAATCCATTGTATTCCTGTATTTTAATGAGGCTGGATCCGCCACTGTGATGTTAATGTTTTACGTAAACTGTCGGTAGAAAGTGAATGCAAGGGTCCATAATGGTGGCACTGTTGTGTTTGATTACCATCACCAAGGGCGATGGTCACGTGGGAGAAAGTGGTCTATAAAGATGTACTTTTGGTTGCACATCCCAGGTGGATCCATTTAATTGATACTGTACATGTTATTGATCGGTAATCAATCGATTTTAAACATTCTCCCCTTATCGATCAGTAGTTCAAGCACCTGTGTATGGGTAACGCCTAAAACAAAAGCCCATTATTTTCACCGACAGCAGTGATGGTTTAATTCATTTACATGTATTGGTAAACTGAATACGATCACGCGTGTGTTTCGTGATAGATGCATGATAATATTGCTATTTAATCAAATGAACGGCGTGCTTTGTTCCATTTAATGCCTTGAGTTGTACCTGGTGCACCATGAAAACTAGACGAAGCCAAAATCAAACGTTTGTGAGATTGTTTGGTTGGTTTGCTGCCGCAGCGTATTAGAGTTGCCGTCTACCACACCTTAGGCCTATCCTATCGACGCTATATCTTCAGTCACGGTTCGTTGTCAACGTTTTAACCTTCCGAAAATCGGAATCATTGAAAAGGTAAAGTTAACATGATATTTCTTAACTCAATGGTGCTATTATGTTACGAAAGTTTTTGGAGTATGGCCTGCGATTTGTAAGAAACCGCGGCAGTATATGGCTGACTAACTGAGTTGGTATAGCATCGTTTCGCGTTACATGTATTTACATCCATGGTCTCTTTAACTCGAATCCTCGTTTAGGATAAAATAATCTACTTTAATCATTCGAAATTGTTTAAAATATTTTCTTAACTTTTTTTCTGTCGCGAAATGCCAGTAAAACCTAAATAAGACTTCACCAATATTTCTCCCATCCAGTGCTTAAGCCCTGTATCTCCTGAACACGAATAGAGTATAGGCCTACACCAGTCTGTTATCGGAACGTTGAGTTTACACTCACCGGTTCTTTTCAGAACCACAAATCTTCAAAAGGTTATGGTGCTACCGCAAATTATTTGATCAGTGAAATCCAAATCTGATGGTTGGGAATAACTTTGATCATTTTAGCAATTAACACACGACCACCACGTGCAGAATCTTTAAGAGCCGCCATACTGTTCTTGGCTCATTTCAGAAAACCCCAAGACCCATTCGCCATGAGAAAGAAGGCGGTCCTTGTAATTCTACTCGGTGTTTGCACAATCGTCCTCATAGGCCTAAATGTTGCCAAGTGGCATGGTGGTCGAGAAAACTTGCACCTCAATGAAATGAACGTACAAGACACTACGGTGCGCCACCTGAAATCGTCGGGCAAGGTGGCAAGTTTTGCGAAGAAGGGAGGAGTGTTGGACGAACTGTCTCGTCCGAGATCGCTGAGCGTTAATAAAACTAAAAGGCGTTCGGATCGAGCGATGTCAAGTACCACTCGCGTTCGAAGGGGAAATGGAGCGTTTGTTAGAGGCATTGCCGCAAAATTACGAAAAGGGAGGACGCCAGAAATGAAAGGTAGAGAGAAGACTGCGCGGAAGCCAGTTGGAAATGATCGTGCGGGAAATAGAAGGGTCGACAGTGAGGGAAATAGAAGGGTCGACAGTGAGGGAAAGAATCCGTTGTACAGTGAACGGGTGATAAATCCACATCCCTACGAATTTGTTGGTAAAACGAGTAACTGCAGTGAGCACGCCCCTAACGGCGAGGTGTTTCTCCTCATCCTGGTTTCGTGTCGACCCGGTGAAGATAAGGACCGCTTGTGGATCCGGGACGCGTGGGGATCCCTTCGGGTTTACCGAAACCGAACGATCCTGACTCGTTTCCTGGTCGGCCAGACCCCGAGCGAGGTGGCCCGGAAGATGATCGCCGATGAGAGCGCCCTCTACGACGACATGGTGCAGGAGGACTTTGTCGACAGCTACCGCAACATGACGCACAAGGTGCTGATGGGGCTGAAGTGGGCGGCCCAGATGTGCCCCAACGCCACCTACGTCATGAATCTGGACAGTGACATGTTTGTCAACGTCTTCCGGCTGGTCGAGCGCCTCGAGAGCGCACCCCGCCTCAACTTCGCCGAGGGTAACCTGAAGGGCGTCACCAGGCCACACCGCGTACGCAAAGGTCGTGCAAAATGGCACACTCCAGTCGAAATGTACCCAGAGAGCACATACCCGCCATATTTGAATGGTCCTGCTTACGTCATGTCAGGTGACTTGCCTGGGCGCATATACAACGCTTCTGCGCATGTGCGGTACCTACCTTGGGATGACGTTTACATCGGGCTTGTCATGAAGAAAGTTGGCATCAAGCCAATTTTAGGTGAACATTACGAAGACTACCCAGTTCGTTGGCAATGGGGTAACGTGCTCAAGTCCCTACTCAAAGGCATTGCATCGTACGTCGGACACCAGCGAAAATATAATTATGTTCTAGTCGATATATGGATGAAAATCCTGAAAAAATACGACGGTTTTGTGTATTTGCCTCCTAAAGATGCGATAAAGAGGCTAAACAATGCTAGCTTGTAAACGTCACTGGTAACTTACGCATGCGCAGTAAATGTAACAAATTCTGCCGAGGTGGGAATTGTAGTGTTAAATTGCATACGTCACCTTACCAGGTTTTGGCTCTACACTAGCAAAATCATGGAGTCACAATTTGGTATATGATAAGTTCGTAAAAAGCACACTTTGTATTGTCCAGTTAAATCGCTCAACTACTCTCATCTACATAGTAGTCGTAAGATATCTATGGTAGTATGTGTATGATGTGAGATACTGCTGTAACATTAATAGATATGTGAGTAGATTTTTAGTACAATGGACTTGTACCTCTTTTACCAGACTGTGCAAAATCACAGGGGATTTTTGTTGTTCGCAGTTGAGGTGTCGAAAGGTTTGTGGTCCAGTTGAAGCGTGGTGTTGCTTAATGTTTCGTCCAGAGGCGATTGAGCGTGGAGGAATCAGAAATGTGGTGGGGAAGTCAGACGACGACCCCACCCCCTCACGCCCATGTGCACCCCCTCAAATCAGCTGCAGGTTATCAAACATTAAATGTCAAGTTTGCGGTACATGTAAATAAAATCGCCCTCCCATTTCTAGGAGGCTGGTCACGCCCCTGTAATCCGCGCCGAATCTTTCCTATAGCCGTAACAGTACAGCTGGCGTCACACGCAGAACAAAAGAACAGACGTCTGTGAACGTGGACATGGATCTTCTCGAAACAAACAAAAAACGATTAGACTCTCCATTGACGGCCATGTTTGCCATGAAAGGTGACATTGACGTCACAATAACCTCATTTGCAAATTATTAAAAGAAGGGTAATTGAATTTTCAATTTAAATATCTAATTTGTTTTTACGAAACTGGGTTCAGAACCCAGCCCATCTGTGTAAATTATCGATGCTCTACCAACTGCGACATTCAGCCATACAGTTGTACAGTGTTATCTCTTACTTAGTGTCAATTATATAGTCAGGAGGGCGCCATACGCCAGTCTTAAGCAAAGATCATCAAAAACTAAGACTGTTTGACGAGTTGTATTATCCTGACATCTCTTTTTGACGGCAGATCACTCACGAAGAGAAGACGTCTTAGAGACACCGATGGATGTAACGACACTCCGGAGATACTACGTCGGCCTCTCGGTGACCAGCGCTATTTTTATCATCTTTATTCTTGTTGGTTCTCGGAAGTCGAGCTTGCAGAGGGCAAAGTTTGACAGACTGGGACCACTTGAGGAACCGAGTCATAAAGACGTTAACAGTTTTAAAAATGCAGAACATGTTGGATCTGACTTGGGTGGTCCGGAATCGAGTAAGATCAAATCCAGTCGGACCACGAAATTTGCCAAAAAGGTAGCTGATGCCGTAAGGCGGGCCAAATTGGAGAAGAACATATCTACTAGCAAAACCTCCCAGAAACGAAAGAAGGATACACGGCCAAAACCAAAAGACGCTAAGAAGCACTCCGAAAACAACAATTCGAGTCAAAAGAAAATGGTATCTGGAAGAAAACCCGGGAATCAGAAAGCAATACTACACCCAATATCTTTATACTATACCAAGATAAAGAATAGCTCCCGAAAAAAAAAAGAGAAAAGCGACCGTGTTAAAAAGAAGAGTAAGAGGGTGGCCTTGCAGAAAAAGAAGAAAAAAGTTACAAGGGTAAAATCTGAAAAGAAGCTCTCCAAAAAAAAGCAACAGAGAAAACCTGTGGCATTCAAGAAGCCCAAGCATTCACGCAATAAATCAAATGATGTGCAAACAACGAAAAGTTCCAAGAATGAAAATAAGAAGGGACGTCGAGATACTCAAAGGAAGGGCACGAAGAAGCAATTACAGAAAGACAAAGATTCTTCTAACAAAAGAAAGAATTCCGGCAGCAAAGGTCAGGAAGGAAAAGCTAAGGAAGGTAAAAAATCGACCAAGTCAAGCCAAAGTAAATCAAAAGCTGGAGAGAAGGCGAAAGACAAAAGCGCCAAAGCGTTGACTAAGAAGGAACAAGAACTACGGAGGCTGGAGATTTTGAAGAAGCATCCAATCTACAGTGAAAAAATCATAAACCCACATCCTTTCCACTTTGTGAACGAGTCTAGTAATTGTGCAGAGCACGCCCCCAACGGCCAGGTGTTTCTACTGGTCCTGGTGGCCTGTCGACCGGGCGAAGACAAGGATCGCCGTTGGATCAGGGACACATGGGGCTCCGTTCGATCCTACCGAAACCGAACGATTCTGGTTCGGTTTCTTGTCGGGCGAGCTCGCAACAAGCGCGCTTGGCAGATGGTCGCTGAGGAGACCGCCCTCTACGGCGACTTGGTACAAGAGAACTTTAAGGACACGTACCACAACATGACGTACAAGGTGCTGATGGGGCTGAAGTGGGCGGCCCGGATGTGTCCCAACGCCAGCTACGTCATGAATCTGGACAGTGACATGTTTGTCAACGTCTTCCGGTTAGTAGACCGCCTCGAGAAGGCGCCCCGCCGCGACTTCGCCGAGGGGCGGGTGAAGATGGGAACTCGCCCAATGCGCTCGCGACGCTGGAAGTGGTACACACCCGTTGAGATGTACGCAGAGAGATCATATCCCCCGTACCTCAACGGACCTGCCTACGTCATGTCAGGTGACCTTCCCGCCCGTCTCTTTAATGCATCTGCGCATGTGCGCTACTTGCCCTGGGACGACGTCTTTATTGGCCTCGTTATGAAGAAACTTGGAACGAAGGTCCGTAGAGGCCGTAGATACGAAGTCCCTCTGAGGAGCCGGAATCCGGCCGTGGTCTTGCCGACACTTCTTAACTCCATAGCAACCACCATTGGTCACCAGTTGCCGGCAAATTTCGTCCTGCGGGACATATGGCCAAAATTTCTTGGTCATCACCACAATTACATCTACGATCCACCGTCAGAAACGAGGAAAAGACTGAACATTTCTACCCTCGCAAAGCCTGAAGAAACGGAAAAGAATGACGAATAATCACGTGATCAGAAAACCTTTGACTGTATAACAGCGGCTGTCCTACTAGGGCGGTGAAATTCGTGACAGGAATTTGTTCGAGGTGTATTGACGAGCCTGCGTTCTGTCATCTGAAATGGCATCTGTGGCCGAGTGGTTTGGGTCGTTTCTCAGACATTTTAAAAAAAAGGGACAATTTTTTGTCAATTTCGAAAAACAAAATGCTGGACTAACCCCTTATCGTGATTTGTAAAATATTTGTTTGCCAAAATGTTATGATGCAGATTTTCTTTAAAATTCCAGGAAATGTTGCTTAGAATCCGTAGATGATATTCCTTGAATTTAACCTTGACTGCTCATCCAGGAAATAAAATATGACTTTTTTGAAAATTTCCCATTTTTAGTTAGTTATAATCCACTTTCGAACTTAAATCTTTTTCGGTGGCAGGGCGCTTTGTTTTAACACCAGGGGTTCCAAATTGTTTCGTCCAAAGGCGATTGAGCCTGGAGGAAACAGAAATGTGGTGGGGAAGTCAGACGACCCCACCCCCTCAAGCCCACCCCCCTCAAATCAGCTGCAGATTATCAAACATTAAATGTCAAGTTTGCGGTACGTGTAATTCAAATCGCCCCTCCCATTTCCAGGAAGCTGGTCACGCCCCTGTAATCCGCGTCGAATCTTTCCTGTAGCCGTAACAGCTGGCGTCACACGCAGAACAAAAGAACAGACGTCTGTAAACGTGGACATGGCTCTTCTCAATGTAAAACTCGCGTAGTAACCAAAAATGGAACTTGCGGGAGTCACATTAAAATTGTTGGTATATGGTGACCCTGTAAGAAATAATGGGAATACATCAGTCCAAGATACAGGAAAAAGGCGAAGTTTAATTAAGCTTGCAGCATGTGTTGACAGGGTCATTGAATGTATAACAATGAACAGTTTCATTTAAACATATCGGTAAATTTCAACACAAAGCAAAGTGTAAAGTTTAACAATTAAACATTTGGCAAAATCACGTACAAATCCATTTCCAAAGAAAGGTTTAAAACTATAACGTAAACTCTAATCACTGTGGCCATGTACATTTAGCATACAAAAACCATGTACATGTATATAAACTGGATCAGGTACTACTCAGTAACTAAACTGTAAATCTGTCTGGCCAACCACTTTGTTGTCATGACAACCAACTTGGGTGTCTGCAACTGGCCTTGGGGCCATAAACTGTGGTCAGTGGGACCCATGCTGCACACACTACAGGCATGGTCAGCCTGAGTGCATTGCAGAAAGAGCTGTACATGTACATCGAAACTACATCTAAATTATATATCAATTAAGCTCAGTAAAATCTCACTTAAATAACTAATACTGGTACTTCAACTAAAACTAACTTAATACGTAAGCAAGGAAAACTCTGAAACTGAGATTGGTTTTATCGATAAAAACCTCTCTTTCGCTAAACTTACTTACAAAGATTTAAGGCTCAAGGAATGTTCCTCATTACTATAAAAGTCACTAAACTTATTATCGATAATTGAAACATGCTCGAAATAATCACTATTTAGATTAAATGAACACCATATCGATATCCGTAATAATCGATACCAACACTAGCAACATAGGGGGTTACAGTGCAGCATCACACAGTCATTCGATTGATTTTAGTGATAATCGATATCTGCACAACAACACACAGTTCCCGCCATAAGCCTAGGTCACTGTACATGTATATCACACAGCACTACTGTCCAAGGCAATTGGCCTGCACCAATAAACAGTGTAAGATTAGCTGGACAGAGCAAACATGACTCACTCAAGGTCACAGCATGGTCTCAGCTGGCCCATGTGGTGTCTCAAATTCCTTTGTTCTAAAACAGTAGGTTAAATTTGTACAGTGTACATGTACATGTCCATGTACATGTACTTATACTTAAAATGCACATGTCCAGAACTTACAAAAAGGGCATAATAACTTAAAGATTCATCTGGACTAAAATCATTTCATCTACGATACTAATTATGTTAAAGTGTGAAAATAAAGCTAAACTCTCATTATTAAAAATGCTTCTGGTCTGTACAGTTCTTCATTAATCTCTCTAGGAATGAACAGAAATTCAACCATCTAGAATACTAAAATCACAATTCAGTAAAACATTCAGTATGAAACACTGGCGTTTCACAGATTGCTAAACTTAGCAAAAGAACTTGTAACTTTGTGAACTCCTTCACAACTGTGAGGATAAGAAGTTAAAAGTATACAACTTATATCTAAACTATAGTATAGAAATGGCTATACTAAATGCAAATACTTATATAATCATTGACGTAATAATCAATATTCACTTTAACTCAAGTAAAGAAAAGTAATAATTCACATACCTGTAAGAAATAATGGGAATACATCAGTCCAAGATACAGGAAAAAGGCGAAGTTTAATTAAGCTTGCAGCATGTGTTGACAGGGTCATTGAATGTATAACAATGAACCAAGCCAACTTCCTGTACCTTGTACACATGTGGCAACCCACTGGCTTGGGTTAATCCATTATTTCTGGAGGTAAAACAAACTGGGCAAATACATTGTTAGAGGAGGGAAATCAAAAAAATAGAGGGGTAACCAATTTCCAGTATCTCCACATACGCCCCTGCAAAAAGAAATGTTGTCTCCAACATTTACAAACTCAAAAGATCACTTAGTCTGAGAAACAGTCCATAATGTCCATTTCCAGAGCATGTCTCCTGCTCGCAAGTTACTCGACAGTTTCTCCTTGACGGTGTAACTTGGTGGGATTCGGGGTTGATGGAGTAGCTAATTCCATTTCCCTTCATCTCCGGATCTCAAGTCCAAGATCGTTAGTGAAATAGACTGGGACTGGATGACAAGCACAGCAGCATCCTCGATCGTGGGCTATGTATCTCGTCAGTACCCCATGGTGAGTTGATCTCCGTTGTGGTCACTAGACGAGGAATCCATCCCCTATGTACACTGCGCAGTGGTTCCTTACGTTGCTGCTGGCCTAAATTTGGATCTTCTACAGGCCGAGAGTTACCTCATTAATTCTGGGCATTACACTCGAGGAACCGCACTTGGCTGAAATGGCGCTTGGTTCCACATCCAGCTGGGTGTCATCATGGGTGGGGGCATCATGAAACCTGGTTGAGTCATGACGTTCGGCACTCCATACATGGGCATACCCCAGGGGTGCATGGGAAAACCATGGACAGCGGTGACGTGGGGGGCCATAGACTTATAGGAAGGTTCTCCCAGTCTAGTATACTCAAACTGTGTAGGAGGATGTCGCTGTCTGCTCGGTCTGCCTTCTGGGGGTGCTGATGGCTCGGGCTGAGGTGCCGATGGCTCGGGCTGAGGTGCCGATGGCTCGGGCTGAGGTGCCGATGGCTCGGGCTGAGGTGCTGATGGCTCTGGTTGTCCTGGTTGGGGGTCGTCATGCGTGACTGCATCCGGCACTGGTAATTGGTTGTCGTCTGAAGTTAGATCTTCATCTGCGATGCTCTCAAGCGGTTCAACTACAGATGAGGGGTCTACTGGGGCTAGGGAACTATCCGCGTCTGCAGCAACCACTTCATCAGGTTCTGATGGCTGATCAGACAAGGGACCATCTGGCGACGAGTAGTTAGAGGTAAATGATAACGCACCGGGGTCTAGGGCTGTGTGGTTGGGTTTGTCATCTGGTTTCTCATCAGTCTGGTCAGATGAAATACGGATCACTACAGGGTCTTCCTCGTCCGTACTTTCATCACTCACTGAAGATAGAGGGACCGTGGTAGGTTGCCTACGAGTTGACCTCAGTTTAACTTTCAACGGTTGGGGTTGACTCGCTTGTGGTTCAACATCAACTCGCATGCTGTCGCATGGCCGAAGAAGATTACGGTGGACGACTCGGTGCTTTGGCTTTCCATTCACAGCTCTTACTTCATACACTGGTGAGTCATCCCCCTTTCTTTGTACTACCTCATACATCTGTTCATCCCAGTAGGAACGGAGCTTTCCCGGACCGGTGTGTCGCCCGACATTCCGTACAAGTACTCGGTCCCCTGGTTGCAGAACCGAACTTCGAGCTTTCTGGTCGTGGTATTTTCTTCCTCTTTCGGTGGATTTTGCTGCTTGTTGCGCTGCTATGGAGTACGCCTCTTCCATTTGCGCTTTCCATTTCCTCACAAACTGGTTGTGGTCTTCAGCATCTGGTCCAAGTTGTGGGTTCGTACCAAAAGCTGCATCGACAGGTAGCCGGGGGGACCGTCCGTACAGGAGGAAGAATGGGGAAAAGCCTGTGGCTGCATTCTTTGTGCAGTTGTAGGCGTGTACAACCTTCTGAAGAGAATCCTTCCAGTTTTCCTTCTCTTTGTTAGAGAGGGACCTCAACATGGCTAGTAGGGTCCTGTTCATCCTCTCACATTGTCCGTTTCCCTGGGGGTGATACGGAGTGGTTCTCGAGCTTGCTACCCCGGAGAGCTGTTGGAGACGTTTGAAAAGGCGATTTTCAAATTCTCCACCCTGGTCGTGATGGATGCGATGTGGATAGCCGAAACGGAGCACGAAATCATTGAAGATTTTGTCTGCGACTGTTCTGGCGGATTTGTCTTTTGTAGCATAGGCTTGGGCAAATCTTGTAAAGTTGTCGATGATCACCAAGATGTATTCAAAACCACCTTTGCTCTTCTCAAGGTGTACAAAGTCAATAGAGATGACCTCGAACGGGGCTGAAGTGACGATGGTACCCAAGGGTTCTCTGGTGTTTTGAGCTGGCTTCCGGTCTTTGAGGCAAGGACAGACTTCCATGCAGTAGCGTTCGATGTCCCGTTGCATGTGCGGCCAGTAAAAGCGGTCTCTGGCGAGGTCAAGGACACGGGCTGCACCGAGATGTCCCATGTTGTCATGGAGCTCTCTGTAGGCAATGTGCCGCAAAGTTTTCGGAAGTATCATCTGCATCCTCAGCCCCTTCTTTCGGTAAAGGACGCCTTCTTTAAGATGGAGATATTCCCAGTCGCGTAGTAGAGCCAGTGCATCTTGTGGGTCCTTTGTCATTTCCTTCCGCATCGGCCGTTTACCTCTCCGAAGATATGACACCACCTTAGCAATACCTGGATCCGCCTGTTGTGCACTATGAATTTCCTCTGGCTTGAGGGCTCCGCCACTGGCAGCAGGTGTGGTCACGTCGGTTTCGGCATTAATTGCTGTGGCCCACGTAACTTCGCCCTCACTCTGAGCTTGAACGGCATTGGCGGTTGTACTAATCTCATCTTGGTTGAATTTGGCCGTACACTCCTCCATGTAGTGGTTGATGTTCAGAGGCATTCTGGATAGAGTGTCTGCATCGGCATTCTTTTTGCCTGGCCGGTACTTAATGGTGAACTGATAATCGGCGAGTTCTGCTACCCAGCGATGTCCGGCGGCGTTTAAGCGTGCTGAAGATAGAACGTAGGTCAGGGGGTTGTTGTCCGTATAGACGGTAAATGGCGGAGAATAGTATAAGTAGTCGCGGTACTTTTCAGTGATCGCCCATTTTAAGGCCAGGAACTCCAACTTTCCTGAATGGAAGTGGTAGTTCTTCTCTGCCGGACTCAGAGTACGAGAACCATATGCAATTACTCTCATCTTCCCTTGTTGCCGCTGATACAAAACTGCACCCAGCCCTTCACCAGAAGCATCCGTGTGGAGGACATATGGTTCGTCGTAGTCCGGGAATGCCATAATCGGGGGTGAAGATAGACAACCAAGGAGTCGATCAAGTATTTTCTGATGATCGTCTGTCCATTCAATTTTCTGCTTGGAGAGTTTCTGGGCTGGCTTTGTCCTGGGACTAGTCGTCTTGGTTTTCATCTTGCTACCCGGTTCATCACTCGGTGCTGCCCGTAGTAGGTCATAGAGCGGCTTTGCGATACAGGAAAAGTCCTGTATGTAGCTGCGATAATAGCCGAGTAGTCCAAGGAGCTTCCTCACATCACCCACGGTTTCTGGTCTTTTCTTGCTGAGAGATTGGACAGCAGCTACATCCGAGGGGTCTATCCTGTGGCCTTTTGCTGAGACTAGCCGCCCAAGATAGCGTACCTCACTGCGGAAGAGCTCACACTTGTTCGGTCGCAGCTTTACCCCGTGTTCTTGAAGGCGCTTTAGGACTTCTCGTAGATGGTCGAGGTGGTGTTGAAAGTCATCGCTGTAGACCAAGACGTCATCCAGGTACGTCATCGCAATCCTCCCGTTCAGGCCATCGAGACAGGTCTCCATGAACCGCTGAAAGACTGCAGGTGCATTGGTGAGGCCAAACGGTATTCTAACCCACTCATACAGTCCCCAAGGAGTGATGAATGCTGTCAGGGGGCGACTGTCTTCGCTCATAAAACCCTGGTGGTACGCTTTTCCCTGGTCAAGTGTGGAGAACCAGCTGTTTCCACCTAGGCTGTCCAACACGTCCTTGATCCTTGGGATTGGCTGGCGGTCTGAGATCGTCTTGCTGTTTAATTCTCTGTAATCGACGCAGAGCCTCAGACTTCCATCTTTCTTGCGGACACACACCACAGGTGACGAGTATGGGGACATGGACTTCGTTATCCAGTTTCGGCTGATTAAATCGGACAAGTAGGTGCGGACTTCTTGGTACAAGGGGCGGGGCATGGACATATATGTTTTGCGAACTGGTGTCGTATCATTCAGGTTGATTTTCATCTTAAGGTCAGGAATGCTGCCCAAGTCAAAATCATCCTTCGCAAACGCTGCCGAATTTTCTTGAAGGAGCTTTTCAGCTGCGGCTTTTTGGGAGGGAGTCAGGTTGCTGAGGTCAACCGGTGGTATCCATTTGTTGTCAGGATACACATTCGAAACTGTAGTTCTCGCTCCATTGGCCGGCTGGTTGCATTGTTCCAAGAAAGTAGAGGGCTCTATCGGGAACACTGAGTGAACTAACTGGATGCGGCCCAGCGTGGTACGGCGTTTTAGGGTGATGTCTCGTTCTGTGGTGTTTATTACTCGAATGTTTGCAGGGCAACAGGTACCAGGAGTTAAGTCAACAACTGACTCTTCAACTTGAAGGCCTTCTGGCCATGGACACTCGATATCTGGCTCAAACAGTCCTGTGATCTTGGAATTGAGTGGTCCAGCACGTGTCCTGCACCGCACGCTGACATTACTGTGCTTGGGGATGACTACATCCCGTCGCCCTGTTTTGATGCTGCATAGTTCTTCTGGGTCATTCGTCTGGATGAGGTGGACCAACTTGTCGGCTTCGTTCCGTTTCAAGTGTTCCATCGCACCATTCAGAACACTGCCAGCATCCTTTCCAGTGTGCTGCACAATCATCTCGATCACATTGTAACCGATGATAGGGTGTTGTAGCTCGTTCTTGGTCACGAGTGCAGGGAAAGTGATTTTGGGACATGTTTTTGGGGTTTGCATCTTAAATTCTATCTCAACCCAGCCTTCAAATGGGATCCGAGTTCCGTTCGCCGCTCGTAGGTCAAGGCTGCTTTCTTGCTGGATAAGCTCTGACAATGGACGTACTGGGGTCCCAGATAAATTGTGACGGAGCCATTCGGTACTTAGCAGAGACACCTGGGCTCCCGTGTCCCATAATACAGTCGCAGGAAGATTGTTCAATAGGCAATCGACGGTACAGCGAGGGCCGACGAGGTTTGTCACTTTTCGGTGCTGTCTCGGTGTGATGTGGCAGACAAAGGTTTTGTTTTGGTTATGTTTTAGTGGTACTTGCTGGGACAATGTTGTACTGGTTACACCCTGTCCCGTGGGGGCAACCTGCGCTCGTTTCCCTGGAGTTGCTGGGTACTCCTCTGTCTGCAACCACGGGCATAGTGGTCGGGTGACCCACACTTGAAACAGTGATCACATGCAGCGCCAGTTCCATTCTCCTGACATCTATTACACCCGCGGGGTCGATTGTGGGGGTTTCGATGCATGTTCGTTCGCTGTGGGGGATTCGTTGCTTGGGATTTCTGTAGCGATTCACTAAGGGCAGCTATCTGTGTTTTCAGGGTGGCCAGCTCTGCCATTCCAGCTTGCAGTTCGGCGATTTGGGCCATTAGTTGTCCTTCCTTAGGCTGCGTTTTCGGCTTTGGCTCCTCTTGCACACCGTTGACACTCACAGGTTTTGTCGGGTAGAGCTTCTTACGACGCTCCGTCTCTAAGCTCGAACAGATGTTTAGTTTCTCGAACAGTGCCTCATCGGTCAGCTCATGATTTTCGAGGTGCGGACGTATCTCAGCTTTTATGCTGTCACTCCTCAACCCAGTCAAGACAGTGTGTCGAAACATACTCTGCACCAGGGCTGGGTCGTAACACAACCCTGACTCTGCTTCTTGACTGGCGAACACCACTTTCTGCCGAAGGTCGAGTGCCTTGATAAGGAAAGCTTGGGGCGACTCCTTCTGGTCTTGCGTCAGCTGGGACAACTGTTTGTAAAGCTCCGTGGCATCTTTCTCTTGGTAATGGCACCGAAGGATTCGACGGATGCTGGGAAGGGCAATTTGTCTCCGTCCCTCGAGATAACTTCGGAGTGGTGATCCCGGTACTATAGCACGGATTACTCCCTGGATGATGTCACCATCCTTATAGCCCTTTTCGCGACCCGCCTCAATCTGGTGGGCCAGGCTGGTGAAGGTCAGCCGGTCTTTCTGACCTGGTTCCCCAATCTGACCAGAGATCTTGAATTCACGGTGGCCCAAACTCAAGACACCGTGGGAAACTGCTGGTGTCTGGGGGACAGCAGGGGGTATTGTGGAATCCGGCTTTGCTGCTGGGGCCATTGGTAGTGACGCAGATGCAGGAACCTCTTCTGGTACGGGTTGGGGGTCGAGTATGCCACTGATGAACTGGTTCAAGCCTTGAAGCAGTTCTAGCCCTCCATCGTCGCTGTCCTGGATTTGCTCACTGTTGACATGGTTCATTATTTTCCGAACCAGCCTAAGACGTCTGTTGACCTCCTCAGCTGTGTCTCCAACTTCCAGTCCAAGATTCTCACATACCATGAGGAGTTGTAGGACGGAGAGGCCACTTAACTTGGTGGTCACGTGCTGGAGAACTTGGAGGACATCCATTTCGTCTGCTCAGTATCAGTAGACAGTTGGAAGAGTAATGACGTCACTGGTGGCAAGTCGTGTTCAGTCGGCTGAGGCAATCCCTGCTGCGGCGATCCCTCCAGTCACTGATGGTGCACCCTGGCCTTGGTCAGTCGACTCACTTCCCCTTCATCTGTCGATGTCGGTTACTGCTGTTCTCGGTCCGTCTCACTGGATGGGCGCATATCGTCTAACCTCTTGAGTTCTCGTAAGACACGCCCATCCCTCTCGTGCCTCCAAATGTAAAACTCGCGTAGTAACCAAAAATGGAACTTGCGGGAGTCACATTAAAATTGTTGGTATATGGTGACCCTGTAAGAAATAATGGGAATACATCAGTCCAAGATACAGGAAAAAGGCGAAGTTTAATTAAGCTTGCAGCATGTGTTGACAGGGTCATTGAATGTATAACAATGAACAGTTTCATTTAAACATATCGGTAAATTTCAACACAAAGCAAAGTGTAAAGTTTAACAATTAAACATTTGGCAAAATCACGTACAAATCCATTTCCAAAGAAAGGTTTAAAACTATAACGTAAACTCTAATCACTGTGGCCATGTACATTTAGCATACAAAAACCATGTACATGTATATAAACTGGATCAGGTACTACTCAGTAACTAAACTGTAAATCTGTCTGGCCAACCACTTTGTTGTCATGACAACCAACTTGGGTGTCTGCAACTGGCCTTGGGGCCATAAACTGTGGTCAGTGGGACCCATGCTGCACACACTACAGGCATGGTCAGCCTGAGTGCATTGCAGAAAGAGCTGTACATGTACATCGAAACTACATCTAAATTATATATCAATTAAGCTCAGTAAAATCTCACTTAAATAACTAATACTGGTACTTCAACTAAAACTAACTTAATACGTAAGCAAGGAAAACTCTGAAACTGAGATTGGTTTTATCGATAAAAACCTCTCTTTCGCTAAACTTACTTACAAAGATTTAAGGCTCAAGGAATGTTCCTCATTACTATAAAAGTCACTAAACTTATTATCGATAATTGAAACATGCTCGAAATAATCACTATTTAGATTAAATGAACACCATATCGATATCCGTAATAATCGATACCAACACTAGCAACATAGGGGGTTACAGTGCAGCATCACACAGTCATTCGATTGATTTTAGTGATAATCGATATCTGCACAACAACACACAGTTCCCGCCATAAGCCTAGGTCACTGTACATGTATATCACACAGCACTACTGTCCAAGGCAATTGGCCTGCACCAATAAACAGTGTAAGATTAGCTGGACAGAGCAAACATGACTCACTCAAGGTCACAGCATGGTCTCAGCTGGCCCATGTGGTGTCTCAAATTCCTTTGTTCTAAAACAGTAGGTTAAATTTGTACAGTGTACATGTACATGTCCATGTACATGTACTTATACTTAAAATGCACATGTCCAGAACTTACAAAAAGGGCATAATAACTTAAAGATTCATCTGGACTAAAATCATTTCATCTACGATACTAATTATGTTAAAGTGTGAAAATAAAGCTAAACTCTCATTATTAAAAATGCTTCTGGTCTGTACAGTTCTTCATTAATCTCTCTAGGAATGAACAGAAATTCAACCATCTAGAATACTAAAATCACAATTCAGTAAAACATTCAGTATGAAACACTGGCGTTTCACAGATTGCTAAACTTAGCAAAAGAACTTGTAACTTTGTGAACTCCTTCACAACTGTGAGGATAAGAAGTTAAAAGTATACAACTTATATCTAAACTATAGTATAGAAATGGCTATACTAAATGCAAATACTTATATAATCATTGACGTAATAATCAATATTCACTTTAACTCAAGTAAAGAAAAGTAATAATTCACATACCTGTAAGAAATAATGGGAATACATCAGTCCAAGATACAGGAAAAAGGCGAAGTTTAATTAAGCTTGCAGCATGTGTTGACAGGGTCATTGAATGTATAACAATGAACCAAGCCAACTTCCTGTACCTTGTACACATGTGGCAACCCACTGGCTTGGGTTAATCCATTATTTCTGGAGGTAAAACAAACTGGGCAAATACATTGTTAGAGGAGGGAAATCAAAAAAATAGAGGGGTAACCAATTTCCAGTATCTCCACATACGCCCCTGCAAAAAGAAATGTTGTCTCCAACATTTACAAACTCAAAAGATCACTTAGTCTGAGAAACAGTCCATAATGTCCATTTCCAGAGCATGTCTCCTGCTCGCAAGTTACTCGACAGTTTCTCCTTGACGGTGTAACTTGGTGGGATTCGGGGTTGATGGAGTAGCTAATTCCATTTCCCTTCATCTCCGGATCTCAAGTCCAAGATCGTTAGTGAAATAGACTGGGACTGGATGACAAGCACAGCAGCATCCTCGATCGTGGGCTATGTATCTCGTCAGTACCCCATGGTGAGTTGATCTCCGTTGTGGTCACTAGACGAGGAATCCATCCCCTATGTACACTGCGCAGTGGTTCCTTACGTTGCTGCTGGCCTAAATTTGGATCTTCTACAGGCCGAGAGTTACCTCATTAATTCTGGGCATTACACTCGAGGAACCGCACTTGGCTGAAATGGCGCTTGGTTCCACATCCAGCTGGGTGTCATCATGGGTGGGGGCATCATGAAACCTGGTTGAGTCATGACGTTCGGCACTCCATACATGGGCATACCCCAGGGGTGCATGGGAAAACCATGGACAGCGGTGACGTGGGGGGCCATAGACTTATAGGAAGGTTCTCCCAGTCTAGTATACTCAAACTGTGTAGGAGGATGTCGCTGTCTGCTCGGTCTGCCTTCTGGGGGTGCTGATGGCTCGGGCTGAGGTGCCGATGGCTCGGGCTGAGGTGCCGATGGCTCGGGCTGAGGTGCCGATGGCTCGGGCTGAGGTGCTGATGGCTCTGGTTGTCCTGGTTGGGGGTCGTCATGCGTGACTGCATCCGGCACTGGTAATTGGTTGTCGTCTGAAGTTAGATCTTCATCTGCGATGCTCTCAAGCGGTTCAACTACAGATGAGGGGTCTACTGGGGCTAGGGAACTATCCGCGTCTGCAGCAACCACTTCATCAGGTTCTGATGGCTGATCAGACAAGGGACCATCTGGCGACGAGTAGTTAGAGGTAAATGATAACGCACCGGGGTCTAGGGCTGTGTGGTTGGGTTTGTCATCTGGTTTCTCATCAGTCTGGTCAGATGAAATACGGATCACTACAGGGTCTTCCTCGTCCGTACTTTCATCACTCACTGAAGATAGAGGGACCGTGGTAGGTTGCCTACGAGTTGACCTCAGTTTAACTTTCAACGGTTGGGGTTGACTCGCTTGTGGTTCAACATCAACTCGCATGCTGTCGCATGGCCGAAGAAGATTACGGTGGACGACTCGGTGCTTTGGCTTTCCATTCACAGCTCTTACTTCATACACTGGTGAGTCATCCCCCTTTCTTTGTACTACCTCATACATCTGTTCATCCCAGTAGGAACGGAGCTTTCCCGGACCGGTGTGTCGCCCGACATTCCGTACAAGTACTCGGTCCCCTGGTTGCAGAACCGAACTTCGAGCTTTCTGGTCGTGGTATTTTCTTCCTCTTTCGGTGGATTTTGCTGCTTGTTGCGCTGCTATGGAGTACGCCTCTTCCATTTGCGCTTTCCATTTCCTCACAAACTGGTTGTGGTCTTCAGCATCTGGTCCAAGTTGTGGGTTCGTACCAAAAGCTGCATCGACAGGTAGCCGGGGGGACCGTCCGTACAGGAGGAAGAATGGGGAAAAGCCTGTGGCTGCATTCTTTGTGCAGTTGTAGGCGTGTACAACCTTCTGAAGAGAATCCTTCCAGTTTTCCTTCTCTTTGTTAGAGAGGGACCTCAACATGGCTAGTAGGGTCCTGTTCATCCTCTCACATTGTCCGTTTCCCTGGGGGTGATACGGAGTGGTTCTCGAGCTTGCTACCCCGGAGAGCTGTTGGAGACGTTTGAAAAGGCGATTTTCAAATTCTCCACCCTGGTCGTGATGGATGCGATGTGGATAGCCGAAACGGAGCACGAAATCATTGAAGATTTTGTCTGCGACTGTTCTGGCGGATTTGTCTTTTGTAGCATAGGCTTGGGCAAATCTTGTAAAGTTGTCGATGATCACCAAGATGTATTCAAAACCACCTTTGCTCTTCTCAAGGTGTACAAAGTCAATAGAGATGACCTCGAACGGGGCTGAAGTGACGATGGTACCCAAGGGTTCTCTGGTGTTTTGAGCTGGCTTCCGGTCTTTGAGGCAAGGACAGACTTCCATGCAGTAGCGTTCGATGTCCCGTTGCATGTGCGGCCAGTAAAAGCGGTCTCTGGCGAGGTCAAGGACACGGGCTGCACCGAGATGTCCCATGTTGTCATGGAGCTCTCTGTAGGCAATGTGCCGCAAAGTTTTCGGAAGTATCATCTGCATCCTCAGCCCCTTCTTTCGGTAAAGGACGCCTTCTTTAAGATGGAGATATTCCCAGTCGCGTAGTAGAGCCAGTGCATCTTGTGGGTCCTTTGTCATTTCCTTCCGCATCGGCCGTTTACCTCTCCGAAGATATGACACCACCTTAGCAATACCTGGATCCGCCTGTTGTGCACTATGAATTTCCTCTGGCTTGAGGGCTCCGCCACTGGCAGCAGGTGTGGTCACGTCGGTTTCGGCATTAATTGCTGTGGCCCACGTAACTTCGCCCTCACTCTGAGCTTGAACGGCATTGGCGGTTGTACTAATCTCATCTTGGTTGAATTTGGCCGTACACTCCTCCATGTAGTGGTTGATGTTCAGAGGCATTCTGGATAGAGTGTCTGCATCGGCATTCTTTTTGCCTGGCCGGTACTTAATGGTGAACTGATAATCGGCGAGTTCTGCTACCCAGCGATGTCCGGCGGCGTTTAAGCGTGCTGAAGATAGAACGTAGGTCAGGGGGTTGTTGTCCGTATAGACGGTAAATGGCGGAGAATAGTATAAGTAGTCGCGGTACTTTTCAGTGATCGCCCATTTTAAGGCCAGGAACTCCAACTTTCCTGAATGGAAGTGGTAGTTCTTCTCTGCCGGACTCAGAGTACGAGAACCATATGCAATTACTCTCATCTTCCCTTGTTGCCGCTGATACAAAACTGCACCCAGCCCTTCACCAGAAGCATCCGTGTGGAGGACATATGGTTCGTCGTAGTCCGGGAATGCCATAATCGGGGGTGAAGATAGACAACCAAGGAGTCGATCAAGTATTTTCTGATGATCGTCTGTCCATTCAATTTTCTGCTTGGAGAGTTTCTGGGCTGGCTTTGTCCTGGGACTAGTCGTCTTGGTTTTCATCTTGCTACCCGGTTCATCACTCGGTGCTGCCCGTAGTAGGTCATAGAGCGGCTTTGCGATACAGGAAAAGTCCTGTATGTAGCTGCGATAATAGCCGAGTAGTCCAAGGAGCTTCCTCACATCACCCACGGTTTCTGGTCTTTTCTTGCTGAGAGATTGGACAGCAGCTACATCCGAGGGGTCTATCCTGTGGCCTTTTGCTGAGACTAGCCGCCCAAGATAGCGTACCTCACTGCGGAAGAGCTCACACTTGTTCGGTCGCAGCTTTACCCCGTGTTCTTGAAGGCGCTTTAGGACTTCTCGTAGATGGTCGAGGTGGTGTTGAAAGTCATCGCTGTAGACCAAGACGTCATCCAGGTACGTCATCGCAATCCTCCCGTTCAGGCCATCGAGACAGGTCTCCATGAACCGCTGAAAGACTGCAGGTGCATTGGTGAGGCCAAACGGTATTCTAACCCACTCATACAGTCCCCAAGGAGTGATGAATGCTGTCAGGGGGCGACTGTCTTCGCTCATAAAACCCTGGTGGTACGCTTTTCCCTGGTCAAGTGTGGAGAACCAGCTGTTTCCACCTAGGCTGTCCAACACGTCCTTGATCCTTGGGATTGGCTGGCGGTCTGAGATCGTCTTGCTGTTTAATTCTCTGTAATCGACGCAGAGCCTCAGACTTCCATCTTTCTTGCGGACACACACCACAGGTGACGAGTATGGGGACATGGACTTCGTTATCCAGTTTCGGCTGATTAAATCGGACAAGTAGGTGCGGACTTCTTGGTACAAGGGGCGGGGCATGGACATATATGTTTTGCGAACTGGTGTCGTATCATTCAGGTTGATTTTCATCTTAAGGTCAGGAATGCTGCCCAAGTCAAAATCATCCTTCGCAAACGCTGCCGAATTTTCTTGAAGGAGCTTTTCAGCTGCGGCTTTTTGGGAGGGAGTCAGGTTGCTGAGGTCAACCGGTGGTATCCATTTGTTGTCAGGATACACATTCGAAACTGTAGTTCTCGCTCCATTGGCCGGCTGGTTGCATTGTTCCAAGAAAGTAGAGGGCTCTATCGGGAACACTGAGTGAACTAACTGGATGCGGCCCAGCGTGGTACGGCGTTTTAGGGTGATGTCTCGTTCTGTGGTGTTTATTACTCGAATGTTTGCAGGGCAACAGGTACCAGGAGTTAAGTCAACAACTGACTCTTCAACTTGAAGGCCTTCTGGCCATGGACACTCGATATCTGGCTCAAACAGTCCTGTGATCTTGGAATTGAGTGGTCCAGCACGTGTCCTGCACCGCACGCTGACATTACTGTGCTTGGGGATGACTACATCCCGTCGCCCTGTTTTGATGCTGCATAGTTCTTCTGGGTCATTCGTCTGGATGAGGTGGACCAACTTGTCGGCTTCGTTCCGTTTCAAGTGTTCCATCGCACCATTCAGAACACTGCCAGCATCCTTTCCAGTGTGCTGCACAATCATCTCGATCACATTGTAACCGATGATAGGGTGTTGTAGCTCGTTCTTGGTCACGAGTGCAGGGAAAGTGATTTTGGGACATGTTTTTGGGGTTTGCATCTTAAATTCTATCTCAACCCAGCCTTCAAATGGGATCCGAGTTCCGTTCGCCGCTCGTAGGTCAAGGCTGCTTTCTTGCTGGATAAGCTCTGACAATGGACGTACTGGGGTCCCAGATAAATTGTGACGGAGCCATTCGGTACTTAGCAGAGACACCTGGGCTCCCGTGTCCCATAATACAGTCGCAGGAAGATTGTTCAATAGGCAATCGACGGTACAGCGAGGGCCGACGAGGTTTGTCACTTTTCGGTGCTGTCTCGGTGTGATGTGGCAGACAAAGGTTTTGTTTTGGTTATGTTTTAGTGGTACTTGCTGGGACAATGTTGTACTGGTTACACCCTGTCCCGTGGGGGCAACCTGCGCTCGTTTCCCTGGAGTTGCTGGGTACTCCTCTGTCTGCAACCACGGGCATAGTGGTCGGGTGACCCACACTTGAAACAGTGATCACATGCAGCGCCAGTTCCATTCTCCTGACATCTATTACACCCGCGGGGTCGATTGTGGGGGTTTCGATGCATGTTCGTTCGCTGTGGGGGATTCGTTGCTTGGGATTTCTGTAGCGATTCACTAAGGGCAGCTATCTGTGTTTTCAGGGTGGCCAGCTCTGCCATTCCAGCTTGCAGTTCGGCGATTTGGGCCATTAGTTGTCCTTCCTTAGGCTGCGTTTTCGGCTTTGGCTCCTCTTGCACACCGTTGACACTCACAGGTTTTGTCGGGTAGAGCTTCTTACGACGCTCCGTCTCTAAGCTCGAACAGATGTTTAGTTTCTCGAACAGTGCCTCATCGGTCAGCTCATGATTTTCGAGGTGCGGACGTATCTCAGCTTTTATGCTGTCACTCCTCAACCCAGTCAAGACAGTGTGTCGAAACATACTCTGCACCAGGGCTGGGTCGTAACACAACCCTGACTCTGCTTCTTGACTGGCGAACACCACTTTCTGCCGAAGGTCGAGTGCCTTGATAAGGAAAGCTTGGGGCGACTCCTTCTGGTCTTGCGTCAGCTGGGACAACTGCTTGTAAAGCTCCGTGGCATCTTTCTCTTGGTAATGGCACCGAAGGATTCGACGGATGCTGGGAAGGGCAATTTGTCTCCGTCCCTCGAGATAACTTCGGAGTGGTGATCCCGGTACTATAGCACGGATTACTCCCTGGATGATGTCACCATCCTTATAGCCCTTTTCGCGACCCGCCTCAATCTGGTGGGCCAGGCTGGTGAAGGTCAGCCGGTCTTTCTGACCTGGTTCCCCAATCTGACCAGAGATCTTGAATTCACGGTGGCCCAAACTCAAGACACCGTGGGAAACTGCTGGTGTCTGGGGGACAGCAGGGGGTATTGTGGAATCCGGCTTTGCTGCTGGGGCCATTGGTAGTGACGCAGATGCAGGAACCTCTTCTGGTACGGGTTGGGGGTCGAGTATGCCACTGATGAACTGGTTCAAGCCTTGAAGCAGTTCTAGCCCTCCATCGTCGCTGTCCTGGATTTGCTCACTGTTGACATGGTTCATTATTTTCCGAACCAGCCTAAGACGTCTGTTGACCTCCTCAGCTGTGTCTCCAACTTCCAGTCCAAGATTCTCACATACCATGAGGAGTTGTAGGACGGAGAGGCCACTTAACTTGGTGGTCACGTGCTGGAGAACTTGGAGGACATCCATTTCGTCTGCTCAGTATCAGTAGACAGTTGGAAGAGTAATGACGTCACTGGTGGCAAGTCGTGTTCAGTCGGCTGAGGCAATCCCTGCTGCGGCGATCCCTCCAGTCACTGATGGTGCACCCTGGCCTTGGTCAGTCGACTCACTTCCCCTTCATCTGTCGATGTCGGTTACTGCTGTTCTCGGTCCGTCTCACTGGATGGGCGCATATCGTCTAACCTCTTGAGTTCTCGTAAGACACGCCCATCCCTCTCGTGCCTCCAAATGTAAAACTCGCGTAGTAACCAAAAATGGAACTTGCGGGAGTCACATTAAAATTGTTGGTATATGGTGACCCTGTAAGAAATAATGGGAATACATCAGTCCAAGATACAGGAAAAAGGCGAAGTTTAATTAAGCTTGCAGCATGTGTTGACAGGGTCATTGAATGTATAACAATGAACAGTTTCATTTAAACATATCGGTAAATTTCAACACAAAGCAAAGTGTAAAGTTTAACAATTAAACATTTGGCAAAATCACGTACAAATCCATTTCCAAAGAAAGGTTTAAAACTATAACGTAAACTCTAATCACTGTGGCCATGTACATTTAGCATACAAAAACCATGTACATGTATATAAACTGGATCAGGTACTACTCAGTAACTAAACTGTAAATCTGTCTGGCCAACCACTTTGTTGTCATGACAACCAACTTGGGTGTCTGCAACTGGCCTTGGGGCCATAAACTGTGGTCAGTGGGACCCATGCTGCACACACTACAGGCATGGTCAGCCTGAGTGCATTGCAGAAAGAGCTGTACATGTACATCGAAACTACATCTAAATTATATATCAATTAAGCTCAGTAAAATCTCACTTAAATAACTAATACTGGTACTTCAACTAAAACTAACTTAATACGTAAGCAAGGAAAACTCTGAAACTGAGATTGGTTTTATCGATAAAAACCTCTCTTTCGCTAAACTTACTTACAAAGATTTAAGGCTCAAGGAATGTTCCTCATTACTATAAAAGTCACTAAACTTATTATCGATAATTGAAACATGCTCGAAATAATCACTATTTAGATTAAATGAACACCATATCGATATCCGTAATAATCGATACCAACACTAGCAACATAGGGGGTTACAGTGCAGCATCACACAGTCATTCGATTGATTTTAGTGATAATCGATATCTGCACAACAACACACAGTTCCCGCCATAAGCCTAGGTCACTGTACATGTATATCACACAGCACTACTGTCCAAGGCAATTGGCCTGCACCAATAAACAGTGTAAGATTAGCTGGACAGAGCAAACATGACTCACTCAAGGTCACAGCATGGTCTCAGCTGGCCCATGTGGTGTCTCAAATTCCTTTGTTCTAAAACAGTAGGTTAAATTTGTACAGTGTACATGTACATGTCCATGTACATGTACTTATACTTAAAATGCACATGTCCAGAACTTACAAAAAGGGCATAATAACTTAAAGATTCATCTGGACTAAAATCATTTCATCTACGATACTAATTATGTTAAAGTGTGAAAATAAAGCTAAACTCTCATTATTAAAAATGCTTCTGGTCTGTACAGTTCTTCATTAATCTCTCTAGGAATGAACAGAAATTCAACCATCTAGAATACTAAAATCACAATTCAGTAAAACATTCAGTATGAAACACTGGCGTTTCACAGATTGCTAAACTTAGCAAAAGAACTTGTAACTTTGTGAACTCCTTCACAACTGTGAGGATAAGAAGTTAAAAGTATACAACTTATATCTAAACTATAGTATAGAAATGGCTATACTAAATGCAAATACTTATATAATCATTGACGTAATAATCAATATTCACTTTAACTCAAGTAAAGAAAAGTAATAATTCACATACCTGTAAGAAATAATGGGAATACATCAGTCCAAGATACAGGAAAAAGGCGAAGTTTAATTAAGCTTGCAGCATGTGTTGACAGGGTCATTGAATGTATAACAATGAACCAAGCCAACTTCCTGTACCTTGTACACATGTGGCAACCCACTGGCTTGGGTTAATCCATTATTTCTGGAGGTAAAACAAACTGGGCAAATACATTGTTAGAGGAGGGAAATCAAAAAAATAGAGGGGTAACCAATTTCCAGTATCTCCACATACGCCCCTGCAAAAAGAAATGTTGTCTCCAACATTTACAAACTCAAAAGATCACTTAGTCTGAGAAACAGTCCATAATGTCCATTTCCAGAGCATGTCTCCTGCTCGCAAGTTACTCGACAGTTTCTCCTTGACGGTGTAACTTGGTGGGATTCGGGGTTGATGGAGTAGCTAATTCCATTTCCCTTCATCTCCGGATCTCAAGTCCAAGATCGTTAGTGAAATAGACTGGGACTGGATGACAAGCACAGCAGCATCCTCGATCGTGGGCTATGTATCTCGTCAGTACCCCATGGTGAGTTGATCTCCGTTGTGGTCACTAGACGAGGAATCCATCCCCTATGTACACTGCGCAGTGGTTCCTTACGTTGCTGCTGGCCTAAATTTGGATCTTCTACAGGCCGAGAGTTACCTCATTAATTCTGGGCATTACACTCGAGGAACCGCACTTGGCTGAAATGGCGCTTGGTTCCACATCCAGCTGGGTGTCATCATGGGTGGGGGCATCATGAAACCTGGTTGAGTCATGACGTTCGGCACTCCATACATGGGCATACCCCAGGGGTGCATGGGAAAACCATGGACAGCGGTGACGTGGGGGGCCATAGACTTATAGGAAGGTTCTCCCAGTCTAGTATACTCAAACTGTGTAGGAGGATGTCGCTGTCTGCTCGGTCTGCCTTCTGGGGGTGCTGATGGCTCGGGCTGAGGTGCCGATGGCTCGGGCTGAGGTGCCGATGGCTCGGGCTGAGGTGCCGATGGCTCGGGCTGAGGTGCTGATGGCTCTGGTTGTCCTGGTTGGGGGTCGTCATGCGTGACTGCATCCGGCACTGGTAATTGGTTGTCGTCTGAAGTTAGATCTTCATCTGCGATGCTCTCAAGCGGTTCAACTACAGATGAGGGGTCTACTGGGGCTAGGGAACTATCCGCGTCTGCAGCAACCACTTCATCAGGTTCTGATGGCTGATCAGACAAGGGACCATCTGGCGACGAGTAGTTAGAGGTAAATGATAACGCACCGGGGTCTAGGGCTGTGTGGTTGGGTTTGTCATCTGGTTTCTCATCAGTCTGGTCAGATGAAATACGGATCACTACAGGGTCTTCCTCGTCCGTACTTTCATCACTCACTGAAGATAGAGGGACCGTGGTAGGTTGCCTACGAGTTGACCTCAGTTTAACTTTCAACGGTTGGGGTTGACTCGCTTGTGGTTCAACATCAACTCGCATGCTGTCGCATGGCCGAAGAAGATTACGGTGGACGACTCGGTGCTTTGGCTTTCCATTCACAGCTCTTACTTCATACACTGGTGAGTCATCCCCCTTTCTTTGTACTACCTCATACATCTGTTCATCCCAGTAGGAACGGAGCTTTCCCGGACCGGTGTGTCGCCCGACATTCCGTACAAGTACTCGGTCCCCTGGTTGCAGAACCGAACTTCGAGCTTTCTGGTCGTGGTATTTTCTTCCTCTTTCGGTGGATTTTGCTGCTTGTTGCGCTGCTATGGAGTACGCCTCTTCCATTTGCGCTTTCCATTTCCTCACAAACTGGTTGTGGTCTTCAGCATCTGGTCCAAGTTGTGGGTTCGTACCAAAAGCTGCATCGACAGGTAGCCGGGGGGACCGTCCGTACAGGAGGAAGAATGGGGAAAAGCCTGTGGCTGCATTCTTTGTGCAGTTGTAGGCGTGTACAACCTTCTGAAGAGAATCCTTCCAGTTTTCCTTCTCTTTGTTAGAGAGGGACCTCAACATGGCTAGTAGGGTCCTGTTCATCCTCTCACATTGTCCGTTTCCCTGGGGGTGATACGGAGTGGTTCTCGAGCTTGCTACCCCGGAGAGCTGTTGGAGACGTTTGAAAAGGCGATTTTCAAATTCTCCACCCTGGTCGTGATGGATGCGATGTGGATAGCCGAAACGGAGCACGAAATCATTGAAGATTTTGTCTGCGACTGTTCTGGCGGATTTGTCTTTTGTAGCATAGGCTTGGGCAAATCTTGTAAAGTTGTCGATGATCACCAAGATGTATTCAAAACCACCTTTGCTCTTCTCAAGGTGTACAAAGTCAATAGAGATGACCTCGAACGGGGCTGAAGTGACGATGGTACCCAAGGGTTCTCTGGTGTTTTGAGCTGGCTTCCGGTCTTTGAGGCAAGGACAGACTTCCATGCAGTAGCGTTCGATGTCCCGTTGCATGTGCGGCCAGTAAAAGCGGTCTCTGGCGAGGTCAAGGACACGGGCTGCACCGAGATGTCCCATGTTGTCATGGAGCTCTCTGTAGGCAATGTGCCGCAAAGTTTTCGGAAGTATCATCTGCATCCTCAGCCCCTTCTTTCGGTAAAGGACGCCTTCTTTAAGATGGAGATATTCCCAGTCGCGTAGTAGAGCCAGTGCATCTTGTGGGTCCTTTGTCATTTCCTTCCGCATCGGCCGTTTACCTCTCCGAAGATATGACACCACCTTAGCAATACCTGGATCCGCCTGTTGTGCACTATGAATTTCCTCTGGCTTGAGGGCTCCGCCACTGGCAGCAGGTGTGGTCACGTCGGTTTCGGCATTAATTGCTGTGGCCCACGTAACTTCGCCCTCACTCTGAGCTTGAACGGCATTGGCGGTTGTACTAATCTCATCTTGGTTGAATTTGGCCGTACACTCCTCCATGTAGTGGTTGATGTTCAGAGGCATTCTGGATAGAGTGTCTGCATCGGCATTCTTTTTGCCTGGCCGGTACTTAATGGTGAACTGATAATCGGCGAGTTCTGCTACCCAGCGATGTCCGGCGGCGTTTAAGCGTGCTGAAGATAGAACGTAGGTCAGGGGGTTGTTGTCCGTATAGACGGTAAATGGCGGAGAATAGTATAAGTAGTCGCGGTACTTTTCAGTGATCGCCCATTTTAAGGCCAGGAACTCCAACTTTCCTGAATGGAAGTGGTAGTTCTTCTCTGCCGGACTCAGAGTACGAGAACCATATGCAATTACTCTCATCTTCCCTTGTTGCCGCTGATACAAAACTGCACCCAGCCCTTCACCAGAAGCATCCGTGTGGAGGACATATGGTTCGTCGTAGTCCGGGAATGCCATAATCGGGGGTGAAGATAGACAACCAAGGAGTCGATCAAGTATTTTCTGATGATCGTCTGTCCATTCAATTTTCTGCTTGGAGAGTTTCTGGGCTGGCTTTGTCCTGGGACTAGTCGTCTTGGTTTTCATCTTGCTACCCGGTTCATCACTCGGTGCTGCCCGTAGTAGGTCATAGAGCGGCTTTGCGATACAGGAAAAGTCCTGTATGTAGCTGCGATAATAGCCGAGTAGTCCAAGGAGCTTCCTCACATCACCCACGGTTTCTGGTCTTTTCTTGCTGAGAGATTGGACAGCAGCTACATCCGAGGGGTCTATCCTGTGGCCTTTTGCTGAGACTAGCCGCCCAAGATAGCGTACCTCACTGCGGAAGAGCTCACACTTGTTCGGTCGCAGCTTTACCCCGTGTTCTTGAAGGCGCTTTAGGACTTCTCGTAGATGGTCGAGGTGGTGTTGAAAGTCATCGCTGTAGACCAAGACGTCATCCAGGTACGTCATCGCAATCCTCCCGTTCAGGCCATCGAGACAGGTCTCCATGAACCGCTGAAAGACTGCAGGTGCATTGGTGAGGCCAAACGGTATTCTAACCCACTCATACAGTCCCCAAGGAGTGATGAATGCTGTCAGGGGGCGACTGTCTTCGCTCATAAAACCCTGGTGGTACGCTTTTCCCTGGTCAAGTGTGGAGAACCAGCTGTTTCCACCTAGGCTGTCCAACACGTCCTTGATCCTTGGGATTGGCTGGCGGTCTGAGATCGTCTTGCTGTTTAATTCTCTGTAATCGACGCAGAGCCTCAGACTTCCATCTTTCTTGCGGACACACACCACAGGTGACGAGTATGGGGACATGGACTTCGTTATCCAGTTTCGGCTGATTAAATCGGACAAGTAGGTGCGGACTTCTTGGTACAAGGGGCGGGGCATGGACATATATGTTTTGCGAACTGGTGTCGTATCATTCAGGTTGATTTTCATCTTAAGGTCAGGAATGCTGCCCAAGTCAAAATCATCCTTCGCAAACGCTGCCGAATTTTCTTGAAGGAGCTTTTCAGCTGCGGCTTTTTGGGAGGGAGTCAGGTTGCTGAGGTCAACCGGTGGTATCCATTTGTTGTCAGGATACACATTCGAAACTGTAGTTCTCGCTCCATTGGCCGGCTGGTTGCATTGTTCCAAGAAAGTAGAGGGCTCTATCGGGAACACTGAGTGAACTAACTGGATGCGGCCCAGCGTGGTACGGCGTTTTAGGGTGATGTCTCGTTCTGTGGTGTTTATTACTCGAATGTTTGCAGGGCAACAGGTACCAGGAGTTAAGTCAACAACTGACTCTTCAACTTGAAGGCCTTCTGGCCATGGACACTCGATATCTGGCTCAAACAGTCCTGTGATCTTGGAATTGAGTGGTCCAGCACGTGTCCTGCACCGCACGCTGACATTACTGTGCTTGGGGATGACTACATCCCGTCGCCCTGTTTTGATGCTGCATAGTTCTTCTGGGTCATTCGTCTGGATGAGGTGGACCAACTTGTCGGCTTCGTTCCGTTTCAAGTGTTCCATCGCACCATTCAGAACACTGCCAGCATCCTTTCCAGTGTGCTGCACAATCATCTCGATCACATTGTAACCGATGATAGGGTGTTGTAGCTCGTTCTTGGTCACGAGTGCAGGGAAAGTGATTTTGGGACATGTTTTTGGGGTTTGCATCTTAAATTCTATCTCAACCCAGCCTTCAAATGGGATCCGAGTTCCGTTCGCCGCTCGTAGGTCAAGGCTGCTTTCTTGCTGGATAAGCTCTGACAATGGACGTACTGGGGTCCCAGATAAATTGTGACGGAGCCATTCGGTACTTAGCAGAGACACCTGGGCTCCCGTGTCCCATAATACAGTCGCAGGAAGATTGTTCAATAGGCAATCGACGGTACAGCGAGGGCCGACGAGGTTTGTCACTTTTCGGTGCTGTCTCGGTGTGATGTGGCAGACAAAGGTTTTGTTTTGGTTATGTTTTAGTGGTACTTGCTGGGACAATGTTGTACTGGTTACACCCTGTCCCGTGGGGGCAACCTGCGCTCGTTTCCCTGGAGTTGCTGGGTACTCCTCTGTCTGCAACCACGGGCATAGTGGTCGGGTGACCCACACTTGAAACAGTGATCACATGCAGCGCCAGTTCCATTCTCCTGACATCTATTACACCCGCGGGGTCGATTGTGGGGGTTTCGATGCATGTTCGTTCGCTGTGGGGGATTCGTTGCTTGGGATTTCTGTAGCGATTCACTAAGGGCAGCTATCTGTGTTTTCAGGGTGGCCAGCTCTGCCATTCCAGCTTGCAGTTCGGCGATTTGGGCCATTAGTTGTCCTTCCTTAGGCTGCGTTTTCGGCTTTGGCTCCTCTTGCACACCGTTGACACTCACAGGTTTTGTCGGGTAGAGCTTCTTACGACGCTCCGTCTCTAAGCTCGAACAGATGTTTAGTTTCTCGAACAGTGCCTCATCGGTCAGCTCATGATTTTCGAGGTGCGGACGTATCTCAGCTTTTATGCTGTCACTCCTCAACCCAGTCAAGACAGTGTGTCGAAACATACTCTGCACCAGGGCTGGGTCGTAACACAACCCTGACTCTGCTTCTTGACTGGCGAACACCACTTTCTGCCGAAGGTCGAGTGCCTTGATAAGGAAAGCTTGGGGCGACTCCTTCTGGTCTTGCGTCAGCTGGGACAACTGCTTGTAAAGCTCCGTGGCATCTTTCTCTTGGTAATGGCACCGAAGGATTCGACGGATGCTGGGAAGGGCAATTTGTCTCCGTCCCTCGAGATAACTTCGGAGTGGTGATCCCGGTACTATAGCACGGATTACTCCCTGGATGATGTCACCATCCTTATAGCCCTTTTCGCGACCCGCCTCAATCTGGTGGGCCAGGCTGGTGAAGGTCAGCCGGTCTTTCTGACCTGGTTCCCCAATCTGACCAGAGATCTTGAATTCACGGTGGCCCAAACTCAAGACACCGTGGGAAACTGCTGGTGTCTGGGGGACAGCAGGGGGTATTGTGGAATCCGGCTTTGCTGCTGGGGCCATTGGTAGTGACGCAGATGCAGGAACCTCTTCTGGTACGGGTTGGGGGTCGAGTATGCCACTGATGAACTGGTTCAAGCCTTGAAGCAGTTCTAGCCCTCCATCGTCGCTGTCCTGGATTTGCTCACTGTTGACATGGTTCATTATTTTCCGAACCAGCCTAAGACGTCTGTTGACCTCCTCAGCTGTGTCTCCAACTTCCAGTCCAAGATTCTCACATACCATGAGGAGTTGTAGGACGGAGAGGCCACTTAACTTGGTGGTCACGTGCTGGAGAACTTGGAGGACATCCATTTCGTCTGCTCAGTATCAGTAGACAGTTGGAAGAGTAATGACGTCACTGGTGGCAAGTCGTGTTCAGTCGGCTGAGGCAATCCCTGCTGCGGCGATCCCTCCAGTCACTGATGGTGCACCCTGGCCTTGGTCAGTCGACTCACTTCCCCTTCATCTGTCGATGTCGGTTACTGCTGTTCTCGGTCCGTCTCACTGGATGGGCGCATATCGTCTAACCTCTTGAGTTCTCGTAAGACACGCCCATCCCTCTCGTGCCTCCAAATGTAAAACTCGCGTAGTAACCAAAAATGGAACTTGCGGGAGTCACATTAAAATTGTTGGTATATGGTGACCCTGTAAGAAATAATGGGAATACATCAGTCCAAGATACAGGAAAAAGGCGAAGTTTAATTAAGCTTGCAGCATGTGTTGACAGGGTCATTGAATGTATAACAATGAACAGTTTCATTTAAACATATCGGTAAATTTCAACACAAAGCAAAGTGTAAAGTTTAACAATTAAACATTTGGCAAAATCACGTACAAATCCATTTCCAAAGAAAGGTTTAAAACTATAACGTAAACTCTAATCACTGTGGCCATGTACATTTAGCATACAAAAACCATGTACATGTATATAAACTGGATCAGGTACTACTCAGTAACTAAACTGTAAATCTGTCTGGCCAACCACTTTGTTGTCATGACAACCAACTTGGGTGTCTGCAACTGGCCTTGGGGCCATAAACTGTGGTCAGTGGGACCCATGCTGCACACACTACAGGCATGGTCAGCCTGAGTGCATTGCAGAAAGAGCTGTACATGTACATCGAAACTACATCTAAATTATATATCAATTAAGCTCAGTAAAATCTCACTTAAATAACTAATACTGGTACTTCAACTAAAACTAACTTAATACGTAAGCAAGGAAAACTCTGAAACTGAGATTGGTTTTATCGATAAAAACCTCTCTTTCGCTAAACTTACTTACAAAGATTTAAGGCTCAAGGAATGTTCCTCATTACTATAAAAGTCACTAAACTTATTATCGATAATTGAAACATGCTCGAAATAATCACTATTTAGATTAAATGAACACCATATCGATATCCGTAATAATCGATACCAACACTAGCAACATAGGGGGTTACAGTGCAGCATCACACAGTCATTCGATTGATTTTAGTGATAATCGATATCTGCACAACAACACACAGTTCCCGCCATAAGCCTAGGTCACTGTACATGTATATCACACAGCACTACTGTCCAAGGCAATTGGCCTGCACCAATAAACAGTGTAAGATTAGCTGGACAGAGCAAACATGACTCACTCAAGGTCACAGCATGGTCTCAGCTGGCCCATGTGGTGTCTCAAATTCCTTTGTTCTAAAACAGTAGGTTAAATTTGTACAGTGTACATGTACATGTCCATGTACATGTACTTATACTTAAAATGCACATGTCCAGAACTTACAAAAAGGGCATAATAACTTAAAGATTCATCTGGACTAAAATCATTTCATCTACGATACTAATTATGTTAAAGTGTGAAAATAAAGCTAAACTCTCATTATTAAAAATGCTTCTGGTCTGTACAGTTCTTCATTAATCTCTCTAGGAATGAACAGAAATTCAACCATCTAGAATACTAAAATCACAATTCAGTAAAACATTCAGTATGAAACACTGGCGTTTCACAGATTGCTAAACTTAGCAAAAGAACTTGTAACTTTGTGAACTCCTTCACAACTGTGAGGATAAGAAGTTAAAAGTATACAACTTATATCTAAACTATAGTATAGAAATGGCTATACTAAATGCAAATACTTATATAATCATTGACGTAATAATCAATATTCACTTTAACTCAAGTAAAGAAAAGTAATAATTCACATACCTGTAAGAAATAATGGGAATACATCAGTCCAAGATACAGGAAAAAGGCGAAGTTTAATTAAGCTTGCAGCATGTGTTGACAGGGTCATTGAATGTATAACAATGAACCAAGCCAACTTCCTGTACCTTGTACACATGTGGCAACCCACTGGCTTGGGTTAATCCATTATTTCTGGAGGTAAAACAAACTGGGCAAATACATTGTTAGAGGAGGGAAATCAAAAAAATAGAGGGGTAACCAATTTCCAGTATCTCCACATCAAAACAAACAAAAAATTTATTAGACTCTCCATTGACGGCCATGTTTGCCATGGAAGGTGACATTGACGTCACAATAACCTCATTTGCAAATTATTAAAAGAAGGGTAATTGAATTTTCAATTTAATTATCTAATTTGTTTTTACGAAACTGGGTTCAGAACCCAGCCCATCTGTGTAAATTATCGTTGCTCTACCAACTGCGACATTCAGCCATACAGTTGTACAGTGTCATCTCTTACTTAGTGTCAATTATATAGTCAGGAGGGCGCCATACGCCCGTCTTAAGCAAAGATCATCAAAAACTAAGACTGTTTGAAGAGTCGTATTATCCTGACATCTCTTTTTGACGGCAGATCACTCACGAAGAGAAGACGTCTTAGAGACACCGATGGATGTAACGACACTCCGGAGATGCTACATCGGCCTCTCGGTCACCCGCGCTATTGTTACCATCTTTATTGTTGTTAATTGGTTCTCGGAAGTCGAGTTTGCAGAGGGAAAAGTTTGTCAGACTGGGACCACTTGAGGAACCGAGTCATAAAGACGTTAACAGTTTTAAAAATGCAGAACATGTTGGATCTGACTTGGGTGGTCCGGAATCGAGTAAGATCAAATCCAGTCGGACCACGAAATTTGCCAAAAAGGTAGCTGATGCCGTAAGGCGGGCCAAATTGGAGAAGAACATATCTACTAGCAAAACCTCTCAGAAGCGAAAGAAGGATACACGGCCAAAACCAAAAGCCGCTAAGAAGCACTCCGAAAACAACAACTCGAGTCAAAATAAAATGGTATCTGGAAGAAAACCCGGGAATCAGAAAGCAAAACTACACCCAAAATCTTCATACTATACCAAGATAAAGAATAGCTCCCGAAAAAAGAAAGAGAAAAGCGACCGTGTTAAAAAGAAGAGTAAGAGGATGACCTTGCAGAAGAAACGTAAAAAGGCTTCACGACCAAAACCAAAAGCTGCCAAGAAGCACTCCAAACACAACTTCTCGAGTCGGAGCGATATGAAAAGGAAAACTTCGAAGAGTGCCCCAAGGAGACCTAAAGGGAAGCAGGCTCGAAAAAGAGTGGTATCTGGGAGGAAACCCGGGAATCAGAGAGCAAGAATACGCCCAAAATCTTCATACTATACCAAGCCAAAGAATAGCTCCCGAAAAAAGAAAGAGAAAGGCGAAAGTGGTAAACAAAAGAGCTCGAGGATGGCCTTGCAGAAAAAGAAGAAAAAAATTACAAGGGTAAAATCTGAAAAGAAGCTCTCCAAAAAGAAGCAACAGAGAAAACCTGTGGCACTCAAGAAGCCCAAGCATTCACGCAATAAATCAAATGATGTGCAAAAAACGAAAAGTTCCAAGAATAAAAATAAGAAGGGACGTCGAGATACTCAAATGAAGGGCACGAAGAAGCAATTAAAGAAAGACAAAGATTCTTCTAACAAAAAAAAGAAATCCGGCAGCAAAGGTCAGAGAGGAAAAGCTAAGGAAGGTAAAAAGTCAAGCCAAAGTAAATCAAAATCTGGAGAGAAGGCGAAACGTTCCTCAGACAAAAGCGCCAAAGCGTTGACTTGGAAGAAACAAGAACTACGGAGGCTGGAGATTTTGAAGAAGCATCCAATCTACAGTGAAAAAATCATAAACCCACATCCTTTCCACTTTGTGAACGAGTCTAGTAATTGTGCAGAGCACGCCCCCAACGGCCAGGTGTTTCTACTGGTCCTGGTGGCCTGTCGACCGGGCGAAGACAAGGATCGCCGCTGGATCCGGGACACGTGGGGCTCCGTTCGATCCTACCGAAACCGAACGATTCTGGTTCGGTTTCTTGTCGGGCGAGGTCGCAACAAGCGCGTTTGGCAGATGGTCGCTGAGGAGTCCGCCCTCTACGGCGACATGGTACAAGAGAACTTTATGGACACGTACCACAACATGACGTACAAGGTCTTGATGGGGCTGAAGTGGGCGGCCCGGATGTGCCCCAACGCCACCTACGTCATGAATCTGGACAGTGACATGTTTGTCAACGTCTTCCGGTTAGTAGACCGCCTCGAGAAGGCGCCCCGCCGCGACTTCGCCGAGGGGCGGGTGAAGATGGGAACTCGCCCAATGCGCTCGCGAGGCTGGAAGTGGTACACACCCTTTGAGATGTACGCAGAGAAATCATATCCCCCGCACCTCAACGGACCTGCCTACGTCATGTCAGGTGACCTTCCCGCCCGTCTCTTTAATGCATCTGCGCATGTGCGCTACTTGCCCTGGGACGACGTCTTTATTGGCCTCGTTATGAAGAAACTTGGAACGAAGGTCCGCGGTAGAGGCCCTATATACGAAGTTCGTCTGAGGAGCCGGAATCCGGCCGTGGCCTTGCCGAGACTTTTCAACTCCATAGCAACCACCATTGGTCACCAGTTGCCGGCAAATTTCGTCCTGCGGGACATATGGCCAAAATTTCTTGGTTATCACCACGATTACATCTACGATCCACCGTCAGAAACGACGAAAAGACTGAAACATTTCTACCCTCGCAAAGCCTGAAGAAACGGAGAAGAATGACGAATAATCACGTGATCAGAAAACCTTTGACTGTATAACAGCGGCTGTCCTACTATACTAGGGCAAGGTATGGAGGGCGGTGAAATTCGTAGCAGGAATTTGTTCGAGGTGTATTGACGAGCCTGCGTTCTGTCATCTAAATTGGCATCCGTGGCCGAGTGGTTTGGGTGTTTCTGATACATTTTCAAAAAAGGGTCAATTTTTTGTCAATTTCGAAAAACAAAATGCTGGACTAATAAGGTGATTTGTAAAATATTTGTTTGCCAAAATGTTATGATTAAGATTTTCTTTAAAATTGCAGGAAATGTTGCTTAGAACCCGTAGATAATATTCCTTGAATTTGACCGTGACTGCTCATCCAGGAAATGAAATACACTGTATGACGTTTTTGGAAAGTTCACATTTTGAGTTGGTTATAATGCACTTTCGAACTTAAATCTTTTTCGGTGGCAGGGCGCATTGTTTTAACACATGGGGTTCCAATTTCAATTCATGGCGCTGTTTAGCACAACAATTTGCTTATAGCACAGAAATTACTTGCCTTGTATTGCAAAACTGGGTTACCAGCCAAAATCACATGTGATGCGTATTTACAAATATTTTGCTACTGTTTCTAAAAACACAATTTGACGTACAATTTTGGCTTGTAACCCGCTTAACAGAGCAAAGGAATGTTGTGCTAAACAATGTTTTTGTGCTAAACAGCGCCATGAAATACCCCAGTTCTTTGTCATGTAGTTGCCCTGGGATAGGCCTACATTTTAAAAAATCGAATTGATAGTATAATGTCGTGTTTTCAGTTTTACAAGTTCAGATATAGGTTTTGTAATCCCCTTTTATTGGTTCAGTTCTCCCATGTTCAGTTCACCCTTATATAAAAGAAAACTATTTTCCTGACGTTGGTTGCCCCTTTAACAAAACCGCACCACAGATCAAACACAAGTAAGACCTGGGTAAGTCTAGGCAAGGCGCAAACAACGGCCGTATAAATACGGTGTTTTTCACAGGGCCAGTTTGCCGATGTCTAAAATACAAAGTGATGTTTTGTCGTGAAAATAAAAAAATGCTTTTAAAATTCGTTCGGAGGGAAAAAAAATCAAATTTGCTGAGAACCACGGACAATATATCTTTAAAGGCCTATTGTATCATTTTTATTTCATGACTTGACAGGAAACTTACTTAAAGTGTTGATAAGAAATGGTGATAAACTACTATACGTAGCAGTATGAGCATGTGACACAGCCCCTCCCCACTTCTGCCCCGTATCGAATAGCCGCCATTTCGTGGGGCACCTTTTCTTACTTAAACCGTTCAACAATAGAAGCACAATATGTGCAGCTATGCATGCATGTCCTCAATGAACAAAGAAACTGCCCCACGAAATGGCGGATATTCGTTACGGTCTATACCCAGCCTCTGTAGCACGATATGTGACAATGTACTGCCTCTATACATCAACACACTGTTAACGCATCAACTCCCAAAACCTGAAAGGATGTTTGAGACAAAACGGACGAACTATTAAAGGAGTGACCGTACCCCTGTCACGTGTGCTGCATAAATGGCCCCTAAACATCGACACGCTTTCTTTTTTATTAACGCATCCCCACCCCCTACTCCCGTACACCAACCCCAACCCCTACCGCACTAGACACTTGAACAGAACTATTGACCTTTTTACCTTTTAACATGTGACACAGAAACGTGTTTGGTGATTATCAGTATTAAATATCACATATAACTTGGGAAACCTGAGTACAGAGTTGCAATAGGACTGGATTCCAGTTTATTTTATTTGAGTTATAGTTTTTGGATTGATTCCCGATCCTTGCTAGGTGGCGACAATTTTTTTCCCGCCATCATCTATATAGTCTGGTTCCCGGACCAAAAAAATCGATCACTAGACTGATTTTAAGGTCCGGCAACCGCCAGTATACATGTTTGTCCGCCATATTAAAACAAGAGAATTACTCCATTTTCCGAAGGTTCCCGAAGTTACCCTAATGCACGTTCAGACGTTATAGTTAATCGTCGGTTACGATTCGTCAGTGTTTAACGTTTCACCGCGTGTTTATTTACGATGATGCAGACAATGTTTGAATTTGATTTTTTATGCTATAGTGGGCATGTGTAATATTTTAAGGTTAATATATACAATTTGTATTGGCCAAATATGGAATAACCTTTTGTTTACACTCGATCGTGCCGCGCTATGAATGCGCACCTAAAAATAAATGCATGACGTAATGCTTAGTGCTATTTTAAACACCACAGTAGCCGGTCCTCTTATTCAGTCGTTGTATGTGGGATATGTGGAGCGGGAACCAGTTTACATCATCTACGATAGGATCGGAAACCAATCTAGTAATTTTATGTCTGGTACCTGGTTTCGATGGACACGTTTTAAACAAACATGTGCGAACTAAGATCCAGGGACCAGTCTTGCATAAACAACATGCATACAAATATCGTCCGCTCGTGTGTTAGTACGTGTAGCGATCGATTTGTTCAGAATTTGTTTAACTTTACTGACGAACAAAAGTGATTAATAAAATACTTCTTGAGAGAAATAATCCTTAAAAACCACTCAAGTAGACACCGGCTGTTGTCACCTCTAAGCATGCCGAACATTAGGGAATATGTGTTAAAATATGTGGTGTTCGTGGTGTCGTTTTGTTTTTACGGGTCGCTGTTTGGGGCAGCAGGCGTCGGTGCCACGTCAGCGGGACCGCGCGACGCTTTGTTCGGCCAAGGTGGGCAGCAGAGCGTCACGGTGGATAGAAACCGCCGGGATACGAGCTCTGTTTTAACAAGTGTCGCCCCTCTCCCAAACCCGGATTTCTTTCTGGATGGTCTCGAAAAAGAAATTGAAAAAGATGGCAGCCCAAATCGAACACAGTTGCAGATATTTTTGGAGAAAGTTAACGCTCAGGTTGGTTTATAAAAAGAAAAAAAATGCCTTCAGTTTATAAAAACCATAAATTGACAGTTTTAAAGTGTAATTTCAGTAAGATTTTACTTTAAAACCTGCGCTAAATATTCCTTATTACAGTTTATCAAGCACCAAAAAGAGAAATTTTGATAAGAAATGTTGACCAATTTCATAGCAATTGGAAAAAAAATTGTATTTCGAAGACCAGGTCTGAAATTGTTAGTGCTCCCTCGATTGAAAGTGTAGGTAATTATAAAAGTAAAATCTTTCTGTGCAATATATTTTTAATTATTTGAATGACTTTATTTTGTCTTTTGAAATTGAATTAGAATTATATAGCTAGGCGCCTACCTGTCTACTATTTTGTTTATATGACCAAACCATTTAAAATAGTTTGCAGTGAGAAATGTTAAGAATAAACCTTATCGACGTTCTCAATGCATCATGGGATTGGATGACAAAATTACCCGGCTAATTGCGCATAAACCTATGAGGCGGACGCCAATTAGGCAACTTTTTTACTCATGTTCACGAAAACCAAATAGATTTTAAGAATCAACCTCTCACCACTTTTGATACTTATCAAACATACTGACAAACATGTCCCGAAATAGAAATTTTGCAAATGCGAGAAATCATCGGGGATTCCCTTCGTAGTGGGAGAGTCTCGTCATGCGCAATGCAAGTTACGCCGTATAGTCACGGCGTGGTTGGATTGAGTGTTCGGAACTGCGAGTCCATGTTACATGGACTCCCCCACCACAAAGGGAATCCTGGCCCTGATGATTTCTCGCATTTGCAGCATTTCTGTTTCGGGACATGTCTGTCGGTATGTTTGATATGTATTAAAGAAAAAGTGGTAAGAGGTTGATTCTTGAACTCTTCTTGGTTTTCGTGAAAAAGAGTAAAAAAGTTGCGGAGTTGGCGTCCACCTCATAAGTTTACGCACACTTAAATGGGCAATTTTGTCATCCAATCCCATGATGCATTGAGAACATCGATAAGGTTTATTTACTGACAAAAAAAGATGTATTTACTAATTAAATTTGAATTCCAGTATCCATACTTGTAATTTTCGACTTCTGTGCAGTGCTACACAGCGGACGAACTGTTACAAATTCATTCCCTGACAGACGACCAGTTACAGAACGATACGAGGGCGGTGCTTGCAGCCGTGTGTCCCACAGTGCTTTACCAGACGGCTTCTGCGGACTGTCGGGCATCTTCTGGGGAGGGGGAGGGGAATCATAAGCCCCCAACTCGAGCTGAAGGTCAGTGGCCTAACAGGAATTTGTTATTCTTCCAGAAAAACATTCTGCTAGCAGCCACGTGCGTTTCCCCACGTGGCTCAATAGACCTTTATCACGGTGCGTCCATATTTGTCTTGTTCCCCACTGCATAGACCTAGTACGTGTACGTGTCGGGCATGATCAGTGCGTGTGCGTGTCTGCGCGATAGCGCGTGCAGTCTTCCGTTGTTGTTTTGAGAGAATCATTGTCCGCGCTGCGCGTTTTCTTGATCGCACCGCGCACATGTCATTGTGATGCACACAAAGAACATTTTCAACACGGGGCCAAACTATTTTATTTCGGCAAGCCTCGCTTTGGTTACGTTCATTTTAATAGGGGAAAAGAGAAGATGGCCGCACCGTGATAAAGGTGTATTGTTCTCTCCCCATCTGGAGGACAAACACGGGAAGGTCGTGACCTTTGACCCCCATGTCAAAGCGCCATAGATATATATATATATGAAAGTGCCCTAGATATACGTTTCAGTATAGTTTTGTAATGGGAACAATTTCATTTTCCTCCCATTGCAGTATGGGGCTATGGATTTCTCTTTGTAACGATCATCAACATGAGCGCGTTGATGGGTGTGTGTGTCATTCCGTGCATGGACAAAAAGCTCTACCGACTCGTCCTCACGTATCTCGTTGGTCTTGCCGTCGGAACGTTGAGTGGAAACGCGATACTCAGTTTAATCCCAGAGGTGAGTTTCTTGTCATAAGGACTTTTAGGGGCCGTCCAGAATTGTCAATTTTATTTTACAGTTGTACAGAGATTAGTATTTTTGTAGACCTCCATCCCTAAAATAGTAATGTGATGGACCGGCATCCCATCCAGGGGAGTAGCAATGCTCCTAGTCACTCCATGCCATGGAAACTAACAACCTGTTGGGGAAACCAAACTAACTGCTGGGGGTAAACCTGTGATGGACTGGCATCCCATCCAGGGGGAGTAGCAATGCTCCTAGTCACTCCATGCCATGGAAACTAACAACCTGTTGGAGAAACCCAACTAACTGCTGGGGTAAACCTGTGATGGACTGGCATCCCATCCAGGGGGAGCAGCAATGCTCCTAGTCGCACCATGCCTTGGAAACCGTGGATGAGTACTGGCCGTTTGAGCCAGCAGGCATGTGAAACTACGTATTAGTTTTTTTATTATTAAAATTGGTTTTTCCATGAATTTTTCCCTTTTTTAACATTTACCTTTTTCAGACGCATGGTATGTTTGTGAGCACTCACGGACTCAACTTTGTGTGGCGAAACACAACGGTACTGGGTGGCATCTATTTATTCTTCGTTGTGGAACGGATCCTTAAATTGGTCTCGTCGCGGAAAGAAAGGAGCAAAAGGGTAAGGCCATTCAAAGGTTTCATCTTTTCTATTTTAAGCCTAGCATACATCGAAATTGCAACTGGAAGCAACTAAACTGGTCAGCCAGCCATGTCTACATTTCCAGAGCGCGAAGATAAAGCCTAAAGTAGGCTGACCTTGCAACTGGAAACAACTGTTGCTTGCAGTTGCTGTCGATGTGCGCGCACGTGATCATCGGATACACGCGAGCGACTGACAGCAACTAGTTGCAAGTACGCGTACATCGACGCAACTTACCGCAACTGGCTACAACTCGTTGCTAGAAAGTAGAACATGAGCAACTCGTGGCAACCGAGGATCTAGTTTGTCAATTCCAAACACTGCTTCGTTTTCATAAACTTTTGTTGTTGTTTTGCATAAAACTAGAAACAAACCGCAAGTCAAGATGACGTAATCCACGTTACGGCGATGCACGACATGACGGAACATCACGACATCTATAAGATAACGTCCTGTGAAAGCGCTATCGGCAACGGGATTATCCCAACTGAGAATGGGCTCGCCCCAACTGGGAATGGGCTCGGCCCAACTGAGAATGGGCTTTCGACAGAAAGACATGAAGAGGTATTGTATATTAGCAATCTTATAACACGTACAAAAAATATCAAATTTTCCATGGTTGTTTTTGCTCAATTTGAAGACAGATTTACATGTTAAAATGGCATTATCCCCATGTGTGATTAAAGATGTGTATGATAAAAACCAACCAGTGTATGTCAGAGTTGTAGTCAAGTCCATTACAAGCCATCACAAGTCCCTGGGTCTTAATTCAGGGCGAAGTGGTCCAGGACAAAGTAAATTTCCGTCTCATGAGAAAATTGACTCATTTCTCAAAGACTATAGTACTTTAGACAAAACCAATTTAGGGGAAGTTTTCTACGATCATCATGTTTATATTGTGTAAGTTATGTGTAAATCTGTGAACATTTCTAATTTTCGAGATACCAATCATGTGTTCTACCTTTAAGAAGGGGTAACTTTGGTAAAAATAATTTTTCGTTGTGTTTTATTTTTTCAACACAGGATACAATAGACCCAGTACCACCACATCAAAACGGTCAAACACACGCACACGCTCACATGGCGGTCACAGAGAAGGGCAAAATACAAATCGCAGCCGTTGCTTATATGATCATCTTCGGCGACGGACTGCACAATTTCGTCGATGGTCTCGCGATTGGAGCGTCTTTCGCAATCTCTGTTTTTCAAGGAATTTCAACCTCCATTGCTGTTATCTGCGAAGAGTTTCCTCACGAACTCGGTAATGTTCAAAATTATTTCTAAATAAAGCTTTAAAAAAAATTCCCATTACTTTTTAGAGTATAGAATTGATAAGTTTGTGTATCATGCATAAATCCACCAAACAAAGTGTTGACATTATTACCCCTGGTCACTGGGCTCAGTTATATCATTTCATTAAACCATCTCAACTCTCTGGGGAGCACGCTGCGCACTCTCTTGATCGCACAATGCCCGTGCCATTGTGATGCACACAATGAACAATTTCAAAACGGGACCAAACTATTTTTTCTGCAAGCCTCGCTTTGGTTACGTTCATTTTAATAGGAGAAAAGGAAAGATGGCTGCACCGTGATAAAGGTCTATTGGCAATGTTCAACCTGGCTCACGTTCGCTGAACAATAGAGAGCTTATCGGATTACGAGCCATTGTGTGACTACTCCTGGCTGACTCGCTGCCACTGTTTATCACGTGACCGCCTGAACAAGGGTGTTTAACCACAACCCATTCATGCGCCCGGCTGGAGGTTCGGGCGGCTTCCTTTGAAGTCGTCGGATAGTAGCAGCATTTTGTTCCCTTCGTGCAGGCGGCTAGTTGTAAACCTATCAATTATCGACCAACCCAGCAAGTTTGAAACGGTTCCCTTCAAACCGGCACACGGTTTTCTGTCAACAGAAAAAACGATTTGAAGAGGGATTAACTTGAATCGTTTACCGGTATACAGACCGTTTCTATTTTGACCTCGCGCCTTACTGGACTTGTGACAGACTTGTGCGGGACTTGTGATTTTATCGGCTCTGGACTGGTGATAGACATGTGCTGGACCTGACTACAACCCTGGTATATTGTATAACCCCAAATTGGTGTCATGCATGTTGTTTTTGAATTTCCAGGTGATTTTGCTATTCTTCTAAGATCTGGAATGACCGTAAAACAAGCACTGACGTTCAACTTTCTGTCGGCATTAACGTGCTATGCCGGACTAATCGTGGGAATTTTGGTGGGGCAACTGACCTCGCTTGAACCCTACATATTCGCCCTGGCTGGCGGAATGTTTTTGTATATATCCCTGGTTGATATGGTAAGTAAACACAATGGAAATTCTACGTCACAGCTATGTTTTTACAACGCTATTTTGGAGACAATTAACTAGTTGAATAATTTTCATCGCAAAACACTATACAGTAAACTCTCGTTATAACACCCCTGATATAAAGCTCTTCTTGATATAAAGCTCCTTTTTCCAAGTCCCAGCCATTATTCTCTGCATTGCGTATGCATTGGTTATAGCGCTTTCTGGATATTAAGCTCAAATTATTTTGGTCCTTTGAAGAGCGCTATAATGAGAGTTTACTGTATATCCATGTTTGGTATTTTGAGAAAACTGCCATTTTGTATTACAACTAAGCACTACAGTCAATGGCAAATTCCAATAAGTAAAACAGTTTTTTGTGGGATATAATACAGTTTGCCAATAATCTATTTGACAAATGTATAGGACCACAAATCGAGAATGTACCGACACCATTATCTCAATTGTTTTGGATATGGCATTTATTGCATTTTGCGATGAAACTCGTTTCAACTTGAATTTTTTAGGGGGTTTAATAAACCAGTTTAAATTCACCAAAACCCCGAGCTTATGCTAAATTGAATAAAGATTCAATGCTTTGTATTTGAATGACGCAAATTCTAATCTGGATGTCTCAGCGAACAAATGTGAATGTCTTAAAACGAATTGAATAACGTGCAAATGAATAAGAACCAGGGCCCTGTTTCACTAAACAGTACTTAGCGGAACGGGACTTAGGATCGCTGCGATGCGTCTTACACTATAGACGGGTCTTACTGACGTCGTGTTCTTGCTTCAGTTCCACTAAACCGTTCTTTACTAAGTCGCGTCTTTACCACGACGCGTCTTTAACAAAAAACGTCGCGATTTTGAGTCTACGAAGCTGAATTTTGTGACCTTTGACCTGCCTGAAAAATAAAAATCTTTGCCGCGTCAATTTTCGTCTGCCAGCGAAAGATCGAAAGTCATCAGAATTGTCTCATTTTAACAGAAATTTGACTACTGTAGGAGAAAATGGGGAAGGTATGGTATTAACCTTTTTCTTGAGACAACATAGAAGTAAAATATTGAAAGTGACATGATTTTAGTTGAAATTTGTGATCGAAATTGTGATTCCGAAGAACAATTACATGCACAGTGCAATGCATTGCATGCCAGACGGTGTATTAAACATCCAAGTAGATTGAATGCAACTTAGTGAGATGGGTACTAAGTGCCGTATGCGTCTTAGTGGTATTTGTTAAACTCCCGCTAAGATGCATACTACACCAAGTCCTATAACCGGACTTAAGGATGCTTAAGACGCATCTTAGTGCTTAGTGAAACAGGGCCCTGAGAAATTGTGTCCTGATCAAAATCACTTGAATACGTACTTCCACAAAACGAAATCAAATGCATTTCTGACGAATTCGAGCGAGAAAACCTATATTATAATATTTACATTCGATGCTACTTTCATTTACTTTGACAGTTACCAGAACTTAACAGCATGAACGAAAACGAAGAATTCAATTGGAGACAAGCAATGAAGGTTTTCGTCATCCAGAATGCGGGTCTTCTAACCGGTTATGCCATTATGATACTTTTAGCCGTGTACGGTGAGCATATAGCGTTTTAAAGGTGCAATATACATGGTTGAAAAATGATGGGCATTTTAAGTCAAGTTAAATAGAACTTTCCAAATTAAATGTTTGCCGTCCAGGGGCCAATTTTATAGAGCTGTTAAGCAAAGAATATTGTTTAGGACACAAATTGTTTTGCAAAAATGGGTTACCAGCCAAAATTATATGTGACGTGAATTACAGTTGACTGGTATTCTGGTACCGTTGCTAAGTTAGCATACAATTTTGGCTGTAACCCTTTTTTTTTTTTTGCAAAGCAAACTTCAAATGACACTATGTATTCATTCGCAGAATCGTGGCCAGAAAATATTTTTTTTAGTAAAAAGGCAGACCAAACAAATTGTAATTTTTTTACACCTATTAAGAATTTTATTTCAACAGTTTTAAAAGTTATGATTGAAAAATCATGGAAAGTTTTAATATTTATTTCAATTTTTCAGTTAATTTACGATTATTTTTTAAAATATATGGTAAACCTTGCCATGTAGTCAGGATCATTTGTTCATTTTTATTCAGTATCAAACAGCATTTAATTTTTAAAAATGTGTCTACCTGTGTCAATCACAGATATTAGTGTTTTAGAAATACATGTACTCAAGAGGCACAGACTCGTCAGCAATGCGCGCGCGCGAAATTCATGCCACGAAATACACAGCTCCATAGCAAAGGCATGGAGCTGCGTATTTCGTAGGACGAATTTCGCACGCGAGCACATTGCTGACGAGCGTCTGCCTTTAAAGGAGCGTGACCAGAGTTTCTGGAAAATAGTTTTCGATGTAACTTACCAATATTATCAAGTAACTCCCATACACACCTCCCATGTCCCAAAAACATTTGCAATTTCCAGTAAAAAATTGAACAAAACTATCGAGTATGCTTTCAGCGGATAAACGTTGATACTGGAAAATTAGTTTACAAATAATTGGTGGATTTTCGACGATATCCTCGGAAATATGCGGCCTAGAAGCGCGGGAGTTTCAGTTTCGTAATCAGAAAAATATAACGGATGTTATGATATAAAAATCTCATGACCCATAAGGTAAGTCCCGGGGAGTTATGGGTAAAAAAAAGTGATCTGGTCACACTCCTTTAAAGGCAGAGGCTCGTCAATGCGTGCGTGAGGCCAAATTCGTGCCACGAAATACGCAGCTCCATGCCTTTGCTATGGAGCTGTGTATTTCGTAGCAAAGGCATAGAGCGTATTTAGCCTCACGCACGCATTGACGAGCCTCTACCTTTAAATTTGACTATGAGGAAATTACTGAAATTGGTTCATTACAAAAGATAAACATTTAGTGTGTGTCACAGTTGTGGTAAAAATACTTAACAAAAACAAACGTCTGGTAAAGATGACAAGAAAATGTATGTTTGTCAGCAGAACTAAATTCCTCCAAAAATTTGTATCATTGGAATGTTGAAAAATATAATAATTAAATTTTTCAACATTCATTATTTGTTTTATATAACGCCCAAAGAGATCATTGTCATTTGATTGGAGAACACCTGACAGCCTGAGAATATGAAAAAGTACTTAAGACCCTGGTACCCGACATCCCTCGCATTACTATGACCGAATCCGACTCATCTACCACACGTGTCTTGCGTCTGCTTCAGCGTCTTGCAATGTCATGTGTGTACAAGAACACGTGATTGCAGTAAAAATACATACAGTGTGCGTTCTCGTGCAATGGAAACAGGAACGCAAATGCGCAGTTGGTGAGGTAGCATTAAATACCGGTAGTTAAATTATTTAATCAGCGTTCGAATTAGCACTGGTCCGTTGGCCAAATGACAGTTGAAATCGTCTCGAGCCAGTTGGAAAGCCTCCCCAAATGGTCCGGCTGTCCAGTAGAATTATAACAGATCCATGCCGTACATGTGAAGTTTCCGCGTTTTTAATTTCGTTAATGCGCTTTTCCCCTCCCCCCATGTTCTTTATTTTCCGCTTTTTTTCTACGCATGCATGGGCGATCTTGTTTTTACCAAGCAAGAAAACAGCACCCTCCATCGACAGTAAATAGACTTGTCTATAACACTTCCGTCCGCTTCAGATATCATGTAAACTGGGCATGCGTGCGTGCAGACCGCGACTGCAACGTCGCAATTCAGACTTGTGCAAGTCTTATTACCAAGATGGGCCATGAAACGTTAGTGTAGTGTGTGCACGTATTTGCCGCCCGCTGCGCCTAGAGTTGATCGGCTGCTCTCGCGGCACGGCACGCCCGATCTGCAGTCACTGCCCCGTCCATCCACTGTGCAGCGATAATTTTTAAAGTCAAACGGATACTGGCCATGTCAGTTAGCGATGTCGATCCTGCCAGATCGTACACTGCAGTTCCCGGGCCGGGAAAAGCTTGGGCCTCAGCCACATGACTGGGAGCGGCCTGGTCTATGAACAAAGTTTGACCAGACTGTCGCCAGTGGATTTAGGTTGTAAGATTGCACCTTATTGATTCCCAAAAGGTGAAAATGTAATGAGAAATCATCCTGTGTAAAATGAACGACCAGAATTGAAATTTGAACCAGTCAATACTTAAGCCAACTGGTCCTGGTGGCCAGTTGCGAAAAAAGTTAAGGGCAAACACTGTTAATGCCATGTGACATCCAATCAAATGACAGGGATCTACTTGGGTGTTATATAATACTTCACCGTGTTGTACCGGTACATGTATAATCATTCACAAAAGTATTTATGAAGGTGCATAATTATCAATACCAAATAATAATAAGCAATTTGTACTTCTTCCCTATCACAAATCTACCTCACATTACCTGGATTGTGTATTCGTCAAAGACCGCCGATAGTTAGGTGATTTTTTAAGCAATCAGCAAAGAGTATTATTCAACCTCTATATTTTACACATTACTATATAATGTAAACAGTGTGAAAACTGGCAAAACACAAATTTACAGTCACTTTAACTCCATAGGGTGTACATGTAAAATCATATTGATTTTGGTGGATTGGGGAGTGTTAGGGTTATAGATATACAGTCCGTGCGATTTGGGTGTGGTACCGGTATCTCGAAAAATTAAGTTTTTTGGAATTTATAATTTTCTAGAAACATAAAAGTTATTCGCTTTTAAATGAGACATCAACGAAAAAAATCGACCGACGTTTAGTTATCGAACAATTACTGTCAATATTTCAAATTGTTGGCGGTCCGCTAATAATTCAAGGTGTAGACTTGCCCAAGTCTGACCTCCTGTGCCCGGTTTGCAACGCACAGTGCGCCCTCCGGGCAGGTGGCCTGTCCAATCCGTTTTCTTCCGTTTTTCTCTGTCTCGGAAAGTCTCTCGAGACAGAAAAAAAGATATTTGACAGGCCACGCTTCACGCACCAAACACGGGACGTGGGCAAGTATAGGCAAGGCGCAATTAAAACGGCCGTATAAAAACGGTGTTTTCTGAAATACAAAGTATGATGTTTTGTCATTAAAATAAAGTAAATGCTTTAAAATTTGTTCGGAGAAAAAAAATCAAATTGCTAAGAACCACGGACTGTATTTTTAAAAGGGGTTTTAGGCAGGCATTTATTATTTTTTAGACCAAAGTTAAATATGTAGAGCAGGGCACAGTCACTATATATGCTTGGAGTGGCTACTTTTAAGTATTTCTGTTGCTGCACATTCAATTGAATGATTCTTAATTTATGGTTTTTAGTTATAAAAAGGGATATGAAGACTGTTGTTTTATCAAAATCTTTCAAATTGTAGTTTATAGCGACTTTTATGGTGATGTAGGATGGGGATGGTAATTTAAACTTTTTTTTTTCAATAACATTCAAAATCTAAAAAAAAATGATATACCGTGAACTGAATATAACTTTGCTAATTATACAAATTATAAAATTTTTTAAAAACGGTCACAATTTTGTACATGTAATACAGTTATTAATCGTGTCTTATGTATATAAATATTTGATTTGTTGAAATGCATAATTTTGTGTTTGGACTTTCTGCACTTTTCTCCTTGTAAAAAGCCAGTTAATACTAGATGTGAGCCTGATGGTTTCGATGAAATTATCTGTGCAAGTTGACCCTGTTCTCACAAAAGAAAAGGCTTTGTTCGACGAAGATTAGTTAATCATTGTTAGTTAATGAAGCGCGCATTCACAATCTCACTAAACGAAGAACCAGTGAAGCTGTGCGGCGTTCACATAATCATTCTAATCTTTGTCTAATAAAAAGCTGTGTGTTCACATCAGGATATCTCTTCGTCGAATGAAGCGATTTTTCTACTGAGAACGGGGTCAAATTCAACTTTTTGCAAATAAGACTCACGATATGACATGAAGTGTGAACCTGTCTTTACATCTAGCACGGCAAATGGAACAAAACTGCACCGTTAGTGACGTAGCATTATAAAATGGATTAAATATTGAACGACACGTGACCTGATATCGTCCAATCAGATGACAAGGATCTACGGTACTTGGGCATTATATACATGTAATAATAGCACAATATGCGACTCTCTAAACTGCATCTCAATTAAGCAAATGTTACATGCAAACAGCTAATTGTTGGGTGCGTACTTGTATTGCTATCACACGTGCAATGCAAGCAAACGGTACTCATATGATTATGATCGCGCAGATGCACCAATCCTGCCCATACAAGAAACAAATGAAAGATTGTGTTGGCACGATAAACGTGATCATTCAGTTTCTTCCGTTTGTCTGCCACGAAACTGCCGTCTCCCTTTCCCCTTTCTGTTCTTGAAACTTGCTTCCTCCGACTGTGATGTACACGTAGAATCTTCATCAGACTGCCCTTTTGCGCCCATTGGCCGATCGTCTTCCAAATGTTCTGGAGAGAATGCCGTCTTAGAGTGCGATTGTTCGTCTTCGGATGACACTTGTTTGTCCTCGGAACAAGCCAGTTTTGGTTTTTTGTTCGGCATTTTTACCCCAACCTCGTATTCCGGCATTTGGCAGACGCTACCATACACCCTTTTCTTGACATTGGACCGACGTTCCTCCTTGCCAGAAGATAACGGCTGCTTGAAGATGACTTTATCTTTGTCCTTTACGTCCGTAGTTTCCTCTTCTGCGTCTCCCTCAATCTTTCTTTTTCTCAGCTCTCTCAAAAAACCCAACGCAACACTTCTATTGGCGGAATTTCCGCACATGTTGGTTTCTTCCAAAGAATACTCGGTGTATTTGTTTGGGTTTAAAACATGGTCCGGGGTTTGACTCCGTCCCGAGGACTCTGCACCCTCAAAACCCCTCCCAGATCTTCGTTGTCTGAAATTTCCCGACGGTTTACGGAAGACGGACCGTCTACTTAAAGACTCATGATCTGTGGTTCTCGATTTTATAATTTCACTCCCGTCGTCCTTATCGATGTTGGGCGATGATTTGCTCTCGACGGAACGAGTATCGGTCGACGATTTTGTCTCAAGGGGACTCTGTTCTTTCGAGGATATTTTGGGTTTCTTAAAGATGCAACCTCGTCTAATTTCTTCCAAACCACTTTCATCTTCTTCGTCTATGGTCACCCGATCATCGTCCACGTCCCTGCTCTTGACGACCGAGTTATAACCCTGCTCAATTGGCCCCAAGGAGCCAAAAATCGTATCACTCTTGGACTGAAATGGTGTACTGTTTCGAATGGAACTCGTCCGCAATTGAAAGGGAGATCCAGTTGCCTCGATGCCACCGTCTGTGGAAAGCTGGCCTTCGGACATGTTTTCTGATTGGTGAGGTTTCTGACAAGCGACTTGATGAAAAAGTTGAACTGTTGAAAAAATATGGATAAAAATAAAAACATGCCAACAAACAACACCACTCTGGTAAGAATTGAGAAGTTTATCATTAAGGTTTTCCCATCCCATCATTAATATTTTATCTTTAAAATGACACACTGACAAGTTTTGGCTACATTTGTTAATAATATAGGCCTAGACCGTATCAATTAGGCCTAGCCGCCATCTTGTGGGGCAGTTTCTTTGTTCCTTGAGGCAGCTCCATGCTTGAGGCCTGGTTGCACGTATTGTGCTTTCAATGTTGAACAGTTTAACTGTGTATAATGCACCTATCAATTGTTCCCCCACCCCACTTTTTTCGTGCCCCAGGGTCGGGATTTTGACCCATTGAAATACATGTTGAAATACTAGCCCAGGTTGGACTCCGTACCGCATACTACATGGGGATACGGAGTCCAGGATATGAAGTTCCAAAAACAGGGTGAAAATTTTTGTAACAGAAAAAATCAATATTTCTACCTTGTGCTGGAAGCCGGTAATGTGCTAACAAAGTTCCATGTGTCCTAATCTTTGGGATTGCCGGGTTTAGAAATCCACTACACATCACCGAACTGCATATTCCGGAGGAAAACGGCAAAAAGTCACGCTAATTTGCTATATTCGTGCACAAATTTTCCCAACACATAAGGTATATAGCCGGCTCGAAACGCGCAATGCGTTTTTTGTTCTCACCGCGCTCGCGCAATTTGCGGTTGCTAGGCAAGTCGCGCGCGCGCAAGTCCTTGCGCGTGAATGGAATTGCGTGGCACGCGCCTTATCCAAAGTCGATGATACCGGCAGCTTTTCCTGGAATTTAACGTTGGTTCGTGCTTAAAATCCAGCATATTTTCGTCAAATTTGGTGTACATGGTTTTTAAACCTTCCGTTCCTGTAAATAAAGACGCCAAGAACATACGGACATCAATTCGACGTCCACGAAAAGGTAAAATAGCTTAAAAAATGATGTGGAAGTTTCAATCACCCTGTTTTGAGACATCGTGACCTGGACGTCACTCGTAATGCAATGAAGACGACGTCCAACCTGGGCTAGTTGAAATACATGTTTTGCACCCGAGGGTGGGGATTTTGTCAGGCGAAAAGTGACAATCCCCACCCTTTAGCCCGGGGGAGGGAGGGGTGGGGGAAACAATTGATAGGTGCATAAACAAACGACAAAAGTCAAGGACTGGGAAAATTAATAAGTTTCTTTGAAAACACTTGCAAATTTTTCAGCCAGTCTGCATTTATTCATATGTTGCCTGTTGGCTCATGGTTGTATTCTATAGTTACTCCCATGTTTTGTACGTGCACAAGGTCTGAAGCCATGGTCAGCTATTTATTTCTTTTTTTCTAATTCACCTGTATATAACTCAATTTCCAAGAATGTAAACCCCTAAACCGCGAAACAAAGAATGCGAAGCAAAGCCGACGGTCTGCATGCACAGCAGTCGATCTAGGTCTAAAAATTAAATCACCGTGCGTTGTAGTACAATCACTCAGTGGGTGTTTTTAGACGCGTTTCGGAAAAATCGTAACTCTGGATACCACCCTAGATCAATTATTTAACAAATTAATACGACAAAAGTTGACTTTTTCCCTTCTAAATTTAGTTTTTAAGATGGTTTACTTAAATACACTTATCTTGCAATGGAAAAACTTAAGGAAAACAAAATTGAATGTCAATGTTAAAAGTTGGCATAAAAAGCGGCTTGAAAACAGAATACAGCGACCTTTACAGGATGCGTTCTAGGTTCCACCAAATGACGTCGCGTTACTAGACTGGATTCCGGTCCACATATTCGTTTTTGTATATGTGGATAGGAAACCAGTCTAGCGTCATGTTGCATGATTTTTCGTTCGCTCATTCCCAGCGCGCCTTACATGTACACACTATACAATAATTATACACATTAAAGGCACAGGCTCGTCAGCAATGCGCGCCCGCCAAATGTGTGCCACGCAATACGCAGCTCCATAGCAAAGGCATGGAGCTGCGTGTTTCGAGCACGAATTTGGCGGGCGCGCATTGCTGACGAGCCAGGTGCCTTTAAAGGAAGGAACAACACTTGTTTGAAGTTATCGACGAATTTAATCAAAAATATTACCGATGTATTGCCCGGTGCATTAAACCTTTATGAGAATCAGAGAATCTTGTTTTTAACGTCGGCAACCCAATTGATTGTTGATTCGTAAACTCTGCAACTAATGCAACTATGTGCTGCGCCATATTTGAAATTTTGAAAGGGATGATGACGTCAACTATGCAACAATTGCAAGGATGACGTCAAGATTGATGCCTTGTTTCCCGACTCTCATACGCTGTGAAGTATGTAAAAAATATGTTGTGACTCCAACTCACGCCTTCTCAAGTCCGAGCGCCGAACTGCACAAGAGATGGCGACTTACATGAAGCGTACAGAGTGTTGTTCCTTCCTTGTTGATGCTTCGATTATATAAACGCATTTTATTTTCAAAGTTGTTTTTAAAAGATGACTTTCTTGGTCGAGCAAAACGCATAAAAAGTAATGAAAACTAGGGCTGCGTTCGGGCGTGTACTCGTGTTAACACTAGTTATACTCCTGCGCGCGCGAACGGCAAGAATAACGACACTCGGGTCAGTGAGAGTATGCTCTCGCTACTCCCCAACAAATGGGGAGTGTGCTCTTACTCCCAACGAGAGTCATGTGATTTGTACGAAGACGGCGAAATATGGGTGGGATTTTAGGTGAATTTGCTCAACGTGTCAACTGGATAACTGAAACAACAACTCACTAAGGTTTGTTTTGGACGGCATCAAAGGTTCTCGCGACTTACGGCCTGTATTTCCTCAGTTTATTGTGAGCATTTAAACGGCGTTTCTTGTGCAGTGATGGCAAGAGACGGCCATCTTCACTGATTACCATTCGCGCATGCGGACTGCGGACTTGCCGTTCGCGTGATGTGACCCGAGTGCAATGCGCGCGCATTGCTCCCGAGTAACGAGAACTGCACGCCCGAACGCAGCCCTAACGTCTAATGGTGACGTAACTAATAGTAAAAATGTTCAAGCCGAATTTAGTTTTGAGCGGAGGCGCATACACATAATCTTTGTAGTGACGCAGAAAAATAGGCCAAAGGTGACGTAGAAGAAAACTGAGAGATCTTTCGTGCCCGATGCACAGCGCTTTTGTGTTCAGAATCAATTTCAGAAAGCTGTTGTCATCCCAGTCTTTCATCGAAGGATAGTCTTCATAATGTTCACCGCGAATTGGCTTGATGCCAAGTTTCTTCATGACGATTCCGATGTAAACGTCATCCCAAGGTAAATACCGCACATGCGCAGAAGCGTTGAATATGCGCCCAGGCAAGTCACCTGACATGACGTAAGCAGGACCATTCAAATATGGCGGGTATGTGCTCTCTGGGTACATTTCGACTGGAGTGTGCCATTTTGCACGCCAATTATGCACGCGCTGTGGCCTGGTGACGCCCTTCAGGTTACCCTCGGCGAAGTTGCGGAGGGGCGCCCTTTGAAGACGATCTACCAACCGGAAGACGTTGACAAACATGTCACTGTCCAGATTCATGACGTAGGTGGCGTTGGGGCACATCCGGGCCGCCCACTTCAGCCCCATCAGAATCTTGTGCGTCATGTTGCGGTAGCTGTCGGTAAAGTCCTCCTGCACCATGTCGCCGTAGAGGGCGCTCTCTTCGGCGACGTTCGTCATGACTCGCTGCCAGCCCGAACGACCGACGAGGAATCGGGTCAGTACACGTCTGCCCCGGTACGCCCTCACTGCGCCCCACGTGTCCCTGATCCACTGGCGGTCCCTCAGCTGGCCTGGTCGGCATGCCACCAAAACCAGCAGAAATACCTCACCGTTGGGGGCGTGCTTGCTGCACGCGCTGGACTTGTCCACAAAGTGGAAGGGATGCTCATTAATAACTCGTTCACTGTAAAGTGGTTTTATCTTTCGAATTGTTGCCGTTTTGCCTCCTTGTTTGCCACCCGAAATACGCTTCGTTTTTCTGGACTTTAAGTTAATTTTGCTTTCGTCATTGGACTTCAGTTTTCCAGCTCGCGGCCGGGCTTTTTGTCGCGTTTTCTTTGAGGTTTTGTGCTGTTCTTGTCTTTTAGAAGCAGCAGGCTTGGGTTTTGTACCTTTCCTCTGTTTCCTATTTTTCTTTATTCGTAATCTTGGCGGCCTTTTTCGGTCCTCAATCGGTGCTTGTTTTGCCTGTTTGGATTTCGACTTTCGGGCATTCTTTGCTAAATTTGCACGGGACCCAGTTCTGCTTTGTGGCTGCGGGCGATTAGCAGTAGACCGCTTTTTTGTGGCGTCTGTAATCTTTGCCATTCCATTTCCAGGGGAACTGGCCCCCTTCTTCCTGTTTACGTACTTCGGACTTATTTCCAACCTTCTTCGCTGTACTTCGGTATCATTATCTAACTCTGGCACCAGACGTGGTGGCCGCCGCGCCCTTCTTAGCATGATGATGTCAGCAACCACGAGAAGGGCGGTCAGAGCGACCAAGGCAATGAAGACTTTAAATGTTCTACTCATGGCTGTCTTTTTTGGTCCGTGTTCTTGTCCTTTGTGATGTTTATGGTTCTCAAAGTGGGAACTTTGATACCTGTTTGGAAAAATAGTCAAAAGACCTCTTTAAAAAAGGAGCATGGCCAGATTCTAAAAATTGGATTTCGTTCTAACCTAACATTCATTTAATATACCTTCCCAAAATACTGTAGAGGGGTACATGGGAAGAAAACAGAAAATTTACAATCTCCAATTTGGATGTGGAAGCAAAAAGATTGGTGTAATCACTGCTTCATGTAGCCGGATAAATTAGTTTACTAAACCTTGGTGGATTTTCGGCGATATCCCTGGAAATATACGGATTGAGGGCGCAACATTTCAGAATGGTAACGAGAAAAATATGACACGTGCCATGGTATCAAAATTTTACTATAGGGGAAAATGGGGAGGTCAAAAATGTGATCTGGTCACGCTCCTTTAAAACGCAGGCAGTCAGCTGAACAGGTTGTCGCGCGCTACCTATATAGGGTAATATTATTAGGGCAAAATAAACACTAATTACAAACCCTAATTATCATAGGGTAACATAATATTCAAACAACGTCTATCGGTCATGCCGTTAATGCCGAAAACGCCACGTTTTCGCCATTTGGGAAAATAAATTGATGTGCATACGTACCTAAAATTTAAATGAGATAAAATAACTCTTCTTGAATATTTTGTTGTAGTCATCACGGCATAGTACCTAATAGCGACGTTGCTGTTGCAGCCCAGAATTTTTCTCAAAATTATGGAGAAAATTTATGTTTTTGTTTTCTCCCTGAAAACGTGTGGCACAACTGCATAGCATGATTTGCTCATGCTGAATGTTTCCGTTGTATCTAAGCTAGGAAAAATATCTTCCCCAACCTCCCTCGGGATCGATATAGCTATCATGGTGTTACATTTTAACGTAAGCTCTTTGTTAGGGGTGTGAGACGTAGCAGATGTACAGGCGATTTGAGTAGAGGCCTTGGGTTATTAACATATTTAGATTATAAAAGAGATTTTTGGCAGATTTTGAGAAAAATTATTCCTGGACCGACTAACCCCTCATGAAATTTATAATTTTGGGCAACGATTACTGCAGTATATTATATTTTCTTTTGGTTGAAATCGGTTTGTTTGATTGCTTTGTTAGAATATTCACATCTTTTATAGAAATTGTAAATTGTAAAAGAAATAATCTAAGGAATAATTCATTGTTTTGGACTTGGGGGGAGGGGGGTTGGTGGAGATTTATCCAAAAAGAGACATGGCGGAGTTCAAATTTTGGGAAAGTAGAAGCGGCAAGTATTATGAGGGACTTATTCAAGTCTAGTCTAATCCAGTTTTCAACAGCGCCCTCAACGTCATGAACCCGCCAGGTTTTGACGAAAACAAGATTTTTACGAAATATGAAAGAAATGATTGAAAAAAGCAAAATAATGTGCATGTTTCCGGACCCACTACTGCTTGAAGACTACACATTTAATGACAGAACAAGGTGAGAGTAAAGAACGGTTTTCATTGTAAACTATTTGTGTCAATTTCGGTTTTTTGATTGGTAGCCGAATCCTGACGGACGACTTGTCCGGACATGCCGATATGCCGGAGTGGCCGCGAGCAGTGCTTCGGGAAAACCCTCAGCCCTGTCGTCTAATGTACTCCAAATCTGTGGCAAACTCACGCAAATGAAATTTGTCCCATGGCTCTGATATTTGCTCAATAGGTGCACTCACCCCAGTTTGCAAATATTCCGAAGAGTACGCATCGATCCGATGTCTAGTTCATGTAGTTTCGGTGAAATCGTGGGGAAAGTTTGAGACCCTCCGTGCGATGAAATACCGACTTTCACCATGCGCGAGAGCGGAGAGGTCAACACAATCTAGACTGGTTCGCTGTCCTCATATTTACTTCCCTTCATCTTACGACGAAGGGAGGTAAATTTAGGATGTGGAACAAGTCTAGTGTTGACCTCTCCGCTCTCGCGCATTTGATTTTTGGTGAAAGTCGGTATTTCATCGCCCGGGGTCTCAAACTTTCCCCACGATTTCACCGAAACTAGACATCGGATCGTTGCGTACTCTTCGGAATATTTGCAAACTGGGGTGAGTGCACCTATTGAGCAAATATCAGAGCCATGGGACAAATTTCATTTGCGTGAGTTTGCCACAGATTTGGAGTACATTAGTCGACAGGGCTGAGGGTTTTCCCGAAGCACTGCTCGCGGGGCTATGCCGGAGCTGAGTGTGGGAGCTGCACGAGTTCTTCGGAGTCGAGTTCATGCTTGTCGTCGGACGAGCTGTCTTGCGCGTTGCGGGTAAGATCTGAGAAGGGGTTCATTACGGAAATTGGTATTTTTTTCGTATACATTGAACAAAGATTTTAAGGAAATTACCTCCTTGAATCAACAGATTATAAAATTCTAAGATGTACTTCCCACTTGCACTTCTGTTGCAAATGTTGCATTTCTGAGATGATAAATGATAAAATTACTGCATAAAGTAATGCACAAAATGACGTGGTGAGCGGTCTGTGCGTAAGCGCGACAACAGAGGGCGCTGCACCCGCGTGAATGGTTATCTTGTGCACTAAACTAAAGCCAGGCAATTTTTGAAGGAGAAAATGTGATTTGCGACAAATGTGCAAGTGGGAAGTATATCTTAAAATTACATTGTCTGTAGTGTTGATTCTAGGAGGTAATTTCCTCAAAATCTTTGTTCAATGTATACGAAAAAAATACCCGGAAATTTATAAAACCCGGAGGTCGGAGGTACCCAAAGGTACCCGGAGGTAGATTTGTTTTTGCTAACGTGTAGTTGGTGCGTTGACGGTGGCTCTTGAGCTACGTGGTATTAAAATAACAAGCCGGAGGACCGGTTTGAAGTTGGTTACTTATTCGACGTTCGACGTTGAATATTCAATAAGGAGCTGTTACTTAATATTCAACATTCAATAAGGAGCTGTTACTTATTCGACTATTTCATGCCCCAGGGTGGGGCATTTGACCCTTTGAAATAAAATTGTATGTGCATTTGTATGTTGAATAAGTAACAGGTCCTTATTGAATGTTGAATAAGTAACAGCTCCTTATTAAATATTGAACGTCGAACGTCGAATAAGTAACCAACTTCACACCGGTAGCCGGAGGTAGGTTGTAGCATGTACTACACGGTCACAAGAAATTCTACCTCCGGGATACCTCCGACCTCCGGGTTTCAACCACACCATTACTATGCATGGACACCTAAGATTTTCCTTGTTATGACATATAAATCACAAAAATGCAAAATTAAAGGCACAGGCTCGTCAGCAATGCGCGCACGCCAAATTCGTGCCACGAAATACGCTGCTCTGTAGCAAAGGCATAGAGTTGCGTATTTCATGGCACAAATTTGGCGTGCACGCATTGCTGACGAGCCTATGCCTTTAAGTGGAAAAAGTGTCAAATTTACTAACATGACTAAGGAAAAACATAATTTTTCAGAGTTTTTCCTGGGCCTAGCTTCGAAATTGGCATTGCCTATTTCTTTTACAAATGCAATTGACAGGTACTGGCCAAGTTGGCCTTAGAAAGTGTGTATATTGAAGGGGCATCAGGGCCAACTCAGCAGGGCACTGTAGGCCATTGACCTCGGTGGCCTTGGTTAATGTCAAAGCCTGGATTGGTTGCATTTCTGTCACAGTTGGTAATTTATGTTTCTTGTGTATTCACAGATTGGAGATGGAGCCCACAGACTGTGGAGCTTGATATTACACACTACAAAAATGGACGTGTTGCCATGGATACTGAAAACACAGGAGAGGTGAGTTTTTGGCCATCTTTCCAATTTTATTACAGTGGAAATTCGCTATAATGAACACTATTAAGAACAATCTGCTAATGTGAACATCACTCATGGCACCCAACTATAGGTATATCTATTTGTTCGCATCAAACGCCACCAAAACAAGCACTTGTTATGGTTCAGATACGATGCTCGTTTAAGATACCTTTCCACTGTAGTAAAACTTGTCTAGCTTTCGCTTATAGGCATGCATGGGTAGGGCTTCCTCAAAGATGATAGAGCAGCAAAGGTGCAAGATATCCCACCCATCCGAAATCAATTCAATAAAGTGAAGTATGTAAAGGCACCATTTTAGTAAGCAAACTAAATGCGCCTTGTGTCTGTTTGACATGCCTCTCGTGGTGTAATCTGTGTTGTGGCGAATAGTTACATCCGCACTTGGGATGAGAGAAAAATTGTGAGGGCCTTATCGGTATTCGAACCCAAGACCTCTGACTCACTGGGCAGACGGTCTACCAGCTGAGCTATAAGGCACAGTGGTATGCTCCCTCAGGTTTTCCCTATGAACCCAATTTTTTTCTCTCTCAGTGTTGCATGGGAGCGTAAGTGAGCAAAGTAACGAACACAATATCTGGCATAGTGCCTATCACCATTGAAATGAAAGGATTTTTTTCATATACATTGAACATGGATTTTGGTGAATTTATATATAAAGCAACATTTGCGACAAAAGTGCAAGTGGGAAGTATATTTTAAAATTACATTGTCTGTTGATTCCAGGAGGTAATTTCCTTAAAATCTCTGTTCAATGTATACGAAAAAAATACCAAATGAAACAACCAAACTTGGGATGAGAGAGAAAAATCAGCACCCTTGAGAGGCATGTCAAACAGACATGAGGCGCGTCTAGTTTGCTTACTAAAATGGTGCCTTGAATTTCTACGGAGGTCAGAGTAGAGTCTACCTTGCCCTAAAGCGCTATATCTTTGGGTTTCAAATTCTGGACGAGTTTCATTTGGGGAATCACACAATGTCTTTAGTAGCCTGAGGCTGGTGCAAGGTTTGGCCACATTTAGGGTGGATTCACACTGCTTTTTTTATCCGTAATTTTAATGCGCGTCGCTTTGAGAAAAAGTGATGTGGAGGGAGTTTGGAGTAAAATGACGCGCATCACAAAAACGCTTCCTTTGCAAATTGATTCTCTGTTTTCACTCCAAATTCCCTCCAAACCGCTTTTTTTTCTCAAATTGATGCACATCAAATTTACGCTTGAAAAGACTTAGTGTGAATCGACCCTTAGGAATAAATTTCTGATATGTTGGTGACTTCTCTAATCAAAATATCCTGTCAAATTCATTTTTATAGTAGTACACCATTTTTTGTATTTAAATTCATGCAGATTATTGCTCATTTACATGTTACAGCATCATTAATTAGTACTGACATCTTGGTGTACTATTCTTGCCTTAATCAAATTTATGCATTTCTTATTTACATGTCACTGCAGCATGCTAAATATACTTTTTTGCCCTTGCTCATGTTTATTCATGAATGGTGTCCCCCTGAAGCTGAATTCCAGTTTGGTTTTTTAGAAGTCACATAGTGCCCATGGTCTCATCATGATGTTTTACCCAGAATGCCCCAATACACTGATTGCTCCAATACATCATCTTACTTGCTCATGTTTATTCATGAATGGTGTCCCCCTGAAGCTGAATTCCAGTTTGGTTTTTTAGAAGTCACATAGTGCCCATGGTTTCATCATGATGTTACCCAGAATGCCCCAATACACTGATTGCTCCAATACATCATCTTACTTGCTCATGTTTATTCATGAATGGTGTCCCCCTGAAGCTGAATTCCAGTTTGGTTTTTTAGAAGTCACATAGTGCCCATGGTTTCATCATGATGTTACCCAGAATGCCCCAATACACTGATTGCTCCAATACATCATCCTACTTGCTCATGTTTATTCATGAATGGTGTTCCCCTGAAGCTGAATTCCAGTTTGGTTTTTTAGAAGTCACATAATGCCCATGGTTTCATCATGATGTTACCCAGAATGCCCCAATACACTGATTGCTCTAATACATCATCTTACTTGCTCATGTTTATTCATGAATGGTGTTCCCCTGAAGCTGAATTCCAGTTTGGTTTTTTAGAAGTCACATAGTGCCCATGGTTTCATCATGATGTTACCCAGAATGCCCCAATACACTGATTGCTCCAATACATCATCTTACTTGCTCATGTTTATTCATGAATGGTGTTCCCCTGAAGCTGAATTCCAGTTTGGTTTTTTAGAAGTCACATAGTGCCCATGGTTTCATCATGATGTTACCCAGAATGCCCCAATACACTGATTGCTCGAATACATCATCCTACTTGCTCATGTTTATTCATGAGTGGTGTTCCCCTGAAGCTGAATTCCAGTTTGGTTTTTTAGAAGTCACATAATGCCCATGGTTTCATCATGATGTTACCCAGAATGCCCCAATACACTGATTGCTCCAATACATCATCTTACTTGCTCATGTTTATTCATGAGTGGTGTTCCCCTGAAGCTGAATTCCAGTTTGGTTTTTTAGAAGTCACATCATGGCCATGGTTTCATTATGATACTACCCAGAATGCCCCAACATGTTGAATGACATGAGTTAATATTACTGACATCTGGGTGTACTATCCTTACCTTAATAAAAGTCTTAATCAAAAACCTTGCTCATTTACATACCTGTATTACTGCAACGTGTTAATTTTCCCTCTTTTGCACTTATAACAAGGAAAAGGTTTAGATTCCAATCCTTTGTTAATTTTTGTATTCTTGATAATACAATGTTTCTGTTATAACAAGGTAATCTGCAAAGCCTTAAGGACCTCTTATTAACAGGGTTCAGCTGTATATTTTTGCATTTCATACATGCATCTGGTATAGAAAGATATCAAGCTATATAATATTTGTAATGCCCTTGAAATATTCTTTTTAAATACCGATTTTCCATGAAAGGCAATGAATGAGCTCAGTTCTGTTGATAGACACATGATATGAACAGGTCACAAATAATTGAGATATATAGGTGATTGAAAACAAATTTCCAAACCTTTAAGGAGTAAACTTTACATACTCATGCATTTCATTTGATTTCCTTTTAACAGGACCAGTTTGTGAAGCTCCCTTGTGTTGCTGCCCATGCTTGGCCTCACCTGGACTATTGGACTACACGTACGTGTTTCTCTCCTGTTGGAATTCATTTGTCATCATGAGCAGCTTTCAGGTATTGTAATGATCAGCTTGTTACTACTTCTCTAAATTAGGAATACCTTGATCATTCCCAATATAATCTATCAGCACTTTTGCAGGGTGCTTTCCCAAGAACTGCGTCAACAATTTGTGCTTGGGTGGGACTCGAACCCACAACCTTCTGCATTCTATAGCAGTTGCCTTAACTGCTCGACCTCTCAGTGTGCTGGTGTCAAAGGGCCTGTTTGATTCTTGCAACATTTGGTATCACAATTAATCCCTTGCCCTTTTCCGACAATTTATGAGAACGATTAAAAACATCAAAATGTGCTTGGGTAGGACTCGAACCCATATCCTCCTACATTTTACAACAGTTTACAACAGTTGACTTGACCCTCAATGATTCGACCACTCAGTGCGCTGGTGTTAAAGGGCCAGTTTGAATCATGGAGCAGTTGGTATCACAACCAATCCCATGTCCCTTTTTTGATAAGATTTATCAACACTGTGTGCTCAGTGCTTTTCCAAGAACTCTGTTAAAACCTTGTGCTTGGGTGGGACTCGAACCCACAGCCTTCTGCATTCTAGAACAGATGTCTTAACCACTCGCCCACTCAGTGTGCTGGTGTGTCAGTTTGAATCATTCATTAAAAACCTGTGCTTGGGTGGGACTCGAACCCACAGCCTTTTGTAAGGCATATTTTTGTATTTTTTTTCAAAAATTGTCAATTCATATATGAATTTAGAAACTATTCACCTTTAAACATTGTAACATTATATTTTCTTCATTTGTGACAGGTGACGAAGACTTGTGTGCGGCAAGCGATGTCGACCAGCTGAATATTTTCAAGATCTGTTTGTACTTTGACAGACCTCACTCCATCGTCTTCAGAGTGGCCAAGATTGACCCACGGTAAGTCCCAATACACACGCATTACTGTATAAAGTATCTCGTCTCTGACAAATGACTAGTGATGCATTGGGCCTTCAGGAGTTGCAGTTTACAGCATGGAAATCATGCTTTGGGAAAAACATTTTCTGACTCGTCAGATATGGAATTCTTTCCACTACGGATGGGAATTTACGGTTAATTCAGAAACTGGTTTGCAATTCTTTCAAGTGTCGGTTAACCATTCGGCCGACACTAAAGATTGTTGCTGGTGTTTATAGATGCATGTGCAATGTACACAATACCCCTAGGCTCCCAAAATAATAATTGAACCTTTACATGTATCTGGTCAAAATTTAACGATGACCCCATTTAAATTTATTTCAGTTTCATGAAGTCATTACAAATAACCTTCTGAAAACTATTGTAAATTGGGTTTCGTTTAAACATCTCATCCCTACTAGTACTTTCCACAATGTTTAATGTGTTACTTTTTTTTTCCCACAGACATGTTGAAAGAATCAAGTCGACTGAACCTTCTGCTCAACCTACCATAAATAGATTCTGAATTTAATGGTCAGTTCTCAAGTATTTAATTAAACTTATTAAAAACACATCACTTAAAATCTTTCCTTCAACAGTTTGTAAACATTGAATCAACTCAACCTATCATAGTTCCTGAATCCAACAGTCAGTTCCCAAAAAAAACCTAACAGTTTGTAAACATTGAATGATTCAACTCAACTGATCCTTCCATCAGTTCCTAAGCACACAACTCTTCAGTGTCTCAAAAATGACTATCAGTTTGTAAACATTGAATCAACTCTTCAGTGTCTCAAAAAATGACTATCAGTTTGTAAACAAACCAAAACTTGCTCAAATTATTCTCTCAAAAAATGACTATCAGTTTGTAAACAAACCAAAACTTGCTCAAATTATTCTCAGTTTGTAAACATTGACTTGTACTTAATATTCTTGTCTTATTTAGCAACAACCAATTGTATTTATTTCTCTTGTAGCATTGTTAAATGTATATAGTAATGTTTGTAAACAATCTTATTTAAAGTGTTATATATAAAGTAACTTCCAAAGTCAAAATAAAAGTCACTGACAACAAAAGTTTCATTTGTAAACAAGTCATTTTATTCTGTACTCCAATAAGTAAACCAAGTAATATATTCAAGTAAAATGTTCATTAACTTAATTTATGCAAGGTCCTAATTGCTATTGTCTTTACAGATAGTCCAGGGTTCGGTGGTCCAAATTTACAATTTGAAAATCGAACAGGGGTTGCCCCCTGTCCGATTTTCTAACGTATTAAAGTGGAGGTTTCCCTCCTCTACCTGTTAAAGAGAATATTAATAAAAATCCTGTACAAAGAAATACAATTCAAATGATTTATAAAACAAGAAAATTTGTTGACAAACGATAACTGCAATCTCAAGAAAACATTAATCATCAAAACACATCTTGATAAACAGAAAATGGACTTTCTCAAGTTTTCCGTCTACATACCCAATTGAATCAAAACGACATAAGCGATTACAAAGACAGTCACGAAAAGATTTTAAAACGTATTCTGTCAGGAACTAGACTGCTTGCGGCCTCTGGAGATGCCGTTTCTGAAAAAGAAAAATAACAAAATATTAGTTTCAGATAAATACATTTTACAATGGTTTTAATTTCTCTTCAGAACATCACTTGGTGCATTTGCCTACAACAATTTACTACTTCATCAAAAAAATAAATTTAAAGGCACAGGCTCGTCAACAATTCGTGCTACGAAATACACAGCTCCATAGCAAAAGCCTGGAGCTGTGCATTGCTGATGTGCCTTTAAACATGTCGAATTTTCGTGATCACTGCTGTGTTGACGGAAAATTTCAACATGATTTTTGGTTGAGAACTGAAATTCATTTAGTTTTATTAGTTAAACTTTGAAAATGCACACAAACTTATTCATGATTATCAATTTATGGGTAAGAATTAAGTTAATTTTTTCTTATAAAATGACAGATTTGACCAAAAACCCAAATTTAGTTTTATAAGTTTTAAGTGTAAAATGTTACAGCACACATTATCCACTTGCATATTGGTTAATTTTGGAAAGAGCTTCGTACAATAAACGGTAGAAATCTAGTACTCGACCATCATTTTGTCCTTAAAACACATTTAACCATAAGGAAAAATCCGAAAGTGAGTTAGATGTTTCACAGCCCAGGTCAAGTTTTTGCATGTACATGTACAACTGGAAATCAGTGGCGGATCTAGGCTCATGGAAATTTCAAGTACTACCCCCATATAGTGCCTGGATCCACTGCCGATTTCTAGTCGTGACAGATATTTTCTTCAACATTTTTTAAGCCCATCTCATAAGTTTTCTACAGGTCGAGTACTAAATTCTTTCCTCAAAAAAAGTTCGGAAAGTCAAGTTTGACTGACAATTTCTCTCTTGTTGCAAAATAATTTTCCTTGAAATTTATATAATTGGAAAGCCCTGTTATTCCTCTTTACGATGATGTGTCATTTGTTATGATTAAGCAATTGGGGGATGTGCAGCACAGCTGAATACGGGGGCGGGTGTAAAGTGAAATGTCACAAAATGCATTGCTATTGTCAAAAAGTGCATGGACATATTCCCATCCTCCAAGCAAAAGGGGAATGCCCTGCATGGCAGTGAATTTGGCGACATTTCACTTTCCACCACCCCTGCATTCCGCTATAATGACACATCACTGTAAAGATAAATAACAGGGCTTTCCAATGATACCAAATTCAAGGGAAATGATTTAGTAACAAGAGAGAAATGTCAGTCAAACTTGACTTTCCAAACCTTTTTTGAGGAGTTTAGTTTAATTTTGTTAAACTTTGAAAATGCACACAATCTTGTTTATGTTTTTAAGTTATTTATTTATAGGTTAGAATTAAATGTATTTGTTCTTATAAAATGACGAGCACAGATTTGACCAAAAAAAACTTAATTTAGGAGTGGTTAAAATTTAGAATTTTCTTTAAAACGTTTCTTTTTAGTCATGGTTAAGGACTCAATTCTTTCTCAGACCGTTTTAGGATGTTTTTTTTCTCGTTATAAATGCAAGAGCACAAACTGCATGCTACACATTTCACTTTCCACAAAACGAAAAGGTCAATTAACTGGTTCAGATTGTTGTACATGTGCCCTTGAGCAATGCACTTTGCTTCTCTCCACCCAGGACAGTGAATAATGATGTGTTTGCTGGAATAATGGCCGACATAAGTTGATATAACATGCAGTTTGTACACGGCAGGAAAGAGCATAATGGAATGTCTGTAACACAAGTTAAAAATAGGGAATTCAACTGACCTCCAATTTTAACCACTCTGGCAAGTAAATTAATTCACTTGGCACATATGCAATAAATAAAGTAAGTGTGTTTTAACCTTTAATACATGCCAAAAGTATGGGGTTTTGTGCTGTACATTTACCAGCATGAATGAATGAAAATTGTGGCCAGTCACAACATGGAACCTTCCGACTATTTACACAGATGAGTACATCAAGTCTGTACGATGTACGTATTCACGTAGCCTTTTCGCAAACTCAACTTGATATGCACAGATTTTGCCTTTAAGATGATATACGGATAAAATACAATGCAGTTTTTTTCATTAAGCATAGTGCAGGTAATTTGCAGAATGAGTTAAGTACCGGTATCGTGGCTGAGCAGTTTGGGTCATTCACTCACAAACTTCAGGTGGAAACACCCAAAGGTTGTGGTTTTCAGACTACTTGAGGTTATTGTGCCCTTGAGCAAGGCACTTGACCTCAATTGCTCCATCCTGTGGATGGGATGTAAAGTCGTAAGTCCAGTGTTATGTAATGCACCTTAAAGATCCTAGAACATTATTTCGGATGAGAAGGGGAATTTCCCCAGTGACTCTGGCTTAGCCGCCACTCACCGACGTATCAATATTGAGGTGGTTCCTGATAATTGTTAAACGCATTGAGATGTCAAGAGACATGAAATGCGCTATTATTAAAGAACAGAAATTTGTCGGTACATTGATTTTGTACACTGATTTTGTACACTGATTTCCCAAGGAATGAAATTGCGAAAAGGCCAATAATTTAGTTATTTTCCTAACTTGGCTTTAAAATTATCCAAAATATTGGTTTTCAAAAAATGCAGTTTATGTATGGATTTCCATCTCTTAAGCCAAGTTTCTTTAAAGGCACAGGCTCGTCAGCAATGCGCGCCCGCCAAATGTGTGCCACGCAATACGCAGCTCTATAGCAAAGGCATGGAGCTGCGTGTTTCGAGCACGAATTTGGCGGGCGCGCATTGCTGACGAGCCTGTGCCTTTAATGTCACTGGCCACGTATTCCAATTTGGTTTGTATTATTTTTTGCCACAAGATTTAAATTTGGAGGTCAGTTCTTTCCTTAAAGATAGTATACATGATTGGTAAACTGTTACAAATAGTTTTACCCCCCCTGCGTGATTGAAGATATGCATGAGCAAAATCCAGCTCCGTACTTCGTCTAACTTTTGAAAAAAAAGTCAAAAAAGTGTTTGCAGTCATTTTGCCCCCAAAACACTTCGCCCTGAACCATTTCGCCCTGTGCACTAAGTGGTTTTGGGGCGAAGTAGCATTTGGGCGATGTAGTGTTTGGACGAAGTGATTTGGGGCGAAATGGTTTTGAGGCCAATTGAATTTTCGTCTCATAAGACAAAAACTAATTGTTTTACTCATTTCTCAAAGACTATAGCACTTTAGACAAAACCATTTTAGGGGAAGTTTTCTACGGTCATCGTGCTTATATTGTGTGAGTTAGGCGTAAATCTGTGAACATTTCTGATTCTCGAGATACCAATCATGTATACTTCCTTTAAAAATATACGTGCTCAGGACCAATTTTACTGTGAAATTTTGATATCCACACAGTCAAGTACTCAATATCTTGGTTAATTCAAAGGTTGCATTTTACCATAAATTGCCTCCCAGAAACTTTGGTAGTGAATGTATTTAAAACTTCAGTACTATTGTTATTAACAAACTCAGAATTGCCCAGATTTTCGTGGTAAAATCGGCCCCAAGCACAAACAATGCACCAAAAAGTTACAATAGAGACTGGTACTTACATTTAAACTGGACCCTTGGCTGGTGATCAAAACCTGTGGAGAAAAGACAAAGTATTGCTGTTAATTAAATAAATGCAAGGTTTTTGAAACCCTTACCATGATAGTTCAAAATGGCCTCATTTTGTTGAATTATTGTTTTGTTGTAATTTAATTGCTACTGTGTGGATTAAATGAGAGAATTCTATAAGCTGATCAGAAGATGTTTTTTGGAAAGTGTAGGTTTGATGGAAAAACCCAACATTTTGTGAGAAATTCAAGATTTTGTGAGGAGGTTCATTACTATGCACGGACATCCATGATTTTCCTTGTGACATATAAACCATTCGAAAATATTAGTTTGATGATAAACATGCAAAATAACGAGGGGAAAGTGTCATGAATTTACTAAGGAAAAACTTAAATTTTTGGAAAGTTGTCTAGGTTTAGTGCATGGGGTCCCAGTGGGCAGGGTGTCTGTGCATGGCAATCTTTCCAAAAGAACAACCGGATTAGAAGGATGGTTACTCGATTTTAAGTTGGTCCAAAGCCCCTTCAAGCAAGGAATCACAAACCAATTTTCCCCAAAGTCAAATCCACCCCGTTCTACTAAATCCACGTGCCTCAAATCCCCAAACAAAATCTTTCCGGAAATTTTGACGAGTTTTAACGCAATTTACCTGTTTCAAGAAGCCGCCGTTAATTTGATCCAGGACGCGACTCAAGTCTGAAAGAGAAAACAATAGATGCATTATAAAGATGGTTACTTGATTCTTTAATTAAAAGTTGTTCCTACAAAGTACAAGGACCCCGCCCCCTCCAAGAGTCCAAGGAAGGAATCACAAAACAGGTCTCATTTCTCCCTTCAAATTCACCCGTTTTACTCGACCCACGTGTCTTAAATCCCGAACACCACCGAAGTTGGTAAAAGACCCAGAAAAAACTTTAATCTTTACCATTCTCACATAGCATGAAAACATAGGATAACCGTTATAATTGTCGAATATATTATAAAGTCAGTTTACGTACCTAGAAAAAAATCCCAGCGGCGTGCGTAGATGATAGTCGAGGACGTCCCGTATCACCAGCATCCTGACCGGCCGTCGGCAGTTCGTCTGTTGCAAAATCTGCCTGCTGCTTTCACGGCTCACTGCTTCGCCCGGAATGCGGTGGTGACGTAACCGAAGAATAGACACGCGGGTTTGGGAGGCCGGAGACTCCAGCATTTTCGGAGTCGACTCCGATTCCAAAAAGGAATCGCGATTCCACTCGGAATCGATTCCACTTTGGGAATCGGAGCCCCGATTCCTGAAAAATGGAATCGATTCTACTCGACTCCGGCGTGGAATCGCCCAAGCAGACTAGATGCACCTGCGACCCATGCCCAGCGATTGCCCCTCCGCCAACCAACCACCTGTTTTAATTGTATTCAAACATTTTTAGCGGGCCTGCAGTAGGTCGCAAACAAAGGTCTGGGGAAGACCGTTTGATTGCGCCACCTCTGTGGCTCATTACATAATATGAAATAGGAATGCCATGACATGCAAAGTTGTAAACACAATGCAGCATTGCCCCATGAATCTTAAATATTTATTTCAGGTGAGAGAGGGGTGCAAAATAGGTTCGGGGCGGGCTCCATTTTCGTTAAGGATATTTTTTTGCAAAAATTTTCATTTTCTTTGAAATTTGCTTCGAAATCCGCCGAAATTTTCGTTAGAAGTCATTTCTGAGACATTTTCAAAAAAGTCAATTATAGGCCAATTTTGGGAAAAATCCTTATGATTTTTCTAATTTTTGGCAAAAAAATGTATGATAATTAAGATTTTCTTCAAAATTGCAGGAAGTGTTGCTTGGAACCCATAGATGATATTCCTTGAATTTGACTTTGACTGCTCAGCTCACCCAGGGAATGAAATATGAATTTTTGTTATCATTTTAACAAGTGCTGATTAAATACGCCCAAGTTGCTTTTATTTTAACACACTTGTAATTAATTGACTTGGGTTCTGGGACAGCAACGAATTTTTGAAATAAAACACGGCTATTAAACTTCTGTGGGAAGCGAAAACGTTCTAGGACGATCCCACAACTTCAACAAAAGAACCCAAGGTGAGGGTCGGTCAGCAATGGCTCTACACTATAAAGATCACTGAACCGTGTCCCTGTGCTTTTGCAATGGTACTTTTTCCGACGGCCATGATGTTTAAAAAAATGCTACTGCGTATTAAACGCTATCAAGTACGCGCACGTACACGCTGTAACATGTTCCAAACACGCGCGCGTGTTGCTTGAAATTTGTACGAAATACGGCGCAGCCGATGCGCGTCACAAAAAAATACGCTTAAAATCTGATGCACGTGGCGATTTGTAGGAAGTGACGTCATTTGAACGTGATCAATTGATCACAGGGAACCAGTCTAACATTAGCTTAGTATGTCATATTACTCAAGCGTGACGTGTGCGCTTGCGCATTGAGGACCGAGAGCGGACAAAATGTCAATATGGCGAATGGAACCATTTGAATGGAGCTCAATTAATCGAACGGCCGCCGCCGCCGCCGTCTATGCGGCGTTTGAACACACACATGTACAGAGGTTTTCCAGATTTACCGTTCAAGTTTTCTAAATTTTTACGGCGAAACGCATGTTGGCATCACGACGGTACATTGTTTTAACCCGAGCGTCTATAAATGAACACTACGCTCCGATATCGCGAGGGCGGCTGGGGATGGTTGATCGTCCTTTCGGCCTTCATGACACGATTCCTGGTCTATGGCACTATGAAAGGTCTCGGAATTCTCCTACACGCCGTCACTGAGGAGTTCGAAACGGAGCTGTGGATTATCGGAACGATCAACTCTTTATATTATGGTGTACCGTCGATCATATGTAAGCTATTTAGTCTAGGACTGACACAAAAAGGTAGTCTTCTCTGATTGGTCAATGGTGACGTCCTCAATACTGACCAATAAGAGAGGACGCCCACGATCGAATGAATGCCCGTACATCGACCTTGCAACTGGAAAGCAACTTGCGGCAACTGGGAGCAACAGGGGCCAATTTCATAAAGCTGTTGCAATGCAATTTTGACTATTTAACCTATTTTTATAAAGCAAACAAATGTTTGATTAAGCAAATTTTTTTGCTTAAGGGTCTTTCTATAAATTAGGGGTCCAATGTTGGTGTCCCCCGTTACATTTTACATCTTGTTTTTGTAAATTCAGGACACATTCTTTAAATACTTTCTATCTCAAAGAGTGAGTAGGCCTACATAAAGTACAATTCATACAAAATGGTTTAAAAGCCATTTTAATGATTTTTGTACGAAAAATAACACATATTGGGTGTAACGGGGGACAAGGCTGGCAATTTAAGGGGATCTCAGGACATGACAACATTCATCAATTTCATTCTCATTTCTGTGAAGCGATTGACATGTGATCTGAATTCCTGCACACGTTTTTCATAAAGGAAAGATGCGATTTTTGACAAGTATCATTGTTATTTTAATTGAGCTTGGGTGAAATAAACTTTTTAAAAACTTGACTTTTGGAACGGCGCCAGTTTAATTGTAGCATTATATATACTGAAACGCAAAGGAAACTTACCACCTTTCAAACCTTTAAATATAATAACACTGCGTGTAGTAATGAGTGAACTTATTTGTGGACAATATGTCCTCACTGTCAGACCAAACGGTGTCTGAAGGTCACTTGAACCTTTAATGGTCACTTCATGGCACAGCTGTTTTGACTGTCAGTGATTAGCCAAGGGGTATGGGGTGATTGGAATGAGCTGCATGTGATGTCTCGATGTTGGCTTTAAAAAGGCCAGTGCAAAATGGGCATTTCAAGCAACATGCCACGATTGTCGGGGGGTCAAAGACTGGTATGCATTGTGCGCCGACGATGCACTGCCTGTATCCAAATCAATGGTGGCCACACACGCTATTGAAAGGGGACTGACATTGCACCCTCTTCTGTTCTTTACTGTAGAACAAACTGATGAGATGGTGTATCTTGGTCAAAAACTTGACATGTCATCAATAAAATGCCAATGTTTCAATCAGCAATTGTTGGTTTGTTTTATTTTGAACTGTTACAATTTCATTACATTTTAAACAAGTGGTAAGTTTCTTTTGCGTTTCAGTATAGAAGGGCTGTTACGATTGGTTGAGCCAGGGTTGAGCTACCACATTAGATAGAACCATGGAGGAAGAAACACATCAGGTGCATTATTTTGTAAAGTACAAACTGGTGCTGTGCATTATTTTAAATGTTCTCATTTTATTTTAATTACTACAGTAAGAATAAAAATGATATTTGTCAAAAAATTCATCTTTCCTTTATGAAGAACGTGTGGGAAGATCACATGTCAATCGCTTCACAGAAATGAGAATAAAATCGATGAACATATTGTCATGTGTGAAAATTGCCAGCCTTGTTTGTCATCCAATCCCATGATGCCTTGAGAACGTCGATAAGGTTTATTAGTAATGCCATCTTATCCGACATATTCTGGCATCAGAGGTAGTGGACACTGGACAGTCCAATTAACGCATGTGGATGAATTCATATTAACTGATTACGTCACCGATACTGACCAATAAGAGGCCGCCCCACTAAATGCACTGATGGTCACTGACTGTACCCTCTGCGCTTGTTCTCCGAAACAATCGTGGACGTTTTAGGGAGGTCTAACAATTAAAGAGAGCAATGTCGTCCGCGATTGGCAAGCGAACGTCCGCGATTCGCTCCTGTACAAAGGCAACGAGAGTAAGGAAAAATAGACTATGTCCAAACATGAACAAAAGAGGAACAAAGGGACGTCCGCGATTGTATGTGGATTCGCACCATGCATGCACTTGGTAGGGGGTAGTCACATTGTCACCGTGCGCCATTCACGAGTAGGCACTTTGTGGATACTGTCACATCATTTAAATATGAAAACCTGTCCCCTGTCATGGCTGCTGGTGCAAACAACACAGCGAGAACATGCATCGCTGGTAAATAACACAGTGAGAACATGCTCTCAAACATTGAACTCTGGCGGTCTGTTCTTGACACGGGTAACTTGTTCCCCATGGATAGGTGGTGTGTGATCCTGTTCCGAGTGCAGTGTTCTCGGGTCGTGTTCCCGTCGTTCGGGCGCGAGAACGAGTTAACCCGTCTCAAGAACAGACCGCCAGATTTCAGCCAAACAGATCTGTTGTGTTATGTTGTTGTTGTTTTTTCGCCTCTGTTTTAGCGCCTTTGACCTCAGCCATTGCGAGGAAAGTTGGCAATCGATATGTGGTCGGTCTGGGCAGTATGCTGTTCGGGCTCGGTCTGACACTGTCTTCCGTGTCGTACAGCATTGGTTTGTATGCCGTACTGCTGGTTTTAATTGCAGGTAAGGTCTTAACAAGGACTTAAAGATGTGATGAATTACTTTTTAAAAAACTAACGCTATAACCTATTTTATACTAGGCGCTTACAAAGTTCTACAAAAGAGCATGAAGGAACTAACTATTTCTTGAAACAGAAATAAAGAAATTACCTATACCATCTCAATCTCGACATGTTAAGTTCTGTTCTACTCGAAGAAGGGCTTGGGGCTCACAACTAAAAAAGTGTAGGCCTTTTGGGGAACCACGTGTTAACTTTCTGGCGTATTATTTTAACCCTCCACCCGCTTTCAAAATCGACAAAAAGGTTTCAGTCTTTGCTGACATGTATGCAACATGGTTGTAGTCGAGTCCATCGATCAAAAGCCTTCATAAGTCCACCACAAGTTTCTGGGTTTTAATTCGAGTCACAAGCTATTCAAATGAACTCCAACCAAGGCATTCTTTTGTGCGTGTTCATCCTTCTTTGCTTCTTGTGATTTTATCGGCTCTGGACTTGTGATAGACTTGTGATGGACTCGAATACAACCCTGATATGCAATGTTTTGGTTGTGTTTTAACAGGCACGGGAGCAGCGTGTGTGCTCGATACAACCCGCGCAGAAGTCGCTTTCTACTTTTATAAATAATTTGCTCTGGCCAACGTGTTTATACTGGTGGGGTCACCGATAGGGAACATGCTTTACGGTCCCTTCACGCAGACGCTCCACGTTACGTATGGTTGGCGAGGAGCGATGTTACTGATGAGCGGACTTAGTTTTAATCTGGTATGGGCTGCTATGCTGCTTAGAAGACCCCAAAACAACAGCTACAGATCACTTCCCTCCGACGACACAACCAGTTTGAGGGAATCTGAGTCACCCATCTCTGTTCACAAGCAAGCCCTAGCGAACCCGAGTCTCACCAAATCCTTAGCATCATCCATGGGCCTCATCCACATCTTCAGAAACTGGTCCTTCATTCTTCTATCCGGCAGCAAAATGCTTTTTGACATGGCCTACGGCGGGATGGTTGTGTACATGGTGCCTAATGCGATCGCGGTCGGGTTGGATGACTGGGAATCTTCGTTTACTGCCGCGGCTTTTGGAATCGGGAGCTTATTCGGGGTAGTTCTAGGAGCCATAGTGTCCCGGAACTCCGAGGTCCCCTCCCACGCTGCCGTACTGGTGACGGGGGTAGTGGCGGCGCTCGCGCTGGCTGCAAGCCCCTTTGTGCCGACTTTACCCGGTCAACTCGGCACAGTGTTTGTCGTAGGCACGACTATGTACGTACTGATGCACATTGTATTTATGATGTTGAGGTATCTACCGTTTAGCGACGACATGCACGTCCTTGTGCTCGGGTGGTCAGGCTTTTTGACCGGATTCTCGACTTCAATCGGAGATGTCATTTCAGGTGAGTATGCGATTGAGAGAATGCGGTGTGGCTTGCGTCGGGGAGAATGAATATTCATTAGGGTTCGTTTTACCGTAACTTGATTAGCACTGTATACACAGTGCTCCCCCGAGACACTATGAGATAAAGTCCATAGTGTGCTCGGGTGGGACTCGAACCCATGACATCCTGCATACGTCTTAACTATTCGACCACCGAGCTGGCCGGTATTGAGCAGCCGGTTCAAATCATTTAGCAGCGGGTACCGAAAACGATAAGAGAATTGCGAGTACTTCTCATGATCTAGGAGATGCACGTGGTGGTCTAGGGGAGCGCGCATCTGACTTCCAGTCAGTAGGTCCAAGGTTCGCGGCCTGGTCACTGCTATTGCGTTGTTTTTAGACAAGACACTTTATTCCACACTGTCTCTCTCCACCCAGGTGAATAATGGGTACCGGAAAATATTGGTTTGGAAACCCAACTGCTGGGGGTAAACCTGCGATGGACCGGCATCCCATCCAGGGGGAGTAGCAATGCTCCTAGTCACTCCATGCCATGGAAACTAACAACCTGTTAGGGAAACGCAACAAACTGCTGGTGGGGGGCGGGGAGACCTGCGATGGACTGGCATCCCATCCAGGGGAGTAGCAATGCCCCTAGTCACTCCATACCATGGAAACTAACAACCTGTTGTGGAAACTCAACTAACTGCTGGGGGTAAACCTGTGATGGACTGGCATCGCATCCAGGGGGAGTAGCAATGTCGACTAGATCATCCCACATACCATTAATTGGAACAATAACGTTTTTTATTGGATAATTAATTTCAATGCCTCCCTCCCATTTCAGGATGGTTGTATGACTTGCGGCAGGATTTCATCGGAACTTACTTCTTGTACAGCGCAGCTATGGCCGCCAGTATGGTATGTCTATTGATTGAGCTCCGTAGAGCGCAGACTCGTACGTGAAAAGCAGTCGTGTGTCACGTGAGCATGGTCTGATGCATTTTGGGTAGGTCTTCGAGGTCATGTCTGAAATCACACACGAGACTATGACCAAACTTTGGATAAGAGAAAAAATCGTATTGGGCTAATATAGCCGGATTCGACTGAGCTATGTGGCAGTGGTATACTCCCTCAGGTTTTCCCAAGACCTCTGACACACCAGGGAGATGCTCTACTAGTTGTGCTACAAGGCACAGTGGTGTACTCCCCAGGTTTTCCCCAAGACTTCAGACACACCGGGCATATGCTCTACCAGCCGAGCTACAAGGCACAGTGGTATATCCCTGAGGTTTTCTCCAAGACCTCTGACACCGGGTAGATGCTCTCTCAGCTAAGCTGTTCTTTCCTTCAAAATATACGTGCTCCGAGCCAAATTTACTGTGAATTTTTGATATCCAAACAGTCAAGTGTCATGTACTCAAAAGGGGGGATGTGCCTTTGGGCAAAGCATTTTACCATAAATTGCCTCTTTCCACACAGAAAAATACTTTGGTAGTGAATGTATAACACTTCAGTACTATTGTTATGAAAAAACTCAGAATCGTATAGATTTTCATGGTAAAATTGGCTCCAATCACAAACAATGCACCTTTAAAGTTACAATAGAGAATGACACTTACTTCATTTAAACTGGACCCTTGGCTGGTGATCAAAACCTGAGGAGAAAAGACAAAGTATTGCTGTTAAATGAAATAAATAAAAGGTTCCTGACACTCTTACCATACGATTGTTCAAAATTGTCTCATTTTGTTGAATTATTCTTTTGTGGTAAATTAGTTGTTCCTATGTGGAGTATAAATGAGAGAATTCTACACATTGCCATCACCAGAGGTATTAGGAAAATAGTCCACGTGTTTCAAGGAAAATGACACTTTTCACTCTGCAGATGTGCACCGTTTTGGGGTTTTGGAAAGAATTGGGAAGTTGATCATGGCTTCAAACCTCGTGTGCAAAACATATGAGACATGCTGAAAATTTGTTCAGTATTTTCTCACAAAATCATGAATGTTTCTTACTTAAAAATTGGGTTTTTCAATCAAATTTACACTTACGAGGGAAAATTACCATACACCCTCGCCAGTCGAGACTCAATGCACTAAGTCTATGGAGCATGACATACAAATTATGAGTGTTTTAAAAGTAAAACTTGATATTTTCTCACTGCTTAATTCATGTTTCATGTGTTACCTCACCATATTAATTTCTTGGGTGTTATCAGTAGTGATGCCCGTCTAACCAGGTAATTCCGCCATTTTTTTTGGCCCTCTCGACCAATCAGAAGGCTGCATTTACCCCCACGTGACCCTCATTAGCATAAAATGTGGATCGGGAATATACCATTTACCGCGGGGGGTGTTCTAGCGCGTGAGGAACGAATTAGTATGTATTTAATTTTAAAAAGGACTGTTCTATTAAAAATACTATATATAATTATATTTAATACAAATTATTTCTGTCTTTATTATAGTATTTACGTTTTATCATGTATAACTATTTACTCTTATTATAACTACGTATTTTTTTGTATGTATTCTTATGTAAGATACAATACGAAAGTCGGCATTAGGAATAAGTACAATTAAAATACAATAAATGAAATGCAGTACAATAAGAACGTTAAAACGTAGGATTCACGTGTCATAACGTGTGAACGTATTTCATGTTGCAAAGTGATATATTTCGGACGAGTATTTACAAAGTTATACCCAACTATATTGACGAATGGTCTGTTCCACTCATTGTACATAATACGCGATAATATAATATGGCGCAGTACGTACCAGCATCTATAACGCGTTGAGACAAGTCATACTGGCGCAGAGGCCTTGAACATCCTGTGGGCTGGGCTTTGTTTGGGGTCGTGATCGAGGGTCGAAACACAATGACGTCATAACGATGAGTCAGCACAAACAGACCAAGCATGCTGAAGTATCCACACAGTTAACCAGTCTTGCAAAATTTCTAAAAATAATTATGTCTAAATTCCTCTAAATATTTCTTTTGTTTATTAGGTAGACTTGTATTTGACACAAACTTGCCATTTTACATGTAAATACACTTCACTTTGTCAAAGTTTAATCTCGTATTTAGTTATCTAGTGTTTACAAATTAGTTTACCGTTAGTTAATAGTATTGTTTATGCTGTATTTAACTGTATTGTTAGCTCTCATACCCTGGTCGGGGTCGTAGAGTTGAATAAACCAACAAACCAACCAACCAACCAACAAACGGTTGACGTGTAATTAGTGCTCGTTCTCCAATGGCGCTAGATTTGAAAGCACTAACCCTGCTATTTCAGCTTCATTTTTGGAGTATCATTCGTTGGATCATGGAGGTAGGAAAAGACCTCCGTGGTTGGATCCACAGCTCATCCAATACGTTAAGTTCAGAAATACAACATTATTCAGAAATACTGCAGCAACTTATAGCACATCGACGCCAAGACGGAATTACATGGTAGTCAAGGTACGTTGTAAAACAATATTTCTTATATTTTACAGTCAATTTGTTAGTTTCCTTTGTGTTTTCCCTATAAGCTGTTTGCCACCTGAATACTGTAGGCTCCTATCATGTTTATTTGGTGTATCGGGCAGATTATCGCTCCTGTGTGGATACCGAACAAAGAAACCGTCCTTGGAGCGCGAAAATTAAATCGCTGTCAACACCAAATGCCGTAGACTGTATGATAAAATAAGTTATAACATGCATGGTTATGTTTAAAGTTTTACATGAGTTTTATCTTCTTTTCATTTTGAAATTAATAGTTGCAATGTATTACATCAACCGCAATTTGTTTTGTTTTATTTAATCAATAAATACGATCGATCAAAAGTAAATACTCACGTAAAAGACACTCAATATATCAATCTATAGCATAATATAATCCTGAACGGGCTGTCACCATTATTGATAATGGAGTGCCTACTAGAGATAACTATCTAATAATTTCTTTTCTACCAAAGTCACTTTTACAATGTATGTTATTTTAAAATAACAATTTCTTTCTGAAACTACTAGTTTTTAATCACCACCGCGTTCCTCACGGTCTACTTATTCGTCTTGTTGGAACAGTCCGTTAAATTTTGCCTCGTGTTTAGGCATTACTCTGTTCATGGCTCTGTTTACTTCCATGCCTTTATTTACTTTTTCTTCGAGATCTTCCACAATCTCTTGATGAGTATCGTTATCTTTCAGATATAGGTAACTTGACAAGAAATCCTTGTAGTTGTTGAAAAAGATTCGCTCGACTGCCCAGAGGGTCTTCCTATTGGCTTTTTCCTTGGCTTGATCTTCATCCATACCCTCGCTGACATACTTTTCATATTTTTCACTCCACATGTCGTCAGTGGATTCTTTGGCTTCTTCCAACCAGTCTCGATAGGCGACATTGTCTTCCAATTCAGAATCGGACTCATCCGATGATTTGTCATTTTTCTCTGTTTCAGATTCCGATTCATTTTCCTCAAAATCTTCGTCATCAGCCTGCGTAGAGTCAGTTCCACAGCTTTCTATTTCTGAATCTTGAAATCTACGCTTTTTAAAATCGGGTTCATAATTATCCATGTCCGAATATTCAGATTGAATAGGTTCAATTTCACGATCATCGTCAACTCTGTCCGTTTGAGATTCATCTTCAGCATGCACATTCTCTGCATGCCGCCGGAGGTTATATTTCCGCTCAAAGCTTTTGTCACACTGCTGACAAGCATATGGTTTGATTGCAGAAGCAGCATTCATGTTGATTCTTTATAAAGGTTGATCTCCGAATGGTAAAAATCGGATTAAATCGTTAATATATAGAGCTACTCATGTTGCTTATACCTCTGATCTTTGTGCTCGTATGCACATGCCCTGCACATTCTCTTGCTCTCATATAACGCCCGTGTTTACTCATTTTCGCTGCTCCTTTGCTCAATTCGCTGCTCATTAATTGACTCACTTCGCTGCTCATTTGCTCACTTCGCTGCTCATTTGCTAATTTTGCTGCCCATTTTGCTCATTTCGCTGATCAGTTGCTCATTTCGCTGCTCAGTTGCTCATTTCGCTGCTCAGTTGCTCATTTCGCTGCTCAGTTGCTCATTTCGCTGCTCATTTTGCTCATTTCGCTGCTCATTTCGCTGCTCATTTCGCTGCTCATTTCGCTGCTCATTTCGCTGCTCAGTTGCCTTTCACGACATGAAGAGCAGCCTCGTTCAAGTCGGCACTGCACTGAACATTCTCCAGTACACATTTCGACATATATAACGCCATCAACACATAAAGCTGTCATTTCGTACGAACGGCACAACTGCAAAAAGCGCACTGCGCAGTTTGAATTTACCGCAGTGATTTCCCAGCATGCAACGTACTGGTACTCGCTATCAACGCCGCGTAATTGCTGCCGCATACCAGGGAACATCGATGGGATAACAGAAGATCCCCTGTTACTAAACAGTAACATGGCTGTATTTTAACAGATGGGGATTCAAAGTGTCTTGCTCCTGAACAAACCTGTAATTTAACAGCAAATCGTCTGTAATCAACCAGACAAATATTTTTCAAACGTACAGGGACGGAAGAACGTTTGAGCAATAACAACAAATTCCCAAAACAGTAAAAGTTACAGTTCGATTTTGCCTTTTATTGACAGAAAAACTCCTGTGACTCAACACAATTTTTTACAGCTAGCTGTATAAGTTGCGTCGATATGCGTAGGCCCTACTTAAAGTGGCCCCCGTCTCCTACGCCAATATGCCAAAATATTTATTTCAACCGTGACGGCCATCGGCATTCGTCACACTATGCGCAACTAACGATGGAAATTGGGAACATAGTAATGATTTGTGCCCAATTTCCATTGTTAGTTGTTCATAGTGTCGAGATTATGAACGAATAAAACCATTCGATATTGCATTTTACCTGCGGGCCGTGCCTTCACGCTATAGAGTAAATCCATTGATGGGTGTCTAGACGTTGTCTACGGCGTTTGAACACACACACACGTAAGTACGGTCCACACTAGAGCATTATGCCATTCCGCTGCCGTTGTATTTTGGTCGCGCGCCCAATTTTTGACGTTCACAGTGTGGACGTCCACAGAAACGATAACGGTAGCCGTTAACGGCAAACGCCCAAAGTTGAAAAGTTTCAACTTTTAGCGGTACCGCTGACGTTGACGTTCCGTCGCCGTTCCGTTGACGTTCACTCTAGTGTGGACGCACCTATTGTTACCTGAGCGTCTAAAAATGGAAACCAAGCAACGCTACCGCGAGGGCGGCTGGGGATGGTTCGTCGTCCTTTCGGCCTTCATGTCACGATTCCTGGTCTACGGCATTATGAAAGGTCTCGGAGTTCTCCTTCACGCCGTCAGTGAGGATTTTGAAACGGAGCTGTGGATTATCGGGTCGATCAACTCCCTACATTATGGTGTACCGTTTGTCCTAGGTAAGCTCGTCTCGGACCGACGCAGTAGTTTGCAAAATAAACATTGTCGACGTTCTCAGGGTATGTAATTCCAAAACGGACAAGCAAACGTCGTACATCAGTTTTCAAACGTCGTACATCTGTTTTCAAACGTCGTACATCTGTTTTCAAACGTTGCGAGAACATGCATCGCTGGTAATATAAATAACACAGTGAGAACATGCTCTCAAACATTGAACTCGGGCGGTCTGTTCTTGACACGGGTAACTTGTTCCCGGTGGATAAGTGGTGTGTGATCCTGTTCCGAGTGCAGTGTTCTCGGGTCGTGTTCCCGTCGTTCGGGCGCGAGAACGAGTTAACCCGTCTCAAGAACAGACCGCCCGATTTCAGCCAAACAGATCTGTTGTGTGTTATGTTGTTGTGTGTTATGTTTTTTTCGCCTCTGTTTTAGCGCCTTTGACCTCCGCCATTGCGAGGAAAGTTGGCACTCGATATGTGGTCGGTCTGGGTAGTATGCTGTTCGGGCTCGGTCTGACACTGTCTTCCGTGTCGTACAGCATTGGTTTGTATGCCGTACTGCTGGTTTTAATTACAGGTAAGGTCTTAACAAGGACTTAAAGATGTGATGAATTACTTTTAAAAAAACTAACGCTATAGCCTATTTTATACTCGGGTCAAAGGCGCCTACAAAGTTCTACAAAAGAGCATAAAGGAACTAACTATTTCTTGAAACAGAAATAAAGAAATGACCTATACCACCTCAATCTCGACATGTTAAGTTCTGTTCTACTCAAAGAAGGGCTTGGGGCTCACAACTAAAAAAAGTGTAGGCTTTTGGGGAACCACGTGTTAACTTTCTGGCGTATTATTTTAACCTTTCACCCGCTTCCAAAATCGACAAAAAGGTTTCAGTCTTTGCTGACATGAAACATGGTTGTAAGTCGAGTCCATCGATCAAAAGCCTTCACGAGTCCACCATAAGTTCCTGGGTGAGTGGGTGAGTGAGTGAGTGAGTTTGGGGTTTAACGCCATGCCGACATCAGTGGCCATATTCATGGCGGGATTATGTCGATATATAAAATGCTTGGTTTTAATTAAGGATAATTAATTCATGTTAGTTGTGGAAAATATATGATCTTGGAATTAGTTGTATAGATAACAAGTAATATATTTCAATAAGATTGACGAAATAAAGTACTACATGGATTCTGGGCAGTTTTTCAAGGGAACCCCCAGGAGGCCGGTTATAGAGGATCCCCCAGACACACGGTACCGTGTCTAAATGGTCCCGCAAGGTCGGCCGTTTCCCTTGCAGTTTAAGGGCCCGGGCCCCGCCGGTATTTTTACAGGTCCGCTAACCTCCGGGTGATGAAGGGACAATGGCACCGAGTGTCTGGTCAATCCTCCAAACCCCGTCCCACAGGACAAATTAGGGGTCTCTGTTTCACCGTCCAGTGTGTAATGCGAGTTTTATTTCAGGGAAATCAACCATGGAGCAGGGTGACACCTTGTCTCGCCGAGGTGAGCAAACCTCAGGATGAGTCTCTAATTATAGTGTTGTCCAAAATATATCTGAAGAAGACTGTTACCTACATGTAGGTATACATATTGTTAAAGCCTAGAGCATGAATCCTTGTGAATTTATTTTGAGAAACTCATCTCTAAGGCAGGTCTATTTTGTCTCACCGGAGTGAGCTAACCTTAGAGTCAGTTCTAAACCAGTATGTGAACATTTTTGAGTTTGCCATGTGAAACTCACTTCAGGGGTAGGACAACGCCTTGTCTCACCAGGGTGAGCAAACCCCCAGAATGAGTCCCAATAAGAAAAATTAGATGAGTTTATAAAATGTGATATAGCTCAGATGATTTGAGTATTCATTTTATACAATGATATTAAGTTAGGTTGATAACATATGGAGTTATGCTATTTAATATCACTTCTAGGGGATCTACTTCTTGTTCTACTCTTTGAGTTTATAGATACTTGTTGAAGTTCTGTATCAACTCTAGGGGATCTACTTCTTGTTCTACTCTTTGAGTTTATAGATACTTGTTGAAGTTCTGTATAATAAACTTCCATGTCCTCTTCCGCTTCGTCATCTAAGTTACCGAATTTGTTTTGAAGATTGATGGGGTTTTTGTTGGCTTTTTTTAGTTCGGTTACTTGAGTCAGGGTTTGTTTTTTTGTTAGAATGTTTTCCTGGCGGTTTTCCTTTTGAGCTACCACTAGTTGATGGTTGATTTGTTGACTTAGTGGTAGTAGCAGTAGTATAGTAGTAGTAGTAGTAGGGTGCATTTTGGCTTGGGGGTCAAATGGATCAGTCTGGCAACTGCAGGATTTGGTTTGGGGTCGGTTCTGACTTATGGTTGGCGTGTATAGGTTATTGGTTTTTCAGTCCACAAGTTCCTGGGTTTTAATTTGAAGTCACAAGCTATTCAAATGAACTCCAACAAAGTAATTCTTTTGTCCGTGTTCATCCTTTTCCTCTTGTTACTGGACTTATGACGGACTTGTGATTTTATCGGCTCTGGGGTGGATTGCAATAAAGAAAGTTAGGACGTCCTATAACCCCTAGGACGTCCTAACCCCTAGGACGTCCTAACTCTGACATCACTCAGACATCATAGATGATTTTGCCTTGCAATACAAAATTATGCGTCCTAACTTGTGTCCTAGGACACCTAAAATTTAAGACACATAATATGTGTCCTAAGTTTACATCTTTAGAACATTTGTTTGGAATTTCCTGCTGAACTCCGTCGGACAAAAGAAGCCTTGTGACTAGGATCAAAACTTTATTTTTTGATAGTTTGACTTTCGTAAACTGAGTTTTCACTGGAAGGTAGTTACGATTCAAGCTGGGCCTTATATGTTAATTATGAAATGTTTTAACGATGTATTTCACGCCACTGTCATGCGTACGTACGGCAGCAACGACCGGTGAATGCATGCGCGACGGTATGCAAACACACCGGCTGCGATTGAAACGCAGTAAAAACATACAAGCAGTAAAAACATACAAGCTTTTATGTCTTAGCTAAGCTTAAGACGTCCTAACTTTTGGATATTGCAAGACATTTTTCAATGTGTAAGATGTAGGTAAGATGTCATAAATTCAGTTAGGACATATGATGTGTCTCAGACCTAAGCCGGTTATATTGCAATCCACCCCAGACTTGTGATGGACTCGAATACAACCCTGATATGCAATGTTTTTGGTTGTGTTTTAACAGGCACGGGAGCAGCGTGTGTGCTCGATATAACCCGCGCAGAAGTCGCCTTCTACTTTCATGACAAATTTGCTCTGGCCAACGTGTTTATAGTGGTGGGGGCTCCGATAGGGAACATGCTTTACGGTCCCTTCACGCAGATGCTCCACGTTACGTATGGCTGGCGAGGAGCGATGTTAATGATTAGCGGACTTAGTTTTAATCTGGTATGGGCTGCTATGCTGCTCAGAAGACCCCAAAACAACAGCTACAGATCACTTCCCTCCGACGACACAACCAGTTTGAGGGAATCTGAGTCACCCATCTCTGTTCACAAGCAAGCCCTAGCGAACCCGAGTCTCACCAAATCCTTAGCGTCATCCATGGGCCTCCACATCTTCAGAAACTGGTCCTTCATTCTTCTATCCGGCAGCAGAATGCTTTTCAGCATGGCCTACGGCGGGGTGGTTGTGTACATGGTGCCTAATGCGATCGCGGTCGGGTTGGGTGACTGGGAAGCTTCGTTTACTGCCGCGGCTTTTGGAATCGGAAGCTTATTCGGGGTACTTCTAGGAGGCATAGTGTCCCGGAACTCCGAGGTCCCCTCCCACGCTGCCGTACTGGTGACGGGGGTAGTGGCGACGCTCGCACTGGCTGCAAGCCCCTTTGTGTCGACCTTCCCCGGTCAACTCGGCACAGTGTTTGTCGTGGGCACGTCCATGTATGTACTGATTCACATTGTCTTTGTGATGTTGAGGTTTCTACCGTTTAGCGACGACATGTACGTCATTGTGCTTGGGTGGTCAAGCTTTTTGACCGGATTCTCGACTTCAATCGGAGATGTCATTTCAGGTGAGTACGCGATTGAGAGAATGCGGTGTGGCTTGCGTCGGGGAGAATTAATATTCATTAGGGTTCGTTTTACCGTAACTTAATTAGCACTGTATACACAGTGCTCCCCCGAGACACTATGAGATAAAGTCCATAGCGTGCTCGGGTGGGACTCGAACCCATGACATCCTGCATATTAGGCAGACGTCTTAACCACTCGACCACGCGGCCTGGTCACTGCTATTGCGTTGTTTTTAGACAAGACACTTTATTCCACACTGTCTCTCTCCAAGCACCCAGGTGAATAATGGGTACCGGAAAATATTGGTTGGGAAACCCAACTGCTGGGGGTAAACCTGCAATGGAGTGGCATCCATGCCACTCATCCAGGGGGAGTAGCAATGCTCCTAGTCACTCCATTGCCATGGACACTAACAACCTGTTGGGGAAACCCAACTTACTGCTGGGGCCGGTAAACCTGTGATGGACTGGCATCTCATCCAGGGGGAGTAGCAATGCTCCTAGTTACTCCATGCCATGGAAACTAACAACCTGTTGGGGAAACCCAACTAACTGCTGGGGGTAAACATGTGATGGACTGGCATCCCATCCAGGGGGAGTAGCAATGCTCCTAGTCACTCCATGCCATGGAAACTTAACAACCTGTTGGGGAAACCTAACTAACTGATGGGGTAAACCAGCGATGGACTGGCATCCCATCCAGGGGAGTAGCAATGCCCCTAGTCACTCCATGCCATGGAAACTAACAACCTGTTGTGGAAACTCAACTAACTGCTGGGGGTAAACCTGTGATGGACTGGCATCGCATCCAGGGGGAGTAGCAATGTCGACTAGATCATCCCACATACCATTAATTGGAACAATAACGTTTTGTATTGGATAATTAATTTCAATGTCTCCCTCCCATTTCAGGATGGTTGTATGACTTGCGGCAGGATTTCATCGGAACTTACTTCTTGTACAGCGCAGCTATGGCCACCAGTCTGCTGTGTCTATTGATTGAGCTCCGTAGATCGCAGACTCGTACGTGAAAAGCAGTCGTGTGTCACGTGAGCATGGTCTGATGCATTTTGGGTAGGTCTTCGAGGTCGTGTCTGAAATCACACACGAGACTATGACCAAACTTTGGATAAGAGAAAAATCATATTGGGCTAATAGGGTTTCGACTCATGGACAGATGCTCTTCCAGCTGCGCTACAACACACAGTGGTATACTCCCTCAAGTTTTCTCCAAGACCTCTGATACCAGGCAGATGCTCTCCCAGCTAAGCTATGATGCACAGTGGTATACTCCCTCCGGTTTTCCAAGACCTCTGACACACAGGGCAGATGCTCTCCCAGCTAAGCTATGATGCACAGTGGTATACTCCCTCAGGAATTCTCAAGACCTCTGACACACCGGGTAGATGCTCTCCCAGCTAAGCTATGATGCACAGTAATATATTCCCTCAGGAATTTCCAAGACCTCTGACACACCGGGCAGATGCTCTCCCAGCTAAGCTATGATGCACAGTGGTATATTCCCTCAGGAATTCCCAAGACCTCCGACATACCGGGCAGATGCTCTCCCAGCTAAGCTATGATGCACAGTGGTATATTCCCTCAGGAATTCCCAAGACCTCTGACACACCAGGCAGATGCTCTCCTAGCTAAGCTATGATGCACAGTGGTATATTCCCTCAGGAATTCCCAAGAGCTCTGACACACCGGGCAGATGCTCTCCCAGCTAAGCTATGATGCACAGTGGTATATTCCCTCAGGAATTCCCAAGACCTCTGACACACCCGGCAGATGCTCTCCTAGCTAAGCTATGATGCACAGTGGTATATTCCCTCAGGAATTCCCAAGAGCTCTGACACACCGGGCAGATGCTCTCCCAGCTAAGCTATGATGCACAGTGGTATATTCCCTCAGGAATTCCCAAGACCTTTGACAAACCAGGGAAATGCTCTATTAGTTGTGCTACAAGGCACAGTGGTATATTCCCTCATGAATTCCCAAGAGCTCTGACACACCGGGCAGATGCTCTCCCAGCTAAGCTATGATGCACAGTAGTATATTCCCTCAGGAATTCCCAAGACCCCTGACACACCGGGCAGATGCTCTCCCAGCTAAGCTATGAGCACAGTGGTATATTCCCTCAGGAATTCCCAAAATCTTTGACACACCAGGGAAATGCTCTACCGTGTGTACGCATGTGTGTGACGTAACGTTCCCAACGCCAAGGTGCACCAGGGATGAGCGCTCGAAAGCAGCCCAGGTAGTCTTCTCTGACTGGTCACTGGGTGACGTCATCGATACAGAGGACGCAACTGGAAGCATAGTGGCGCCTATACAACTATACAAAACGTGAAGAATCAAACTGCTCCTCAATAAAATCACTCCGCGGTTGACCACCAATAATAAATCCTCCCCCATCACCACTGCACCCCGGACGCCCCCACCCCCACTCCCCCTACTACCCCCCCCCCCCCCCCACTCCACCCCCACTCCCCCCACACTCCCGCCCCCACTCCCACGGGATCCTCGCCTGCACATTTTCAGCGCGAGTCGTGTCCAAGCTTTGTGACCTATTACATGTAATTTAAATTTTCTAAGCACACGTGGGGGAAAACATTATGCAAAAAATGAATTCAGGTTTAATTATTTCCACTTTATCAATTTGTTAACACCAGTATTGGTTAAATAGACTTGCATGTTTTTTTTAACACATTTATTTTTGTTGGTTTTAGAGAGAACGCCCACCCAGTGACAACACCCCGCCCCCCGATGGGACTTCTTCTTAGTTTTCAATGGGAATATTTTTAGTGACTCTGGAGATTGTTCCAAAATTCACTGCAACTGTGACGGCCACCGGCGCTCAATCGAAACTTTTAGATAAAACACGGCCATTCAACTTCTATGGAAAGCGAAAACGTTCTACAGGCCGATCCCACAACTTCAACAAAAGTACCCATCAACAATATGCAAAGGAATAGACTGCCAAAGTGAATACGTCATTTGTTGGTTGCCTAGGCAATGGCTCTTATACCCAGCACGATATGGGACCTAAGGACTCACCCCTGACCGCCCCTATGACTCACAGTTCAGTGTTGTAGTCGAGTCACCAATATCGTGTCCGAGTCCAGGTCTCGAGTCATCAGCCTCGAGTCCGAGTCCCGAGTCATTAGCCTCGAGTCCGAATCCGAGTCACGAGACACTTTCCTCGAGTCCGAGTCACTTGTTCACCGAAATGAAACTGAATCTGCTATAGTTTCGTACACTCAATGTGTGAAATGACAAAGTGCTCGTGTACATATTCACGCGTCGTACTGTGCTTTCCCTAAGCGCGCGATTATATACATTTTTGTTTTTTATTTTGTTTAAATATGTGACTCGTGAGTCACGAGTCACCATGTTTGAGTCCGAGTCATTTTCCAATGTGACTCGACTCGAGTCCGAGTCACGAATAATGTGACTCGAGTCGCACTCGAGTCCGAGCCCTGGACTCGAGTATACTACAACACACTCTTCCCTTTTGTTAACGCACCAACTCCCCCTAAACACTGAAAGGAATTCCAAAGGAATTCTCTGGATGTTTGAGACACAATGGGGGAACAATGGTAGGGGTTAGGGGTGCACCCGGCCCCCGGAACCATATCGTGCTGCATAGGCATATAGTTATGATGGCTCTACACTATAAAGATCACTAAACCGCGTGTCCCTGTGCTTTTGCAATGGTCGGCCTACCTTTTCCGACGGCCATGATGTTTAAAGCCAATTGCCATAGCTTTCTACGAGGCATATGCATCACGACGTCTGAAGATAAACCACGGTGGTTGTGCTCGAAACTGTTTTCAGTCGTCGTAGCACACCCTTTTGTGTACATTTGTACATCGGAGGTCCTGCCTCCATGATCGGACTTCAATAACATCTAAATCGAACCGATTTAATTTATGTGCGTCCTTGTATTTAATGCACCTATCAATCGTCCCCCCCCCCCCCCCCCCCACCCCCCGGGCTACCCCACCTAAGAGGTGGGGATTTCACTTTTTTTTGTGACAAAATCCCCACCCCTGGGGCATGCACACAGGACCGCCTCTGAGACAAGGTTCTAAACCGCAAACGGCACGAAGAAGAGACTACGTCAATCCGCTGGTTTTGATGCAACAGTGAACAAGTAGCAAAGACCATACAATGTATATGGTTGGGAACGGTGGTTTATCTTCACATGTCGTGATGCATATCTCGTTTCTATATAGGCCTACATGCGTAAAATCACTGTTGCCTTTGTCCGTCCCGGGCCTAGCCTTTGCGCTAAATTCTAAATCGATGTTTTCTGGACCGTCGTCTATACGGCGTTTGAACACACACATGTAGTTAGAGGTTTTCCAGATTTACCGTTCAAGTTCTTCCAAATTCTTACGGCGAAACGCTGTATGTTGGCACCACGATGATACATTGTTTTAACCCGAGCGTCTAGAAATGAACACTACGCCCCGATATCGCGAGGGCGGCTGGGGATGGTTCGTCGTCCTAACCGCCTTCATGGCACGATTCCTGGTCTATGGCACTATGAAAGGTCTCGGAGTTCTCCTACACGCCGTCAGTGGGGATTTCGAAACGGAGCTGTGGATTATCGGGTCGATCAACTCTTTACATTATGGTGTACCGTCGATCCTATGTAAGCTATATAGTCTTGGACTCGCACAAAAAGGTAGTCTTCTCTGATTGGTCACTGGTGACGTCATCAATACTGACCAATAAGAGAGGACGCCCACGATCGAACGAATGCCCGTACATCGACCTTGCAACTGGAAAGCAACTTGCGGCAACTGTGGGAGCAACTGCATGGGGCCGATTTCATAAAGCTGTTTAGCAGAAAAATTTGCTTAATCAACAATTTGTTTGCTTTATAAAAACGGGTTAAAATCTAAATTGTATTTCAATTTGTGTTCTTACGCAAGAATAGCAGATATTCTTGTGGAAAACACAAGTTGACATGCAATTTCGAATATTTAACACATTTTTATAAAGGATTTTGATTAAGCAAATTTTTATGCTAAACAGCTTTATGAAATTGGCCCCTGATCAGTTGCTCAAAAAGGTCGATATATGCGCGCGCACTTGCAACTACATGTACTGGCAACTGGAAAAATACCAGTTGCCGTGAGTTGCCCATGTTCTACTTTCTGGCAACTACACTGTTAACAAAAATATATGTTCATTTACAGTAGGCCTATCATATGTCAATTGGCATTACAAAGCGTACTGTTTTTGAACAGTACATTCTACTTTTTTTGTTTTCTCTGTTTGCAAACAGTAGACTCTACTGTTATTTGGAATTGTAAATTTACAGAAGATTCTTCTGTTTTTCAACAGACGACTATGCGTTCGTTTTGTGCATAGCTTTGTTCTTGAACAAATAAAGCCTTCTGTTACTACAGACAAAATTATATGTAGCTCTACGAATAAGTCCAGATTATTGACGACTGTTTCTTGTTGTCCGTTTGAGTGTGGATTGACAGTTTGCCCTTTACAGTTCACTTTTTGAGTTGAAGATGCACCACACTTCGTGAAAAGTAAGTCGGCATGTTCCTCTCAATTTCCTAGCTTTTATTTGCATACCGGGGGTGTAGTGGAGGTTCAATAGGGCGTACATATACCACACATGTAACCATGACTCATTGAAATACAGGAATACGATAAATTCAGGCGCAATTCCCGCCTGAATCGATTGTATTCAGGCATGTTACATGCTCTCGTATATCTCCACTGCAGGCAGTATTGCACCGCAAATAACACGCAAATAAAAACCAAAATATATGTAAGAAAATGCCGACTTGCCTTTCACGACATGAAGAGCAGCTACTTCTCGTTCAAGTCGGCACTGCACTGAACATTCTCCAGTACACATTATACAAATATTGACTGCAATGAGGGGCATGGTTAAGATTATATGCCCAAGGTAATCTCGAATCCATGACTATGCCCCGAGGCGGAAGCGAGGGGCATAGTCATGGCTTCGAGATCACCGAGGGCCTATAATCTTAAACATGACCCGAATAAACAGCAGTCAATATTTGTTTTATATACCTCATGCGTAGATTCCTGTCATCTGATTGGTTAAAAGTGGGGGCATTGAATCGGCTAGACCCGGCGCGTATATGCCCACCGGGCAATAGTCTTTGCCATGCCCCGGGTAACTTGTTCCCGATGGATAGGTGGTGTGTGATCCTGGTTCGAGTGCAGTGTTCTCAGGTCGTGTTCCCGTCGTTCGGGCGCGAGAACGAGTTAACCCGTCTCAAGAACAGACCGCCCGATTTCAGCCAAACAGATCTGTTGTGTTATGTTGTTGTTGTTTTTTCGCCTCTGTTTTAGCGCCTTTGACCTCAGCCATTGCGAGGAAAGTTGGCAATCGATATGTGGTCGGTCTGGGCAGTATGCTGTTCGGGCTCGGTCTGACACTTTCTTCCGTGTCGTACAGCATTGGTTTGTATGCCGTACTGCTGGTTTTAATTGCAGGTAAGGTCTTAACAAGGACTTAAAGATGTGATGAATTACTTTTTTTTTTTAAACTAACGCTGTAACCTATTTTATACTCGGATCAAAGGCGCCTACAAAGTTCTACAAAAGAGCATGAAGGAACTAACTATTTCTTGAAACAGAAATAAAGAAATGACCTATACCATCTCAATCTCGACTTGTTAAGTTCTGTTCTACTCAAAGAAGGGCTTGGGGCTCACAACTTAAAAAAAAAGTGTAGGCCTTTTGGGGAACCACGTGTTAACTCTCTGGGGTATTATTTTAACCCTTCACCCGCTTCCAAAATCGACAAAAAGGTTTCAGTCTTTGCTGACATGCAACATGGTTGTAGTCGATTCCGTCGATCAAAAGCCTTCACAAGTCCCTGGGTTTTAATTCGAGTCACAAGCTATTCAAATAAACTCCAACAAAGTAATTATTTTGTCCGTGTTCATCCTTTGCTTCTTGTTACTGGACTTATGACGGACTTGTGATTTTATCGGCTCTGGACTTGTGATGAACTCGAATACAACCCTGACATGCAATGTTTTGGTTGTGTTTTAACAGGCACGGGAGCAGCGTGTGTGCTCGATATAACCCGCGCAGAAGTCGCCTTCTACTTTCATGACAAATTTGCTCTGGCCAACGTGTTTTTACTGGTGGCGTCACCGATAGGGAACATGCTTTACGGTCCCTTCACGCAGATGCTCCACGTTACGTATGGCTGGCGAGGAGCGATGTTACTGATCAGCGGACTTAGTTTTAATATGGTATGGGCTGCTATGCTGCTCAGAAGACCCCAAAACAACAGCTACAGATCACTTACCTCCGACGACACAACCAGTTTGAGGGAATCTGAGTCACCCATCTCTGTTCACAAGCAAGCCCTAGCGAACCCGAGTCTCACCAAATCCTTAGCATCATCCATGGGCCTCCACATCTTCAGAAACTGGTCCTTTATTCTTCTATCAGGCACCAGAATGTTTTTCTCCGTGGCCTACGGCGGGGTGATTGTGTACATGGTGCCTAATGCGATCGCGGTCGGGTTGGGTGACTGGGAATCTTCGTTTACTGCCGCGGCTTTTGGAATCGGATGCTTATTCGGGGTAGTTCTAGGAGCCATAGTGTCCCGGAACTCCGATGTCCCCTCCCACGCTGCCGTACTGGTTACGGGGGTAGTGGCGGCGCTCGCGCTGGCTGCAAGCCCCTTTGTGCCGACCTTACCCGGTCAACTCGCCACAGTGTTTGTCGTGGGCACGTCCATGTATGCACTGATGCACATTGTATTTGTGATGTTCAGGTATCTACCATTTAGCGACGACATGTACGTCCTTGTGCTCGGGTGGTCAAGCTTTTTGACCGGATTCTCGACTTCAATCGGAGATGTCATTTCAGGTGAGTACGCGATTAAGAGAATGCGGTGTGGCTTGCGTCGAGGAGAATAAATATTAATTAGGGTTTGTTTAACTGACGTAACTTGATTAGCACTGTATACTCGGTGCTTCCCCGAGACACTATGAGATAAAGTCCATAGCGTGCTCGGGTGGGACTCGAACCCATGACATCCTGCATACTAGGCAGACGTCTTAACCACTCGACCAGCGAGATGGCCGGTATTGAGCAGCCGGTTCAAATAATTTAGCAGCGGGTACCGAAAACGATAGGAGAATTGCGAGTACTTCTCATGATCTAGGAGATGCACGTGGTGGTCTAGGGGATAGTGCGTCGGACCTCCAGGCAATAGGTCCAAGGTTCGCGGCCTGGTCACTGCTATTGCGTTGATTTTAGACAAGACACTTTATTCCACACTGTCTCTCTCCCTCCACCCAGGTGAATAATGGGTACCGGCAAATATTGGTTGTGAAACCCAACTGCTGGGGGTAAACCTGTGATGGATTGGCATCTCATCCAGGGGGAGTAGCAATGCTCCTAGTCACTCCATGCCATGGAAACTAACAACCTATTGGGGAAACCCAACTAACTTCTGGGGGTAAACCTGTGATGGACTGGCATCGCATCCAGGGGGAGTAGCAATGCTCCTAGTTACTCCATGCCATGGAAACTAACAACCTGTTGGGCAAACTCAACTAACTGCTGGGGGTAAACCTGTGATAGACTGGCATCGCATCCAGGGGTATAGTAGCAATGTCGACTAGATCATCCCACATACCATTAATTGGAACAATAACGTTTTTTATTGGATAAATAATTTCAATGTCTCCTTCCCATTTCAGGATGGTTGTATGACTTGCGGCAGGATTTCATCGGAACTTACTTCTTGTACAGCGCAGCTATGGCCGCCAGTCTGCTGTGTCTATTGATTGAGCTCCGTAGATCGCAGACTCGTACGTGAACAGCAGTCGTGTGTCACGTGAGCATGGTCTGATGCATTTTGGGTAGGTCTTCGAGGTCGTGTCTGAAATCACACACGAGACTATGACCAAACTTTGGATAAGAGAAAAATAATATTGGGCTAATAGGGATTCGACTCATGGACAGATGCTCTTCCAGCTGCGCTACAACACACAGTGGTATACTCCCTCAAGTTTTCTCCAAGACCTCTGATATCAGGCAGATGCTCTCCCAGCTAAGCTATGATGCACAGTGGTATACTCCCTCCGGTTTTCCAAGACCTCTGACACACAGGGCAGATGCTCTCCCAGCTAAGCTATGATGCACAGTGGTATATTCCCTCAGGAATTCCCAAGACATTTGACACACCAGGAAAATGCTCTACCAGCTGTGCTATAAGGCACAGTGGTATACTCCCTCAGGTTTTCTACCAAGACCTCAGACAGATGCTCTACCAGCTGAGCTATGTGGCAGTGGTATACTCCCTCGGGTTTTCCAAAGACCTCCGACACACCAGGGAGATGCTCTACTAGTTGTGCTACAAGGCACAGTGGTATATCCCTCTGGTTTTCTCCAAGACCTCTGACACCGGGCAGATGCTCTCCCAGCTAAGCTGTTCTTTCCTTCAAAATATACGTGCTCCGAGCCAAATTTTATGTGAATTGTTTATACCCAAACAGTCAAGTGTCATGTACTCAAAAGGGGGATGTGCCTTTGGGCAAATCATTTTACCATAAATTGCCTCTCTCCACACAGAAAAATACTTTGGTAGTGAATGTATAAAACTTCAGTACTGTCCTATTGTTATGAACAAACTCAGAATTGTCTAGATTTTCATGGTAAAATTGGCTCCAATCACAAACAATGCACCTTTAAAGTTACAATAGAGAATGACACTTACTTCATTTAAACTGGACCTTTAGCTGGTGATCAAAACCTGAGGAGAAAAGACAAAGTATTGCTGTTAAATGAAATAAATAAAGGGTTCCCGACACTCTTACCACGATTGTTCAAAATTGTCTCATTTTGTTGAATTATTCGTTTGTGGTAAATTAGTTGTTCCTATGTGGAGTATAAATGAGAGAATTCTACACAGAAACATTTAGCATGAATAATGCTAATTTCTAGGGGAAAAAACACTAATTTTTGTAGACAAGGTCCATAGGATTTATGCACCGAGTTGAAATTGCAGGTATGAAAGTAAAACCTGTTATGAATTCATTAAAATTAAGAGTTTTAACATATCCGCAATTTACCTGTTCTAAGAAGCCACCGTCATACGGTACACGACTCTATCCTGAAAGAGAAAAGAACAACCAGATTAGAAGGATTGTTACCTGATTTTTAAGTTGGTCCAAAGCGCCTTCAAGCAAGATATCACAAACCAAGTTTTCCCTTCAAATCTACCCCGTTTTATTAACGTACCTCAAATCCCCAAACAAAATCTTTCGGGAAATTCTGACGAGTTTTAATGCAATTTACCTGTTCCAAGAAGCTGCCGAAGTCTGAAAGAGAAAACAATAGATGCATTATAAAGATGGTTACTTGATTCTTTAAAAGTTGTTCCTACACGGACCCCGCCTCCTCCAAGGAAGGAATCACAAAACAAGTCACATTTCCCCCTTCAAATTCACCCGTTTTACTCGACCCACGTGTCTTGAATCCCGAACCCCTCCGAAAATGGTAAAAGACCCAGAAAAACTTCAATCTTTATCACTCTCACACAGCATGAAAACATAGGATAACCGTTATAATTGTCGAATATGTTATAAAGTCAGTTTACCTACCTAAACAAATCCCAGCAGCATGTGTAGATTGTCGAGGACGTCCTGTACCCGTATCACAAGCATCCTATATACCGGCCGTCGGCAATTAGTCCGTTGCAAAATCGTGGGGAGGGGGGAAGGGGGAAGGGGGAGGGGGAAGGGGGAGGGGGCGGGGGGTTGTTTTGGGGGTAAAAACCACCCCTGCTCTGACTCAAATATTTTCATTTTTTAGTGTAATGCATTTTGTGCGTCCGCCTGTCCGCCTGGCCGATAAGACTGGCTACCCTCACTCCAAATTGAAACAAAAATGTTATTTTTTGGGGGGTGCGTGGGTGAAGGCATCCAATTCCTCACGTGCTTGCAGTACTTAAAACATAGCTTGCACACCTTGCAATGGTTCGGGCAGTCCTGTTTACCATTTTGGGTGATGATGGTAGTGATGTACATGTATGTAAACTTTAGATTGGTTCGTCGTCCTTGCAGCCTGCAACCGTGACGGCCACCGGCGCTTAATCGAAACTCTCAAATAAAACACGGCTATATATTCAACTTCTGTGGAAAGCAAAAACGACAGGCCGATCCCACAACTTCAACAAAGGTACCCATGGGTCAGCAATATGCAAAGGAATAGACTGCCGAAGTGAATACGTCATCTTTTGTTGGTTGCCTAGGCAATGGCTCTTATACCCAGCACGATATGGGGCCTAAGGACTCACCCCTGACCGCCCCATATATGACTCACAGTTCAGTGTTGTAGTCGAGTCACCAATATCGTGTCCGAGTCCAGGTCTCGAGTCATCAGCCTCGAGTCCGAGTCCCGAGTCATTAGCCTCGAGTCCGAGTCCGAGTCACAAAACACTTTCCTCGAGTCCGAGTCACGAGTCACTTGTTCACCAAAATGAAACTGAATCTGCTATAGTTTCGTACACTCAATGTGTGAAATGATGATGTGCTCGTGTGCTCCTTGCCGGCCTGGAAGGGGTAGTGTACATATTCACGCGTCGTACTGTGCTTTTCCCTAAAGAATCCTGCATTAAAGTTGCATTGCCCGTGTTTCGGTGAAAGGATTAAAAAAATTAATTTACACAAGCGAACGAATTTAGAAAGCTTACGTGTCTCTGTAACGAAAAATATCAAAAACTTAAATTTCCGACGTCGGGAATTGGAGATACAAGCCTTTTTCTTGAAACGTGCTTCACATGTTGTACATGTGCGCGTACGCTCATATGTACATAGTATGTGTACAATGTACACATGTACGCGCACATGTACATTTACGTCATAACCCTGTCGATTAATTGACCTGCCAGCCTTTTAATCATTTCTTGTTTTTAATCGACTGGCATTAATCCTTGACGGATTTTTACGTTCTTGTAACCAAATGAAAGCTGATAACTTTTTCTATTCTAGAAAAATACCTTTTTAACTTTAATAAACAAATTTGACGCCCAAATCGGCCCAAACACGGGCAGTGCAACTTTAAGCGCGCGATTATATACAAACATTTTTTTTAAATATGTGACTCGTGAGTCACGAGTCACCATGTTCGAGTCCGAGTCATCATGGTCGAGTCCGAGTAATTTTCAAATGTGACTCGACTCGAGTCCGAGTCACGAAAAATGTTAGTCCTGGACTCGAGTATACTATAACACACTCTTCCCTTTTGTTAACGCACCAACTCCCCCTAAAAACTGAAAGGAATTCCAAAGGAATTCCTTGGATATTTGAGACACAATTTGGGGGAACAATGGTAGGGGGAGGGGGAGGGGTGTACCCCCGGCCCCATATCGTGCTGCATAGTTATGATGGCTCTACACTATAGATAAAGATCACTAAACCGTGTCCCTGTGCTTTTGCAATGGTACTTTTTTTTTTAGAGCCAATGCATAGTTTCGATTTTGCCCAGTTAACTCCGCCCCTTGGATATTGTTGCTATGGCTCACACGCTATCGTCAAAATGGCGACACACAACGCACAAAGCAATGCGACTTTCAACGAAAAGCACAAATTCATTATAGAAAACACAAAGGTATTCATGTTTCAGGGTCGACAGTTAAATTAGAACACGCCGAGTATAGTAAAGGGCCAGTAATACAGGGAGGTCATATCATGAAATGGTGTATTCGTACCTTTGAACAACGAAACGACCGGCCTTGAAACCAACAATTCACCCGGAACATCGCACACAACAAGCCTACATGTGTAAAGTCACTGTTGCCTTTGTCTGTCTCGGGCCTAGCCTTTGCGCTAGATTATAAATCGATGTTTTCTGGACCGTCGTCTGTGCGGCGTTTGAACACACACATGTATAGAGGTTTTCCAGATTTACCGTTCAAGTTCTTCCAAATGGTTACGGCGAAACGCAAGTTGGCACCGTGCATCACGACGGTATACATTGTTTTAACCCGAGCGTCTAGAAATGAACACTACGCCCCGATATCGCGAGGGCGGCTGGGGATGGTTCGTCGTCCTAACCGCCTTCATGGCACGATTCCTGGTCTTTGGCACTATGAAAGGTCTCGGAGTTCTCCTACATGCCGTCAGTGGGGATTTCGAAACGGAGCTGTGGATTATCGGGTCGATCAACTCTTTATATTATGGTGTACCGTCGATCCTATGTAAGCTATTTAGTCTATAAGACTGACACAAAAAGGTAGTCTTCTCTGATTGGTCACTGGTGACGTCATCAATACTGACCAATAAGAGAGGACGCCCACGATCGAACGAATGCCCGTACATCGACCTTGCAACTGGAAAGCAACTTGCGGCAACTGGGAGCAATAGGGGCCAATTTCATAAAGCTGTTAAGCCAAAAAAAATGCTTTACAAAATGGTTTAAAAGCCATTTTAATGATTTGTGTACGAAAAATAACACATAGGCCTACCGGGTGTAACGGGGGCTGCGTTCGGGCGTGCAGTTCTCGCTACTCCGGAGTATTGCGTGCGCATTGCACTCGGGTCACATTACACGAACGGCAAGTGCACAGTACCCATGCGCGAATGGCCATCAGTCAAGATGGCAGTCTCTTGACGGAACTACAAAAAAAACGCCGTTTCACTGTTCACAAGAAATTTAAGAAAATACAGACCGTAAGTCGTGAGAACCTTTGATGCCGTCTAAAACAAACCTTAGTGAGTTGTTGTTTCAGTTATCCAGTTGACACGTTTAGCAAATTCACCAAAAATCCAACATATAGGCCTATCCCGCCATCTTCGTACAAATCACATGGCATTCGTCAGGAGTAAGAGCACACGCCCCATTTGTTGGGGAGTACCGAGAGCATACTCTCCCCGACCCGAGTAGTCGTTATTCTTGCCGTTCGCGCGCGCAGGAGTATGCTCGTGTTAACACGAGTACACGCCCGAACGCAGCCTAAATGTCACACATTTGGACCCAGATCAGTTGCTCAAAAAGGTCGATATATGCGCACCTGCAACTACTGGCAACTGGAAAAAATACCAGTTGCCGTGAGTTGCCCATGTTCTACTTTCTAGTTCATTTACAGTAGGCCTACATTCATATGTCAATTGGTATTACATAGCGTACTGTTTTTGAACAGTACATTCTACTGTTTTGTTTTCGCTGTTTGCAAACAGTAGACTTACTGTTATTTGGAATTATAAATTTACAGAAGATTCTTCTGTTTTTCAACAGACGACTAAGTGTTCGTTTTGTGCATGTTCTTGAACTTTTACCATACAGAAAAAAATGACATGTAGCTGTATGAACGAAGAAGTCCAGGGGCCAATTTCATAAAGCTGTTTAGCAAAAGAAATTGCTTAATCCAAAATTTGTTTGCTTTATATAAATGGGTTATTAGTCAAAATTGTATATAAACGTGTGTTTTTAGCAAAAATAGCAGAACGCCAGTCAAATATAATACACATCACATAAGATTTTGCTAAAAACCCATTTGTATTCATGAAGCAAACAAATTTTGGATTAAGCAAATATTTTGGCTGAACAGCTTTATGAATTTGGCCCCTGGTTATTGACGACTGTTTCTTGTTGTCCGTTTGAGTGCGCATTGACAGTTTGCCCTTTACACTGTTTACAGTTCACTTTTTGAGTTAAAGATGCACCACACTTCGTGGAAAGTAAGTCGGCATGTTCCTCTCAATTTCCTAGCTTTTATTTGCATACCGGGGGTGTAGTGGAGGTTCAATAGGGCGTACATATACCACACATAACGGGTGATACTATATACCGGAAAACACCGGAAAATTCACCGGAAAACACCGGAAAACACACTAAATACCGGAAAACACCGGAAAACACACTAAATACCGGAAAACACACTAAATACCGGAAAACACCCGAAAGCACTTAAAACACCACCCCCACTACCTGCAGAAAACACCATAAAATACTGTTTTCCGGTGTTTTCCGGTATTTAGTATGTTTTCCGGTATTTAGTATGTTTTCCGGTGTTTTCTGGTGTTTTCCGGTGTTTTCCGGTAAATAGTACTACCGCACATAACCAGACTCATTGAAATACAGGAATACGATAAATTCAGGCGCAATTCCCGCCTGAATTGATTGTATTCAGGCAGGTTACATGCTCTCGTATATCTCCATTGCAGTATTGCACCGCAAATAACACTCAAATAAAAACCAAAAAATATGTAAGAAAATGCCGACTTGCCTTTCACGACATGTAGAGCAGCTACTTCTCGTTCAAGTCGGCACTGCACTGAACATTCTCCAGTACACATTTCGACATATATAACGCCATAAACACATAAAGCTGTCATTTCGTACGAACGGCACAACTGCAAAAAGCGCACTGCGCAGTTTGAATTTACCGCAGTGATTTCCCAGCATGCAACGTACTGGTACTCGCAATCAACGCCGCGTAATTGCTGCCGCATACCGGGGAACATCGACGGATATATACGTAACATGGCTGTACAGGTGGAGATTCAAAGTGTCTCGTTCCTGAACAAACCTGTAATTTAACAGCAAATCGTCTGTAATCAACCAGATTTTTCTTCTTCTCAAATGTACAGAGACGGAAGAATGTTTGTGCAATAACAACAAATTCCCAAAACAGTAAAAGTTACAGTTTTTATTAACAGAAAGACTCCTGTGACTCAACACAATTTTGTACAGTGTAGCTGTATCCAGTTAAATTGCGTCGATATGCGTACTTGCAACTATATAGTTGCTGTCAGTTGCACGGTAGATTGGTTCCCAATCCCTATTGATTGCTTTCCGGTGACGTGACCCCTTCCATCCACCATTTTGGTGGGCATTTTTTATGACCCACGTGGCTCGAGTAAAAACCGGCAAAAAGAGCAGGAAAAGCGCATTGGTTGCACTTAACTCTGTTGCTTAACCTTGCTTTATGTTGTTGCGCTATGGCTGTTTTATCGAGAAAGATAAAAACGCATTTCTTCAGGCTAAAAATCGCGATCAACTAAAACTTAAAAGCACTTTCGTTTTTACAAGCCGAGTGCATGCTCAATAATTTGAACGTATCACAACGCGTGCGGCATCTTTGAATGAAAACACGCTGCAGTATTTTTTTACGCGTGTTCATGTGCGTCTATTGGCGCGCGCGTGCACGCGCCTGACTGTTGCCCACCACACATTCCCGGATGTTCTACGTCATCGAAAGCAATAACTTGGCCGTGCGTGTCGAACATATCCAATTATGTAAATAGAGTACATTGCCTAAAGCAAAGGGCTTGGCCGATTTTTAAATATAAAAAACACAATGCGCACGCGCAAAGACGACCAATTACAGATCAAGATCAAGTTTTCAAACGTCGTACATCTGTTTTCAAACGTCGCGAGAACATGCATCGCTGGTAAATAACACAGTGAGAACATGCTCTCAAACATTGAACTCGGGCGGTCTGTTCTTGACACGGGTAACTTGTTCCCGATGGATAGGTGGTGTGTGATCCTGTTCCGAGTGCAGTGTTCTCAGGTCGTGTTCCCGTCGTTCGGGCGCGAGAACGAGTTAACCCGTCTCAAGAACCGATTTCAGCCAAACAGATCTGTTGTGTGTTATGTTATTGTTGTTTTTGTTGGCTCTGTTTTAGCGCCTTTGACCTCAGCCATTGCGAGGAAAGTTGGCACTCGATATGTGGTCGGTCTGGGTAGCATGCTGTTCGGGCTCGGTCTGACACTGTCCTCCGTGTCGTACAGCATTGGTTTGTATGCCGTACTGCTGGTTTTAATTGCAGGTAAGGTCTTAACAAGGACTTAAAGATGTGATGAATTACTTTTAAAAAAAATAACGCTATAACTTATTTTATACTCGCCTACAAAGTTCTACAAAAGAGCATGAAGGAACTAACTATTTCTTGAAACAGAAATACACGACAGAAAGGAACCATGACAGAAAGGAACCACGTGTTAATTTTCTGGCGTATTATTTGAACCCTTCACCCGCTTCCAAAATCGACAAAAAGGTTTCAGTCTTTGCTGACATGAAACATGGTTGTAGTCGAGTCCATCGATCAAAAGCCTTCACAAGTCCACCACAAGTTCCTGGGTTTTAATTCGAGTCACAAGCTATTCAAATGAACTCCAACAAAGTAATTCTTTTGTCCGTGTTCATCCTTTGCTTCTTGTTAATTAATGGACTTATGACGGACTTGTGATTTTATCGGCTCTGGACTTGTGATGGACTCGAATACAACCCTGATATGCAATGTTTTGGTTGTGTTTTAACAGGCACGGGAGCAGCGTGTGTGATCGATATAACCCGCGCAGAAGTCGCCTTCTACTTTCATGACAAATTTGCTCTGGCCAACGTGTTTATAGCGGTGGGGTCACCGATAGGGAATACGCTTTACGGTCCCTTCACGCAGATGCTCCACGTTACGTATGGCTGGCGAGGAGCGATGTTACTGATCAGCGGACTTAGTTTTAATCTGGTATGGGCTGCTATGCTGCTCAGAAGACCCCAAAACAACAGCTACAGCTCACTTTCCTCCGACGACACAACCAGTTTGAGGGAATCTGAGTCATCCATCTCTGTTCACAAGCAAGCCCTAGCAAACCCGAGTCTCACCAAATCCTTAGCGTCATCCATGGGCCTCCACATCTTCAGAAACTGGTCCTTCATTCTTCTATCCGGCAGCAGAATGCTTTTCTGCATGGCCTACGGCGGGGTGGTTGTGTACATGGTGCCTAATGCGATCGCGGTCGGGTTGGGTGACTGGGAAGCTTCGTTTACTGCCGCGGCTTTTGGAATCGGATGCTTATTCGGGGTAGTTCTAGGAGCCATAGTGTCCCGGAACTCCGAGGTCCCCTCCCACGCTGCCGTACTGGTTACGGGGGTAGTGGCGGCGCTCGCACTGGCTGCAAGCCCCTTTGTGCCGACCTTCCCTGGTCAACTCGGCACAGTGTTTGTCGTGGGCACGTCCATATATGTACTGATGCACATTGTATTTGTGATGTTGAGGTATCTACCGTTTAGCGACGACATGCACGTCCTTGTGCTCGGGTGGTCAAGCTTTTTGACCGGATTCTCGACTTCAATCGGAGATGTCATTTCGGGTGAGTACGCGATTGAGAGAATGCGGTGTGGCTTAATTGCGTCGAGGAGAATAAATATTAATTAGGGTGTTGCCCTAATTGACGTAACTTGATTAGCACTGTATACTCAGTGCTCCCCCGAGACACGGAGATAGAATTCATAGGGTACTCGGGTGGGACTAGAACCCATGACATCCTGCATACTAGGCAGACGTCTTAACCACTAAACCACCGAGCTGGCATAGATCGTGGGGCACCTTCTGTTACTTAAACCGTTCAACAATGGAAGCACAATGTGCAACCATGCATGTCCTCAAGGAGCAAAGAAACTGCCCCTCGAAATGGCGGCTATTCGATACGGTCTAATGAGCAGCCGGTTAAATTCATTTACCAGCGGGTAGCCAGTACTTCTCATGATCTAGGAGATGCACGTGGTGGTCTAGGGGATAGCGCGTCGGACTTCCAGGCAATAGGTCCAAGGTTCGCGGCCTGGTCACTGCTATTGCGTTGATTTTAGACAAGACTTTATTCCACACTGTCTCTCAATACCATGCAGGTGAATAATGGGTACCGGCAAATATTGGTTGTGAAACTCAACTGCTGGGGGTAAACCTGCGATGGACTGGCATCCCATCCAGGGGGAGTAGCAATTCTCCTAGTCACTTCAGGCCAAGGAAACTAACAACCTGTTGGGGAAACTAACAACCTGTTGGGGAAACTAACAACCTGTTGGGGAAACTAACAACCTGTTGGGGAAACCCAACTAACTGCTGTGGTAAACCTGTGATGGACTGGCATCCCATCCAGGGGGAGTAGCAATGCTCCTATAGTCACTCCATGCCATATAAACTAACAACCTGTTGGGGGAAACCCAACTAACTGCTGGGGGTAAACCTGTGATGGACTGGCATCGCATCCAGGGGGAGTAGCAATGCTCCTAGTCACTCCATGCCATGGAAACTAACAACCTGTTGGGGAAACCCAACTAACTGCTGTGGTAAACCTGTGATGGACTGGTATCCCATCCAGGGGGAGTAGCCATGCTCCTATCACTTCATGCCATGTAAACTAACAACCTGTTGGGGGAAACCCAACTAACTGCTGGGGGTAAACCTGTGATGGACTGGCATCGCATCCAGGGGCAGTAGCAAAGCTCCTAGTCACTCCATGCCATGAAAACTAACAACCTGTTGGGGAATGGAATCTTCAACCAGCTGACATGAAAGAGACAACTAACTTGAAGTATTTCAGATCTAGACTTGATGTTATCAACCTGGAGGAACTAAGCAAAAAAAACCATTTTAAAATCTAGGCTGTCTGCTGCATGCATGACGTACTGCATGTTTAGAAAGCCCCTCCAGGCGTTTTCATGCAGTATACATTTCTGAAGGTTCTGGAAGAAAACCAAACTAACTGCTGGGGGTAAACCTGTGATGGACTGGCATCCCATCCAGGGGGAGTAGCACTGTCAACTCATCCTCTTTAACGCACTCCCTAACTGCTGCGTACAGTGGCCCTGTTGAAACAGGCCCCATTTCGCGGTGGGACAAGCGACAGAAATCTTGTCGCCTCTGCTGGACCAATCAGGACGCTTGGCAGTGCATTGCAGCATGATTGCAGGCATTCAAATGTAACGCGCGCAGATTGTAAACACCGTGCATGCATGTGATACATGTACTCGGTAATGCTGGCCGTTGTCCGCGTCGGCGATTGGCTGCTATTTAAAGCACACTGGGGAATCTGTTCCAATACATTCGTCAGCATGCATCCATGTTTTTAATTTGAAAAACTGCGGAGTAAATTAAGATCGTCGTTTGAAAGTTTGGTAGGAATGGAACAGTCATGAGGAACGGAACCCAATACAATTTCTGGAAAGTATAGAAATCGTTTCTTTTCGGCATAACATGATCGAATTGATTAAATTACATCAAAATGACTCGGGCGTGAGTTGGCTCAAGACAACAGCCGGCTCACTCCACAGATGTGCGTGTATTTCCTCAGGGTATTGTTACGTCGCTTTGCAGAGTGGAAATTCCCTGAGATCTCAGGATGTGTCAACTAGATCATCCCATATACCAATCATATTTTTATTGGATAATTAATTTCAATGTCTCCCTCTCATTTCAGGATGGTTGTATGACTTGCGGCAGGATTTCATCGGAACTTACTTCTTATACAGCGCAGCTATGGCCGCCAGTGTGGTATGTCTATTGATTGAGCTCCGTAGAGCACAGACTCGTACGTGAAAGGCAGTCATGTGTCATGTGAGCATAGTCTGATGCATTTTGGGTTAGGGTAGGTCTTCGAGGTCGTGTCTGAAATCACACACGAGACTATGATCAAACTTGGGATGACAGAAACTTTGTATGGGCCTGATCGGGATTCGAACCTGAGACCTCCGACTCAAGGGCAGATACTCTCCCAGCTGAGCTATAAGGCACAGTGGTATACTCCCTCAGGGTTTCTCTAAAACCTCAGACATGCCGGGCAGATGCTCTACCAGCTGAGCTACATGGCACAGTGGTATACTCCCACAGGTTTCCCTACGAACCCAATTTTTCTTTCGGCGTCGCATGGGAATGCAACTCAGCATTGAACATGTATGGAAAGTGCACAAGCCGGCTACCATTGATTTGTGCATAATTTTAAGACGTAGCATGTGTCACTTGACACGGCCTTACACTACACTGTCTGTTAATTAGTATTTGTGAGTCGTAGTGATGAATAGTTAATAAATGCTACATAGGCATACATGTACAACAGATTCAATGTGGTATTTCTTTCCTTTAACATTTGAGACAAATGTCCATATGAGTAGAGCCAAGTTGCTTTTCACTGCATCCAGATTTCCAAAACTCATATTGACCCCTTTCGAACACGTGCGAATACGCCATTTTGGGAGTCAAATAATGCTGAGTCATTGTGAAAGCAATGTGCGTGCGCGTTGTGTGTGTCTTTGGTTGGCGTAACGCGGTTCAGTTCACCAATGGGAGCCTCAGCATAGCGTGTTACGCGCGCTATGGACACACACAACGCGCACGCACATTGCTTCGACAACGACGCGGCATTGTTTTGCTCCCAAAATGACGTCATTGACACGAGCTCAATAGACATGTGTCCACATTTGTATCGAATTCATTCACCCCAACGGTCCCTGGGTCATAATCCCTAAAAATAATCGCTTATTCATACTGAATAATTGGGGCAAGCCAGGCAGGGGTTTGGGGCGTATCCTAAGTGATCTCTGGGAGGGGTGGTTATCTCTCTGTTGGGCTTGTTAATCTCAAGTGATAGCAATCCCAATCAGTGAGGAACAACTGCACTACCGTGATTTAGGACCACCAGTTGGCTTCATAGCTTAATTGGTAGGGCGTCTGCACATTAAGCAGAAGGTCCGCGGTTCGAATCCCGGTTGAGCCAAGTTGCTTTTCACTGCATCCAGATTTCCCAAACTCATATGGACATTTGTCCACATTTGTATCGAATTCATTTACCCCGGCGGTCCCTGGGCATTATCCCTAAAAATAATCGCTTATTCATTCTTTTAAAATTGGTACAGTACCTTTTAATTATTCCGTCCGCACGTAAGCTCTATAGACCGTATCAAATAGCAGCCATCTTGTAGGGCAGTTTCTTTGTTCCTTGAGAACATGCATGGTGGCACATTTTGTGCTTACATTGATGACCAATTTAATTATCAGAAATTGCCCTACAAGATGGCGGCTCTTCAATACGGTCTATAGTACCTGTTTCCAGATATTAAATATAATTAAAATGAAAAATTAAGTGCACTAAAATTTAAAAATTAATACTGTGTGTACCTGATTTCATTAAAATTGTGAGAAAAGCAATTTTTCTTTAAAAAATAAGAATCTGTTTGATTATTAAACTTAGCATTCTTCAAGGGACCGAAATAATTTGAGCTTATACCCAGAGAGCGCTAGAATAATGGCCGGGATTCAGAAAAAGGAGCTTTATATCGATAACAGCTTTATATCGGGGGGTGTTATAACCAGAGTTTACTGTACTTATAAAAATCTAAAATATTTATGTAGCAGAAATCTATAAAAATGTTTCATATGCAAATGATACACTGTGCTCTTAAATATCACTTGGGTAAAATAATTCTTGCATAATATGTAATGTATAAAGAAATATAAACAATGTTTTATAATTATATAAAGTAGTGATTATTTAGTTGTTTTAATTAAGCAAAATGTACATAGTCATATTGTACAATGTACATATACCGGTAATGTTAAAAAGTACTAAACCGTGATAAATAATTGTAAAGAGGAATTCTATATAATCTCTAATTAGCTGATTACCAACATGGAGTACACGGTGGTTAAAAAGCAGGTGTGGTCTAGTGGGTATACAGCCGTGTTCGTGATCAAAGGTTTATGGGTTCGAGCCCCACTTGTGCCAACGTGTTTGTGTCCGTGGGCAAGACACTTAATCTCAATTGCCTCGTCAACCGAAGTGATATTTGGGGAGCTGTAAGGGGGAATACCACAATCTAAGTGCTGATAGGGTTGTGTGCCTTGGCCAGGTTGCCACCTAGTTGAAGCAGAATGGTTCTGGTGATTTTCTGATGGCAGCGGTAATAATGGCAACAGCGCCAGGAGCACCCCCCCCCCCCCCCCCACAGGGGCAGACACGTGCGCTATATAAGTATCCACCATTATTATTATTACCCCTGGACGTTGGGCTCTCAACCAGTTAACGTTGGTATTATTTGAAACATTCCTGTGCGTAGGCGTGGGTATATTTTTAGTTGAAACCATGCCAGCGCCGTCGAAAGGGGGGGGGGGGGGGGGGGGGGGGGGGGGAAAGAGGTGTGGGGGGATGACACTCTACACCACCCCCCCCCATTATTCATTTTTGTCAGCAAAATCATGGTGCTGTCGGCAAACAAAATTTAGAAATTTAAGTGAATTTAAGTGATATAGCACCGCTCATCAAAACGCCACGACTATATCGGCAATGCTATTACGGCGCTCGTAATACAATACATTATATTATATTATGTTGGCACGTGTTGGCCCGCGAGGGCACTCACCAGCCAAATTACGGAGCTGATTTTTGCTCAAGTTGGTTTTAATCAAGCATACCTTCAATCACACAGGGGGATGAAACTATTTGTAACGGTTTACCAATCATGTATACTACCTTTAACCTAGCTCTGGATTTTGACAAACCCTCTGTTGTTGTTTGATGTGTTATGGGTGCCAGAACTGATCTGCAGTAAATTGTGTTAAATTAGCGACTAACTACATAAAAAGACCACGTGTTCATAAAGACCACTACATTTTTTTTTAAAGCTGAAGTTTTAGTACTTGAAAGAATAAATAAATAATAGCAATTTCATTTTTTGGCTGGTAAAAAAAAAAAAAAAAAAGCCTCTTGAATTTCAAGCACACTTTTACATAAGGATACACAAACTTGTGTGTATTCACCTACAATCGCGGACCTCCTATAAATTGCTTTCTATGATGTCACGACATTCGGGAAAGCCCTGCGTGTCACTGGCCACGCACGCGCATGTTAATTTAAAAAAAATATATAATAATGTTATCTTCTACAGTGCACTTATCTATTAGACAAGGTACTTAGCTTACCGATGCATACATGTAGTTACACATTTTTAGCATAAGCATGTTTTAAGTTGCACTTTCGAATTCTATTCATAAGTACCTAGACAGTTTAAGCATCCCTATTGGGTGAGAGCACGTCACATGGCCAGTCTTAAACGGATGATAAAGACCGGCCGGCCAGTCTTAAACACATTCTTGCCTGGCCCGCGTTTGTGCCCGCGCCCTAGTCAGCGAGTATGGAACATGCACATCGCACACAGAAACTGCACGCAACCGAAAACAAAAGGTGCGTGCGCGTACAAAACGCCTGCATTACGCTTAACGCTGGGGAACAAGCGACAGGAATCTTGTCGTCTCTCTGGACCAATCAGGATGCTTGGCAGTGCATTGCAAGTATTTAAATGTAACGCGCGCAGATTGTAAACACTGTGCATGCAGTGCGATACATGTACTCGGTAATGCTGGCCGTGTCCGCGTCAGTGATCGGCTGCTATTTAAAGCATACAGGGGAATCCGTTCCATTCACGTTGGTCAGCATGCATCACTGTTATTAATTTGAAAAACTGTGGAGTAAATAAGATCGTCGCCGGAAATGTTGGTAGGAATGGGACAGTCATAAAGAACAGAACCCAATACAATTTCTGGAAAGTATAGAAATCGTTTCTTTTCGGCATACCATGATCAAATTGATTAAATTACATCAAAATGACTCGGGCGTGTGTTTGCTGAACGCAACAGCCGCCTTTCTTCACAAATTTGCATGGATTTCCTCAGGGCATTGTAACGTCACTTAGCAGAGTGGAAATTCCCTAAGATCTCAGGATGATGTTATCCCTCTGACTATCTATCCTCAGTTGTAATACAATACAAAAGCACACACATAAACTTGATAATTACCGAATGTAGCGAGCAACTCCACTTTCTTCAGTTTGGCGCCCTCTGTTGACAACTATGGATTAGCCCCGCCCAGAGCTTCCACTGTGTCGTAATCATCCTCATCATCGCTGTCGACGCCCTCTGTTGACGGCTTGCGCTTAGGCACGTATTCCTGGCGCAATTTCTCCAGTTCCTCAAGTTGTTGCTAGAGAAATTTAGGAGAATAAAGTCACAAATTATGAGTTGTGGTTATGCACCTATCAATTGTTTCCCACCCCACCCCCCCCCCCCCCCCCCCCACCCCGGGCTACCCCACCTAAGAGGTGGGGATTGTCACTTTTTGTGTGACAAAATCCTCACCCCTGGGGCAACATTTAGGTGACAAAAATCCCCACCCTCGGGTGCAAAACATGCGCAAAAAATGCACAGAAAATTGGTCAAATGCCCCACCCTGGGGCATGAAAAACGTGATCAAACCCCAACCTAGGGGGTGGGGCAGTGCGGGGGTTGGGGGGGAGGGGTGGGGGAAACAATTGATAGGTGCATTATTGTTTGTCAAGTCACTGGAATTAAGACTCGGACAGAAAATTTTACTTGCAGATCAGAAAACAATGGAATAATTGTATCATGAAAGCGGTTATGAAATCCAGGATCAATATAATGGCATAACATATCTAAAGAATAATGTTGATAAACTGCCTTGTAGAAATTTCAGCTACATAGATATTTCAGAAAACTTTTAAAATCCATGCATGGTATTTGTTTTAAGTAAATGCTTAAAAAATTAGCGTGCCTTCTAGGGCAAAGTTTATGAATTGTTAAGCACAGAATTTTGATTAGCACAAATTTATATGCTTTGAGAAAATGGGTTACCAGCCAAAGATTGTAAGTCATGTGTATTAGGAGTAACTGGTATTCTGCTACTCTTGCTAAAGTTGACATAAAATTTTGGCTGGTAACCCATATTTGCAAAGCAAAATAAAGTTGTGCTAAGCGAAATTTGTTTGCCTAACAGCTCCATGAAATTGGCTAAAGTTTAGACTTACCCTTATATGTGCTATGTGTAGCACTCTTTTAGCGTTGATGTGTCGCCGTGGAAACGGATTCAACTCATTGAAGGCTATCTGTGACATGAACCAAGGAAATATTTGAAAGTTTGTCTAAAAAAAACACTTAGAAATCTACACATATTCGACTCGTTCTGGAATATTGGGGCGCTCTTTGGCCAAAAAGGGAACCAATTTCCCCTTTGCAAGGACCAAGTACTACTTACAATAAGTAATATATTGTGGGGTGTATGCAGATATTTTATTGAGGGTATGCATTCTGCATCAAATAGACCGTATCAAATAGCCGCCATCTTTGTTCCTTGAGGGCATGCATGGTTGCATACTTCCATTGTTGAACAGTTTAAGCTGGCAGCTATTCGATACGGTCTATATGATTAGACAATTGTATCTGCATGACAGACACACCTTGTCACAGAAATAGGTAAAAACGGTCATTTGATAAAAAAATATAAATTTCAAAATTGAACTAACTTATCGTTAGTATTGTATGTGACTAATTCTGGGGCGGTCTTTTGCCAAAAAAAGGAACCAATTTTCTTATTTGCCCAGTTCTACAAAGCGTAGGAAGGGGGAGGGGGCATCGAGGGCTGCGTAGGACTTTACATGCACTGTAAAATGTTGATATTTCATGGTAGTGACGGAAAAATGTTGGGGGTAGGGAGGAGGTCTTGAAAAAAACTGAAAATGTTGACAACTTTGGACAGCCCCTTAAGAGTCTGTTGTCACACAGCCCGGGCCAAGTTTTCACAATCAAACCTTTCACTAACTGTTAGTGTAGCTATCTCTAGCGAATTTTTGACACAAAAATGAAACAAAAAATACAAATTACAAGAACAGTTCTGTAACAAAATGCTTGTCATCACACTATTTCTAAACATTTTCATAATTTAGGGGCTGTCCAAAGTTGTCAAAATTTTCACGGTTCTACAGAGCGTAGTATTTTTCAAGACCCCCTCCCTCCCCCCCGAAATACTACTTATCAACATTTTTTGTCACTACCATGAAATGTCAACATTTTACAGTGCATGTAAAGTCCTACGGGGCCCTGGACCCCCTCCCCCCTTCTACTCTTTGTAGAACCGTGAAAATGTTGACTTTTATACAAAATTGTAAATAAACCATTTACATCAGTACAAGAATACCAATTAAACAATTTAACTGACCTGAAATAGCCTAGGTACATCAGTCATTTTCGACGTCATCTTTCGGAGGTAGTTAGATATTTGGATGTAATCCTGTAGCATCAGGAGATCAGCTTCACTGATTCTGAAGAATGCCAGGGCGAACCGGAACAGAACCTTGTTGCCCTCATAGAGCAGGGTGTCCCAAAACCTCACCATGGTCTGAAATAGACAACATGGCAAGAAGCCAGACTATTGACAAATTTTTAATTGATACCCTACACGAATGCAAGATTCAGGGTTTACACTCATTTTGAAATTAGTTGAACAAATTTACTGTTGTTATTACTTGACTTGAACCAACGAGCCTGACTTGACTTAACTTGGGACTCGAAGACCATTTGACTTGATTTTTATTTATTTATTTATTCACCACATCCAACAGCAGAAGGACCGCCAATTACAGGAATGGGATCAATTAACATAGATATTTGAATAACTATCAACTTCTAAGTTGAATTAGAAACTGCCAGAGACACCGGGGAAACCCTCCCCTTGCTCTTCACGAAAGAATGCTCTGGGATCTTTAAAGTGCATTACACACTGGACCAACGGCTTTACATCCCTTCCGAAGGACGGAACAAGTGTGATTAAGTGCTTTGCTCAAGAGCACAAGTGCCACAACCCGTCACGGCCCGGAATCGAACCCACATTCTAGTACTGGCACAGGAACTTGAGTTCGACGCACTAGACCGCTCGGCCATAACACCCCACTAACTTGACTTGACTGTTCAACTAACTTGACTTGACACTCGAAGGCAGTTTGACTTGACTTGAGACTCAAGCGAAGGGAGACTCGTTACAACCCTGCTCGAAAGAATATAGACTCAAAAGCATATCAAAAAACTTACCTCTGGTGGTATGTTGTCACAGAAAATGGTGATAAACCAGTTGAAAGTGACGAGCGACAGATCTATGCTGTTGGAATTAATACAAGTAGACTTTTTATCAATATAAGCTTTAAATATGCAAATTATATGCAAATTATATGCAAATTAATGCAAATATATGCACAGTATATGCAAAATATACAGATTATACTCTGACCGAAAGATCAAAGAGGCTGAGAGATGTAACATTTTATCGGTCAGTAATGAAACAACCAATCATGGGATGAGAGGAAAATCATAAGGGTCTTATCGGGATTCAAACTCCCCCAAGACCTGTGACTCATCAGGCAGATGCTCTACCAGCTGAGCTATAAGGCAGTATCAGGGATGCCAGTGGCTCTTACCTTCAGGGCCTGAACAAAAATCCACTATCATAACTGCATGTATGTACATGTGCAGTATGTACATGTACATTGACAGTGTGCAATGTCACCGGCACCACTGCTGTATGGATACAGCGCCCTTTATAGTCTATGTACTTCTGATTAATAGTCTGGTTTCGTGGTACTTTACCCGTGAATGATTATGGCCGGGATACAGACATACTGCATGTGTGCAAATCATGTACATACGCTGTACATACATGACATAGGCCATATCCGGACATTGTTGATCAGTAAGTGAGACAATTTTCCACGTTATTTTGGACTTGAAGAGTTGAAAATAATATTTCCGGCCGTTTATTTTTCCGGCCTGGAAAAAAGGCTTTGCCGGATTTCTTTTTCCAAAATAAGAAAAAGCCGGAATTCCGGCAATAGCCGGAAGACTGGCATACCTGCAGTGTTCATTAGGCACCATACCAGATACTGTGTTCAGTCAGTAATGTGTATGAACACCTCTTCTGCATTAGCCTCTGTAAGAGCCGCTCAGGCAGGGTGTGCCACTCTGCCTGAAGTGCCTCCCTGAGCTCCTGCATTGTGTTGGGCTGCATGGAAGCGCGCAGATGCAGTGGTCAGCTCATTCCACGCAGGTCATTCAGGTTGATAATCAAACAAACTTTGTTTTCAGAGAGCCCTTAACTGCAGGATTCTCCCAGAAACAAAAAATGTTGCACCACATTGCAACAAAAATTTAGTCTGGTCAAGTGGACACTAAGTGTGCATATGAAAGTACACCAGATGCTATTCTGTTAAACGGTAATTAACATATACTCTACGTTCTTTCCAATATTTTTGATGAAAAAACTCGTTCTTTACTCGGTTTTCAACTCACAACTTACCCAAAGTTATCCAGATGAGTGTTAAGTCTCGGTAGCTTCTCGGCAAGTAAATCTTTGAAGACTCTCTGGTCGGTTTGCGAGCCAATCAGTGTCTTGCTATAGTAATCGGCCGGCATGATGTACTCTATAATGTCAACCAGGCACCTAGGAACCAATAAAGGTAAAGTTTCCATCCAATATTTTGAATTGAATTTAAGTTATTTATTCATCGTGAAAACATGAAATTCTATGTCTCAGTTTGCACATTATTAAAAACATTCACACAATTGTCTTACAAACATCAATCAACTATGCAAGATCAAATCGCTCCACTCAATAACAAATATACATAAAATACAACCTCACCTCACATACGCCCTGTGAGCATGCGCATTTCTAATTGTGAACAAAATTGCGGCCCAACTTCGAACTGGAATTAACTTAGACACTGCCGAAGCACAATGTTTGAAACTGCGCGTGCTACTGTCGCACTAAATTGAGTTAGCACGGCAGACCCTGTCGAGCTACATTCTTCTGCCGTGCTGGGGTTAGGGTTAATTTGACACGGCACAAGCACGACGTTTGAAATGGGCCTTATTTGCCTTGTTGTATTTGTCTCCCACCATTTTAAAAACTTTGGCAGCAGTGTTTAAAATTTGGCCGTCATGTTCAAAATTTGGCAGCCATGTTCAAAATTTGGCAGCCATGTTAAAATTTGGCCGCCATGTTTTAATTTGGCCGCCATGTTTAAAATTTGGCCACAATTTTTTTTAAAATTTGGCCGCCAAGTTAAAAATTTGGCTGCCATGTTTTTTTCACTTGTTTAAGTTTGGCACTGTGTTGTGTCTTTTGTTTCTTGGGGTAAAGTTTCAATTGTTTCATCCCATTTTGAGATAGATTTTGGACGTACCAAAAAGCGTCCTCTTCATCAAGATATAGAAGACTGATTGCTGCGACGCGATTTAGCCCCTAGAAAAATGAAATAAAACAAAAAAATTATTAAAAAGTCGCATGGAAAACAGTGGTCATTTATTGTCACAAATGTCGAATGCAGAATACAAAATGATCAACGGGTATTTAAACCATGACATAGAAATTATCACAAAAAATGAAGAAACACAGATTGTTGGTAAAGCTTAAATAAAGCCACAAATTAAAAAACTGCTGTAATAGAACAACGCATATATCCAACATAACACGGGTGAAACCAAGGCTGCGTTCTAAATACGCCAACAACAGGTACCCGGCTTTCCATAGACGAGTGCACAAAAGCTCTGTAACCAGTGGTGAACGTTGGCATCGTTTGCGTAAGTGGAACGCAGCACTGAAGTACATGTAGGTCTCGAATTAGGTAAAATATCCAAAAAGAGATGTTTAAAAAATGTCCAATGTGTAACTCATTGCCGTAATGGTTTGGGGGAAAAAAATGCCTGGATTTTAGCTTGACATAACCAAGTCTAAGAAATACTACCTGACAATATCCGACGGCTGGATTGTGAACACTGTAGGCCTTCAAGACCCGACGCAATCGGGGAATCTGGGAACGTGACAAAAGAGTAAACATTTTACAGCTCAATTATGACAACTGGCTATTCAAGAACATTCATAAATCCCATTTGGGTGAAAGCCCATCACGTGGGCAGTTTTAAACGAGCGATAAATGCCCAGTCAGTCTTAAAAACTTTTGAGCCTGGCTCATGGCCGCGCCCGTGCCCTGGTCAGTGCGGATGGAACACGCACATGCAAACCGCACGCTCCCGAAAGCAAATTGTGCACTGTGACAAGTACCCGGTCGTCTGCGTGCGCGTACAACACATTTGCATTACGAGTAACGCACGGGATCGAACAAAAACAACTCGACGCACAGCTAGCAGTTCATACGAACGTGATAGAAAGTGAATTCATGCAAAACACGACAAGCAAATTTTGGTGAGTTTTACCGATTTACACAAAAAGGTATTTATGAATGGGATTAAAAGTAGGTTTGGTCAGTCTTAAACAATCCGTTTAAAACCAGCTAGGGTGCTGGGTGCTGATAATGGCCCGTAATGTGTTTGGTTTGTGGTCATACATGTACACATTCTTCCATCCACAGCCAGTTAGACTACATAAAGTATAAGCTATGAAGTTTACATATTTGGAAAACAGGGCGTCAGGTTAGTGTAGTGCTTCTGTCCCCGCCATTCACCTCTGGCGTCCTGAGTACGTGTATGTAGATTGGGTTTGCAGTCCCTACTTGACCGTGTGAGTTTCCCCCCCCCCCAGGAGATTTCTCTGGGGTTTTTCTCCCACTTTTAAAACTGTATCTCCTTCTTCGTCATCTCAAGTTGATAATATAGTATAGTTAAAGCTAAAACCGTATAGTTGATGGCATAAAGGGCCTTAGTTGCCAAAGATGCCATAAAATTAATAACATCATATTTTAAAAAACTGTTAAAAATGGCATTATCTTGACGTAACTTACCCCTTTGGAATCAATGTTGTCAAAGTTCTTGTTAGTGGGAAGTGTCCTGAGCAAATCCAACTCAATTTGTTTGGTGGCCGGGTTCAGTTTGAATTTCTGTTATACGAGAACAAAAAATTGTGTTTTGCATTTTTACAAGACAAGAATAATTTGAACATCTTGTAAGAGTGTTTTGGTAGCACTGGACACATTGGTGCATATTCAACTGAATAGGGGAATTTGACATTTTGCACGGCGGCCATGACAGGGGGCAGCCACATTGTCACTGTGCGTCATGCACGAGTAGGCACTTTGTGGATCTATTGTCACATCATTTAAATGTGAAAACCTGCCTCCCATCATGGCCGCCAGTACAAAGATTTATATCAATCTGAACTAATGGGTTTGTCTGCAGTACAAGAAACATGGCGATTAATTATCTCTTTAAAATGACTTATTTTCTCTCAAAATAAAACAAATATCTTTAAGTAAAAATAAATAACTTTTTAACACACTTTTTTATTGTACACATTTCCTTAAAAGCATGTAGGAAGGGACCGTCTTAGGAAGGGTCACTCTTCTTATCTTGGGACATTGGTAGGGGAATTAGGATGCATTGAACTCGTCTTAACTTTTGTGAAACCGATTCCAGGTCTCAGTGGCTAGTTGATAATTTGTACTAACTGGTGAGACATGTTGCTTGATTTAAATACATGACCAGGGGCCGATTTCACAAAGCGCTAAGACGTGTCTTAGGAAGGGTCACTCTTCTTATCTTGGGACGTTAGTATGGGAATTAGGATGCATTGAACTCATCTTAACTTTTGTGAAATCGATTCCAGGTCTCAGCGGCTAGTTGATATTTTGTACTAACTGGCGAGACCTGTTACTTAATTTAAATACATGACCAGGGGCCGATTTCACAAAGTGCTAAGACGCGTCTTAGGAAGGGCCACTCTTCTTATCTTGGGACGTTGGTATGGGAATAAGATGCATTGAACTCATCTTAACTTTTGTGAAATTCCAGAACACCAAAGTATGTGTCCTTGTTATATGGGAAATTTTTGTACACAGGGATTTGAGAAAGGCATGTTGTCACACCATTTGTTGAAATTCCTGGGCTGAAGTTATCTTTTTTAAACACTTTAGAGACTTAAGAGAAAAATGCAATCTGACCTCTGATTTAAGTAGTTTGTCATAGTAGCCTGGCCCGGTTAGTTCCTTGTCTCTCTTCACATGCCAATCAACCATCCTGCAGCAACAGAACCAGACTATATACCGTATCGAGTAGCCGCCATTTCGTGGGGCACCTTTTGTTACTTAAACCGTTCAACAATGGAAGCACAATATGTGCAACCATGCATGTCCTCAAGGAACAAAGAAACTGCCCTACGAAATGGCGGCTATTTGATACGGTCTATATACAAGACTTTGCATGGTGGATTTAGAGTGTTCTTTATGTACAAGTGGTCTTTATGTGCAGATGGTCACTGAAATAAGGTATGTTTGACTGTAATAACTTTTCATGGAATGGCACGATGCAGAATAAATTGACTCGAGGTACTTACGTCTTCCAAACTTGAGGTCTGTATTCGTGTGGAATCCCTTGACGCACCAGAAATTTCAGTTCCAGCTAAAATTTTAAAAGAAAACATGCAATTGTTTAGCACTAGCTTAACACGAGCAAAACTAGCTCAACATGTGCTCAACATGTGCTCAACATGTGCTCAAGATTTGTTTTAACAGGCAGGTTTGTAGGAATGTTACAGATTTGGAGCCAAGATTTATTTTGATGCTTACCGTTTTGGTCAGTTCCCTCTCGCCATGTAGTACAAGGTAGTTCTCCCATTTAATGGCCAACGATACGCCACGATCAGATCGCATCGACTAAAAAAAAAACATACAGCAGCCTTTTTACTGCCAAATTTTCCGCCCTAAAAAATAATCTGTGCTCAAACTATAGACTTCATGTTGTAACTTGCATAGCAGTCTCTCGCCCGAAGAGGTTTTTGCAGAAATTATCATCGGCCCTTGTACACTAAACTCGTGGTTGGACGCAAATATGACATTTCGGCAAAGCGGCTGTTTCGGCAAAGGAAAAAGGTTTTTACTTCTTCCTAGCTGAATGACATGTTTGGTTTGGAGTGGTAAAAACACATACCGAATATTCGATTTGGTAAAATGCTATTCGAATATTCGATGGACGACCGAATATTCAAATATTTGATTCGTAATGAAATGTTCTAGTATACCTCGATCGAATCTGATTGTCTTTTAGCCAGGGCCGCTTTGGACGCCAGAGACCCAATCTCCTCCCCGCTTTCTTCTAGTTGTTGCATAAATCCGAAGCGATCGTACCCTCCACTAGTCAGAGAAAACAAAATATCAGCAATTGGGTCATTCTTTTGTGACAAAACCAGGTCTGTTAATTTTCGGATTTTGGAAACAAACTCACATTTTGGCGGCTTCGTTGGAAGGCAGATCAACTTCCTTAATGTCTGTCTCTATAGCTTCTTCAATCAGCCTTGATATCATTTCATCGGTCTCGGCAACGGACGAACCCGATCCTATATGGGAAAAAGACGGCCGATATAGTTATTACAAACTCTTAAAGGCCCAATGATGTATCATCTGCAAGATAAAACATTTTACGGGTTCCTGGAATAAGGGCATAACGTATCTAAAGAAAAATGTTGGTAAACTAGCCTGCAGAAATTTCAGCTACATAGATGCATCAATGCTTTAAAAACTTCTAAAATCTATGTTAAGTGAATGGTAACAAAAGTGAGTGTGCACAAACATTTTAAAAAAATATGTCAAGTACCATATCAATTGCCTATCAAGATCATACAGTCATCTATTGACCCCTTGCGAATATGTCATTAGGGAGTCAAATAATTCCGCGTCATTGTTGAAGTGATGTGCATGCGCGTTGTGTCTGCCTCTGGCTGGCGTAACACGGTTTATATTACCAATTGGAACCTTAGTACAGCGCGTTACGCGTGCTAGAGAAACGCACATCGCTTCAACAATGACGCGGCATTATTTGACCCCCATAATGACACAGTAAGCACAAGCCTAATATATAAATCAAATTTTTAGCTTATACATCAATGCATTTTGTTTGGAGACGGTCACAATTAGTGGCCTCAAATTTCAAATTTGAGAGTGTCTTTCTCAAAAGATTAAATAAAATTTCAATTTATAATTTTATTGGGCTACAAACATGTTTAAAAATACACTAACCTCGCTTGGGTGTTTTCATCTCATCAAGTAGTAGGAGATACTTGCTCTGTGTCTTATAAAACTCTGCTTCCAACTCAGAAAACTTTCTGGTATGATAAAAAATAAAAATAAAAAAAAGAAAAAGAAATAAAAAAAAAGATTCACTGAAGCCATGGAATTAATTAAAAATTAATTTTAAAAACACCAGCTGAAAAAAAATGAAAGAAATGAAGAATACTGATGGAAACTTACTCAAAATTGAGCCGTTCTCTGAGCAAGTCGTCTTCTCGAATTCTGTTCAACTCCAAGATTTCCGAATTCAAAAACTTATTCTGCGTTTCAAATGCTGTGCAGGCGTCCTGTTTAAAAAAAGGAGTTCCCTTTAGTTTGGAAAAGCATTACAAAAAAGCAACTGATCAGTTGCGCAACTAGCGGCAACTGGGAACATTCAGTTTTCAGAGTGCGCACATCGACACGGCAACTCGGTAAAGCCTACAGTGCATTGACCTTTCAACTGGAAGCAACTGTTGCTGTCGATGTGCGCGCATGTATTCGACACACGCGTGCAACTGACAGCAACTAGTTGCAAGTACGCGTACATTGACACAACTGACCGCAACTGGGTACAACTAGTTGCCAGAAAGTAAAACATGAGCAACTCGCGGCAACTCCAGTTGCCAGTACGCGCACATCAACCTTTTTGAGCAACTGATCAGTTGCTCCCAGTAGCAGCGAGTTGCTTCCAGTTGCAATATCAATGTATGCTATGCTTTAAAATACAGGAATACAATGGATTTCAGGGGGTCCGACCCTTTAAGTGTTCCCTTTAGCTCTTTACCTTGAGTTTGTCAAACGCAGCTTGATCAACGAACGGCAAAGCATTGGTTGTGCGTTTCGTGTAGCTGGCTCCCCTACCCAGGGGCTCATTATTACCCGGTATGTGGGGCGTTGTGTTCTGGGGTTTGCTTGTAAGCCGTATGGGCTCGTTTTGCTCTAACTCGTGAACCTGAGAAAAAGAACAAGAAAAAAACGGATCAACTTTATCAAAAAAAAACCTTATAATTTAATATACCTGGGGTTCATTTCACAAAGATTTGCGTCGCAATACCCAAAGTGTATACTTTCCGCGTGTGTGCTATGCAGGACTTTTTCAATTCTTTCAGCAGCCTTCTTCAATGCCGTTGCAAGTTACAACATTGAAGCTATGGTTTGAGCTGGGATTACTTTATGTGAAAAACTGAATGGCGGGATCTATTATGCAAAATAAAATGCGAGGTCTATGGTTGGAGGCGGTACACTTTTTGGCTTTTGCATAAATTATTGTTGGCTCCGCCCTGTACAAACCATTAGTCCCATGGTTTAACTTATACACTGGACTGTGGTTGGACACATAATGTGACATCAAAGAAAGCGGCCGTTTTGGCAACGAAATGGGGCTGTGTTATTCAATAAAAACATCCTGTAATTCACCCACAGCATATTCATTCTAAAACACTTCCCAACTGGATGATATGTTTGGTTTGGTCTGGGCCGGTTTGCACATAAAAAAAAAAAAGTCATACCAAATATTTGATTCGGTAAAATGCTATTCGAACATTCGATGGAATATCAAATATTCAAATCGTTTAGCACAACTTTCTCAAATTTAAAAAAAATGTGGAAATCGCAAATATGCAAAAGAGTTTAATGTCTGTCGTTAACAATAAATGAAGATAAAATACCCGACTTGTGAGTGACATGACAACTTGGTCTTTGGCGGAGATCATTTCCATCAGCATCGAAACTTGTTCGTTTATCTTCTCAATTTCTCGCTCCTTGGACCTGAAATTAAACAAATTCATTCCCTTTAATGTTGACAATAAGTGGAAAACTTTATTTTTAAAATGTAATTTTCTGTTTGCGAGCATTGGAAAAAAATGAGCATCAATTTTTGCCATTTTGTTTTTATTTACAGTGAAACTTGTCTATATGTGGAGCACGTGTGGTCTAGTGGGTATGAAGCAGGGGCTTGCAATTGGGAGGATGCGGGTTCAAGCCCCACTACGGTCAATGTGTCTGTGTCTCTGGGCAAGGCACTTAATCCCAACTGCCTCATCGACCCAAGCGATAATTGGGGAGCTGTCAGGAGAATGCCACAATCTAGGGCTGCGTTCGGGCGTGTACTCGTGTTAACACGAGTATACTCCTGCGCGCGCGAACGACGAGAATAACGACACTCGGGGCAGTGAGAGTATGGTCTCGCTACTCCCCGACAAATGGGGAGTGTGCTCTTACTCCTGAAAACTGACTTGTGATAGTGTACGACGATGGTGGAATATAGGTGGGATTTTTAGTGAATTTGCTAAACGTGTCAACTCGATAACTGAAACAACAACTCACTAAGGTTTGTTTTTGACGGCATCAAAAGTTCTCACGACTTAATTACGGCCTGTATTTCCTCAGTTTCTTGTGAGCAATGAAACGGCATTTTTTGTGCAGTGATGGCAAGAGACGGCCATCTTCACTGATTGCCATTCGCGCACGCGGACTGCGGACTTGCCGTTCGCGTGATGTGACCCGAGTGCAATGCGCACGCATTACTCCCGAGTAACGAGAACTGCACGCCCGAACGCAGCCTAAGTGCCAGGCAGCCACCTAGTTGAAGCGAAATGGTTCTGGTGATTTCATAACGGCAGCGATAATAATGGCCTTGGCACCTTTGAATAACGGTGTTAGATACTGTTAGATACTGTGCGCCTTACAAATGCTGTGTCATTATTATCAGCTGAGCTATTATCACAGTTGGTATACTCCCTCAGCAGGCGCGGATCCAGAGGAGGGATTTTGGGGGTCAAACCCCACCCCCCTGCTCCGACACCAAAAAATATAATGTAATGCATTTTTTGCGTGTCCGCCTGTCCGAAACAAGCAGACATAAAAATCTGATAGGCAAAACCCCTCCCTGGTGGCAAAACCCCCTCCTGGAAAAATTCCTGGATCCGCCCCTGCTCAGGTTTTCCCTGTGGACCTAATTTGCATGGTAGCACACGAAATACTTTCCGCCTAAGTTTATTAGGGAAGACACACAAATCTAACCGCTGTCAGTACAGCAGAGTACAGGCGTTTTTTTTAGCGGTACCGCCTGCACTAAGGAAGGAAGATTGTGGTTTTTCCCTTCGTGGAGGCAGTACCACAAAAAACCTGCCAGTACTGACAGCAGTTAGATTTGTGCGTCTTCCCTTCCATAGTTTTTCAGTGCATTAATTCACACCAAATTCCTTTCACGCCGCATTTTCGTCAAGCAAAGTGCGTCAAATTTACAATTGAAAAAAACTTCAGTGCGAATTCACAATAAATATGGAGCATTTTGTTTTCATATTCCATACCTAAGTTGTTCCCTAACGTTATCCCGATCGTCCCTCATGTCCTGCAAAAGCTGCTCTAGTTGGATAAGTTGTTTGTCCTTCCGATTCAAAATGAACAATTTCTCTTTGTCCGTCTTGCTCTGAAGAAAGATGTCGCTGTATAAAAATAAGATTACAGGATCGGAAAACTGGCGTTATATCCATGTGTGATTGAGGATGTGTATGATAAAAACCAACCCGTGTATAAGTCAGCTCAGTACCTCATCTACGTTCCGAGAAAACAATAAAAAACTGTGTCCATGCTTTCAAGAAATTGTGCAAAGCCGCTGTCCTGTTTAGGCTGGTTCCCTGGGTATACTGCATGAGAAATAAAGCCACAGCAGTCAGGGGAATAGTTTTATTCACATGAGGGTACCAAGATACATTGCATCCGACACACGCGAACATTGCAAACATTTGCAGCGTTCGCCAACAACAGGAACCAGGATTTCCATAGATGAGTGCACAAAAGCACTTTAACTAGTGGCGAACGTTGACAAGTAAGTGGAAAGCAGGCCAGGAGCCGATTTCACAAAGCACCGAGACATGTCTTAGGAAGGGTCACTCTTCTTATCTCGGGACGTTTGTATGGGAATTAGGACGCATTGAACTCATCTTAAATCGATCCCAGAACAGACAATTAAACTAAACGTTGCACTTAAATTGACTAAGTTAATGCTAAGTACCTGGTTGAATGTTCCATTTGGGCGGCCGTAAGTTGTTTATGCAGCATGGTGATAACTTCTTGACTTGCCTGAGCTTCACCCTCGACTAATTCTAATTCCTCTTGAAGAGCAGTTAACTGAGAATGGAACTTTTTTGGGGGGAGCAAAAATGGAACAACTTGTCAAGAACACTGAAGGGGCGGTACAAGCCTGTTGGCAGAGCTGCCAACCCTGCCGGATTTTGCATCAGATTTCCTGGAAAATGATTGATCTCGTGGCTCCTGACACAGATAAAAACCCTCCTGGATTGTCAATTAACAACCTCAGAGATTTATAGATGTGTCTGAAGTCAGGAGATAAGCACGTGTCTTCTTTAAAATCCCGGAAAGTTGACAAGTCCGCGTTTGCTGGGCTGCAAAGTTAGTGAGTGTTGTACACACAAACTTGGACACTTTCAACATTACAAATGTTACACTTTCATGCTGTTTTAAACGTTCAATTGACAAATCTAGGGGCTGTCCAAAGTTGTCAACATTTTTCACGGTTCTACAAAGCGTAGGAAGGGGGAAGGGGAGGGGGCGGGAGTTGAGGGTCGCGTAGGACTTTCCATGCACTGTAAAATGTTGTAATTAGTTGTAATTAGTGTTTCGAAGGGAGGGAGGGTTCCTTTTTTGGTTTGTAAAACTGTGAAATTGTTTACGGCTTCAGATGGCCTCTTACACGCACTAGAAAAAACATTTATATAATATTGGATGTCTTTTCAGGTTATATGAGAATATACCGCACGAGTCATGAAAATACCGAGCGAGCTGAAGGTGAGTTCGGTATTTTTATGACGAGTGCGGTATATTCTCATATCACCCGAAAAGACATCCAATACTTTTATTGTTAGGTAAAATGAAGCTTTGTTTTGAAAGATTTCCGCGAGATTTTTGTCTGTTTGGTGTTGAAAACTTCAGTTTACAAATGCAGGTGCTTTTGTTATTGTTGTACAGTAATTTTTGTTACTGTACTCTTGTGTGCGTAGCACACACACGCAATTTATTCACTCGATGCACGACGTGCGTGTGCTTGGGTGCGCCCAGCGTGCACGCGCATCAGATTGTGGCTTTGTGCTGCACAGTATCAGAAACGCACTGTATCCGCAAAAGCTTCATTTTATATAATAATTTAGTTTCTCTTATAGTTGATGTGTGCACTCAAGTGTTTAACATTACACAGTAAATTTGTTTTAGTTTAATTGTTTAATAAGCGCCAAGCATGAGAAACAAGTATTACGAACGTTACACGTTTTGACATAACTTTCTGACATTTAATATATATTTCAATAAAACTCTTGTCTATTCACAAGCCTACCTTTCCGCACTGCACGCAATCATAGTCATTCTCAAACCACACAGTAGTTGGGGAGGGTATATCGCCTACATTAGCACGAGAAAACTTTCTGCAGCAAAAACAAGAATATAAATGAGTATATTATGCAAATAATAACGTAAACTTAGGCCCGCTTCAAACGTCGCGCTTATGCCATATCAAATTAAATTCAACTTGATTTTTTTAATTCGACACGGCACAAGCACGACGTTTGAAGCTATTTGGCTCGGCAAAATGAGTTCGACACGGCAGAAGATTTTACCCCGACGGTCTGCCGTGCTAACTCAATTTAGTGCGGCACAAGCACGGCTTGGCTTCAAACGTCGTGCTTCTGCCGTGTCAAATTTAATTCCAGTTCGAAGTTGGTCCGCAATTTCGTTCACAACTAGGAATGCGCATGCTCGCAGCGCGTATGTGAGTAAAGAAATAACCAACAAACAAGTGCATCAAAATAATAAAATGGCGACGTACAATGGAAAACTCACGTGCACAACGTCCATGACGTGCACAATACTCATCCGCCATGTTGGATGTATTTAAGCTCGACTGGGAGTTTGCAATTAAGCTCGACGTTTGAAGCCACTGCTGTGCTAACGTCGTACCAACGTCGTGCCAGGTTGAATATATTTCGACACGGCATAAGCGCGACGTTTGAAGCGGGCCTTACAAGTGCAATAGCACAAATAACTTCATGAGCGTACAGATTTAACCCGGAAACAAGTAGTGTGAAGGTCGGTAACCAGAGTTATCCAATAGTAGCCACCCTTACTGAACACAAGATTTGAAAGAGGATGAGTCAAGCTATGAGTACATGCCTATCAATTGAGGGTGTGTTTGCAGAAACTTGAATTTGACTGGGTTGAACATGGAAGAAATACAGGGTGCTTTGAGGAGAAAGCTGCAGGGCGGTTTGGGCCCTTTGAGGAGAAAGCTGCAGGGTGGTTTGGGGTGCTTTGAGGAGAAAGCTGCAGGGTTTGGGACGCTTTGAGGAGAAAGCTGCAGGGCGGTTTGGGGCGCTTTGAAGAGAAAGCTGCAGGGCGGTTTGGGGTGCTTTGAGAAGAAAGCTGCAGGGTGGTTTGGGGCGCTTTGAGGAGAAAGCTGCAGGGTGGTTTGGGACGCTTTGAAGAGAAAGCTGCAGGGTGGTTTGGGGCGCTTTGCGAACTAACGGGTTAACAATTATTTCTACGATGATTGCAGATTTAAAATTCTTACTTAATAAAACCCGCCTTGAGTGATCCATAAGCAGTCCTCGACATTCCCTGATCGGGTGGTGAAACTGACTGCGATTGAACACCTGGCTCTTGTCCACCACTAGGGGGCACCGTGATGAGTGAAGTGGGTCTATGAAAGAAGATGAAAATAAAATGTGTATTTTGTGTGCGTGTGTTTCCAGGCCAACGAAATTTAGAGACATGTAGATATTTTACAAAATTACCTTTTAATTGAGGATGGTGGATCTGTTTGTGAGGGTTCTGACGCTAAATTGACAAGTGAGGCTTCTTCAGAAGCAGGTCGTCTAGACCTGAGAAAGAAAAAAAAAGACACAAAAGAATCGTTTTACAAACAACAACAAGTGACAAAATTAATTTTGACTTTTCTTCTGTAGACCACAACAAAGTCATCTTTTTGTCTATGCATCTGGGTATTTGGAGGATTTTAATGTTAGTAATTGTCGTACAATTAAAATGGCAGTGCAGAATCTTTCGGATGCAAAAATATGATCCAATCGTCAATTTTGGTGTGGTAGCGAGACAGGTGTTGTTTGCTGCTTAGGGTTATTATTTACCATCATGTGTGCAGATTTAGGTATTATAAAATTACATTTTTAAAATCCATTTTTAAAATCCATTTTTAAAACAAAATGTCCACGAGTTTGGGATATCTGGATGCAGTGAAAACTAACTTGGCTCCACCGGGATTCGAACCACAGACTTTCTGCTTGACATGCAGTTGCCCTACTAATTGATGTATCAAGCCAACTGGTGGTCTCGAATCACGATATTGCAGTTGTTCCTCGCTGATTGATAGACCCTTCAATGAGATAACCACCCCTCACATTTTCAAGAAAAATGTGAAGAAAAAAAACACATTTAAATTTAAAATAAATTCAACACAGAACTTGTTTTCGCACTCACCCAAGACTGCTGATCTGATTCCTGATTTCTGTTTTCAGGTTTGTGAGAGACAGGTTGAACACCCCCGTTTGCTGCATGGAATGTGCCGTGGACTCACCCACTGAATGCGTGGGCAGTTCCACTGGGCCAAAAATGGGGGGAATGTCTGTAAAAAAAAAAAGTATCAATCTCGATTACTAAGTATTGATAGACTCGACAGAAAGAGTATTTTCAATGCTTAAAAATTTGACTTCAACATTGAACTTTGACCCTGAGATGACCCAAGATAATGACCTTTGACCCTCAAAATTGAATTTTGACCCCCAATACTCACTTTTGAATGGATCTCCGCTTCTGTCTTTGATTTTCTGTGTACTCACCAAACCCGATTTTGGTTGCTAAAAAATGGGCAGACAAATTAAAAGATAGTTATAATTCAACTAATAAAAATCACAGCAAAAAAAATTGACAGCAAACCTGATAATTAATATTATGAAAAAGTTATAGAAAACCGAGTACAAACAATTGTCATAGTAGTGAAATTTGTAATTCTCGCAAAAATTACCCGGGTCATTGGGCATAACTCCCTGGGCAGTATGCAGCCCTGGCAGCCTTACACAAGCACTCAGGGGCTACAACCCTTGCAGGTACCCATTTACTCCTGGGTGGGGAGAGGCAACTTATGGCAAAGTGTCTGGCAAACTAGCCTGGCTCTGAATTTTATTGGTATTGTCCCAATCAAGTTTTCCCCAAGAATAATGTTTACTCCAAATAAAACTTTACTACAATGAACATTCTTGTTCTACTAAATTTTTTAGCCTTACCACAGACACTGGGGACACGTGACCTAGCGATTTATCTCTTTGAAGCGAGGTTCTCTGCTGGCTGTAGGCGCGCCGCCGCTCCTGCAAAAAGATGAAGCTTAAATCAATACAAATATTCAATGTCTTTTTAAGTTGGGTTTGTCCCATAGTTTTACTTAACTTGGCAACAGCTGCTATTGATCACTCTTAAATGACGTCACTTCCTACAAATTGTCACGTGCATCAGGATCTCGAGCATAATTTTTTGTGACGCGCATCGGCTACGCCATTTTTGTAACAAATTTCGAGCAACACGCGTCTGTGAGAGTGGTCAATAGTCAAACCCTGTTAGTGTTAATAAGAGGTCCTTGTTATAACAGGAACCTTGTATTACCAAGTCCCAAGTCAAGTCAAGTCAAGCTGCCTTCAAGTCAAGTCATTAGACACCAATACCAAGTCAAGTCAAGTCAGGCATGTTGGTCAAGTCAAGTAGTCACAACAGTAAAATGCTGAAACTTGCATTCATGTAGGGTATTGTTGTCGTTCCGACGTGTTTAAACAAAGCTTAGTCTTAGTTTTCTGTAGTGCTGAAATACAATTCGGTTCTCAAAATGACCCCAACAAAAATTACATAAAAGTTTAATTTCTTTTTTTGGCAGACTCGAGTCAAAACAAATGTTTAAGTTCAAGTCAATTCATTTATGTCAAGTCATTAGAATCTCAAGTATTACCTGCAGTTCTTGAAGCCAGAACATCATAGTGTGCTTGTCTTTGGCCTGCAGTTGGTACATGCGCCCACTGGAACTGCAAAATTATGAAATAGTTACAAGTGTTGTTGTCTTAAAAGTGGAATAGTTAAGTACTCACCCCTCCCAGACTCATATCGAGACAAAATATGTCTGTTAATAAAATACAGGTGCAATCTGAATTGTTCTAAGGGCAGAATCCAATTGCTTCCACGTTAAGAAAACAAGGGACAGGTCACTCCAGTCTTCATTTTGCCTAAATTTCAAAGGGCATCGAGGCCAACTGGAGGTGCACCACGGCCAACATCGTTCCAAATGTGTACTGGTTATTAGTGTATACAAGCCTCATGAAATTTAAGAGGAAAGTTTTTATCTTGAAGGTTCATCGGGGTCAACTCAGCAGGGCATGGGGCCATTGGCCTTGGTGGCCTTGGTTAATGTCAAGGCCTAGGGTAGGGCGTGCTGGCCAAGTTGGCCTCAGAAAGTGTATATCTTGAAGGGGCATCGGGGCCAACTCTGCAGGGCATGAGGCCATTGGCCTCAGTGGCCTTGGTTAACGCCAAGGCCTGTTGTATACTCACGAGATTTGGAACTGTCCGGTGCTCGCCGAAACATTAGCCTCAAAGTTGAATGTAGCATTTGCGATATCTATCGAGCTACACAAAAATAAAAGCAGTTTTATATCAGTAAAATATTTCTCCGTGCAATCAAGTAAAGATATATTTCTGCTGAGGTTTACTAGATTTTAACTTTTATGTTTAGATAACCTGAAGAATAGTTTATTTTATTCAAGTTTTTAGTTGCAATAAATGTTACTTACTCTTTCATTTGGCTTTAATTTATTGGTAAATTTTTTTTTTTAATGTAAACATTGGAAATGAAAATAAAGAAAGTGGATTGTAAACAAATGTGGATTGTAGTCCTTGATTATTAAAGGCAGTATACATCGTTGGTAATCTCGAAAATCAGAAATGTTCACAGATTTACGCCTAACTTACACAATATAAACATGATGACCGTAGAAAAACTTCCCCTGAAATGGTTTTGTCTGAAGTGCTATAGTCTTTGAGAAATGATTAAAACAATTAGTTTTCGTCTCATGAGACGAAAATTCAATTCGCCCCAAAACCATTTCGCCCAAGTGCCATTTCGCCCCAAACCACTTCGCCCGAGTGCCAATTTCGCCCCAAATTACTTCGTCCAAACACTACATCGCCTAAATGCCACTTCGCCCAAAAACCACTTCGTTTACAGGCCGTGGTTCAGGGCGAAATGGTTCAGGGCGAAGTGGTTTTGGGGCGAAATGACTGCAAACCCTTTTTTGACTGTTTTCTCAAAGTTAGACGAAGTACGAAGCTTGCTTTTGCTTAGGTTGGTTTTAATCATGCATATCTTCAATCACACAGGGGGATAAAACTATTTGTAACAGTTTACCAATCATGTATACTATCTTTAGAGTTTAAATATGATTTAGAAAGTCAAACGATTTAACTGATACCTTTCCATATGTACGTTATCAGTCTGTTTTGCGCGTGTTTTATCATGGTTTTCTCGACTTCAGTGGCACCATCTACTATTATTCATGTTCATCAAATTAAAAAAATCTTTCTTACCCAAGTGGCAACAAGTCCTGTGGCGTTCTGTAGTAGTACAGACGGCATCGTTGACTGTCAAAAACAAACCTGAGAGATCATAATAAATGAAAGGGGAAAAAAAATGGAATTTGATCGTCAAGCTCGATCTGCCAAGTTCAGAGAGATTCACTTGTTTCCAGCAGTAGCAGCGCACATCCCAAATCGGGAACATACATGGACTGTCCCCTTTTTATACGGGGACAACTGACATGGAACTGTCTTGCCTTTCCAAGACTGTCCGGGTTTTGGGGGACAGTGGTGACGCAATCTGATTATATGCAGCATGCCAAACCAAATATATTGTAAACATAACCAGTATCGATTACATGCAGACAACTGTGCACAATACAAAGGTGTTTTGATTGATTCCACAACTCGAGTAAGAATAAAAGTATCAATTAATGATGCCTGCATTCTTTTTCCGATTGTAACCTGAGAAGTAAACAGTAGAGTTTTTTTTTTAAGTGGAAGCTTTGAAGATTTTTTCATGAGGAATCCAATGAGGCCACTTGTTATTATTATTATTATTATTATTATTTCTTTCTGGTATTCATACCAAGTATTCCTCAATAGTGCTCATTGCACTGTCACTCGTAAGCGTGAGGAAACCCATGAAGAATTACAATTAGAAATGACCAGAGACACCGGGGAATATCCCCTTACTCTTTACGAAAGAATGCTCTGGGATCTTTAGAGTGCGTTACCATTACCTAACGCACTGGACCAACGGCTTCACAACCCTTCCGAAGGATGAGGCAAGTGTGGTTGAGTGCCTTGCTCTAGAGCACAGGTACCGCAGCCGGGGGGAGGTTCGAACCCGCAACCCCAAGTTTTCACCTATGATTGCGAGTCAATGACCCAAACCACTTGGCCACAGGGATATTCTTGTTTTAAGGGGGACAGATTTTGTCCCCGAAAACAAGGACTTCCTTGAATTTGGGGATGTCCCCGTTTTTGGACGTGCTCCTCTACTGTCTAGGATTCATGGAAAACATACATAAAGAGGCTTACCATCTTGTCTTGTAAGTCTTGATCAATCCCTTTTCTCCCATCTTATTGAGGTAGCCGCATAGTTTAACTTGCTCCATAGTTCTCTGTTAAAAAGAGCAAAACTTTGAAATATTAAGAGGGAACATTTTCAAGGTTCTATTTTATATGCAATTATTAATTGTTTCCCCCACCTCCCGGGGATTGTCACTTTTCGCATGACAAAATTCAAACCCCTGGGGCAAATTTAGATGACAAAAATATCCACCCCTGGGTGCAAAACATGCATGTTTTGTATACAGATGCACAGAAATTTGGGTATTTTTTTCCGTATACATTGAACAAAGATTTGAAAGAAATTAGGGCCTACCTCCTGGAATCAATAAATAATCCAAGTCAGTAAGAGTTGATTAGTTGATCAGAAATTGTTTTCTTTAAAATCATAAAATGACTCATCTAGCATTGGAATATGCAGATTTGATGGAAAAACCCAAAATTTCGAGTGGGAAAAATTTAAGATTTTGTGAGGAAACACTTATAAATTTTTCAGCCTGTCTCACATGTTTTGCACACAAGGTCTGAATTATATGATCAACTTCCTAATTCTTTCCTTCTGTTGTAGGCCATTTTTTTATTTAATTTAGGCCTCCTATTATGTTTTATTTAAATTGTTTTACCCAAAAAAATGAAAAGATTACTATCAACATCAACGTACCCGCTTCTCTGCGTCATTTTGACAAGCTACGTTCGAAACCCCATCGCCATTTTCGACCTTACTCAAACCGCCGGCCATACCGACGCCGCCCCCGTCACTAGGCGCTGCTGCACGGTCAGCCATGCCGTCCAACTCCAGTTGAAACGGGTCCGATGCCGCTCGCCTTCGGTCAGCTTTGAAAGCGAGATCAGCCTCTGCACTCCCCGTACCCGTAGGCTCAGAAACTTGAACTTGAGGGTAATCATCGAACGATATAAGCACGGCTGTCGGGACTTCACTTAGCGGTGCAGAATCTGAGCGGAACTTCCGCTTTTCATCAACCATACTTCCTAAAAACTGGCGGTCCTTGGGCTCCGCCATGTTTGTTTTGATTATGAGGCAATAAAATTAGACTCGTTCAAGTCAACCGAGCACTCGGCTCCCACCGTTCTAACTGTATAGCGCCACCTATTCTTGATTCCTGTCGTATCAATTTGTGTTTTATTGATTTAAAATTGATTTTAAAAAGTTAGCAAAATAACATTTTCTGCCGTTTACATGACTCATTTCGTTTCAATGACTTATCGCCTTCCGCGCTGCTCAATTCAACGGCTGTTTTGTGTCAACAAAAGCCCTTTTTAGACAAATTATAAACACGCCAACGAAATCGATATTAAACTGCTATAAAAATAAAATATTTAGTACCACAAAATACGTTCACTGTTTTCCAAGATTACATTACTAATTGATAGGGTCTTTAAATTCGCTGCTAAGAATGACCCATCCCCTACATAACAACCGAGTCTTTTGTGCATTTATACAAGAAATATGACCCCTTTATGCCAACCTTCACTTGACAATTCAACTGGTGGTTTTGTTCCGCCTGATCGACTATTTATCGTCACGGTTGAATAAACATTATTTCTACCAGCTTATAGTTCATACCCACAACAATATACACACAGACGGTGTACAACTTACAATATTTAACTCAACGACGATATAGCGATATAGTAATACACTGCATTGGTATTCGCGTTCGGTCAAACCTTTGGTATACTGCGCAATAGTTTTATAGCCGAATACTTTTAAAATGGTGAGTTATATCCATATTATACATCGTATTTGTGTGTGTTTATTGATTATTATCGATTAGTTTGTATGTCTTTTAATAAAGTTAGATTGTGTGAGTTTGCTGCAACTAAACAATTATAACAGTCTATGGGCATGTTTTGCACTGAGCTAGTTGAAGAAATACTGCAGTAATCGAAAATAGACGTTTGGTATTGGCTATATTGAGTGAAATCTACAGACGTGCCACACGCCCGAAATTAAAGAAGTGTAAGACGGGTTACAACGAAAGTAGTCGGGGGGAAAACACTAAAAAAGCTGTCCGAGATGCACACCAACTTTATATGTTGCTTCGTTTCGCCAATAAAACTCACGAAAACACACAGAAACGATGATATATGAGTCTGTGTTCAATACTGGAGAGACCTTTTCCTCCAGGATTATATCTCTTTACAATGTCATTCATCTTCTCTCGAAACAAAAGAAATATCTTAAGATAGATCTAAGTAGATAACCTCAGCTAAAGAACTGCAACGAATGGTGCCACAACATACCTTCCTGAAAGCCCTGTGTGCAAATTTCCAATATACCGTATGCAAATGTCACAAAGTATGTGTCCTATGTAACATACGTTAAATAGGAAATTTGTACACAGGGTTTTCAGAAAGGTATGTTGTTGCACTATTTGTTGCTGAAGTTATCTCCTTAGATCTGTCTTAAGATATATTTCTTTTGTTTTGAGAGAAGATAACTAGCATTGCGCAGAGATACGATCCTGGTGAAAAAGTCTCTCCAGTATTGAAAACATGTCCGCCTTCTCTGGAATTTTCTTACAATATTTGACCTATGCAGGCGGAGGCAAATGCGACTGGAGGTGAAGACCAGACGGACGACGCGCGCGAGGAAGAGGAGCTCACCGAAGGGCAAATTAACGGTAAAAATGAATTTTAAAATAATAATAAATAAATAAATAATAATAACCAATTTTAGAAAAAAATCATTTTCTACGATGTTTCCGATATGCCACTTTAATTATTACGGGAGTTATACCCAAGTTCACTTGGCAGAGCGCTGGTTTGTTAAACCAGAGACTCAAGTTCAAATCCCGATTCATTCGGCCAAAATTTATTTCCTCAATCTAAAATAAATATCGGTATGATTTCCGTTCACTGGTCGCCACTATAAGACACCATGTGTTAAAGGCACAGGCTCGTCAGCAATGCGCGCGCGCCAAATTCGTGCCACGAAATACGCAGCTCCATGCTTTTACTATGGAGCTGCGTATTTCATGGCATGAATTTGGCGCGCGCGCATTGATGACGAGCCTGTGTCTTTAAGGAAGAATAAGTGACGAACAGAAAACATTTCTTTCCCAAATATCACAGTGATTGGCAACAACATAACCGTAATGTCACCCCTGTCTGTCTTGCAGAGATAAAAATCGCCTTTGCGTATTTTGACAAGGATAGTAACGGCTTCATCTCATCCAAGGAGCTTGGCGCCATTTTGAGGTCACTGGGTCAGAATCCCACCGATGTTGAGCTGCACGCGATGATCAACGAAGCAGACATGGACGGTGAGTTGAAAACGCGTCGGTGCGCATGCGCTCACCGCTTTGTATGAGCGTGTAGGCCTATAGCGCGTTTAGCTTTGAATATTATTATTATTATTACTTCTTTCTGGTACTGATGAAACCAAGGATTCCTTAAAAGTGCCCATTGCACTGTCGCTCGCAAGCGTGAGGAATTCGAAACGGCAAGAGACACCGGGTCTTCACAAAAGAATGCTCTGGGATCTTTAAAGCGCGTTACCTATAACACACTGGACTAACGGCTTTACATCCCTTCCGAAGGATGGAGCAATTGTTTTAAGTGCCTTGCTCAAGGGCACAGGTACTCCAGCCGGGTATCGAACCCGCAACCCCAAGTTTTCACCGGAGCATTGCGAGTCAGTGACCTAAACCACTTAGTGACCTAAGCCTGCTGTTAAGTTTCAACACCATAAGTATTAGTTTTAACACCTAGGGTGTTAAAAATAATGCATCTATTCCAATTGAGGAATATAAACTAACACCCACGGTGTTGAATTTTAACACCAGACTTGGTATCTATATAAGACAACACCACTGGTGTTAATTTAACACAACAGTTTTTGCAGTGTATGCATCGTGCAGTAATCATATATAGCACGATGATTCAAAAAGGTTAACAATTCCTCTAAATCTATATATAAACCTTGTTTGATCAGGAAATGGAATCATCAACTTTGCGGAATTCATGGAGATGATGATCCGTCGATTTAAGGAAGAGGACCGGACCGAAGCGATCAAGGAGGCGTTCCGGGCCTTTGACACCGAGGGGGAAGGTTCCTTCTCGTAAGTTAAAGTAGCGTGTCCAAATCACATTTTTGAGCCGCCCATCTTCCCATGGGCGTTGAGATTTTCATATACCATATCATTTGTCATATTTTTCCAAAATACTATTCTGAAATTTCGCGCTCTCAATCCGTATATTTTCAAGGATATCGTAAAATAAATCCACCGATGTTTTGTAAATTAACTAATTTATCCGTTCCATAAAGCAGTGCACTAATTACACCAACCTTTTTGCTCCCACATCCAAATTGGAGATTACAAATGTCCTGTTTTCTTCCCATAGATAGTATTTTGGGAGGTATTATAACATACATTCTCCCCGACGCAAGCTACAAACCAATTACTGATTAATTGCGATCCCCGTTGCGAAATGATTCGAACCGGCCATTAACACCGGCTAGGCTCGGTGGTCGAGTGGTTAAGACGTCTGCATTGTTTGCAGGAGGTCGTGGGTTCGGATCCCGCCCGAGCACGCTATGAAGTTTTTCATAGTGTCTCTGGAAAGCACTGAGTGCTACAGTGCTAATATACGTCGGGTAAGGGCAAAAACAAACCCCAATTAACGTAATTTATATGATTGTAATCAATTGTTATAGGTTAGAACAACATCCATTTTCTGGAAAAATCCGAAAACGCTTCTTAAAGATGTCACATTGTTTATTTGTCAATGCAGGGTGGAGGAGCTTCGCTACGTGTTGAGTAACATTCAAGATTTCATCGCAATTCCTAAACACGAAATCGATGAAATCGTCGAAGAAGCCGACATCACCGGCTCCGGGACAATCAACTACGAAGGTGAGCTCCAAATAGGCCTACTAACAAAAACTAATCAATATATTTTTCTTCCCAATCGCTAATTTTATTTCGTTCAAAAGTTTGTTTTTAATGATTTTCATTCAAACAAACACTGTATTATAGCTTCAACTTCAGAATTCATGTATGTACGGAAGAAATTTGTAATTGACATTTTCCAAGTAAATAATGATTTAAAACTTTTTAACATTCCTTTTTCTTTTTCGACAGAATTCTCTCTGCTCTTCGAGACTTGAAGTGCGCCAACAGAATAGTGATTTGGTGTACTTGCTGATGGTCTTAAGTCTTCCAATTAAAGTTTGTTTTATAGTTTTTTGCTGTAACGACGACAGCTATTTGCGAAATTAATAATTCTTTATTATTTTGATTACTTTATCCTTTTGATCTTGCGCATTTTTGTATAAAGCACGTGCACTGCTTTGGTTAGATTCTGCATGATATGAGAAAGAGAGAAACCCCCCCCCCCCCCCCCCCCCCTCCCCTCCCCCTATAGAATAGCCGCCATTTCGTGGGGCACCTTTTGTTACGTAAACCGTTCAACAATGGAAGCACAATATGTGCAACCATGCATGTCCTCAAGGAACAAAGAAACTGCCCCACGAAATGGCGGCTATTCGATACGGTCTATACCTCAATACACTCTTCCCTTTTGATAACGCACGGCTTCCCCCTAAAACCTGAAAAGAAATTCCTTGGATGTTTTACACACAATAGAGGAACAATAGAAGGGGGAGTCACTCGGTCACATATCTTGCACCATGTGGATTTGGTATGTACAAATGAAGACAGCTTATTGGTGCTCCGATGCGCGTGCGCGTTGGGCGTGTTCTTCGTACGCGCAACGCGCATTATTATAAACCAATGAGAAGCCTTATTTTCAATTCCAAAATGACAGTTCATTTTATGGTCGTCTGCATGGGATGTACAGGGGGACTTTCTTATATACAGTAAACTCTCATTATAGCGCTCTTCAAGGGACCAAAAATAATTTGAGCTTTATATCCAGAAAGCGCTATAACCAATGCATACACAATGCAGGGAATAATGGCTGGGACTTAGAAAAGGGAACTTCATATCGAGAAGAGCTTTATATCAGGGGGACTAACGAGAGTTTACTGTAATATTAAGTGTTGAGGTGCTTTTTATTATTAAAGCCTTTGTAAAAAGCAAAACTTTAAAGGTGATTGTCTTCTCTCCCTTATTTTTCAAGGTGAAATTTGCCATGCATATAAACAAATATTGTATCTTTAATAAACTTGCAATGTTTTCCTACCGTGGGCACTTTTACGTCGGGTTTGTTTGTCAATATACATGTATATGCTATTTTGTACTCCACCTTTAACTTTTGTGGTTTTACATGTAAACACTGTGCATCATTTTATTTCTTAAATTTACATCAATTGTTGTTTTAATCAAATCGAACAACACACAACATTTTCAATGACACAACATGGATGTAAATAAATCATATTGATCTGGGAATATTTTGTGACAAAAGTAATAAATTGCAACCAATTAACGTGGTTTTTAGTTCATAATAGATAGATAAAACATGCGTGACTAAATATCATATATAACTCAGAGTTGGCAATCCGATTTGTATGCTAATTATGTCAAATTTGTTTAAATGCAAGAATTTTGTTGCGGGCAATTTGTTTTGGCTTGAGTCCAAAAATTCCCGGCTTGCGCGATCGCGCCGTAGCACGGCGCCCACGCGCAGATGGGGATAAGTACGCGCGGAGGCACAATAATTATTATGCAGCATGCGATTTTTTTCGCGCGCTTATTCGCAATCGCCCTTCCGTCCCGCTCGCTCGCTCGCCAAAACGACGTAAAAGGATTCGTGCATGCTTTGAATACGGTATAGGGCGAAGTACGCAGCGTGGACATGTATGTAATTTAAACACGGTTTGTAGGTGGACTAGCTGCACAACAGGTGTAGGCCTACTACTAGCTCAGTGTAAAATACATGTAGAGTGTGTTACTGCGTTACATACGACATAAAACTGACCGAGCGATGCAACGGAGCGAACGAAAAATGGAGGCTTAAATTCGTACCGTAGGTATGATTATGTATTTTTCGTACTGAATTTGAAACGTGTTTTTTTCTTCTGAAAGCGCTCTTTGCTTGTGACGTGAAGTCTGAGGAAGCATTTGACGAAACTATGAGAGGATAGGTTTAGATTGTCTGGGGGGGGGGGGGGAGGGGGGGGGGGGGATCTGTAAGACAACCGAGTTGAGAATTTACTTTTGTTGACACGAACGGGATTCGAACCCGGACTCGCTGAATTCCATGAGTTCAACAGAACTTGGTGGGAAAGATCTGATAGAGAAACGCACATGTAACAAGAGTGTGACGTCATTGTGTCTCAGGTCGATAAAGCATGTTACCCATGCCATCAAAATGTTGAGGTATAGGCCTAGGTCGCCATTTTGGCCTTTTTTTGATCGCAACCAAACTGCGTGTACGTAATTTGATGTCTGCAGACATCTTCTATGCCCATTTTGGCTCACCACCTAAAAACATGTCCGCACCATTGTGTCCGGAAAAAACCCATTATGGATCAAACGGACGTGTTCTCAACGGCCATTGGCGTAAGAAAGACCACTGATTTGCATTCTAGCCAATCACGGCTTTCATAAGACCCCTGCCTTGCCCCTGCGAGTCAGCCAATCACTGAGCTCGATTTATTCGGATTATTCATGATGTTGCGAAGCTCGTTACTGTTGTAGTCAAACTAAGCGTACTTAGATAAACATCAGAAGCTATTTCGTCAGGAAATCGTTCTTTTCTCGTAGACGAGTCATTTTGTCGTGATGAGGCAAGCGTCCCACGTCGACAGGCTCGGGACAATGATTCGTTAGGACCGCGAACTATAAGTCGTGTCGATCGCCAGAGGGTCCTCGGAGAGTCATCGTATTTGACACACAAATGGACTTGTTCGTGCTAACAGGTATGTGTTTTTCCATTTTCATTTACCTGTGAACAGTTTCTTAAGCGGGCCTCCCACTGTGCGATTTTGGCCACGAATTTCCTATACGATTGGGTACGATTTGGTACGATTGTGTGTAGAGTCTATATGGACAGTCTCTGGTAATCGTACCAAATCGTACCAATTCGTAGGAAATTCGTGGCAAAAATCGCACAGTGGGAGGCCCGCTTTAACCTTAAAAATCAATGCATCGTTGGACCAAGGTACTGCAGTTTTTAACAGTTCATGGGCATTGGACGTGTGATAATCATGTTGGGTGAGCACACTCTTTTATCCGGAATGGTCTATCACGCAAAGATCTTTTAGCTTGAACAATGACAAAATGATTTAATTTTGATGGAATAAAATGACATTTGTTTTGTATACAATGATAGGGCGCCTGGTTGTTTTGTACAAAAATATAAGGTGGCCTGCCAGACGGTCTAGGCTTGCCGTGGAAAACCACGGTCAACGTGCACTTGCCACGTTTTGAGGGTTGTGTGAAAGAAGAACTTGTGGTGTTGGGATTTGTTTTGCCAAAAAACTTAATAAAATCTAAATCATTTAAAAATAAAATAATAATAAAAGGACTGTTTGAAAAAGAATATACGTTCGAGGTTATATAGAAAGAGATAGTTGTGTCACTGTAAAAAAAAAAAATTTTTTAAATGTGCTTTGAAAGTAACATAATGCCGTTTTCACATTCAAAACACAAAGGGAGAGTCCCTTTTCCACATATCGTGCTAGGTATGTAGCCACTTATGGCGCCAAAGAAAACAACATGGCGCTCTTCGTAAATTGGGTCCGTTTCAGATTACCCAGCAGAGTTTTCGGACACAAATCCTTCCTAAAACTTTCCGTATTGTTGCTGTGACTTCCAAAGTAATCCCGTAGTGATTACTTCGTATACACGCTTACGGTATAGAGGTTTCGGGCTTAGTAACTTGCACTCGGTAAACGCGTTTTAGATTACAATCTTTGAACGTGTATATTTTACAAGGGTTATCGGATTTTGGTCTTTGCTTTCGTAACTGATGTGTTTTTATTCGGAAAGACCCCTCGGTCTGTTTTTGTAAGGTTAATTTGTAAGATGTACTTGCGAAGGCCTTTTTTTTAATGTCACTTCTTTCGTATGATCCCATAAAGGGATCTGGTTGCTGAGATTAGCCGACTCAAGTCGTTGCCCTGTAGCCACCTACAATCCTGGCCAAAATGGTTGGGCCACCTCCCCCGCTCCCCCCATCAATGTTGTTACTCCGCGCTGGAGCACAGACCGCGCAGAAATCAAACAACATTGAGCGGGGGTCGGAGGGCCCAGCGAGTTTTGGCCAGGATTGTATAGGAGGTTCTTCAGCACGGCCACGAAGTGCAAGAGAACAAGAAGATATTCTAAGTTTTAGAGGTGGGAGAAAAACCCCACACACCAACTTGTGGGGAAACCCATGGAATCAAGCAGGGACTGAGAACCCAATCCACATACTGACCCGGATGGGATTCGAACCAGGGCCACAAAGGTGGAAGGCGAGGAAAGAACCACTACGCCAACCTGATCCCCCCTTATATGTCGCTCAGTACTCAAGAAGTCTCTTACGTGACGTCACAATTAAGACAACTTGAAGTCATAAAAACACGTTCAACGTCCCATCCTCAAATGGAAGCTCGGAGTGGTTCCAACTGTTCAATGCAATGATTCCACGCGAGATATATATATTTTTTTAAACGATTATTGAAGATTAATTGATATAAATGTGTGTGCACACAATTTTGTTTTTACAAGGGCGACCTCCTCATGTGACAAAACTAGTTCCCTGACTACCGTACTATTAGGCTCCGTTTTCCTTGCAGCATAGCCAGGGAACCAGCCTAAATAGGACGACGGCTTCGCACAATTTCGTGAAAGCAGAAACACATTTTTTTTAAATTGTTTTCTCGGAACGTAGATGAGGTACTGAGCTGACTTATACATAGGTTGGTTTTTATGATACACATCCTCAATCACACATGGAGATAACACCGTTTTAAAAATTGTCCAATCATGTAATCTAGCATGCTAGTTTACACTCTGCATGCGCGACTTTGTCAAAAAAAATTTACCGAAGAGCGCGGTTCTTCCTGTAACGAGGGAAAATAGTAAAATGTGATACTGTATAGAAGTGACATGCTAGCCAGCTGCGTCAATCGAAATTGAGCACTATGAGCCATATTGATCCATTGCGAGCTAAATCGAGTACAGGAGGTTTGACCGATAAAGCCCGATGTCTCTTGACGTCTTGCTAGTTCCTCGAAATGATGAAATCCGAGCACCAAATGAAGTGCCAAATTAGCGTCATCAGATGAAATCGACTTGTTATAATGTGCACTGACGTATATTCTATAGACCGTATCGAATAGCCACCATTTCGTGGGCACCTTTCGTTACTTAAACCGTTCAAGTGTGACGTCGGTTGCCATGGTAACTGGGTCTAAACATTCGCTGGTAATATGAAACGTCCATTGGTATAGCGCAGGAAAACAGTTCACTGGTTTTAGTGTCGACCCAAAAACCATGGCAACACACAAAGGGTGACGTTTTCACTTTAGTAGGCTATTTAAGCACAATATGTGCAACCATGCATGTCCTCAAGGAGCAATACGAAATGGCGGCTATTCGATACGGTCTATAGTCATTCTGTTTCTTTTTCGGTTTTTTTAACCCGATGTACTTCTAATTCTGGACGTTTGTATATGGGTCATTCTATAAATTTAGGGTCCAACGTGTGACATTTTCCTGTCCCTGTTACACCTGACATACTGCCATTTGCCGTACAAGTATTATTAAAAATGCCTTCAAAACACATTTTTATGAATTGTACTTTATGTAATCACTCTTTAAAATAGAAGGCATTTAAAGAATATGTCCTGAATTTACAAACTACAACATTTTACAAGATGTCAGACGTAACAGGGGACAGAAAAACTGGACCCCAAATTTATAGAATGACCCATATGTATTCAGGATTTACGAAAATCAAAAAGTAAAACTACCGGCTTCTTATACCCTTCTTAAAGGCCCATATAGACTTTGTTCCTTGAGGACATGCATGGTTGCACATATTGTGCTTCCATTGTTGAACGGTTAAGTAACAAAAGGTGCCCCACGAAATGGCGGCTATTTGATATGGTCTGTAGCCCTATCATTTGCAGTGATCCAAAATGTTACTTAAAGGGCCTGTGACATGCTAAACAACTTTGTGCCTAAGCTTTGCTTCATAATGATGGAATACTTGTTCAGCAAGACATACTATTGTTCGTTTGGATGTAAAATCAATAAAAGGTGGCCTTTTGCAACTTTGAAGATTTCATTGCAATAAATCACAGACAGAGGGCGCTGTTTTGAGTGCATCACATAAGGAAGACAGAGGGGAAAAGTTAAGAAAAAACATAAGACTTCAAGTTGGACTTGTGGCAAATTGCTGCAGTTTCTACCCCCAGTTTTGTCATGGCTTACAGCAGGCAACATGTAAAACAAACTCAAACAGCCATGGATTACAAAAGTTTCAGGAAAATTGAGAAAAAAGTGGAATCTTTTGTGCACAGTTGAATGTGATTTTCCTGTGGTTTGCCTCTTGTGACATAGTGACCTTGGTCATGAATATGCATATTCGCATTAGCATAAAAACTAAAAACCTTTGTTTTAACCCCCAAAGTAAACTCCAAATAGGATTTTTAGGACTTTAACTGAGTAGAGTGGTTTTAAAGCATAGATTTCATTGATAAAAATCCTAAATAAGGGGCCCTTTAAGCTCATGAATTGACAAGAAAAACTTTCAGAAATTGATTCAGCTTGCGTCGGGAAGACTGAATGTTAATTATGGTTTATTTTGCCCTTACCCGACGTAATTATTAACACTGTATACTCAGTGCTTTCCCGAGACACTAAAACATAGCGTGCGCAGGTGGGACTTGAACCCACGACCCACCCGAGTACGCTATAAAGGTTTTCTGTCCTGTTGTTTTGCCCTTACCCGACGTAATTATTAACACAGTGACTGTATACTCAGTGCTTTCCCGAGACACTATGAAAACCTTCATAGTGTGCGCGGGTAGGACTTGAACCCACGACTCACCCGAGCACGTTATGAAGGTTTTTCATTGTGTCTCGGGAAAGCACTGAGTATACAGTGTTAATAATTACGTCGGGTAAGGGCAAAAACAAACCCTATTTAAAAAAAACTTTATTACATTGTAAACGTATTCAGTAATAATAATAGACACGAAATAATTTTTACTGTGTAAAATTGTACCTTTTAGAGATTTTAATGATTTTTTGATGTTTTGGCTAAAACTCCATTTCATGTCATTTCTCGCTTCTTTATGTTCTCTTTCACAGGGCTGTTTCTGGCACTCTTCAACCTCGTTTCAAAAAGCTTCGCCGCAGACTGTTTGTCCGCGCAGGCGCAATGCGTCGAGGACCGCACATGCGCAATAATGCTGATGATGGTGCCCCAACTTTGCGGCAACACTGGTGAGATTAAAGATTTAAAATATGTCCCTAAATTTTAATTTTAAAGTATTTGATCAAATAACCTTACTCAAATGGAACATATAAGTGGTTCCAACTGTCCAATGTAATGATTCCACCCGAGGAAGAAAATGATAATTGAAGATGAATTTTTATAAATGTCTGTGCACACACATTTCTACAAGGGCGCCCTCATTTAAAAAGACAGACCCCTGACTACCGATGTATGATTATGGCTCTGTTGTCCATGTAGACTGGTTCCCGTCCACATATTCCACACAGGAGAATATAAGGACAGGTAAAGGGCGCTTCATCTTGATCTGTAATTGGTCGTCTTTGCGCGTGCGCATTGTGTTTTTTATATTTAAAAATTGGCCAAGCCCTTTGCTTTAGGCAATGTACTTTATTTACATAATTGGATATGTTCGACACGCACGGCCAAGTTACAAATGTCAATGCAAAATATGCGCACTTACTAAAAAAATTATAATAATAATAACCACGTGACGGGCAGAATTCTGCCCGTCATGGCTGCCCTTTACCGATCCGTATATTTTCGCAATAAGCGAACCAATCTATAGGGACCGGGAACCAATCTATTGTCCGTGCAGTATAGCCATGAAATCAGCCTAAATAGGACTGTAGCTTCGAACAATTTCGTGAAAGCACAGACAGTTTTTCCATTGTTTTCTCAAAACATAGATAAGGTACTGGGCTGACTTATACACAGGTTGGTTTTTATCATACACATCCTCAATCACACATGGATATAACGCCGTTTGTAACAGTTTACCAATCCTGTAATCTATCTAACATAGATGAGGTACTGAGCTGACTTATACAAAGGTTGGTTTTTATCATACACATCCTCAATCACACATGGATATAACGCCGTTTGTAACAGTTTTCCAATCCTGTAATCTATCTAACATAGATGAGGTACTGAGCTGACTTATACAAAGGTTGGTTTTTATCATACACATCCTCAATCACACATGGATATAACGCCGTTTGTAACAGTTTTCCAATCCTGTAATCTATCTAACATAGATGAGGTACTGAGCTGACTTATACACAGGTTGGTTTTTATCATACACATCCTCAATCACACATGGATATAACGCCGTTTGTAACAGTTTACCAATCCTGTAATCTATCTAACATAGATGAGGTACTGAGCTGACTTATACACAGGTTGGTTTTTATCATACACATCCTCAATCACACATGGATATAACGCCGTTTGTAACAGTTTACCAATCCTGTAATGTATCTAACGTAGATGAGGTACTGAGCTGACTTATACACAGGTTGGTTTTTATCATACACATCCTCAATCACACATGGAGATAACACCGCTTGTAACAGTTTACCAATCCTGTAATGTATCTAACATAGATGAGGTACTGAGCTGACTTGTACACAGGTTGGTTTTTATCATACACATCCTCAATCACACATGGATATAACGCCGTTTGTAACAGTTTACCAATCCTGTAATGTATCTAACGTAGATGAGGTACTGAGCTGACTTATACACAGGTTGGTTTTTATCATACACATCCTTAATCACACATGGATATAACGCCGTTTGTAACAGTTTACCAATCCTGTAATCTATCTAACGTAGATGAGGTACTGAGCTGACTTATACACAGGTTGGTTTTTATCATACACATCCTCAATCACACATGGATATAACGCCGTTTGTAACAGTTTACCAATCCTGTAATGTATCTAACGTAGATGAGGTACTGAGCTGACTTATACACAGGTTGGTTTTTATCATACACATCCTCAATCACACATGGAGATAACGCCGTTTGTAACAGTTTACCAATCCTGTAATCTATCTAACGTAGATGAGGTACTGAGCTGACTTATACACAGGTTGGTTTTTATCATACACATCCTCAATCACACATGGATATAACGCCGTTTGTAACAGTTTACCAATCCTGTAATGTATCTAACGTAGATGAGGTACTGAGCTGACTTATACACAGGTTGGTTTTTATCATACACATCCTCAATCACACATGGATATAACGCCGTTTGTAACAGTTTACCAATCCTGTAATGTATCTAACGTAGATGAGGTACTGAGCTGACTTATACACAGGTTGGTTTTTATCATACACATCCTCAATCACACATGGAGATAACGCCGTTTGTAACAGTTTACCAATCCTGTAATCTATCTAACGTAGATGAGGTACTGAGCTGACTTATACACAGGTTGGTTTTTATCATACACATCCTCAATCACACATGGATATAACGCCGTTTGTAACAGTTTACCAATCCTGTAATGTATCTAACGTAGATGAGGTACTGAGCTGACTTATACACAGGTTGGTTTTTATCATACACATCCTCAATCACACATGGATATAACGCCGTTTGTAACAGTTTACCAATCCTGTAATGTATCTAACGTAGATGAGGTACTGAGCTGACTTATACACAGGTTGGTTTTTATCATACACATCCTCAATCACACATGGATATAACGCCGTTTGTAACAGTTTACCAATCCTGTAATGTATCTAACGTAGATGAGGTACTGAGCTGACTTATACACAGGTTGGTTTTTATCATACACATCCTCAATCACACATGGATATAACGCCGTTTGTAACAGTTTACCAATCCTGTAATCTATCTAACGTAGATGAGGTACTGAGCTGACTTATACACAGGTTGGTTTTTATCATACACATCCTCAATCACACATGGATATAACGCCGTTTGTAACAGTTTACCAATCCTGTAATCTATCTAACGTAGATGAGGTACTGAGCTGACTTATACACAGGTTGGTTTTTATCATACACATCCTCAATCACACATGGATATAACGCCGTTTGTAACAGTTTACCAATCCTGTAATCTATCTAACGTAGATGAGGTACTGAGCTGACTTATACACAGGTTGGTTTTTATCATACACATCCTTAATCACACATGGATATAACGCCGTTTGTAACAGTTTACCAATCCTGTAATGTATCTAACGTAGATGAGGTACTGAGCTGACTTATACACAGGTTGGTTTTTATCATACACATCCTCAATCACACATGGATATAACGCCGTTTGTAACAGTTTACCAATCCTGTAATGTATCTAACGTAGATGAGGTACTGAGCTGACTTATACACAGGTTGGTTTTTATCATACACATCCTCAATCACACATGGATATAACGCCGTTTGTAACAGTTTACCAATCCTGTAATGTATCTAACGTAGAAGAGGTACTGAGCTGACTTATACACAGGTTGGTTTTTATCATACACATCCTCAATCACACATGGATATAACGCCGTTTGTAACAGTTTACCAATCCTGTAATCTATCTAACGTAGATGAGGTACTGAGCTGACTTATACACAGGTTGGTTTTTATCATACACATCCTCAATCACACATGGATATAACGCCGTTTGTAACAGTTTACCAATCCTGTAATGTATCTAACGTAGATGAGGTACTGAGCTGACTTATACACAGGTTGGTTTTTATCATACACATCCTCAATCACACATGGATATAACGCCGTTTGTAACAGTTTACCAATCCTGTAATGTATCTAACGTAGATGAGGTACTGAGCTGACTTATACACAGGTTGGTTTTTATCATACACATCCTCAATCACACATGGATATAATGCCGTTTGTAACAGTTTACCAATCCTGTAATGTATCTAACGTAGATGAGGTACTGAGCTGACTTATACACAGGTTGGTTTTTATCATACACATCCTCAATCACACATGGATATAACGCCGTTTGTAACAGTTTACCAATCCTGTAATCTATCTAACGTAGATGAGGTACTGAGCTGACTTATACACAGGTTGGTTTTTATCATACACATCCTCAATCACACATGGATATAACGCCGTTTGTAACAGTTTACCAATCCTGTAATGTATCTAACGTAGATGAGGTACTGAGCTGACTTATACACAGGTTGGTTTTTATCATACACATCCTCAATCACACATGGAGATAACGCCGTTTGTAACAGTTTTCCAATCCTGTAATCTATCTAACATAGATGAGGTACTGAGCTGACTTATACACAGGTTGGTTTTTATCATACACATCCTCAATCACACATGGATATAACGCCGTTTGTAACAGTTTACCAATCCTGTAATCTATCTAACGTAGATGAGGTACTGAGCTGACTTATACACAGGTTGGTTTTTATCATACACATCCTCAATCACACATGGATATAACGCCGTTTGTAACAGTTTACCAATCCTGTAATGTATCTAACGTAGATGAGGTACTGAGCTGACTTATACACAGGTTGGTTTTTATCATACACATCCTCAATCACACATGGAGATAACGCCGTTTGTAACAGTTTTCCAATCCTGTAATCTATCTAACATAGATGAGGTACTGAGCTGACTTATACACAGGTTGGTTTTTATCATACACATCCTCAATCACACGTGGATATAACGCCGTTTGTAACAGTTTACCAATCCTGTAATCTATCTAACGTAGATGAGGTACTGAGCTGACTTATACACAGGTTGGTTTTTATCATACACATCCTCAATCACACATGGATATAACGCCGTTTGTAACAGTTTACCAATCCTGTAATGTATCTAACGTAGATGAGGTACTGAGCTGACTTATACACAGGTTGGTTTTTATCATACACATCCTTAATCACACGCGACAATTGTTAACAGTTTTTCAATCACGTAATCTGTCTTTAATAAAAGCTTGACAATGAATTGTAAGCTTCCATAAAGCTATCCTGATCCTGTACGATTCGCCTTTGTGCTATCACGAGATGGCCTCTGGACACGCACCTCGCAAATCGAGACGTGCGTACGTTCATTGTATAACCAATTTCCTCCTACACATATAACCCACGCACTGTCTCGAAAGAGACACTCTCTAAGGTTTCCAGTCCAAGGAAGAAAATTAAACGCATGATTAGCATGAAGATGAAACGTCTTAGCCTTAAATGCAAGACCGCAAGTTTGATGGGCAAAGTTTAAATTACATTTGTGAGTGTGTTGACTGAGGCCCACATGTTGCTCTACAGTCTTTGTACAAATGCTAAAGGGTTACCTGAGATTATTGGATGACGTTAAAATGATCTTCAGGGCTGTTAATGTGTAAATTACATGTAAAACCGAGCGTCATGCCATCGGAAGTGACCCTACAATTCACTTTACAGGTCTAGTTAAGATACATCGCAAGTTGCATCGCAAGTTGTATCACAAGTTACTTACAGGTCCCAAGTAACATCACAAGTCATGTTACAAGTCGTGCTGCAAATCACATTTGAAGTCACAATTAAATCACTTTACACATCACAAGACGCACTGCACAAGTCGCATCGCAAGTCGCATCGAAAGTCGGATCGAAAGTCAGATCGAAAGTCGGATCGCAAGTCTTAATGGGTTTAACGAACTTCAATTCACAGCCCGAAGGCCGAATTGCATAAAGCTTACAAATACGTGTATCTTCCACCTATACATCGAGATACATAGGTGGGTGGTGCCATTGGCAGCCGACGGCCGGAGACACCGGGTAATCACCTAGCTAGCTTATTCTTCACGAAAAAATGCTCTGGGATCTTTCAAGTGCGTTACACAACACACTGGACCAACGGCTTTACATTCCTTATGAAGGATGAAGCAAGTTTGTTTAAGTGCCTTGCTCAAGGGTACAGGTACCACGGCCGAGTATCGAACCCGCAACCCCAAGTTTCACCACTGTTGCGAGTCATGGATCGAAACCACGGATCACAATTTTACAGGTCACAAATCACATCAGATCTCATATTTAAATCACATCACATAGCATAGGCCTACAGTTTTTTTTAAAATCCGCCTCTAGATTCCCAGACGACCTGCGATGCCCCCGACCGACTACAGTGCGAGGGAATGCTGCAGATTCTCCGCCAGAGCCAAGAATTTGAGGGGTGCACCTGCGACCCACAAGGCCAAGATTATAACAACTGCCAGACGATATATGCTCAGTTACATCTACAACAATGTACAGGTACATACGTCATTAATGAATAATAAACAGATACACAATTATATGCCGACATATTATTCATATGAGGACATTATAGTCCTCTATACGTATACACTTTACTGGTCCTCTATGAAGATAGACAGATGTAGTGAAAACATCACCCTTTGTGTGTTGCCAATGTTACTGGGTCTATACGCTAAAACCAATGAACTGTTTCCCTGCGCTTTAACAATGGACGTTTTAGATTACCAGTTAATGTTTAGACCCATTAACCCTGGTAACTAACGTCACACTTTAGTAGTTTATTTGGTTTTCATATTGGATTTTTTTGGCCAAAAAAGAACACGTGTTAAGCCGGCTGTATACACCTTGATTTTCGTCCGTGATCCGATCACGATAGCGCATGTTGTGCAGTCGCATCACAAGGTGTACGGGTTTTGCGATGCGTTCCGATGGCGACGTAGTCACGATTTGTTGTACCAGTCCGTCGCAACGCAATCGCAGAATTTCGAGCATGCTCAAAATTTGGTGTGTCTGTGGGGTGTTATGGCCGAGCGGTCTAGTGCGTCGAACTTAAGTTCCTGTGCTAGTACTAGAATGTAGGTTCGATTCCTGGCCGTGACGGGTTGTGGCACCTGTGCCCTTGAGCAAGGCACTCAACCACACTTGCTCCCATTCCTGTAATTGGCGGTCCCTCCGCTGTTGGATGTGGTATATAAATAAATAAATAAAAAAATCGCAACGGAGTCGGAACGCAAGGTGTACGGCCGGCTTCAGTCACGCGCCAAAAGAGATGCGTTTGCAGCAAAATGCCTTTTTCCTCAGTTACTGTCGTCACTGATGATTATAATCTGCCATATGAGACTCCTTGTCCAAATAAGCTCGTGATTCCTCATATTTATTCAGCCTATAGATGCTACAAGCTAGAGTTGATCATATAAGTGTCAATATTAAAACCCATTTCCGTGGAGATGGTGAGCGGAGTCCACTCTACTCCCGCTCAAAACCGCAACAACTAGAGGCATTTACGTCACGACATGAATAATCAATATCCCATGTCTACTGTATGGTAATTAACATTGAGTGAAAATCAACAATGATGACGTAGCCTCATTGGGGAGGTCTTTTTTTCTAACAATATCTCTAAGCTGAAGATTGCAATTATTCTTTCTTTCTCGCAGATTTTCCTACAGTCACCCAAGAGACGCCAACTCAAAGAGTCGATGGTAATAAATCTTTAATAAAAAAAACACGCTTTCTGTAATATTTTGTCTGTCTCGAATTGAATGCAGCTAGACAGTGTCTAGATGGCAACATAACACGGATCTTCCCGACAGTACTTGGATATAGCAATTTCGACTTTGACTTGGCGCTTCAACCACCAACCACCAAAATGTGGTGGTGCTGCCGAGTGTCGAGGGGAGTTAGCATGTTAAGACTGGTCGCAACTGGTCCCAACTGGTCCCAACTGGTCTACACAGGTCCTAAACTGGTCCTAAACTGGTCCCAACTGGTCCCAACTGGTCACAACTGGTCCTAAACTGGTCGCAACTGGTCCAAACTGGTCCAAACTGTTCCAAACTGGTCAGGTCGCTTCGGTAGTCCAGAAACCTGGCGTTTCAAAAGCTGACAATTTGAGCCCAGTGGTGGTGGACGTCATATCAGCTACAGATCTGGAAGGCATCCTAGCTAGCACTACATACGTCAAGACATAGCCATATTTGTTGGAAATAAAACAAAACAAGAAAAAGAGAAAGAAACGAACAAGAAAGAGAGAAACAAACAAACAAGAAGTCTTTGGTGATGAGTTTAATCCAAACTTCGTAAGGTCGGCTTGTGATACTGGATTTTGTTTCGGCCACAGACACTTTCGACCATCAATTGCAGTGGAACGTGGAAACCGCACCAAGTGGCGGTAGAGGTAAGGGTCTTTGTGCATACTGTTTCCATAAGTTAAGACGAGTTCAATGTGTCCTATTTCCCATACCAATGTCCTAAGATAAGAAGTGTGACCCTTCCTAGCGCTTTTTGAAATCGGCCCCTCGATCGTCATGTATTTAAATCAAGTAACAGGTCTCACCAGTTAGTACAAATTATCAACTAACCACTGAGACCTGATATCGATTTCACAAAAGTTAAGACGAGTTCAATGAGTACTAATTCTCACACCAACGTCCCAAGACAAGAACAGTGACCCTTCCTGAGACGCGTTTTCTCGCTTTGTGAAATCGGTGATCATACGAAATAATTTGATGTATTTGAGAACATCTGAAAATCGGCCACTTGAATATGTTTTCTTGCAACTCTTGTTTTGTCATTTTTGTGTCATTTTATTGTTTCAACGTTGTTGGTTGTCTTCAGAGAGCACGTGCATCCAAGCCCTAGACGCCTGCAACGGCGACGCCACATGCCGCCAGAGCTTACTAGAGTACGTGAGGGAGTGTCGGGGCGACCCTAGGGACGGGACCTGCCGCCAGGCCAGCTGCCGCCAGTCCATCCGAGGCTTCTTGGACGAGGTGTCACCGCGGTACACCCACGCCCTGCTCTACTGCTACTGCAGCGGTGATGACTCGAGGTGCAAGACGGTTCGGCAAGGACTTAACACCCAATGCGCTAACTCGGTGGTGCCCCTACCGAGTTGTCTAGATGTCAAAAGGCAGTGCGCTCGGTCGGCGCTCTGCAGGTACGTACTATGTACCCACAAAAGTAATCCAAAATATTCTTTTTAAAAACTTTTGAAATTTCAACTTGCGTGTTATGGCCTAGTGATCGAATGCATCGAACTAACCTTAATACGGACGTACTTCCTGTCACATGCACACTAAGTATACACTTTACCGGACTAATTGTGTGTTGCTATGCAATGTGACCGGGTGCACGCGGCAGGTGTAAAATACACAATCAATACTGTGGTTGCTAAGCATTGGTGTGCACCACGTAGCAACAACAGGATAGTATGTAGACTTTCTAAACTGCACCTCCTTTTCGAAGTGCAAAGATTACACGTAAAGGACTAATTCAAGTTTCTGTGCCAAACTGAAACGTTGGTTGGTATCCTGGACATGAAAAGTTGTCACAATTGTACCTTGGGCAAGGCACTTTACCACAATTGCTGTTAGGGGCAGAAACATCTTGGTTGTTGTCTCGACTTATTAACATTGCCAACTCGTCTTATTTTGAATCCTGCAGCACAAATTTCGAGAACTACAAGCTGAGATGCGCAGTGAGCGACACCACGGGAACGGGCTGCGCAGATAGTTACAATGCATGCCGGGATGCCCGGCTTGGAATCCTGGGAACGGTGGTGGCAGCCAGCTGCACGTGCCGAGGTCTCGAGGGCGAAGATTTGAAAGAATGCAATCGCCAACAGCTACTGGTACTCGACAACTCCTGCTTCAGTGAGTTCAAGCAATTCGCTCTAGCTTACGATTTAATTGTTGTAACCTACGATGCGTTGTAGCTTACGATGTGTCGTAGATTACTTGGTATCAGAGTGGTCTTGTGAATCGAACTCAAGACTTTTGTTAATTGTGCAGGTCGTGGGTTCGAATCCAGGCCTGCCCGCGTCTGTGGTCCGTGTGCCCTTGGGCAGGGCACTTTACCATAAATTGCCTCTCTCAACCCACGCGTAAGCTGCACGGGACTGCATGTTTTCCAGGGAGTTGAGAAGGATTAATGAATGATATTATTAAGCCCAATGACCAGGGTCATTATCAGTTGTCGGCTATTTCTACCCACGATACTTTGGGGTTGATTTTAAACAGGTTTGTTGGTCGTGTTATGGGTGGCTTCGGTTATCAAATGAATTAAATCATTACATGTAACTGTAATGGCATTATGTTGAACCTATTTTTTTGTATAGCACGAGCCAGTCTTGCTTATTATCCATCCGCCGTGGGCTTGACTGGACGCACGACTGCGCAGACGCAGATTGTCAGTAAGCGCGTTCAGGATGGTAAGAGTTCTCTCTTTTGCACATCTGTTCATTGTTGGTACTTTATGTATTTGATTCCTTTAGTTTGTTTAAGATATGTTTGTTGCTTAGATCCAAACTCGCTTTACACTGAGAGAGCTGCCACACTTTCAGATTAAAATCCATTTCTCACTTTCGTAATGCGCATTTCTGTTTACGCACAAAACGATCAATTAAAAAAATAATAATAACCCATAATACATTTATTATTGTATATTATTAATACACAAACCAAATGTTTTTGTGTCTGTGGTATCGCTTTGGCTAAAGTGCTTTTTAAACACAAATTTGATTTCAAGTTTACCATGCCACTCGCAACTTTCCCAACCGTATATCCCTAACCAAAACACCCACAAGGTCACGGTCGCGTAGAGCAATTTAATAGAACAACACAGCACCTTTTGCGAAATTGATGCCCACTTGGTATCATGCCATGCTCAAAGTTTGGTTGCGTTTTTGCAGGTTGTACAGTGAAACTTGCTAACGGTAGACACGATGTACATGTTTCGCCCGGTCACCATGTTAGGGTAAGTTGCAGTTTATAAAGAGGTTATTTAAAAATAAACCATTGAAATATGAACTGAAGGATCGTCAGGGTTAAAACCAAAGGATATTAGTCATTCGTACTTGTTGGACTCTATTTTTCCCAGATTGCGAACAAAGAACTCCAACACTGCTCGCAGATCTGCCGCTGTCTCAAACAGGGATATCTCTCCCACTGTTTCGATGTGTTTTGCAACGCTACCAGGTCTTGCACAACAGGTATCACATCTGAGATCAGATTCCCTTACCATGTTCAGACATTCACAATTTCCAATCAAATGCTCCAATTGGTGCTGGAGCGCTGCATGTACAGTTGAAGTCAGAAGTATAAATACAACTGTATGCAACCAAGTGTTAAAACTTGTGTGCTTACACCATTTTTGTAACAGTCATTTTGTGGAATTATTCAAGTACATGCAGTACTTAAAACATAACTTGTACATCTTGCAATGGTTCGGGTAGTCCTGTTTACCATTTTGGGTGATGATGGTAGTGGTGTACATGTATGTAAACTTTTGACTTCAACTGTAGCTTGTACATCTTGCAATGGTTCGGGTAGTCCTGTTTACCATTTTGGGTGATGATGGTAGTAGTTGTACATGTATTTATACTTCTGACTTTAACTGTATCTTGTAAATTTCTAGATCAAGTTTCGTAAATTTGGGATCGAATGTACAAAATTAAAAACTTGCTTGAGAAATGCTAATCATGTTAAAAATAATATGTATATTAAGGTGTTTCAACTGACAAGAATTCAAGGTGGAATTTTCAAAATTGATATGTTGTTTGGCTTATTAACGGATGTACAGGTCACGAGAGGTCAAAAGACTGCGTCTGCGCAGGAGGAGACGAAATTTGCATAGACGAACAACTCACGCCCACCAAAGGTGAGTTTTTGAGAACGCCTGTGAATAATTGTGCAAGATATACGAGTCGTGGAAACTATGGAAACTGTCGAGGCTAAACTCGTGTCGGCCCGTGAAAGTTAGTTGAACACACCCTGCATAATTATATGCAATAAAAGCTACTGAACTAGCGTGTATTTTACCTCATATAACTTGCCCGTGTTGTTATGTTTCAAAGACATTATCACACATCAAAAAGAACAATTTTATTGTTTTCGTACAGATGATGTCCCTGCATTGATGCTTCTTTATAGCGGTAAGGAGCTCGATCTCATCCAGCGCCAACTACACGTCAACATCACAACTGGAGATATTGTAGATAAACTGCAAGATGTGCTTGGGAAAATTTACAAATCCGTGAGTTCTATGACTTCAGAACACTCAAATCTACCATAAAACACAAGCTATTTGTTATCTTTCACGCAGTACATAATTTGGACAATAAGATGATTTAAAACATATTTTTTTCTTTTCTTCAGAATCCTTGCATCCTGGAAATTGAAAAAGGCATACCAATCGACGACAATTTCCATGTCTCTGGAACTATTGTTCTCACTGCCCATGATGAGAGCAGACAGGTAAAGTATAGGTTAAGTATAGCCAATGTTTTGGTAAAGAACTTTGGGTGACGAAATGCACTAACGAAAACAGTGGCCCAATCAGCGGCCTCGACACAAAACACTTCGGTGGCCACATGACCTCTCAGGTGGTCACGTCATCTCATACCATTGGTGCATACTGTGGTCACGTGGTATCGGTCATCTGACTGATAATAACCGGGTTCAGATTGGCTGATATGGCTTTTTTGGCTAAGTGATTTATAGACACAATAATTTTGTTTCCAAGTTGAGCGTGCCATGTCGCAACGCTCTCAACCGTAATCCCGTGGACAAAAACACCCACGGGGACACGGTCGTGTAAAGCAAATTAACTGCATGCACTGCAACATGCACATCGTTAACGGCCACATGGCGAATGCTGTAAACAAAATGGCTTGTAACATGAAGTTGTCGCAACGCTCCGTTTCTTTTCACGCAGACCTGGGAATGCCTCAACCAGATGAGCGACCTGTCGCTCTGGATCAACACCGGGGCGCCCTCTGTTGCCCAGGACGTCGTCTTGTCTTTGATCAAGTTCGCCAGTATTGTGCGTGGCGCCCTCACGGGGCAGATCGAGCCAACAAAAAACCGCGCCCCCAGTTTAGATGTTGGTGTTTTCGCGCCAAATAGCGTCTGGGTCGTTGTTTATATTAATTTTATTTATAATGGAATTTTACTGATTAATAAGGTCTAAAAATGCAAAGCTGATATATTAATATGGATTCCATATGATATTATTCTTCGGTTCTCTCTCACCAAACGTTTAGCAAAGAAAAGAAACAGTACCAAAGCTAAAATTCTAATCAGTCCAGTTTTCTTTTGCGATCCTGTCCCTGGCATTTGCAAAGTGATTCTGTTAAAATATTTCAGCCATTACTATATTCTCTCATAAAACCTAGTTCAATTGTTTTTTCAATATTCCCAAATGCTTTTGAATATTTGGTTTATTTAAATTTGTTTTAGGTGATTTTCCAAAGCACAAATATTAAAAAGACGGACAGTATCAAAAAGCATAGATTTGTGAACATGCGTAATGGGTCTGTTTTTGTGTATATAAATGCGATGCTACCTATAATCTTGGAAATATATTTATGAATATTTTATGTTCGTGATTTGCAGTGTGAGAGTAGACGAATGACAAATGCGTATAAAATTAAATTTTCTATACGATTCAGCTATGTTTATAACAATGCCATATATTATATTTTGATGTGTAATCATATATACTACATATAATGTATCTAATATCAGTAATATGTGTGAAGTGATATTTTATGGCTATTATCTTAAACTATAATTGTAATATAGATATGCCGTAATGATACATCTGCTTTTGATATAAAAGAAAGTATTTTGTACTATATTTACAAGTATATTTTGCCAACAAAATATACCCATTCGGGATCCAGCCGTGTCCGAATTATGTGGCTACGACTTGAAAATACCCACGAGTCAATGGCAGACGCCAGGTAGCCGGCTAGATCACTGTCCATAGACTCGTGTGTAATTTGCATAGAGTTACATATGGAAAATTAGAGTGTGCACTGGCTATTCAAGTCACGTGTGTGGACTGTGCCGCGCCATGTTTGCTTAACGCTATGAGTGCAAAGTGGGCAACATCCCTATGCCCACCGTGCACTCATAGTGTTAAGCCAATATGGCGGCGTCCATATTGGCACATCATGTACTGGGAGTGCGCACTCTAGTTTTCTATATCTAATTCTATGGTAATTTGGAGGCGCAGCCATTAATTTTGACACAGCTTTATTTTGGTGTTTTGCGCACCTCTGCGGAGCATTCAGGGTAATATATTTGTACTAGTTTGTTTCAAATTACCTCAGCCATAGTAATCGATTTTGTTTATGCCTGACCTGTTTCGCCGTTTTATTAAAACTTAATATTTCTAAACTTCAACTTTTTTAAAATTTTATTCAACATAGTGGCTCTCGTGCGTGACTTCGGTCAACACATGCACACTCGTAATTTTAAAGATGTGCTATTGCATGATGTGTTCGCAAAAGTATAAAGATTGAGAGAAATAGGAGAAAGACAGCAGGCCTTTTTCTTATTTTCAATTTGCATTTACGTTTATAAAAAAAAAGCTACCTCGGTTTTATAAATTTTGTTTGTTACAGATTTTGTATTAAGATGTAAAAAAAATGCGCTTGTTTTATTAATAAACGAAATTTAAAAGTGACATTAAATTTACGTATACACAAGTATTTTAATGACATATGCGTTGTACGCTTTGATTTTAAAAAAAAATGGGTTTACGGAATTTTAACTTGCAGCCCGTAGGCTGAATTGCATAAAGCTTACAAGTGTCTTCTATCTAGCCTAAATATTGAGATACATATGTGGGTAGTTCCATTGGCAGCCGACGACCAGAGACACCGGGAATCCCCTTACTCGTCACAAAAGAGTGCGTTACACAACACAATAAACCAACGAATTTACATCCCTTCCGAAGGATGGGGCAACTGTGGTTAAGTACCTTGCTTAAGGGCACATGTACCACGACCTGGTATCGAACCAGCTACACCAGGTTTTCACCAAATGTTACAAGACAAGTCAACGACATAAACACTCGCGACTTGGCTACGACACCTCACTTTTCGTTAAAGCAAGTGTACAGGATCCATCATTTTGCCTTTAGACTTATCGATATAGATTCTTGCAAATTGATAACCAACCACGATGTCACTCAGCCCTCAACAGATCCACACAGGATCAGGAAGACATTTCGCATTGTTTGCCTGTCTCCGCGACTAGCCCTATCACCCCCTTTTTTTCCGGGGCCCGATGTTAAAGTTTAACCCCGCGGACGGCCACTAAGTAACCCTTTCAAGTAGTTTGGGTTATTCATTAAAGAAATCGGAGCTCATAATCGTTGTTTCTGATTGGCTCTTTGCTTCAATCTCGCCCCCGTTCGTTTGTTGGTTTTCATGACATTCCGTCCGTCATGTTGAATTTGTCAGCAGGGTCGTGGGACTTATATAGGTCTCTAAAACCCCTCGTGCTAATTATCATGCAAACCTTTCTTAATATTAACAAGTACAGAGAGGTAGATGGATTAGAAAGCATGCAGTAATAATGGTAATTACCTTTACAGAACCTCCTTTTTCCCTCTCTAAATAACACACACTATCAAAAAATCTTACGGCAAGGCGACCAAATTGCCCGATTCGAGCTCTCGCCACATTGTTTTGCGCGCTGCGCAAATGACGTGGATGTTTATAGGTAGATGAGGCATTGTGTGCGCAAGTTCCCCTCTCTTAAACGCGTCCAAAGTCCAACTCCATCGCGCGAGTTATATATATCGCTTCCCAGGAGAGTGCACTACATGCGGACACGGTCATGGTTTGAAGGCAAAGCGATCGTGGACACGACAACTGCTATAGGCTAAGCAGAGGAGAGTGCACTTTAGGCCTGGCCACAGATCGACTAAAGACACACACAATAATCACGGCATTTTGTAGCACATCAGAACACTTCAGGTTTATATTTTTGCAATTCTGTTCTGCCTTACGAAGAAGATCCATCCTGCACCAACGTTCTGAGACCTCAAATACAGCTTATCCCAAATCGCTCCTAATTTGGACCAATCAGCCTTTGAAGAGAAATTTTAGTTGGAATCTACCGAAAGAAAGTTTTACAACAGCGATCAGACCCATCTGTGAACTGGACGAATTGCTACCTCTAAAGGCTGCCCAGCTTCGTTCGACGAACTTGGATCTATACAGGCCTGAAAAGAGACGCACACACCCAGGTCATCTCTGGGACTATCTCGTCAATATTTCTGCCCGTGAAGCCCCAGGCTTTACCAATTTAAAACCGCTTCCTTAAAACAACCAGGAACACCAATTTGGCACCGGCAGACGGATTTCCAAGTCTTCAGAAGGGTTTGCGGAACAAATAACTATCTCAAAGACGAACAAATGATCTACATCAAGAGGATATAATACAAGACAGAACAGTAATTTTGGACGCATTCGAAACTTTGGAACTCCAAAACCAGCCCTAGCTCAAAATAAAGTCTTTTAGATTAATTCTTTTAGATTCATTCAAGACTCATGAAGACAACTGAGCATCAAGGATATAATTGACAGGATCAGGACGGAGGTAGATAACAATTACGACGATAAACGAAGTTTGAGTGAGTTTTACTCGGAAGATGAAACTTAACGGAGCGACAGCCTCACCGGTTGGCATCGTGGACTCCCAAGCGGTGCCTCAGCTAAAACGGACGGTCAGTGTCATCAGTCGGAATCACGCTGAACCGCCGGCCAAGAAATCTCCCCCGACAGAAGATGATTGCAAACTGACAAAGTTGGGTAAGAATGAAAACTAGAGAAACAAAACCGAAGTGGAAAAGATATTCTGCAAGTACTAAGTACTTCCAGAATATTTGGACACCAACGTGGTGTTAAATGCATCCTTCACTTTGTGACGTTGAGCATAATATGGGCTTACACGTCTGCCAGAATGTACGTGTTTTACGTACATTTAGTAAAAATTATGACGCCCCATATCTAACTGGTGCAGTTTTGTTTTTATTATTGACTCCTTGGAGTCGATTTCTGGTTGAAATTGGGGTCTGTATGCACGTGTGATGTGTCTTATTTAGCAGTTGGCACGTTCACAAACAAAATCACAAAATTGGGAATTCGTAAACACTGACAATCATTTTAAATGGAAAGTCAACAAAAATATGTTACCTTATAATTATTTGTGTCGGAACATGTCCTTGTATCATTGTTGTCAAGTCCATCACAATAATTACAATAATTACTATCAATGCTAGAATAGGGCGACAAATAGTGTGTAAAAAAGGTATATTAGGGCGACCTGCTCAATAGGGCGACATTTTGGTGTCGCCCTAATATTTTTGAGTTTAAAATTCATTTTTTAAGGTCAAAAACCATTTTTTTTAAAATCGAGAACCATTTTTATTAGGTCTAGAACCGATTCTCTTAGGTCTGGAACCATCTCTGGAAGCTTCGGGTAAAAAAATAAGGTGTCATTTTGAGTGATTCTTGCCGAAATCTCGGTGGTCTCCGGGGAGAGTCTTCCCGAAATGTCGCCCTATTGCGGCATTCAGGGTTATTTAAATAATAATTCTTATAGCGCCAATATTACCACTGCCATCAGGAAATCATCAGAATAACCTCGCTTCATCTATGCATGCTGCCCGGCCATGGCGCACATCCTACCAACACTTAGGTTTTGACATTCCCCCTAACAGCTCCCCAATTATCGCATGGGCCAACGAGGCAATCGGGATTGTCTTGCCTAGAGACACAAACACGTTGGTCATAGTGGGGCTTGAACCCACAACCTTCCGATTGCGAGCCCCGCTGCATACCCACTAGACCACATGCGCCCCCACAAGTCCTGTTACAAGAATGCAAGAAGGGTTGAACACGTACAAAAGAATGTCTTTGTTATAGTTATTTTGAATGGCTTGTGACTTGAATTAAGATTCAAGGACTATATTTATTTATTTGTTTATTTATTTATTCCATTTATTTACCCAGGGTGTGCCCAAACAGTTTACAAGAACTCATTTTCTCCTAGGTATAGAGAGATATAATTTATGGCAAAGTACCTTGCCCAAGGGCACACGCACCATGGAGGCGGGCAGGCATGGATTTGAATTATTCACATACAGCCTTGGAAAAAATATATTGGACCACCTATGTCTTGAATTATTCACAAAAATCACTCCTTTTCGGCAGCAACCGGGCTTATGTTTATGATGTTTGGTCTTAGACAATAGTCATTAGCTCAGGAGGCTTACATGACATCAAATATTGCTATAAGACATTCCTTAACAAACTGTTATGTACTTATTTTTGTTGTCAGGGTGTAGGTGGTCAAATAATTTTCTTCCAAGACTGTGTGTGTTGTTGTTGATTTTATGGCTTCTTCGGCAACTAAGTCCCTTTGTGACATCAACTGTATACGATATTAGACTTAGCTTTACTTTATTGTCAACTTGAGATGCGAAGAAGGAGATGCAGTTTTAGAAGTGGGAGGAAAACCCCATGGAAATCCCCCGGGGGGAAACCCACGCGGTCAAGTTGGGACTGTAAACCCAATATACTCGCCTCGGAATCGAACCCGGGATGAAACAGGCGGAGGAAGAGCCACTCGACCCAAGGTCTTAAACACTTGACGCCGGGGGACGTGTAAACACGTTCTGGCAATGTATAGTCACAGGAGTGGGTGACTCGGAATGTTGCAAAATATGATCATTTTTGTGAATAGATTCATATAACTTCATGTAGATATGATCTTTAAAGGCAGTATACATGATTGGTATCTCGAAAATCAGAAATGTTCACAGATTTACGCCTAACTTACGCAATATAAACATGATGACCGTAGAAAACTTCCCCTGAAATGGTTTCGTCTGAAGTGCTATAGTCTTTGAGAAATGAGCAAAAGAAATAGTTTTCGTCTCATGAGACGAAAATTCAATTCGCCCCAAAACCATTTCGCCCAAGTGCCATTTCGCCCCAAACCACTTCGCCCGAGTGCCATTTCGCCCCAAATCACTTCGTCCAAACACTACATCGCCCAAATGCTACTTCGCCCCAAAACCGCTTCGTGCACAGGCCGTGGTTCAGGGCGAAATGGTTCAGGGCGAAATGACTGCAAACCCTTTTTTGACCGTTTTCTCAAAAGTTAGACGAAGTACGGAGCTGGTTTTAATCATGCATATGGCCTATCTTAAATCACACAGGGGGATATTTGTAACAGTTTACCAATCATGTATACTATCTTTAAGAGTCAGTATTTGTGGTGCTTGACCTGGTCTTAACTTTTGACCAATCACATTTGCCCTTTTAAAAAATGGTATTTTTTGCCAAAAAATATCTTGGCGTCAACAAGTTCGATTTTCTAGACCACTCGGCCACGATATCTCATGTCACGATTGCCATTTAGTTTTCGGACTTTTTGTATTACATCAAGTCCAAGTTTTCTCGCCTCTCTCCCCAGAGCTCAACCCGATTCTGACGGACGAGGACGGCGACGTGTTCCCGTCGGACGAGTCGGAAGATGAGGACGACGAAGACGAAGAAAGGATCAGAGGGAGGAAGGACGATAGACAGAACAGCGCGTCCAGCAACCAACCAAAACGCTCGGTGGCGCAGATGATGAAAGACAAGAAAAAACAGACATCTCTAACCCTCCACTGGTAAGAATAGGCTAGGTGACGTCAGTAGCCAGGGTAACTGGTTCTAAACATTCGCTGGTAATCTCTGAAACGTCCACCGCTAAAGCGCGGGGAAGCAGTTCGCTGGTTTTAGTGTAGACCCAGTAACCTTAGCAACACACTATGACGTTTTCACTTCAGTACTCTATTTCATTTTCTGCATCCTATACACCAATCCGGTAATAAGGTCTTCTTCCCTGTACATCCGCCATAGCTGGGGGGCTTCCACTGAATGAACTGTATGTTTATGTTGTTGCTGAAGCTGCATTTGTTTACTTCGAACAAGTTGCGCGTCTTTGTAGGGTTGTGTGCGCGCGAAGGCGGGCGCGTCGCGTGTACGCAAAGGCGGGCGCGTCGCGTATACGCGAAGGAGGCTCGTTCGTGCATGTATGTAATGGATGAGCGCTTTTCGTTCTAACAGCAACACAAAACGCACAGCCCAGCATGCACTGGACGCCCCCAGCTATGGCGGATATGCAGGGAGGAGATCTTAGTTACCGGATTGGTGTATACTCTTAAAGATAGATTACATGAAAATGGAAAATTGTTACCAAACTCCATGTGTGATTGAGGATGTGTATGACAAAAACCAACCTGTGTATAAGTCAGCTCTATACCATATGTACGTTCCCAGAAAACAATTAAAATAACTGTGTCCATGCTTTCAAGAAATTGTGAAAGCCACTGTCCTATTTTAGGATGGCTCCCTTGGAAAAAGGGGCCATAACACCTCGATAGTGTGAATCCTATTGGTTCACACGTTTCGTCGATCCAATACATGTACAGCTGTATTCAGAAGTTTACATACAACCGTGTTAAAACTGGTGTGCTTAAATTTGCGTTGTCACCATTTTTGTAACAGTCTTTACTGATTTTGTGAAATTCCTCACGTGCCTGCAGTACTTAAAACATAGCTTGTGCACCTTGCAATGGTTCGGGTAGTCCCGTTTACCATTTTGGGTGATGATGGTAGTGGTGTACATGTATGTAAACTTCTGACTTCAACTGTAGCTTGCACACCTTGCAATGGTTCGGGTAGTCCTGTTTACCATTTTGGGTGATGATGGTAGTGGTGTACATGTATGTAAACTTCTGACTTCAACTGTAGCTTGCACACCTTACAATGGTTCGGGTAGTCCTGTTTACCATTTTGGGTGATGATGGTAGTGGTGTACATGTATGTAAACTTCTGACTTCAACTGTAGCTTGTACACCTTGCAAAGGTTCGGGTAGTCCTGTTTACCATTTTGGGTGATGATGGTAGTGGTGTACATGTATGTAAACCTCTGACTTCAACTGTAGCTTGCACACCTTGCAATGGTTCGGGTAGTCCTGTTTACCATTTTGGGTGATGATGGTAGTGGTGTACATGTATGTAAACTTCTGACTTCAACTGTAGCTTGCACACCTTGCAATGGTTCGGGTAGTCCTGTTTACCATTTTGGGTGATGATGGTAGTGGTGTACATGTATGTAAACTTCTGACTTCAACTGTAGCTTGTACACCTTGCAATGGTTCGGGTAGTCCTGTTGACCATTTTGGGTGATGATGGTAGTGGTGTACATGTATGTAAACCTCTGACTTCAACTGTAGCTTGCACACCTTGCAATGGTTCGGGTAGTCCTGTTTACCATTTTGGGTGATGATGGTAGTGGTGTACATGTATGTAAACTTCTGACTTCAACTGTACCTTTAGAATGGAATATATCTTTCTTTTCTGTTGCCCAGGTTAGAGGAGAACTATTGCATGTGTGAGGGCGTGTGTCTACCCCGTTGTATTCTCTACGCACACTACCTGGATTTTTGCCGAAAAGAGAGTCTAGAACCGGCTTGTGCAGCGACGTTCGGCAAGGTAAGACGCTCTCACGCAAAAGTTTTTTAACGTTCGCCAACAGTTTGTATTCAGCTCTCCATAATAAACAAAGGCACTTTAAACAATGGCGAACGTTATGACAACATTGTGGGGAACGTTGTGGCGAACGTTGTGCCGAACGTTGTGCCGAACGTTGTGCCGAACGTTGTGGCGAACGTTGTGCCGAACGTTGTGCCGAACGTTGTGGCGAACGTTGTGGCGAACGTTGTGCCGAACGTTGTGCCGAACGTTGTGCCGAACGTTGAGGCAAACCTTGGTAACATTGTGGTGAATGTTAGTAACGTTGTGCCGAACGTTGAGGCAAACCTTGGTAACGTTGTGGTGAATGTTAGTAACGTTGTGCCGAACGTTGAGGCAAACCTTGGTAACGTTGTGGTGAACGTTGGTAACGCATGGGTTTATTGTGTTTAATTATATGGGTCAGGTCGATTATTTTCAACCATCGCGAAAGGCTAGTTAGCTGTAGTTTGTCTATATATCCCTCAAACAACGGAAATTAACCGCCATTCGGGGGATTCTAGTCGACTCTACTTAACTATAGTGTACGGCCTATACTTGTACTTCTGAAAGATAACACAATAATTAGGGAAACGTCTAATGCTTGCGTGCAAACATAGCGGCACAACAAAGGCACCCCACCCTCGTACAATTTCCCTTTGCGAGTCAAAAACACATTCGTATACAGCGAAATCCGACATCTATAGGGCAGATGTGCAAATATACGTTTTCATCGTTTGACCAGATATATAGACTTGAAAGGCCGGTTCGTATACTTCACACGAACGGGAACGCAAATGCCGCACAGAAACATTGGAGCCGCAAATTCTCCTCAAGTTTAATTTGTTGAAAAGTTGAACTTGCGCGAATATTTTGCAGCGAAATTTGTTAACACATCTTCGACTTTGCATTAAAATCAAAATATAACATACCTAACCCCTAATCTTCTAAACTACCCAGTTTTTAAAGAAGTCATCTCAGTTCAACCCTGTAGACTCAGAATTGTCTTTAAAGGCACAGGCTCGTCAGCAATGCGCGCGCGCCAAATTCGTGCCGCGAAATACGCAGCTCCATGCCTTTGCTACACGGAGCTGCGTATTTCGTGGCACGAATTTGGCGCGCGCATTGCTGACAAATTTTAATATTGCTGTTAAACTCAACTAACTTGCTGTTTACTACTTTCGCAGACGATACGGCAGAAGTTTCCACATTTAACAACGAGGCGTCTGGGAACACGAGGACATTCCAAGTACGTATAAATATACATCGTTATTTAAAGAACGCTGAATGCCGCAATGGGGCGACATTTCGGCAAGACTCTCGCCGGAGACCACCGAAATTTCGGCAAGAATCACTCAAAATGACACCTTATTTTTTTACCCGAAGCTTCCGGAGACGGTCACAGACCTAAGAGAGACAGTTCCAGACCTAATAAAAATGGTTCTCGATTTTAAAAAAATGGTTTTTGACCTAAAAAAAATAATTTTAAACTCAAAAATATTAGGGCGACACCAAAATGTCGCCCTATTGAGCACGTCGCCCTAATATACCTTTTTTACACACGATTTGTCGCCCTATCCTACAATTCATAGTTTTTTATTTATTTATACAGCTAAAAATTTAAATTATTTTTAAAACTTTTGTTTTCAAAAGCACTGTCGTGCCACGATATTTTGTGACTTGTGTCGCCACTGCGCTAGTGAAAATGTCGTATGCAACGGTCACACGTGTTCTGGCACGCATTTCGCGAGTTACCGGTACGCGTTGCGCGCATTGTACTGTACGGCATTGCAATGTGTTTTACTGATGCATTATCGCGACTGTGCGCTGCGCCCACCACATGACGCTGCGTTCACCGCTTCGTAATACCCCTGACAAAGTCACTAGTCTTTTTCAAAATGGAAAATTAAACTCACGCGTTCTGCTGTGACCAATGGCTGCGATACGCATACCACATGCGTAGTACCGCAGCACATCACATACGATTCAGGGGCCGGCAACCAATTCTGGCAATATAAAGCAAATAAATTCGGGACTGCATTTCTGATACCTCATTGGCTGCAAGTTGAAAAGGTCAGGCACAAAATAGTCAAAGTTCAACCAATTTTGGACTTTCACCGCAGCGCGTTGTGCGTTACGCGTCATTAAAGGACACGCAAGCGGAAAATCGCCGCGGCCACAATGCAAATGGATGGCACAAACGCGCGCAAAACGGCAGACGCTTGGTCACTTGCAGTCCTTTGAACAGTCCACTATATAAACGTGCAATCCCGCTATTAATCTATGTTCGGTGTGCCGAAGCACTATATTACTAGCATTCAATCGATATCCGGCACACAGTGTACTTCGACACGAAGCATCATTGTAAACAAACTTCGCTCTTCATTTGTCACGAACCAAATTTGTTTTACGTACGTCTCTTATCATCACCCATCAAAATAAACAAAAGACTAGGTTAATCTATATGTAAATGTATGTATTCTTTGCATACACATTTTGTTTAAAAAGGCTTGAAAAGTAATTATATTTATTGACTGTGTGGTATTATATTGACTGCACTGAAAACAATCTTGACCAAAATCGGTCAATATTGTTTCACGTATGTAACATGCACTATGTTCGACTGGTGTTCACCCAGTCCCTCGAACGACGGGTAATGCCTATCCCTCGAACGACGGTATTGTCCGTCCTTCGGAGAGACTATGCATGGTTAAAATGCAATTAAGGCTACGTCCGAATTAAAGTGACTCCGTTTTGAAATATGTGGCAGACGCTAAATAAACGGCTTCTCACATTTCACGAATTTGTGGGTAAAGTGAAGGCAAAAGCGTGTGTCCGCCGTGAGCGTCTGTCAAGTGCGCATTGCGCATCTACCAAGTGCGCATTGCGCGTATACCAAGTGCGCCTTGTGCGTCTACCAAGTGCGCCTTGTGCGTCTAGCAAATGCGCACAACGTGCACCAAAAATGACCAATGCTCGTTCACGTGACGCGTTTTTGCTTTACTTTCCAAAATTATGGAATTCTATTATAGTAGTTTTTGTTTTTATGAAATCTCTTTTGTTCAAAATAGGGCCTATTGCTCCCGCCATTTTCTTTAAACCAATAGACCTTATGCATGGCGTCCATGACAGAGGGCAGGTTTTCATATATTCAAATGATGTGACAATAGACCCACAAAGTGCCTACTCGTGCATGACGCACTGTGACAATGTGACTGCCCTCTATCATGGCCGCCGTGCATAGGGTCTATACTGGCTCCCCACTGCTGCGTTTTTTGTTTGAACGGGACTAATACTAGCTATCGCTTATTGCCTGTTTGTCCCCATTCATCATTTTGGAGTTGTCACGGGGACTCGATGCGAACTTTACCCGTTGAGCTCAGCGAGCAAGGGCTGGTCAATTACACGGGGTCAAGTCCGGGGCTTTACGGGTGGCCCTTATACGCTGTGTGTATCTGCCACTCGGTGTAATGCGATACACGTCAGTATCGATAGACCGATCTAGAGCCATTTTCGCCCCACTGGAACACCGGACAAAAACACTATTATGGGTCATCGATATTATGGCTTAATTTCTCTTTTTCTAGAAACAATTTTCTTGTTAGCTATAGAGGACCTGTCTTTTCCAGTATTTCACTCGCTGGGCGCTTTCGGTGTTATGCTACACGTAATTGGTATATACGGGGTATAAACCACACATCTCTCATCCGAGTGTAATGAGGCGCGCTCGTTTGTTTGGTACAAATATGACCCAGAATGCTTTGCGCTAGATACGCACAACACTCTAAAATAGCTCTCGTCTGAGAGTCAAATAGATTTCTTGCAACGGCGGCCATGGTGGTGGGTTGATTTTCCTTAATAAATGATTTAGCAATGGAAACAGAAACCGCCTATACTCATGCATGATGCATGTGGACAAATCTTTCAAGATGGCAGCCATACAAAACGTCGATACCAGAATGTCGATATGATATTGGCGGAGTATCAAAGACGGAGTATCGAATATCGAATACTAATACTATATTATGTCGGAGGATCAGGAGTATCGAATATAGAGTATCGAATATCGAATACCAGTACTCTATGATATCGGCGGAGTATCGAATATGGAGTATCGAATACCAGTACTGCATGTATAGGATATCGGAGCAGTATCGATTATATTAAAGTCGTCGCGAAGGCTTATAAGGCCTAAAATTTGCAGCAATATACAATGTACATGTAGGGTCTATGTATATAGGCCTACATTGCTATAAGACTCGGACTTACTATATAGCTGGCTAGCTCTCTGTGTGGCCCTACCGCTAGCCCGTGATAAATGAGAGAAACTGCCTCGTTTAGTGGAACCATTACGCCATATTAGCAGCCAGCGGAGCGGTTGATACGAGCGGGCTCTGCCGTCTTTATTGCGTGTTGGACGGCTGAGCAAAGAAACGCTTCCGCGCTGCACGGGGGGTGAACCGTTAGAGAGATGTTTGGTTTACGGATGGAAGGGAAAAAATATCATTACAAGCACAGAGTATCCGGTGGAGAAAATCTTTAAATTCTCAAAATTTCCCCGATATTTTACACACAGAACAAGCCTAAATATGGCGTCAATTACTGGCTTTGTTTACATGTAGGCCTACGTTTTTCTATAGGGTCCCCGAAGCTCATGTGGAAAAGCGCACTTGTACGTAAACAATGATGTCATTAGTACTTAAGCTTATATTGGCGTTTGTCAATCATATGATAATCAGTTTCAACCACAGTATACAGTCGAATCCTGATAATAAGAGCACTGTTAATACAATATTCTGCTTAAAACAAGGAAAAATTTAGGTCCCAATTTGTTTCTTCTTCAGTTTTTATTTCTGATAATACAAGGTTTCTGTTATAACAAGGTAATCTGCAAAGTTCCAAGGACATCTTAGTAACGAGGTCTGAGGGAAATTGTCACTGTGCATCACGCACGAGTACGAGTAGGCACTTTGTGGATCTATTGTCACATCATTATAATATGATGCACTGCAAAAACTGTGGTGTTAAATTAACACCAGTGGTGTTGTCTTATATAGATACCAAGCCTGGTGTTAAGTTTTAACACCACAAGTATTAGTTCTAACACCTAGAGTGTTAAAAATAATGCATTTATTCCAATTGAGGAATAGAAACTAACACCGTGGTGTTAATTTTTAACACCAGGCTTGGTATCTATATAAGACAACACCACTGGTGTTAATTTAACACCACAGTGTTTGCAGTGTGTTATGGCTACTAGTGCAAAGAGTCTATAGTCCTTTAATTCTGTTGGATTATTCGCTAAAGCAGTTATAACAGAAAAATGCGATACGAAAAAACACATTGTACTTAGCGGTTTTGCAACAAATCATCGAAATAAAGAATATAAATCTTCAGTTTGTACATTATGCTATATGTCCATGCTTGCCTGACACGACGACCAACCGCACACAAAAATGAGACACGGTTCGTCATCCCAATGCTAATGCCAAATTACTGTCGCATTTCCAACGGCAAATCGTCGTGCACCAGAGTTACTCATAAACCACGCCGTGCGTGGGGCCGTTTTGCCGGGTGAACGATCTCTTCATCCAATGGTCGTGTATGTAATGGTTAACCGGCCAAGGGCCCGTCGGCCGTGTGTTACGGTACGACTTCGGGCAGACGCACGGTAAACCGTTATATACCGCGGTCCCGCCCTCTCCTTGCGAACAATTAATGCCCCATCGGTCATGACTGTCGTGTCATTTTTTTTCAGGGCATAAAACGAGGGATTATAATTGTTTTCCAAAATATTGCCCATAAAGTAGATTCTTTATATTTTAAATGGTTTCAACACTTAAAGGTGTTACTTCTTATCTATTTTTTAAAATAATATTTAAAATATTTTAGTTTTTTTATTTATATATTTATTTACTTTAATTTTCAATAAGTTAACTGAACAGTTTAACTTTTACAGACGCGAATATTTAATATTCAGTCCATTTCGTGCATTAATTCGTGGCACAACTAACTTGGCGTAACGAAAACAAATTTCATGCTACATTTGTTTAGAGTCGAGAATTATCTTTAACATTTTGGCATGTGTTGAGGACACTCGTGAATGTTGCAATTACATTAATTTTGTTGAATGTTTCTAAAATTGAATTCATTATTTTTAATTGTTTAAATTTCTCTTAAAAACAAAGGAGGTGCCCCATAGGGCCTCTTATAAGGGTGTAAAAACATGGTGGGGTGAACTTGTGTGGGATGAGCTGACAACTGCAGTCGTGTGTCTCCCAAAAAGCCCTATAAGACATGCATGTGCTCAGGGAGGCCTTTACGTAGAGTGGCGCACTCTGCCTCAGCGGCTCGTACAGAGGCTGGTGCAGTCAGCCTTGCCACAAGAGGGGGTCCTACACATTGCCAACCAATAAAACATGTTACATATCTCAGCCTCCTTGATCTTTTGGTCAGCGTATACATTATTTCGCACTTCTTTGTTTGAAGAGTATAATAAGTTTTTGCTTTATGCGCCAACAAAACACCATAAAAAGCTAACGGTCAACCCAGTGTTTCTAAACATTCCACTGCCGTCCCGATTAGGCAGTCAAGTCTATCACCGTGCGCTGTTAACACGATGTCTCCATGAATTGCCTCTAATTCCTCCGTATTGATTCGATAATAGAGAGCACTCGTATGTAGCCATGGTATTTTTCTTTATTACCTGGTGGCCGGGTCGCCACTGAGGGCGTCATGACATTTTACACGGTAGAGCCAAACTGTACAGGTGCGACAACTTATGGTTACAGCCTCCATTTTGTGTCCAACATCTCATGCGATGTACATGTGTTAAGAGTTATTTTTGTGAAATATTAAAAGAGTTTCTTCAGCCATGTTTGCAGTTCCTTTTATTTTATGCATAACGCTTGTCGATCGTTCGTTAAAAATAGATTTGGAAAACGTACAAACGGCGTCATCTCTATGTGTGATTGATGATGTGTATGATAAAAACCAACCTGTGTATAAGTCGGCTCAGTATTTCATTAACGTTCTGAGAAAACAATGAAATACTGTGACAATGTTTTCAAGAAATTGTGCAAAGCCACTGTCCTATTTAGTCTGGTTCCCTGATTTTATGCACGGAAAACGAAGCCATTATCACAACTACAGTCAGGGATCTAGTTTCGTTCACACGAGGGCGCCCTTGTAAAACAGTGTGTGTGCACGTGCATTGATATAAATCTATCTTTAAACATCGTTTTTTTATAAAAATGTACCATCTTGGGCGGAATAATTGCATTGGACAGTTGGAACTACTTCTATCTTCCATCTGAGTAGGGTTTGTCTGATCAAAATGATTGATTAAAGACGGTACACATAATTGGTATCTCGAAGAATCAGAACTTACACGATATAAACATGATGACGGCAGAAAACTTCCCCTAAAATGGTTTTGTCTGAAGTGCTATAGTTTTTGAGAAATGAGCAAAACATTTATTCTTCGTCTCGCGAGACGTAAATTTAATTTTCCCCCAAACCATTTCGCCGAAATCACTAGTGTCCAAATACTACCTCGCCCAAATGCCACTTCGCCCCAAAACCATTTCATGCACAGGCGTGGTTCAGGGCGAAGTGGTTTCGGGCGAAATGACTGCAAACCCTTTTTTGACCGTTTTCTCAAATACGGAGCTGGTTTTTGCTCAGGTTGGTTTTTTTAATCATGCATATCTTCAATCACACAGGGAGATGAAACTATTTGTAACAGTTTACCAATCATGTATACTATCTTTAAATAAAGTGACATCGTTTTCTTTTCTTGCCAGATATCATTATTACGGCATTGGTATCAAGGAGACCAGCGCCTACTACCATTCCGTGTACTCAGGCAAGGGACTGACGAGGTAAGGCACTCATGTAACTCACATCGATCGAGACATTTCAAATTGTCATCAGAAACGAGGGTCTTTTGTGATAAAATGTATCGTGGTTTGGGTCACTGACTCGCAATCACAGGTGAAAACCTTCGGGTTGCGGGTTCGGAACTCCCCCCGGCTGGGATACCTGTGCCCTTACGCAAGACACTTAATCACACTTGCTCCATCCTTTGAAAAGGATGTAAAGTCGTTGGTCCAGTGTGTTAGGTATCGGTAACGCACTTTAAAGATCCCAGAGCATTCTTTCGTGAAGAGCAAGGGGATTCCCCGGTGTCTCTGGCCGTTTCTTATTCATCATGTGTTTCCTCACGCTTGCGAGCGACAGTGCAATGGGCGCTTTTGAGGAATCCTTGGTTTCAGTACCAGAAAGAAATAATAATAAGATATAATTTGCAAATGAAAAGACGCAAGACGCAAGACATAATACAATAGCTCAGCATCTAAAACGGGGCTGCCGGTGTCAATTTGAAATATGTCAATATGGGTCTGTTTTCGCGACCACAAACAGAGACACGTTTCTGATGTCACTGCGGATTCAACCAATAGTGAGTTTTGGTCGTCACAACCAAAGCCATTCATTGGCCATTCATTTGGATATGTGTTTTTGATTGTGGTCGCAAAAACGCACCGCAGTATGAAACACTAAATGGTCATTTTTTCTGATTTAAAATTCAGTGTGATTTGTTGCTTGTTTGTTATTGAAAATCAACACCGCGTATTTCTGAGGTCCATCTCGTAATTTTGGAAATTTGACAATAGGATAACAAATATTTCGTATTTAATAAATTTGATTTTTATTACTTTAATCCATGCCATTAAAACTAACATTGGAACCCGTTTTGAAGGTGTATATAATTACACGTGTTGGTTTATGCTAACGTAAATTTCCATATTCATGAGCAAAGTTGTGATGTCACATTACGCACTAGAATGTTAAATTAATTTGTGCACAAAATATACCTTCCGTTTTCTACATTTTTAAATAAGTTTTCCTGCATGAGCATTTGTCGTTCCTTGCGTTAAAAGTTCCGTTCTCAGTCAGGGAAAACCTGGGGTGGAACTTCAGCAGTTTGCCACGGTTTACTCTAGTTTCAATTATATATTTCCGTTACTTTTCTCGGGTGGGTTACTAGAGTGACGTCACACAAAGAGCGCCCTCTCTTGACAACAAAATACTTTGTTGTTTTAAGGAGGTAACGTATAAGGGTAACAAATTAAGTAGTGTGACAAAGCAACTAAGACTTGTACACAAACTTTGTGTGACATTTATTCATTAAGTTTATTTTTTTTCAAGAACACAAAATATACCTTTAAGACAAAACTCGCTCTTGTGAACTGCACTTTTGGGAGAAAAAGTACATTATATACAGAACCTTGCTACCTCTTAATACGTGTGTACAGACAGTGTACGCCACGGTTGTGTGAATGTGTGTGATGAAATTGATCGGACAGCGATCGGCTCAGTTATAGTGCGTATATAATTTCACGGACGGGATGTATGCACGCGTTAGTCTCGACTCGTGACGTTCGTTCGATAAATCAACCAGATAAGGCGGGTGAAAAAAAGAAGAAAAAACTAGAGAACCCATGCTAGTATACGAAGCGCCCGTATACCACGATGATAAATGATAAAGCATTGCTTGATTGAACAAATACCCAAAAGATGGCGTAATCTGCTTATTTGAAATCTGAGACGGGTTCGGGCTGGCCTGGCGGTAAATATTGACTTTGCGATAAAGGGCTGAATTTATGTCGGATTGTGACGCAGCGGTTCTGGCGGCTATATGCGTGTATTTGCACGCTGGTGGATTCTATGTGATCGGGCAATGATACCGTGTGTATTCAAACAAAGCACGAAGGAATACATCCGAGTTCGATGGAAAAAAAAACACAAACAAGACAAGATTGTATTTCTTTTTTAAATTAAGATAATTTGTGAATGCACTTTTAGCCCTCCCAAGTCAGCACGAGTTTAAATATATAGAAAAGAAAATGTATGCATTCGAGCACTTTATGTGTGTCCTTCATGTGTTAAAAAACTGAAAAATCTTGAGATCGAATTTGCAATGCACCCGTGTAATGTCAAAGTACTTGAACATATAACAACAAAAATGAGAGGTCTTACCCCCTATGGAGGTCAGACCTCTCTTCACGATAGGCCATCAGTGTAGCCAAATGGTTGCCATGGATTTGCCCCACTGCATTGTTGGAAAAAGAGAGACAAACACGAGATTGTTGTGGTGCTCCGGGGGGATGCCCATGGCCCAATTTCATGGAACCCGTTAGCAAAACAATTTGTTTAGCACAGAATTTCTTTGCTTTATTTTACAAAACTGGGTTGCCAGCCAAAATCGTATGTGATGTGTTTTTACTGATATTTTGCTCCTGTTCCTAAAAATACAATTTGACATACAATTTTGGCTGGTAACTCATTTTACAGAGCAAAGAAATTCTGTGCTAAACAAATTTGTGTGCTAACGGGTTCCATGAAATTGGGCCCAGATTGCTCAGTTGGTAGAGCAATTGGCCATGTAAGCCAAGGACCTGGGTTCGAATCCCAGTCGGGGCATTGCAATTTTCTCGTGTTTTTAAATTCATCTTTCAAAAAAATGAGTGTACACACTCACTTTTAAACCACCTTTAATTGCTGTTTTCTTCAATAAAATACCACATAAAGTGAAATATCTTTTATAATGTTTCTGTTACCATTGCTTTAAGTAAAATGTTGGGTCATTGCAAATGATACAGTGGCCCTTTAGGTCATGGTGAAAACATAATATTTACCTTTACATTTCCAATGTTTGCATCCATCACACTGACAATGACGTCAAACATCGCTACTCTGTACCGATGTTTTCAAGTACAACAATAATCACCAATTGAACAGTAACATGTATGTTTTGGTTCCATACAGGTTTTCGGGCGCCAGACTCAACAACGAGGTGAGTGTCACGTGACGTTTCCTTAATTTTTAATTGGTTACTTCGAGTACATTGTGAATAAGGTCTGTCATCTTGTAAATAAATATTTACATTTGGGAATTTGAATGTACCAAAGATTTATGAACAATGAGAGAAACGGTATACATAAACGTTCGTGTTGCACGTCCATCATTTAGACGTTTGTGGTGCTGTTTAAAGGGAAAATACAGTATTTTTGCTGTTATTTTCATAAATAGATGAATTCGGAGTAAATTCAAGTTGAAAGATGTTCAAGGGTTTTGTTGGAAGGTTTTTGTTCGTGGATGTTAAAAAGGAAAGGGAAAACGAGGTTTCATATTACATGACTCTACTCCACATGTACCGTATAGCCAAGCGGTCTGGTGCATCGTACTCAAAACCTCTTTGATTCTGCCATGGTTCGTGTGCTCTTGGGAAAGAAACTTTGTCAAATTGTCTCTCTCCACACATGGGCAAATGGGTACCTGTGAGGGCAGTGAAGATGTGTTTGACTGGCTCCTGATCACCCAGCTGCTCCTCATTTGAGGTTTATCGGAATGATATAATTGAGCTTCTGGATGGACCAAGAGTGGTAATGTGAAGTTTGGGGGTTGTTATTATTATTATTATTATTATTATTATTATCAGTTTCATTTATACAGGGTGGCCTCATCAGTTAAAAAAACTGCTATCCATAAGGGCCCTGTTACAAGGACTAAAACAAGACTATAAAACAAGACTATTGGGGTTGGCCCAAGTTCGTAAAAATTAACATCAACTGGCTGGCTTGAACATGTTCTTGTCTCCCTGACTAATTATGCTCTGCTTACCTGAAAAAGCTAATCGAGCGCACACAAAACAAACTGTGACGCTTCCAGAAACTTTGGCAAAAAACGACATTTTGGCGTGTTTGCCACTCCGAGTGCCTGTACGTTGACCCCGAGTTTCAATGTGCGGACCTCATCACCAGTATATAGGCTACCGTCCACCCAACGCTCAACACGGTAGCCGGTCACCGCACGGCGCGCGCTGACACCCAACCGGCGAAACTGTCGAGTTGCCCCGCGCTTTTCGAGTCCATCTCTCGGTCTCTTCTGATTTTCCCCGGTAGCGATCAGAAGCCAATGCGGTAGTTTTTGTATCATCGATTGAGAGAGTGTGAATGAAGCTTGGCTTGGGGATACCGCTCCGCTCAGCTGTTGCCGGGGCCGTTGCTAAGGACCCTCTGAGTTGAGACACGGCTCAGCCCCGAGCCATCTTCGTACACTTTCCCCAGTAGCTGCGAGACGTTTATAGGCAACGCGACGAACAAAAATACGTACTCGTGTACATTCACACGAGTACTCGTTGATTTTGCGCACGCAAAAGAACGACCTTAATAATAAGGTCGGGCTACTGTTTCTGGTTCAATTTTCAAGAGAACATACACGGCTTAGAATTTTCTATAACACGGTACTAAAAATTGCTAAGAAACAACCGTCATACCGTACAAATATACATCCATCACATTTAAGGTTAAGCCCGTATAGCCCCTTTGCATTGGCGGCCATAACAGAGGGCAATCACAATGTCATCGTGCATGGGTAGGCACTCTGTGAATCTATAGACCGTATCGAATAGCCGCCATTTCGTGGGGCACCTTTTGTTACTTTAACCGTTCAACAATAGAAGCACAATATGTGCAGCCATGCATGTCTTCAAGGAACAAAAAAAATTGCCCTACGAAATGGCGGATATTCGATACGGTCTATTTACTACATATTTCAATATCTTAACCTGCCTCCTGTCATGGCCGCCGGTGAAAAACGTCTATACGGGATTTGCAATGTCCCATTTTAACCAAGTGACTTAAAAACCTAGTAGAAGATGTAAGTAGGTCCAACTATCCAATGCGAAGCTTCCACCTCAGATGATATATTTCCATGACAATAACTATAACTTTCATTTGAACTAATTTGACAGTTTTTTGTGTTTAAAAAAAATATCTGGACTACAAAATGTCGTGACTTTAAGGACAACTCAATTTTTTGGCGAAGAGAGATTGACACGAACTCTTTCCCCTCAATTTTTGAGAGCAGCCACAAACAACGATTGTGTCTTTATCAAATTGCGATACGATCCATCACATTTACCACATTTTATATGTCTGTTCGTTTCAATTCACTGCCATGCCCTACAAAGACATTCACAAAAGCCCACATGGCACCGATGTTGCACTGATTGCATGTCAATCATTTATTTACGATGATAAATATGAAACTGCCCATTCCCGCGCACTATACGGTACAACGCTGTTTTAAACCAAGTTAAAAAAAAAACTATGTTGATATATATGCTTGTGCGGCTTCTCACGGTGCATACATGTCCCATTAGTGACGTTTAATTGCAACTTATTATATTTCCCAACCTATTTTTCCCTCTCGATAAATCGGGGCGCGCATATCTCGAGAAAGAAAAAAAAATAAGTGGCTCTAGCATGGCAGAGACCAACCCTTCTTCTTTTTCTCCTCAAATTTGCCCGTGCATTTTAAAGTATGTTGACATTGGCCAACTATTTTTTTTGACAGCATCACAAACGACAAACACGAGCGGACAAAAGCCGTCGGGCGGGTCTGATTGACAGTTTCAAAATACAAACAGTACTTTTGCACTTTTTCGAACGTGAGTATCGTGATTCTTCAATTCGACGGCTGTTGGATGACGACATATTTTTGTCAATGCACAATTAGGTTTTCATGAGTTACGCCTGACTACGGTTACTGATCGATTATTAATCAATAAAATCAATGAATTCGATATTTTATTTTTGCAGTATCGTATACTAAGCCACAATTTCCAAACTTAACGTGCCATATATCATAGAATCAAGCGCCAATTCTCAGAATTTAAATATTTTTAAAGGTACCATGCAACGTTAGTATACTGTCACACAGAAACAGATTATTAAAATTGAGAGTTATATGTAACGCTGTTAAATTCAAAACATTGAAATGTTCACACCTCGATGTTTGTGCGTGCGGATATGCCGATGTATAGGCCTATGGGTAAATTGTTAGTGTCCCAGTTACGTACGGCACTCTCTGCTTCACAAATCACCACTCATGATCACAAATTCTCAGTAATGGACTGTGGCCTGTGATTATAGGGGGCGCATCATTTTCTGCAATATTTTGTTTTCTGATTCCTGAAAAATATTCAAAACAAAAGACCATAAAGGCTTATAATTTGTTCCATGGTATTGAATAGGAGTTTGGTGTCCCGGGTATACGCCAATGAAAATTGGCTGTAGAATGAGTTTGCATTAACCTTGGTGCCATATCTACACACAAACATTAAATTTAAGTGGCATTTATGGAAATAAAAATAAATATTTTCTACTGGGAAACCACTGTCAATTACTAAAAACACTTGGGAATCTTAAAAAGCATGTCACACTTTTGGACCCCTAATTTTGGGAATTACCCATATTCTATATAGACAAAACAGCCGTCGGAAGTCGGGTTCCCGCAATCTGCGTGTCAAAGGTGCCGGACGTGACTGCATTGCCGATAACGCACGGACTGTTCTCCGATTGCTAGAGTAAACTCATGTTTTCTGACGAGGATGGGCGCTGCATGAGAAAAAAAAGACAGAAACGCGAGGCTCTCAGCCGGTGTGCGATGTGTGTACTCTAGTTTGTTTTAGTGTCATAACCGTTTTTTATTTGTGTCTACAAATTTGTATCCGTCTTCTATAAATTATTGATGAAATGCATTTATCAAAATAAACAAAAGTGCAGACTGTGGGTTTGTTCTTTAAGGGTTTGGATAGGTTAAAGAGACATTCGTCTTAAGATGAGATCAACTGACATTCATGTTAATGCATCGATCCATCCTGAAATGCAGATTAAAGTAACCTCCATGTATATGTGAAGTGATTACGAACTTACAGGCACAGGCTCGTCAGCAATGCGCGCGCGCCAAATTCGTGCCACGAAATACGCAGTTCCACAGCAAAGGCATGGAGCTGCGTATTTCGTGGCACGAATTTGGCGCGCGCGCATTGCTGACGAGCCTTGCCTTTAAACAGTTTTGTTCCACCCCTTAATCCAAATAAAAGTGAAAACATTGGAACAAAGTGCAAAAGGGTAACTACTCTTCTTTCCGAAATTTATTTTGTTTTTTTGTTTCGCAAAACATTACTTTAATCCACTTTGAAAACGTTCGTGTCCAAAACATGACAACGCAGCTGCAACACCAATTTGTCTTTCAAATTTCTGTTCTCTTTTTTTTACTTGTCAATTCCACGCGCAATCAGGACAGATTGCCTTGATAGACAGCGCCATAAGTGACTTATATTATTCTTAATATCATGCATATTCCTAGGGCCCAGCCTGCTTTGAATTTTTAACTAGGCTATTAAGATACGGACTTGAATAGAGGGACCGTTTTTAGTGAATTCTCATAATTCTGATTTGGGTGAGGACCCTTCGAAATTAGGCTATCGGGATCTGCATTGAGATAACCATCGGAGACTCCATGAGATTTCTGCCAACTTCAGCTGACCCCGGCCGATTTATGTACTCAAAACCCCAGATTCATTCATTCATTCATTCGGCACGGTGTTTATCGACCAAACCCAAACCGACATCTTTTTTTTTCTCCCGCGGGAGTGAGTCAACACTTTGGGCTGGGTTCTGAATAGACTGGGGTCCGCGTGGTCGGCACACCGCACAGATAAGGGCGCGATTACGCGCTGTCATTTTTAGTCCGAGATTCCGAATTTGTCATGGCGTCAGTGTGTGTATCACTATTCATAATGTACACAATCCCTCACATTTTTTTAATTCCTACTCTTTAGTGCTAGCATTGTTAATCATGTTAAACATTTCTAATCATGTTTAACATTTATAATCATGTTAAACATTTATTCATAAATACCTTAGACAGTTTACGTATCCCTATTGGCTGAGAGCACGCCACCAGCCAGCCAGTCTTAAACACTTTTTACCCTGGCCCGCGCCCGCACCCTATTCAGCGCGTATGGAACACGCAAACGCACACAGAAACTCCACGTGCCCAAAAGCAAAATGTGCACTGTACGCGGTGGTGTGACGTGCGCGTACAACACGCCTGCATTACGCGCAATCGAACCAAAACAACTCGACGCACAGCAGTTCAAACGAACGCGATGTATGAACGTACAATGCAAAACATGGCAAAACGACAAGATTATCGAAGAATTTTTGGTGAGTTTCACCGATTTAAACAAAAAGGTATTTATGGATGGGAATAAAAGTGGGTTTGGCCAGTCTTAAACAATCCGTTTAAAACCGGCTAGGGGTCCTGATAATGGCCCTCGCCTGCAGCTCGGGCCATTATCACAAACTTGTGTTTAAGACTGGCCAAACCCACTTTTATTCCCTAAAAAATACTGTCACATTAACGGTAATGATGTTTTTCACGCCTCAAGGAGTCGAGGGTTTTAATAAAATAAAATTTCTATAAATTAACCGCAGTTCGACTATAGAGTCCGTCGAACGACGGGCAATGTGTGTCGTTATAAAAGGAACCTTGTATTATCAGGAATGAAAACACTAAAGAAAAAAGGACATGGGAACTAAAATCTTCCTTGTTATAAACAGAATAGTTGGATTAACAGTGCTCGCATGCGCAGGTATTTCACTTACAAACACAAACTAATTACAGTATTGGTTTTTTTTTTGTAGTCTTAATACATCCCAAAAGGGCACAGGCACCGATTTGTAACCGGGCGGTTAATGACGATTTTCGAGCCGTCAAAATTGCGAATGGTAAACCTTTCCGTTCTCACACGAAGTCTTTGAACTTTTCTGGAATTAAACTAGCGCAATCAAATTAGCTGGCAAATATAGGGGCACTTATTCTAGTAATGACCGGGAAAGAAAGCAGCGAAAGGCCCTAGTGCATGACAGACAGGTTTCTAGTTTGTTTTTTTCTTTTTTTCCGGCTCCGAATTTATAGCGTATAATCCGGCGCGCGTCCCGCCCGCGTTGTAGCTGCTAGCAGACGATCGACACGCCAGGAAATTCGTGCGTCAAATTTTTCCCGCCAATAATTAGCGCTCTCTAAAAGACATTAGGCATCGAGCGTACAAACACGGCGCACGCGGCGCTTGCTGATGGGGTCTACTCGTAGAATAAATGGTGGGTGTACGTCCATCTGTGCCCCGTATCAATTGCTAAATTAAGCTGGCTAAATTGACTAGGAAATGCGGCGACCATTAGGCCTAGTCAATGAATGACCAGGTTCGTCAAGGGTTTGGCTTCAACAGACCAGAGTGCATGAGAAAAGGGGGGGGGGGGGGGGGGGGTGATCGGTGTGGCGAGTGAGGGAGGTAAAGTTCCCGCTGCTTTTTGGACCCCGCAGACCCGAGTCATAAAGACGTTAATCACCGAGTGCCGTTTACTGCTCAAAAATGTCCACAAAAACAGGTAGATAGCACTACATTCTATACCAAAAAATTACCAATGCCTAGTTTGTACCCGACTGATATTTGATGTCGTTTTTAACACCGTAACGACTTTTTAAAAATATTGGAAGAACACGCACAGACAAATTAGCTTTGTGAAGACAAAACGAAGCAGTGTTCTTTAAACTGGTTTAGTATTTCCGTGTCCAGACTTACGATGGCATAAAGAAAGCATGGGGTATAGCACAGAGACCCATAGAGTTTTTGGGACTTCCAGGGCCTTGCGATGGCCTTGTGAAAGCATTGACTACAGCACTGAGGCTCATGGAGTTGTGAGGACTTGCAGGGCCTTGTGATGGCCTAGTGAACGCCTTGACTACAGCACTGAGACCCATGGAGTTGTGAGGACTTGCAGGGCCTTGTGATGGCCTAGTGAACGCCTTGACTACAGCACTGAGACCCATGAAGTTGTGAGGATTGCAGGGCCTTGTGAAAACACTGACTACTGCATAGAGACCCACGGAGTTGTGAGGACTTGTATATAGGGCCTTGTGATGGCCTAGTGAAAGCCCTGACTACAGCACTGAGACTCATGGAGTTGTGAGGACTTGCGGGCCCTTGCGATGGTCGAGTGAAAGCCTTGAATACAACGCTACTGAAAACCAACATATATTTTGTTCAATGGTCTAAACAAATCTATCGCGTAATATTCCATATGATAAATCTGAATTCGGTCAAAATTAACCTTTTTAAATCAAAATTGATCTATCTGTTCAAATTCAGGTTCCACTCAAAGCGAATACAAGTCGTCAACTATCCATACCAGGATGGGATGGTTGAAAGATTTAACAGCACTCCGTTGAACTGCTCAAACGTGCAAACATTTCGCAAACTACAACCACGTATACGTTGAATTTCAAGTTCAAGAAAAAAACACAAACGAGTTGTAGCTACATGGGAACTGTTTGAGAAACCTGATGACAACATTCTGGGTGTGTGACACATTAAAAGTGCAAAAATGTCAAGACGTCGCGGGGAAAAATGCGCGCCAAAAACACCAAATGTTGTTCTAAATTTGTGATACCATGATGGCGACGCGGCCAAAATAACTTTACTCACAGGCGAGAACTTTTGGAATGCGTCGACGCTGCGACAGCCCTTGTCTTTTAATTAACGAACAAATCTCAAACTTAATTAAAAAGGCACATTGTAATTGCCAAACACTCCAGGCGAGAACATTTCCACCAGGATTTAGACAACTCGTGAGACGTTGGGAAGCTGAGCCCCGGGGTGTCATACTTTCTTCGTCAGGGAAGGGAGGAGGAGGGAAGAAATCTATAAATCAGTCGGAAGGGATTCGGTCGCAGAAGAGGATTTTACACAAAACAAGCGTGAAAATGACGGCAAAATTCCTCCGTGGTCGACTAGAAATTTAATCAAGCTTGCCAAAGAGGGGAGAAACCGAGCGCCCTAAACGGCCTGATCGCTGATCTTTCTCTTGTAAATTGGCAAATACGAAGTTTGCCTTGATGGCGCTTCGATGTTTACCAAGATTTCCAGCCGGAACATAAACCCGTTATTGTACCGTCTCTCCCTTGACTCCCCCCCCCCCCCCCTTTCCCCCAACCCGACCTCCTCAAGACATTGGCAAGAAATTAATTTGCCACGGCGCACGAGTAGCCGTTTCCGATATTGTTCCAGCTCAAATATGACCATCGGCGATATATCAGCAATATCATGTTTTACATGTGTATATACTCGGGGCGAGAGGGCCTATTTAGAGCCAGTCGCATCCCTCGCTTAATACCGGGTCTGAATTTACGTTGTTGACTGATCTCCTCTAAGTGTAGGCAATTGCTGGTGTCTTATTAAATTTCTCGAGTGTGGCTGCGTCAGGTCTCATTGTGACCTCTAAAGATCGTGTATAGATGGAGGAGTTTAGACTCATATAAATGGCACCAGAACGGAAAATACCAAACAGCACTAAGATAAGGAGCAAACTCCATTTATCTTCTTCGCACTTCGCCGGGATCTTAATGAGCCATTCTCTAATTTCCTTCAGTCTGACATCAGACGATTTAGGCCTTCGACTCGGTGTTTTATTGCCCAGTCCTCGGACCTTAAATGCCCGAAAGCAAACCATTTCTCGTAACTACTGAATAAGATAAACAGAGGTTGTGTTATGTTCAATCTCGACTTTCTTTGTGTTGCTTGGAGGAAAAATCCTAAACAATGATTTGTTGAACAGTTTTCTTGATTTGCGCAACCCCAAACTCGTTATTGGATATTTTTTTGGCTCGGTGGGCCGGGTGCCGACCTCTCAACGTTTGGACTGTGAACCCAAACCTAAAGAAATTTGTCAAAGTTTTAAGAAGACGGCGTTGAGACATTTACATTTGTCGCGTCTAAGAGGTAAAAATAAAGAGCCAATAGGGATACAAATACAGATCTGGGATGGGTAAAAATAGGAAGAGAGAACAATACATGGTCCTCATCAGAATTCTAACCTAAGACCACTGACAAACAAGGCCGATGCTCTATCAGCAGATATATAACCCCTATATAATATATATGGGTTTTCTTTCTGCAATAAAGTACTAACGTGAAAAGGTTACCCTTTGTGTGTCGCCAAGGTTACTGGGTCTACACTAAAACCAGTGAACTGTTTCCCTGCGCTTTAGCAATGGACGTTTCAGATTACCAGCGGATGTTTAGACCCAGTTACCCTGGCATCTAACGTCTCACGTTGTCTATAATCTCAATAATTGTAATCATCTCTCAGCTGTGTTTGATTACGCAATCGGTTTTATTTTACAGGGCGGCTTCACGAGAAAGTACTCGCTAGCATCCAAGACTGGCACCTTGCTTCCCGAGTTCCCGAGTGCTACATCACTGGTGCTGCCTTACAACATCCCCAGAGAAAAGGTACCAGACCCAAACATTGATCATTGCACGCGCAACGCGATCCATTGACCAATATGATTTACTTGTTTCATTCTCCAAAACTGTAGTGATTGCGCACAGCGATTGCAAGTCTGGAGCGGTCACCGGTCACGTATGCACTCTAGTTCCAATATGTACAGCTCCGAGTGTCCTAACACTTTCACCAGATTGTGTAATCTCGCTAATAAATTTGGATTTGATTGCCTCGCAGGTGGAGACGCTACTGATGATGTACAAGACACATTGCCAGTGCGTCTTAGATACGATCATCAATTCCAACTTTGATGAGGCAAGTTTCGTTCAACGGCTGTTGCATGTTTATGCAAAAGTTAATGCGCGAGCATGTAGACACATAAGTAACAGTAAATCTAAGTGGCCTCTGATGCCCCTGGCCTTGGCCTTAGCGGCCTTGGCCTTGGTGGCCTTCTGCAATCCTCATATAAGAGTTTGATTTTCCAATGGAAGAAGTCTTTGCCAAGAGGTCCATGCATTGACATGCAAACCTCAGGAAACTAGGTACATATAGCTGTATAGACCGTATCGAATAGCCGCCATTTCGCGGGGCAGTTTCTTTGTTCCTTGAGGACATGCATGCAGGTTGCACATATTGTGCTTCCATTGTTAAACGGTTACAGTAACAAAAGGTGCCCCACGAAATGGCGGCTATTCGATACGGTCTATAGAAAAGCGGACTTCGTCACGATAACTCAGTGCCACTTCAGTGACAAAATTCTTACTATCCTATAATGACGTCATTGCTAGTCAAAACATTTTTTCTATGGAAACCCCCAGAGTTAAGTTTGTAGCTCTATAGAAAAACGTACATAGAAGCAAAGAGTGACGTCATGAGTAGTCAGTGCCACTTCGGCGACGACATTCCTACCATCCTAATGACGTCATCGCCAGATTAACATGATTTTTTAAAATTAAAACATTGAAGAGCCAGGTTCATAACCCTGAAAAGCTTACATGTAAACAAAGTCCGACGTCATAAGTACAATGTACTCAATGCCACTTCGGTGACGAAATTCCTACCATCCTAATGACATCATTGCTAGATTACTACAAGGAGACAGGTCCGTAGCTTTATAGAAAAGCGTACACGTAAACAAAATCTGACCTCACAGGGTCTTATTTGGTCCACGCAGATCCAGAACTTCTTGCTGCACTTCTGGCAAGGCATGCCGGATCATCTCCTTCCGCTGTTAGACAGCTCGGTCATCATTGACATGATCTGTATATGCGATTCCATCCTGTACAAGACGACCATAGAGATACTCATACCGGCTACTATGCAAGAAATGCCTGAGGGGTAAGTGTGGTCTTGTGGGTACACAGGCGTGCTCATGATCGAGAGGTGTTGGGTTCGATCGTCACTTGTGTCAACGTGTGGCAATGCTTAGAATGCACCAGAGGGCATTTGGAGTCCCCAACTCCTGCCCACGTCGTGATGCTTTCTTTCTTGGCGCTCATCAAACATAATTAGGCCCTAGTCAAAACGTCACCATAGCACCATCCTTCTCTGTCGAGTGTTCTTGATCTTTTAAGTGCATCACAACAGGGGCCATTTGTGGTCAAGTACCTTGCCCAATGACACGCGCGCCGAGGACAGCCCAGGACTCGAGTGAAGTGACCAAGGCTAGAAGATGATCCAATGGAGCGCTTGCCTACGGCACTTGTTTTCAAATTAGATGCACAATCTTCTCATCTCACACCCTTCTTTTATTTCTTGATTTCTTGGCCAGTCTTCTTGCAGATATTCGCAACTTCGCCAAGAAATGGGAGCAGTGGCTCTGTTCTTCACTGGAGCATCTCCCAGAAGCCATCAGTCAATCCAAACTTCCGGTCGCTAGACGCTTCGTCCAGTCGCTGCGGAGGCAAACGTCTTTCCTACACCTTGCCCAGGTGAGAGGTCTCGAGTTTAAATGCCGTTTAATAAAAGGCCCATGTATTATTTTTCTCTAGTCTCAGGTTTGCTTTCCCAGTAAACAGCAGATAAGCAACATTTTCTTTCGTGTTTGGCTCCTGATGACTTCACAAGCTATCTTAAAGTTTTCCACCCAAAGTTTCCAAGTCATAGTGCGCACAAAACACGATGGTTATTTCCCGAAGGCGCCGACAGACGCGCGTGGAACTGCTGTTTGGTTCTGGCCTATCACGAACTATCTAAACCCTCATAAACAAGGATGATTCTACGAGACTTTTGTGAAGCAAGTGTAGACCACACTCACAATCCTGAAGAATCCCGAAGCCAGGTTCTTACTTTTCTGATCATTTCAATCCACCTACAGACCTCCCGTCCAGTGCTGTTTGACCAGCAGCTCATCGATCAGATGATCGCCGACTTGGACAAAGTGGACCTGGCCAGCATCGGAACCCAAGCACTGCTGACCGCAACGACAGAGGAGTCAGACATGGAACTTAACGCTGAATGTAAGGGGCAAATGGCCAGAATAGTCTGGTGCCTGATTGTTATAATGTGTTGGGTATTGGGTAACCATCTTTAAATTATTCATGACCAATCAGATCGTGAAACGGCAGTTTTATGCTGTCACGTAAGTTACTTTATAGCCATCGTGGCTCAGCTTGATGGCCCACACCAGGCTGGCCTTTTCACTGGCAGGCCCTCAGCAGGAATTTAGTCAAACAGTAGCAAGATATGTGCCTGATGGCCCAGCCCAGCTCGGCTTTTCATTGGCAGGGCCTCACCAGGCATTTAGGGGTAGATAATAGCAAGATATCAGGCCTGATGGCCTGGGCCGGGCGTGGCTTTTCACTGGCAGGGCCTCACCAGGCATTTAGGGGCAGACAATAGCAAGATATCAGGCCTGATGGCCCGGCTGGGATTTTTACTGGCAGGGCCTCACCGGGCATTTAGGGGCAGACAATAGCAAGATATTAGGCCTGATGGCCCTGGCCAGGCTGGGCTTTTCAAGGCCTCACCGGGCATTTAGGGGTAGACAATAGCAAGATATCAGGCCTGATGGCCTGGGCCGGGCGTGGCTTTTCACTGGCAGGGCCTCACCAGGCATGTACAAGCAGACAGTAGTAAGATATCAGGCCCGATGGCCTGGGCCAGGCTATAGCTTTTCAGAAACTTGCCAGAACATATCTTTTGAAACCAAGGGGAAGGGACAGGAAAGGGGACATAACACCGCAGTATGATGCCTTAGATACATGTAGTTCAAGCAGGTGGTCATTGAGTGGGGTTCTATTTTGTGAAATTATCAGTTAATTTTCTTCCAGTTTTGAAGGAGTTTAAGGAGCTACTGAAGAAGCAGGCGACAGTGGAAGCGTTTACGGAATGGCTAGACCAGGTGGTGGAGAGCAAAGTTATCAAGGTAGGGTTCATGGGAATCCTTTAGTATAACATCTACATGCATGGTCCTGTCGTACATCCAGGGTTTCTGATAGCACCGTTTGTGAACAACAAACGTGATGAGCAAAATCGTGTTTGGTCCTCATCGGTATTCGAACACGAGCTCCTAATTGTACTCGAGAGCAGCTGGTTTAGAGGAGCCGGACCTTGGGAAGTTGACCCAAAAACGTCATGGTCCAACATGTCGGAGCTTTTGACAAAATGAGTCCTTGCTCTCAGGAGCTTTTCCTAGCGTCCCTAAGATGTATAATGGGAACAATTAAATTCTGGATTATGTATAGTCCAAAGCGGTAAAGGGTAGACAATTTATACTCCGCCCTTAGTTCTTCTTGGCAGCCTAATGTTTGGCTGTACCTTTTGGTTTCAGCCCGGCAAACAGAACGGCCGCTCCATGAAGAAAAGAGCCCAAGACTTCCTTCTAAAATGGTCCTTCTTCGGAGCTCGAATCATGCATAACCTGACTCTCAACAACGCCAAGAGTTTTGGTAAGGAAGCCCCTGCAATTCTTCCAAACTTTGTTATAATTCTTGCCAGTCAGAGTGGTACTTAAAACATCTTCTGAGAGTGCCAGTGTTGTAGTCGAGTACTTTTTGAGTATACTCGAAGGAAATGTTGTCTAATGTAAGTTATGATCACACAGACAATGTCAAACCCGCTGTACAATAAGAACTTGGTTTGAAGATAATCACTCCAGTTTTGCTTTTACAATTACTTATGGTCAGCGTTGGAGGCCTCGGCCTCGGCTGGTCGTGGCCTCGGCCTCGGAGGTTGTGGCCTTGACTACAACGCTGGAGAGTGCTATCATAGCAAAGGAAAACTGCGAGTGGGCATGTTTGTTGCTCTAGGACAATGCCCCTCTCCACACAGCACAAGCGGTAGTGGCTGAAGCAGCCAACTGTGGCTTTGAATTGTTGTCTCATGCCCTTACTCACCAGACCTGACACCGTCCGACTTTTAATTGTTTCCTAAACTCAAATCGCACCTGGGGTTACCATTTAAAGGTACAGGCTCGTCAGCAATGCGCGCGCGCCAAATTCGTGCCACGAAATACGCAGCTCCATAGCAAAGTCATCCATATGCATGCTGTTGAGGGGTATTTAGAGGACAATGAGAGTACCTCGAAAGAGTGCAGAGAACGGGGATGCATGTGCAGTTTCGGACATGGTAGGAAATCCACGCACGCTGTGTAGGGGAACTCAGGCAACAGACTGAAAGCCTAATTCACATGTTGGCACGGGAGGGATTCGAACATGGATCATAGAGCGAAGTGCTGTGTGAACACACGGACTTGATTCCCCAACTTCCTTGTTTTCTCACACAGCCTCATTCCACCTAATTCGGATGCTACTGGATGAGTACATACTACTAGCCGTAGAGCAACAGTTCAACACTGAGAAGGACAACGACCTCGAGAACCAACTTGAGAAGCACATGAAGGTCGCCGGTAAGTACGGTAAACATACTCGGGCTTCGGGGCCTTGGAGACGCGGCTGCCACCTTGTGGGTTCGAAGCTAACTCGGTTGATATAAATAACAAATGAAATCTTAAAATATCGATTCTTTATCAGAGGAGAAGTTAGTTGAATACCATGATCGACCAACAGCTTTAAAATTGCTTTCAAGACTGTTCCACTTGAGTTCTTTGAACAAAATGATCTACACAACAATGAAAGATGGCATTTCCTGAAAGGGCTCTCAGAAAACCTATTTTGTTGGGATTCAACTTGATTAAACCTCCTTGGTTGTGTTCAGTACTTGGGATTGAAGTGCAATACGAATAATTGTTTCTTGGAGTGGAAGGTTTAATTTTCAGTTTCACTATTTGTTGACAGATCCCAACAATCCACAGCGGCCTTTGTCCAACCAACCAGGGACATGTTTCCTCGCCAACAGGGGTAACATCCTGCCGCGTCCAAACAACCAGGGTTTCTCAGATAACTCTCCCGTCAAACGGGAAGAGTACATCGAACGTTACGCCGGGACGGGGAGCTATGCCGGCCACGCGGTCATTGCCACGGGAACAGAGAAGGACTCATACACCATCCCTGGACATTACGGCACTCAACCGTCTATGCCCAGTCCGGGCAGCGCGGCCAGGAGCAATGCCATGCTCACGCCGCCTATATCACCCATCGTGGTTAACCCTGTGCGCAACTCGGTAATCAACCAGGGAGTGCCTAACCGTAATCCAACCAACGTTTCACTCGGGATGCACCACCAACACGGAGCGTACCCGTACCTAAGTCACGTGGGGCAGAATCAGGACCCTTACGCATCCACTCGTCCCCAGGGGTACCTCGGACCATACCAAGGTGGTAGTTGCTACCCGACCACCGTGTTCCACTCAAACTACGCGACCGCAGCTTATCACTCGAAAAGCGACGCCGATCCGGCACCGGCCTACCCCTACGTTGATCCGCAGTACAGAGACGATGGTTACTATAACAGCTGCGCAATGGGCACTGGTCATCACGTGGAAGGAGGCGTGATACAAGCCACGGGGTCGGTGCACGGTAGCAGTGCTTTCAACGTGGTGGGGAATATACCGTCAACGTACGCCTTTACAAACGGATATCAAAATACAGGTAGGAACTTCCCATTAAAGTAACAACCAAGCAAAATATATTACGTTACATACAGTAGCCATCTATGCTAAGATACGGTATAAACCACTTCATTGGTTCGCACCTTGAACTTTTGACCAATCAGATCGCATTTGTACTACAAGCGTTATTACATGTAATACGCAGCTACCATATTTAAGATGCCATTTTTAATACTGCAATAACCTAAATCAATAAATTTTAAAAAATACATCACACAGAACAAACACGTTTAAGCACAACACTATACATGTTGTAGTCGACATGTTCACTCTGCACATCATCTAAACTCCTCAAAAAAAGTTCGGAAAGTCAAGTTTGACTGACGATTTCTCTCGTTACTAAATTATTTTCCTTGAATTTGGTGTCATTGGAAAGCCCGGTTATTCCTCTTTACAGTGATGTGTCATTTGTTATGATTAATCAATTGGGGGATGTGCAGTATAGCGGAATACAGGGGTGGGTGGAAAGTGAAATGTCACAAAATTCACTGCTGTTGTCATGCAGTGCATTCCCCTTTTGCTTGGAGGATGGGAATGTGTCAATGTACTTTTTGACAATAGCAATGCATTTTGTGACATTTCACTTTACACCCGCCCCTGTATTCAGCTGTGCTGCACATCACACCCCCCCCCCCCCCCCCCCCCCCCCCAGCGCTTAATCATAACAAATGACACATCATCGTAAAGAGGAATAACAGGGCTTTCCAATGATATAAAATTCAAGGAAAATCATTTTGCAACAAGAGACAAATCGTCAGTCAAACTTGACTTTCCGAACTTTTTTGGAGGAGTTTACTTAGGCTAGCTTATGAAGTTGACATCTGCTGTACAACATCGGTTTTGAGAGGGCAGCATTAAAACCACTGGCCAATCACAACGAAAATACTTTCAACACTACAATAAAACATTAATAAAACTAATTTTTCCCTTGCACACACTTCCAAGTTCCAACAAAATGTATCTAAATGTATGCAAAATTTTCTTCTTCAGGTTACTACACTCAAGATGCTTACACACACGAACATCCAGGCCACAAGGAAGTCGAGCACGTATCCGTCATCAGCAGTGCACACGCGCAGAGAGGTCGAAGCGACAGAGGTCCCGCACAGTTCAATGAGATCAACGATCCACTGAACATCCTGGACCGACCAGGTCTATCACTGGGCAACAAAGATGGTGGCATGTACGGCCTAACGAGCCAAGCAAGCTGCCATGATCCTTCGGGTAACTTCAATTTGAACACTTCCTTTAAGTAAAACACTCCTGGAGATGCACCACCCAAAAAGTTGCACGGAGGCTCCATGGGGAAACTGCGGAAGTCACTTTGTATAACGCGTAAATAACACTGTTTGGCAGTGACAATCCTTTCTCTAATGGCCTAAATAGATGAATGGGGTCCCCTCATCCTACTGGGCCTGCAGTAGGATAGCTGTTTTTACGCACGGCGGTTAAAGGGCATTACTCAAAGAACCTATAAAGAACAGTACACAAATCAATGGGCCTAGGCTTGAGGCCAACATTTCCCAGGATAGACTTAACCGTTGAGTGAACTCAACTTTAAAGGTGACTACAGGGCTACAGGCTAGGGAAATCAATTAAAGATTACATGAAGTTTGACGCCCCAAAGGTTTTTAGTGATTGAACAAAATACAAAAATGTGCCTTCTGGAAGATCACCTTTGCACCCCTCAGGGTTAAATGTATATTACATGACAATTTAAACATTGGTTTGTTTTCTTACAGGTCACCAATCATCACAATCTCCATCATGCAACAGAGACATACGTCATGGCGAGTCTCTCATTGGTCAGGGTGACTACATTTCTGGAGCAGGGGTGGGAGGATACCACGATAACGGGGCTGATTTGCAGCATTTAGGACCTTCTCAACACAATAATCACCACCCTCAGCCGAATGGCACCCCCATAAACAATAATGAGCAGGGTACGTCACTCCCGCCAATCAACACAGTGTTCAATATGGATGCATAGGGTATGGCACTACTGCTTTACACCCCCAACCCCGCCTCCACTGAGGTGTGAAATGCACCCCATTTACTACTTCCAACGTATACACCGAAACATTACAGGGTTACATGTATTTAGAACAAAGGCCTTTACCAGCGTTGACCAACATCGTTAAAGTGTCAATTAGGGTTTGTTGTGCCCTTATTCGACGTAACTTGATTAGTACTGTACACTCGGTGCTTTCCTGAGACACTATGAGAAAAACTTACGAGCGTGCTTAGGTGGGAATCGAATCTACAACCTCATTGTCAAGCAGGGTTGTAGTTGAGTCTATCAGAAGTCCTCACACACTATATGAGCAACTAACAATGGAAATTGGGCACACACCATTGTTTAACAACAGTTTGTGCCCAATTTTCATTGTTAGTTGCTCATAGCATAGAGCAAGGTCTATGCTCATAGTGACAAGCATTCACAAGTCCCTGAGTCTTAATTCAAGTCACAAGCTATTCAAATGAACTCCAACAAAGGCATTCTTGTGTGCGTGTTCATCCTTTGCTTCTTGTTACTGGACTTGTGACGGACTTGTGGAAGACTTGTCGGCTCTGGACTTGTGAAGTTGTGATAGACTTGGCCGGGATGGACTCAAATTTGGCTGAGTTTAATAAGCCCAGTTTTGATTACTAAAATGGTTGCCGCACCTGCTCATCCATTAAAAACTGTAATAAAATGTCAATAAATGTAACGCCAAGAGATTTCCTAATTTCTAACACCCATATACACTATAAAGTGCCTCATGAATATTCAAATCAGTTCACGACCACTAGATCATAAGTTACCGTAGCTGAAAATTAACGTGTCGTTTGCTTGGGGCAAACATAGACCCCGTTCTCACTAGAGAAATCGCTTCGTTCGAGGAAGATTAGTTAATCATCGTTAGTTAATGAAGCGTGCGTTCACATATCACTTAACAAAGATCGAACGATGATCGAATGAAGCTGTGGGAGGTCGTACATGCGAGTCTAGACGCGTTGTGTGGTTTTCCAGTGGCGCATCAAAAACAACGCTTGCTGGGTGCTTGACACACAACGCGCTTGTGCAACCAGGCCTGCCAAATTGCTTCGCCGAACGAAGGGAGCGTTCTCATTACAAATTTGCTTCATCGAATGAAGCGATTGCTTCGTCGAATGAAGCTATTTGCTTCATCGAATGAAGCGATTCTAATGAAAAGGCGTGCGTTCACATCAGGAAAACTCTTCGTCGAATCATCCTTGACTCATCGTCGAACGAAGCGATTTCTCTAGTGAGAACGGGGTCGAAGTGTAACTACAGTTGTATGTACTTGTAAGTTTTTAGTTTTTACCAAATGTTGTAAAGTCAGTTTTAGAATGAATGTGAATGTATGTGTACATGTACACAAAACTGAATGTTTGTGTATTTCTATGAAAATAAGTTTATGACAAAAAAATGTGTTGTTTAGTATAAAATGAATTTTTATATGGCGTCCTCGAAATTAGTTGAATAAATTATTGAAATGATGTTCTTGTTGATATTTTTCCTAAACTGCCCACTGTAAATAGGCCGTAAGTTAGAGCCACTCCGTCCAAGGAATATAGCTTATTTTTAAGTTAACTTATAGATTTTGTTTTTAAAATTAGTTGTCTATATGACGATATTTGTCAGTTAAAGTTAAGTTTAAATCATGATTCAAATAAATCAGGACCATTGTTATTACATTCGTTGCATTTGGGTTTTATCAAACTTTACTTTCGGAGTCGTATTACAGTAAGCGTCAAATGTTTTTATAATTTATTTTATTGTTATTCACAAAATTCATTTTTTTGATAAGCTGCACTTTTTTCTCTTCAATTAAATTCAAAGATCTACTGACTTTTTTATTTTTTATTTTTTTTAATTTTAAAGGTAATATCAGGGATGTGATTGGATGTTTGAAAAAAAACCCTGAAATTGCGAGCGCGCAGCGTGAAGCCATTACAGCGTGGGATTCATACAATTCACAGGGGTCATGTTTTTTGGCTTTAAAAACCCGATTTCAGGAAAAAACCTGAAAAATCACATCCCTGTAATATACAGGATTGGTAATTACCCGAAAAATAAATTTCTGAATTATTATCTAAAAGCTTACTTGTTATCAAGATGGTAATGGTAGTAATCATCCTGTGAAATTATTTCGTCTGAAGTGCCCCATTCATGAGAAAAATTACGAAACTATTTGAATCTTAAAAATCGCCTATAGACGATATTTGGAGCCATTCATTCATGCACACAAACCATGATTGGGTTTTTCATGTTTTCTGAAGTATTACTGCATCTATGTGGCTGTTTTCTCGACCTAGGCTTTCAATTACCAGTGGGAATCCCGCCGTTCCTAACAGTTTACCAAACATGGATATTACCTTTAAGAGGGCAAACATAATGGACTACAGACATTTAAACAAGACATTTAAAAACAAAGGACAAAAAATGCCTGAGCAAGAACTTTGTTAACTTAGAACGAAACAAATAAATAAATTCACAATCGACAAATACATGCACCAGTAAATTATAAAATATAAACAATAACAAACTTTGTTACTTCACAGAAAACTGAACAAAAAATATCACAAACAATGAACAAATACGTGCACCAATAAATTATCAACTATAATTTACATTTCTTTACGTAAAAACAAAAACAACGGTGAGCCCATGATGCTGACAAACGAAGGAACAAAGTCGTTGTCTATGCAATACGAACACGTATCTAAGCATGAACGAATTTGTTTTGACTCTAGTCACGGTGCTATACCCGTATACAACGGAATATGACACCGGGTCACAAAAGTGCCAGGATGTGCAACCGACAGAATACGTTTTTTGTTTACAAACTAGTTGCTGGTCTAAAGATTAGAAGTGTAATCTTTCTGTGCATTCCTATTTGCTATTTGGTTTAAGTGCCCATGCAGAAATTTAAGTACGGTCCACACTGTGGACGTCCACAGAAACGACAATGGTAGCTGTTAAGGGCCAACGTCCAAAGTTGAAAAGTTTCAACTTTCAGCGGTACCGCTTACGTTGGCGTTCTTTCGCTGTCGGTGTCGCAATTCACTTCAGGGGAGTTCACACTATCGCGGAAAAATCACACTGTGCCATTGGTTTGTACACAAACTGGTTTGCCGCTTGTGCGCGGCCTATCGCGACGCGCAAAACATTTTGAGCTTGGTCAAAGTTCAAATTTATTGAACTTTGACCGCGGTGCGCTGACCTTTCCGACGGCAGCCACTGAGGTATCAGAGAAGCCCAAAGTTACCGAAGTTGAATTTTCTATTTTGGAGAGATCGACGCTTGGGACCTCGTGCAACGCAGTGAGCGCAGCGAGGCAGTGTGATTTTTCCGCGATAGTGTGAACTCCCCTTCACCGTTACCACTACCCTGTTGCAAACTGTTCCCCATGCAAGCCCATTATTTACTGCATGGTCATGTTATTCTTCAAAGGCAAAACTGTAACCACTGGACTAGAATAAAGTCCTGTGAACTACCGCGGCTGAGCGGAATGTTTCCTCGGCCACTTAATGTTTTACATCGTGGCCACGGTAACTTGACAGGGATGCTAGTTCTCCGTGCATCCCCATTGGACCTAATTTTGTAATTTTACTGCACAACTACGATAGTTTAAAACCACTTCGCTACGGCTAGGCATTTTCCAATTTATTCCTCTGGAGCGGGAGACTGCACTTGCAGTTTTGGTTATGCAGTATACATGTATGTCTCAGGGGCTGTAGACTTGATGACTAGTTTATATTTCAAGTCGTAAATCAATCTTATTTCCCAAGTCCAGTCACAAGTCATTTTCTCCAGAGTCAAGTCACAGGTCAAAAACCAAAAACTGACTTGAGCCCAAGCCAACAAGATGAGAGACCAGCTCTGCCCTGGTAGTACTGACCCATGGGCTAATTCTGTATAACCGCCCCCAAGACACTCACTCTTAGAACTGCATATGCAGTTCCCTGTCGCTAAGTGGTTAACAAAAAAATATCCAATAGGAACACCAATTATGGTTTTTCCTGCTTTATGTTTAAACAAAATTGCTGTAATGAGCCGCTAACGTGTGCGTTTAAAACTTCCATTGTCTCGGTACTTTCAGCTACACCTGGTTCCGTTTTAATTGTTACTCCGTCATATTTTGTCTCACACTCTGTTTCAGTCCGAATCTCCTGGTCTTTCTCACTATGTCTGTATCTACTTGTGTCTCTATTACCTCCTTTGTCATGGTACCTTTTTTCTTCTCTGTCCCGATTTCGCCTATGATCACGATCACGATTTTGATCGTCATCTGGATCATGATCCCGGTTATGATCCTGATCTTGATCCCGATTTCTATCACGATTGCGTTTGGGATCGCGATCATACCTATATTGATTTCGGTTATCAGAATTATGATCCCGATTTGGATTTTGATCCTCATCCTGATCTGGATCTTGATCCTGATCTAGATCCCTGACACGATTGTCATCATGTTCTCGATCATATTGATCCGGATCCCGATTTTTATTTCTACCCCTCTCTCTTTCCTGAACCCTTTTATCCCGATCCATATCCCTTCTTTCCCGCTCCATATCCCTTCTTTCCCGCTCACGGCTTCGTGCTCGCTCACGGCTTCGCGGTCTCTCACGCCTCTCTCCCTCCCCACCCCTCTCCCCTTGTCTGTCAGTGTGACTATGTCGTTGTCGGTCGTCCTGCCCACCTTTGCTCCCGGATTCTGATTTCTTGATGATGATCGGCTTGTGGAATTGTCTCTCCCAGCCGCCGAATCTAAGCTGGCCTGACTCCTTCTTGCCTCCAAATCCACCACCTATGTCATGAAAAAAAAAATTCTTAATAGAAATTGCCCAACAAGGCCAAAATGGCCACTCAAGGCACAGGCTCGTCAGCAATGCGCACGCGCTGAATTCGTGCAACGAAATACACAGCTCCATGCATTTGCTATGGAGCTGCGTATTTCGTGGCACGAATTTGGCGCACGCGCATAGCTGACGAGCCTGTGCCTTTAAGCTAGTTAAAGAAAAGATGTATTTACAATGTGGAAAGATATTTATTGATATTGCACTAAAAGGAGCATGTCTAGATTACATTTTTGAGCCCCTATATTTTCACATGGGTTTTGAGATTTTGATACCATATCTTGTGTCATATTTGGGACAAGTGTGGTGTTGCAGTTTTTTCTTGAGCACTGATTGGCCATCATGTGAGCTTAACAAGCCCTACAGAGGGATAGACCCTTTACCACTTCCAGAGGTCATTTAGGATATGCCCCAAACCCCTTTCTGGCTTGCCCCAATAGGTTGTATTCCTGAATGCGTGAGGGCGCTGTCAAGTGGCCTGCGCCCATCGCACGTTATGTTTGAACACAAAACGCCTTCCAAACTTTTACTTGGAAATCAACATGCCCGAGCCACAGGCCCGCGCTCTGCGTATGCGACTTTTCCCCTACGTACGGACGTGTAATGATTACCCCCATTTTCCACTGTCTGCTCTGGCAATTTTCCCCCAAATCACCTAGTTCGAGCGCCCTCACGCGTTCAGGAATACGGGCCATTATTAATTATGAATAAGTTGCTACTTTTAGGGATTATGACCCAGGGACTGCCGGGGTGAATTTATTCGCTACAAATGTGGACAAATGTCCATGAGTTTGGGAAATCTGGATGCAGTGAAAAACAACTTGGCTCCACCGGGATTCGAACCGTGGACCTTCTGCTTAACGTGCGGACCTTCTGCTTAACGTGCAGACGTCCTACCAATTGAACTATGAAGCCAACTGGTGGTCTTAAATCATGATAGTGCAGTTGTTCATCACTGATTGGGATTGGCTACACGTGAGCTTAGCAAGCCCTACAGAGGGATAAACCCTTCAATGAGATAACCACCCCTCCCAGAGATCACTTATGATAAGACCCAAACCCCTGCCCGGTTTGCCCTAATTAGCGTTAAAATCAAATCAACTCACCCAATCTTCTGGGGATCCATTTTGGCAGAGTTCGTTCGCACTCGTCCTCCACGAGTATTTCGTGGCTGTCGACCTTCATGTGATTTGCGTCGCGCCTTGCCCTGCTGGCATAACGCGGCTTCGTGTACTCGATGAACGCATACTGTTTGGACATTCCCGTAACGATGTCTCGCACCAGACGTATGAGAACAATGTCCCCGTACTTGGAGAAAATCTGTCCAGAAAACAACCGCAAAATTTGTAATTTTATCAAAAAGATGGCAGGTTTAGAAACTGGTCGCAATGTGGATGCAAACATTTGTTCAATTGTATAATGTATTTCTGGTCTAAAGCTTTTTTTGTAGTCATGACAGTTACTCATGGCGCTTTCTGGACATATTGCGCACATTGGTTTGATCCCTTGGAGAGCGCTATAATTGAGTTAAACCACTTCGCGACGGGGAACTGCATATGCAGTTCTAAGTGTTAGTGTCTTGGGGGCAGTTATACAGAATAAGCTCATGAATTAGACCAGGGCAGAGCTGGTTTTTATCTTGTTGACTTGGGGTCAAGTCAGTTTTTGGTTTTGGACCTGTGACTTGTGACTGGACTTGGGAAATAAGATTGATTTACGACTTGAATTAAAAACTAGTCATCAAGTCTTCAGCCCCAGAGACATACATTTAACTGCATAAGCAAAACTGCTAGTGCAGTCTCCCGCTCCAGGGGAATAAATTGGAAAATGCCTAGCCGCAGCGAAGTGGTTAATGAACGTCAATTCGCAGCCCGTAGGCTGAACTGCATGAAGATGTGTGTTTCACCTAAACATCGAGATACATAGGTGGGTGGCACTGTTGGCAGCCGACGGCCGGGGAAACCGCTTACTCGAAACCACCTAATGAAAGAGTGCTATGGGATCTTTTAAGCGCGTTACACAACGGCTTTACATCCCTTCTAAATGATTGATCAATTGTGGTCGAGTGCCTCAAAAGCACAGGTACCATGACTGGGCATAGAACCCACACCAAGTCCTCACCCCTGTTACGAATCAACGGCCTAAACTACTCAGCCACGATAATGTAAACTAATGGTATTTTTTTCGTATACATTGAACAGAGATTTTAAGGAAATTACCTCCTGGAATCAACAGATAATGTAATTTTAAGATATACTTCCCACTTGCACTTTTGTCGCAAATGTTGCTTTTCTGTAGAAAAATCACGTTTTTTCTTCTTCAAAAATTGCCTTCAGTTAGTGCACAAGATAACCATTTAACGTGCGCGCCCTCTGTTGTCGCGCTTACGCATAGACCACTCGCCACGTCATTTTGTGCATTACTTTATGCAGTAATTTTATCATTTATTTATCTCAGAAATGCAACATTTGCGACTGAAGTGTCAGTGGGAAGTATATCTTAGAAGTATATCTTAGAATATAAATTCACCCAAATCCATGTTCAATGTATATGAAAAAAAATCCAAACTAATTGCAAAACTTAAGTGTTGGTTCAACGATAAGTTTATATTTGAGAGTTTAATGTATGCTTGAAATCAAAGTGCTAGTTCCGTACCTTGTTAAGTGTTTCTTCCGTGGTCGTAGGATCGAGTCGTCCTACAAACAGAGTGCATTCTGGGTCTCCTTGTACGGCCTTGTTGGGCTTGTAGATGGACTGCAAATACCAAATACCATAAACAATGTAAGAATGGGTAGGGGCGGACATCCGGGAGCTCTTATCTTGTTCCCAACTTCATTCACTTAAAAATGAATAGGTCACAAGTCCAGCGCACAGACTCAGCGTGCCGATGAAAGTCATTGGTTGCTATGTACGCATGGTGAAGGACAATGGATTTTTTGACCAGCCTACGTCATCCCGCCCCAACCAAAGTATCGTGATCAAGGAAAAATTGAGTAGTTGGGTCTTGGCTTCAAATCTTGGGTATAATATGAGACAGGCTGAATGTAAGTCATGTAAGGCGCAAGGTCAAAATAGAAACGATACGAGTTAATCCCTTTGTTTGGGCGGTCATGTGATAAACAGTGGCAGTGAGTCAGCCAGAAGTAGTCACACAATGGCCCGTAATCCGATAAGCTCTCTATTGTTCAGCGAACATGGGCCGGGTTGAACATTGCCAATTATCTATCGTCTGGTCAGACAAGTTGAATGGTTTGCTTGTTCACTGAAAACCATGCAACGGTGTATCATTTATGTACCGTTTCCCGGTAAACAGACCGTTTCTATTTTGACCTCACGTCCAAGTGTTTGCTCACAAAATCTTAACTTTTTCTCACTCCTAAATTTGTTTTTTCTATCAAATCTGCACTTCCAATGACTGACTAGTCATTTTAAATAATAACCAAAACATTCTGATCAACATCTCAACTCTTAACAAAAATATAAATAAAATCTGCATTTACTGATACTTAACAAGTCATATTTATTGAAAAATATTAAAACTGTCTCCACATAGGCCTATGCTATGTCTAGCTTCATACAGTACCTTGAGAGCTCTGTCAATGGCCCGATCATGGGGTCTGGTGTCCGTCCCATCAATACTGCCGGCTTTCAGGGGGCAGTAAACTCTCAGAACAGGCTCCCATCTCTCTCCTGCCAACATTTCGCTTATTTTCAGCTAAATATTTTGCTCCTGTAACAAAACCATATCATAGTATAAAAAACTGGTTAAGATTTTAATACAACACATGGAGGCCTGCACGGACACCAACTGGGACCCCAGGTTGGACGTCGTCTTCATTGCATTACGAGTGACGTCCAGGTTACGATGTCTCTAAATAGCGTGATTGAAACTTGCTCATAATTTTTTAGCTATTTTACCTTTTAATGGACGTCAAATTTATGTCCGTATATTCTTGACGTCTTCATTTACAGGAACGGAAGGTTTAAAAACCATGTACGGGACAAGCTTTTGAACCTGACCATCACGGATTGAAATGAAATTTGGTGTGCTGATTGGTAATGGACCTACAGAGATAAACTTTACATCATTTTAAAGCTCTTGAAATGGCCTTCATTTTATAAAATTAAATCAAAATTGTATCTCGTATCACAAAAAAGTTATGTGAATTTATAACCTTTGACCTTGATTTGCAAAAATGCGTAATTTTTGTTGATTTGTTTGACCGAATTACATAAAATTTCAGTTCTCGTGGTTTCTCAATGAGTCCAATCAGCACACCAAATTTCATTTCAATCCGTGATGGTCAGGTCCAAAAGCTCGTTGAATTGACACGGAATGATATACACATTACCGGATTCCAGCACAAGGTACAGGTAGAAATATTGAAAATATTTGTTAGAAAATTTCCCACCCCGTTTTTGGAACTTCATACCCTGGACTCTGTCACCATATGTAGTATGCGGTACGGAGAGTCCAACCTGGGCTAGTTTGACCCCTGTTAAATCCATGTCTGTGGCTAAAATCCCATAGTGCTTTACATAAGGGCGCCCTCTGTTGGTAAAACACGATTGGCGGTATGGTCTAATAATTTAATCTTACACTATAATTTTGGGTTTCTTCACTAGATTTACATTTTTTGGAAGGTAGTCAGCAGCCAGGTCATATGAAGCAGATAACTGGCAAAAGTGTATAGAATTTATACCATCTTTGATGTTGAAACTGAAGTGAAATACCATCCAAAATCGAACTAAAACGGCAGCAGATTAGACGTCTGCTGCAAAAAACTGAAACTCTAGCGAATGCGATATGCGAGACTATATTGCGGCGTACCAGTCTAATTCGTATCGGGAGATCAATGCAAAACTGTGTTTTGTTGGTCTTGTTTCTGGACTCTTGCGTATCACATGCAACCGAACGTTGACGACAGAGGGCGCTATGTAGTGTGAGTTTACAAAACCTGCCTTGGGGTACACCCATCGATATATATATGCACTAGATAAAGTATGCAATACTCATATCACCCTCAAAGCCATCAAATATTATAAGTGTCATCTTTTTCATAAACTCTCACGAAACTGAAGAAATAATTAAAGTCAACATCCTGTCGTTTAAGTCAATTAAATTGCGTCCACTTTATTACAATCGAGCAAGTTCCGTTCTATTCCTTTCAATTTTCTCCACCAAGCCCCTTTAAACATATTTAACTTGAAATACACTTTATCTTTGGATTGCACGTATTTATCTACTTAAAGGAAAAATATCTGCACCTTTAATTACCAAAGTTTCGTCCAATAAAAATAGCATAATATCTGAGGCCGTTTCCGAAATATCGGCTGTGGCTTGAAATAACAGACAAGCCACTGGAAGACGCAAGGTAGACGGCTTGATCAATTTCCATAGACTCGCGTGTCATTTTAAGCGACGGTGAATTCGGAAACGGCTTAACTGTGCGTTATCTCATTACTCCAATTAGTGCAAAAGTAACGCACGAAATATATATGCCACACGTGGAAAACGGCCGTTGATGCCAGGTACAAAACGAACGAAAACACGACACAAAAACACTTTGTATCTTGACCAGTAAAATTTACTGTACTGTTAAATTTTTGCTGAATTTTTAATCAGGCCATTCTATGAAGTTGAATTAGCCCTTTGGGTGTAACCAGCACTAGTGGTTGATGTCCCAAAATCTTCACTTTCAAACAGAGGTGCAGTTTAGAAAAAGTCGCATACTACGTTATTGAGGCTACGTGGTGCACACTACTGCCTAGCAACCAACAGCCTGGTTTTGTTTAATGTCATTCCCTTAACACGGTATTGATTCTGTACTTCACACCGTGACCTGCGGCATGCACCACATAGCAACAAACGTTTAGTCTGGTCAAGTGGATACTAAGTGTGCGTGTGATGCTATTAATGACAAACACGCCAATTTACTGTTTTTGTGTCACATACCAGTTCAAAAAGTGCACGCACTAACCCATATGCAGCGCGATATGTGGCAGAGGGTATCCCCCTACCATTGTTCCCCCATTGTGTCTCAAACATCCAAGGAATTTCCAAGGAATTCCTTTCAGTTTTTAGGGGGGATGGTGCGTTAACAAAAGGGAAGAGTGTGTTGAAGGGGGGGGGGGGGGGGGGGGGGGGGGGAGAGTCCCTTTGCCACATATCGTGCCGGGTATACACTAACCTTAACATCGAAATATCTACCCACCATTTTTTCTTTTAAAATATTAACAAAAATAGCTAAACAATTTCGCAAAATAAATTGGCATGTACTGCTCTAGTTTATCTGTACTATATGATGCATTCTGTACACAGCCTTACTTTTTTAAAGTCCAATATATTACATATTTTATCTTCTCATAACAGTTACATTAACTGGCGATTTTTATGTATTTAAAAACGGATACAGCGATTTAATTTTACATATTCACACACAGATGTAAACCCTCATTAATATTCATATATTTTGGCTAGACCTTTGACATACGGCACTCCCACATAACACCAGCCCTAGCAACATTCATGTGCTTAAAATTACCAATTCAGAAAATATTTTTAATTAAGAAATAGCAATTGGTCGATGCATGATACGATTAAAGCCAAAATTTCTGGATATAGGAATATTCAAACTATTTTTAAATAATTAATTTGCATCATTTAAATTCTGGAGATTTCTGATATTCAAATTGTTTAGATGCATTTAAAACCAATTTACATAAATTTACTTGTTTATTAAAAGTGTCCAATTACTAAACGCCGCCCTTTAGTTTTTAAATTTATACAATTTCGGTCATTTCAACAGGAAGATTTTGATCCGATGAGAACAATTAACACAAAATACAATCTGTACACAAAACATCAAAATGGTACAAAACAAAGTAAATTAATACCCAGCACCAAATTTTTGACAAAAATTCAAAAATAATATAACTTAGGTGAAGTTTTTACATTTACTTTTAAACAGCCTTTTAACCTGTACAGTTTGGGCGACATAAATAAGTCCAATTGTGCAAAAAAAATAGTTTGGAATGCATAGTTCCGAGATTGCCCAGTTAACCCCACCCCTTAGATATTGTTGCTATGTGCTCACAAGCCATCGCAAAAAAATGGCGACACAACGTACAAAGCTACGGGACTCGGCATGGAAAGCACATTCATTGGAGAAAACTCAAAGGTATTTATGTTTAAGGGTCGACAGTTACCGTAGCACACACTGAGCGAAGGGCTAGTAATGCAGGGATGACATATATTCATAAAAAAGCGCTTTCCTACCTTTGAACAGCGAATCGTCCGCGTATCCGACATTTAAACCAAAATTCACCCGGTCACTGGCGCATAACATCATACAAACTGTCGTGGGCAAAAAATCGTGGATTGTGTGATGATTGCATCACTTTGACCTATGTGGGTGCTGTCTAATAGCTCTGTTGTGATTGGTCGCGGGTTCGGCTTGATTGACAGGTCGGAACTATGCATTGGTTGGGTTTATAGGAAAAGTACAGGTTTGAGTTCAACAAGTAATTTTTTATTTCCCCGAAGGGAATTGATGTTTGGTTGAAATTAATATTTTAAATAGGGTTATAGATATGTTTCAAGAACTGTCGAAATTTCACTTTAAAGGCACAGGCTCGTCAGCAATGTGCGCGCGCCAAATTCGTGCCCTGAAATACGCAGCTCCATAGCAAAGGCATGGAGCTGCGTATTTTGTGGCACGAATTTGGCGTGCGCGCATTGCTGACCAGTCTGTCCCTTTAAATGTCGCTTGATGTAAAAACATAAATGACTACCTGAGAAGATAATGCGTCTAATTAACCGTGAATTGCTACAGGGGAGTTCGAACCCAGGACAAATTGAGCAAGCAGTTCTACCATTGACTGTTAACTGTATCAAGAGAGTTCTAGGATGTAGAATTTTACGATGATGGCTTGGTTTCTAAAACTAGTTAAAATATTGGTCTTTGTGAGGACTCAAACCCCACGCTACTTTGTTGCATGGCAAGTATTCCTATCCTATCACAAAATTTATTTGAGTTGTCTCTTTTTTAGAATGGGCACACTTGGGTTTTTCATTGGGCACAAACAGGATTCAAGACACAGATGGTTTTTGTTAACAAAAATGTTACACAACCAGGCCATGAGTGGATTCGAACTGTAACCAAAAGATTGGCTGGGAAGCACTCTTACCATTAAAAGTTATGTATCTTGGTGTGTGGTATTGTTTCAAAGCACACAAAGTTACCAGACTGTACCAATACAAAAAACATGTATGCGAGTGGATCTGAACCCAAGACAATTCGCCAGGCAAGCACTCCCACCACTAACTGCTGCCGATCCCACTTATTTTTAGTTTCAGTTTGGCATTACCCCAAAGGCACAGTGAAACTGCATTAAAAGCTGCATATTGATTTGAACCCGGGACAAATTTTCAACTGCCAAGCACCTCTACCACTAATACCTAACGTTTAAGTTCACTCTTTATGCCGGTTGTTTTGCTGGGAGCTTCAGTTCATGTCCAAAAAAGTCCCTCTGTTTACAGAAACTTCCATTTGTGGATTCAAACCCGAGACGCCAACTCACTTGCCAAGCACTCCTACCATTAACCGCTAGCTGTCATGTCCGTTTTCCTTTCCGGAGCCTTCCAACGTGCCTTGGGCTTTCCAAACACTGACTGTGCGATCGCTGTTTTTTAAAGTTAGGATGGGCGGAGCGAAACAAGAAAAAGGGAGGAGGTACGAGGCAAAATAAAAATGCAGATTGGTTAGTATTAGATGATGAACAGAAAAATGGTAATAGCATGCACAAAAAATAGGCTCTCAAAATATTAAAATTAATTTGGTTCATGGAGTATCAAAACTTAAGTCTGTAGGTTCGAATCCAGGCCACGTACATGGTGTGTCCTTGGGCAAGGCACTTTGCCATAAATTGCCTCTCTCCACCCAGGAGTAAATGGGTACCTGTGAGGGTAGTGAAGGTGTTATGTGTTTGATTAGCTCATGAGTGCCTAACAGGCAACTGGGGCTGTACACTCACCAGGGAGCTGAGGTTGAATTAAGGAATGCTTATTAAGAGCCCAATGACCAGGGGTATTAATTCAAAACACCATGATAATAAGATTGTACGGAGTATGTTGAGCTTTACAAATGACATACTTTTTAGCATGCGGGAATGGACAAGCGCGTGCAAAATGCCGAGTTTATTTTTTTTCTTTATTTTTTTCTTCACACAGAAGAAGCAGGACGATGCTTGCAAAATAAAAAGCATGCAAACAAAAAAATTTAATCAAAAAATAGAATTTAGACATGATTAACGGTTGTGCATGTTGTTATAAAATAAACATGATTTTATTTAGGCAAGATATTATTAATAGCAAGATATCAGGCCTGGTGGCTTGGGCAAGGCCTTACTAATTTTTGTTTTCAACTGGCCCTACTTAAACAGTTTCGATAATGTTAGTACAATCACATGCAATGCCATACATTTGCATATACATGTATGCATATATGCATATATGTATGACCACAAAGTTTTGATATGGGTCATTCCATAAAAACTGGACACAGTGTCCCCCTTACGTCGTGTCACGTTTGGAGTTGATTTTTTATAATATATGACCTTGTGAATCGAACACCACCTTTATCTGTTGATACTACCCAAAACACAATGAGAACGATTCAAAAAACTAGTGCGATCTTCAAAGTGCAAGTGTGACATTTTGATACTTTTGCTAAAAATGTTTCAAATTTAGCTCATAATGTAGTTTGAATCGATAAAGTCCAGGGGCCAGTTTCATAGAGGTGTTTAAGCACAAATATTTGCTTAAGCACAAAAAACTCTTGCTTAGTAGAGAACATTACCAGTGAAATCCTCATGTGATAAAAATAGTGTATGACCAGTGTTAGAGGACTGTTTCATGACAATCTCATGACATTTTTGCTGGTAACCTAATTTATCAAGCAAAGTTTTTCATGCTTAAGCAGCTCTATGAAATTGGCCACAGGTTCTACAGCTGGGTAAAATCAGCAACTACCTTTTCCAGAAAGAAAATTGTCAAAAGGACTTAAATTGTAATCGCAAGAGTTGAAAAATGCCTTGGAGTCACCCCTTACGTCGTGGAACAATTTTCTTGAATATTTTCAAGACTATGATACCAAGACATGTCTAACAGTTTGTAAATTATTTTAAAGATTCTATATTATTTAGAAATTGCACAGAAATTTCTTTAAACAATTTTATTAAATTGAAAAGACAATTTTTACAAATGCATCAAAATGTCACACTTTGGCTTCTGTTTTTATGGAAATACCCATAAAATATCATCGTGCAAGCCCTATTCACCAAAAAACAATGGATGCAGTTTTTGGTGTACCAGAAATTCAGTAATCGCCAATTTCGTTAAGGCTCGACCGACTATGCCATTTAACATGCAGACGGGACCTATCCCCCAACGGATATGAGCGCCGATTAATGTGTTTTAGGTTGTGCTTCCAGATTTTAACAACATTGCTAGTTATTCGTTTGTGTTTTGAGAAAGGTAATTTATTGTGACATGTTTGCATAACAGAACAAAATGTCAGAAATAAAATTATAAATAATGAAACAGATAAAAAATGGTTGTGCATGCATATATACACCAAAATATAGAAAACAAAACACATTTTTGAGATGGCCCCATTTAGAAATGATGACAAGTTTGTTCGCAAGATTAAAATTATTAAATGTTATTTTAAGAGTTATGTTTTGGGGAAAAGAAGGAAAAATGTAACTTTAATTTTGTTGTTTTTTTCAATTAAATCAATATCTTAAACAAACTAACAACCTGTCGGGGAAACCAAACTAACTGCTGGGGGTAAACCTGCGATGGACTGTCATCCCATCCAGGGGGAGTAGCAATACTCCTAGTCACTCCATGCCATGGAAACTAACAACCTGCTAGGGAAACCCAACTAACTGCTGGGGGGTAAACCTGCGATGGACTGGTATCCCATCCAGGGGAAGTAGCAATGCTCCTAGTCACTCCATGCCATGGAAACTAACAACCTGTTGGGGAAACCCAACTAACTGCTGGGATAAACCTGCTTTGGGAGAGTAAAAATATTTTAAAAAAAATTTAAATGGATTTGTAACATACCTGGAAGCCGTAAAAATATGCGTTGCGTTCGTGGCGATGGAGTTGATAGGACTTGTGTGTGCTTTCATTTCTCCAATAAGCGAGCAGTCCCATATGTGCCACAGTTTGAGGTAGCCTCCACGGCAGCCACTCAAAAGGCAGTCGCGCCCTGGCAAGAAGTCTAGCGAACAGATCCAGTCCTTGTGCGCACTATTGATGGACTGGAAAAAAGGTTAACAGAATGCAATAATTATTATTTTTATGAAATGGCAGTTGTCTGCTGTAGAAAATGTTGCTTTGGGCATGCAGTTTTTGTAAGGATGCACATTTTCCATATTCGCTAAGACTTGCACCAAACCAAGAAAGTATTTTTTAAAAACCAGGGTCCTATTTCATAAAGCCCACTTAGAAACATTCCTAAATAGACAATTTAAACTCATGTTTTTAAAGATAGGAAAAATAGGATTTTATTGTTCCTAAATCCACTTAAGAATGTTTTTAACTTTTATGAAAAAGGACCCAGGTGTCAATTACACCAAAGTTAAGACGAGGTCAATGTGTCCTAATTCCCATACCGACGTCTCGAGATAAGAAGAGTGACTCTTCCTAAGACGTGTGGTAGCACTTTGTGAAATCGGCCCCTGGTCATGTATTTAAATCAAGTAACAGGTCTCGCCAGTTAGTACAAATTATCAACTAGCCACTTAGACCTGAGATCGATTTCACAAAAGTTAAGACAAGTTAAACGCGTCCGAATTCCCATACCGATGTCCCAAGATAAGAGTGACTCTTCCTAAGATGCGTCTTAGTGCTTTGTGAAATCAGCCCCAGGTTTTTATTATCTGTTTAAGACTGCTCATGTGACATGCTCTCAACCAATAGAACTGTGTAAACTGTCAGACATTTATGAATATTAATTTGGACATAGCGTAACATAAGGATTGTCATACCTTAACTTGCTGTTTTTTCTCGATGTCCCATTTCTTGATACACGCATCTCTGGATCCGCTGAACAACAACTGCTTATTAATAGCTATAGACTGGATACCGTCATAATGCGGCGGATCCAAATTATGCTTAGCAGTTAGGCAACCGCTGGCAAGACTCGGAACCTCAAAAACCTAAAACAAATCAACCAAAAAAACTATAGTTAAAGCAGGGTTGTAGTCGAGTCCATCGCAAGTCCCCACAAGTCCCTGGGTCTTAAAGGCCATGCAGATGATCTGTTTTTGAGTGATTCTGCGAATAAAACTATTATAAATCAAAAGAAAGACATCAACAAACTCATCCGAAGAAATTTCAGCTTTGTCAAATGTACCACGTTTAAAAAAAACCATGAAAATCCATATGCGTTTTTTTGGTCTTGGCAGGGGTGTTTCAAATATTCGTTCTCAGTTGATCGGGTACTATGTGGCTTGCGTCATGCACTCTGTGGCGCACATCATATACTGCGTGTGCGTGCGATCCATAAAAATGCATCGCGTTGGAACACGCACACGCAGTACACAGCGCCAATGCATTTTGGACCGCGTAGATGCAAACCAAAAATAAGTAAATCGTTTGCAAATGATCTAAATAATTTCATCTTTACGGATTATTTTCTGGTAAAATTATATCATTTTGAGCGGAAACCTTTCATTGGGTAGTTGATATTAATTCAATCTTTACTTTCAGAACTTTTCCCCTGTAAACTCGTCGATTACTCTTTGGGGTCATTGCAAATGATACAGTGGGCCTTTAATTCAAGTCACAAGCTATTCAAATGAACTCCAACAAATGCATTCCTTTGTGCGTGTTCATCCTTTGCTTCTTGTTACTGGACTTGTGCGGGATTTGTCATGGACTTGTGATTTTATCGGCTCTGGACTTGTGATAGACTTGTGATGGACTTGACTACAACCCTATAGTTAAAGCCTTTATATACCTTTTGCACGAGCAGCCATGACAGAGGGTAGTCACATTGTCACCGTGTGTCATGCACGTGTAGGCACTTTGTGGATCTATTGTAACACCTTGTCACAGGAACAGGTGAAAACGGTCATTTGAAGAAAACAATTCAAAACAAAACATATCCCAAACTTATTGAGACTAGTGTATCTCTAATTATCGGTTCATTCGGAATCGCGTCTGAAAATTACACACTTGCCTTTATGTAGTGGTCTTTGGATCCCGCATACACGTAATCGCAGTCTTCTTGCGTGTCTACCGCGACACACATAATGGCCGCCGAAGGCCCACCAAACAGCTTACAGATGGACTGAAAACTGGAAAATACGGAAGAGAATTTGTTTCATTTATTTCATTTCATCAACATCATCAACACTTTTGACATTAGGCTTGGGCAAATTCTTTTGGGAGTTGATTAGAATCGGTATCGCGATTTCATCAAAAATTGATTCTTATTTTAGGATTCAAATGCTATCATCTTAGCATGTGATAGATAATTATAATAATAATAATAATAATATCACTTAATGCTGCAAAGGGACGACACGCCGGTAAGATTTTACCAAACTACCACCGAATTTTGGACACCGAAATTCTGTTACCCAAAAGTTCCGAATATGGTTCTAGACCTAATAAAAATAATTCTCGAAAAAAATTGATTTTGACTTCCAAAATATTGGGGCTACACCAAATTGTCGACCTAATAGAGCGCGTCGTCCTAATACTGCTCTCTACGCAAAAAGTGTTGACCCATTGGATAAAATAGAGAAATAACACTCAATGCTGCAAAGGGGCGACCCGCCGGTAAGACTTTGCCAGACGACCACCGAAATTTTGGCTAAAAGACATCGATTGCACACCAAATTTCTGTAACCAGCTTTCAAAAATGGTTCCACACCTAATAAAAATGCTTCTAGACCTAATAAAAATGGTTCGATTTTAAAAAGATGGTCTTTGACCTAAAAAAATGGTTTTTGACTTCCAAAATATTGGGGCTACACCAAATTATCGCCCTAACCCACCGCGTCGCCCTAATAGGACTCTCTACACAAAAAGTGTCGCCCCATTGGATAAAATAGAGAAATAATTATTTATCTTACCTGCTAAGCGACCAAACTCGGATGACATTGCCCGCCGCTGCGTAGAGTCGCGTTCCTGTATCGTTAACGGCGATGTCGTTGATTTGCGTCTCGCCAGCTGGCATCGCGACGGTACGCGAAGAGCTACTACCGGCACTGCTGTCTAAAACGTGACCTGAGGAACTGAAAAGGCGTAACATGAAAAATATTACTGGAGGTGTCCTTGGGGAAGGCACTTTGCTATGAATTGTATTTGGTTGTTTGATTCTACAGATTGTGGGTTCGAATCCCAGCCGTGCCAAGATGGGCAAGGCACTTTGCCATGAATGGTATTTAAGGTCCGTTTGATTCTACAGATTGTGGGTTCGAATCCCGGCTGTGCCAAGGTGTGCGCGTGTGTGTCCTTGGGCAATATATCACAACTCAATTGGTAGAGAGCATATGTCTGATTTGTCAAAGGTCTCGGGTTCGTATCCTGTCAAGAATCTTACCTTAATGTTTTGATGCATTTAGCCGGTTCCCTGATATCCCACACCCGTATGTATGCTGTGGACACGCTGAATACCAGCCCACTCGCCTGGCTGTATCGGACGCACACTACGTTGTTCGGATGCCCCGAGAGTGTCGTCAATTCTTGACCGGTTTCCAACTTCCAGATTTTGACTGTCCGATCTGCAAAAATGAAATTCAAGACAATTTATTCCTAACATTTCCAAAATAAAATAATTTTTAAAAATCCTCTATACATGCAGTTATAAATAAATAAAAAAATAAAAACTTGAAAATAGTTTTACCTTTTGAGCCGCTGAACAAAAGATCGTCCGTTGCTTGTACGGATAACACGGCTTTCGTGTGGCCCTCGGCCGTGTACGTGCACACTAACGGTGTCTTGCCTTGCGCTTTCGCTGGCACTGGGTTTATTATTCCTCTGAAAAAAAGGAAACAAAATATGCCTATTAAAGAAATATAGCCAAGAAAATGTTGTCCAAGTTTATCACAAACAAATAAAAATGTTTCTGGTGAAACTGCTAATTTTGATGGGGTGTCAAAATGGCACCGAAAAAACGGTCGCTGCACGTGGTTAAACTCCTATACGAGATCTCCGGAAGTCGACAAGTCTCGCGGAGTCCCGCATGTTCGCGAGGTCAAATTACATGGTCTATTCCTATAATACAAGGTTCCTGTTATAACAAGGTAATCTGCAAAGTCCCAAGGACCTCTTATTTAGAGGTTCGACTGTACTACTCATAGACAGACACGTTTAACATTTTACGGACAACATGCCAACAACACTAACTCAACTTTTCCTTTTGCAAATAACACATGAAAATGACAACTGTTGGCTGGGGGAGGGGGCGAGAACAGAATAGCCATTAAAGTACAGAAAACTTCACATACCGAGGTATGACCCACATGTATATGGATGAGAACACTTGGAAAATAGAGAAACTTTCCCAAAAATAGATTTGTGAAATGAATCATGCAATGAATGGCAAAAAAACAAACAAATAAAAAAAAAGCTTTAACAAAAAGGGTATTTTTTTCCCCAAAGAACACACAAAATCACACAGAAAACAAAAAATGTAAAAATGGTAAAACTGAGATAACTATGCAACAAAGATACGGACAAACAAATAAAACACAATAAAAAACAAAAACCATGTTCAAATTACGACTACATCTCAAAATAACTCACAAAAAAAAAGTCGTCTGCCTAGCGTCTACCATTGACTCGTGTGTGATTTTAAGTCATAGCCATGTAATTTGGATACGGCTTAACAAGCAACAGACTGAAAATGGTCTGGTAACCAAAGCAAAATCTAGAACCCAGACTTCTACAAATTATACCTACCCATCATCCTCATCGATTTGCTTACTATAAAATTCACAACAGAACAAGCTTTGTATTAAGTCATTTTTTTAAATTGAACAATAATTTATTATTGGTAAGAAGAATGAATGTAGGTAAAACTGGTAAGCGTTGTTGGAATAAGCATTTCAAGACAAGCAATCTTGGGCCAATTTCATGAACCTGTTTAGCAGAAAAAATTGCTTAAAGGCACAGGCTCGTCAGCAATGCGCGCGCGCCAAATTCGTGCCACGAAATATGCAGCTCCATGCCTTTGCTATGGAGCTGCATATTTCGTGGCACGAATTTGGCGCGCGCGCATTGCTGACGAGCCTGTACCTTTAATCCAAATTTTGTTTGTTTTATAAAAATAGCTTAGCGGTCAAAATCTCATGTGATGTGTATTACAATTGACTGGCGTTCTGCTATTCTTGCTATTTAAGAACACAAGTTAACATACAATTTAGACCGTTAACCCATTTTTATAAAAAAATGTTATGAAATTTGGCCCTGAATAACTCAGTTGGTAGAACACTGTTACAGTAAACCAGATGCTCGGGTTCGAATCCAGTTTTCAGTAAAAAAAAATTCTCTGTCAACCCCAAATTAATTGCTTAAAAATTTATAATGAAATAAAAATGCACAACGCCTTCACTGCCCTCGCAAGCCCTAATTTGCTCCTGGGTGGAGGGAAAAGCAATTTATGGCAATGTGTCTTCCCAAAGGGCACATGCATGAAGACGTGCTCTGGATTCGAACCTATAACCTGTAGGATGAGGTGTTGAGTGCTGTAATGGAATGATGGAACTCCAATGGATTGTGACGTTGTCAATAAATTTCAAATGAACAAAAATTATTTGACTGGGCTAAAATTTGAATCTGAGACCATCCATTTGATTTGATATTTTTTTACAAGATTATATTTTTTAACGAACCTTCCATTTCGCGGAGCAGCTGGTGAATTGCACTGCGTAAGACGTGAGAAGACGTTATCGCTCCTTCCCTTCATTGGAGGCGGGGAGCTGGGAGGAGATGGTTCCGGTGTATTTTCCCTGAAAGAAAAAAAAAACACCATGAAAATCACCAAAAGCATCGCGATATATTGAAAGGTATCAAAGTTGTCAACATTTTTTACAGTTCTACAGAGCATAGTATTTTTCAAGACCTCTCCCCTCCCCGAAATCAACATTAAAGTCCTACGCGGCCCTCGACACCACCCCCATCCCTCTCCCTTCGTACGCTTTGTAGAACTGTGAAAATGTGGGGTGTTATGGCTGAGCGGTCTAGCGCGTCGAACTCAAGTTCCTGTGCCAGTACTATAATGTGGGTTCGATTCCGGGCCGTGACGGGTGAGCAAGGCACTTAATCACACTTGTTCCGTCCTTCGGAAGGGATGTAAAGCCATTGGTCCAGTGTGTTAGGTAACGCACTTCAAAGATCCCAGAGCATTCTTTCGTGAAGAGCAAGGGGATTCCCCGGTGTCTCTGGCCATTTCTAATTCTAATTCTTCATGGGTTTCTTCACGCTTCCGAGTGACAGTGCAATGAGCACTATTGAGTAATCCTTGGTATGAATACCAGAAAGAAATAATAATAATAATAATAATAATAATAATAATAAAATGTTGACAACTTTGGACGGCCCCTTACATTGAACCTGTCGGCGTTGACATCAGGGGTTGCGATTGGTATAGGAGTGTGTGCAGTTTTCTTCGCAGCGATGGAGATTCGTTGCGTTGGCCTGGCCTGTGGATCGACAAAAGAACAGTGTGTCAAAGCTAAATTTTAAAGAGCTGTTTTGTAGAAATTACTGCTTGGCGAGTTTGGGTGCTTGGCAAGTTTGGGTGCTTGGCGAGTTTGTGTGCTTGGCGAGTTTGCGTGCTTGGCGAGTTTGTGTGCTTGGCGAGTTTGTGTGCAAAGTAATACAGAATAGCTATGAGCTCATCCTGTGTGCTGAACATGTGACCATTCTAGACCAATGAAACTACAGTATTTCCAGTGGGTGATTCCATTTCCATTTTCCAAACAAATATTAGCAAATAAAACCTGACAGGAAATACCACAAAATTTCTGTAATTTCTGCTTTATCGACATTCAGAATCGCCGGGTGCTTCTTGGAATCTCCAAGATAATGGAAATCAATTCCTCCGAAGGATGAAATCATGACTCTGATTCCCAAATTGGAATTGATTCTAGTCGACTTCAGAGAAGATTCACCCAAGCCTAATTCTAAGACAGGATATAAGATATCTTTAAACCAAATCTAGGGCAAAGGTGTTCAGCAGAAAAATTTGCTTAATGCAGAATTTATTTGCTTTATTTAAATGGGTAAGCAGTCAAAATCTTGTGTTTTACAATTGACTGTTGTTCTGCTACTCTTGCAAGTTTACTATTAACCCATTTTTATAAATCAAACAAATTTTGGATCAAGCAGATTTTTCTGTTGAACAGTTTTATGAAATTGGCCCTAGAACCAGACCTTGGTAGATTATCTTTGTCTCGTCGTGCCCCCTTCGGGGGCGGTGGGATGATAATGGTGGCCGCGTCGGATGACTGACTACTGGAGTCGTCCCCCCAGCTCTCGTTGGACTCTATGAGGGGCAGCAAGGGGGCCGGGTCACCCATACTGGGGTAGAGGAGTTCCTCCTGGGTGGCTGTACGACGTCGTGCCTGGTGGGTGCAAAAAAGGAGGGAGTGAATGCATTGTATTGTTCACATTACAGAAATCGTTCAACGAAAATAGTTAATATACAAATACAACATTAGAGATGAATTTGAAAACACGAGAAAATTGCAGTGCCCCGACTGGGATTCGAACCCAGGTCCTTGGCTTACATGGCCAACTGCTCTACCAACTGAGCTATCTGGGCATCACGCCGGAGCATCACAACAATCTCGTGCTTGCCACTGTTTATTTGCTTAGACAATGGACCACTTCGCCGTGAAGTACTTCACCCAAATGCCATTTCGCCCCAAAACCACTTTGTCCAAACAGCACCTCGCCCAAATGCCACTTCGCCCCAAAACAACTTCGTGCACAGTCCGTGGTTCAGGGCAAGGTGGTTTTGGGGTGAAGTAACTGTAACCCATTTTTTGACCGTTTTCTTAAAAGTTAGACGAAGTACGGAGCTGATTTTTGCTCAGGTTTGTTTTAATCATGCATACCTTCAATCACACAGGGGGATAAAACTATTTGTAACGGTTTACCACTCATGTATACCACCCTTACCAAATGAAAAACTTCAAAAACAGCCCTTTACTTTGTCATAAATAAATTATATATGCTGTATAAAAAAATTTAAAAAAACAACTAACCTTGTCCCTTGTGGTTGTCCGCACCGGAATATGAGAAGGCATTGTGGGTAATTGGTGGTAATCAAGAGCAGTGTTAGCATGATTCGGCATTGCATTCTGGGTACTGACACTGTAGCCAATCACAATCCAGCATACACCAATCACATGCAGCAAGTCCACCAATCAACACAAGGCAAATCATGAACACAGGGGAGAAAAGAAAACACAACAAACACACATTACTCCAAGACATTACATGCACTAAACCCATATATATAAAAAAAACAAGGATCGGTTTCGCAAACAATAAGACAAGTTCAATGCTTCCCAATTCTCATACCAACTTCCCAAGATAAGAAGAGTGACCCTTCCTAAGACGTATCTTAGCGTTTTGTGAAATCGGCCCCTGGTCGTGTATTTAAATCAAGTAACGGGTCTCGCCAGTTAGTACAAATTATCAACTAGCCACTGAGACCTGGGATCAATTTCACAAAAGTTAAGAAGAGTTCAATGCATCCCCATACCAACGTCCCAAGATAAGAAGAGTGACTCCTCCTAAGACACATCTTAGCGCTTTGAAAAACCAGCCACAGGATGAATTATGTCCAAAAACAACAAAAACAGAACCAATATTACTAGCTAAATTTTAATACTTGGTATTTTGCCTACAACTACATTTAACTATCAGGCTTTGAGGGCTTCTTTTACATATTAACAAAAATGTTTAAGATGAGGTAGTTTGTCACATTGTTTAAATGATCCCTATTTTACATGTATAAAATACGGTAATTATTGCATATGAAGGTCCATAATGTTCCCTAATATTATAAATCATATTTAACTACACCTAAGATAATTGTGGATAGGTACACTGAAACACATACGTTAACACATAGTTAAAAATATTCTACGAAGATTCCAAAATTGTCTGTAAAAAAATGAGCACATGCAGTAATAATACATACTTTGGTCCTTCACCTTTTAATATCGAGTAGACTATGTTCTAAATTTATTATTCATAAATGTTCTGTTTTGGCACTGTTTATATAACATTATATGACATTACTTTGACAATTTAAAATTTAAATGGAATAATTATTTTTTTAATATTCTAACTAAATGCTTATTAAATATTTAATATTCGTTTAGACTGATTTAGTCACCAGTAATTGATTTAGCTTGCGTCGGGGAGACTGAATGTTAATTCATTATTAACACTGTATACTCAGTGCTTTCCCGAGACACCAGGAAAAAATTCATAGCATGCTCGGGTGGGACTCGAACCCACGACCTCCTGCAAACAAGGCAGACATCTTAAGTCATGATTTGTAGGTGCAAATTTTAGTCATGAGATTTAATCAATTTTGTCATGATTTTTAAGTGTAAATTTTCTTTTCTCTCTAGTTTTACTGAGCAACTCATTACTCATGAATATTCAAATATTAAAATTTGTATTTGAATATTTAGTTATCGATCAAATATTTGAATATTCAAATAATTGACACAGCCCTACTGATCATGGCAGTAGCTCAGTGTTTTGAGCACAGCAGAGAATATGGCTCAAACTTCAGCTAAAAATCTACTTGACAACTGGGCCCAATTTAAAAGAGCGCTAGCTGAAAACGTGTGCTTACTGTAGCAGAAAAGTTGTGCTAACGTTAAGGCTATTTCACGGCCGCGGCGTGCTTAAGCATGCGCGCGCTTGGAAACCACCATTGTTGCGTCACTATCTTAAGCAAAATTTGGCTCTGCGGTTAAGGCAGGTTTCAGTTGCTTACCGTTAACGATGTCTATGAAATAACCTGACGCTCGGTTAATGGAAAATGGGCTGTTAAACAGCTCTATGAAATTGGGCCCTGGTTTAGTCACTTAAATTGTTTTCCTAGACCAACGATAGATAGTTATACTTTTACGAGACAGTAGCCATTATTTTTTACCTATTTGTTGAAAGAAGAGTTTTTATGGCATGATAAAGAAGTAGCATTAAAACCAGTAATGCAATGAGGATTACTGAAAACCAACTACAGTAAATCAAAATCTTGACGAATTATCATTAAAATGTTACGACCAAGTAAGTTAATATATGCATATATGCAAATGAGAAAGTAAGGATTAGGTTTTGTTAATATTTTATCAACAAATGTAAGAACATCACAAGGTGCTCACGAAACAAGAAAAACAAAAGGATCGATTTGAGGTAAAGACAAAACAAAATGGTCCGGTTCACAAAAACAATGAGTTACGTGTGGAATTGTTGTTTTAAAAAATATAATATGCAGGTCGTAATCATTCCAATATACACAAGAATTATAGATTTGTCACAAACCAAACAAAAAGACAGTCAAAAGAACGGTATGTCACAGGCAGAAAAATGATCGACCGACAAACAATTAGAAGTTAGGACAAGTTAAATAGGACAAATTATGATAGTGACAGAAAATTATGGTGGGATGCAGAGGACAGAGGAGGAACGAACAATCACACAAAGTGAATAAAGATCAAAAATTACAAGTGCAAAAAGCAACACTCGGGAAAAAACAGAGAGACCAACAAAAAGATTAAATGGGAGAGACAAGAGAAAGATATATGAGGGAAAAGTAAGAAAAGAAAGGGATACAAATTAGCAAGAATGCACATAATTTTGCAAAGTGTACATCATAAGAAAGGATACATTTATCAGGATACATTTATCATTTTCATCCACAAAGTACCTAGCATCATCACCAAAAGAAAACTTAACCACAGAAATGCTCACACCAAAACTGTGTTATAGGAAAATTGTATTTTTAAAAAAAATACATTTGAAATCATGAACTTTTTGCAAGATGATTTGGGATAAGAAAGGTGGATGGAATGTGAATGATAAAAACTAGACTTGTGGTGGACCTGAGTAGTGCCTCACACAGTGCCTTGCAAAGTGCCTCGTGCCCTGCCTTGCGTCATATATATTTCCCATTGTTATGCCTCACGCACCGAGTCTTGTGCTGCGCTGTGCTTCGCACTCTGCCTTGTGCCTCACACTGTGCCTCGCACCATGCCTTGCGCCCTGCCTCACGCTGTGCCTCGCATTATGCCTCACCACTATGCCTCGCACTGAATCTTGTGGCCCGCATTGCCTCACCTCACGCCATGCCATGTCTTGCGTCGTGCCTCTCGCCGTGCCTACCCATATAATTCACAACTTGGCTACTAACACGACCTGCACCAACTGACCTGTTCTCGACAGGCGAGGGCGCCCTTGAGCTCTCTGCACTGCTACTGCTTTCAGGTTCCGGCTGTGCGTACAACCCGTCAAACTCCACGTCCAGTTCCTCCTGTCCAGACAGCATGTGCTGCAGGAGCTGTTGCTGTAAGGAGCTGTTCTGTTCTTCCTGATGTAGTTTGGCCTCAAGTTCCTTTACTTGATACTCCTTCTGTAACGCATGCTGACCCTGCAGGGAAAACAGTTACCAACCCATGTTTATGCAGGTCGCACACTAAAGGTCCACTGTTTTGCCGTGACGAAAAATTTTACTTCAGAAGTAGACAAGAAAAATAACTTACTCAAAGTGTTGATAGGCAATTATAACGAACATCACATGAACTTATTTCTGTCCAAGATGATACTTTCTGTAACAAATTAAGTAAGGTAGTTCTTAAAAAAATGTGTGCACACATTTTTTTACCATTCACTTAACACAAAAATCATACATAGATTTTAAAGGTTTCCTGAAGCACTGATGCATCTATGTAGCTGAAATTTCTGCAGGCTAGTTTACCAACATTCTTCCTTAGATAGGTTGTGCTCTTATTCCAGAAAATTTTACTTCATGAGTTGACAAGAAAAAAAAAGCTACTAAAAGTATTGATATCAATGGTAACTACGTAACACCACATGGTACTTTCTTTGGAGAAATTGCCGATTGAAGGTGGTTTTGAAAAAGGTTGTCTGCAGACAACTTTTTTACCATACACTCGTACACAAAAACCATGCATGGATTTTTCAAGTTTTCTGAAGTATTACTGCATCTATGTGGCTGAAATTTCTATAAGGCAGTTTATCAACATTATTCTTTAGTTATGTAATGCTGTTATTCCTCTTTTTGAAAGTTTCCCAATCATGTATTCTGTCTATAAACTTGGTAAATCCAACACAGTATAGACCGTATCGAATAGCCGCCATTCTGGGGGCAATTTCTTTGTTCCTTGAGGACATGCATGGTTGTACATATTGTGCTTATATTGTTGAACGGTTTAAGTAACAAAAGGTGCCCCACGCAATGGCGGCTATTCGATCCGGTCTATTCAACGTTCAAATTCAAACCTTGTTGATTGTGAGTTGCAGAAAGTGCTCCAGCATGTACTTAGCCTCCTGCAAGCCGCAAGCATCGATGATAGCTGCTGCATTACCAGCATCCACCTCATCCTGTGGGTTGGCAAACCAAATAACGGCTGGAGTCAACAACTAAGCATAAAATACCAACACTGACAATAGACTCCTAAAGTGTGACATCAGGTGCCAGGGTAACTGGGTCTAAACATTCACTGGTAATCTGAAATGTCCATTGCTAAAGCGCAGGGAAACAGTTCACTGGTTTTTGTGTAGACCCAGTAACCTTGGCAGCACACAAAGGGTGACGTTTTCACTTAAGTACTCTATACACATGAATTTTATTAGGAAAGAATTCCGTTTACTGGTCGCCACTTACGCACCTATCAATTGTTCCCCCCCCCCCCCCCCCCCCCCCCCCCCCCCACCCCACGCACTACCCCACCCCCTAGGTGGGGGTTTGGTCACAATTCCGTTGGCCACTTATTCTCCTTATGACGACTTACTAACCACCAAAACATGTAAATATTTTAAGGGGAACTGATTTTAAGAGTGAAAAACATTAACAATTTCCTTAAAAATACTTAAACGTTTTCTGCCCCGTTCCATAGACTTAACACACAGCACCTCAGTGGCGACCAGTGAACATAGTTCATACCTTATATTACATGTACCACGACACATAATCACACTAGCAGAGATACCAACATTGCAATTTGAAATAATTAGTAATTTGCCACGGGGCACCCGATGTGGACACAAAATTTTATAACTTACACCCAAGCCCTATTTAAACCCCACATTTGAAGCTATGCATTCTAGAATTATGTCACAATACTGATCGTCATTGGCTAAAACAATCCATAGTTCCGAGATTGCCTAGTTAACCCTGCCCCTTAGATACTGTTGCTATGTGCTCACAAGCCATCGCAAACAAATGGCGACACAACGTACAAAGCAACAGGACTCTGCATGGAAAGCACAGATTCATTGGAGAAAACTCAAAGGTATTTATGTTTTAGCGTCGACAGTTACCGTAGCACACACTGAGCAAAGGGCTAGTAAGGCAGGGATGCCATATATTCATAAAAATGCGCTTTCCTACCTTTGAACAGCGAATCGCCCGACATTGAAACCAAAAATTCACCCAAATCACCGCATACAACACTGTACAAACTATGTGCAGAAAACCGCGTGAGGTCGTTTGTGAGGCAATGCACTTTGACATATGTGGGCGATGTCTGCTAGTTCTGTTGTAATTGGTCGGCGGGTTCGGCTTGATTGACAGGTCGGAACTATGCATTCTACAAACTACGTCTAAATCGTAAATGTTGGCATCTCTGCACTAGTGACAGCTATGAAAATAAAAAATGGCCGTGACTAAATGTTGAACGTGCTTGCAAGTCCAATAAAGGTTTTGGGAAAAGAACAACACTAGACTTGATTCAAGCCCCGAGGTTAATCTCCTATAAAACTCACATTTTTCACAAAGAAAATAAAAATAATTTTGGGTAGGGCAAGGAAAGTTTCACAAAAGTCATATGCAGCACGATATGTTGCAGAGGGTATCCCCCTATTATTGTGGGACCATTGTGTCTCAAACATCCAATTTGGAATTCCTTTCAGTTTTTAGGGGAGGTTGGTGCGTTAACAAAAGGGAAGAGTGTGTTGAGGTATAGGGCCGTTAAGGGGGAGGGGGTTGGGTGGAGTCCCTTTGCCACATATCGTGCTGGGTATAACAAAAGTAATTTCATGAAAGGAATAGAGTCGTTATTAAAACTAGTACACAATACTTCATGCACAATGTTTTGTCTTTTGGGGGAAACTTGGTGGGACAACGTCTCATAACTCAGACGGTGGAGGTCTCGGGGTTCGAATCCTGACGATGATTGTATAATTTTATTCAATCTCGCACTGTCACACTAACTGAATGAACGAGCCTTGTAAGAAATATACAATGACAAGAATTTGGGAGTTTACAACAGAGTCATGCAAAACACACTAATGTTTGACACGAAATGAGCAACCTTTTGTACAGGAAAACAATTGAAACACAAATGATATCAAGGTACGAAAGGTTTACAGTGAACACACATACACACTTTGTTCACATACCCAAGTTCCCTCCTGTGTTAGAAAGAGAACCAAATAAATAGAAACATTATCAAACAACGAAAACTTGTTATATAAATATTTTTTAAAATATTAATTCGTGATCAGAACAGAAGTTTGTGAAATACAGTGAACTTGTTAATAACAAGGCACTGATCGACCAATCACTTTGGAATCACTTTCAAGACTGTTCTGCTTCATTGATTTCCTCTTGGTTCAAGAGGACCCGTTTGAACAAAGTGATTCCCACAGCAATGAAATGTGTCATTTTCTGTTTCTGGGAGAATCCTGTAGTTAAAGGGACAGTGTCGTCAGTACAAGGATGAAGTTTTTGAAGTGAGCCCTCTTGCTGATTCTCAATTCTCCATTCCTATTTTTAGCAGCAACTGATGAACTTTTGACCTGGCCGACCGCACAAGTCATGAACACCGCGCGCGCGCGCGCCTCTTGTCTGGCAGGCTAGCATTGAGCTATATATATAACTAGAGACGGCATCTGGCTGGAATCGCGTCCGCGCGTGCATTTTCAAAGTAGGGTAAACAACAATCTTGTTCGTATGCATTGTACACGTACTGCAGCAAAGCACGCAAAGTGACGCGTTAATACCCTCCCTACGCGCCGCCATTGTTCGGCCGCGCATTTCTACACAAACACTCCCAGATGGCGTATCCAGTATATGTATGTAAATCAATGGGCTAGGCCTGCAGGAATATGTTCATGTACGTAGACTAGACGTACATATACGTACGTACGGACGTGTACATGACTTTTTGTACTATTTAGGCCTACATGTTGAAAAGTCAGATAAAGTGGCGTAAAACATTGTGAATATTTTTTTTTCGAAATCAGTATCGATTAAAATATCACATAAAATGGTCACAGAAAGCGACATGAACCACGATTTTCCAGTGTGACGGCAGGGTCCTGGTTGGCCTGGGGAGGTGCATAATTTATAACGGCTTTGCATAACACAATCCACAAACTACTCAATGCAAAACTGTTTCTTCTTCGCTTTCATTTCATTTTGTCGTGATTATTTTGGTGAAGGGGTGGGGTGGTTCCTTGGACATGACTTGGAAGCAGCCTCACGCAAATATCTCAATGTCTCAAGTTTGTTTACATATGGCGACTACCCACGTGCTCATGGCCCAATTTCATGGCGCTGTTTTATAGCACAAATATTTGGTTAGCACATAATTTGTTTGCCTTATTTTGCAAAAATGAGTTGTCAGCCAAAATCGTATTTGGTGTGTATTGACTGGTATTCTGAATACCAGTCAATACACATCAAATACGATTTTGGCTGCCATCCTACCATTTCGGTTTTAAAAAACCACAGTCGCACTAAGTGCCCCATTCATTCGATTTCACAAAGCACTAGTTTGTCCAGGTATTTTTTACCACAACGTCAAAACGGAAAAGTTCAGCAACCTTGGGGTGACGTGTTCACAAAGTTGATAAAATTCCCCAAACGTTGATATAAAAAGCATGCCTATTGGACAATAAATTCTAACGACCATTTTTGCTTGAAAAAAATATATCTAATCAGTGTACACACTTTTTTTACATGTAGTACAGTAGTGAAAAGCTACACTGCACAGTACACAAAAATATGTATGCAGAGCTTTTGTCAATGTGTAACGAGCGCGCGCGCGTCTAGTCTGCCATATATCCGGAAATAAATAATCCGCACCGCCCACATAGACTTGTTCTAGTCTCACGTGTCATAATCAGCAGCGCAACATTTGCACGCACAACAGGTTTTCATAGAGTCCGTATAAGCCCAACAGTCGTACACTGGGGTAAAGTTTAATACGCAAGCAAATTCGCAGTGCGCATGCGCTAAGGCTCAAATTCGGTCCGAATTTCAAAACGCGGTGAAGCTGACGACACTGTCCCTTTAAGGGCTCTCAAAAACCAATTTTTTAACCTGCGTGGCATGCGATAGACCTCCACATTTACTATGCAGCCTTATGTCGTGCAGGAGCTCAAGGATGCACTTCAGGCAGAGTGGCGCACCCTGCCTCAGCAGCTCATACAGAGTCTGGTGCAGTCAGCCTTGTTACATGTTACTGACCAATAAAATGTTACATCTCTCAACCTTCTTGATCTTTCAAACAAAGTAACTCCGGTATTTCCTGGGTATTTCCAAAATTGATGTTAGCCTAGCATTTTGTCATCTGGGGCCAATTACATGGAGCTGTTTAGCAGCCAATTTTGTGCTAACGGAGGCTCCGGCTATTTCATGGAGACCGTAACCTTAAGCACTGCCAAACGTTTGCTAGCTTCAGAGTCAAATTTGCTAAACACTAGTGACGCAACAATGCCCGTTTCCAAGCACGCGCATGCTTAAGCATGCCGTGGCCGTGAAATAGCCTTAAAGTTAGCACAACTATTCTGCTACAGTTAGCACACGTTTTCAGCTAGCGCTTAAGCAGCGCCATGAAATTGACCCCTGTTGTTGAACATACCCGTTACGGGGCCGTCAAAAGTTGTCAACATTTTCACGGTTCTACAGAGTGTAGTATTTTTCAAGACCCTCCTCCCTTCCCCGAAATACTACATATCTTGTCACTACCATGAAATTAAACATTTTACAGTGCATGTAAAGTCCTACGCAGGCTTGACCGCCTTCCCCCCTTCCTACGCTTTGCAGAACCATGAAAATGTTGACAACTTTGGACAGCCCCTAAACATTCTTCTCCTCCTCCCGAAAAAGTATTTCAAATAACCCACCTTTCCCTCCATAACTTCCATGATGTTCGCCTGGCATTCGGTGATCTGCTCCTGGACGTACTCGATGTTTGCATTTAGCCCGTCGATTTGGTCATTCAATTCTGCAATTGCGGCCGCGTCCTTGCCGGTGCGTACGGCCTCGTCGCGGCGCCGAAACGTCTTCTCGCGTTTTTTGCCGAGGCGCTGTCGGTGGTGGAGGTAACGCTCCATGTCGCGCTCCATGTGCGTGATCGTCTGACGTCGATTTACGATGTCCGCCACCTGTAAAACCCAAATTTCATTACTTTGTTTAGTTTACAATGCAAAGTACGTAGGGAAAACTTGAGGGAGTATAGCAGTGTGCCTCGTAGCCCAGCTGGTAGAGCATCTGCCTGGTGTGTCAGAGGTCTTGGGGAAAACCTGAGGGAGTATACCACTGAGCCTCATAGCTCAGCTGGTAGAGCATCTGCCTGGTGTGTCAGAGGTCTTGGGGAAAACCTGAGGGAGTATACCACTATGCCTCATAGCTCAGCTGGTAGAGCATCTGCCTGGTGTGTCAGAGGTCTTGGGGAAAACCTGAGGGAGTATACCACGGAGCCTTATAGCTCACCTGGTAGAGCATCTGCCCGGTGCATCAGAGGTCTTTGGGGAAAACCTGAGGGAGTATACCACTGAGCCTCATAGCTCAGCTGGTAGAGCATCTGCCTGGTGTGTCAGAGGTCTTGGGGAAAACCTGAGGGAGTATACCACTATGCCTCATAGCTCAGCTGGTAGAGCATCTGCCTGGTGTGTCAGAGGTCTTGGGGAAAACCTGAGGGAGTATACCACTGTGCCTCATAGCTCAGCTGGTAGAGCATCTGCCTGGTGTGTCAGAGGTCTTGGGGAAAACCTGAGGGAGTATACCACTATGCCTCATAGCTCAGCTGGTAGAGCATCTGCCTGGTGTGTCAGAGGTCTTGGGGAAAACCTGATGGAGTATAACGCTGTGCCTTATAGTTCAGCTGGTAGAGCATCTGCCCGGTGTGTCGGAGGTCTTGGGGAAAACCTGAGGGAGTATACCACTGAGCCTCATAGCTCAACTGGTAGAGCATCTGCCTGGTGTGTCAGAGGTCTTGGGGGAAACCTGAGGGAGTATACCACTATGCCTCATAGCTCAGCTGGTAGAGCATCTGCCCGGTGTGTCAGAGGTCTTGGGGAAAACCTGAGGGAGTATACCACTGTGCCTCATAGCTCAGCTGGTAGAGCATCTGCCCGGTGTGTCGGAGGTCTTGGGGAAAACCTGAGGGAGTATACCACTGTGCCTCATAGCTCAGCTGGTAGAGCATCTGCCCGGTGTGTCGGAGGTCTTGGGGAAAACCTGAGGGAGTATACCACTGTGCCTCATAGCTCAGCTGGTAGAGCATCTGCCCGGTGTGTCGGAGGTCTTGGGGAAAACCTGAGGGAGTATACCACTGTGCCTCATAGCTTGGCTGGTAGAGCATCTGCCCGGTGTGTCGGAGGTATTGGGAAAAACCTGAGGGAGTATACCACTGTGCCTCATAGCTCAGCTGGTAGAGCATCTGCCCGGTGTGTCAAAGGTCTTGGGGAAACCTGATGGAGAATACCACCTTGCCTCATAGCTCAGCTGGTAGAGCATCTGCCTGTTGTGTCAGAGGTCTTGGGGGAAACCTGGGGGAGTATAGCACTGTGCCTCATATCTCAACTGGTAGAGCATCTGCCTGTTGTGTCAGAGGTCTTGGGGGAAACCGGAGGGAGTATACACTAATGTGCCTCATAGCTCAGCTGGTAGAGCAGCTGCCCAGTGTGTCGGAGGTCTTGGGGAAACCTGAGGGAGTATACCACTGTGCCTTATAGCTCAGCTGGCAGAGCATCTGCCTGGTGTGTCAGAGGTCTTGGGGGAAACCTGAGGGAGTACACCACTGTGCCTCATAGCTCAACTGGTAGAGCATCTGCCTGGTGTGTCAGAGGCCTTGGGGAAACCTGAGGGAGTATACCACTGAGCCTTATAGCTCAGCTGGTAGAGCATCTGCCCAGAAAGTCAGGGGTCTCAGGTTCAAATCCAGATGAGACCCATATGATTATCAACTTTTTTACAACAAACATTTTTAACTCACCCTTCTCTCAACTTGCAACCATTTTTGTTTGGCGGCTCTCGACGAGTACTCGCTCGTCCCTTTTCGTTCGTGTTTTCTCTTCTGTGCCCCCGCGGCGTTCAACGGCTGCCTTCGCCGTGCCGCGGTGATGGCCTGAAGTGGTTGTGTAGGTCCGTTCATTTGCTGTGCTGGCGGGCGACGATTCGTCACGCGACCTGCCACTTTGTCCGTCATTGGTTTGGATTGTTTGCGAAGATGTTGAACCTAATAAAAGGTGTTGACATAAAATCCAAAAACATTATCAGGATGAAATTGGAATGTACTTCCCTTGGTAAAACCTAAGCTTGAAAATTGATGTTTAATTTAGTAATCCGTTTGCAATTCTGTCAAGTGCTGGTAAATCAGTCAGCCATTAAATCGACACAGTTCAAAGGTTGTCGCTGGTGTTTATAGATAATATAATACATTATATAACACATTTCACAAACAGTCTCAATGTGCAAATAACACACCACTCCGGGCCCAAAAATATTCTTTGAACCTTTTTTGGTTAAATGGCTATAAAAGTTCTGTCCTTAATTGTGAACTCAGGCTGGATCCGAATTAGTGGCTATGGCTGTGGCTGTGGCTATGCCGTTTCTAAGGACTTTCATTGTCCGCCCATAGCAACAGCATAGCAACAGCAGTAGCCACTAATTCGGATCCAGCCTTAGTCTCAATTGTTTCAAGTTTTGTACCTCTTCCTGTCGTCTCTTGAGAACAATTTCCTTCTGCTTAGCCTCCGCTTCCAGCGATTTTATCCGACTTTCATGTTTCATGGATTCTTTCTTCAGCTTCTGGATGGCGCGGTTGCTGACCAGTTCCTTCTGCCGGGCGCGCTGTTGATCTTCGCGGATTTGTTTCATCAGTTTCACCTGAAATATCAGAACGACCGAGATCTCAATCAGAACAGGAGAGTGTTACATTTAAGCTCAATTTACATGGAGCCTTTTCGCGTGTAAATTTAACGAGCGTCGCTTTATGAAAGAGCAGCGTTGAGGGAATTTAGAGTGAAACGACGCACTGAAAATCACAGTTTATTTTGTGGTTTCAGTGTGTTGTTTCCCTCACAAGTTCCCGCCATGCCGCTTATTTCTCAAATTGATGTCCGTCAATTTTGTGTGTGAAAAGACCGAATGTGAATCTGCTGCTCGTACTGCGACTCAACCACGACTCATTTACTTATTTGGGACCTGTCACCACAAAATGAGCATAAAGTCGCACTCCGCTATTTCCTATAACGACAATTTAAAATCAAAAATGTTAGGGTTTAGTAATTGATTCAAATTGTTTAGCGTCATCCAACAATTAAAAACACAATTTTCAGTCTAATTTTGACAGTGGTATACTCCCTTAGGTTTCCCCCAAGACCTCTGACACACCAGGCAGCTGCTGCTCTACCAGCTGAGCTATGAGGCTCATTGGTATACTCCCTCAGGTTTCCCCTAAGACCTCTGACACACCGTGCAGATGAAGAAATTGTGTTTGAGGATTCGTAAAATTTGTTTGAACACTAACACTTCTCAAAGCTGTGTTGCGTTGGGGGAATAGTTTTACCCTGTGTGTTATATACTATTGGAAAGCTCTTTTTCTGCTGAATTCAAAAATACCAATACATGTATCTCAAATTTTGAACATTCTGACTTTCAGGTCACACTTTCACTTTCTCTCTGTTCCCAACCCCTCCCCGTTGATGCCAGGCTTCTTCTGACCTTTGTTTCTTTCATCTTGGAGAGGTCCGTAGTTAGCCCCTTCATCTGTCGCTCGAATTGCGACTTGTTCTTGAGGAGTTTGGAGTGTTCTTTAGAGGCTTTCTGCATGCGTTCCTTTTCGCCGGTTAACTTCTTCAGTTTGATTTCAAATTCCTTCCGGATCTTCTCTGCTTTTTCCTTTGTTTTAGTCTCAGTCATGGAACCTTTGAAGAAAAAAAGGAAAGAATGCTTTCAGTAAAACAAACTTGGAGCCTTTAGAGAGAAAGACAAAGTTGTGGGGTACCGTGGTTTGTGTCTCTGACTCGCAACACTTTGGTAGAAAGTGGAAACTTGGGTCCATAGGGAAAACTTGAGGGAGTATACTACCCGTTTTACAGCTCAGCTGCTAGAGCATCTGCCCGGTAAAGCCTAGTTTCCATATAATCGTAACACGCGCACGCAGACTAGATGCAAACAACTGCAACGCAAATACCGATGGAAACAATAGACACAGTTGAACTTGGTTCAACTTTGCCGACTGTTTGAGTTGCTAGTTTGCGGTACTCTTTGCGTTTGTTGCGATGATATGGAAACGAGGCTTAAGTCAGAGGTCTCGGGTTCAAATCCTGACGAGACTTATATGATTTTTCTCTACTCCCAAACTTAATTGCTTCATTTCAATGGTAATTATGTACCAGATATTGCATTCAACTAATTTTACTGGTGAGCATTCAGGCCGTGAGTCATGATCGTGAAATGACGCCAACAAAAAAGAAAGAAAATGATGGAAGGCACTATGTCACTGAAAAGCAGTCTATACATAGTTCCGACCTGTCAATCAAGCCGAACCAACCCGCCGACCAATCACAACAGAGCTAGCAGACAGCGCCCACATAGGTCAAAGTGCATTGCCTCACAAACGACATCACGCGTTTATCTGCACATACAGTTTGTACGGTGTTGTATGCGGTGATCCGGATGAATTTTTGGTTTCAAGGGCGGGCGTTTCGCTGTTCAAAGGTAAGAAAGCATGTATTTCATGATGATATGACATCCCTGTATTACTGGCCCTTTACTCGGTGTGTTCTAAGATAACTGTCGACCCTGAAACATGAATACCTTTGAGTTTTCTCCAATGAATCTGTGCTTTCCGTTGAAAGTCCCATTGGTTTGTGCAGTGTGTGTGTGGACATTTTGATGATAGCGCGTGAGGCATAGCAACAATATCCGAGAGGGCGGTGGTTAACTGCACAAAATCGGAACTATGCATTGGTGTCAAAAGTGGCATCCTTTCCTTACCCATATTGGTCAGGATCTTATCTCTCTCCATCTCCGTCTCTCGGATTTTACCCTGAAGTGACATCATCTTCTCCTCGTACTTAGCTTTCAGAGTGTGCAGTCTCCGCTGACTAGTCTCCAACTCTTCAATCAGCCGCTGTTTGATGTTGATCTCGCAGGCTAAGTCTGCCAAGTCCTCCTGGAGCTGAGACTGGGCTGTGGAAGCAAAAGACTTTATTATTACCCCTGATCATTGGGCTCAATAAATATCACTTCATGTTGATATTGCTGGCCGGGTCTGCTAGGTCCTCTTGGAGCTGAGATTGGGCTGTGGAAGGAAGAGATATTATTACCCCTGATCATTGGGCTCAATAAATATAATTTGATGTTGATTTCGCAGGCTGAGTCTGCTAGGTCCTTTTAAAGCTGAGATTGGGCTGTGGAAGGAAGAGATATTATTACCCCTGATCATTGGGCTCAATAAATATCAGCTCTTCAATCAAAAGGTTTGCCGAACGGTTAAAGGCACAGGCTCGTCAGCAATGCGCGCGCAAGGCCAAATTCGTGCCACGAAATACGCAGCTCCATGCCTTTGCTATGAAGCTGCGTATTTCGTGGCACGAATTTAGCCTCACGCGCGCATTGACGAGCCTCTGCCTTTAACCGGTTAACTGGTACCTAAAAGAATTACAAATTGGTTGCATTACTGAATTAAATGTAAATTCCCAACCTTAAATTAAAAACATCACTACTCTCACAGGCACCCATTTTACTCCTGGGTAGAAGAAAAAGAGAAATTTACGTCAATATATTTTGCCCAAGGACACACAACAAATCATACATTACCCCAGATTATTGGGCTCAAAAAATATCATTTCTGAAGCCTTCTCAACTCCCTGGAAAGCATGTAGTCTCATGCAGCTTACAAGCACAGGGACTAATCAAACATCACTTTTTATTACTCTCTAATGTACCCATTTTACTGATAAAGTACCTTGCCCAAGGACACAAATTATCTAACCTGCTTCATCCTCGTCCTCCGAGTCGCTGTCGCTGCTGTCCTTGTCTTCGTCATCTTCGTCCTCTTCCAAATCTTCCCCGTCCTCCTCCTGAAGCCCCTCCCCTCCCGCCTCTTCTGGCTCCGCCCCCTCTTCGTCGTCATTCAACACAGCTTCTCTCTCGTCGGCAGATTCGTTATCGCGCTCAGATTGGCTTTAGAGAAATTCATTAAAGGAGCCGGTTCAGATTTTTCCAGAAAATGGATTTTGTTCGAACCTAACAATGATATAAAATACCTCCCCAAAATACTATCCATGGGAAGAAAACAGGAAAATTTGCAATCTCCAATTTGGATGTGGAAGGTTGGTATAATCACTGCACTGCTTTATGGAACGGATAGATTAGTTTACACAACCAGAGATACCGGGAAATCCCCTTAATCTTCACAAAAGAATGCTCTGTATAGACCGTATCGAATAGCTGCCATCTTGTAGGGCAACTTTTGACATTTAAATTGGTCAACAATGTAAGCACAAAATGTGCAACCATGCATGTCCTCACGAAACAAAGAAACTGCCCTACAAGATGGCAGTTATTTGATGGCAGTCTATTGGGCCGAGACGCAGTCTACGTACCTGTGCAATCGCGACTTGCTGCTCCGCGATTCTTTCGCGGCCTCTGCGATTCGCATGCGCTCCTGGTCATGCTCAACTTGTTTCCTCGCATCGGCCAAAATTGATGCCACTCGGCTATTCTCTGGAATCTCGGCTTCAATTCTGCAATCGGTAAAAATGAGTAACATCAGTAACAGGGGTATGTGTCCTCAGGCAAGGGACTTTGCCAAAGTTGCCTCTCTCCGCCCAGGACTAAATAGGCACCTGCAAGGGTTGAAGCCCCTGTGTCAGGCTGCTGGGGCTGCATACTCCCCAAGGAGTTGTGCCCAATGACCAGGGTAATAATGTTGTATGGTGCCATGAGTATCCTCCATGCTGCGTTTGCCCTTGGGCAAGGCACTTTGCCATGCGTTGCCTCTCTCCACCCAGGAGTAAATGGCTACCTGCAAGGGTTGTAGCCCCTGAGTGCTTGTGTCAGGCTGCCAGGGCTGCATACTCCACAGGGAGTTGTGCCCAATGACCAGGGTAATGATATTGTAAAGTGCCATAAGTATCCCCCATGGTGTGTGTGCCCTTGGGCAAGGCACTTTGCCATAAGTTGCCTCTCTCCACCCTGGAGTAAATGGGTACCTGCAAGGGTTGCAGCCCTTGAGTGCTTGTATCAGGCTGCTGGGGCTGCATACTCCCCAGGGAGTTGTGCCCAATGACCGGGCTGATACTGTTGTTATACTTTAAGCATTTTGCTAAGTAGATGTGTCTGTTATATAAGACCATTACTGTGATTGTGTTATTAGGTTGGCGTTTACTTGGCAATTAAACTAAAAACTACTGGGGTTCAACTTGGGTTTACAGATGAAAAACTAAAAAGGATCATTGTAAAGAAATGCATGCAAAACAAATGATGTACATGTAGAGATCCATGTTTAGTTACACATGTAAGAATATGCAAACGCAGTTTAGAAAATGTCATGCCGTATGGAGAAAAAAAAGGTGTGCTTGATAAGTTAAAATTTGATGTTATGACGGTTGTGGAAGAAATATAATTGCATGCAAAGTAAATAATAAAATGGAATTTAAATTTATAGGGCTACAGGTTTTTTTTCAAGGCCCTGGGGCGGTATTCACAAAACGACTTAAGTCATGAAATGTAAGCGCCCCGCTTAAATTCTAGACTTAAGTCAAATCATAAAGTTAAGTGGTATTCACAGCGCGTTTACTTTTAGTGCTCCGCTTATTTATGAGACTTAAACTTAAGTCTGGTCTGACCTGTCTTAAGTGCCTTTAACGCTGGGTCAACCGTCTACAATTGCAGTGTTTTTCTGCCCAGTGTGTTATCGAAAAACGGCTATATGATTGATTAGAGAATGCTTAAACACTTTAGACATTGGGAGATTACAACAGATTTCAATTTCTGTTCTTACTGTCTTTGTTCGCCACTGACCATTGACTACCGCATAGCACAACGTACGTCGTCTGTTGTGGTACGTGCACGCGTATGTTTGCACGACACGCGCGTAATGTTTTTGAAACGTCCCCGCGTGGTCTGATAGCAGAGACATTATGACGTGACAGAGTTAAGCGTGCACTGATTGATTAAGTACACCACTAAGGTAAGCGGGGCGCTTAAATCTTTTGTGAATACGAAGTTGACTGCCCCACTTATCTTAGCGGGGTGCTTAGAATTAAGACAGACTTAAGTACCCTGCTTAGATTGAGTTTTGTGAATACCGCCCCAAGAGTAATAAAACAACTACCCTTTACTTAAGTGACCACTACTTCATTTTACTTATTAAAGCATCCGACAATATTCCAGAGAAATAGACAACTAAAGTGTTATTTGCCACAGTAACTGGGTCTAAACATTTGCTGGTAATCTGCAATGTCCATTACTAAAGCACAGGGAAAACAGTTCACTGGTTTGAGTGTAGACCCAGTAACCTTGGCAATACACAAGGAATGATTTTTTCACATTCGCAGTCCTGAAATGGTCCAAAGGGGCAATTCCATGAGATGGGTGTCACAAGGTGAAAAAAATTAATTATCATTTTGAAGCTTGGCATCTATCTTATTTTGTTCAAAATACTCCCAGGAATGTAGGAAAAACTTTTGTTTGTTTTAGCATGTGTTAGAAATGACGGCATGAAGTTGAATTATGTTTTTTGTGGCTCTGATAGTCAGCTTAGTGTAACGTAACGATAATTTTGCGTACAACCTTCAACCAATGAAACAATTTGCACTTTACATTTGTGTACCACAAGGTCAGCTACACATATAATATCCAGTATGAGGACACTTTTTGAATAAAGACTGTTGGCCATTTATGCATCCAAAGAAATGTAACGTGAGTAACAGGTCTGTTTTATCTGTGGTTTATGTGTAAAGGTGGTTGGTAGAATTGGAATAATATAGCAAGTTAGTTTGTCAAAAAAAAGCTTGTCAAATCCTCCAGTATAAACAATATGGTCAAGACAATGTACAGAGGCACTTAAAAAGTGTAACGTGAGATTGCCCTAAAGACTTTGAGGTACACGGACATCTTTTATGCACAAATAGTATAAATAGCAATCAATGTTTGATTATTTCATTACCAGAATGCTTAGGCACCAAACTAAATACAGCACTCATGCATAAACATAAAATTTCTTTCTACGAAATGTTGCACAATGTGTAAACTAATAGGGTCTATTATGTAGTCTAAAACGAAAGGAAAAGTGGATGACTAATGTACATGTAACATGCGATACATCTAAAATGCGAAATCTACAAAGTGGACGACTGTCGCGACTTACCGCTCGCCGGAATAATGGCGTTGTCGTGTGCTGAGTGACCGAGGAAAAACAGTATCAGAAAACATTTAGTAAATTTGTGCCATCATTTTTATATTTTTAAAATGACAACTGAAAAAACTAACTTCCCGGCGATGGCCTGGGCCAGGCTGGGCTTTTCACTGGCAGGGCCTCACCAGGCATTTAGGGGTAGACAATAGCAAGATATCAGGCCTGATGGCCTGGGCCAGGCTGGGCTTTTCACTGGCAGGGCCTCACCAGGCATTAAGGGGCAGAAAATAGCAAGATATCAGGCCTGATGGCCCGGGCCAGGCTCGGCGTTTCACTGGCAGGGCCTCACCAGGCATTTAGGGGCAGACAATAGCAAGACATCAGGCCTGATGGCCTGGGGCCAGGCACTATGAGCAACTAACAATGGAAATTGGGCACACACCATTGTTAATAACAATGGTTTGTGCCCAATTTCCATTGTTAGTTGCTCATAGTGAGGCTGAGCTTTTTACTTGGAGGGCCTCACCGGGAATTTGGGTGCAGACAATAGCAAGATATCAGGCCCGATGGCAAATTGTGAAATTGTCCGTACACATACCTGAAATCAGCACTGCTCGACGTAAGTGGAATATGCGTAGGGCTCATTGACGAGCGGGAGGGCGCTCTAACAGGAGACTCGTGGACGTTCTTACGCCGCAAAACAGCATTCAGCGCTTCGCTTTCCACTAATTTTGACCTGTAAGTGCAGAAAAAAGTTCACTTTGCAAAATGCATTAGTTAGAACTGGGAGGAAACCCCCAGAGAAATCACCTGGAATAAAAAATACAGTCAAGAAGGGACTGCAAACCCAATCCAAATACACGCCCCGGAATCGAACCCGGGACGCCAGAGGTGAAAGGCGGAGAAAGAACCACTACGAAAACCCACAATATTTGAGGGAGTAGGCCTACTGTCTCAAGACTACCTCGGGCCAAAAGTTTGCACTAAATTTGCATACTCACCTTAAATCTTCGATTTCCTTGATGTAACCTTCTATCATGGCCATCATTTCGTCCCCGTCCCCCTCTATCCCCGCTCCTCCCCCGGTTAGCCGATATCGCGCCTGCTCGGCGACCAAGACCGATATCCGCGACGTGTGCGAGTCGATGGTTTCCTGCATGGCCTTGACGCGTTGTCGTAGGTTCTCAATTTCGGTTTGCAGCATTGTGTTCTCGTGGAAGAGGTCGTTGATTTCTTCTACGCCATCGGCGTTCACCTGACGTTTACCCTGCGAGAATTTGCAAAATCGGGATTTGAATGAAAGTTCTTTGACACACAAGGAAGATTTTGTTTGTTTGAAATCAACCAATCAGTGACTGCAATACACCTGTTTGCATTCACCCATTGAAGACGCCAAACAATATTAACCAATCAGCAATTCTTTTTGTTTTAAATCGACCAATCAGTGTCCACGACGCACCTGTTTGTAATCCAGTAGTTCCTCTTGCAGCTGTCTGATTTCGTTCCTGAGCGCGGCCAGCTGTCGACTCGTTTTGTCCTGATTGGCTACGACCACGTTCTTGATGTTCTTTGCGCGGTTGGCGTAGCGCAGCGTGTTAAGCGTCTCCATGAAATCGCGGTCCGACGGACTCACACACGCTATCATTTGGGTTTGACTAAATAAAAAAATTCCAAAGATTAAAATAAAATTTAGGCTTTGAAAAGAAATGTTCTGGCTTCCAATTTTTATGTTAAAAAAATGAAACTATATTAAGATGATCATAATTTTACATCTGAAAGGCAAAACAATTTCCAATTAGAGAACTGTATCCGTGGAAATTTTCAAATTTTTATTTTCTCAAATGTTGCGAATATAAACATGCAAAAAATACTGCATAAAAAAAGCAGTCACTTACATGTACATGTTCACATCACGTACATATACCATCTTAGCTCTATGGGGAGTATACAGCCCCGCCTGCCTATCGCCGGATATCTCAATGGCTAATCAAACACATCAACATTTGCTACCCTCTCAGGTACCCATTTACTCCTGGGTGGAGAGAAGCAATGTGTGGCAAAGTGCATTGCTCAAGGGCACATGTACCATGGATGGATTGAACCAGAATTCGAACCTACAACCTTTACAAAGTTCTAATCAAGGTTTTGAATACGATCAACTAAACTGCTCCATTGGCGATATTTTGTACAGAAATGGATGCCTATTTGGTTGCCTAGTAGACTGCTTGACTTGCAAGTCACACCAACTGTTAGGGTGCTAAATTCGTTAAAGGCAGTATACATCATTGGTAATCTCGAAAATCAGAAATGTTCACAGATTTACGCCTAACTTACACAATATAAACATGATGATGGTAGAAAACTTCCCCTGAAATGGTTTTGTCTTAAGTGCTATAGTCTTTGAGAAATGAGTAAAACAATTAGTTTTCGTCTCATGAGACGAAAATTCAATTCGCCCCAAAACCATTTCGCCCAAGTGACATTTCTCCCAAAACCACTTCGCCCAAGTGACATTTCGCCCAAAATTACTTTGTCCAAACACTACATCGCTCAAATGCCACTTCGCCCCAAAACCACTTCGTGCACAGGCCGTGGTTCAGAGCGAAATGGTTCAGGGCGAAGTGGTTTTGGGGCGAAATGTCTGTTTTCTCAAAAGTTAGACGAAGTACGGAGCTGGTTTTTGCTCATGTTGGTTTTAATCATGCATATTTTCAATCACACAGGGGGATAAAACTATTTGTAACAGTTTACCAATCATGTATACTATCTTTAACATCTGTGCTCGCTGTTCATAACTAAACAAAAAACACAGTCTTGAGGGTTTTGCTGATGATTCTTGTACCTGTTTCCACCGAGTGAGTCCTGTAGAAGCCGTGTGAGTTTGGAATCTCTGTACGGAACGTGACTGGTCTTTTTAGCTGGATCGCCGAGCGCACTGATGACATTACCCAGGGCAAGCTGTGGAAAAGCCCCAAAACACAAAGTCCATAAGGAGCCTTCCAAAGTTGTCAACATTGACACGGTTCTACCGGTATGAAGATTTGACAATGATTCTATGAAGATTTGACAATGATTTGACAACTGTTTTTTCCTTACCAAGGGACGATTTCACAAAAAGTTAAGACGAGTCCAATGTGTCCTAATAAAACGTCCCAAGATAAAAAGAGTGACCCTTCCTAAGACACGTCTTGGCGCTTTGTGAAATCGGTCCCTGGTCATGTATTTAAATCAAGTAACAGGTCTCGCCAGTTAGTACAAATTATCAACTCGCCGCTGAGATCTGGGATCGATTTCACAAAAGTTAAGACGAGTTAAATGCATCCTAATTCCCATACCAACGTACCAAGAGTGACCCTTCCTAGGATGCGTCTTAGTGCTTTGAGAAATCTGCCCCAGACATCGAGAAATTTCTGTGAAATTTCGTACTTTTCGGCTTCATATCGTATTTGTACTAAATGCAATCTGACCGAATTAAAATAATTAAAACACTGAAGTAAAATTAGACTCGTTACCAGTCCACAGTTGATTGAAATGCCTTCTTTTGCCCGTTCCCCAGTTGCACCGGTTCGCTTTAGTCTCTCGGAGCCGGCCAAGTCCACGAAGTGAAATTTGGCCGTTAACGTTTCAAACTCGTTCATGCCCGCGTTGTCGTCACTGTTTTTTGCTGGCTGGTCCCCTTCATTCTCCTCATTTGACTACGATAACGGGAGATAATATGATAATGAGTAATACACACTAAGTTTGGCTCTGCAGTTAAGGCACATTTTCAGTTGCTCACCGTTAACGATATCTATGAAATAGCCCGACGTTCGGTTAACAGAACATAGGCTGTTAAGTTGCTCTATGAAATTGGGCCCAGGCCTTTATCATCTGTTTAAGACCATGTTATATGCTTTTGGCCAATATGAATTCATAAATTGTCTTCGATATTTAAAATCCTTTACTATGAAATGTTTGGATTTAACGAAGCACCTACCACTTGAACCAAACGCTGCTGCTTGATGTGTAAAGTGAAGATAGCGTGCGACCGGGAGCTTTGTGCGTTCATGTTTGTACTGGCCGTGGTACGACAAAGGGCGCCCCCTTGCAGGCACTGTAACGTCTGGAAAAATAATCAAATGTCAAAATTAAAAATCTGTGTCAAATGTAAAATATATGATACTTTGTGTCGTACACATGCCAACATTGCAATTTAAGAAAGAGTAATTTGCCACGGAGCACCCGCTTTGGACATGAAATTTTATAACTTACACCCAAGCCCTATTTAAACCCCACATTTGAAGCTATGCATTCTAGAATTATGTCACAATACTGATCGTCATTGGCTTAAACAATTGTACAAACTACACCTAAATCGTAAATGTTGGCATCTCTGCATAAAGCCATTTCCACAAAACCGTACGCAATGCATAGTTCCGACCTGTCAATCAAGCCGAACCCGCGACCAATCACAACAGAGCTAGCAGACGGCGCCCACATAGGTCAAAGTGATGCAATCATTACACGCGATTTTCTGCCCATACAGTTTGTATGTTGTATGCGCCAGTGACGGGTGAATTTTGGTTTCAATGTCGGGCGATTCGCTGTTCAAAGGTAGGAAAGCGCATTTTTTTAATGAATATATGTCATCCCTGCATTACTAGCCCTTCGCTCGGTGTGTGCTACGGTAACTGTCGACCCTAAAACATAAATACCTTTGAGTTTTCTCCAATGAATCTGTGCTTTCCATGCCGAGTCCCGTTGCTTTGTACGTTGTGTGTCGCCATTTTTTGCGATGGCTTGTGAGCACATAGCAACAATATCTAAGGGGCGGGGTTAACTGGGCAATCTCGGAACTATGCATTGCACAGGGCCTAAGTCCGCTTGCACACTTTATTGCGTACGCTGCGCAACAGTCTTGCGAAGATTTCACTGAAGATTTGCAATTTTAAGAAGTTGTGCAAGATAAGCATTTTTTTTATGGGAATCGCCCAACACAAGGCCAAAATGGCCAGTCAAGACGAGGGTTAAAATAGTTAAAGAAAGACATCTTTACAATGTAGAAAAAATCCGTTTTTATTGTTGCAATTAAACCTGCTTAAACTGGGACAAATTATAAAATGCAGGAAAACTTGATTCAAGCGAGGAGTTCCAAAGTGCAGTCATATTGGAAAGAAGCTAAACTCCTCAAAAAAAGTTCGGAAAGTCAAGTTTGACTGACGATTTCTCTCTTGTTACTAAATCATTCCCCTTGAATTTGGTATCATTGGAAAGCCCTGTTATTCCTCTTTACAGTGATGCGTCATTTGTTATGATTAATCAATTGGGGGATGTGCAGTATAGCGGAATACAGGGGTGGGTGGAAAGTGAAATGTCACAAAATTCACTGCTATTGTCATGCAGTGCATTCCCCTTTTGCTTGGAGGACGGGAATGTATCAATGCCCTTTTTTTTGGACAATAGCAATGCATTTTGTGACATTTCACTTTACACCCGCCCCCGTATTCAGCTGTGCTGCACATCCCCCAATTGCTTAATCATAACAAATGACACATCACTGTAAAGAGGAATAACGGGGCTTTCCAATGATATAAAATTCAAGGAAAAATATTTTGCAACAAGAGAGAAATCGTCAGTCAAACTTGACTTTCCGAACTTTTTTTGAGGAGTTTAGATGTCTTGCAGTATTTGCTTAGTCGTGAAATATATTAATGGTGTTTAATCTTACCTCATGTTCTGAGGCGACCGTTCTTGTTGTCACGCCGACAACGTAAATTCCTCCCTGCGCATCCTCGTGAATCTTGATGTGTGATTTCTTGACCTGTAAACAGCCGATAAACAAACAGACATATTACTGTGTTGGTAGTTTTTTAGTCTTTTACATTTAATTGTACGGCTGCATCGAAGCAAAACTTACCCGACTACTTTCTAAATCTCTGCTGGAATCGAACAGGTCAAGTATTTCTTCATTGTATAACTGCCAAATAAAAAAGAAAAAAATGTTAACATTTACCAACAATTTATTAATCTCTATTTTAGACGTTTATATTTAAGTTGTTGCACCGCGTTTACACTCGAATCGGCAAAGGTGGATACAGATCCAGCATTTTTATTGCGACCACAAAACTGAACATTTGCCGCGTTTACACTACACCCCAAATCGCTTCAACTCGCTTCAGAAACCGCAAAAGTCACCACTAAATGTAACTGCAGCGCATGCGTGAACTGTTAGGCGTTGCTGCACTAGTGCCAGATTGGTCAATTAAATCTACTACACTGCGGGCACCGCCCCAAGGACACTCAAATTGCCGAATCTGTATTCGGGTATCGTTTACACTACAAGCGACCTTGACGATTGCGGGGTTCAACCCCGCAATTGCGGGGTTCAACCCTACCCCAAAGGTGACTTGAAAAAGGCGAATCAGACCCGGGTCTGATCCGCCTTTTTCAATTCACCTTTTGCGTTTACACTTAGTGCCTACCCGGCTTCAACTCCCCTTTTTGGAAATTGCGGAGTTCGATTCGGCAAAGGCGAATCGAGTGTAAACGGGGTGTAAGTGTGTCAAAAATTAGGCTGAATGGTTGTTGATACCAGGGGTGCGTTCAATAGTGCAATACTTACGCCGGTATTGGGTATTTTCCTATACCTTCACCATTGAAGGTATTGTCAGTATGCATATGTATTGTGCTATTGAACGCACCCCAGGATGGTTTTGGAGGATTGAGGCTGAATGGTTGTTGATACCAGGATGATTTTGGAGGATTGAGGCTGAATGGTTGTTGATACCAGGATGATTTTGGAGGATTGAGGCTGAATGGTTGTTGATACCAGGATGATTTTGGAGGATTGAGGCTGAATGGTTGTTGATACCAGGATGATTTTGGAGGATTGAGGCTGAATGGTTGTTGATACCGAGATGATTTTGGAGGATTGAGGCTGAATGGTTGTTGATACCGAGATGATTTTGGAGGATCGAGGCTGAATGGTTGTTGATACCAAGAGGATTGAGGCTGAACGGTTGTTGATACCAAGAGGATTTGAGGATTGAGGCTAAATGGTTGTTGATACCAGGATGATTTTGGAGGATTGAGGCTGAATGGTTGTTGATACCAGGATGATTTTGGAGGATTGAGTCTGAATGGTTGTTGATACCAGGATGATTTTGGAGGATTGAGTCTGAATGGTTGTTGATGCCAGGATGATTTTGGAGGATTGAGGCTGAATGGTTGTTGATACCAGGATGATTTTGGAGGATTAAGGCTGAATGGTTGTTGATACCAGGATGATTTTGGAGGATTGAGGCTGAATGGTTGTTGATACCAGGATGATTTTGGAGGATTGAGGCTGAATGGTTGTTGATACCAGGATGATTTTGGAGGATTAAGGCTGAATGGTTGTTGATACCAGGATGATTTTGGAGGATTGAGGCTGAATGGTTGTTGATACCAGGATGATTTTGGAGGATTGAGGCTTAATGGTTGTTGATTTTCAGTGCATCATTTCACCCTAAATTCCATCCACGCCATATTTCTCAAAGCGACGCATGCCAATTTACGTGCGTCAATGCGTAAAAAGGCTCAATGCGAATCCAACCTTAACGCACTCACCTCCATAAATTGTGCATGGATCTTAAATTCCGGTGGAGGTTCACTTCGTTGTAATGCCTCGGCCCTCCGTGCCTCAATGCCAGTGAAGAGGTGTCGGACGGCCCGGGGTACAATCCCCTGCATGTCTTCACCGATCCCAGGTTCGAATCCCGTCCCCATTGTGAAAGTCTTTCCCGATCCCGTCTGGCCGTACGCAAAAACTGTCGCATTGTAGCCGTCAAAACATCTGTAATGGGCACCGCAAAAATGCTCATTCATAAATTCTCTTAACTTGGAGCACAATTACCGTTTCGAAAACGCTCAGACGAAATTACCGTTTTGGACCGGGGTCAAAGAAACCACTTACCCTTCAATCAAGGCGTGCACGGTGGAGTTGTACACCTGAAATTGCTGACTGTCCATGTCAAAAACATGGTCAAAGGTGAACACCCTGTCTTGACCTAGCATGACCTGGTTCTCGCCCGGCGTCACCGAGGTGCAGATGCGGCACATGTCGATTCGCTCCCTGGCCAGCTGGGGTCGAACCCTATCAAACAAATTTGAGGGAATCTTAAGTGATCTCTAGGAGGTGTGGTTATCTCATTGAAGGGTTTATCCCTAGGGTTTGCTGAGCTCATGTGACAGCCAATCCCAATCAGTAAGGAACAACTGCAATACCGTGATTTGACACCACTGGTTGGCTTCATAGCTCAATTAGTAGGGCGTCTGAATGTTAAGCAGAAGGTCCGCAGTTCGGATCCCGGTGGAGCCAAGTTGTTTTTCACTGCATTTCCCCCGACTCTTGGACATTTGTCCACATTTGTATTAGAATAGAAATAAAAATTCAAATTTATTCCCTGTAACATGCTGCTTAGCAAGAACTGTACATGTACATATCAGTTTTTTTTCATGTTTAATGAAATGTCTTATGCATTGAGCATTGCTAAACTTACATGTACGTGCAGTGGTGCACCCACAAACTTCATTCTGCAATGGTTGTTTGGGAAATAGTGTGTACTACCACAGGTAATGCTTTTTGCATCAACAGAAGAGTGTCCCATGCATAACACAAATTTTGGTGATTTGTCACTTTGATATCTATTAACTAAAACAATTAATGACCCTGCTGAAAAGTACTGTATAACATTGCAACTTCTCAAAAGGTATGGTGTACACTGGTTCAAAATCTGTAGAGATACATACATGTATGGTTATTTCAAGTCACTTGAAATTTGGAAACTCTTGTTAACACTATTTCGTGTCATTTCACCTTCTTTGTTGGGCTATTTTGGGCTCGAAATAGACCCATACATTATTCTGAAGCGCATTCGAGAGTAAATTAGATATATCATGAAAAGACGCCGTCAAATTTAGCCGTTTTTGAGCACTTTTGAAAAATCCAAGGTCACGTGACTTTTCAGAACCAAATTCTGGTTCCGAAAAGTCACGTGGTCTTGTGAGTTAGTTGTATTTCCAGCCGTATAAAAGTTTGTTACTGCAGAACTGCACCAAATTCAACTCTGATTTCCCCCCAATATTTAAAAGTAATTCACAAAAGAGAGACTATTTATACAGGTATGAAACAAAGTTAAACATAGGTATGAAAATTTGAACATAATTGTTTGTTTCGAGAGTCCGGAGAACGGGAGCGAGCGCGTGCTACGGCAGGCTACCGTGGAGTGTAGAAATTTGTCCCGCAAATAGCCTGAGTGCACACACACACACGGGCATGTAATTGCTTCGGTGCACGTACGTTTGTGAAGAAAAAACATGATGCCAACTCCTCAAAAGAAAACGGAAATTCCTATTCGGTCGTCCGGGCTGTCCAGTGAAATCGTGAGCAGAAAATTTGAGATATCCTGAGCAGGAGAAGAGCGAATCGTTTGTGACAAAGTCGTGAGGCTCTCGCGTAGTTGCAACGGCTGGTAAAGCGTATAACCCGTCTTTTGACCGTTTTCGTTATTTTTGCACTTCTTTAGTAAATTACGGGATATTTTGATGAAATTTTTTCGCAACGACCATCAAAAAAGTATTGCTACATTACTAAATCATGTAAACAGTAGGCAGGTGTGTACCTTTAATGCATTTAAATACCGAGTTTAAACTACTTTGGGGTAAATCATTTTTATTACAGTTGATTAAGAAGCAGGAATCTGAATTTGTAACTGGATTGAGACTTCAGACATCCACACACAAAGATATTTATATGCTAATAAGGTGGTCTGGGGGTTATTGTTATAGAAACCAGCTGCATAACAGGTGTACTAGTTACAGTCCATTGGGTCTAGACAAAATGAAGGACTGACCTGGTCTAAATCAATTTACAAAATGGTAAAACATTTTGGCAACAGCTGGCTGGCGAGGAACTACCATGTGTTTGAAAGAAATTTATTTCATTGTTTAAATTGCACTTATTTAGCGTTTTCATAAAAAAATTAAAAATAGATGGAAAATGCATGTAACTTTTAAAAGATCTTACAATTTTTTCCAGAAAATGGATCTCGTTCTAACCTAACAATAATATGAAATACCTCCCCAAAATACCATCCATGGGAAGTATAAAACAGGAAATTTGCAATCTTCATTTTGGATGTGGAGCAAAATGGTAAGTGTAATCACTGCACTGCTTTATGAAACTCTTACAATTTGTTCCAGAAAATGGATCTCGTTCTAACCTAACAATCATATGAAATAAATGTGTACCTCCCCAAAATACTATCCATGGGAAGTAAACAGGAAATTTGCAATCTTTATTTTGGATGTGGAAGCAAAAAAAATGGTGTAATCACTGCACTGCTTTAATTATAGAACCAGATAAATTAGTTTACTAAATATCAGTTTTTTATTGATGTTATCCTTGAAAATATATGGATTGGGAGCATAAATTTTAAGAATGGTAATGAGAAAAATATGACACATGACATCGTATCAAAATCTCAACACCCATGGAAAAACATGTACATGTAAACTACATGTATGCTTGGCCCTGCTACGGGTCATGTGCATGAACTACGTTTGCATGTATTGTACATGTATGCGTCACTAGTATACCGTATGTGCTGGCAGTACAGTACACATCAAGTGCACGGTCCAAGTACAATGTGCATAAATGCACAGGGTTTACACATCCGCACATCTATATTGACTAATTACATTAAACACAGGTTGTGACTCACAACTGGGTTGTTGGCTTAAAAACAAAACACTCCCACTGTTAATTCCTGTATTCACAGTAATCTGACCTTGGGAAGTAAATAAAATGTATGTTGTCAACATGTACAAGTATTTTGCCAGCATTTTATTCATTGCAATTTAGCTGCATTAACAGTAAAGCTTTTATGCAAACACAAAATGCTAGAATTTAGAATGACCAACAATGTTGACAAAAACCCTCACTCAACAATCGAAAACAATGATATAAAAAGCCACAGATAATTAACAGCAGCAGGTTTAAAAAATAAGTGCCCCCCCCCCTTTTTTTTTTGGTGGCATTCACTAAAGGGTCATTTCATGAGGTTTGGTATATAAAAAAAAATTTGCGTTGGTACAAGTTCTTTTATTTAAAGACTGAAGAATTATTTATCTGGTGAAATATTTGTTGTACTGAATATGGCTACATGTAGGTGTCCCAATATAATCAGGTTGTTTTCACTATATATAAAGATGCAACATGGACACCACATATGTTTAACACTACGAGTACATTTTGGAGGTCTGTAGTTTTGTTACAATGTGATGTAAATACTTCTATTAATTTATAGTGTAACATGTGTTTCGTTATGAAATGAATATACTTACTAATGTAGCTGGGCTGGAATGTTACTTATATTTAAGATCTGGTATGTCACACTTTTTGTACCCAACCTAGTGGAATGACCCTAAACAAAATGTATGCATGGATTTTAAACACTGCTGTATCTTAGCTGAAATTTCTGCTGGCTACCGGTAGTCTACATTTGTACCAACATTCAACTTCTAATATGGGATTCCATTGAAAATGTTTTGTCTGCAAATTATACAAATTGGGTTTTTAAGACCCAAGTCCAAAATGTTAGCAATGTAAAAACCCAGCCTGTCCCTGGCAATTTTGAAGTCATTTTAAATTTCACAATTTATTATCAAATACAGTTCCACGGGGAGAATTCGGCCACCAAAATATTTTCACTCCACCCCTCCCCAACACAAAAATGTCTATTCCAATTATGAAAAATCTGAGCCATTTCAAGATCTTTATTAGTGGTCAGAAATGCAATCACCAGGCAGCAAGCGGTAAGCGGTTAGATCACTTAAAATGAACACATTTAAAAAAAAGAAAAGCTAAATTATACCTCATTTGCAAGGGACTTCAAATCTGAATGCTAGTACTGTCAAAGTTTTGACATCTTTGCTTTTTACCATGAGCCCCCAACATTTGACGTTAATAATAATAACAATGGTGGATACTTATAGTGCACATGTCCGCCCTGTGGGGGTGCTCCTGGCACTGTTGCCATTATTACCGCTGCCATCAGGAAATCACCAGAACCATTTTGCTTCAACTAGGTGGCTACCTGGCCAAGGCGCACAACCCTATCAGCAGTTAGATTGTGGCATTTCCCCCCCCCCCCCCCCCCCCCACCCGCCCCCACCCCCCACCCCCCAGCAGCTCCCCAAATATCGCTTGGGTTGACGAGGCAACTGGGATTAAGTGCCTTGCCACAGGGACACAGACACATTGGTCATAGTAGGGCTTGAACCCACAACCTCTGATTTGGAATCCTGCTTCATACCCACTAGACCACACATTCATTTGCCCCCTCCCATAAAAAATACTCAGCTGATGTCAACACTTTTCACAACTCAAACAGAATTACCCCTTGACCATGAAAATGATTAACAGTCAAGTTCTCAATCCCGTCCATTATGATGTATTATATTTTAGCTAGGTAGGGTGCAGCCCTTTATCCACTTAACAAAGCGTGTGCTGACACTATGCATGAACGAATACAAAGGTGTTGAAATTCTTCAAATAAATCACTTTACAAATAATGCCTTTCCTACTGTGAGTAAATACTAATTTTGCAAACATTGTCAAGTACCATATAGCCATCATGGCCAGGGTTCATCGCACGGTCATCCCGGCAGTTGGACAGATTTTACTTTTAATAGGTGGCCTACCTTCTATTTTTTTCTTTTTGTTAACATTTTTGAAAAGATTACCATGCACGGACACCCACTGGGATCCCATAAACTAAACCTATGAGACAACTTAAGTTTTACAAAATTAAGTTTTTCCTTAGTAAATTCATGACACTTTTCCCTCCTAATTTTGCATTTTTATCATCAAACTAACATTTTTGCATGGTTTATATGTCAATTTGTCATAACAAGGAAAACCCTGGGTGTCCGTGCATAGTAAATGAACCCACATTTTTTAAAGCTCAAATCACAATTTCACATCAGAATTTCACTTTTTGGTTAAAGCCGTCATACTCAAAAGGAAAAAATTAATGCAGGTAGGCTATTGAAGTGAAATCTTACCCAGATGAGAGAATAATTCAAAGTTCTGGTATTTTTTTCGTTCCGATTAAACAAAGATTTTAAGGAAATTACCTCCTGGTATCAACAGATAATCCAATTCTAAGATATACTTTCCGTACGCACTTTTGTCGTAAAATCACATTTTCTCCTTCAAAACTTGCATAAATCAGTTAGTGACTGTACAAGATCTCCTGAAGATGAAACATGTACACACGCATGCAGCGCCCTCTTTTGTCATGCTTAATAATACGCACGGAGCACTCACGCCGTGATTTTGTCCATTACTCTCTGCAGTAATCTTATCAATTAATTATCTCAGAAATGCAACATTTCCGACAGAAGTGCAATTGGGAAGTATATAGGCATGATAGGCCTATCCTATAATTGGATTATCTGTTGATTCCAGGAGGTAATTTTCTTAAAATCTTTGTTAAATCTGAACGGAAAAAAAATACAAAAGCTTTTTCCAAAGTAAACTGTGGGTATGAATTCCATTCACTGGACACTGGAACAGGGCAGAAAAAGTTCAAGTATTTTCAAGGAAATTGATTGATGTTTTTCACGGAAAGATTATCATGCACAGACACCCTCCGAGACCACCCCATGTGCTATACACCAATCTGGTAATAAGGTCTTCTTCCCTGTACATCTGCCATAGCTGGGGGGCTTCCACTGAATGAACTGTATGTTTTTGTTGTTGCTGAAGCTGCATTTGTTTACTTCGAACAAGTTGCGCGTCTTTGTAGGGTTGTGTGCGCGCGAAGGCGGGCGCGTCGCGTGTACGCAAAGGTGGGCGCGTCGCGTATACGCGAAGGAGGCTCGTTCGTGCATGTAATGGGTGAGCGATTTTCGTTCTAACAGCAACACAAAATGCACAGCCCATGCACTGGACGCCCCCCAGCTATGGCGGATATGCAGGGAGGAGATCTTAGTTACCGGATTGGTGTATACCTATGCATGGAGGAAGAAACAACAAATCTCAAAAATTCTAAGTTTTTTAAAAGTAAATTTATGACACTTTTCCCTACTAATTTTGCATTTTTATCATCAAACTAACATTTTTACGTGGTTTATATGTCTTAAAAAGGAAAATCCTGGGTGTCCGTGCATGGTAATGAACCCTCCGAACCTCTCCCCACCACCCCCTGCCCCCTTACCCTTGATCTCCCCCTCTCCCCCGCCAACAAAATTTTGCAGAATTGTAATGAATAATTTAAACCTTACCTCAGAGCTACTCGCACACTCGTATTATCCTCCGGCATGGTGGAACTTTATATAATCCAAATAATACAATTAAAAACGACCAAAAAACTTGCAGAAATCAGTGCTAAACGTTATCATTCATAGACTGCTAATCTGAAATCTGTGGCACGCACAGAACTTCTGCTTTGCCTTTGCGTTTTTCCTGTCCGGCTGCCTGCGCCTCATCGATAAAAAGACGATTTCCGACTGTGGGGTCAAATGCCAATCCTCAAGCCCAGCCAAGCAGGCTAGACCACATCTTCCGCAGACGTTTGCGGTACATATCATGAGCGGAACTGGTCATTTTTGGTGTTTATTTTGAACCAATTTCGGACAAATTTTAAAGTCCCCAATCCATCGCGCTTCCGTCGTAGTGCGAAAATCATAATACAGTGCGCTTAATCATCACAGGTAATCTGCATAATAATCACATTTGACATTTGCTAGGTACCAGTGCTCGTAGTAAGTGAAATTGAGGGCGCTGTGCAACAAAAGTGGATTGGGATCACGATTGGGATGCTCAAGTGGGCGTGGTTCTTGCTTTGCAAATTAGGGGTGCGCTACGTTTTTTTAAACTAGCACACATTCAGCATACAAGACAAAAATGATTCAGTCAACGATTAACGAAACATCTCATCAGATTATATCGTCAGTTATACAAATAAATTGCTCAAATTGAAAGCAAAAGAACAATGAAACTTATTTTAAACAAATACTTCAGCGGTTTTCTGTAATTTATTTCACATTTTCCACTGTCATGTAATCCGGGATAAAATCAAAATATATTGATGAAATATATGCACATGTACAAATGATATACAAAACATTGTTAGTGAATATCATAGCTTAAAGGAGATGTCCAGATTTTTCCAGAAAATGGATTTCATGCTAACCTATCAATAATATAAAATACCTCCCCAAAATACTATCCATGGGAAGAAAACAGGAGATTTGCAATATGAAGCAAAAAGGTTGGCATTTACTAAACTTTGTTGGTTTTTTGACGATATCCCCAGAAATAGAGCTTCTGCACCCGCAGCCATGACAGGGGGCAGGTTTTCTTATTTAAATGATGTAGAACCACAAAGCACCTACTCATGCATGACACAGTGACAATGTGACTGCCCCCTAGCTGTCATGGCCGCCGTGCGAAGGGTTTATATACCGGTTGAGAATGCGAAATTTCAGAATGGTAATGATAAAATTATGACACGATATGGTATCAAAATCTCAACACCCATGAAAAAAATAAGGGCCTCAAAAATGTGATCTGGTGGTCATGCTCCTTTAATAATGCTCTCTGTCCGAGTACATATATAAAAATACTGATTGAAATGCAAAACGAAGAAAATATGACGAAAAGAAAAACATAACTAAGCTAAATAAAAACTCAAGTTGCTGTAAAAACAAGAAACAGTATCATTTAGTGAATTGTAAATGTTTTGAAATTTTTAGCTAGCTCGTCCAAAATGCTGTCTTTGAAAAATGCTTTAAAAATGCTGTCATTTGAACAGTTAATTTCAATAGACTAAATATGTCTTGTATATCTTTTGTCACAAGACATTATAATGCTGAAAACAGAGTTCATTTTTGGCCTTTTAGCAAGCAAAATTTTCAAAAACATTAAAGTATTCAAGATTTCCAATACACTAAGGGAAGCCACAGGGGCCAGACACATTGTCACTGTGTCATGCGTGTGTAGGCACTTTGTGAATACATGACATGGTAAAACTTTTAAAAATAGCGTGATTTACACTGGTATAGTCGAGAAAACTACCTTGTAGAAATTTTAGCCACATAGATGCAGTAATACTTCAGAAAACATGAAAAATGGCTCCAAAAATCGCTTACAGGCGATCTTTGGAGATTAAAATAGTTGTAATTTTTTTCATGAATGAGGGCACTTCAGACGAAATAATTTCACAGGTTGATTACTAACATTACCATCTTGATAACAAGTAAGCTTTTAGATAATAATTCAGATATTGTTTTGGATGGTAATTACCAAACATGTAGACTACATGAAAAACTGCCACCTGTTACAAAGAGTCTATTGATACCTTTCGACCACGTGCAACATCCGGGAATGTTTGGGCGTCACCGGCCACGCGCACGCCAATAGACGCACATGAACATGCGTAAAAAATACCCACCAGCGTATTTTCATTCAAAAATGCTCAAATTGATGAGCATGTACTCAGTTTGTAAAAAAATGCAAGTGTTTTTACTTGATCACGATTAGCCTGAAGAAAGACAGTTTTATCTTTCTCGATACAACAGCCGTAGCGCAACAACATAAAGCAAGGTTAAGCAATAGAGGTAAGTGCAACCAATGCACTTTTCTTGCTCTTTTTGCTGGTTAGCACTCGGGCCACGTTGGTCATGATTGTTAAATGACACCCAAAATGGTGGAAGGCGTGACGTCACCGTACAGCTATCAATACAGATTTTGTTTTAACTAACAGTGCTATAAAACAGACTACCATATGTGCTACTTACATGCAACTTCTAATAATGTTGGAGTACATTAAAGATAATTTTTACATGTTTAGTATACAAATCAATCATTTGCATTGAATTTGTTGCAGTAATCATTGCTGTTTTATAGGCCCCTAAGGCAAAATAGATTAAAATACTTAAATTTTTCAAAAAATATAATTCGTCCAAATTTGTATAAAATGGCATTTTCCAAACTCTGGATTTGGCTTTGGCTCATAATGGTAGTTTTTAAAAATCAAGAAATGAAAACCACTATTCACTGCCAAAGCCGAAAAACAAATCCAGCATTTCGTAAATACCTACAAAGCAATTTTGGCCAATGACTGTCAATGTTGTTTGAATTTCGGTTAATTAAAAAAGGAATTTTTGAAGTGAAATTAAGAATACAGTACATGTATTTACAATACATGTATTTACAATTCAAGGGTGTATATACAGGGTGTCCCGGAAAAAACGAAACCGAGATTTATTGATGTTTAATCATACTTTAATCTCAATCTTGAATAATAAATGACACATATTTGGAAAGCTTAGTTCCTCATCTTTCATTTGATACCACTTATATGATACATACTTCACGCATGAATGAATAAACAACGATACCTGAATTTCAGGGGTTTCAACACGCACGTTTTTAATGCACACGTTACCATCTCCAAATCTATTCATGCAAAAATCGGTCAGGTGTGAAAAAAACAAATGATTTTTAAAAAACATGGAAATTCAATCCATATTTAAATGCGGGATATCTCTGTCATCCCTGGCTCATTTTTCCTGACTGAGGTATCATACGAAAGGGCAGGAAATGAACTTTTTAGAAATGTGATTATTTCTTTGAAATTCAGGTATCGTTGTTCAAACGACTTTTTGGTAGCCCTGCTTCATATTGTTTTTATGCGTGAAGTATGTATCATACGAGTGGTATCAAATGGAAGATGAGGAACTAAGCTTTCTAAATATGTGTCATTTATTATTCAAGATTGAGATTAAAGTATGATTAAACATCGATAAATCTCGGTTTCGTTTTTTCTGGGACACGCTGTATAGCATAGCACAATGTTTCCGCAAAACTGTTTTTAGTTTATAGAGAGCCAAACATGAATATGTCACCCTTTGTCAGCAATACAAGTAATGGCTCTATACAAAAACCACCAAACCATTTCTGCTGTTAAGCCAAATCACCATGGCAAATGACATCACACTTTGGATCTCTATGCAACATCCAAGAGAACACTCGCTGCTGATTCGATGGTAAAAATAGCTACGGAGAGTTGCTTTTTCACCAATTCCCATTTTTCAGGTTCTTCGTTATTGTCGATGTCAAACATGGCGTCAACAATTCCCGGAAACTTGTCGCTCGCATAGTTGTCTCTGCTGCTGGGCGCGTACACGATATGCCTGTTGGAGAATAAATTAAAGGACGCATGAAATAATAATAATAATAATAATATCACTTAATGCTGCAATGGGACGACCCGCCGGTAAGACTTTGCCAGACGACCACCAAAATTTTGGCTAAAAGACATCGATTGGACACCAAATTTCTGTAAACCAGAGGTTCCAAAAATGGGTCGAGACCTAATAAAAATGCTTTTAGAACTAATTTTAAAAAGATGAATTTCGACCTAAAAAAATTGATTTTGACTTCCAAAATATTGGGACTCGAGGGCAACTTGACTTGACTTGGGACTCGAGGGCAGTTTGACTTGACTTGGGACTCGAGGGCAGTTTGACTTGACTTGACTTGGGACTCGAAGGCAGTTTGACTTGACTTGACTTGGGACTCGAAGGCAGTTTGACTTGACTTGACTTGACACTCGAAGGCAGGTTTCTTCTCCAAAATACGGGAGGTTGGCAGCTATATGTATTACGTCCAACCCTTGCCCTATCCCAATTACTTCTTTTTTTCGCTTACCGTACAAATGGCCGGTTGGGCAATCCCTGGGGATCACTAAAAGCTCTTTCGAATAAAGTCATCTGGTCATTCAGCCTACGCACCAACAACACACTGCAGACAAAAATAAATTAGAAAACAATTTGGTCAAGTCAAACCTTGATAATAAGAGCACTGTTAATACAACATTCTGCTTATTACAAGGAAAATGTTTACTTTGAGAAGGTTTTCCCTGTCAACCTGTTGATTAACTTTTGGGGTCATTGCAAATGATATAAAGTTTAATACTGTAAACCAATATCGTACTCAGATTTGTCAGCCGAATTGACTTTCTCAACAAATTTGTTCGCTGCTTCGGTTAGCTTGTTCACTGCTCTCTCCATGTTACCTGAAAACAGACAAACAAACAAACAAAATATCACTAATAACAGTTGTTTGACTGGGGCACTTTGGGGGCACTTGTGACACACTTGTGACGCACTTGTGGGGCAGTTGTGACGCGCTCGTGACGCGCTCGTGACGCGCTCGTGACGCGCTCGTGACGCGCTCGTGACGCGCTCGTGACGCGCTCGTGACGCGCTCGTGACGCGCACTCGTGACGCGCCCGTGACGCGCACTTGTGACGCACTCGACTACAACCTTGCAACCTGCAGTCTTAACCATTTTATACTTCAGCAAGATTTTACGGCAAAACTTACCGAATGAGAGATTTTCCGTTATCATGCGTTTTCCGTAAGTGCCATCCCGAAGATTCTCGAAGTATTCTTGAACATGTTCAGCGTACACGGCTACATTCATCGGAAGCAGGACCGACTCGGCCAGGTTTCGTACCAATTCGCCCACAAGTTGCGTCATGGCACGATGGTAAATGAAGCCCGGGTCGTAATACCGATCAACGAGTTTGAACGTTTCGTAGACCGAATGATACATCGGGTATCCCGAGATAGGGATGTTCTGTGGAAAAAAAATGAATAATGGCGTGACGTTTTTAGAAAATTAATTTCCTTCTAAACTAAAAATCATATAAAATACATCCCCAAAATATTATCCATGGGAGGAAACAAAAAATGTGCAATGTGGAAACAAAAAGGGTTAGAGTGAAATAAATTTTCTAGAAAAATCTGGACACTGTACTCACTGCACTGCTTTATGGAACCGGTAAATTAGTTTACAAAACATGGGTTTTTAAAAAAGATATCCTTTGAAATATTAGGAGCGCAAAATTTCAAAATGGTAATGAGAATAATAGGAGACCTGATAAGGTATCAAAATCTTAACATCCATGGGAAAAATGGGGGTCCTCAAAAATGTTATAGACCGTATCGAATAGCCGCCATTTCGTGGGGCACCTTTTGTTACTTAAACCGTTCAACAATGGAAGCACAATATGTGCAACCATGCATGTCCTCAAGGAACAAAGAAACTGCCCCACGAAATGGCGGCTATTTGATATGGTCTATTGGACATGCTACTTTTATTCGTTCCTCATTTGGAATCACGATCGTCACCAGACTCACCTTATCGTAGTCGTAGGTGAAATCTGCAGCTGAAATGCCAACAAGTTGAAGGAATGGTGCATAGTCACTTCCGGAGCCAAGCGTGCCAATGCTTGAAAAAAAACACCACAGAAATAGAGGAAATTTTGTGGGATACCGTGGCCGAGTGGTTTGGGTCATTGACTCGCAATGTTTGGGGGAAGACTGGGTGTTGCAGGTTCAAAACCCGTTCGTGGTACCTGTGCCCTTGAGCAAGGCACTCAATTGCTCCATCCTTCGGAAGGGATGCAAGACCATTGTGTAATGCACTTAAAAAGATCCAAGAACACTCTTTCGCGAAGAGTAATTAAAGGGGATTCCTGGGTGTCTCTGGCTGTTGGCTGCCAAAAGCGCCGCCCCGTCTATGTATCTCAATATTTAAGCAGTATGGATGTAAAATGCTGTGATACTTCGCGCAAGAGCACTAAATGCCTAAAATAATAATGTTTGTTTTCTACAACCAATAATTGCGACTACGCCATGCGAAATGAGTTACATGTTGTATAGTCTGAGCCGAGTTGCAGGGTTGTAACGAGTCTCCCTTTGCTCGAGTCCCAAGTCAAGTCAAACTGCCGTCGAGTCCCAAGTCAAGTCAAACTGCCGTCGAGTCCCAAGTCAAGTCAAACTGCCGTCGAGTCCCAAGTCAAGTCAAACTGCCTTCGAGTCCCATGTCAAGACAAGTCAAACTGCCTTCCAGTCCCAAGTCAAGTCAAACTGCCGTCGAGTCCCAAGTCAAGTCAAACTGCCGTCGAGTCCCAAGTCAAGTCAAACTGCCTTCGAGTCCCAAGTCAAGTCAAACTGCCTTCGAGTCCCAAGTCAAGTCAAGTCAAACTGCCTTCCAGTCCCAAGTCAAGTCAAGTCAAACTGCCTTCCAGTCCCAAGTCAAGTCAAGTCAGGCATGTTGGTCAAGTCAAGTAGTCACGACAGTAAATTTGTTCCAGCTATTTTTAAAATGAGTCTAAACACTGAAATTCACATTCCCGTTGTTTTGGCCAAGGTTTCTTTAGTGCTGAAATACAATTTGGTCCCCACCCCCCTCCCCCCTCCCCCAGACTCAAGTCAAAAAGTCAAGTCATTTGAGGTTCGAATCCCAAGTCAACTTAAGTCAGTGAAAATTGAGACTCGACTTGAGTTGATGCTTTTGCGTACGAATGGGGCTCTTACTGTGGATGTTTGTCCGCTGTCAATTTTCCGCGCTCCTTCCACGTGTCGTAAACCGTCTGCCGTTGGCCCTCAGGCTTCGGATCCGGAATCTGAATTAACGTTAAATGAACCTTGCATTACTATGGACTACACAATTAAAAGTCCTTGCAAAAAGTTAGTTTGTGAACGCCCCAATACATCATTTGCAGTGACCCAAAATGTTACTTCACGAGTTGACAACAAAAACTTGACTAAAGGTGTTGATAGCAATGGTAACAAACGCCACATGATATTCGCTGTGTAAAATGCTAGAAATGGCCAACTGGGCTGTTTTTTCTTTTTTTGAATGTCTGCAGACAATTTTTTACCATTCATTCAACACAAAAACCATGCATGGATTTTTCAGGTTTTCTGAAGTATTACTGCATCTATGTAGCTGAAATTTCTACAAGGCAGTTTATCAACATTATTCTTTAGTTATGTAATGCTGTTGTTCCTGTTTTTAAAAGTTTTCCAATCATGCAATCTGTTTTGGAAACAAGAAAAAGCAAAACAATTTAAAACAAATAAAACAAACACAACCAGAACCGTGTGAAAAACATAACTCACCTTTTGAGCGGCGCTATAAATTGCACTGTATAAGTTGGGCGTACCAGCGATTTCCACGACGTGCGTTCCTGAAAAAAAATATTAAAAAATTACAGAAACTATTTTGTGGCCTCGGATAGCATAACAAGCTAAATTTTAACTACAGCTGGAAAAAAAAAAAAAAAAACCAACTACTGTAAAAGCTGAAATATTCGCGGTGGTTTTATTTTCGCGCCTTTCGCGCACCAGACAGAGCCCGCGAAAATAACAACCCGTGAAAATATTGTTTGCAACAATTGTGGCGATCCCTGAAACAAAAGGTCGGCGACCCGATACAATACTAATCAGGTCATGACCTTGTTGTACTGTACTTGACACGTGTTGCATGCCCCTAGGGCGCCTATAGCTGTGTACACTTCACGCGCCTATAGCTGCACACAGCGCACACCTCGCTAGACCGCAACGTGCAATCACCCAGGGCAATCACCTCATCATGCGTGTTTAGGCTTGCCTATTAAACTAGGTCACGGTCGCACACTGTGTGAGCGCCACTGTGCTTGGTAACTTACGATTGACGCTCTGTATTATTTATTAATCGATGGTAGGCCTGCATTCTTGAAAGTGTTTTTCTTACTAAATGTAATTTTAATGAGGCAATTCTGTGAATGTTAAGGTGACATAATTTCCATCCGCGAAAATAACAACTCGTGAAAATGTCAGTGATGTTGAAATGCGCGAAAAATATCTGTACGCGAAAATATTGGCTGTGCCATTGTGATACACACAATGATCAATTTCAAAACGGTACCAAACTATTTTTTTTCTGCAAGCCTCGCTTTGGTTATGTTAATTCTAATAGGAGAAAAGGGAAGATGGCCGCACCGTGATAAAGGTCTATATATACATGGCCTTAAATAGACTAAAAACATGTGCAAAAAGAAATCTTAAAATCTTATAAAATTGACCCCAAAATACCGACCTTTTACTGCAATATCGAGATTTAAGTAGGCCACAGTTCGGGCTCCAAGTTTCTTGGCAAATTCCTGCAAAATCACAAGAAAAATGTCCTTGCTGTTAAAAACGAGATTCTTTAAGGAAATGTACTTGTAAAGTAGAGCATGTGGCGAAAGAAGGTATGGTATCCGTCTCGTCATCATGGAAATGAAATAAAATAGTGCTTGAGGCACCCCATCAAATATTGACCAGTTACTTGACATTCATAAATACCTTAGACAGTTTACGCATCCCTATTGGCCGAGAGCACGTCACGTGGCCAGTTTTAAACAGACGATAGATACCAGTGATAAAGACCGGCCGGCTGGCCCGCGTTTGTGCCTGCACCCTAGTCACTGCGTATGGAACACGCAAACGAATACGGAAACTGCATACTCCTGAAAGCAAAATGTGCACTGTGACAAGTACCCGGTCATGTGCGTGCGCGTACAACACGCTTGCTTTACGCTAAACATGCGTGATCGAACAAAAACAACTTTACGCACAGCCAGCAATGTAGGGAAGTGAATTCAAAACTTGGCAAAACAACGAGCTAATTTTTGTGAGTTTTACCGATTTACACAAAAAAGGTATTTATGAATGGGATGGCGGCTCGGGTCATTATCAGCGCCCAGGACCCTAGCCGGTTTTAAACGTATATTTAAGACTGGCCAAATCTACTTTTAGTTAAAATTATTACCCCTGGTCAGTGGGCTCTTAATTCAACATTTTCGACTCCCAAAGGAGTATGCACCCGTAGCTGCCCGTTAGGTGCTCGTGAGCTAATCAAAGACACAACCCTCACAGGTACCTATTTTCTCGTGGGTGGAGAGAGAATTTATGGTAAAGCAGGGGTGGAAATTAACACAGGTCCTGTGGTCCGAGACCAGTAAAAAAATGAAAAAATGGAAACATTCTCTGATGCCTAATCCACAGTAAACATTTCTTATTTTCTTACTCAATGCGAAGAATTCCTTGTTAACAAAAAACAAATCCTGATTGCTTTAGACATTTTCAGATAACTACTTTTCTTTCTCCGATCTCTCCAGACATGCCCCAGTGTTGGATCAAAAAGCAATCCCATCCATCCTGCACTCAATGACCTTAAACCAGAAAGTGTTTCAGTATATCTCGGTGCCCTTTTAAAAAAACCACCAGTGGACCACCAAATTGTCAACAGGACCAGTAGAGTTCTCTAATCTACTGGTCCTTCTGACCAGCATGAAATTCATGTTAATTTCAACCCCTGTGAAGTGTCTTTCTTAAGGGCACACGAAGCATGGTTGCGGCCTGGATTCGAACCCACAACCTACAGGATTGACCTAAAAACTTGAATTTACCTCGACCCATTCGTTTGAACCGATCAAACCATATTCCTCTGCCCCCCAACTACCGAACATGATAGTGCGGCGAGGTCGCCAACCTAAATTGAAATCAGATACACACAAAAAAAAAACACTTGGTAAATGGGCATGTAAGAATAGTATATAAGTCTGTTTTCAATACTGGAGAGACTTTTTCCACCAGGATCATAACTCTGTGCAATGCCATCTATCGTCTCTCAAAACAAAAGAAATTTCTTATGACAGATCTAAGAAGATAACTTAAGCAACAAATAGTGCAACAACATACCTTTCTAAAAACTCTGTGTACAAATTTCCTATTTAACGTATGTAACATAGGACACATACTTTGTGGCATTTTTTGGTGTCCTTGTTACATACGGTATATTGGAAATTTGCACACAGGGCTTCCAGGAAGTACGTTGTGACACTGTTCGTTGCAGTTCTTTAGCTGAAGTTATCTACTTAGATCTATCTTAAGATGTTTCTTTTGTTTTGAGAGAAGATGAATGACATTGTACAGAGATATAATCCTGGAGGACGAGGTCTCTCCAGTATTGAAAACAGACTCATATATATATAGTGTTAAAAATTTGCATATCTTCCGTGCAGGATACTCACGGCACTTTACAACATTATTACCCAGGTCATTGGGCACAACTCCCTCAAGCGCTCAGTGGCTACAACCCTACAGTGGCCAGGGCTCAAATTTCACGGCGGCCACGACGGCCATGGCCGCCGATGCCCCTTTTACTGACCTTGATGCCCCTCAAAAATTTGGCCCTTTCACGGCCAAAAATGCCCTGCCTTTTTTCGCCGATGGCCGTCGTGCCCCTTTTTTGCATCAAGATAAAATGGGCGAGCCGATAAACAACACTCGAAGTGTACCGCGGTACGCGTACGTGTCTCTGCCAAAATTCCTAGAAACTGAACGAACGTCATATCAACAAGCGAGAGCACAGCCGGTCGTCAATCCATGTACGGTACACGTGTACAGTCATGTACATGTACACATACTGCACTGATAAGCCACACAGCTCATACATAGTCTATGGTGGATACACCAGCACATGGAAGGAAAAAAGTACATAAGACGGCATCTGCATTATGCTTTCACTGGTACTCATCATGTACATGTACTGGGTATACCGCCCAGTTTTACCGGCACCGCGTGGCGTGGCGAAAACGTTTTGTCAAATCAAACTTGGCCCCAATTGCATTGTGTACAAACTCGGCCCCGGACCAACTCGGCCCCAATTGCCTTGTGTACAAACTCGGCCCTCAGACCAACTCGGCCCCGATTGCCCTGTGTACAAACTCGGCCCCATACCAACTCGGCCCCAATTGCTTTGTGTATAAACTTTGCCATCAGACCTACTCGACTCCAAACAAACAATTGTTTTCATTGTTTTTTTTTCTTGTGGCCTTTCGCCCTTTTTCAAAACTAAAGTTGGCCTTAGTGCCCCACCTTGTGGCCTCGGTGCCCTTTCTAATTTGCCTTCATGCAAGGCCAAAGTGGCCTTGCCCTAAAAACTGCGAAATTTGAGGCCTGAGTGGCTACAAATAAAACTGACGTCACTTCCTACAAATTGCCACGTGCATCATGATTTTGATTTTAAAAATGGTGACGCACATCAATTGGGCTATATTTCGAACAAATATGTGAAACAAATGAAAACAAAGTTATCCATAAGTTGTTTACTACGGAGAGTTGAAAAAGCGATAAATTATATATTTACCGTCTTTAACGAGGGCGCCAAACACTCGGCTCATTTCCATGAGGCATGCCGTGCCACTGGACGGATCGATGGCTCCGTAGCCCCATGCATCACGGTGGTTACCCATGATGACGTAACGATCTTAAAAACAAAAAATAAATAATTAAATAAATAACTTTAAAAAATTATAAACCATGAAACTTAATTACATCCATGTAGTGAAAGCAAAGCAAAAAGTAATATAGTATCACTTAAAAGCTAACAAAATAATTAATGACATTCAAAACCGGCTAGGGGCCTATGCGCTGATAATGGTCCTTGCCTGGAGGCTCAGGGGTGGATTGCAATATAACCGTCTTTAGTCCGAGACACAACATGTGTCCTAACTGAGTTTATGACATCTTAGCTACGACACATTGAAAAATGCCTTGCAATATCCAAAAGTTAAGACGTCTTAGCTAAGACACAAAAGTTTGTGTGTCTTTACTGTTGTGAGCAACGTTTCAATCGCATTCGTGTGTTTGCATACCATCGCGCATGTGTATTACATTACTTGCCGGTTGTTGCTGCCGTACGTACGCGTGACAGTGGCGTGAAAAACATCGTGAAAACATTCAGAATTAACATAGTCCCAGCTTGAATCGTAATTTCCTTTCAGTGAAAACTAAGTTTAAGAAAGACAAACTATCAAAAAATAAACTTTTGATTCTAGTCACAATGCTCCATTTGTCTGAATTGAGCAGGAAATTTTTAACAATTTTCTAAAGACATAACTTAGGACACGTATTAGGTGTCTTAAATTTGATGTGTCCTAGGACACAAGTTAGGATACATAAATGTTTATTGCAAGGCAAAATAATCTATGATGTCTTAGTGATGTCAGAGTTAGGACGTCCTAGGAGTTAGGATGTCCTAACTGTCTTATTGCAATCCACCCCTGGGACACAAGTTAGGATACATAAATGTTTATTGCAAGGCAAAATAATCTATGATGCCTTAGTGATGTCAGTTAGGACGTCCTAGGAGTTAGGACGTCCTAGGAGTTAGGACGTCCTAGGAGTTAGGACGTCCTAGGAGTTAGGACGTCCTAACTGTCTTTATTGCAATCCACCCCTGGCCATTATCAGCGCCTAGGACCATAGCCGGTTATAGACGTATGTTTTATAAGACTGGCCAAACCTACTTTGAATCTCTAATTAATAATTACTTTAATTAAATTAGTATACCTGGTTCGACTCTGCCGCGAATCATCCCAATGACGTTGTAGCCATTTGCCATTTGGTTTACTGTGTAGATACTCATTTTTACTTTCCTTCAGAAGAAAAATATACAAAATGTGACTTGATTTGGACTTGAGTAAAATAAGTTGATCATCCAAAAACTTCAGGTAAAAATGGACCAAGAGAAAAATGACAAGATCCTTATTAAGATTCGAACCCAAGACCTCTGACACACCAGGCAGATGCTCTACCAGCTGAGCTATGAGGCACAGTGGTATACTCCCTCAGGTTTCCCCAAAGACCTCTGACACACCGGGAAGATGCTCTACCAGCTGAGCTATGAGGCACAGTGGTATACTCCCGCAGGTTTTCCCCAAGACCTCTGACACACCGGGCAGATGCTCTACCAGCTGAGCTATGAGACACAGTGGTATACTCCCTCAGGTTTTCCCCAAGACCTCTGACACACCAGGCAGATGCTCTACCAGCTGAGCTATGAGGCACAGTGGTATACTCCCTCAGGTTTCCCCAAAGACCTCTGACACACCGGGAAGATGCTCTACCAGCTGAGCTATGAGGCACAGTGGTATACTCCCGCAGGTTTTCCCCAAGACCTCTGACACACCGGGCAGATGCTCTACCAGCTGAGCTATGAGACACAGTGGTATACTCCCTCAGGTTTTCCCCAAGACCTCTGACACACCAGGCAGATGCTCTACCAGCTGAGCTATGAGGCACAGTGGTATACTCCCTCAGGTTTACCCCAAGACCTCTGACACACCGGGCAGATGCTCTACCAGCTGAGCTATGAGGCACAGTGGTATACTCCATTAGGTTTCCCCCAAGACCTCTGACACACCGGGCAGATGCTCTACCAGCTGAGCTATGAGGCACAGTGGTATACTCCCTCAGGTTTACCCCAAGACCTCTGACACACCGGGCAGATGCTCTACCAGCTGAGCTATGAGGCACAGTGGTATACTCCCTCAGGTTTCCCCCAAGACCTCCGACACACCGGGCAGATGCTCTACCAGCTGAGCTATGAGGCACAGTGGTATACTCCCTCAGGTTTACCCCAAGACCTCTGACACACCGGGCAGATGCTCTACCAGCTGAGCTATAAGGCACAGTGGTATACTCCCTCAGGTTTACCCCAAGACCTCTGACACACCAGGCAGATGCTCTACCAGCTGAGCTATAAGGCACAGTGGTATACTCCCTCAGGTTTACCCCAAGACCTCTGACACACCGGGCAGATGCTCTACCAGCTGAGCTATGAGGCACAGTGGTATACTCCCTCAGGTTTACCCCAAGACCTCTGACACACCGGGCAGATGCTCTACCTGCTGAGCTATGAGGCACAGTGGTATACTCCCTCAGGTTTACCCCAAGACCTCTGACACACCGGGCAGATGCTCTACCAGCTGAGCTATGAGGCACAGTGGTATACTCCCTCAGGTTTACCCCAAGACCTCTGACACACTGGGCAGATGCTCTACCAGCTGAGCTATGAGGCACAGTGGTATACTCCCTCAGGTTTACCCCAAGACCTCCGACACACCGGGCAGATGCTCTACCTGCTGAGCTATGAGGCACAGTGGTATACTCCCTCAGGTTTACCCCAAGACCTCTGACACACCGGGCAGATGCTCTACCAGCTGAGCTATGAGGCACAGTGGTATACTCCCTCAGGTTTACCCCAAGACCTCTGACACACTGGGCAGACGCTCTACCAGCTGAGCTATGAGGCACAGTGGTATACTCCCTTAGGTTTTCCCCAAGACCTCTGACACACCGGGCAGATGCTCTACCAGCTGAGCTATGAGGCACAGTGGTATACTCCCTTAAGTTTTCCCCAAGACCTCTGACACACCGGGCAGATGCTCTACCAGCTGAGCTATGAGGCACAGTGGTATACTCCCTCAGGTTTACCCCAAGACCTCTGACACACGTTCCTTCAACTGGGCTATGAGTATTCTCTGTTGGCTTTACACGAATGCAAATTCAGTGATTGTAACTATATCATGTTTGGTCTATGCTTAATGTTCAAATCTTATCTTTTTTTCGTTACCCACTCTTCAATGTGTTCATCGTTGAATCCCGGCCCGTATCTGAAGGTCACGTTGGCCAAATTTCCGGCCCACGCTTCGCTTGTTTCGTTGCCTCCCATGATTCTTTGAAAAGAACAAAAATAAAAACAGTACTTCGTCAAAAATCATTGTCTAGAGGTCTTACAAATGATTAAACCAGCTTGTTGCCCATTTTGTTTCAGGGTTTCAAAGTTTGATAAATTGCACAATTCCATAACTTTTGATTCACTGTTATTGTTCTACTGATAGCTCAAAAAATACAGGCACCATTAAGGGTTTGACGAGGCTACATTCGCTGTGCACACATGTCGGGGGGCAAAAAGTCGACACGAGCATTGCTAGACGTGTGAAAAGAATATTATATTAATAATATATAATAATAATATATGGCATTTATAATGCGCTTTTAACCGAAGGATACAAAGCGCAGGGAGATAAAAAGAAATGAGGGATATCGAATCGCTCAAATCCTAGAGAAAGAGGTGGGTCTTAAGAGCCTTTCTGAAAGAAGTGATGTTAGTTGAATTATTGACTGTAGCTGGCAAGTTGTTCCAAAGGCGAGGAGCAGAGACGGAAAAAGCCCTATCGCCAGCTTGAGTGCGTGATCTGGGAATATCAAGACATGTGCTAGTTTGAGATCGTAGTGAATATGATGAAGACTTCCTAATTCCTAGAAGAGCTGAGAGGTACACCTGGAGAAAGATTATTCAATGACTTGTATGTGTGGACAAGAGTGCGAAATTGAATACGTTTAGCAACTGGGAGCCAATGAAGCTCACGCAGGAGTGGTGTTACATGTGCACTTTGGGGTTTCCTAAAATATTGTCTATTCTCGACAAAAAAGCATACATTGAACGTCTTTACAAACATTGTCAGTCGTGTTGAAATAATCTAGGCTTCCTAAATAAACTTTAAAGGCACAATGCCTTTGCTATGGAGCTGCGTATTTCGCGGCACGAATTTGGCGCGCGTGCATTGCTGACGAGTCTGTGCCTTTAACCTCCAAATCATGTATTCGTTTTCAAATCAAATCTGAACTGATTGTGCAATATACGAATACACCGATGTTGATCAGGTCAGGTCAGGTGTGGGAGCATGTGCCGCAGTGGCACTTCGCCGCGTTCACCCTCTTTCCCCACCCCTCCGGTCTCCTTATAGCGATCGATCGGGCCTGCGCCGGGCCCATCCCCCACCCTGATGTTGATCGCTCCGTCAGAAAGTGCCCTCTCCGACAGAAACTTGGTAGCGCTACGTATTGTGAAACACCCGAATTCACAGTTTCTTTAAATTAATTTTTAAAATGAAACTGGCTTGGAACACAGGGGTTGATTCTTTGCGAGTATCCCAGGGACCCCTCACCAATAGGCTTTTAAAAGCATCAATTGAACATCTTCCTGAATGTTCAAGATTTAAAACCAAAATATGTACCTGAGGAATTCTGCAGCGTCATTATATCCGATTGGATGTACGGGAATTTTTGGAAGTGATGTCAAGTTGTTGATTGGAAGGCGGTAGGCATAATCTGTAAACAAGAGTAAAAATAGTGACATTTCCACTTTTTGGAAATTTGTGGAAATTCATAGACATTTATGGAAAAATCATAGAAATTGCACATAAATTGCAGTTATTGCACAAGAATTTCAACCACATTTCAACTAAATTTCAAAAGAATTTTAACAATTTCCACAGAAATTCCACAAAAAAAAAAAAAAAACATCCACCAAAATTTCTAATATTTCCACTGATACCAAAGAATTTCCACAGAAAGTCCACAGAAATTACACAAAAAGTAAATCCACTAAAAATCCACTTTAAGAAAAAATAGCCTTTAAAATAACATGACAAGCATTAATGGTACCGTCACAAAATAGAGAATTTTAGCTTACATTAGCTATGTGGACTGCGACATGATGACGTCATCATGTCGCATTGCACATGCATGACTTTGTCTCTTCCATCCACTGTCAGAATCAAAAACGCGATAAGCCTTCTCTCTGAAATCTGAACACGGCGTCATCACGTCTCAATTCACATGTGTATATGTATTTGAGGGCCCCTTTAAAGTCAGTTTTTTAGCTGTAAGGGTCACCCTCTTGAAATAAAGTTTAATAATAAAAAAAAATTACAATTTAAAAATTAAAAAAAAATAATCTAAACCTACTTAATGTTCAACACTTTCATAGAATAGTTGCGCTCGTGGAACCGAGCGCGAAACTTTGCCAACTTACCAACAGCAGGGTATCCGGGAGTAAGCGGGTCACCACTACCGAGAAGCAACGATCCTCTTTGCGTACCAGTGCCGGGGAGATAAATCCCCTTAGGGTAGACCGGTGCGCCTGGTACTGCATAGTCCGCTGGATCGCTGTACAGTATAAGTCCAATACACCCTGCAGTTTTGGCATTATAGGCCTGTTAAAGACAGATAATAATAGGCCTGTTAAAGACAGATAAGACTAACTAATTACTTTAGTTAGTCTTTAGGTGCTACTTTAATTTCCTTCATAGTTTTGCTAGACTATTATTATTATTATTATTATTTCTTTCTGGTATTCATACCAAGGATTCCTCAATAGTGCTCATTGCACTGTCACTCGCAAGCGTGAGGAAACCCATGAAGAATTAGAATTAGAATTAGAAATGGCCAGAGACACCGGGGATGATCCCCCTTGCTCTTCACGAAAGAATGCTCTGGGATCTTTAGAGTGCGTTTTCATTACCTAACACACTGGACCAACGGCTTTACATCCCTTCCGAAGGATGGAGCAAGTGTGGTTGAGTGCCTTGCCCAAGGGCACAGGTACCGTAGCCGTGGGGAGGTTCGAACCTGCAACCCCAAGTTTTCACCTATGATTGCGAGTCAATGACCTAAACCGCTCGGCCACGGTACCCCACAGTAAATAATAATGGAGACATTTATATCGGGCACACGTCAATCCCAAGGATGCTCGAGGCGCTGTCACACTATTACCCCGCTCATTGGGCTCAGTAATATCATTCCTTAATCCTTCTCAACTCTCTGGGGAGTATGCAGTCCCGTGCAGCACACAGGGACTAATCAAACACATCCAGGGTGGAGAGAGGCAATTCGTGGCAAAGTGCCTTGCTCAAGGGCACACGAACCACGGACGCAGGCAGACCCGGATTTGAACCCACGACCTGCAGAATTAACCAAGGTATTGAGTTTGAATCACTAGACTGCTCGGACAAGATACCCCACATTTCTTCTTAAATCATGCACGTTTTTCTTCCTCACCTTGTCACCTCTGTAGATCTTGGCATAACGAGCGATACAAATTTTGCCACTGACGTCAATTTTCAGGACACGTTCCAATTCTATAAAATCTTCGACTCTGGCGTAATTGACGTACACCAAATCCCCCTAAAATTAGAGAACAAACGAGTTGCTGGTTATATTATTATTGGTATTTTTTTCATATACATTGAACACGGATTTGGATAAATTTATATATTGGAATCGATAGCTTATTCAATTCTAAGATATACTTCCCACTGACACTTCCGTCGCAAATGTTGCATTTCTGAGATAAATAAATGATAAAATTACTGCATAAAGTAAAGCACAAAATGACGCGGCGAGTGGTCTGTGCGTAAGCGCGACAACAGAGGGCGCTGCGCGCGCGCGTGAATGGTTATCTTGTGCACTAACTGAAGGCAATTTTTGAAGAAGAAAACGTGATTTTTCTACAGAAAAGCAACATTTGCGACAAAAGTGCAAGTGGGAAGTATATCTTAAAATTACATTATGTGTTGATTCCAGGAGGTAATTTCCTTAAAATCTTTGTTCAATGTATACGAAAAAAATACCTTATTATTAATTATCTTTCATATCGACATCAACGCATTTTCAGCCATTCAAAGGTTTTGTACAGAAGGCCTTAGATGATGGCCGAATAATTGAAAATTTCTGCAACAACTTGTTAGTTAAGACTTTGAATTATTGCAAAACCTGTCTATAATGGCCGCCCTCGGGACCATAAAAAATGGCCAATATAAACAGGTGGCCTCTTTATAGAGGTTACTTAAACATATAACACAGCATTTGGGACCAGTTGAGTGGCCACTATAAGCAGGTGGTCTCCTTGTCTAGTGGCCACTATAGACAAGTTTTGATAAAACTTGTATATAGTGGCCACCCTCGGAACTGTAAAAACTGGCCACTATAAACAGGTGGCCTCTTTATAGAGGTTGCTTAAGCATTATACACACAGCATTTGGGACCAGTTGAGTGGCCACTATAAGCAGGTGGCCTCCTTGTCTAGTGGCCACTATAGACAAGTTTTGGTAAAACTTGTATATAGTGGCCACCCTCAGAACTGTAAAAACTGGCCAATATAAACAGGTGGCCCCTTTATAGAGGTTGCTTAAGCATTATACACATGGCATTTGGGACCAAAGATGGGTGGCCACTATAAGCAGGTGGCCTCTTTATAGAGGTTGCTTAAGCATTATACACATGGCATTTGGGACCAAAGATGAGTGGCCACTATAAACAGGTGGCCCCTTTATAGAGGTTGCTTAAGCATTATACACATGGCATTTGGGACCAAAGACGGATGGCCACTATAAACAGGTGGCCTCTTTATCAAGGTGGCCTTAATAACAGGTTTGACTGTACCTCAATTACTCCATCCGCAGAATAAGCGTTGAATGGTGCGAGCACGTCGGGGTCTTCCACAGGAGTATCGGTGTCTGGGTCGAGGGGCGGTTCCTTTATCTGCGTAGTTAGCACTGTACCACCGGTTGAGTTTAACAACTGGATCTATATAATTCAATTAAGAAATTTAACAGAATTGTTTGTATATTGCTGGTATTTTATAACACTGTACAGACAAGATATTTATTCTCCGCAAAATGGCACAACGCATAAATCTAAATGTTAACACTTTTTAGATTAAAAATATTTAATTCAAGTTGCGAAAAACTCAGAAAAAATGTAATAATTAATCTCAGACGACAGATGGTTTGTATTTGTTTAGTTTATTTTTTATTTGCTTTTTAAAATTTATTTATTATTATTATTTTGGATGTCCATTTATGGACTCCGTAGCTAGGTGTGCGGCAAAACTTGAACTTTTGCTAGACTCGAGACAAAAAATGCAATGAAATGTCACAGAAAAAAAATCCTAGAACTCAAATTAGCATAATTGCAATTGATAACTTTCGGCAACTCTGGAGTACACTTTCTTACTCATGTTCAGCAAAAATCAGTTGAGAAATCCATAAAAACATGCGAAAGCGAAATAGACTGAACACTGCACTGATGCAAAACTAGACTAGATTGGTTCCCAATCCAATCGCTAAATGCCGATATATCATCTAGCGATGGGATCGGGAACCAATCTAGTGCAGCAAAACTAAACATAGACTGGTTTCCAATCCATGGTAAAACATAGAAAATATGTAATTTTTTTCAGTGCAGAACATTTGCATGTCGTAAAGATGCGATGTCTGAAAATTCGAAAGATTTTTTTGCAGAAATAAGCTTGTTCCTTTCTCCTTGAAATAAATAACTAGCGTATTATGCGATATACATGTTATACTAGAACTTAGAAGCGTCTAAGCTATGGTCTTCAATCGGTACATTTTTTTTTTTTTAAAGGGAAAATTATGACCTACTAATACCTTGTTTTGATTGGCATCTGTCGATTTGGGAGGGTAGGAGAGTAGTACATTGTAAGTAACGAGTTCTGCCGAATCCAATCCCTGTTGTATCCATTTCTTGCGGACCCATTGCGCCTGCTCCAGGCTGACTGTACTGCCCGCTACGTGGGACTTGTTGGTGAAATATCTGGTAAACGAATCAAGGCCGAGGTTTTGCGGTCATAACCAAAAACTTGGCCCTTGTTTTTGCGGTTATAACCGGAAACATACCTGGGATTTTGCGGCTACAAGAAGAAAATTTCGCGGTCATGACCAGAAACATATTTGTGGTTTTCGCGTTCATAATGCACCTATCCATTGTTTCCCCCCCCCCCACCCCCCCCCCCCCCCCCCGCTACCCCACCCCCTAGGTGGGGGTTTGGTCACATTTTTCATGCCCCAGGGTGGGGAATTTGGCCTATTATCTGTTGATTTTTGTGCATTTTTGCGCATGTTTTGCACCCGAGGGTGGGGATTTTTGTCACCTAAATGTTGCCCCAGGGGTGGGGATTTTGTCACGCAAAAAGTGACAATCCCCACCTCTTAGGTGGGGTAGCCCGGGGGGAGGAGGGGTGGGGGAAACAATTGATAGGTGCATAACCCACACTCTCGAGTTTTACGGTATCATGTTTATCATGTTTACTTTTTTTAAGTATTTGATCCCCTCAAGTAGATTAAATTTTATGGCTTAGCTCAAAGGTCTCCCACTGTAGCCAACTTAAATTAGTATGCATTAGCTTCAAAACGTAGGGCCTACACCACATTAGACTTCCGTCCTCCATGATTAGACTGCCAGTAAAATAATATGGATTATTTCCTGGCCCTTTATGAAAAAAATACTCCTGATAATACGACCTTTTGTATGTAGGCCCCTTTTGTTAAAATACTCTGCAAACACACGCTGAAGACTATCTTTTATCGCAAGCTATTATCTTGTATTACTGCCACATGCCATAAAACGATAAGGGCGATTCGGTTGTGTATTTTACACGAACGACGGGTCAGGCAGCGCGGAATAGCTACGCCTAAATTTTATTTCAGGGTGCAAAAAAAACAAGGTCTACCAACAAATTTTGATCGCATTAAATTTTCATTTTGAAAAATAAGATTAAAGGCACAGGCTCGTCAGCAATGCGCGCGCCATGCCTTTGCTATGGAGATGCGTATTTCGTGGCACGAATTTGGCGCGCGCGCATTGCTGACGAGCCTGTGCATGCCTTTAATTAAATTGAATAAAAGTGGACGGACTTCCCCAATAAAAATGGAGTCACACAAGATTGAAACAAAGATTGTCCTAAAACGCTGTTAGAGTTTTAAATATTTTGAAATTATTTTAATTTGAATATTGGGCATTTAGCGCTGGTTCCAATAGAGTACTAATTAAAGAGATAACGTCATGCAGATGTTACTGGGTCTAGGTATTTCCCTGCGCTTAGCAATTTATGTTTCAGCTTACCAAATGGTTAGACCGGGCCCATATGGGGGCCTGATTTGTTGTTGTTGTTGTTGTATATTTTATGGCATCTTCGGCAACTAAGGCCCTTTATGCCATCAACTATACGGTTTTAGCTTTAACTATACTATATTATCAACTTGAGATGACGAAGAAGGAGTTGCAGTTTTAGAAGTGGGAGGAAAACCCCCAGAGAAATGCCCCAGGGGAAAACCCACGCGGTCAAGTAGGGACTGCAAACCCAATCCACATACACGCCCCGGATTCGAACCCGGGACCCCAGAGGTGAAAGGCGAGGAAATAACCACTACGCCAACCCGACCGCCCGGGCCTGATTTAGTGCATGGGTGCACCCCATATAGATTCTTTGCAAAGCGGCGCAGGTCACGCATGCACGCACAGCAGACGGTTTTGAGTGGTTAAAACCAGGGGCCAATTTCATAGTAAAGGCACAGGCTCGTCAGCAATGCGCGCCCGCCCGGCCAAATTCGTGCTCGAAACACGCAGCTCCATGCCTTTGCTATCGAGCTGCGTATTGCGTGGCACACATTTGGAGGGCGCGCATTGCTGACGAGCCTGTGCCTTTAAGCACAACAATTTGCTAAATAGTACAAACAACTCTTGCTTAGTAGATAATGTTACAAGTACAATTCTCATGCGATAGAAATAGTGCACATGTACGATCAGTGTAAGAGGACTATATAGCTGTTTCATTACCATGACAATCACATGAAATTTTCGCTGGTAGCCCCTAACCTCTTTTCATCAAGCAAGGTTTTTCATGCTCAAGCAATAATGTTCAGTATGAAATCGGCCCCAGGCTTAGTCGGCGTTAACGCTATGTATATGCTCAATGTTCATAACACGATCACATTTCGCAAGGCTTAATATTAAAGGAACACACCGGCCAAACAAAGCCGGTGTTTTCTTTAACAATGCTCGGCCTTGATCCCAAGTTCACGTTTCTAGACGAAGTAATAATCCATGTATTACATGTAGGGCTATATATACCGGTACAACGTTTCACCGACTGGTGCAGTAATTTCCATCATTCTAGATTGTAGGACAACCATATAGCATGTATAAACGGATAGGTTGCAGAACAGTATCTGGCCATGGACACTTTGCACCGGCAGCCATGACAGGGGGTAGGGTTTCATATTTAAATGATGTGACAATAGATATCCACAAAGTGCCTACTCGTACATGACGTAAAGTGACAATGTGACTGCTCCCCGGTCATGGCCGCCCGTGAAAATGGATCTATTTGATAATTGAAGCAAAGCGCCAGCCATCTTACTATACAGAAAAGACATTGCTTTGTTTAAACTGGTCACCGGTCCACAAGATTGTTTGTTTATTCCACGTATACACATATAATTTAATGAAAGTAGTATATAACAAGTTTTATGGGTAATCTATTATTTTTCTGATGTAAGACGGCGGAGGGTTTTTCAACCATACGGACGGTCGCTGTATACTGTACTTAGTCTAGTCCATTGCATACAGATCACGCTTAAAGGAACACACCTTCTTTGTTGGGCTATTTTGGGCTCGAAATAGACCCATACATTATTCTGAAGCGCATTCGAGAGTAAATTAGATATAGTCCTGAAAAGACGCCGTCAAATTTAGCCGTTTTTGAGCACTTTTGAAAAATCCAAGGTCACGTGACTTTTCGGAACCAAATTCTGGTTCCGAAAAGTCAAGTGGTCTTGTGAGTTAGTTGTATTTCCAGCCGTATAAAAGTTTGTTACTGCAGAACTGCACCAAATTCAACTCTGATTTCCCCCCAATATTTATAAGTAATTCACAAAAGAGAGACTATTTATACAGGTATGAAACAAAGTTAATTACATAAGTATGAAAATTCGAACATAATTGTTTGTTTCGAGAGTCCGGAGAACGGGAGCGAGCGCGTGCTACGGCAGGCTACCGTGGAGTGTAGAAATTTGCCCCGCGCAGTACACGGCAAATAGCCTGAGTGCACACACACACGGAAGGGCGTGTTGCTTCGGTGCACGTACATTCGTGAAGAAAAAACATGATGCCAACTCCTCAAAAGAAAACGGAAATTCCTATTCGGTCGTCCGGGCTGTCCAGTGAAATCGTGAGCAGAAAATTGGAGATATCCTGAGCAGGAGAAGAGCGAATCGTTTGTGACAAAGTCGTGAGGCTCTCGCGTAGTTGCAACGGCTGGTAAAGCGTATAACCCGTCTTTTGACCGTTTTCGTTATTTTTGCACTTCTTTAGTAAATTACGGGATATTTTGATGAAATTTTTTCGCAACGACCATCAAAAAAGTATTGTCAATGCTGCTATACATCACTAAATCATGTAAACAGTAGGAAGGTGTGTACCTTTAAGCCCGCCGCACACCTTTGCGATTTACCGGCCCATCGGACACCGGACTATCGGAGTATCGGATCCGGAAAAATCAAACAAGTTTGATTTGCTCCGGTCTATGGTGTACGGTCAGACCGGCCCGAATTGTTTCAGCGCACACCTTTCCGGTATAAGTGGTCCGATAATCCGATTATCCGGTAAATCGCAAAGGTGTGCGGCGGGCTTTAGAACGTCAACAGAAGCACAATTCGATTCTCTTTTACGTTCGATGCGGCAAGGTGTTAAGTTAATTAAAGAAAAAGAAAGGTCGAATGTTTTTGAAAACCCAGAAGTTGTGGTTCAAGTATCGAGAATGTACACGCACACATTGCTAGCTCGTATGACTAGGAACATTATTGCTACTCCCCCTGGATGGATGCCAGTCCATTGCAGTTTATCCCCCAGCAGTTAGTTGGGTTTCCCCAACAGGTTGTTAGTTTCAATGGCATGGAGTGTCTTGGAGCATTAGTACTAGACTACTCGTGGATGGGATTCTAGTCCATCACAGGGTTTTTCCCCCAGCGGTTAGTTTTGTTCCCCCAGCGGTTAGTTTGGTTCCCCCAACAGGTTATTAGTTTCCATGGCACTGCCAGAGGAGCATTGCTACTCCCCCTAGACTGAATGTTACCCCCAATTTAATCCCCCAAATCCTCAAAATGAAAGTGTGTACTTACTGAAGATTAGACCTAATGTTATCGGCATTAATCCCGTTGATGTACTTGGAACTGATACCGGCCTCGGGTTCTTCCGTAGCATCTCGGTAGCTCTGAGGCAACGGGGCGCCTGTCGCTTCGTCCTTTGATGCCGTGGCCGGCGCGGTCACGAAGTGTCCGAGGAGAATCCCCACCCCGATACCCACGGCCAAAATGGCCGCAGCGGTCGCTCCAATGACAACTTTTGATGGCATTCTTGCTGGACGATTGGGTGTCGACTGATCCTGGGCCAACAATTCATAGTTTTCTAGTTCAAAAGAGGGTTCTTTTTTCGATGTGTCTTTTTTGGGCATCGTACGGATGTGCGAATTGTGGCGATGTATACCAGAATAGTTTGATATATACTTGTAGTACGGTACACGAGTGTAATATAACACATACAATTCATGAATGGTGATACGAATGACTATACACATTTTTGCACAGTCCTATGAATGGTATCGGTTTTAAATACCCCGCGAGTTAAACTGCATGCATGGTTAATTGCACTCAAATGGTGTATTACTTTTTATAGAATTGTCGCCTTTCAAAAGTGTGTGAAGTTGTTTTATTTAGTAGTCGGCCTTTGCTATGAAAGGAAAGAACTACATAGTTCAGATTGCTTTTGCCATGTTCAATGGGGAGAATTTACTCAGCGGGGGATCAGTGGCGGATCCATAGCCTAGTCATTAAAGATAGTACATGAAATGGCACTCGGGCGAAGTGGTTTTGGGGCGAAATCATTTTTTGCACCCCCAGTTTGCACCCCCAGTTTTTTCCCCGATGGCGGAAATTGAGTTTAATCCCAAACCATTGCACCTAATTTGTTACAATGTTGTTTGCGCTGTAAATAATAAACTCAATTTCATCCATCATAATTAGCTGGCACCATCAAAAAAGCCCAATACACTTTACAAAATTACATTTATAGATTTGTGTTTGCCCCCACCCCCCCCCCCCCCCCCCTAAATTTAAGTTTTCCCCCTTTTGTACCCCCAGATTAACAGGTCTGGTGCCGCCGCTGGGCGAAATGGCACTTGGACGAAATGGTTTTGGGGCGAATTACATTTTCGTCTCATGAGACGAAAATAATTGTTTTACTCATTTCTCAAAGACTATATCACTTTAAACAAAATCATTTCAGGGGAAGTTTTCTACGGTCATCATATGTTTATAATAGTTAGGCGTAAATCTGTGAACATTTCTGATTTTCGAGATACCAATCATGTATACTGCCTTTAAAATACAGTTTAGAAAGTCCACATACTATATGCTGTTGTTGCTACGAGGTGCATGTCAATGCCTATAGCAACCAACAGTTTGGCTGCTTTATGCCATTCTCTTCTATATACAGCTATAGTGAACACTGTATGATTGATTCTGTCGCATGTCGATCACATTATCATATGCAGCACGACATGCGGCTTCAAAATTCTCTCAACGACACGCACCCCCGCACCCTTCACACACTCCTCACGCTCGTTCCCGAAGACTTTAATCATTGGCACGCCGAAGTGCGTGGCAATGCGGGAACGAAAATCGGGCAAGTGTCAGGGTAACTTTATACGTACCTTTTACTCTTACTGATCCTTCGTCCACAACTTAAAGCTGCCGTCTCTGGAAACCTATTCCCCTCGACACTGCAGGTCACTGTACTGGTGCATGCCGCCCCAAACGCACAGTCAACAGCACCGCATGAAATTGACGAAATATTGACCTTAGTCACCTAGTTTCAAAGGTTAGACGAATGTGATAACATGTAGGCCTACAAGGACTGGGTATTAATTTACCATCTGTTAAAGTTGCGTCAATCAAATAAAATTTTGACATATAGGGCCTACTCTACCACGTGAAACTTATTCCTCGATCCGCGACCAAGCTGAGACCTAGAGGAGAAATACCTATATACGTCTCTGATCCGACTCGAGTCGAGTTCTTTAAAGGGAGACTTTATTCGATTCGAATTGATAGGGTCATTTAACCATGGGCGACAGAGTCGAGTCGAGTCCGAACTCGCATTTCGAGTCACTGTTTCTTTTACACATCCGACCAAATAAAAAAGTATAAAACAAATACATGTTTTTTAAAATTGATTTACTACGGCGTTTGTGTGCAGACCACTAAGGTGTGACGTCAGATGCCAGGGTAACTAACAGGGTCTAAATATTATTTACTGGTAATCTGAAACGTCCCTTGCTAAAGCGCGGGGAAACAATTCACTGGTTGTGGTGTAGACCCAGTAACCTTGGCAAAACACAAAGAGGGACGCTTTCACTTTAGTACTCTATAACACCAAGAAAAAGCAGACAAACACATACTTCATTTATATGTAGAATATGGAGCTGGAAACCAGTCTAGGACACCCCGACTCTAGTTTAGAATGGTGTCCAGTCCACATATTCCACTTACGACCACGGTGGAATTATTATGAGGCCTGGGAACCAGTTTAAATATGCGAACGTAACATCGATATATAATCACTAGAGGTAAAACGACGTCTAAAATTGAAGCCACCGTCCGCCATTGTACCCCACAAAATACAATGCCTTGCCTAGACTGATTGTATACTATCACGATTGGGACGCTCAAGTGGGCATGGTTCTTGCTTTGGAAATTAGTGGTGCGCCAAGTTTTTTGAAACTAGCACACATTCAGCATACAATTAGACAAAAATTATTCAGTCAACAGCTAACGAAACATCTTATCAGATTATATCGCCAGTTATACAAATAAATTGCTCAAATTGAAAGCAAAAGCAATAAAACACAAGGGCTATGTTCGGAATATGTTTACATAGATAAATGGCGCTTTACAAATGTTGTTGTTGTTTGTCGGTCGGTCGGTCGGTCGGTCGGTCGGTCGGTCGGTCGGTCGGTCGGTCGGTCGGTCGGTCGGTCGGTCGGTCGGTCGGTCGGTCGGTCGGTCGGTCGGTCGGTCGGTCGGTCGGTCGGTCGGTCGGTCGGTCGGTCGGTCGGTCGGTCGGTCGGTCGGTCGGTCGGTCGGTCGGTCGGTCGGTCGGTCGGTCGGTCGGTCGGTCGGTCGGTCGGTCGGTCGGTCGGTCGGTCGGTCGGTCGGTCGGTCGGTCGGTCGGTCGGTCGGTCGGTCGGTCGGTCGGTCGGTCGGTCGGTCGGTCGGTCGGTCGGTCGGTCGGTCGGTCGGTCGGTCGGTCGGTCGGTCGGTTCGGTCGGTCGGTCGGTCGGTCGGTCGGTCGGTCGGTCGGTCGGTCGGTCGGTCGGTCGGTCGGTCGGTCGCGGTCGGTCGGTCGGTCGGTCGGTCGGTCGGTCGGTCGGTCGGTCGGTCGGTCGGTCGGTCGGTCGGTCGGTCGGTCGGTCGGTCGGTCGGTCGGTCGGTCGGTCGGTCGGTCGGTCGGTCGGTCGGTCGGTCGGTCGGTCGGTCGGTCGGTCGGTCGGTCGGTCGGTCGGTCGGTCGGTCGGTCGGTCGGTCGGTCGAGTCGGTCGGTCGGTCGGGTCGGTCGGTTCGGAGTCGTCGGTCGGTCGGTTCGGTCGGCTCGTCGGGTCGGTCGGGTCGGTCGGTCGGTCGGTTCGGTCGGATCGGTCGGTCGGTCGGTCGGGTCGGTCGGTAGTTCGGTCGGTCGGTCGGTCGTCGGTCGGTCGGTTCGGTCGGTCGGTCGGTTCGGTCGGTTCGTTCGGTCGGTCGGTCGGTCGGTCGGTCGGTCGGTCGGTCGGTTCGGTCGGTCGGTCGGTCGGACGTCGGTCGGTCGGTCGGTCGGTCGGTCGGTCGGTCGGTCGGTCGGTCGGTCGGTCGGTCGGTCGGTCGGTCGGTCGGTCGGTCGGTCGGTCGGTCGGTCGGTCGGTCGGTCGGTCGGTCGGTCGGTCGGTCGGTCGGTCGGTCGGTCGGTCGGTCGGTCGGTCGGTCGGTCGGTCGGTCGGTCGGTCGGTCGGTCGGTCGGTCGGTCGGTCGGTCGGTCGGTCGGTCGGTCGGTCGGTCGGTCGGTTGGTTGGTGTTGTTATGGGAAAATTAAACATAATTTCAACAAAATAATACTTTATCGGTTTTCTGTAATTTATTTCACATTTTCCACTGTCATTGAAACAAAACATAATTATACACTACTCAAAAGAATTAAAGGAACAAGAGAACATAATGTTTTTGTCATGGTCTATATGGGCTACCGTTAGAACAAGAGGCATTAAAGTTATGTGAAAATCATTCAGGTGTTGTCAATTGATTCTCAAACAATACTCAACAATGTTGGTGAAATCATGCGTGTTCTCTAACACGTGGACACGGGGGTGTCCACAGGCGTGTTCTTTTACCCTGTATAAGGTGTTGGTATTGGTACACTTGTCATCACTAGTTGTTATCACTTCTTGCAACAAAATGAAGGTTCTTCCAATTCTGTTGTTTGTTGTCTGTCTGCTGGGACGGAGTACTGGTGTTCGCCGTCAGTTAACTGAAGCTGAGGTTGCTAGAGCTGTCCAGCTCCTTGAATTTGGCAATACACAGCGTGCGGTGGCTGTACATTTTGATGTGTCCGTAAGTGTCATCAACCGGTTGTTGAGACGTTTTCAGGAAGATGGTCTGTACACCAGGAGGCCAGGACAAGGTCGCAGACGTGTGACTACCCCTCCCCAGGACCGATACCTGAGGATCCTGGCACGTCGAAATCGACGATCTACTGCAAGATCCTAAGCCACAGCTTCCACAGGGCAACTGATGTCCGTGTTTCCAATCAAACAGTCAGGAATCGTCTGCATGAAGATGGTATGAAAGCCAGACGACCAGCCACATGCCCCATTTTGTCCGTAGGACACCGCAGAGCCCGGCTGGACTTTGCTAGAAACCATCAATTTTGGCAGATGGACCAGTGGGCACCAGTACTGTTCTCAAATGAAAGCAGGTTCACTGTTTCAACCAATGATAGTGTCGAATTTGACCACTTTGGAGGTGGATCAGTTATGGTGTGGGCGGGTATCTCCCTGGAGGGGCGTACGGACCTCGTCGTGGTAGCTGGTGGTGCACTAACAGGTTTGAGGTATCGAGATGAGATACTGGAACCTGTTGTGAGGCCATATCCCAGATAGCAAAACAATTGGGGCCCACTTGGGGGCCACTTGGGAAAAACTGGGCAATACAGCTGGGGCCCGATTGGGCAACTTCAATGGGGCCCAACTGGGCAAAGTGGGATTTGCATGGGGCCCAGATTTTCCCATCTGGGCCCCATATATTAAATGCACCTGGGTATCCACTTGGGACCCAGTCGGGCAAACTGGGCAAGACTGGGCAAAGCTGGGCTTTACGTGGGAAATACTGGGCAAAGCTGGGCTTTACGTGGGAAATACTGGGCAAAGCTGGGGTTTAGGTGGGAAATACTGGGCTTTACGTGGAAAAAAAACTGGGCAAACCTGGGCTATACGTGAATTGCAGTAAAATGCGTTTATTTTACAGGATTTTACTCTGACAAAAGACGTTGCATATAAATCTCTTAACATAAAATGACAAACACCCCGTTCATATCAGGAATTTTGCTTTCAACGAAAATTAACCAACGAAGCGTATGTTATTATCTCACTTAACGAAGAATGATGCACGCTCCTATCTCGGTACATATCAAATCGCTTCCAACAAAAGGATCATACACACTGCACATTTGCTTTGTCGAATTAAGCAATGTCTTCATGAAATGAAGCTATTTTCCTTCATTGAACGAAGTGAATTTAATCTTATTATTAGCACAACTATAGACTGTAAGCACAATAGATGAAATACATGTACATACATGTACACAGAATTTTACCCTTTTGTTGGGGCGACAACTCAATGCATCTTGTTCAAAATAAACACACATATTACATTCCGTACATGTCTAACACAACATGGGTTCTTTCTGGTGCTCCTGATCGAGATGTTAATTACTGCAGACCTTTTCACAAATATTGTTGGAAAAAAGGATAGAACTGTTCTGTCTTTTGTCCAAGTTCACTCAACCAGTCTTTAAATTGTGGGATCAATTGTATGTGTCATGCATATATCTGTGAATAGCCGTTTAAACAAATGGGACCCAATTGGGATTCAGTTGGGAATTTGCCCAATTGGTACCCAGATGGGTCCCTTTTACAACAATTTTGGGAAACAGTCGGCAGAATTTGCCCACTTTGCCCAAGTGGTACCCAGATGGGTCCCACATACAACAACTTTGCCCAGATTTGCCCGGCTGGTACCCAGTCGGGACCCATGTTGGAGGAATGGGTCCCACATTGCCCAGTCAAAACCCCATATGGGCCCCAATTGTTTTGCTATCTGGGATGCTGCTGCCGCAGGTGAAAATTTCATCCTGGTGCAAGATAACGCTCGTGCACACACTGCACGAGTGTCCATGAACTTTCTTGAGAATGAGGGAATCAGCACGATGCCCTGGCCGGCAAGATCTCTTGACCTAAACCCTATAGAGCATGCATGGGACATGCTTGGCAGACGTGTTGCAGGTCGAGAACATGCTCCAGACTCTGTACAGACAGAGAGGCCTTGGTTGAAGAGTGGGAGAACATTCCTCAAGACTCCATAAGACAGTTAATTTTAAGCATGCCTCGACGCTGTCAGGAGTGCATACAAGCACGTGGAGGTCATACCAGTTACTAGACAATTATTAATTAACGTTTACTTTGCCAAAACGTGGACAATGTACGGATAGTCATGATAACCTGCCAGATGATTATGTCCATATTTTTGTTCCTTCATGTTTTAGTCATGTTAACAGGCTACCACATCAATAAATTTCGCCATACATTGTTGAGTATTGTTTGAGAATCAATTGACAACACCTGAATGATTTTCACATAACTTTAATGCCTCTTGTTCTAACGGTAGCCCATATAGACCATGACAAAAACATTATGTTCTCTTGTTCCTTTAATTCTTTTGAGTAGTGTATATTCTGGAAAATAATCAAAATACACTACTCAAAAGAATTAAAGGAACAAGAGAACATAATGTTTTTGTCATGGTCTATATGGGCTACCGTTAGAACAAAAGGCATTAAAGTTATTTGAAAATCATCCAGGTGTTGTCAATTGATTCTCAAACAATACTCAACAATGTATGGCGAAATTTATTGATGTGGTAGCCTGTTAACATGACTAAAACATGAATGAACAAAAATATGGACATAATCATCTGGCAGGTTATCATGACTATCCGTACATTGTCCACGTTTTGGCAAAGTAAACGTTAATTAATCATTGTCTAGTAACTGGTATGACCTCCACGTGCTTGTATGCACTCCTGACAGCGTCGAGGCATGCTTAAAATTAACTGTCTTATGGAGTCTTGAGGAATGTTCTCCCACTCTTCAACCAAGGCCTCTCTGAGTGTCTGTACAGAGCCTGGAGCATGTTCTCGACCTGCAACACGTCTGCCAAGCATGTCCCATGCATGCTCTATAGGGTTTAGGTCAAGAGATCTTGCCGGCCAGGGCATCGTGCTGATTCCCTCATTCTCAAGAAAGTTCATGGACACTCGTGCAGTGTGTGCACGAGCGTTATCTTGCACCAGGATGAAATTTTCACCTGCGGCAGCAGCATATGGCCTCACAACAGGTTCCAGTATCTCATCTCGACACCTCAAACCTGTTAGTGCACCACCAGCTACCACGACGAGGTCCGTGGTTTCCCAGTAGAAAATAATTATTTTTATTTGAACAAATGCCACTCAAATTTAATGTTTGTGTGTAGAAATGGCACCAAGGTTAATGCAAACTCATTCTACAGCCAATTTTCATTGGCGTAGGTAACCCGGGACACCAAACTCCTATCCAATACCATGGAACTAATTATAAGCCTTTATGGTCTTTTGTTTTGAATATTTTTCAGGGATCAGAATACAAAATATTGAAGAAAATGATGCTGCCCCCTATAATCACAGGCCACAGTCCATTACTGAGAATTTGTGATCAGGAGTGGTGATTTTTGAAGCAGAGAGTGTCGTACGTAACTGGGACACCAACATTTTGGACCCCTATTTTTGGGAATTACCCGTTAGTGAATATCATAGCTTAAAGGAGTGTGTCCAGATTTCAATCATATAAAAAAAAAAACTCCCCAAAATACTATCCATGGGAAGAAAACAGTCAATTTGCAAGATTCCAATTTGGATGTGGAAGCAAAAATGTTGGTGTAATTACTGCACTGCTTTAATGTAACCAGATACATTAGTTGACTAAACTTGATGATATCCCGGAATTATACAGGTTGGGAACGCGACATTTCAGAATGGTAATTAGAAAAATATGACACGATATGGTATCAAAATCTTAACACCACAAAAATGGTGGTCATGCTCCTTTAAAAATCCTCTCTGTCTGAGTACATATATAAAAATACTGATTGAATATGAAATGCAAAACATGAAGAAAATAGGACGAAAAGAAAAACATAACTAATCTAAATAAAAACATATAATAAATCATAGAACAAGTTGCTGTAAAAATAAGGTTAACATGCAGTATCGTTTAGTGAACTGTAAATTGTTTGACATTTTTAGCTAGCTCGTCCAAAATGCTGTCTTTGAAAAACTAGTCATTTGAACAGTAAATTTGTCTTGTATATCTTTTGTCATGAGACATTATAATGCTGAAATCAGAGTTCATTTTTGGCCTTTTAGCAAGCAAAATTTAAAAAAACATTAAAGTAATCAAGATTTCCATAACACTAAGGGGCAGTCACATTAGGGACCATTAGAAATGATACGCGTATGGGAAACGTATGCGGCTCGGAAAAAATCGGGTGGTTGAATCATGATTTTGCGTGGGTATTAATCTGAAACAACACAAGTAATGAGAATTTCACATCAATATGCTCATGTACACATGCGCTCATTTCTTGAATAAACACGCAAAATTGTGATACAACCACCCGATTTTCCCGAAGCGCACACATTTCCCGTACGCGTACCATTTCTAATGGTCCCTATTGTCACTGTGTGTCATGCACGAGTACTAGGCACTTTGTGAATACATGATTAGTAAACTGTTTAAAATGGCGTGATTTCCACTGGTAATTAGAAGCCTATGTCCAGAAAACTACCCTGTATAAATTTCAGCCACATAGATGCAGTAATACTTCAGAAAACATTAAACAAATCCAAGCATGGTTTTTGTGCATGAATGAATATATTTATTTATTTATATACCACATCCAACAGCGGAGGGACCGCCAATTACAGGAATGGGAGCAAGTGTGGTTGAGTGCCTTGCTCAAGGGCACAGGTGCAACAACCCGTCACGGCCAGGAATCGAACCTACTGTACATTCTAGTACTAGCACAGGAACTTAAGTTCGACGCACTAGACCGCTTGGCCATAACACCCCACATATAGCTCTAAAAATCGCTTACAGGCGATCTTTGGAGATTAAAATAGTTTTATCATTTCACAATAGGGTGTATATAAAAATACTATATATAGCACCATGTTTCCCCGAAACTGTTTTTAGTTTATAGAGACCCAACATGAATATGTCACCCCTTGTCAGCTATACAAGTTATGGCTCTATACAAAATTCACCGAACTATTTTGCTGTACTTTTGTAATGGATGTTAAGCCAAATCACCATGGCAAATGACATCACACTTTGACTCTCTATATTATGCAACATCCATGAGAACACTCGCTGCTGATTCGATGGTAAAAATAGCTACAGAGAGTTGCTTTTTCACCAGTTCCCATTTTTCGGGGTCCTTGTTATTGTCGATATCGAACATGGCGTCAACAATTCCCGGAAACTTGGCGCTCGCATAGACGTTTCTGCTGCTGGGCGCATACACGATGTGCCTGTTGGAGAATAAATTAATACATGTAATTAAAGGTAGTATACATGATTGGTAAACCATTACCAATAGTTTCATCCCCCTGTGTGATTGAAGGTATGCATGATTAAAACTAACCTGAGCAAAAAATCAGCTCCGTACTTCGTCTAACTTTTGAGAAAACAGTCAAAAAATTGTTTACAGTCACTCGCCCTGGACCACTTTTCCCTGAAGCACTTCACCCAAAGGCCATTTTGCCCCAAAACCACTTCACCCTGAACCATGGCCTGTGCACGAAGTTGTTTTGGGGCGAAGTGGCATTTCTGCTAGGTAGTATTTGGACAAAATGGTTTTAGGGCAAAATGGCCTTTGGGTGAAGTGCTTCAGGGCAAAGTGGTCCAGGGCGAGGTGGTTTTGGGGCGAAATGAATTTACGTCTCGCGAGACGAAAAATAATTGTTTTGCTCATTTCTCAAAGAATATAGCACTTCAAACAAAACCATTTCAGGGGAAGTTTACTACCGTCATCGTGTTTATATTGTGTAAAGTTATGTGTAAATCTGTGAACATTTCTGATTCCTTGAGATAACAATGATGTATTCTACCTTTAAAGATGTAGTATACATAGAATGCTGAAAGATTACATGACAGAAAAACTGTTTATTTTAACAATGGGTACCTTAGAACAGGGCGTTATGCGTGCTAGAGACACACACAATGCACATGACGCGGCATTATTTGACCCCAAAAATGACGTAGTACGCACAAGCCTAATACATAGGATGGTTCCTAGTTGGGACAGTAGCAGTAGTTGGGCTTTACAGTACACTTATTCTGTTTTTTGTTTTTTTCGCTTACCGTAAAAATGGCCGGTTGGGCAATCCCTGGGGGTCACTGAAGGCTCTTTCAAATAAAGTCATCTGGTCATTCAGCCTACGCACCAACAGCACACTGCAGAAAAAATAAATTAGAAAACAATTTGGTCAAGTCAAACCTTGATAATATATAAGAGCACTGTTAATACAACATTCTGCTTATTACAAGGTACCTTGATAATTTGTTTTCATTCCTGATAATACAAGGTTTCTGTTATAACAAGATAATCTGCTCAGACTTGTAATGACTCAGATTCGAGACTCAGACTTGAGTCGACCCGAGTCCCGATTTTCACTGACTTGACTTGACTGGAGACTCGAACCTCAAATGACTCGACTTGACTCGACTTGGACATTATTTGACTTGGGTCTGCCAAAAGTAAAATTGAACTTTTATAATAGTAAACTCTGGTTAAGTCAAAACACAAAATAATAAAGTGATTTATCGAATGTGAATGGGTACAAAGATAAAAACACTAATAAAAACTGTAAACAAATATCGTACTCAGATTTGTCAGCTGAGTTGACCTTCTCAACAAATTTGTTCGCTGCTTCGGTTAGCTTGTTCACTGCTCTCTCCATGTCATCTGAAAACAGACAAACAAACAAACAAAATATCACTAATGTAAGGCCAAAATTTAGACTGCCCCTGAAAAGTGAAATGACCCACACTTAGCACAACAGGATTCATAAATCACTTCAAGGTCTCAAGGTCTTTACGTCACTGGAAAACCCACACAACATTCCAAGTCTGTGGTTTTAGCCTTGTATGGTCATAAGTGACCTCATAGGGGTATTCCCCAGACTGACCATTAGGTCAGTATGCCTTTACTCGGAAATGATGTCATATCAGTTATGTTTTCCTTATATGACATCATACTCTATTTTCCTCCGGAGTTGACCCTCTGAAATATTATAAAATGTCCGCATTTTACCATTCTAGTCAGATTTGTCAGTTTCGTCCGTTCATGTACTAAGGTACTCTTGTATACCCAGACATACCCATAAGCTGTTTACAGCCGTATGTTCTGAGGTTTCAGAGATCTTCAGTTCATGTACTAAGTTACTCTTCTATACCCAGACATACCCATAAGCTGTTTACAGCCGTATGTTCTGTGGTTTCATCTTATACATTGTACCGGGTTGAATCGAGTTCTTGAGAATAAATCATTGTTTCTCCGCTTAGCTGAACTCCTCCGTGTATAACTTCTTTGTGCCTTAACCGCTCTCGGCCTCTACCGTAACATACACCATCTCTACGAGAACACTCTCACCAATAGAGAACACGACATAAATTCGTATGTTACACTAATAACATCCTTACATTGTACACGGTAACATTTGTTTGACTTAGGCACTCGTGGGGCACTCGTGGGGCACTCGTGAAGCATCCGTGACTCGTGACGCATCCGTGACCCGTGATGCACCCGTGACGCACCCGTGACGCACTCGACTACAACCTTGCAGCCGGCAGTCTTAACCATTTTATACTTCAGCAAGATTTTACGGCAAAACTTACCAAATGAGAGATTTTCCCTTATCATGCGTTTTCCGTAAAAACCATCCCGAAGATTCTCGAAGTATTTTTGAACATGTTCAGCGTACACGGCTACATTCATCGGAAGCAGGACCGACTCGGCCAAGTTTCGTACCAATTCGCCCACGAGTTGCGTCATGGCACGATGGTAAATGAAGCCCGGGTCGTAATACCGATCAACGAGTTTGAACGTTTCGTAGACCGAATGATACATCGGGTATCCTGAGATAGGGATGCGCTGTGGGAAAAAAATTAATAATGGCGTAACTTAAAGGAGCATGAAATTATGTAAAATACAGTACCGGCCAAAAGTTTGAGTACACCTGTTAAAAACTATGTTTAGTAACATTGTACAGCATTTTATGCCCAGTACAAAAAACACATTATGCAACCAATATATTCAATGCATGTCATAGAAATGTCCTTGAAACTTCAGAAATGTCTCTTTATCTTTCATTCCTCAAAATAGCCACCTCTGGCTTCATATACAAAAAAGGAGCCTCTGAAGGTCACACAAGTTTTACAAGGTCACATCACTTGTCACTCACCCTATCGTAGTTGTAGCTGAAATCTGCAGCTGAAATGCCGACAAGTTGAAGGAACGGTGCATAGTCACTTCCGGAGCCAAGCGTGCCAATGCTTGAAAAAAAAAAACACAGAAATAGAGGAAATTTTGTGGGGTACCGTGGACGAGTGGTTTGGGTCGTCGACTCGCAATGTTTGGGTCAAAACTGGGTGTTGCGGGTTCGAAACCCGGTCGTGATACCTGTGCCCTTGAGCAAGGCACTTAACCACAATTGCTCCACCCTTCGGAAGGGATGTAAAGCCATTGGTCCAGTGTGTTTTGTGACGCACTTAAAAGATCCCAGAGCACTCTTTCACGAAGAGTAAGGGGATTCCTGGGTGTCTCTCGCTGCTGGCTGCCAATGGCGCCGCCCGCCTATGTATCTCAATGTTTAGAAAGTATATCATGGATGTTAAGTGCTGTGATACCTCGCATAAGGTTAGTCGTTTACGAGCCCATACTGGCTCAAACGGCCGGTACTCATCCCCGGTTTCCATGGCATGGAGTGACTAGGAGCATTGCTACTCCTCCTGGATGGGATGCCAGTCCATCACAGGTCTACCCCCAGCAACTAGTTGGGTTTCCCCAACCATTTATACACCTGAGTGGAGAGAGAGAACATGGAATTAAGTGTCTTGTCCCACAACGCTGTGCAATGGCCAGGTTTCGAACCATGGACTTCTCGACCGCAAGTCCGACACGCTATCCACTAGACCACCTCACTTCACGTAAGAGCGCTATATTGATGTCCTTACTATGGATGTCCGTCCGCCGTCAAACTTGTGCGCTCCTTCCACGTGTCGTAAACCGTCTGCCGTTGGCCCTCGGGCTTCGGATCCGGAATCTGAATTAACACAAAATGAACCTTGCATTACTATAAACTACACAAAATTCTTGCAACAAGTTAATTTGTGAACATCATTTGCAGTGACCCAAAAATTCATGACACGTGTTAGCGTAGCGACACGTAGTCTAAGCGCTGCGCGTCGTCTGCTTTCAATATGTAGAGCCCTCTCGTGGGGAATTATGTCCAGGCCAATGCAAAGCATGATGGGCGGAGTGTTCTCAAGTATTGTTTATTATTAATTACCTCATGAATATACAAATTGGACTGCTGTTCTCGAAGACCCGACCCCGCCACTAAAATATGGACGTTTTTCGAGGACTCGTCCGTGGCAAACTCGAGGTGAAAAATGACCCTGAAAATGCGTCACAAAATCGTAATTTTGGGCGCTAATTTCTTTGAGAGGAATATATGGGTTTCTTTGTGGCTATTCAGGAAGTCTGTGGAAGTTTTCTTGACAAAAAATTCAACTATGCTGTGAAAGACTAGTCTTTGTACGTTGTGTTTGTAGTAAAATCAGACTTGAAAACCTAAATGGAAAGTACATGTACTGCACAGAACATGCATGAACATTTAGGCTTATGTACGTGTACGGACACCCAGGATTTGCCTTGTTATAACCTATAAACCAAGTACAAATGCTGGTTTGAGGATAAAAACGAAATTAAAGAAAACATTTTTCAGAGTTGTCCCATAAAACCCACTAATTTGTAGTTTCATAATTCGGAATTAGCACGATACTCAGGAATAGCGAATCAAACTGCATAGACTAGCCCCTAGTCGACCATGATTTATACGACTGCACATACGTACATCATGTACGTATGCATAGCAGCATTGGCCTACATGCATAAACACGCGTATTTTACTGTACACACACGTTGCGAAAATTGCCTTTTCATGGGAAGCTGAAGAGGTTTTTAGTTTAGAAAATACAGTCATTAAATAAATTAAACTGTCCTCTTTTGTTTAAAGTAATCACAAGCCTTGGCAAAACTTCTACTCGTGTCGAAATTCCTCCGCAAAGTGGCGCTCCTTCGGATCGCGAGCCGTACGCTCCAAGAAAGGATGGGAGCTCAAAATCATCCGAATTCTCGCTCATCACACATTCACATATCACCAAGCGGGAAAAATATGTTAAATATTGGCTTGGTATTTTAGTTTTGATGTATATTTATTTCGTGGGAGGGCTTTTTCTCCAACGAGTCGGAGCGAAACAGTTCTGAGGTCACGCACTAATGAATATGCATTTTATTTGACCTTATAGTAAAAGTGGCGCATGCGCATGAACTTAATGACGCCGGCCGTGCAGCTGGAACAGCGGTGATAAGTTGACAAGAAAAACCCGACTGAAAGTGTTAAAAATAATGGTAACCTAAACCACATGATTTTTTGCATGTAAAATGGTACTTTTGTGGGAGAAATGGCCAACTGGGGTGCTTTTAAAAAAAAAAATTGTCTGCAGACAATTTTTTACCATTCATTCAACACCAAAACCATGCATTGGATTTTTCAGGTTTTCTGAAGTATTACTGCATCTGTGTGGCTGAAATGTCTACAAGGCAGTTTATCAACATTATTCTTTAGTTATGTAATGTTGCATCCTGAGATATCAGGGAATTTCCATTCTGCAAAGCGACGTAACAATACCCTGAGGAAACACACGCAAATCTGTGGAGTGAGCCGGCTGTTGTCCTGAGCCAACTCACGCCCGAGTCATTTTGATGTAATTTAATCAATTCGGTCATGTTATGCCGAAAAGAAATGATTTATATACTTTCCAGAAATTGTACTGGGTTCCGTTCCTTAATTATGACTGTCCCATTCCTACCAAACTTTCAAACGACGAACTTACTCCGCAGTTTTTCAAATTAATAACAGGGATGCATGCTTACGAATGTAATGGAACGGATTCCCAGTATGCTTTAAATAGCAGCCAATCGGCGACGCGAACAACGGCCAGCATTACCGAGTACATGTATCACATGCATGCACGGTGTTTACAATCTGCACGCATTACATTTGAATGCCTGCAATCATGCTGCAATGCACTGCCAAGCGTCGTGATTGGTCCAGCAGAGGCGACAAGATTTCTGTCGCTAGTCCCACCGCGAAATGGGGCCTGTTTTAACAGGGCCACTATACGCAGGAGTTAGGAAGTGCGTTAAAGGGGCACTGTTGCAAGAGGATGGTAATGTTGTTGTTCCTGTTTTTAAAAGTTTTCCATCTTGGGAAAAAGAACAAGCAAAACAATTTAAAACAAACAAAACAAACACAACTTGAACCGTGTGAAAAACATAACCCACCTTTTGAGCGGCGCTATAAATTGCACTGTATAAGTTGGGCGTAGCAGCGATTTCCACGACGTGCGTTCCTGAAAAATAATATTAAATTACATAAACTATTTTGTGGCCCCAGATAGCTAGCTACCATGTCTTTAAAGAAAATTTAAAAAAATAAATAAACCAACTGAGACATCGAAAACAATGCATGGCTTAAAGGGCAGGCCCTGTAGATGATCTGTTTTTCGAGCGATTCTGCGAATAAAACCATTATAAATCAAAAGAAAGACATCAACAAACTCATCCGAAGAAACTTCAGCTTTGTCAAATGTACCACGTTTAAAAAAAAACATGAAAATCCATATGCATTTTCCTGGATAGTTGCTATTAATTCCATCTTTACTTTCAGAACTTTTCCCCTGTACACTCGTCTATTACTTTTTGTGGTCATTGCAAATGATCCACTGGGCCTTTAAGATGGACTGAAAACATGTGCAAAAAGAAATCTTAAAAATCTTATAAAATCAAAATACTGACCTGCTACTGCAATATCGAGATTTAAGTAGGCCACAGTTCGGGCTCCAAGTTTCTGGGCAAATTCCTGCAAAATCACAAGAAAATTTCCTTGTAAAGTTGAGCATGTGGCAAAAGAAGGTATGGTATCTGTCTCGTCATCATGGAAATGAAATAAAATAGTGCTTGAGGCACCGTATCAAATATTGTACTTTGACCAGTTACTTAACATTCATAAATACCTTCGACAGTTTACGCATCCCTATTGGCCGAGAGCACGTCACGTGGCCAGTTTTAAACGGACGGTAAAGACCAGTGATAAAGACCGGCCGGCTGGCCCACGTTTGTGCCCGCGCCCTAGTCAGCGCTTATGGAACAAGCACACACACACAGAAACTGCATGCTCCTGAAAGCAAAATGTGCACTGTGACAAGTACCTGGTCGTGTGCATGAAACACGCCTGCATTACGCGTAACGCGCACGATTGAACAAAAACAACTCGACGCACAGCTAGCAGTTGTACGAACGTGGTGTAGGAAAGTGAATGCAAAACGACGAGCTAATTTTTGTGAGTTTTACCGATTTACACAAAAAGGTATTTATGAATGGGATGGCAGCTCGGGCCGTTATCAGCGCCCAGGACCCTAGCGGGTTTTAAATGTATGTTTAAGACGGGCCAAACCTACTTTTAATCCCTAATTATTACCCCTGGTCAGTGGGCTCTTAATTCAACATTCTCGACTCCCAAAGGAGCATGCAGCCCCAGCTGCCTTTTAGGCACTCATGGGCTAATCAAACACACAACGCCTTCACTTCCCTCACAGGTACCCATTTGCTCCTGGGTGGAGAGAGGCAATTCATGGCAAAGTGCCTTGCTCAAGGGCACGCGAAGCATGGATGTGGCCTGGATTCGAACCCACAACCTACAGGATTGACCCAAAATCTTGAATTTACCTCGACCCATTCGTTTGAACCGATCAACCCATATTCCTCCGCCCCCCAACTACCGAACATGATAGTGCGGCGAGGTCGCCAACCTGTAATGAAATCATGCAGATACACAAGTAAAAACAAAAACACTTGGTAAATGCTGTGTTCTCCACTACCTGCTTTGTCCGGGCACGCCGCCCGGACAAAATCAACGATGGTACCATTAGCGCCCAGACAAAAATTTGCCGCCCGGACAAGAAACTCGGCCGCCTGGACAAAAATAATTAATTTTTCCCTCTAAAATACTTCAGAAGTACGGCCGAGTCATTCCAAAATTAGATGTAAAGTCACCAAACATGTTTCGCTGGCCACTGGTTTCATTATCAGTCACTAACCACGCATATCGCATAGGCAAACTCAATCCGTGATCGATAACGGCTGCTGTTGCATGCATCTGTTTTAACAGCGCCCTCACGCGGCAAACAGGGGGTTGATCAGTGTTTGCCGCATGAGGGTGCTGCTCAGAACGCCCGGACAAAATGTTTAGCAGTGGAGAACACTGAAATGGGCATATTATTATGGCGTATTTCTGTAAAACGTGCATATGGGTCATTCTATAAATTTGGGGTCCACTTTTTCTGTCCCCGTTACATCTGACATCTTGTAAAATGTTGTATTTTGTAAATTCAGGACATATTCTTTAAATGCCTTCTATTTCAAAGAGTGATTACATAAAATACAATTCATAAAAATATGGTTTGAAGGCATTTTTAATGATACTTGTATGGCAAATAGCAGTATGTCAGGTGTAACGGGGACAGAAAAATGTCACACGTTGGACCCCAAATTTATAGAATGACCCATAATCATTAGTGCGTGATCTCAGAACTGTTTCGCTCTGACTCGTTGGAGGAAAAGCCCTCCCACGAAATCAATATACATCAAAACTAAAATACCAGAATACTAGAATAAAAATATTTAACATATTTTTCCCGCAGGATACTCATGGCGCTTTACAACATTATTACCCTGGTCATTGGGCACAACTCCCTGGGGAGTATGCAGCCCCATCAGCCTGACACAAGCACTCAGAGGCTGCAACCCTTGTGGGTACCCATTTACTCCTGGGTGGAAAGGGGCAACTTATGGCAAAGTGCCTTGCACAAGGGCACACATACCATAGTGCTTTACAACATTATTACCCTGGTCATTGGGCACAACTCCCTGGGGAGTATGCGGCCCAAGCAGCCTGACACAAGCACTCAGAGGCTGCAACCCTTGCAGGTACCCATTTACTCCTGGGTGGAGAGAGGCAACTTATGGCAAAGTGCCTTGCCCAAGGGCACACATACCATAGTGCTTTACAACATTATTACCCTGGTCATTGGGCACAATTCCATGGGAAGTATGCAGCCCCAGCAGCCTGACACAAGCACTCAGGGGCTACAACCCTTGCAGCTACCCATTTACTCCTGGGTGGGGAGAGGCAACTTATGGTAAAGTGCCTTGCCCAAGGGCACACACCATGGAGGTCCAAAAGTTGTTCACTATAGGGAGTTCAAAAAGCGATAACGATAAATTTACCGTCTTTAACGAGGGCGCCAAACGCTCGGCTCATTTCCATGAGGCATGCCGTGCCACTGGACGGATCGATGGCTCCGTAGCCCCATGCGTCACGGTGGTTACCCATGATGACGTAACGATCTTAAAAACAAGAATTAATAATTAAATAAATAAATTGGTCAGCGCGTATGGAACACACACACGCGTACAGAAACTGCACGCTCCCGAAAGCAAAAATGTGCACTGTGACAAGTACCCGGTCGTGTGCGTGCATGTACAACACGCTTGGAATCGAACAAAAAACAACTCGACGCACAGCTAGCAGTTCATACGGGTGTAAGAAAGTGAATGCAAAACATGGCAAAATGACAAGAAACGGCACACTCCCGAAAGCAAAAATGTGCACTGTGACAAGTACCCGGTCGTGTGCGTGCATGTACAACACGCTTGGAATCGAACAAAAAACAACTCGACGCACAGCTAGCAGTTCATACGGGTGTAAGAAAGTGAATGTAAAACATGGCAAAATGACAAGTTAATTTTGGTGAGTTTTACCGATTTACACAAAAGGGTATTTATGAATGGGATTAAAAGTAGGTTTGGCCTGGCTGTCTTAAACAATCCATTTAAAACCGGCTAGGGGTCCTGGGCGCTGATAATGGCCCTCGCCTGGCAGCTCGGGCTATTATCAGCGCCCACGGCCATAGCCGGTTTTAAACCTATGTTTAAGACTGGCCAAACTTACTTTTAATTCCTAATTAAAAGTTACTTTAATTAAATTAGTGTACCTGGTTCGACTTTGCCGCGAATCATCCCAATGACGTTGTAGCCATTTGCCATTCGGTTTACTGTGTAGATACTCATTTTTACTTTCCTTCAGAAAAAAAGTTGAAATAAAGTTGAAATAACCAAAAATGGACCAAGAGAAAAATGACAAGATCCTCATCGGGATTCGAACCCAAGACCTCTGAGACATCAGGCAGATGCTCTACCAGCTGAGCTATGAGGCACAGTGGTATACTCCCTCAGGTTCTCCCCAAGACCTCCGACACACCAGGCAGATGCTCTACCAGCTGAGCTGTGAGATACAGTGGTATACTCCCTCGAGTTTTCCCCAAGACCTCCGACACACCAGGCACATGCTCTACCACCTGAGCTATGAGGCACAGTGGTATACTCTTCCAGGATTTGTTTTTCGTATAAAACCAACTTTAATTTTCTGTTGGCTTTACACGAATGCAAATTCATTGATGGCAACTATCCTGTTTGTTCTACGCTTAATGTTTTAATCTTATCTATTTAAATTTTTTTTTTAAATTATTATTTTTTTTTTTTTTCGTTACCCACTTTTCAATGTTTTCATCGTTGAATCCCGGCCCGTATCTGAAGGTCACGTTGGCCAAATTTCCGGCCCACGCTTCGCTTGTTTCGTTGCCTCCCATGATTCTGTGAAAAGAAGAAATATTGATATTACTTCGTTAATTGTCACAAAATCATAAACAATAGAAACATTTGTCTAGAGCTCTTAGAAGTGATTAAACCAGCTTGTCGCTAGCTTTTTTCGGACGTCAAAGTTAAACAAATTGCACAATTCCACAACTTTTGATTCATTGATATTGTTCTACCGATAGCTCATCCGAAAGCTATTGACCCCTTTCCAATGACGTCATTTTGGGAGTCAAATAATGCCGCGTCATTCTGGAAGCAATATGCGTGCGCGTTGTGTGTGTCTATATTAACGCGCTATACTAAGGCTCCCATTGGTGAATTAAACTGCGTTACGCCCATCAGAGACGCACACAACGCGCCGCACATTGTTTCCACAATGACTTAGCATTATTTGACTCCCAAAATGGCGTATTCGCACATGTTCGAAAGGGGTCAATAGGTAAGTCGTTTTTTACGAGCCATTTGGCTCATTACGGCCGGTACTCATCCCCGGTTTCCGTGGCATGGAGTGACTAGGACCAATTCTACATGTACTGATCCTCCTGGATGGGATGCCAGTCCATCGCAGGTCTACCCTCAGCAACTAGTTGGGTTTCCCCAACCGTATTTGCTGGTCCCCATTTATACACCTGGGTGGAGAGAGACAACGTGGAGTGAAGTGTCTTGTTCAAGGACGCAACGCAGTGCAATGGCCAGGTTTCGAACCATGGACCTCTCGACCGAAAGTCCGACATGCTATCCACTAGACCACCACGTCTCCACATCCGAAAGCTATAATCATTTACAAATTCATAATACAGGCACCACCAAGGGTTTGACGAGGCTACATTCGCTGTGTACATTCGTCGGGGGGGTGGGGGGGGGGAAGTCGACACGGGCATTGCTAGACGTGTGAAAAGAATATTATTATATTGTCTATTCTCGACAAAAGAGCACAGATTGAACGTTTTTCTTCGCAAACATTGTTCAGGATTTAAAACAAATATACGTACCTGAGGAAATCTGCAGCGTCATTATATCCGATTGGATGTACGGGAATTTTTGGAATTGATGTCAAGTTGTTGATTGGAAGGCGGTAGGCATAATCTGTAAACAAGAGTAAAAATAGTGACATTTTCACTTGAAATTCTTGAACATTTATGGAAAATCATTTAAATTGCACAGAAATTGCAGATATTGCACAAGAATTGTAAGGAATTGTAAGGAATTGTATGGAATTTGAACCACATTTCAACGAAATTTCGAGAGAATTTCCACAACAAAATCCACAGAAATTCCACAAAAATTTCCAGTGTTTCCAGTTTCCACATAATTTCCATAGAAATTCCACAGAAAGTAAATCCACTAAAAATCCACCAAAAGAAAAAAGAGCCTTTAAAATCACAGTCCACGACAAGCATTCATGGTACTCTCACAATAAATATCGTTTTTAAATTGTCACGTTGACTATATGGACTGCGATATAATGAGGTCACGTAATCTTTATCGTCCACTACCGGAAACAAGAATGCGATTCTGCGATCTCTCTGAAACCTGAACATGACGTCATCACGTCTCTAGTCCACATAATCAACGTGAAAATCTAATCCTTTATAATACTGATGCACAACACAGACTTTCGTAGACTAGTTGCTTTCGCGAAAAACGAGCGCGAAACTTTGCCAACTTACCAAGAGCGGGGTATCCGGGAGTAAGCGGGTCGCCACTAGCGAAAAGCAACGATCCTCGTTGCGTACCAGTGCCAGGGAGATAAATCCCCTTAGGGTAGACCAGTGCGCCCGGTACTGCGTAGTCTGCCGGATCGCTGTACAGTATAAGTCCAATACACCCTTCATTCTGAGCATTATAGGCCTGTTAAAGACAGATAATAATAAAGGGCACATTTACATCGCGCACATATCAATCACAAGGATGCTCAAGGCGCTGTCACATTATCACCCCTCTCATACCCTGTTTACACTTGATCCCGAGCTCAGGATCGAACACCGAGCTCGGGATCAGCCCCGGATCACAAATGAGTGTAAACGCTCTCGGAACCAAACTGGCCCCGGATCAGACCTTGAGATTTTGGTCTCGCGTTGGAGGAGGGTTCGATCCCGAGCTCGGGATCAGTTTGCGGTTAGCTGGGCAATAAATCTTCCCCACATCCTGTTGCGGGCTAAAGCGCGCAAAAATTCCAGGGGAGCCCGCGCTCGAGCGCCGGTGGAGCAACGACGAACTGGCAAAGTTTTTGGACATTTGGGCCAGCGCAGAAATAATGGCTAAACTGGACAGAACATCTCGGAATTCTGCTGCATCCAGTGACACTAAGAGCTTGACCTTTGACTGCAACTTCTGGCTTCGCGCTCGGGATCAACAGATATAAACGCGGCACTCGAGGCCATTGCGGTTAACCTCAACACATTCTTATCAGGGGGTCAATCTTGATCCCGAGCTCGGGACCAGTGTAAACACGGTGTCATTGGGCTCAGTAATATAATTCCTTAATCCTTCTCAACTCCCTGGGGAGTATGCAGTCCCGTGTAGCTTATGCGCACAGGGACTAATCAAACACATCAGCTTTCACTATACCCTCACAAGTACCCATTTCCTCCTGGGTGGAGAGAGGCACTTCGTGGCAAAGTGCCTTGATCAAGGGCACACGCACCGCGGACGGTACGCAGGCAGACCAAGATACCCCACATTTCTTCTTAAATCACGCGCCTATTTCTGCGTTTCTCTTCCTTACCTTGTCGCCTCTGTATATCCAGGCATAGCGAGCGATGCAAATTTTCCCTCTGACATCAATTTTTAGGACACGTTTCAATTCTATAAAATCTTCGACTCTGGCGTAGTTGACGTACACCAAATCCCCCTGAAATTAGAGAACAAACAAGTTTCTGGTTATATTATTATTAATTACCTTTCGTACTGATGTCAACGCTTTCTCAGAACTATTTAGGAAAAGGCATTTTCAGCCAATCACAGGCTTTGTACAGGAGGCCTTAGATGACGGCCGAATTGTAAATTTCTGCAACATTGCAAAACCTGCCTATAGTGGCCACCCTCAGGACCGTAAAAATGGCCACTATAAACAGGTTACCTCTTTATAGAGGTTGCTTAAACACTTAACACAGCATTTGGGACCAGTTGAGTGGCCACTATAAGCAGGTTGCCTCCTTGTCTAGTGGCCACTATACAAAAGTTTTGGTAAAACTTGTATATAGTGGCCACCCTCAGAACTGTAAAAACTGGCCACTATAAACAGGTGGCCTCTTTATAGAGGTTGCTTAAGCATTATCATTTGGGACCAAAGATGGGTGGCCACTATAAACAGGTGGCCTCTTTATCAAGGTGGCCTTAATAACAGGTTTGACTGTACCTCAATTATTCCGTCCGCAGAATAAGCGTTGAATGGTGCGAGCACGTCCGGGTCTTCCACGGGATTATCGGTGTCTGGGTCGAGGGGCGGTTCCCTTATCTGCGTAGTTTTTAGCACTGTACCACCGGTTGAGCTTAATAACTGGATCTATATAATTCAATTAAGAAATTTAATAAAATTGTTTGTATATTGCTAGTATTTTATAACACTGTACAGTTAAATAAACTGCTGACAAGATATTTTTTCTCCGCAAAATGGCACAACGCATAAATCTAAATGTTAACACTTTTTAGATTACAAATATTTAATTCAAGTTGCAAAAAAATCAGAAAAAAATTAATAATTGATCCCAGGCGACAGATGGTTTTTATTTGTTTAGTTTATTTTTTATTTTATTTTTCTACTTTTATTTAGGCCTATTTATTGTTATTATTTTGGATGTCCATTTATGGACTCCGTAGCTAGGTGTGCGGCAAAACTTGAACTTTTGCAAGACTCCAGACAAAAAAGGCAATGAAATGTCACAAACAAAATTTCCTAGAACCCAAATTATCATAATTGGAATTGATAACTTTCGGCGACTCTGGAGTACACTTTCTTACTCATTATGTTCGGCAAAAATCAGTTGAGAAATCCACAAATCATGTGAAAGCGAAATCGACTGAACACTGGCATGCACCGATGCAAAACTAGACTCGACTAGATTGGTTCCCAATCCAATCGCTAAATGCCGATTTGTCATCTAGCGATGGGATCGGGAACCAATCTAGTGCAGCAAAACTAAACATAGACTGGTTCCCAATCCATGGTAAAACATAGAAAAAATTAAATTTTCTTCAGTGCAGAATCATTTGCATGTCGTAAAGATGAATGTCTGAAAATTCGAAAGATTTTTGGCAGAAATAAGCTCTCTCCTTTTCCATGTTTTTTTGCGTTTAAACGTATGGAGCTAACAATCATGTTGACTTCTCTTTCTCAGGATTGCGCCACGGGGTCACGCGCATATCATGAATACCTAAGAGCGTTTTAGAAATAGCGCATTTTTGCTTGCAATTTATCCACTTAAAACCGACAATTAAAATCCACGTCGGCAAAAGGGATGTTTGGACTATCAAAAAAAGTCTAACTGCTGGATTTTCCTTCAAGGGGGATTCTAGCTCTTTAATATATTTTGCAACCCCTAAGGCTAATAAAAGTTTTAAAGTGTCACATGGGGCGTTTATAATTTTTTTCAGTGTACATGTTATATTAGAACTTAGAAGCGTCTTAGCTATATGGTCTTCAATCGGAACATTAATTTTAAAAAAGAGGGACAAATTATGACCTATTATAATACCTTATTTTGGTTGGCATCTGTGGATTCGGGAGGGTAGGAGAGTAGCACATTGTAAGTAACGAGTTCTGCCGAATCCAACCCCTGTTGTATCCATTTCTTGCGGACCCATTGCGCCTGCTCCAGGCTGACTGCACTGCCCGCTACGTGGGACTTGTTGGTGAAATATCTGGTAAACGAATCAAGGCCGAGGTTTTGCGGTCATAACCAAAAACCTGGCCCTTGTTTTTGCGGTTATAAACCGGAAATATACCTGGGATTTTGCGGCCACAAGAAGAAATTTTCTCGGTCATGACCAGAAACATGTTTGTGGTTTTCGCGTTCATAACCAGACACACATCTCGAGTTTTACGGTATGACCTTTTATCAAGTTTACTTTTTAAAGTATTTGATCCCCTCAAGTAGATTAAATGTTGTGGCTTAGCTCAAAGGTCTCCAACTGTGACCAACTTAAATTAGTATGCATTAGCTTCAAAACGTAGGGCCTACACCACATTAGGCCAATGGAATGAAATTTCATGTTTTGCGTCCGAGCAAAAATTAAAACACATGCGGCATTTTATTTATTTTTCATTATTCATTATTTTTCATGAAATCTTTCAAATAGAAAAATGAATAACACGGGAGACACCCAGAGGAAAACAAACGATATGTTTCATTAATACAGCTAAAGAAAAGGTAGGCTGACCCAGGAAAATTCAGAAAAGATTGTCACATTCTCGCCAGAAATATTTTTGCGATGTGAAATGCACAGTAAAAAGACAGGCAAAAAAGGCTGTATGGGCTAGCGCATAGGCCTACATCTATGCGCGGGGAACGCTAAAATACAATTGGTAAAAATAACATTCCCATCGAGCCATCAGTATCAATATTATCACTGAAGCATCTTATTAGAAAAATATTAAAATACATCTTTCATTCATTTTCGGGAATTTGTTTTTTTTAAATAATGAAATTATTTTTTTAAATAATGAAAATTTCAAGCGGGTGATTCACGGGCATGCGGGCGGTGGACGCAAAACATCAAATTTCATTCCCTTGGTCTTAGGGCCTATAGCATGCACATTTCCTTTAACCATGCCCGGCCTTGATCCTAAGTTCACGTTTCTAAGTTATAATCCATGTATTACATGTAGGCCTACAACGTTTCACCGCCGGACTGGTGCAGTAATTTCCATTTTAGTCATGAACGCTTGACAGTCTAGATTGTGGGACAATCATATAGCTGTATAAACGGATAGGTTGCAGAACAGTATCTGGCTCTGTACCCTTTACAATGGGTAATCCATTATTTTTCTGATGTAAGACGGCGGAGGGTTTTTCAACCATACGGACGGTCGCTATACTGTACTAGTCCATTGCATACAGATCATGCTAAGAACGACAACAGAAGCGCAATTCGATTCTCTTTTACGTTCGGTTCGGCAGGGTGTTAAGTTAATTAAAGAAAAAGAAAGGTCGGATGTTTTTGAAAACCCATAAGTTGTGCTTTCAAGTATCGATAATTTACATGCACACATTGCTCTAGGAACATTAATTATTGCTACTTCCCCTGGATAGATGCCAGTGCCATTGCGGTTTACAGCAGTTATAGTTGGGTTTCCCCATGCAACAGATTGTTAGTTTCCATGACATGGAGTGACTTGGAGCATCGCTACTACTAGACTACTCGTGGATGGGATTCCAGTCCATCACAGGTTTTACCCCCAGCGGTTATAGTTTGGTTCCCCCGACCAGTTATTAGTTTCCATGGCACGGTTAAAGAGGAGCATTGCTACTCCCCCTGGACTGAAAGTTACCCCCAATATTTCGATCGTTCTACTTGATCAATTTAATCCCCCAAATCCCCAAAATAAAATTGTGTACTTACTGAAGATTAGACCTAATGTTATCGGCATTAATCCCGTTGATGTACTTGGAACTGATAGAGGCGTCGGGTTCCTCCGTAGCATCTCGGTAGCTCTGAGGCAACGGGGCGCCTGTCGCTTCATCCTTGGATGCCGTGGCCGGCGCGGTCACGAAGTGTCCGAGGAGAATCCCCACCCCGATACCCACGGCCAAAATGGCCGCAGCGGTCGCTCCAATGACAACTTTTGATGGCATTCTTGCTAGACGATTGGGTGTCGACTGATCCTGGGCCAACAATCCATAGTTGTCAAGTTCAAAAGAGGGTTCTTTTTTCAATGTGTCTTTTTCGGGCATCATGGTGTGCGAATTGTGGCGATGTACCAGAATAGTTCGATACTTGTAGTACACGAGTGTAATATAACACGTACAATTCAAAAGTGTCACACTCAACGATCTTTTTTTTCAGATTTCGCATTCACTGACTGGAAACTGAATGGTGATACGAATGACTATACACATTTTTGCACAGTCCTAGTTTTATATGAATGGTATCGGTTTTAATAACGCCGCGAGTTAAACTGCATGCATGGATAATTGCACTCAAATGGTGTATTACTTTTTATAGAATTGTCGCCTTTCAAAAGTGTGTGAAGTTGTTCAGTCGGCCTTTGTTATGAAAGGAAAGAACTAATCTCTTCTACGGTGAACACGGTATGATTGATTCTGTCGCATGCACTCGGTCACATTATCATATGCAGCACGACATGGGGCTGAGGGTAACCACACCCCCCTCCCCCCACCCCTATAGACCATTCCCCCCGGCGTTAATTGTGTCTCAAAGGAATTCGATCCTTTCAGTTTTTAGGGGGAGGGGGGAGGGGAGGGGGAGGGGGGAGGGGAGGGGGAGGGGGGAGGGGCGGGGGGAGGGGGAGGGGGGAGGGGCGGGGGAGGGGGGGGGGTGCGTTAACAAAAGGGAAGAGTGTGTTGAGTCATTGGGGCTTTAGGGCCGGGGAGTCCTATATTACTATTTGGCCCCAAATCGTACGTGCTGCAGTATGCGCATTATACACAACAACACAAATTTAGTCTGGTCATCAGGAGCATGGAGAAAGGCTTATATTGCATGCATGTGAAGTACGTCAGTTCAAAAGCAGAATTTAACAACTAGCTAAGAGTAAGAGAGAGTAAGACCTGTCTACCTAATTATCGACAAGAAGAAAAATGAAGAAAAATAACTCAAGTTCGATCGCTGCATGCATGACTAAAGTATTTTAATTCAAATTTAAAGGGATGAAAAATTCAAATTTAAAACAATTTAGTCGAATATCCTACATTATACGTACCTTTTGCTCTTACTGATCCTTCGTCCACAACTTAAAGCTCCCGTTTCTGGAAACCTATTCCCCCCACACTGCAGGTCACTGTGGTACGTGCATGCCGCCCCAAACGCACAGTCAGCAGCACCGCATTAAATTGACGAAATATTGACCTTAGACGAATGTGATAACATGTAGGCCTACAAGGAGTGGGTATTATTTTCCATCTGTTGCGTCAATCAAATAAAATTTCGACATATAGGGCCTATACTCTACCACGTGAAACTTATTCCTCGATCCGCGACCTAGCTGAGACCTAGAGGAGAAATATCTCTATACGTCTCTGATCCGACTCGAGTCGAGTTCTTTAAAGGGAGACTTTATTCGGTTCGATTCGATAGGGTCATTTAACCATGGGCGACAGAGTCGAGTCGAGTCCGAACTCGCATTTCGAGTCACTGTTTCTTTTACACATCCGACCAAATAAAAACGTCTAAAACAAATACATGTTTTTAAAAATTGATTTACTACGGCGTTTGTGTGCAGACCACTAGAGTGTGACGTCAGATGCCAGGGTAAAGAACTGGTCTAAATATTATTTACTGGTATAATATGAAACGTCCCTTGCTAAAGCGCGGGGAAACAATTCACTGGTTGTGGTGTAGACCCAGTAACCTTGGCAAAACACAAAGATGGACGCTATCACTTTAGTACTCTATAACACCAAGAAAAAGCAGACAAACACACCGTGTTCATACTTCATTTATATGTAGAATATGGAGCTGGAAACCAGTCTAGGACACCCCGACTCTAGTTTAGACTGGTGTCCGGTCCACATATTCCACTTACGACCACGGTGGAATAATTGTGAGGCCTGGGAACCAGTTTAAATATGCGAACGTAACATCGATATATAATCACTGGATGAAGAAACAACGTCTAAAATTAAAGCCACCGTCCGCCATTGTACTCCACAAAATACAATGCAATTGCTTTGCCTAAAATAAAATGCACGTTTGTGTGTATATATAAGTAACCAAATAATGTACAGCGGAAATTATGCCTAATCTGTGCCGCCCCCATTCTGTTTCGAACAATTTGCATCGATGTGAACTTCAGCAAGGATTTAGGCCTACATTTCGTGTCTCATAAAAACTACCTCGATTACCTTTGAGTAATGAAAATCAAACGGTCTAACTCTTGCTCCGCCCGGCATAAGTTAATTAATTGCCATAATCCTCCTTCAACCCGTGCAACTGTATTAATTGTAGCCATGTCACATATATGTTGCTCCACGGTAACATATAGCATGTATTAATCGCGAGTAATCGCGAATTTTTGAGTAGCGCAATGAAACGCGGCAGATGAAACGCGGAGATCCGCAGTCATTGTACTCGATCGTTGTGGTTCAAAACATGCTTGTCGGACTCTCGGCCGGTATACAGTGAATTTAAATAGCGGCATACACAACAAAATAGCCGGGCTACGAGTCACTTGCACAGGCTGGGAAACAGGCCTAGTTGTACGGTGTTTATTGCATATAATCTCGATTAATCGCGAGTATGTAATGGTAATCGAGGCGCCGCGATAAATCGAGTAGTAGTTTAAAAATGATAGTCACGAGTATATACGAGTACCGTTTACTACTCGCGATTAATCGAGCTATTCGCCCAGCGGTAGTATACTTCGTTCAGTGATTATATATCGATGGAACGTAATCTAGACTGGCTTCCAGTCCACATAATGATGGTCCGAAAACCAGTTATTCATGACGGTCTACGGACGTGACTTTGGTGCGTGCGCATATTTGGCAGCTAGTAGCGCTGCGTTTTGCATGCATGCAATGCAGTGAATCATGATAGCCTGCATATTTCTTGACGCGGAAAAGTACTCTCTATGTACCCATATGTGTACCGTAGCATGACCAACCGTATTTATATTTCTGACGCCTGACGGTAAGAATTTAGAAGTTGAGCATTGCCGATTGCGATTGTTGCCATAATAATCGCCGTGTAGTGGCGTTCGATTAGTTTCCACAGGTTGACATGACACAACACGTGTGTACATTTCTGACTGATCAAATCTCGCACGATCATCCCCAGGTCAGGGCAAACTCGATGAAGCTAATCGAACACAAGACACTGGCCCAACTTTTTTTTTCCACTCATCATGCTTTAGACCTCTTTCACAGATTGGACCTCGCTCGAGATTTCAGCAACTTCGCAACAATTCCTTTGCCAAAAGCTTAATTTGAAGAAAGCTGCCAATAATTGCAAACATGGCTTCGGATCCAAAGATCGACCCATCGAAAACTGATGCTCAAAACCCGGGTGCAATAATGCAAGAATTTGACAGTGAAGTCGATGTAATTTCTAAGAACAATTCCGCATCGGCCATCAAACTGAAGAAGGAAATCGGTCCGTTGCTCGGCATCGCGATCGTCATGGGCGCGATGATGGGTAGCGGAATATTCATCACGCCGTCTTTCGTTCTCGCTAACGCCGGGTCCGTTGGGACGACGCTACTAATCTGGACCATGGCCGGTCTGATCTCGATCGTCGGATCACTGAGCTACGTGGAACTCGGTACCATGATCGTGGAATCTGGCGGAGATTACGCGTACATTCATGCAGCGTTTGGACCCTTGCCCGCGTTTCTCTACGTTTGGGTAACAACAATGGTCGGAGCTCCTACTATGCTCGCTATAGTGGCATCGACGTTCAGCAATTACGCACTGTATCCTTTTTATCCATTGGAAGAGGGATGTTCCCCACCCCCATCTGCTCTCTACCTGCTTTCTGCTGTCTGTTTGTGTAAGTATCCTGAAAATATCTTGAAAGTAACCTGAAAGTAACCTGAAAGTATCCTGAATGTATCCTGAAAGTATCTTGAAAGTATCTTGAAAGTATCTTGAAAGTATCTTGAAAATATCTTGAAAGTAACCTGAAAGTAACCTGAAAGTAACCTGAAAGTAACCTGAAAGTAACCTGAAAGTATCCTGAATGTATCTTGAAAGTATCTTGAAAGTATCTTGAAAGTATCTTGAAAGTATCTTGAAAGTATCTTGAAAGTATCTTGAAAAACACATTGAAAGTATCTTGAAAGTTTCTTGAAGGTACATGTATCTTGAAAGTTTCTTGAAGGTACATGTATCTTGAAAGTATATTGAATCTTCAAAGTATCTTAAAGGTATCTTCAATTCAATTTCAAAGTACATGTATCTTGAAAGTATCTTGAAAGTATCTTGAAAGTATCTTGAAAGTATCTTGAAAGTATCTTGAAAGTATCTTGAAAGTATCTTGAAAGTACATTGATTGAAAGTATCTTGAAAGTATATTGGAAATAAACGTGTGCTGAGCCATTGTATTACGTCACACGTCTTTTTATTTGCAAATTTTATCACAAAAGAAAGCACTTAGACCCTCATTTTTGATAATGACAATTTAAAATTTCCTTAATTATTGAGATTTAACTTTTTTCACAAAATGACAAATTTCACAAACATTTAAAAATATGTTATTGTGTTTGTTTTTTAGTGTTGGTGACGTTTCTAAATGCGTACAGCATGAAATGGGTGGTACATGCTCAAGGCGTGTGTACGACGATGGTGGTTGTCGCTCTGGTCCTCATTACGGGGTACGGAATCCTTGAACTTGGAAAAGGTAAGTATACAGGGGTCGAAATTAACACTGGTCCCGTGGTCCGAGACCAGTAAAATATCAGAAAGACCACTAGATCTGTCAAAACCACTGGTCCGATGAAAACATTTCATGATCATGGAAAAAAAATAATTCCTGGGATACCACAAACAATTCCTGATCGCTTTAGACATTTTCAGATACATTTATTTATAATTCTCTGATCTCTTCAGTGTTGGATCAAACAGAAATCCCATCCATGCTGCACTCAATTACCTTAAAGATAGTATATATGATTGGTAAACTGTTACAAATAGTTTTACCCCCCTGTGTGATTGAAGATATGCATGATTAAAACCAACCTGAGTGGCATTTGGGCGATGTATTGTTTGGACGAAGTAATTTGGGGCGAAATGGCACTCGGGCGAAGTGGTTTGGGGCGAAATGGCACTTGGGCGAAATGGTTTTGGGGCGAATTTAATTTTCGTCTCATGAAACAAAAACTAATTGTTTTACTCATTTCTCAGAGACTATTGACCCCTTTCGAACACGTGCGAATATGCCATTTTGGGAGTCAAATAATGCTGAGTCATTGTGGAAGCAATGTGCGTGCGCGTTGTGTGTGTCTCTGGTGGGCGTAACGCGGTTTAGTTCACCAATGGGAGCCTCAGCATAGCGCGTTACGCGCGCTAGGGACACACACAACGCGCACGCACATTGCTTCCACAACGACGCGGCATTGTTTTACTCCCAAAATGACGTCATTCGCACGAGCTCAATAGCACTTCAGACAAAACCATTTCAGGGGAAGTTTTCTACGGTCATTATGTTTATATTGTGTAAGTTGGGCGTAAATCTGTGAACAATTCGGATTTTTGAGATTACAAATGATGTATACTGCCTTTAAACTAGAAAGTGTTGCAGTACATGTATCTCGGTGCCATTTTGAAAAGCACCGATGGACCACCAAATTTTCAGCAGGACCAGTAAAGTTCTCTATAATCTACAATGTACTGGTCCTCCTGACCAGCATGAAATTAAGGTTAATTTCGACCCCTGTGCTAAGAGATTTTAGGCAATGTTAAACCCACCACCCGGTAAAAGAACGGAAAAAACAGTTTTTAAGATGTCAGAATTTCAGTGCACATTTGTGCTTCTTAGTTCTTCCATGCAACTTTTTTCAGAGGTCTTGGGGGGGTGGGAACCTGATGGAGTATACCACTGTGCATCATAGCTCAGTTGGTAGAGCATCGGCCTGGTGTGTCAGAGGTCTTTGGAAAAACCTGAGGGAGTATACCACTGTGCCTCATAGCTCAGCTGGTACAGCATCTGCCTAGTGTGTCAGAGGTCTTGGGGGGAACCTGAGGGAGTACACCACTGTGCCTCATAGCTCAGCTGGTAGAGCATCGGCCTGGTGTGTCAGCGGTCTTGGGGGGAAACCTGAAGGAGTATACCACTGTGCCTCATAGTTCAGCTGGTAGAGCCTCTGCCCGGTGTGTCAGAGGTCTTGAGGAAAACCTGAGGGAGTATACCACTGTGCCTCATAGCTCAGCTGCTAGAGCGTCTTCCTGGTGTGTCAGAGGTCTTGGGGAAAACCTGAGGGAGTATACCACTGTGCCTCATAGCTCAGCTGGTACAGCATCTGCCTAGTGTGTCAGAGGTCTTGGGGGTGAACCTGAGGGAGTACACCACTGTGCCTCATAGCTCAGCTGGTAGAGCATCGGCCTGGTGTGTCAGAGGTCTTTGGAAAAACCTGAGGGAGTATACCACTGTGCCTCATAGCTCAGCTGGTACAGCATCTGCATAGTGTGTCAGAGGTCTTGGGGGAAAACCTGGAGGAGTATACCACTGTGCCTCATAGCTCAGCTGATAGAGCATCCTTCTATCTTTATGCACCTTTAAGATTCCCTTCATACACTTTGCGAACGTGACATGAATTTTGCGAATTGAAACAGACAAGCCTGTGGTTAATAATGACCTGACTGTGACCGCGGATGTGTTCTCGGAAGACTCGTTAAATTAATAAGAATTTCCTTTGCAAGAGGAAAGTGTATTGTTTTGATAATTTCCCAGCCGAGCCGAGGGAACATTGACATGTTGTAATTGAGTCTCGAGATAACACTAATCGGAAGCCGTGACAGCTTAGCGCTATTAGTTATATTGGCTTACTCACAGGAAACACGGGTAATTTCATTAACGCTTTCCAGACGATTGACGGGCTGCCAGCCAACGCGGGGTCTGTGGCCGTTGCTTTCTATGCAGCATGGTTTGCTTACGGTGGATGGTAAGCTATTTTCGTCTTGTCAGTAAGCATGGTTCTTTGAAAATCGCAAGACGATTATGGGAACAGCTTTCTTAGATGTGTCATACAGATCATGATAAGCATGTTTCTCAAATGGTTATGGTAAATGTGCTTGTTGGTAAGCGGTAACATTGTTGGAAGCTATGGTTTGGATCTATAAAGGCGGATACACACTATCGCGGAAAAATCACACTTTCGCGCTGCGCTCACTGCATTGCATGAGCTCCCAATCGCCGATTATTCCAAAATAGAAAATTCCACTCTGGTAACTTGGGGCTTCTCTGATACCTCATTGGCTGCGCGTTGGAAAGGTCAGCGCACCGCGGTCAAAGTTCAACGTTTTGCGCGTCGCGATAGGCCGCGCACAAGCGGCAAACCAGTTTGTGTACAAACCAATGGAACAGTGTGATTTTTCCACGATAGTGTGAACTCCCCTTAAGGCTTTATTGAAAACTGCTTACTGGTACTTGCAATTGTAAGTACGTTTCTTAAGACAATATAGATCATGGTAAGCACAGCATATTCATCAAAAACATGAATATAGTAGATGGCCTAAATGTATTTTAAATCTGCTTATTATCGTTCCTAAGCAAAATTACCCCAAAAAACCAGAAAATTGTTTGAAGTTATAGTCTAGATTTATTCTTAAATTTGGAAACTTGTAAGCATTTATTTCATTTGTTTTTATCAAATAGTTGCTTAAGTTTTACATTGTTTCTGGCAAGATATGAAAGTATCTTAAAAGTATCTTAAAAGTATCTTAAAAGTACTTTGAAAGTATCTGAAAGTAGTATCTTGAAAGTATATTGGAAATGAACCTTGTGTTTTTCTTCCTTTGTAGGAGTATTCTAAACTTTCTTATTGAAGAACTACGCGATCCTATAAGGTAAGCCAGTATGTTATAGGCCCAAAGTGCCATTTACAAGATAAAACGTTTTACAGATTCCTAGAATACGGGCATAACATATCTAAGGAAGAATGTTGGTAAACTAGCCTGCAGAAATGTCAGCTACCGTACATAGATGCATGAATTGATGCTTTAAAAAACCTTTAAAATCCATACATGGTTTTTGTGTTACGTGAATGATAACAAATGTGTGCACACCATTTTTTTTAAAACCATCTTCTTACAGAAAGTACAATTTTGTACGAAATAAATTCATGTGGTGTTTGTTACCATTGCTGTCAACACTTTGAGTGAGGTTTTTTTTGTCAACTCGTGAAGTAAAATTTTGGGCCTTTTATTGCCCGAACATTCAATTTTACAAACTAAAATAAACGTATCACGTGGTTCGATTTCACACGCAGAAACCTTCCCATAATTCTCTTTGTGACGTTGCCGTTGGTTACGGTCATAAACGTGCTCGTAAACGTCGCTTATTTTGCCGTGCTGGAACCAAAGGAAATACTTGCGTCCAAAGCAGTGGCATTTGTAAGTACGATTCTTAATAATTTTTTTTTTAATCGTACCTTTTTAAGGTACGCTTACTTTTGCTAAATAGTTCATTCCATGAAGTTGAAACACGAAGTGTGACATTTCTATATTTCCAGCGCCTGGACAAAAATCTGCCGCCTGGACAAAAAAACTTGTCCGCCTGGACAAAAATAATCAATTTTCCCCTCTAAAACACTTTGAAAGTACAGCCAAGTCATTCCAAAATTAGGTGTAAAGTCACCAAACATGATTCGCTAGCCACTGGTGTCATTATCGTTCACTTACCATGCATATCTATCGCATCGGCCATGGCAGTTGCATGCATTCGTTTTGAACAGCACCCTCATGCGGCAAACACTGATTCGCCGTGTGAGGGCGCTTCTCGGCGCGCCCAGACAAGATTTTTAGCATGATTGGAGAACACTGCATTCCCACAAAATGGTCAATAATAAAGCAGCAAGTCATCAGTTTTATAAGTCTTAAATCTTGACTGAGTGTCGCCATTTTTAATCATTTAACAAAGTGGTGGTTGTGGATGTAACCGGGACACCACAGTTTAACTTCTTTCACTCCGACTCCAAATGTTCTTACGTTGAATTTGAAATTAACACACAATCCTTTTTAATTTTGAAAAATACATTCTATGTTTTCTGACATTTGTTTTTTGGTTCTTTGCAGACATTTGCGAATAAAATCATCGAGGACCCTGGATGGCAGTGGGTCATGCCGATAGGCGTGGCCATATCCATGATTGGCAGCCTCAATGGTGGCTTGCTGAAAGGCTCACGGTGCGTCACGATCTTTGTCGGAGCAACAAAAGATCTTGATAAAATGTCTTTTTTTTGTTTTATCTCGTAACAAGCATTTAATGTATTTTAGCATAATCGTAATAATTTGTTTTACAAATTGCTTTTTTAAGCAAAAGAAGCATTAACTATACAAAATTGTTTTGTTAAATTAAGTGATTATAATTACCTTTTTAATTTTCCTAGGACCTGCATGGTTGGCGCACGTAAAGGCCAATTCCCAAGCATTTTCGGTATGATTCAAGTTAATCGGAAAACTCCGCTGCCTGCCTTGGCATTTGTGGTAAGATATTTTCTTTTGTCCAAACTTTTTTGTTTGTTTGGAATGCTGCATAACCAGAAATCAGAACATATTTTTTAGCAAACCAGGGACCGATTTCACAAAAGTTACGACAAGTTCAATGCGCCCTAATTCCCATACGGAATTAGTGTCCTTTTACACTAATGGTCGGGTTCACAGGTATCCTTAAAGGAGCGTGACCAGAGTTTCTGGAAAATAGTTTTCGATGTAACTTACCAATATTATCAAGTAACTCCCATACACACCTCCCATGTCCCAAAAACCCGAAAACATTCGCAATTTCCAGTAAAAAATTGAACAAAACTATCGAGTATGCTTTCAGCGGATAACGTTGATACTGGAAAATTTGTTTACAAATAATCGGTGGATTTTCGACGATATTCTCGGAAATATGCGGCCTAGAAGCGCGGGAGTTTTAGTTTCGTAATCAGAAAAATATAACGGATGTTATGATATAAAAATCTCATGACCCATAAGGTAAGTCCCGGGGAGTTATGGGTAAAAAAAAGTGATCTGGTCACACTCCTTTAAAGGCCCAGTGTATAATTTGCAATGACCCCAAAAAGTAATCAACGAGTTTACAGGGGAAAAGTTCTGAAAGTAAAGATTGAATTAATAGCTACTATCCAATGAAAGGTTTCCGCTCAAAATGATATAATTTTACCAGAAAATAATCCGTAAAGATGAAATTATTTTTACTTATTTTTGGTTCGCATCTACGCGGTCCAAAATGCATGGGCGCTGTGTACTGCGTGTGCATGTTCCAACGCGATGCATTTTTATGGATCGCGCGCACACGCAGTATATGATGGCGCCACAGAGTGCATGACGCAAGCCACATAGTACCCGATCAAATATTTAAAACACCCCGCCAAGACCAGGAAAACGCATATGGATTTTCATGGTTTTTTTAAAATGTGGTACATTTGACAAAGCTGAAATTTCTTCGGATGAGTTTGTTGATGTCTTTCTTTTGATTTATAATGGTTTTATTCGCAGAATCTCTCAAAAACAGATCATCTACAGGGCCTTTAAAGAAAATATCTATATACTTCTCAATACTCCAAAATCAATACGATTTTGCATAAACCCTAATTATGCCTTGTGCTGTTCTTGTTCAACAGTCATCGTTTGCCCTAATCTTCCTGGCATCCAACGACATAGGAAGGCTCATCAACTGTTTCAGCATGGTCACTTGGGGAACTGTCTTATCTTCCATTGTGGGACTTCTCTACCTACGCTGGAAAAGGCCAGAGTTGAAGCGACCGTTTAAAGTGAGTCAAAACTCGAAAGCAATTTAAATTACATGATTGGAAAACTATTAAAAATGGTGTTATCTCCATGTGTGATTGAGGATGTGTATGATAAAAACCAACCTGTGTATAAGTCAGCTCAGTACCTCATCTACGTTCAAAGAAAACAATAAAAAACTGTGTCCATGTTTTTCAAGAAATTGTGCAAAACTGGCATCCTATTTTGGCTGGTTAAATTTTTGTGCAAAGCTATCAACTTGTTTGTTAGCAAATGGTTACATACTTCTTTCTGTTCTGTTTTTGGAAAGAATTTATCAGACCTTGTATACAAAACATATGAGACGAGCTGAACAATTTCCAAGGCTGACTTCAAGCGGCATATTCTTGACACGGGTTAACTCGTTCCCGTGCCTGAACGACAGAAACACAACCCGAGAACTCTGCACTAACAGGATCACACACCACCTATCAATCGAGAACAAGTTACCCTTGTCAAGAACAGTGCGCCCAAACTCGATCTTAGTGTTTCCTCACAAAATCGTAAATTTTTCTTACTCCAAAATTTGGGTTTTTTACATCAAATCTGCACTTAATGATCGATGCTTGATGAGTTATTTTAAAGAAAAAGTCTTACTTTTTTTTGGTTTGTTTTTAGGTGAATTTGTTGTTGCCGATTATCTTCGTTGTAGCATGCGCCGCTCTGCTCATGTTGAACATTATCAGTGCTCCCTTAGATGCTCTAATAGGACTCGGCATGACTCTAACCGGTTTGCCCGTTTACTTCATCTGCATTTACCCGCCAAAGAAACCAGAACGTCTCCGAAAAATCACCTGTAAGTTTTATTTAATTCATGAATTGTTTCTGGTATTGAAACTACGGATTCCTCATTCCGGCACTGTAGCTTATAAGCCTGAAGAAAACCTGTGACGAGAAGACGACAAAATGCTCAGTTTGAGAGGTGGGAGGAAAACCCCTATACAATAGACGAATTTCACATTAGCTCGTTATGCGCACTTTTGCATTGAAGCCGAGGCTCCTCGTGTCAAGTCGGCAGTATGCATGCGCTACAAGTACAGCATTGTACAGTTACCGAGTGTGTACGTGTGCTGTTCTGCGTGGCATGTAGGAATGATTGTGCATTCACGTGCGTACATTAGTTCACTTGCGGGTTCGATAAAGAGGCTCTTCGTGTTAAGCTACATAAGTGCGCAGATCGGTCTCAAATTGGTTAATTTGGGATTTGTCTGTTGATCACGTTCAAATGACGTCACTTCCTACAAATTGTCACGTGCATCAGGGTATCGGTTGCAAATTTCGAGCAACACGCTTGGAACATTTTCCAGGGTGTTCGTGCGCGTACTTGATGGCGTTTAATATGCAGTAGCATTTTTTTTTAGAAGATGGCGTCTGTGAGGGTGGTCAATTCTGTCTTGGACGAGATTTGAAATTGGGAAAAAGCAATGTGAACACATGTTTCCATTAACATTGATGCTAAATTGCAAACAATTTTCAGTAAACTCTCGTTATAACGCCCCCTGATATAAAACTCTTCCTGATATAAAGCTCCTTTTTTAAAGTCCCAGTCATTATTCTATGCATTGTGTATGCGCTGTTTATAGCGCTCTCTGGATATAAAGCTCAAATTATTTCAGTCCCTTAAATAGTGCTATAATAATTTCTGTTTTTCTCGGCAGATGCAGTTACCGTCTTTCTCCAGAAGAGTTTGTTTGTCGGCAGCGAAGAGAAATCTGACGATTAAAGCGTGATACTTACGTTACAGTATTAGTGTCGGGCAAATAATTTATAAAAAAGTAATCCGATCTTTGTGAAAGAAGAAATCTTTTTAATTTTATTTTTAAAGGGTGTGGGTTTGTAAGCACGTGAAACTTGGTATGTTCCCTGGAGCCACATGCACAAAACCGGGGAAAGAATTTACAAGTCGGACGTCACATAAGCCCTCTTGCACTAAACATATGGGACAACTCGGAGGAATTCTAAGTTTTTCCTAGTAAAATCTTCACATTTTTCTCATTAGATTTGCACTCATTGATGCTTAATAAGTATTTTCAAAGAAAAAACTAGTGACGTCCGAGTACGAAATTCTTTCCAAAACCGGTGACAACGGCCAAAAAACGTTATGCGAAGTAAAATGTTCATATTTACACCACCTACTGTCCTCAATTTCACTCGTTTATATACACATGGGATTTCAACTACATGTATGTATTCATGTTAAATTCATGCCTTATATTTTACACATTGTGGCAGGTTAATTTTAAATACCACCGAGCATTTTAACCATGCATATATATTTTTAGCTTTTGGAATGTTTTTTTTGACGAGCTGCGAAGCAGAGGCGAGCCTATGTAATACCGATTTCCGTCTGATTTTTTGCTAATGTGGTTGGGTAGGCAAATGCAGCGCTATGTGACAAAGGGTACTCCCCTTCCGTGGTTCCCCTATTGTGCCTCAAACATCCAAGGAGTTTTAAAGGAATTCCTTTCAGGTTTTATGAGGAGTTGGTGTGTTTACAAGAGGGAAGAGTGTTGAGGTACATGTATATGTTCGTTTTTGGGAGTCCCTTTGTCATATAGTGCTGGGTATAGACCGTATCCAATAGCCGCCATGGCGGCTTCGCCGTTCTAGTTTTTATAAAGTTAAACAATTTATTGTGTGGTACTGTCTTTCTATTGCAGTGTATTAATGTAATTAAAGTAAAATGTCACAAAATGCATTGCTATTGTCAAAAAGTGTATAGAGCCTTTGCACGGCAGCCATTACAGTCACCATGTGCCATGCATGAGTAGGTGCTTTGTGGTTCTATTGTTACATCATTTAAATAAGAAAACCTGCCCCCTGTCATGGCCGCTGGTGCAGAAGCTCTATTGACACATTCCCATCCTCCAAGCAAAATGCACTGTACGACAATAGCAGTAAATTTTGTGACATTTCACTTTACACCCGCCCCGTATTCAGCTGTGCTGCACATCTCCCAATTGCTTAATCATATCAAATTCAAGGAAAATGATTTGGCAACGAGAGAATTCGTCAGTCAAACTTGAGTTTCTGAATAGTTTATATTATGTAATTATTTTGTGAATTTTTATTTGTAAAGCATGTCAGCAGCAAATAAACTATATGCTAATTTTGAGGGTATTTAAAGTGGCAATTGGTATGTATTTTGAAATGACGTTAAAGGTTTTGTGAGGTGGAAATTATCACCCAGCTGTTTTTATACAGAAATCAAAATATCAAAGTGTTGCAGACAAAGGGGCAAACTCAAATTTGTTTTCATTTCAGAAAGAAGTGACATTTTCTCTACTTCAAAAATGTCTTGTCAGGCGAGGGCGCTGTTTGTTGCTGGTCATGGAGGGAACCCACAGTGGAAAAACAAAGAAAGAACATTACATTTCAAACAGTAGCAGTAGCCCACTGATCCATTTTTGACCCAAACAAACTTGTTAGGGTTGTTGTAAATGACATACTAAACAAACTCAGTAAACTTATATAGTTCATGATATCAAGAAGTCACTGAAAATGACATTAACTTTTGTACACAAGTCTATGGAGAATTCCTCTGTTTTTCCTGAGATGACATCACGGCTTTGCTCATGAATATGGAAATTCTCATTAGCATAAAAATAGAAAACGTGCAATTACACCAAAACGCAACTATCAAATTCTCTGAAATTGACCGAAATGTGTAAAACACATCCTCTACTAATATTTTACGTAATAAAAACCCTATTTCACACGTCCTTTAAGTGCATGGAGGCAGCAGCTATAAAAGTTTTGGTGTTAAAAATATGTCGAATTAAATAACGCCCACGTAGTTCCTGGTCATTTGATTGGACGATAGCAGGTCACATGGCGTTAAATAATTTAACCGTTTAATGCTCACCGTTTAACGTCAACAACCGTGCGTATTATTTTTTTTCATTGCACGTGGTAGATGAGTCGGATTCAGTCATTGCGAGGGATGACAGGGACTAGGGTCTTAAGTACCTTTTCATATTCTCTAATCAAATGACAATGATCTCTTTGGGCATTATATAAAACCAATAATGTTTTTCATTCGTTCAATAGAAGGAATTATTCTATTCAACTTGGCTCCGCCTTGTTGAATGGAACATTCCAACTTTGAACTCATATACTATTATGCTAAAAGTGTATTTACCATGTAACTTTCGTCTTCAGTATCTTTGTCTATAGCCAATTGTTTTATACTTTTGCTTCATAACATTGCGAATTGCTGATAATTTGATTTATTATATTGGTGGCAATATTTTCTGTGGTGCTGGGAAAACAAAAATGTGTTCGTATCCTATCATTCCTATGTCTTTTCTGTACACATTCTTCTGAAATTTCTTAATTTGTAACAGACAACATTTCACACTTGAAAAATCCATTTTTATTTTAGGAATTCATGCAAACTGGTTTATTGCACTTCAGTTTTAAAAGTGCAATAAAAAAAATCCAACTACTTTCAAAACATGTGAGAACTACATGTAAATTCTTTGGGGGAAATATGTACCATGTATTTGTATACAGCTATAGACCGTATCAAATAGCTGCCATCTTGGAGGGCAGTTTCTTGATGACATGCACAGATTTAAAAATCAAAAGTTGCCCTACAAAATGGCGGCTCTTTGATACGGTCTGTAGATATAATTCCTCTGACATCATGTGTACAGAATCATTTACACACAATTTCCCAGATGATGCGACAGTAAATTATCGTTTTAACGTCCCAGCCATTATTCTCTGCATTGGTTATAGCACTCTCTGGATATAAAGTTCAATTTTTTTTCGGTCCCTTGAAGAGGGCTATAATGAGTTTACTGTATATCCATATAAAATGGGATATCTTTGGTTACCAATAGGAAAATATTCATATCCATAAAAAAGGATACATGTACTTGTATACGTACCACAAAGTTGCAATCTATGACTGGCACAACGCAGCGCAGCACACGAACTCAAATACAAATTCATAAAGACAGTTGGCTGAGAGCACGTCACAGGGCCAGTCTTTAGCCTGGCGCTGGCACGCGCCTGCACCCTATTCAGCGCTTATGGAACAGGCACATGCACACAGAAAGCAAAATGTGCACTACAAATACCCAGTCATGTGCATGCGCATAACGAACGTAACAGTGCAATGCAAAACATGGCAGAACGACAAGATCATCAAAGAATTTTGGTGAATTTTACCAATTTAAACAAAAAAGGTATTTATGAATGGGAATAAGAGTGGGTTTGGCCAGTTTAAAACCGGCTAGGGTCCTAGACGCTGAAAATTCACTCGTCCAGGCCCCTATCCGGCTTTAAACGTATGTCTAAGACTGGCCAAACTCACTTTTATTCCCTAATTATATACTGTACATAAACATTAAATATGATTGCATAATTAAGGAATAATGAAAACAAATAAATATATGCAAAAAATTAAAATATTTCATGCCTTGGATACATATCATAAAACATATGAATACAAAATTTAGACACTTTTTAGGAAGACAAAAGCAAAGCAGTAAAACAGATACGTTTTTAAAATTACCCGTTTCCAAAAGACGCTCTAAAAACTACAAATTTATGGAGTTACTTACAAATTCAAGCTGGAGGATTTTGTAGTGTGTGGCCGGTCTTTTTTGAACTACCCTCAGAGAGCAAGGGTTAAGGTACTACATATTTATATTATGCAGCAAAAACGGTTTAACAAAATACCCTGATTGGCCAAACTACACGTAACATAAAATAAAAATAACATGAAAAGCTAAAATATGACGATACAAAATATACGGCATTGTAAGCGAAGAATACACTAGCCCAGGTTCGACGCTTCTGACACAAACATTTCTCACGTGCTTGCACGGCTAACAGTTACATAGTATGATTTCATGCAAACGTTAAGTTCAAGCGCATTTTAACGCTTCATCCAAACACAACCATGTTTTTGTGTTGCAATTACAAAATACTAGTTCGCAGAAAAAGATAAATACATAATGCTGCAAATACATAATACTGCAAATACAATATCCTGAATATAACGATACAAATATTCAACATTAAATATATTCATGCTACTTTGAACACAGACAATATATAGACAGTATATAAAAACTTTCCATATATTATTTCAGGTTACAGGTGGAATGGTTTAAACATACTTTGGTTATTTACAACCAGTTCAGTCATGCCGACCCTGGAAATCTGGGCCTCAAGCCAAGCCCCATTCATTTGTGTACCCTGCATAATAGAAGCTATCAATCATCCTACTTCTGGCCCAGTGACACAATGTAAACAACAGCCATTTGCAACCAATGGCCTGACAGAGAAATATCTCCAGGGTACAGCGCTTCCGGAGTCTCCCCAACCTGGGAAATCTGGGCCTCAAGCCAAGCCCCATTCATTATTGTTTTCTACATAATAGAAGCTATCAATCGTCCTTCTGGCCCAGTGACACAATGTAAACAATAGCCATTTGCAACCAATGGCCTGACAGAGAAATAGCCCCAGGGTACAGCGCTTCCTGAGTCTCCCCATTGAGTCTCCGTGTAATTTTATGTGCGGTGAATGTCGGAGGGTTACATGTAAACATAAAACATAAAAAAGAAAAAGAACTGATACTGTTTTACCGTGTTGGCCTTGCAATCTGTGGATGGAAATCTCGATCGAGAAGTCTCGGACTTTCGAGTATGACTTTAAGTAGCAGGTTGTCCGTGTAATCTTCTAGTTGGCGGATGTATTTCTGACGTTCACTCAAGATTCGCTCTTTGAGTAAAAGCCGACGTATCAGACTCTATAAAAAAAAACACACAATATTAATTGCTCTTTTAAAACCCTGTTTCATACATACTGAAATTCTACTAAGTTAAATATCAACAGAATTGAGGAATTTTAGATTGCTATCAAAAACACGGGTCTTAGTTAGTGCTGTAACGAAGTCCGCAAGTTCGGGTTTGGTTCGACAAAAGTTCGAACATTTCTTCCCGAACATTTGTTCGGTTCGGGTTCGGCAAGTATTACCGGGGGTGTGGGTTAGAAGTGATCACGCACTTGCAGCTAGCTTTCTTTATTAAGTAGGGATGTATTTTTTTTAAATCTTAAAACCCGCTTTTTAACACGATTTATTTGTCGTAATGAACAAGATAACGAGTCACCATGGTCGAGTCCGAGTCATCATGGTCGAGTCCGAGTCCTGGACTCGAGTACGACACTGCCAAAAAGACATTGTAAAACAAAAACATGTGGGGTGTTATGGCCGAGCGGTCTAGCGCGTCGAGCTCAAGTTCCTGTGCCAGTACTAGAATGTGAGTTCGGGCCGTGACGGGTTGTGGCACTTGTGCTCTTGAGCAAGGCACTTCATCACAATTGTTCTGTCCTTCGGAAGGGATGTAAAGCCGTTGGTCCAGTGTGTTACATGTAACGCACTTTAAGTAACCAGAGCATTCTTTCGTGAAGAGCAAGGGGAGGGATTCCCCGGTGTCTCTGGCCGTTTCTAAATCAACTTAGAAGTTGATAGTCATTCGATTATCTATGTTAAATGATCCCATTCCTGTAATTGGCGGTTCTTCCGCTGTTGGATGTGGTGAATAAATAAATAAAAATAAATAAATAAATAACAGATTGTACATCGAAAACAGAATTAAAACGGCATTTACAAAAACTAAATGGCAAATTAAAAAATTCTGAATAACTAACCTCTTTTGTCATGTTGACATATTGCGCTGGCAACTCTTGTAAAGTTTCCGGTTCTTTCACGACGGTCCCGTAACCACTCTCCGTACTGGGGTCAAAGGTCACACTCACATTGCTATTGCGAAGGGACGGCAGTCCGCTGCGAAATGAGTGCCTCAACTTGACTGAAAACAAGAAAAGGGTGTTTGATTGAAAAAAAATATTGTTTGGTTGTACAAATTATTAAAGGGGGTACCGTGGCTGTGTGGTTCAGGTCGTTGGCTCGTAACATGCATGAGGACTTGGTGTTGCATGTTCGATGCCCGGCCGAGGTATATGTGCAAAGCACCAACCACAATTGCTCTATCTTTTGGAAGGGATGTAAAGCCGTTGGTCCAGTGTGTTGTGTAATGCACTTAAAAGATCCCCGAGCACTCTTTCGTGAAGAGCCAGGGGATTCCTCGGTGTCTCTGGCCGTCGGCTGCCAATGGCACCACCCACCTATGTATCCCCATGTTTAGGTGGAACACACTCGTAAGCTTTATATAATTCAGCCTACGGGCTGCGAATCAAAGTTCATTAAATCCACTGAATAAATATAAAAAAATACTTACTACCCCCTGACGAACCTTCGTCGACATGATCTATTTTTGATTCTTGCCCCCCACTGTCCTGAAGTTGCTGACTACGCGGGTACAGCACAGCTAAAGGGATGTGTTCCTCAGAAATCGCTCTTAATGGGTACGTTAGCGATCTGGCGGAGCGCGAGGCCGGGGTGTATAGTTCGGACGTTGACACCGTGTGTTTCCATTGGCTAAGTCCCAGTTCGCGGCGTACCGGTGGTGGGGACGGTGGTGATTGGTGGTTGTTATCGCCGGGTGTCGGTGCGTCTGTGAAATCGGGGGTAGGGGTAGGGGGAGGGAGGCTGGATGTGCTGCTGTATGGACTGTGGTTTGAATCCGTGGTGTGGGCCTGCGTTAACCAAACAGAATAGAAACTGGGGTATGTACTAATTCCAAAAATTTGTTTTAGAAAATTCTTTTTAACCACATATGTCTCGATTATGTGTGTCCTGTTCATATTATATGGCATATCAATGGAAAGCTCATTCATTGCCTTTCACAATGACTTTACATTTGTAACAGTCACTTGTTTGAAGGCTCAACAACTCTGTTGTGAATGCGGGTGGGTCTTTAACAGAATGTGCCAATTCATGTGTTCAACAGAAAAACCAATTATTTATCAGTGTCAACCTGAGGGAGTTTATACCACTGTGCCTCATAGCTCAGGTGGTAGAGCATCTGACGGTGTGTTAGAGGTCTTGGGGGGAAAACCTGAGGGAGATACCACTGTGCCTCATAGCTCAGCTGGTAGAGCATCTGCCAAGTGTGTCAGTGGTCTTTAAAAACGAAAACCTGAGAGAGTATGCCATTGTGTCCTATACTGCATTCGCTACATTGAATAAGTGTGCATTATTAATTAAAAAGATACCTTGTCTCGTTTAAGTCCCCCGAAGGCGCTTTTCATTCTCCTTTTGAGACTTCCCGTTTTGGAGTTTGAACCCACGCTGCTTATGGACTCCTGAGAGCCGAAGCTTCCCTGTGCATTGTGGGATAGCCTCCTCAAGGATGCTGGGCTCTCGGTGGCCGGTGAATCTGACGCCTGAAAAAAGAACGAGTAGGAAAAAAGGAAAGAATTTTACATTTGGAAACTTTTTGTAAATGTTGTGCACTGTTCTTGACACGGGTAACTTCAGGGGTCGAAATTAACTTGAATTTTATGGTATCCCACAGGACGAGTCACATCGACATTTCACTAGTCCGCCATCATTTATTAGTAGTCCTGCACAAACAACTAGACACACTCGTGATTTCTACATTTTGGACATTCGTTAATTGTGTAGTATTGATCAAATGCAAAATGTAAAATTTAAAAAGAAATCCTGCAGTTGATTTCATGTATGCACTGCTAAAGCCTACTTGCGCAACTTTTTTATTGCGCAAATTGCGCTACATTCCTGCAATAATTACACGCAAGATATGGTCCTTATGCCATTTTTAAAAAGTTTCACAAGCTACGCACTTTTTCGTGAAATTGGCTGCAGATTGAGAACCTGAATTTTTTAGTGCCACATCGTTTTGACTGCTTATTGTTTTCCCAACGTTGAAATGTTAACAGGAAACATTTTTCTTTATATTGCATAAAAACATGTATAATGTAGGGCAGCATATAGGCCCACTAGCCGGTCGGCCTACCAACATATGGCAACTACTAAGTCCTCTGGCTAAAACCACTAGCCTCGGACTACGAGACTACTGTTAATTTCGACCCCTGTAACTTGTTCTCAATTGATAGGTGGTGATCCTGTTCACAGGACGTGTTCCCATCATTCGGGCACAAGAACAAGTTAACCAGTGTCTAGAACAGACTGCCCCGGCGAACTCAGCCAATGATTATCAACACTTTTTTTTAGGACAACAAAAGTGGATTTTTTTTCATATACATTAAACACGGATTTGGGTGAATTTATACATTGGAATCGATAGCTTATTCAATTCTAAGATATACTTCCCATTGACAGTTCCGTCGCAAATGTTGCATTTCTGAGATAAATAAATGATAAAATTACTGCATAAAATAATGCACAAAATGACGTGGCGAGCGGTCTGTGTGTAAGCGCGACAACAGAGGGCGCTGCGTGCGCGCGTAAATGGTTATTTTGTGCACTGACTGAAGGCAATTTTTGAAGATGAAAACGTGATTTTTCTACAGAAAAGCAACTTTGCGACAAAAGTGCAAGTGGGAAGTATATCTAAAAATTACATTATCTGTTGATTCCAGGAGGTAATTTCCTTAAAATCTTTGTTCAATGTATACGAAAAAAATACCAAAAAAGTTTACATGCCTGTCCACTGTCAGTAGAGTCCGACTTTTTCCTTCTAGTGACGTATTCTGCCGGGGCACCGTCATCGCTGTTTAAAGCCGTGTGAGTTTTCCGATGAGGTATTTTTATCTTCTTCAACCCTGAAAAAAGAAAGATTGGAAAACTGCTGGGCTGCGTTTGGGCGTGTACTCGTGTTAACACGAATATACTCCTGCGCGCTGCGAACGACAAGATTAACGACACTCGGGTCAGTGAGAGTATGCTCTCGCTACTCCCCAACAAATGGGGAGTGTGCTCTTACTCCTGACGAGTGCCATGTGATTTGTACGTAAATGGCGGGATATAGGTTGGATTTTTGGTGAATTTGCTAAACGTGTCAACTGGATAACTGAAACAACAACTCACTAAGGTTTGTTTTACACGGCATCAAAGGTTCTCACGACTTACGGTCTGTATTTTCTTCAATTTCTTGTGAGCAGTGAAACGGCGTTTTTTGTGTAGTCATGGGAATAGACGGCCATCTTGACTGATGGCCATTCGCGCATGCGGACTGTGGACTTGCCATTCGCGTAATGCGCACGCATTACTCCAGAGTAGCGAGAACTGCACGCCCGAACGCAGCCTTTGTGTCATGCTGCTAGGGCTGCATATGCCACGGGGTTGTGCTCAATGACCAGGGGTAATAATGTCGGGGGGAAAACGTACCTGGTGCCTTGGCTAGCAGGTTGGTTGACCTCTTGACCTTGCTTGACCCCGAATGACCTTTAACCTCCGACTCTTCAGCATCATCAGCCTCTAAATGTAGAGGGTGCCTCATCTTGACAACTTCAATGGAAACTTCAATCTCGCCGCGATCTTTGGAGATCTTAGCCTTGTTTGGTCGATTTTGGAGTTTGTACCATCTGGGAAATTTGATTTTAAATCCAGAAAAACTCTGAATTATAGAGATTTCTCAGTCAAGTTAAATTCTGCTTGACCAAAAATTGATACAAGATTATTTTTTTAAAATGTGTTCATGTAAGTCTGCGATTGTGTAGCTGGTAGAGGGCGCCCTATCAGATCACCATTTTTTAATACGATGTGTAAAATATGCACATTTGACAATTGTTTTGGTGTTTGGAAGATTTATTTGGAAAACATGGTTATTGCACAGAATTCTTGAGATGAGAACGACCTCCATGGTATGTTTTTCAAAGTTTGATTTTGACTGCAACGCAAGATTTCTGACACGTGTAAAATAACTAAAGTAGAGAATCCAACACTGATTTAATGATGGCCGCAGTGTTCTTTGTGAACTACTCAAAATGACTCTTTCCGTCTATAGGTCAACGTAAAAAAGTCACTTTGTGCCTTCTCAAAGTATTTTTAACTGCTAAAATATACTACATCTCTTGGCCGCATTGATTTCTTGGACGCAATACAAACACAAACATATTTACAAAAGTACAAATGTTTTTATTCCTTTGCTCACTTTTTAGTTGCAATTTGTGACTTTTCGATTGGGATTGTAACCATTCCAAGGAAATCGTCCAACAACTTGCCCCTATGGCACACCAATAGGTCTACGCTTGATGAATCTTTGGCGATGTTGCTGCAAGAAAAAAGAGAATTTCTGCTTTCAAGGGCGAAGCAGGGCAGGACAGGGCGAGGCCCTGTGTGTGAGATTCTTTGTTCCAAATGTGTACTGGTTATTAGTGTATACAAACCTCGTGAAATTTAAGAGGATGCTGGCCAAGTTGGCCTAAGAAAGTGTATATCTTGAAGGGGCATCAGGGCCAACTCAGCAGGGCATGAGGCCATTGGCCTTAGTGGCCTTGGTTAATGTCAAGGACTGGATAGGGCATGCTGGCCAAGTTGGTCTGAGAAAGTGTATAAAGTGAAACTTGTCTATAGTGGCCACCCTCGGGACCGTAAAAAAATGACCACTATAAAGAGGTGGCCTCTTTATAGAGGTTTCTTAAGCATTATACACATGACATTTGGGACCAAAGGTGGGTGGCCACTATATGCAGGTGGCCTGTTTATCAAGGTGGCCCTAATAGCAGGTTTCACTGTATCTTGAAGCTGCACCAGGGCCAACTAAGCATGGCATGAGGCCATTGACCTCGGTGGCCTTGGTTTATATCAAGGCCTGGATAGGGCATGCTGGCCAAGTTGGCCCCAGAAAGTGTATATTTTGAAGGGGCATCAGGGCCAACTCAGCAGGGCATGAGGCCATTGGCCTCGGTGGCCTCAGTTAACGTCAAGGCCTGTCCATTGCAAGTTTCAACATCTCAGATGGCGCAGTTACTTACAATTCGCAATCTTCGTTCCAGCGCGGGTTTGGCGATTTCTCGGCAACCGAGGTTGAATATCGTTCCTTGTCGCAGCTGATTTTTACAAACGGGCTACTGTAGGTACCATCACCACCCTTAGCTAACAAATTCCTTGCTTGGTGAACTAGATATTTAAAAATCAGAATTGCATTAAAGCTTGTATAAAGGTTTTACAACGTCGCAAAATTTTAAAGATAGTATACATGATTGGTAAACTGTTACAAATTGTTTTATCCCCCTGTGTGATTGAAGATATGCATGATTAAAACCAAACTGAGCAAAAACCAGCTCCGTACTTCGTCTAACTTTTGAGAAAACAGTCAAAAAAGGGTTTGCAGTCATTTCGCCTCAAAACCGCTTCGCCTTGAACCATTTCACCCTGAACCACGGCCTGTGCACGAAGTGGTTTGGGGGCTAAGTGGCAATTAATTGGGCTATATAGTGTTTGGACGAAGTGATTTGGGGTGAAATAATTGTTTTACTCATTTCTCAAAGACTAGGCTATAGCACTTCAGACAAAACCATTTCAGGGGAGGTTTTCTACGTTTATATTGTGTAAGTTAGGCGTAAATCTGTGAACATTTCTAATTTTCGAGATACCAATCATGTATACTGCCTTTCAGTTAGAACTGCCCAAACAGTAATTGGGCCTGCTACTGTGGGCGTAACGCAAACAGAACCACTGAATTTTTTTAACTTACCGACTACTCGGCAGAGGTGATTCTTTTCTACGTCCATATCACTCAGGTCACTCAACAGTTTCACGAGTTACTGCCTAAAAATCTTCATCGTGATCATGTCATTCTTAAGTGATTATCACCAGCTTGTAGCCTATTCTCAAAACATTTATTTCTGGTCAACTGCAAAGACAAGAAAATTCAAAGAAAAATTGACAAATTTACCAATTTCAACTTGAATTGAAGACTAACCAAGCACAAAATAATGAGAGTGACGCTACCGAGGGCGCTTTGCATCACATCACTCATCAGTCATCACAATTTTTGTAACACCGGTGCACCGGTGCTACAATCGTTGCGTCGGTGAAAGCATGTTGAAAGTGAATGCACCGCGGTGCATTCACTTTCACCGACGCGACGATTCCACTGGGAAATAGACGTATTTTAATTTAACAAGCATTTAACACAACATCCACTTTGTCAATTTTTGTAGCAAAACTATTTTTAAAATCTATTGTACATTGTCTGTAGCGTGAAAGTGGTTTTAAATCAAACTTGAATCTTGAAATTCCGCACCCCCAGTAGATTGCATGATTGGGATTGTTGCCCAGTACCCCCGCAACATGCAACCCAAGCCAAATACAGCCTTTACAGGATCGTGGATGAGCTCCTTTGGCCTAAAGTGAAAGTAACTAATGTAAAATCAGCATTGTCGGGCCAATGAATTATGATATTTTAACAGTCAAAACATTAATCAAATTTAAAAGCTAACAAAGTCATCACAAGCAAAACACACGTCTTTCACTTTTACCATACCCTCAGCTAGACATAAAGAGCGCCACCATGCGACTAGCAATTACTCGCGTTAACCCGGGTAGCCCCACCCACTATTCGGCAGTAACTAAGGTTCGGCAAGAGTTCGAGTAGTTTCGGCAAAGTTAGGTACATTTATCATTTACTGAGTACCCTATTCACGCTTTAAAACCACACGTCCGTGGTTAAAACGGTTCAGTCGGGCCTCTCGAATCAATTCTATAGAGTTAAAAATGCTGAATAAACAGCGCCAGAATCAGGGGCAGATCCAAGGGGGCGGGGAGGGGGGTGTGGGGGCGGGGGGGTTGGGGGGGGGGGGGGCGTGGGGGAGGGGGTGCGCACGCCACCACCCACTCCCCACCCCTCTTTTCCCAAAAAAACAAAAAACAAAACACTTTTTGCGCATACTTTTCCTGCTTAAAGTGGTTAAATATTGCCTCAGATCGCACAGTGAACACAGAGCAGAATCCATCTAGAAGCCATTAGGGCTTCGCGCTACGCGCTCGCTATTTCATTGTCATCAGCATTTCATGCTTAAAAATTCTGGGGAAAGCAATGCATTGATTACATTAACTGTTTTGCTTCTACATCCAAACTGGGATTGCAATTTTCCTGTTTTCTTCACATAGATTTTGGGGAGTTGTTTTATTTGATTTAATTGTTAGGTTAGAACAAAATCCATTTTCGGGGGGGGGGGAAAATCTGGTCATCTCCTTTAAGCGATACAAAGTTCAGTTTGTTTGGATATTTTTATCACAAACCAAACATTTGTCACGAACCGTGCCCTTTATAATTTTAATCTGTCAAGTGATATGTTTCATTCACGTCAACTGTAACGAAGTATAGTGGGAACGTCTGCAACTGAATAAAGACAACCATACGGAGCTCAGTTGCGCACACGATACATCAACAATTGTTGTGTGCAATTTACAGGTAAACGGTCGGAATAAATTTCAAAAGCCCAGTTTATATCATTTTGCAGATAAAACTGTTTGACGAAATCCAAGAGCAGCAACCAAAGAAAAGAGTTGGTAAAATGCCTTGTAGAAATTTCAGCCACATAGATGATGTAATACTTCGGAAAACCTTAACAATCCATATCCATGCATGCATTGTTTTTGTGTCGTGCGCCTACATGAGGTTTACACGACTGCTTGTGTTTACAAGCTGGTGTGCGCACCTACTTCCAACTCGTTGCCCCCATTCCCCCCACCCCAGACCTCCCCCCCCCCCCCCCCCCCCCCCCCCTCCACTCCCCCACATTTAAAAGTCTGGTGATGCCGCTGCACACCCCTAGGGCAAAAGGTAATGCAGTTGTGGATCCAGCCTCGTTGAAATACGGGAATACAATAGATTCCGGGGGGGAGGGGGGGGGGGGGGGGTGGGGGGGGGGGGGGGGGGGGGGGGTGGGGGTGGGGGGGGGGGGGTGGGGAGACCCCAGTTTCGCTTTGCACAACTGCATTTTAATGAGCCTGGAATCCGCCACTGAAAAAAATAATGAATGAATTTTATTCAACTTGTTTGCCGGTTCTGCTGGACTCATGTTGATGTACGTAAAATTACAAAAAAAATCCGCCCGGGGCGTGTTATTCCAGCTAAAAATGGACGTCACACTCCCCCAGTTTATACACTTTCAAGTGGATCATATAGGTGGTTTAACCCTTCGAGCCTCAATGGTACGTGGTTTTTTATTACTAAAAAGATTTCTGGCTGATAAAGCTCAAACCAAAGGTATTCCTCTGTCAACCCTTCTAGTTTGAGTCTGTGCAGTCACTAAGCTTTAATCCGGGGTTCACCCTTCGGTCCCAGCGCATTGCAGAAAGCAGGGCCTCCAGGGGATTCCAATTGAACAGTGTACACAATGTTATCCCCTTGTGATGCCGCACTTGATGTGCCGCACACTTAAATGACCCATGCTTTCTCAGCCCTGTATGCAAACAGCAGCTGTGTGTCCAACCAATCACTGACCCAGATAAACTGTATTATGTACTCAGCAAATCCCTTTCAGTACAGTGGAAATAATCCCCAGCAAAAGTTTATTTACGCACAAAAATAGGGTGGTCGTTCGCTGGTGAAACTATTCTGCCAACGGGAAATTTTATGTCATCCTGTACATAATTTGCAAAAGTGTTTTTCTCCTGCAGTGATTACGATTAAAAATAGCAATGTCTTGTTCTTCTTCGCCACGGAGCCGGGACTCGCCTAGCACTGCGAGGTACATTGCGATACTCATTGCTACGCACGTCAACACGGCGTTGTCTGTCGGTGTACTCCGTTGTTGTGGTGTGTTCTACTTGAGTTGGCAACACGAGTTCGAAACGACTGCTAGTCAAACGGCTGCTATACTGAGCATAATGTCAACCGTTTGTTCCTTTAGTGGTAAGCATGCACACTGCACTCACTTCTCAAATGCCTGTGCGATACGGAGCTAGCTGTGCGATACGCGAGCCGCCGCTGACCTCTTCGGGACATCGGAATCCGTGCAGCGAACTGCGCACCCTAAGGGCGTGTTTGTTTCACGACAGATCCGAATCCAGATCCCAAGTTTAATACCGCGCAGAAACAAACGAAACTCCTCTCAACTAGGATTTCAAGTCACGTTAATTGGATCTGCGCAGATCTGAATCTGGATCCGTCCGAAACAAACTCGCCCTAAAGGGGCGTTCACACTATCGCGGAAAATTCACACTTTCGCGCTGCGCTCACCGCATTGCATGAGTTCCTAATCGCCGATTATTCCAAAATAGAAAATTCCACTCTGGTAACTTGGGGCTTCTCTGATACCTCACTGGCTGCGCGTTGGAAAGGTCAGCGCACCGCGGTCAAAGTTCAACAAATTTGAACTTTGACCCAGCTCAAAACGTTTTGCGCATCGCGATAGACCGCGCACAAGCGGCAAACCAGTTTGTGTACAAACCAATGGAACAGTGTGATTTTTCCGCGATAGTGTGAACGCGCCTTTAGTATCCAATCAGAGCGCGGCTACCATTGGTAATTGGGTAGCCGACATCACGTGACCATTTATTGCAAACGTAATGGCTGCGTTCGGGCGTGTACTCGTGTTAACACGAGTTATACTCCTGCGCGCGTGAACGGCAAGAATAACGACACTCGGGTCAGTGAGAGTATGCTCTCACTACTCCCCGACAAATGGGGAGTGTGTTCGTACTCCTGTCAAGTGTCATGTGATTTGTACGAAGATGGTGGAATATGGGTGGGATTTTTTGGTGAATTTGCTCAACGTGTCAACTCAATAACTGAAACAATAAATCACTAAGGTTTGTTTTAGACGGCATCAAAGGTTCTCACGACTTACGGCCTGTATTTCCTCAGTTTCTTGTGAGCAATGAAACGGCATTTTGTTGTGCAGTGATGGCAAGAGACGTCCATCTTCAGTGATTGCCATTCGCGCACGCGGACTGCGGATTTGCCGTTCGCGTGATGTGACCCGAGTGCAATGCGCACGCATTACTCCCGAGTAACGAGAACTGCACGCCCGAACGCAGCCAATGTGTTATGAGATGACGTGACCTTTGATGGGTCATCTGGCCACCGCGTATATCGAGGTTTCTGAACGGGCTGAACTTGGGGTTTCACTGCTGGGGCAGGTAGTCAGACTGGTGGTGTCCCTAGCCCTAAGGCTGTCAGCGGTTCGCGTCACACAGCAGAAGGTTTTGGTTTTATCAAGATAGCTCATTTTCATGACCATTATCTTACAGTGCCTCGTAAGAAATTTTGTTTGAAGATTTGTAAGATTTGTTATACCACTTCTCCAAGCTGTGTTGCGTTGGGGAATAGTTTTACCATTGGAAAGCTCTTTCTCTGTTGAATCATGGTTGAATTTAAAAAAATACCAATATCCAATTTTTGAAAATTGCAACTTTCTGCTCATTTTGTGATGACAGGTCACATATAACTCCATTATACACACGAGCCAAGTGGGAATACATTTTACGCTTTTAGGCTATGGAAATAGGTTTATAGAAAAATGAAATTCGATCGTCTGAATTTATTCTATAAAGGTGTTATTGCCGGATTACTGACGCAACGCTTCGGATGCAGATTAACAGGCATTCTGGGTGGAGTTTTGACAACGAGCGGTCTACTCTTCGGCAATTGGGCCACAAACATTGGTCAGATGTACATCATGGCCACTGTCGTAGGTGGGTCTAGAAAGGTTGTAAAGAGACGAAGTGTGACGTCTTTAAATACTAAACAGTGTGATAAATCGTCCAATGGTAACAAATCAGTGATTATAGTGTAGAGCCATGCGTTACCTTGCTAGCTGAGTAAAAATCATCCACATTAATCGCCTCACTTTTTTCGACCATTGTTTTTTTAAATTTAGGTATCGGGACCGGATTTTCTTACATCGCGGGCTTGTCAGCGGTCGCACTTTACTTCACCAAGCGGTACAAGTTGGCGAATTCCTTGTCTGTTTCCGGCGCTGGAACGGGTGGTATGTCGCTGCCCCCGCTCATACAGCTTCTTATAGATAGCTACGGACAGAGGGGCGCCATCTTTATTACATCGAGTCTGATGGCACACCTCGTCGTGTGCGCTGCGCTATTAGGGTCACCATCGGGTCAAAATAGGTCCAAACTAAATCCCCAACCTCCCAAGGTATACACAGCTGTTACGAGTGATGACAAAGGGAGTCCTGATAATGTGAGAAAGGGTGTCCAGACTCTTGAAGATCCTGGAAGCATCTCCAAAGAATCTGGTGTCAGTAAAATCGAAATATCTTGCAAAACTTCAGTGGATCTTGATACAGTCACTGATGTGGAAGGCGACCATGTGGAGTCAAATTTGGCAGCAGTTTCAACCAGAAGGGGCTGGATTTTAAGCCTTCTTAAACGATTCTCAAGTTTGATCGGGCTGAACGTAATCCACAAGAGGTATCGCTTCCTCCTTCTTGCACTGGTGTTTTGCGAACTGATGGCAACCTACGTTAGTTTTGTCGTGTTCCTCGTGCCGTTTGCTCGGAGCAGAGACGTTCCGGCCTCTAGTGCCGCGTTCTTGCTGACTTTCTTAGGTATCGGAAGCGTTGTAGGCCGTCTTGGACAGGGACCCTTAATTAGCTGGAAGCTTCCTGAATTGCACGTATTTGCCTTTTGCTTTATATTGGCCGGCGTTTCGGCGATTCTTGCTAACGTCGACGTCCATGCCGTTCGGGTTGTGGCGTCGTGCATGCAGGGGTTGTCTACGGGAGCCGGGATCGGCATCACGTACGTCCTAATGCGGCATTTCGTCGGATCGGAGAACTTCGCAGTGTGCTTGGGGTTCTGTATCTCCTTCAGCGGTATAGGGACATTTTTGGGGCCCGTCGTCTTAGGTAAATTAAACGACTGTGGTCGTCCAATAATGACGTCATAATGACGTCACTGTTTGTTTCTATGTCCCTATAAGGCCTGTTGTACTCTGGGGCTATTTCCCAGCCATGTCATTATTATACAGGGCAGCAAGGGGTTATGCTTAAAGGCTGACGTTACTTTACTTTACACACACATTAATTGGTCTTGGCTAGAGGCCCAGATTTCCGAGGGTCGGCCAAAGTAAACTAAACATAAAAGGGGAATATACCATCTCCAAGGGGGAGGGGGAGGGAGTCTTATTACCGAAACAGAGTTCTAAATTCTACAACTTCGTGCGAAAAATAAATCTGGTGCGATCACTCCTATTGGACAATAAAGTCCAACAACTAGATCTCTCTAGGTTGGTTTCACTCGACTCGTCCATTTTGTGAGTTCAATACATGTATATACAATTTATTGGAAAACAAACTGAATTCGGACACTGATTATATTCTCTTTCTCTGCAGGTCGAGTGTTAGATCTAACAGGGAGTTATTCCACTGTGTTCTACGTCATGGCCGTGATGTATTTCTTGTGTGCACTGCAAGTCGCCATATTCCCTTTGCTGAAGAGGCTGGAATAGACCGTATTCCTGAACGCGTGAGGGCGCTCGAACAAGGTGATTTGGGGGAAAATGTCCATAGACGACAGTAGAAAAGTGGGGGTACGTGCATAAACGTACGTTGGGAAAAGTCGCGTACGCGGAGCGCGCAGGCCCGTGGCGCGCGCACAGATTTCCATTCAAAATAAACGTCTGGAAGGCGTGCGCGCGTAGCGCGTTTTGTGTTCAAACATAACGCGCGATGGGCGCGGATCACTTGACAGCGCCCTCACGCGTTCAGGAATACGGAGCATTGCGGCAGCCACAGAGACAGTAATGACTTTTGGATAAACGTAATGTTTCCTTTTGCGATTGATCAACAAGCAATTAGGAATGTTGGACGGGACCAAAGAGTTATCTATAGAAAACTAGAGTGCGCACTCCCAATACAGCACGATGTGCCGATATGGACGCCGCCATTTTGACTTAACGCTATGGGTGCTCGGTGGGCAAAATGGTTTTTCCCACTTTGCACTCATAGTGTTTAGCAAACATAACTGTATATAACTCTATGGATGGGACTCGAATTGGAGACCACCAGTTTGACAAACCAGCTGCACACTGCCGACCGCCGACCGTGTAATGATTCAGCTATGGTCACTGACAGAACTAGATTTGAACCACGTCTAATTCACCAAACAAGTGTGCAAGGGTTCTGCGATCTTAATTAAAACGACTCTCTCTCTCTCTCTAAAATAGAAAAGTATCTTTGCATGATTGCAGGGGGGAGGTACTTCGGAAGGTATAAGAAAATCATTAAAGCGGGCAGAGAGGAGGGGTAATTGGTGCGCGGTGCGGGGGTGGGGGTGGGGGTGGGCTTTCATGAAAAATCGTCGCCCCCCCTACCCCCTATCTCCCCTCCCCCCCTTACCACACCCCAGTGCCGTCGCCCTCACTGGAAATTTGGCAAACGGAAAAATAATGGTGCCATAGCTTTCCCCATAGAACTGTCATTGTTTATTTTAATTTTTATTTGTTTTCTCAATAGAACTGTATAAAGTGCTGTTTTTCTGGTGTAAAGTACGATGGTGTGATTGTAATATAAACCACATTGAAAAAGAAATCTGGGGGAGGTGTGGGTGAAGGGGGAACCAGCACGCACCACCCCCTCCCCCAAACCCCCACCCCCACCCCCACCTAGCACCCTCCGCTGATCGAGAGAGCCCTAGCTACGCTGCTGGTGTTATTTAGCTGCAAAAGAGGGGCTTGACGTCAGCGTCAACGTATGACTTATAACATTCGGACTCAAATTGTACATATTACTATGGTTTTCTTAAATGGTAACTTTGGGGCTACTGTGATTTTTATTTTGACTGCTAATACTCCGCACCTCGTCATCTTTAAGGACTAGTGCCAGTCTAATCCCGAGATTGCCGAATGGCAAACACTGAATAATTGGTGGCAGCAGACACGGATTTCATTTTGTAAACAACATGAACGCACGAAGCTTGCGAAGTTGATTCAGAGACGTGGAAAGAAATATGATTTAACTGGAAAACATCTTAAATTATTAAATGATTATCACAAATTTTGTGGATAAGGAAAGATGAGGCTACATTTTAGCAGTATCTGGCCCAAGCTAGCGTGTCTGTACTTCGTATCATTCGTTATCATCCTAGTTTATCTGACATACACCGCCACGGTTAACCTGCCAACGCTCCCGGAAAAGAACTCCATCTACTGGTGGCACGATCACGGCTCCGTAGGGCGTTACGTTTCGCATCACACTTGCACCGAGACGGACGTTGTGTGCGATGCCTGCTGTTACTGTTACACCGCCGCGTCGCACATTCTGGGAGACTTTGGCGAGCTGAGCCAGGCGAAGTTGGCTGAACGTCAGTGTGAAAAAAGGCTTCCAAAAGCAATTATAATAGGTGAACATTTCAGAATCTGTGTTTGTCTGGAAATAATTTCCTGATATTAAAAGAGATGGTATTTTTTCGTATACATTGAACAAAGATTTAAAGGAAAATACCTCCTGGAATCAACAGATAATGTAATTTTAAGATATACTTCCCACTTGCACTTTTGTCGCAAAGTTGCTTTTCTGTAGAAAAATCACATTTTCTGCTTCAAAAATTGCCTTCAGTTAGTGCACAAAATAACCATTCACGCGCGCGCGCATCGCCCTCTGTTGTTGCGCTTACGCACAGACCGCTCGCCACGTCATTTTGTGCATTACTTTATGCAGTAATTTTATCATTTATTTATCTCAGAAATGCAACATTTGCGACGGAAGTGTCAGTGGGAAGTATATCTTAGAATTGAATAAGCTATCGATTCCAATATATAAATTCACCGAAATCCGTGTTCAATGTATATGAAAAATAATCAATTTCCTCATATTAAAAGACATTAATGGTTTAATTAGGCTTTATCATTTTTGTGAACCCCAATGGTGAATTTATACTGACTGTTTTTCGCACTTTAACCTGCGTGAATTTGATACACCACCTCGAGAAAATGCGGCATGGAGACCAATTTGGTATAAATTGACTCTGGTTCATTACCCCAGACACCAAGGATTTTCCTATATAGACCATGCAAAAATGTAAGTTTGATGATAAAAACACAATAAGGAGGGGAAAGTGTCGTGAATTTAAGGAAAACACTTTTTGAAGAGTTGTCCCATAGGTTTATCGCATGGGGTCTCAGAGGGTGTCCGTGCATCTTTCCCAAATTCCTTCCACGCCACATTTTCTCAAGACTATGCACAACAGATTTACTCGTGTTAACGCATACAAAAGATAAGTGTGAATCCACCCTATTAAGATCCCAAGGCTTTTTCCCTATGATACACCCACCATTCCACAACATGAATGCCTCCAAAAATGCATTCTTACTCAAATCTTCTAAAATAACCCATTTCTCAATCCTTAAAAATCATAAATTTTCAAACTTACGAATCCACTGGGCCTCAATTCCCCAATTTATCCGGGATGATTTTGGAGGATTGAGTATTCTCACTGAAGTTCTGATGTTCATTATTAATAAAAATTGTCTTCTTTTTATATTCAGGTGCAATGAAATCTGGAACCTACGCGCTCAGAACATTCTTAAGCTACCATCCAGACATAGCCATGGCTTTTGACGAACCCTGGTTCTGGAACAAAGAGGACCAACTTAAAAAAGGTCTAGAACGATACCGCGAGATGATGCACTACAGTAGCCCAGGCCAACTCACGATGGAAAAAACGCCCGACTATTACCACGCCGACGGGGTCCCGGAACTTATCAGGAAAAATCTAACAGACGTGAAGTTAATCATGATTATGCGAGATCCCGTCAAGCGCGCCATTTCGCATTACAACTTTGACAGATTGCGCGCCGAGGACACGAACCCATTTCCGGCAAGTTTTGAGGAAGCTGTTATGTTAACAGACAGCACGGGGCGCTATGTGAACGAACAGTCGCCGTACATCCTACGTTCTGCGTACGCCATTTACGTCCAAAAGTGGCTTCGGTACTTCCCCGTGGAACAATTCTTAGCGATTGACGGAGATGCTTTCTTACGCGATCCACTCCCCCAGCTCTTGCGAATCGAGCGATTTCTAAACATCCAGTCGTATTTTAGTCAAGATGCGTTTTTCAGGAACAGGACTAGTGGTTTTTGGTGTCTTAAGAAACCGATTTTAACGTGCGTGCCACAAAGCCAGCCGCACCCTCCCCATCCGGGAGTTAGGGACAGCATCCTAGCTGATTTGTATAGATACTTTAGACCGTATAACACTCAACTGGCGAAACTTTTAACAGACTCGTCCTTTGAATGGTACTCTAACTGAAATATTTTATGTTTTACTTTCCGAAGCCACAAATTAAGTCAATTTTTAACCGAAAGCGACCTTACAACAAAAGTGTGTGAAGCTACGAATGCAGTTTATGAACAGCAACAATTCATTACTCAACATATACCTTTTATTCTGGGTAAAATATAACTTGTGTATTACATACATTAACATAATTATACGTGTATTTTGACAATAAAATACATTACATTGAAACTACAGTACCATAACATTAACATGCTGAATTCAATTGTCTGCTTATTTCAGTGGAAAGATTGGAATAATTTAGTAGTTGATCATTACTTTAGACCTTATGTACAAAACATAATTGACTCTGGCTAAGTTTTTTTTCAAGTGTTTTCTAAGAAAATCTTAAAATTTCCCCACTTCTAAATTTTTTATTTTTTCAATCAAATCTGCCATTTAAAAAAATATTCATAATCATCTCAATTCTTGAATTTATTTTTGGAAAATTTCACAAATAATGCAACTTTAGTAAAAATGTAAGCTGTAATGCACCAGTAGATAGCAAATTAGTCGCTGGGCTTAGAAACAATTGTAAAAAAAAAAACACAATGTATATTTTACCAAAATTGCAGAAATATTTGCACACAAAAACATTGGAATACATGATACATATAAACAGTAAATTAGTATTTCTAATACTACAAAACTAATACATATATTTTATTTACCGTAATATTTTATACCATCAACCCATTTGCACTTTATTGTGTATAGTCGTAAAACATCAACAAAAGATTCAGACACTGTACTATAAACACCGTAACAGGTTTAACTTTTGTATTCGCTGGGAGCAGACTAACTAACTAAACTGGGCTCAAGAAGAAACTTATAATTTTTCACAGAGAACACCCCATACAAACCATACACAACAATAAGATCACACAGGTGCTGAGTTCGAATCTGTCCTTCACCATTGTGTGCTTTGATTCTTGAACAGCTTTGAACATTAATCTCTGAACGAAATTATTGGGCGGTTCCATGCCAGTGCATTTTTCAGTTCTGTCAGTTAGGCAACTGCTTGGTTACTGACATGTGTTTAGAGTAGAGTATTGAAGTAATCCGGTGTGTCATTTTGGTTCATTTTGATGGACAGGATTTTAAGATATGACCATGTGAAAAATTATAAGTTTCTTTTTGAGCCCAGTTTACATGTACATAACTGCGTGTTCAGAACCTGACGACCGGGGTTAGACAGAAAATAAGGTCATGGCAGTGTATTCTGCTTAACCAATTTACATAAATGATAACACATACACTGTGCATGTTCTTGCAGTCTTGGTGTAAATCTGACCCTATGAGGAGCTGGTGCTAACAAAGTTAATTATAAATTTTCAAAAATAATCACGAGTCGGTCGTTCGCCAAATTAATGAAACTGAATCTGCTATAGTTTCGTTCACACAATATGTGAGATGATGACGTGCTCATGCACTCCTTGCCGGCCTGGTGGGGGGCAGTGTACATAATCACAAATCGAAGTGTGTGTCTTTCCTAAGAATCCTGCATTAAGCGCGTGAATATATATATATTTTTCTTTTTTGAAATATGTGACTCGTGAGTCACGAATCACCATGTTCGAGTCCGAGTCATTTTCCAATGTGACTCGAGTCGGACTCGAGTCCGAGTCCTGGACTCGAGTACTACAACACTGGTGTGTGAGCACGGTTGTGCCAAATTGTCACAAAAAATGGTAACCACCCTCTAGCAGTGCAAAGTACAGTGGCGGATTCAGGATCATTAACCAATCGACACCAGAGGACGTTTAAACATGCCACCGCATCAGTGTAGCGGAAGACTTGTTAACACGTTAAGGGGAAATTCAATTATTACTGCTTTTGTCCTCTACACTTGGTTTATACAAAACGGTTTATAACAAAAAGACAATGGGGTGTATAGTGACGATGCATCGACATAACAACAATACTTTACTGCGCATGGTTAATGAGTTCAGTTGTTTTCCTTCCTCCATGCTTCAACTAAAAATAAACCCGCGCACAGCAATATTTGAAATAATCCCGGCGATAACTGGCTAAAATACAGGTATACCGTACAAAGGATTGTGCCCAATTCCACTCCTATATTTCATTGTATTCTTGTAATTTAATGAGGCTGGATCTGCCACTGAAGTACAGCTACTAAGCAGGGCTGTAGTCAAGTCCACCACAAGTCCCTGGGTCTTAATTCAAGTCACAAGCTATTCAAATGAACTCCAACAAAGGCATTCTTTTGTGTGTGTTCATCCTTTGCTTCTTGTTACTGGACTTTTGATGAACTCGACTACAACCCTGCTACTATGTGCATTGATGTGGTAATAAATTGCACGCCTTCACCATTTATCTTTTAGTTTTAGCTTAAGGCTGTGCCGCTGGTTCGGCTGGCGCTTTTTCATCTTCCACAGTTGGCTTTTCGCCAACATCCGCCGCGGCTGCATTGGATTCCGCGCCCGACTCCTCTGCTTTGCCGATCTCTTTCGGATACGCTATCCTATGAATTGTCTTTGCGTCGAACAGCTGAAATGCCTCGGTAATCGGGGCGACAATGGTGTTTACCACGGCCTTTGCGACGGTTGTTGTCGGCGACGTCATCGTGCCTGGCGAAAGGTATTCCATAGGCACCAGAAATTTGCGCAACAGCCATTCGGTGGGACGGCTTTCGTTTCGGTCGCACATTAAAATTCTGCAGATTAATATCAGTAATTGAAATCCCATAACAAAATATATGTATACCCAATACCTCTGGCACACTGGGCAGATTCTCTACCAGCTGAGCTATGAGGCACAGTGCTATATACTTCATCAGGTTTTCCCAGAGACCTCTAACACACCGGGCAGATGCTCTACCAGCCAAGCTATGAGGCACAGTGGTATACTCCCTCAGTTTTCCCCCCAAGACCTCTGACACACCGTGGTATACTCCCTCAGGATTCCCCAAGACCTCTGACACACTGGGCAGATGCTCCACCAATTGAGCTACGAGGCATACTCAAGTTTTCCCCCAAGACCTCTGACACACCAGGAAGATACCAGCTGAGCTATGAGGCACAGTGGTATATCCCTCAGATTTCCCCCAAGACCTCTGACACACCGGGCAGATGCTCTACCAGCTGAGCTATGAGGCACAGTGGTATACTCCATCAAGTTTTCCCCAAGACCTCTGACACACCGGGCAGATACCAGCTGAGCTATGAGGCACAGTGGTATACTCCCTCAGGCTTCCCCCAAGACCTCTGACACACCGGGCAGATGCTCTACCAGCTGAGCTATGAGGCACAGTGGTATACTCCATCAGGTTTCCCCAAGACCTCTGAAACACCGGGCAGATGCTCTACCAGCTAAGCTATGAGGCACAGTGGCATACTCCCAACAAAAAATTACAAAAGAGTACTTACGCAGGTCGATAAACTGACAGTCTCTCAAAGTTCAGTTCATGCGTCTCTTCCTCAACTTCTCCCTATAAGTATAATAAGACTTTGGTAATGATCGCAAAAAAAACTTGATTAGTTTTAGCCAAAATTCTTGATAAATAATCTTGTAGGAATGAGTCTAGATCACATTTTCGAACCCCCAATTTTTCTCATGGATGTTGAGATTTTGTGGCCATATGACACTTGTCATATTTTTCTCATTACCGTTCTGAAGTTTCGTGCTCTTAATCCGTATATTTTCAAGGATATCATCAAAAACGTATTTCGTTTTAACCTAAGAATCATATAAATCCTTGAAAATATAATTTCAGATTGGTAATGAGAAAAATATGACAAATGATATGGTATCAAAATCTCAACACCCATGGGGAAAAATGGGGGAGTCAAAAATGTGACACACTCCTTTAAGAGTGAATTATTACATGTACCTTTACTCGGGGATAGAGGAAAGAGCTGTTTTTATTGGCCCCAGCTGATGATATTAGATGGTACTGTTGGCAGCCTCCGGCCTTGGCTAGTTGAGCGACCTTCATCGTGTAATCGTAATCGACCTTGACAAAGCCTTCCTGAAAACCAGAGAAAAACGACGACAAATTTAAGTTAAAGCAAATTCTAAGTACATGTAAGTTAGAAGTAATAGCCATGCACCTTATAATGATAATAATGCTATAGTTTTATATAGACCGTATCGAATAGCTGCCATCTTGTAGGGCAACTTTTAACATTTAAATTGGTCAGCAATGTAAGCACAAAATATGGAGCCTTGCATGTCCTTAAGGAACAAAGAAACTGCCCTACAAGATGGCAGCTATTTGATACAATCTATGCATGTAGTGTACTGTGCACATATCCTCTACGCAAGGTGCTTAGGGCGCTGATAATTACACTTAATAAATATCCCTGGTCATTGGGCTCAATTATATCATTCCTTAAACCTTCTAAGCTCCCTGGGGATTATACAGCCCTGGCTGCCGTTAAGCGCTCATGGGCTTAATATCAAATTCTGTACCCTCGCAAGTACCCATTTACCCTTGGGTGGAGAGAGACAATCTATGGTAAAGTGCCTTGCCCAAGGGCACAAGGGAACTCACAATCTTGGATTTATTCACTAGACCGTTTGGCCGTGGCACTCCAACGTCATGTCATGCCCGATGCATGGGGGCTGATGCATGACCCCCAACATGTCCTCCATGCAAAGGTTCTATGTCTTTCTAAGAAACATTACCTTCCCAGCTTTTCCTCTCGTTGTGCCCAGCGTACAAATTCCGACACTGTGATCTTTGAAGAGATCTGCGTGGTCATCGAGCTTATCATAATCGACAATTTTCTGCTCCTGAAATTAAACAAAAGGGACATTACAGTCGTTTGTACCCATTTACTCCTGGGTGGAGAGAGCCAATTCATGGCAAAGTGCCTTGCCCAAGGGCATATGCACAATGTCACTGCCTGGATTCGAACCCCCAACCTCAAGAACCAAACGGGTCTTGAGTGGGATATGCATGTGATCGGTACTGTAAAGTACCGTGGCTGAGTGGTTTGGGTCACTGACTCCCAACACTCGGGTGAAAACTAATTGGGGTTGCGGGTTCGATACCCTGCCGTGGTACCTTGAGCAAGGCACTTAAACACAATTGCTCCGTCCTTCGGAAAGGATGTAAAGCCGTTGGTCCAGTGTGTTGTGTAACGCACTTAAAAGATCCCAGAGCATTCTTTCGTGAAGAGTAAGGGGATTCCCCTGTGTCAGCTGCCAATGGCGCCACCCACCTATGTATCTCAATGTTTAGATGGAACATACTTGTAAGCTTCATGCGAATTTAAGTGAACATTATACTCATTCAATAAATGAATAAATTTAAATAAATTTATATATAATTTTGTAAATAACCGGGCACACATCTCACCATCTTAAAGTCTTTGAAGATTTCGTCATCATACGTGACCTCTCGCCTCCCAATCAAAAAGACATTGGTGAATATCTTGCTCCGTGCTAACTCCTTGACCAATTCTTTCCCAACTTCGCCAGTGTAGCCCACTACAAATGCCGTCTGGTTTAACTTTCTGAAAGCGTCCATGTTTCCTTCGATGTCGCTTGTCATCCTTTGCCAAAAGACAACAGAAAATATCTGAAGTTAGGCCTTTTATCAGATTTTATTTGTAAAATTTTTGTTAAGTACTAATACTACTATAGACCTTATGCATGGCGGCCATGACAGAGGGCAGGTTTTCATATTCAAATGATGTGACAATAATAGACCCACAAAGTGCCTACTCGTGCATGATGCACTGTGACAATGTGCCTGCCCTCTATCATGGCCACCGTGCATAAGGTCTATAGAGCTTCTGCACCGGCGGCCATGACAGGGGGCAGGTTTTCTTATTTAAATGATGTAACGTCAGAACCACAAAGCACCTACTCATGCATGACACATGGTAACAATGTGACTGCCCCCTGTCATGGCCGCCGTGCAAAGGCTCTATATGTATATGTATTATTTTGACCAATATGTTACAACAGTGTCTGTTCTGATGTACTTCCTTTTCACATGCACACTTAGTATCCAAATGACCAGACTAAATTTTTGTTGCTATGTGGTGCACATGGCAGACTCAATACCATGTGGGAGAGAATGGCATAAAGCAACCAGACTGTTGGTCAGTAGCGTAGCTAGAGGGGGATGTGGGGATGTGGGGGGATGTGGGGAGGTGTGACCCACCCCCCCCCCCCCCCCCCCCCCCCCCCCCCCCCCCCCCCCCCCCCCCCCTCCCCCCCCCCCCCCCCCCCCCCCCCCCCCCCCCCTCCCCCACCCCCAAATATTTATTTTATTCGGCTAATTTATGTTATAGTCGGCAAATCTATGGTGCTCGAGCTCGGCCCATTAAACAAAATGAAAAATATATAGAATCATAATTAAAGGCATATCAGCAATGCAATTGCTGCTGGTATTATGTATATTATGTTGGCACAAGTCGTCCCACAATCCCTGGCTTATAAATAAATCCCTCCCGGCCCCCCTGCATGCCGCGCCCTGAGGCTGGGGCTGGGCGACTCCGCGAAGCCGAAGACCCTTCCTTCATCTGGGAAAATATTCCCCCAGTCAGCTCATAAAAAAATACCTATTTATAATATCTTCGTTTTCTATCGGGAGGTAGGCAAGATATCCCAAGATTAACGAAATGACAAGGAAAACTACGGAAAAACACAACAGAGAACGATAAAACAACAACATGTCCGGAAACAACATGAGTAAGCAAAAATAATGGGATGGGCTTGCCTGTTCGGCGCATACATGTAGGTTCGGAAACATTCGACAGCACGTTCGGAACAAGACCGTATACCTATTCGCCCCGCTGCGGGACATATATCTTTGGCCCTACGTGCGGTACCTGAACTTCGTTGTATCTGTTGTGAACAAGTTAACTTTCTAGGCACCTGAATGGTTTGTAACAGAGCCGCGGGAAACTGGTTTTACTGCACGTGACGTAGCGCACGCTTTGATGTAAATAAAATCGCTGATTTCTCAAGTTTTAGAAAAGTTGCAAATAATGGCAGCTAACGAAGGTGGACCGGAGGTACTGAAGACTGCAGTGGATACAGAACTGATCTTTAAAGACGTAAAATATTACGTGATCGGAACCCTCAATGATTCGGTATGCGCCCTCTGTTGTCGTGCGTACGCACGGACCGCTCGCACCGTATTAAATGTTGTGCATGCCATTAGTTTATGCAGTAATTTTATAATTTATTTATCTAAGAAATATGCCTACAACATTTCCAACAGAAGTGCAAGTGGGAAGTATATCTTAGAATTGAATGATCTGTAGATTCCAGGAGGAAATTTCATTCAAATATTTGTTCAATGCATACGGAAAAAAATACAGTGTGGGGGGGTCGGAGTCGGAGTCAATGCGTACACCCAACATTAAAGCATATACTGTAGGTATTAACGTCACAGATTTTGCGTACAGAGGGGAGGGAGGCATTTCGGCATTTCGTGCATATGTACTTTATGGACGGCCCCTAAGATTGTGTGTTTGTGGATGTTTGTATTTGCAGATTGAGGAACTGTTGCAGAACGGTGGCGCTAGTCAAGAATCGTACCTGACGGACCGCGTGACTCACGTAATTGCCGATGACGATGACCATCCTGAGATCAGCGAAGCGAGGGATCTTTTCGATCTACCCGTTGTTTCGGTAACGAGGGCCTTTTAAATTTGTTGAATTTGTATTGTACATGTAGTTACCACTATGACAACTACATGTAACACACCTATCAAAATTCCAGCCATATCATTAAACATGAAGTTTTAACGAGAACCATACTCAAATGTAGTTTATTTGTTTATTTTTTTAAAGGCACTTTGGGTCGAAATGTCCGCACACTGCAGAGTGCTTCTGCCAACGAAGGCTTTTCTGCCAGAAAAAAGTCAGCTGTTCACCAATGTTGTTGCATGTTTTTCTCAGGTAAGAGCCAGAAATAAAAATGCTGTGCCAAAATTAGAGGCACAGTCTTGTCAGCAATGCGCGCGCGCCAAATTCGTGCCACGAAATACGCAGCTCTATAGCAAAGGCATGGAGCTGCGTATTTCGTGGTACAAATTTGGCCCACGCATTACTGACGTTTCACAATTTGTTTCACAATTTGTTTATTTCATTTTGTTTATAAAAAATTCTGCGTTTTATTTTCAGATGTGCGAGAGTGATCGTGAGACATTGTGGGCCATGGTTACCTTCTACGGCGGAGCTTGCCAACTCAACCTCAACAAAAACTGCACACATCTTGTCATTCCCAACACGGAGGGGGTAAGAACTGGCTGTTCCCGAAACAGAGGAAGCAAAGTATAAAAGCTGAAACTTTCATTATTATTGTATTGTTCATTAAATTAAAAATTCGATACAAATGTGGACAAATGTCCACGAGTGAAAAGCAACTTGGCTCCACTGGGATTCGAACCGCTGACCTTCTGCTTAACGTGCAAATGCCCTACCTCTCGAATCACGGTAGTGCAGTTTTTGCTCACTGCATCCAGATCTCCCAACTCATGGTCATTTGTTCACATTTGTATAAAATTTATTCACCCTAAAAAATAATCACTTATTCATAATAATTTATGAAAATTTGTACATTTTAGGCAAAGTACGAATGCGCCACACGTCACAGCGACATCATCCAAATCGTAACGCCTGATTGGGTCATTGACACGATCAATGTGAAAAAACTGCAGCCAACGAAAAAGTACCATCCAAGCCTCTTGATACATAAACTCCCGGAAACGGACTCGGAGGTTCCCATGGAAACTGACTCGACAACGACAGCCGCCGGTGACGACAGCCAATCACAGGACACGCCAACGGAAGAAGCGAAAGGACAGCTTTTGACGCACGGTGTGGCGCAAAAACAAGCCATGAAAGCCGTTTTCAAGATGAAAGCGCCGTGGCAACAAGAGCTCCCACCCATGCCCGAATTACCGCCGTTAATACACGTAGATAACGTGACTCCATCTGCGTCGCACCACAAACGGAAAAAGGAAAAGAAGAAAAAGAAAAAAAAGAACAAGGATAAAGATAAGAGTCGTAAGGACAAGAAAAAAGACAAGCATTCGCACGAACGTCGCTTTGGGACCGGAAGTCCAAGCAGTAGCAGTACGGTCACAGATCATAGCTCCCCAATGAGTAGCTCGTTACCGAGGACGTTGCGTAATATCACCAACGGCGTGGATGCATTTTTGCCGGGAATGGTGCCCGGCGTAACCCCGGGCATTCCGACAGCCGGGGAGAAGCGCCAGATGTCGCAAGTCTTGAGCGCAATCGCGGGAATGGCGTCGCAACAACTGACGCGGAATGAGATGATGAACGCGAGTTTGTCGCAGGCGGAACAGAAGATGTATTACGGACACGATCCAACGTACACACGTAAGTCGTGCACAAATAAATTACTCTTTTTAATTACATTGATGTATGAATCACATTTTGTATGAATCTGTTCACATGTACTGGACATTATAAAATGGGTTTTCCACCTAAGCATCAAGATACATAGGTGGGTGGTGCCCTTGGCAGCTAACGGCCAGAGACACCGGGGAATCCCATACTTTTAACTACAGAGTGCTCTGGAATCTTCTAAGTGCGTTACACAAAAAACTAGACCAACAGCTTTACATTCCTTTTGAAGGATAGAGCAATAGACTCTTTGCACCTGCGGCCATTTACAGGGGGCAGATTTTTATATTTAAATGATGTGACAATAGATCCACAAAGTGCGTACTCCTGCATGGCAGACGGTTGCAGTGTGGCTGCCCACTGTCATGGCTGTTCGTGCAAAGGGTCTATTGTGGTTACAGTAGGTGCCTTGCTCAGGGGCACAGGTACCAAGACTGGGAGTCGAACCCGCAACACTAAGTTTTCACCTGAGTGTTGCGAGTCTCCGACATCACATTATCTTCAAATGTACTCGCCAAAAGTTGTCAATATCTCTCTTCTTTTTTCCCCTTGACAGTGGCGGGTGAGAATTGTCTCCTCGGTTGCATCTTTCTAATCATCGAGTACCCCCAAATTCTTGGTCCTCATTTCATAGCCACCTGGCGCAAGGTAAGTGGTTCCGTGGTTCGAATCCAGTTAAAGGGCCCCTTTTTTATCAATGAAATCTGTGCTATGGAACTAGTCCATTAATTTACAATCGTAAAAACCCTACTTGGAAGTTGTTTGGGGGGTTAAAATCAAGGTTTTTGATTTTTATGCTAATACAAATTTACATATGCATGAGCAAAGTGGTGATGTCACATTAGGAAAACACAGGAAAATCTCATTCAACTGTGCACAAAAGTTTCCACAATTTTCTCCAACTTGCTGAAACTTTTGTAACCCATGACGGTTTAGGTTTGTTTTACATGTTGCCTATTGCAAACCATGAAAGAACTAAGGCTGGAAACTGCATCATTTTTGCACAATTCCAGTTTGAAGTCTTATGTTTTTTCTTTGCTTTTCTGCTGTGTGTTTCTAAAGTGACATGCCCAAAACAGCGCCCTCTTTCTGTGAGTTTATGTGAAGAAATTTTTAAAGTTTAAAAATGCCACTTTTTATTCATGGGGCATCAAAATGAACAGTAATATTGTCTTTCTACACAAGTAATCCTTCATATGCAGCATAAAGTTATTGAGCATTTCAGGGGCCCTTTAAGTCAAATTATACTTCTGGTCATTCATTATCCACAAAATATAGGCCTGCATAAGGTTTCATGTTTAACCAGTGGTCTATGGTTAGAATCCTGGTCGAGTCAAACGTTTATGTGCCCCTTTGAAATTGATTTGCATATACTGTAGCAGTATTTTAAGTTTCATTCTGGCCTTCGCGAAATTTGTACTTTTTTTCATCTGATTAGGTTATCAGTGAGCATGGCGGCATCATCGACGACTGCTACTCGGATAGAATAACGCACGTACTCTGCGATACGCAAAGGACCGAAGTTTTCAGTCTGGTGAGTGGAGTCTAGTCCCCTGCCCCCTAAAAGCTTTACTTCATCAAATCGGTGCACATTTGTCAAGTACAGTAATTAGTCTGTTGCATGTAACCATAGCGTGTGTGGTCTAGTGGGTATGAAGCGGGACTCCCAATCAGAGGTTGGGGGTTCGAGCCCCACTTCGACCAACGTGTCTGTGTCCCTGGGCAAGGCACTTAATCCCAGTTGCCTCGTCAACCCAAGCGATATATGGGAAGCTGTTAAGGGGAATGCCACAACCTAACTGCTAATAGGGTTGTGCGCCTGACCAGCCGCCACCTAGTTGAAGCGAAATGGTTCTGGTGATTCCCTGATGGCAGCGGTAATAATGGTAACAGCGCCTTGGGCACCCTGCAGGGTGGATATGTGCGCTATACAAATCTAATCATCATTATTATTATTTATTATAGCACTATGGTTGACACCACAAATTTTTCACTGTCAAATGGAGGTGCAGTTTAGAACGTCACATACTATGCTGTTGTTGCTACGTGGCGCACGCCAATTCCTAACAGTCTGGCTGCTTTATGCCATTCTCTCCCATAGTGAGCACTGTATTGATTCTGTACTTCACCCACACCTGCTGCATGCACTCGGTCACATTACATAGCAACAAAAATTTAGTGTGGTCATCTGGATACTAAGTGCGCATGTAAAAGGAAGTACGTCGGTACACCAGCAGCCGATTTCACGAAAAAGTGCGTAGCTTGCGCAACTTTTGAAAATGGCATAAGCCCCACAGGCTTGCGTGTAATTTTCACAGGAATGTTGCGCAGCTTACACAATAAAAAGTTGCGCAAGCAGGCTTATGCAGTGCGTAAAGCCTAGCGTACATCGACACAGTAACTCGGTAAATTGCAGAGTGCATTGCCCTTGCAACTGGAAGCAACTGTGCTTGCAGTTGCTGTCGATGTGCGCGCACGTGATCAGATGCACGCGAGCAACTGGCAGCAACTAGTTGCAAGTACGCGTACATCGACGCAACTGACCGCAACTGGGTACAACTAGTTGCCAGAAAGTAGAACATGAGCAACTCGCGGCAACTGGGATTTGTTCAGTTGCCGGTAGTTGCAAGTGCGCGTACATCGACCTTTTTGAGCAACTGATCAGTTGCTCTCAGTTGCTCCCAGTTGCTGGAAACACCAGTTGCCACTAGTTGCTTCCAGTTGCAAGGTCGATGTACGCTAGGCTTAAGGATTCGTGAAATTGGCTGTTGATGCTGTTCAAGTGAACATGCAAACGGTTAATGTCATTGAGATTTTTTATTTATTATACGTATCGTCAAGTGAAAACACATTCTGTTTTGTTCCTTTTGTCAGGCAATTAAAGATGGGAAGCGATGCGTAACGGCCAACTGGGTCAACGATTGTCTAAAAATTAAGAAAATGCTGCCCCCGTGGCGCGCCCTTCATTTCCCTGTTGTCAGCTATCCGATGCAGCCCCCACCTTGCAAAGATCAGGTGATTTTTTTTGTTCTACCTCTAAATGCCTGGTGAGGCCCTGCCAGGTAAGGACCTGGACCATCAGGCCTGATATCTTGCTATTGGCTTTGCCAGTGAAAAGCCCAACGTGGCCTGAGCCATCAGACCTAATATTTTGCAACGATACTTTTTTATGCAGATTATCTCGATGTCTGGTTTTGAAGGCGGCGAGCGCAACGACGTGAAAACGTTAATTGAACTTCTCGGCGCGAAATACACGGGCTACTTCACAAGAACAAACGCGTTGCTAATCTGCAATAGGTACGTAGATCATGTCAGTTGCATTCTAAAAACGCACCAACAAAATTACATGTTGGCCATGATTTCGTAAAAAAAAATTCACTCTCCCTACCCCCTCCCTTTTTCACCCCTCCCCCTTTTTAGATTGGAAGGTGCCAAGTTCGAAAAAGCCCATGAGTGGCGAATACCGATCGTCAACGTGCAGTGGTTAAATGATCTGGCGCTCGGCAATCACCAAAGTGTCCGCAACCTGAATGCCACAAGGTACCAGATGTACGACCAGCCCGATCCGTTCAAAATCGACAAATACGGGCATGCGCTTCTAAGTCTCATGGGTAAGTTTTAAATGTCAATTGTACAACATTTTCTGTACGTGAATTTCAAAGAAGTTGCACTATTTTTGAATTAATTTTTGGCCTGGAGGTTAGAAATTGATTTAATTTGCGTCGGGGGGACTGAATATTAATTGAGGTTTGCTTTGCCCTTACCCGACATAATTATTAACACTGTATACTCGGTGCTTTCCCAAGACACTATGAAAAGCTTTATAGCGTGCTCGGGTGGGACTCGAACCCACGACCTCCTGCGAACAAGGCAGACATCTGGGGTTCGTAATAATTTGAGTAAATGGGAGTTGTAATAATTTGGAAAATTATTCTGTTCGACGAAGATTAGTTAGTCATCATTAGTTAAGTAAGGTTGTTTTTGCCCTTACCTGACGTAATTATTAACACTGTATACTCAGTGCTTTCCAGAGACACTATGAACAACTTAGTTAATATCAACTTTAAAAAACCATGCATTTGTATGATATGAACGCATGGTTTATTAACTAATGATGACTATGAATTGAATCTCACGTAACGAAGATCAAACGAAGAGCAGTACCATTCACTTTGGGCAACCGCTAACGTAGATCAAATTAACCCTCTCACTTTTTTCTTTTCTTAGAACCTTGGACAATACCACTGAAAATCTCCCATGCTGCCAAAAAGGTAACTTTCTTTTATCTAATAATACCATTTCCAATATTCAGTTCTCAAAAGATTGTTTACTATCGCAGGCTACTCATAAAATCTATCAATTCAAGTAAAGATATCATGCTGGGCCATTCGCTAATTTGGCCCAAGCCGCCTTTTTGGACTGACATCTAGTGCTATATGGTCAAAGGAACATGCATGCCCGTAGATGTGGTTTTAGCTAGACTTTAAATTTCTGTGCATGTTTAGCTTGTTTTGTGGTTTTTAATTGAACGTAAAATACAAACTGAAGTGTGCTTAGCATGTTTAGACAGTAAGCATGTGGTATGCATGTTCAGTCTAAGAAACAAAAGACATTGTGCTATAAACGACATCCTAAGATCTCTTCCACTCTGCTAAGCGACGTTACAATCCCCCAAAGAAATGCATGCGAATCTGTGAAGTAAGGCGGCTGTTACGCTTAGCGAACGCACACATGTCATTTTGATGTAATTTAATCAATTTTGTCATGTTATTCTGAGGAGAAACAATTTCTATGCTTTCCAAAAATGCATAGTTCCGAGATTGCCCAGTTAACCCCGCCCCTTAGATACTGTTGCTATGTGCTCACAAGCCATCGCAAAAAAATGGCGACACAACGTACAAAGCAACGGGACTCGGCATGGAAAGCACAGATTCATTGGAGAAAACTCAAAGGTATATGTTTTAGGGTCGACAGTTACCGTAGCACACAATGAGCGAAGGGCTAGTAATGCAGGGATGTCATATATTCATAAAAATGTGCTTTCCTACCTTTGAACAGCGAATTGCCCGACATTGAAACCAAAATTCACCCGGTCACTGGCACATACAACATAACATACAAACTATATGGGCAGAAAATCACGTGATTGTTTGCGATGATTGCATCACTTTGACCTATGTGGGCGCCGTCTGCTAGCTCTGTTGTGATTGGTCGGTGGGTTCGGCTTGATTGACAGGTCGGAACTATGCATTGGATTGTTTTTTGTTATCCCTTCCTACCGCAATTTCTGGCGACGTTTTTATTTACTCCGCAGTTTTTCAAATTAATAACGGGGATGCATGATGACAAACGTCAATTGAACGGATTCCCTGTATGCTTTAAATAGCAGCCAATCAACGACACGGCCAGTGCTTCCGAGTATTACTCTCCACTGTGTTTACAATCTGCGCGCGTGTATTTGAAGGCCCGCAATGTACTGCCAAGCGTCCTGATTGACCCAGAGCGGCGACAAGATTTCTGTCGCTGCTTAAACAGCGAAATAGGACGGATTTCAACAGGGCCTCGGGATGCATGAGTAGGGGAGTACGTTAAAGAGGCACTGTTGGAAGAGGATGTATAAACAAGTACAACTTGTACATTGTAAAATGTTATAAAAACGAACAAGAAATATGACCTGTGAAAAGCGGATACAAACTTCGCAAACATTTTGGGTGCCGTCATTTTGTCAAAAAATTGGCAAGGATTGACATTTTGTGTCCAAGTATCATTATTCTTTGCCCAGTTTCGAGACAAAATGGCAGCACTTCATATATTGGTGTAATATGTTAGTGTATTTTAGCTGTGTACATTTTTAAATGTTCAATGTGCATGTCTGTTTTGTGCGTCCGTGAAAAGCATGATGTTTTTTGTAATAAATTATTTTTCACTTGATGCGTAACTGCACAACTTTGCATACAATGAGCGGGGCTCTAAGGGCTCGAGACTAACTTAAGTCACAATTTTTAGCAACTTGCCTCATTTTTGCAAACTATTTCACTTGATTTTAGTCCCGCATCAAACTCTGCACAATTGTGTGTACAATTAAAAAGTGTATTTAAGTGTTTGGCCCGAAGAAATATTATTTTGAAGAATTTGTTTTTTATTTTTAATCTTGCAATTTTTGTTTTTGATCCTCAGTTATGCAAGTCATTGCTTGGCAAGGTAGAGTTAATTTTGGTTTTTCTACACTTTTACTAATTCCGTTCTGTGAGCATGTTTTAATTTTTCTGTTGTGTGCACCGACAAATTAGGGAATAAAAATGGGTTTGGTCAGTCTTAAACATACGTTTAAAACCAGCTAGGGGCCTGGACGAGTGATAATGGTCCGATCCACAGGCGAGGGCCATTATCAGCGTCCAGCTCCCTAGCCGCTTTTAAACGGATTGTTTAATACTGGCAAAACCCACTTTTATTCCCATTCATAAATACCTGTTTTGTTTAAATTGGTAAAATTCAAAAAAATTCTGCGATGATCTCGTCGTTTTGCAATGTGCTTTCAGTTACATGCATGACGACTGCATTCATTTAAATTGATGTGCGTCGAGTTGTTTTTATTCGATTGCGCGAGTTACGCGAATGCAGGCGTGATGTACGCGCACGTACACGACCGGATACTTGTCACAGTGCACATTTTGCTTTTGGGAGCCTGCAGTTTCTGTGTGCGTGTTCCATACGCGCCGACTACGGCCAGGCTAAAAAGTGTTTAAGTCTGGTTGGTCTTTATTGTCCATTTCAGACTGGCCACCAGTGATCTCCGCTGCCGGTTTTGTCCAGGCTCGCCGCCTTGACAAAATCATCGCAGGTACCGTTAGAGCCCGGACAAAAATTTGCCGCCCGGACAAAAATAATAAATTTTCCCCTCTAAAACACTGTGAAAGTACAGCCAAGTCATTCCAAAATGAGGTGTAAATTCACCAAACGTGATTCGCTAGCTGCAATCGTTCACTTACCACGCAAATCTATTGTCTCAGCCTCGATAACAGCCATGACAGTTGCATGCATTTGTTCTGAACAGCGCAAGTGGTAAATGTGTTAACCTCTAGTTACAAGGTTACGGGCGGTACATTGGGAGCGTGCATCTCCCCACCCCACCCACCCGCACCCCACCCACCCGCACCCCACCCACCCTACCCCCCCAACCCACAAAATCTGGACCAGTGGAGAACACTGGCCACGTGACCTGCTCTCAGCCAATCGGGATGCGTAAACTGTCTAAGGTATTTATGAATAACTGTTAAAGGCTGTTTCTACTGGATGGTTAACGGGACCTAAGCATTTCTGAATTGGCAATCGTTCTCAGTAGAAACACGTTATTACACACCAATCTGAAACAACAGATAATCACACCCATTGATGTATTTATAATTGCCGGTAGTAGTCAGAATTATGAAAAGAAAACTGATTTCCAGAAATCGATTAATTAGCAATTAAAATACTTTTGACAGATTTGAGCCTTTAAAATCGAAGGCTGCATTTTTGGTATTTTGGGTTTGGTAAAAATAGCAACAAGTATGTCGGATTACTAGAGTTTCATACTTTTACAAATCTCATTTCAGAAATTCCTATCGAACCTTGGACAGAAAGCCGGACAACTGATGAAACGCAAGTGTGAACAAGGTTTCACGGTTGCCAAAAGGCCGAGGTAAGGTTGCATTTGTCGTGCTTTAGCGTCAGGCTATTTCATAGACATTGTTAACAGTAAACAATTGAAATTGTGTCTTAACTGCAGAGCCAAAATTTGCTTAAGCCAGAGCTGCCAACCCTCCCGTATTTTGCAAAACAAATCCTGGAAAATTACCTATCGCGGGAATCATATCACTGAAAAAAACAAACGCTTGGATTGTCAATTAACAACCTCAGCGATTTTTTAGATGTGTCTGAAATCGGAAGGTCAACCTATTTTCCAGGTTTCTTCTCCAAAATACGGAAAGTTGACAGCTTTTTTGCAGCGGTGAAATAGCACTTAACCGGAGCACACTTTTTTAGCTAGGGGGCCGTCCAAAGTTGTCAACATTTTCACGGTTCTACAGACCCCCCTCCCTCCCCTCGAAATACATTCACAACAGAGTTGTTGAACCTTCAAACAAGTGACTGTTACAAATGTGGTGTCATTGTGAAAGGCAATTAATAAATGAGCTTTCCATTGATAAGCCACATGATATGAACGGGTCACAAATAATTGAGATATAGGGGATTTAAAAACAACTTTTTAGAGGGGGGTTTTTTTTTTTGGTTTTTCGCAAACAGAAAGGGTAGCTTGAATGGGGACGAGGATTGGGATGGCTGTCCGCGGACTTTGGATCCGGACAAGACCCCTTTCGTCATGTTTACGGGGATTGACGCTCGCGTCATTCCAGAGCTTATCAAGGTAGTATTATGATTCTCAATTTCATGAATATTAAACTACATGGTTCAAAAAACGAAACAGTTTTTTAAAATATTGATTCTTGATCAGAACGGAAGTTGAATACAGTGAACTTCTGGATAACAAGGCACTGATCGACTAATCACTTTGGAATCACTGTCAAGACTGTTCTGCTTCAGTGATTTCCTCCAGGTCCAAGAGGACCTGTTTGAACAAAGTGATTTCTACAATAAATGTAATTGAAAATTAAAAGCTCTCAGAGAACTAATTTTCCTGAGTTGGCAACAATAAAGTCAATAAAAAAAATCTTAAACATATTTTTGAAAAATATTATTTGTTCTTTCTGGTAACTAAGGATTCCTCAAAAGGGCCCGAGGCACTGTAGCTCATAAGCCTGGAGAAACCTGTGAAGAGAAGACGAAGAAATGCTCAGTTTTAGAGGTGGGAGGAAAACCCCTACACAATTCTGTATAGGGGAACCCCACGGAATCAAGCAGGGACTGAGAACCCAATCCATATACAGACCCGGACGGGATTCGAACCAGGGCCACAGAGATGGAAGGCTTGGAATGTACCGCTAAGCCAACCGTTTGGACCCCCTAATTTAAAAAATGACCAAATTCTTCAAATTTGGTGTCTTTTTTAAAGTTTTGTTTTTATTTATATTTTTCTTTTCACAACAGAAACTTGAGAAACTCGGCGGTCATCTAACGGACTCCATTTTGACATGTACGCATCTTGTGGTCGCCAAAGTCACTCGCACCGTTAAGTTCCTGTCTGGTGTGTCTGTTTGTCGGTACATCGTTACTCCAATGTGGATCGAGGAGAGCTACAAAAGCAGATGGTTTCTGGGTAAAAAAATTGTTTTGTCTTCAAATTTGTGTTGGTACTGTAAAAGCTAATATTTTCGCGTACAGATATTTTCGCGCATTTCAACATCACTGACATTTTTGCGAGTTGTTATTTTCGCGGATAGAAATTATGTTTTGTTTCAGGGATAGCCACAATTGTTGCAAACAATATTTTCGCGGGTTGTTATTTTCGCGGGCTCTGTCTGGTGCGCGAAATGCGCGAAAATAAAACCACCGCGAATATTTCAGCTTTTACAGTACATTAAAGTACATTGTTTACTTTAAAGGAGCGTGTTCAGATCAAATGTTTTAACCCACCCATTTTACCGTTGGATTTTGAGATTTTGTTACCTTATCAATTGTCATATTTTTCTGTGGGGTGTTATGGCCGAGCGGTCTAGTGCTTCGAACTCAAGTTCCTGTACGTCGTGCCAGTACTAGAATGTGGGTTCGATTCCGGGCCGTGACGGGTTGTGGCACTTGTGCTCTTGAGCAAGGCACTTAATCACACTTGTTCCGTCCTTCGAAAGGGATGTAAAGCCGTTGGTCCTGTGTGTTAGGTTTCGGTAACGCACTCTAAAGATCCCAGAGCATTCTTTCGTGAAGAGCAAGGGGAGGGATTCCCCGGTGTCTCTGGCAGTTTCTAATAAATAAATACCATTCTGAAATTTCGCTTTCTCAAACCAATTATTTTCAAGGATATCGAAAAACTATGGATGTTTTGTAAACTAATTTATCTGCTTTCATAAAGCAGTGCAGTAATTACACCAACCAAATTGGAGATTGCAAATTTTCTGTTTTCTTTCCATGGATAGTATTTTGGGGAGGTACTGACCACTCTCACAGACGCCATCTTTGTAGGAAAAATGCTACTGCGTAAGCGTACGCACATCCTGAAAAATGTTTCAAATGCGAGCGTGTTGCTCAAATTTTTTAAAAAATATGGCGTAGCCGATGCGCGTCACAAAAAAAAAATACACTCAAGATCCTGATGAACATGGCGATTTGTAGGAAGTGACGTTATTTGAGAGTGATCAAGTTGATTGTTAGGTCAAAAAGATATTCATTTTCTGAACACGCTCCTTTGATGTTAATAAAGTTTTTCTTTTTTACACTTTATAGAAGAAACCAACTTCATGTTGTATGATTTCGATGCCGAAAGAGCGTTCACATTCAAACTCAAGGAATCAATGGCCAGGGCCAGTCAGAGAAAACTACTCAAGGTAAGGGGTGATTGCTGATTGGTTAAGAAATATCATGTGACCTTTATGTAGACTGTTGATTGGTTATCTGCTGGTCATGTGTCTCAAGGGGAACATTTCTGAAAATTTGATAAAAACTTAAAAGTGAATTAATGTGATCATAGAAAAAGAAAAACTGTCTGGTATGCAGGAGGTCGTGGGTTCAAGTCCCACCCGAGCACACTGTGTTTTGAGTGTGTTCTTGGGACAAGTATATAGTACGTTGTGTGTGGGAAAAATTACATCCATTTAACACTGTTTGAACCGATGCAATAATTCCCCCGTTTTAAAAAAAAATTGTCTGATTTTCACAGGACGTGACGCTATATTTGACCCCCGGTGTTCAGCCCGGTCCGACTCTGATACGCGACATCATCGAGATGGCTGGAGGACGATTATTGACGTCTCGTCCCTCATTGGCTAAGATTAGTGCCATGCAAAGCACTATGGGAGCATCGGCGTTTGTCGTCATTAGTTGCGAGAATGACCTGCCTTGGTGCCGAGATTTCTTCCGTCACAAAATTGGTAACGAGAATTTTCTTTAAAAACAAAATTGGTCTTAAACATTTTTGGGGAAAGTTCCGAGATTTTTAAATCCTCTCAATAATTAGAGGAATAAAAATGTGACCTGTGATCGATTTCACAAAAGTACCAAGATAAGAAGAGTGGCCCTTCCTAAGATGCATCTTGGCGCTTTGTGAAATTGGCCCCTGGTCATGTTAAATCAAGTAACAGGTCTCGCCAGTTAGTACAAATTATCAACTAGCCACTGAGATCGATTTCACAAAAGTTAAGACGAGTTCATCGTGTTCTAATTCCCATACCAACTTCCCAAGATAAGAGTGACCCTTCCAAAGACGCATCTCTAATCTTAGCGCTTTGTGTTTAGTAAAAATTGACAAAGTACCGATTAAAAGTAATACGGATGGCGTCGTATTTTATCTGTTTACCTATTTTTCATAAGAGCACTGTTAAAACAACATTCTGCTTACAACAAGGAACCTTTTGGTCCAAAATACATCATTGTTTTAATTCCTGATAATACAAGGTTTCTGTTATAACGAGGTAGTCTGCAAAATCTAAAAGACCTCTTAATAACAGGGTTCAGCTGTACTTCTAATTATCATGTGATAACTTGTTTTTATTTCAGATGTACACAACGCAGAGTTCATTCTGACTGGTGTTCTCAGACAGCAGCTTGACTTCACATCATATCCTTTTAAAGATTGTTTTGTACAAGCTCAATATATAAGCCACCCAGTGATGCATGTGGTCTAGGTGTGAACAGCTTCAATTAAAGTTGGAATAATTTCCTTAACTCCATTGTACATTCAGGTTTTCCCCTCTGTGAAACTACAGGCGTCGTTAGAAAAATGTTTGGTGCAGAGCAAGTGGATACTGTTCTTGCCACGTTGAAGATAAGTTGTGACATGTCCCAGGTTTGAATCCCGTCCAAAAACACGAATAAACATTTTTGCAACATTCTCACGTCAAATCAATACAGAATATACCCAACATGATGTGACAAAGAGACTCCCCCTTTACCTCAAGACACTCTTTCATTTTGTTAACGCACCAACTCCCCCTAAAAACTGAAAGGAATTAATCACGTTCAAATGACGTCACTTCCTACAAATTGCCACGTGCATCATGATTTTGAGCATATTTTTTTGTGACGCGCATTGGTTGCGCCGTATTTCTAACAAATTTCGAGCAACACGCGTGCGTGTTTGGAACATATTCCAGCGTGTGCGTACTTTATGGCGTTTAATACGCATCAGCATTTTTTCCTACGAATATGGCGTCAATTTCTTGGATGTTTAAGACACAATGGAAGGCAGGTACTCTCTGCCATATCGTGCTGCATATGAGTACAAATACTCTGAATTAAGTACATGTACCTTCAAAATGTTGAACTTTAATAAACATGTGTATATAGTATGTACAAAATTACAAAACAAAGATTAATGATTTTGATTTCTAATTGTAAGTTGTATATATCTTTTAATTGCATTTGAATTTTTTGCATTCTTGAACTTTTTAACAGTGAAGAGCAAACAAAAATATGGGATTGGGGTCATGTTTCTTGTGTGACAATGGAGCCTACTACGTGAATATACAAAAAAAATGCCTTTGCAGTTCAGGCTACGGCAAAACAACATTGGTTCACAAATTTGTCGGTGAAGAAAAATGGGAAAATTTGCTCAAAAACAGTATTCAGTGAGTTTTGCCGCCTCAGAGGGCGCATGTTTGTGGTATCACTTGTTTTATACTGAAGTGTTTTGAATGACTTTACACAAATTTGGGTTATTTTCCTTACGATTCGTAATTTTTAGTGTGTCAATAAATGTTACTGTAAAGTCGTATTTGTGCTGCCTACGCCACACGTTTACCAAGTATTCTCGGACGGGGTTAATTTGGACCGAGAAACATAATTATTTTCTCCAAAAGGCCTCGCTATACACACTTAAGCAGGCCTGCCACGAATTTCCTAGGAATTGGTACGATTACCAAAGACTGTCTAGACTCTGCACACAATCGTAGCTTTAAGCTGTGACCCGCTCTGCAAATAAGGTCCTTAAAGGTTAAAAACGGCATGATTTTCACTGGTAATTGAAAGCATAGGTCGAGAAAACTACCTTTCAGCCACATAGATGCAGTTATACTTCAGAAAACCTGAAAAATCCAAGCAAGGTTTTTGTGCATAGGGGAAATTCAGAGGAAATAATTTCACAGGATGATTACTACCATTACCATCTTGATAACAAGTTAGCTTTTAGATAATAATTCAGATTTTTATTTTTTTAGGGTAAGTACCAAACAAGTAGACTACCTGTAAGTCACGCAGGCTAGGGCTAGTTTTCACGACCATAAGAAGAGTCTGTGGTACATCCATGCTCATTAAAATACAAAAACACAATGGAAATTCCTGGCAGTGCCCAGATACTGCCTGGAATTTCCATTGTGTTTTTGTATTTTAATGAGCGTGGATCTGCCGCAGACTTCTTCTTACAGTCGCAAAAAACTCGCCCTAGCCTGCGTGATTTCAGGGCCATTTTTGCAGAGTGGGTTGTTCACAGATGTCCAATTGGCAAGTCATTTTTTTTGTCAAACTACGGAATGTCCTCCCGTAATTTCTTGTGCGGCTGAGCTTGTGTTTTCTCCCCTAAATCTCTCTTCTGTCCGCGACCATGACTGCCCGAGGGTTCACCCTCATCTGACGATGACTCTGATTGGTCGGTTTCATCCGATTGGCTACTGTCATCTGAATCTGTGGTCGCTTTCGACGTGGCTGTACCTTTCGGCTGTGAGCAAATGTTAAGAATAGGTGAACTTCGCAAATCAATTGTCAAAACAACATTAATTAGGGTTTGTTTTGCCCTTCCCGACATAACATGATTAGCATGTATACTCGGTGCTTTCCCGAGACACTTTAAGAAAAACTTCATAGCGTGCTCGGGTGGGACTCGAACCCACAACCCCCTGCATGCTAGGCAGCCGTCTTAACCACCGAGCTGGACAGTGTGGAGCAGCCTATTCAAATCATTTAGCATCCGGTACCGCAACTGGTGTGGAGACATGATGGTCTAGCGGATAGCGTGATCCATGGTTCGAAACCTGGCCATTGTACAGCGTTGTGTCCTTGGACAAGACACTTCACGTTGTCTCTCACTCCACCCAGGTGTATAAATGGGTACCAGCAAATAGGGTTGGGGAAACCCAACTAGTTGCTGGGGGTAGACCTGCGATGGGCTGGCATCCCATCCAGGAGGGTCAGTACATGTAGCAATGCTCCTAGTCACTCCATGCCAAGGAAAACAGGGATGAGTACCGGCCGTATGAGCCAATATTGGCTCGTAAACGACCTACCTACTGCACCTGATGGGCGAATGCAATTTCTTGCTGGTAAAACTAAAACTTACTCTGATTTTCTGTGTAGCATGTTTCTCTGTGTGTTGTTTGGCTTTCTGCTCAAACAAGGCCCGATTTGTCTGGAATTCTGCAGACTGACAAAAAGAGAATAAGCAATTGGTTTATTTGGTGCACAATACACAAAAAACCAAATTAAGTCCGTTTTCAAAACGTTCTCTTAGGCTTGGCGCATCTCAGAAATATTAACAGCTAAAAAATATCTAGGTCAAACACCAACTTGAACCGTCACCCATGTTGAATGTGTTTAAACTCCAGTTTATAATTCATGCGAATATGGCGTATATTTGACATCAGACACTCTGCAGCGAACATTAGTGCAAGGTTCAACGTTCTATAAATTCGTGGTGCAAAAGCTTTGCTGTGACATCAAATTCGTGTTTGCGTTCACGTTTGTATGAAGTATGAACCGGGCTTAAGGTGACAGAGAAAGTCACACAACAAACCCACACATAAAGCGAGACAGAAAAAAAATAATGAAGCCGAATCCAGTAATTTCGAAAACGGCTCACCAACTCTCCCCCTCTACCTCTGTAACTTACCCAGCCCCCAGCCCCCACCCCCCTATGCAACTTACTATATCGGCCATGAGTGGGTCGTCCGGGTTTGGATGCGACATCAGAAGTTTGATCGATTGCAGTAGCGTTGCAATGCTCAGACTTGGTTTCCAACTTCCCTGGTAAAAATATAAAACAGTGAATCCTGCTATTAAGGCCACCTGCTTACAGTGGCCACTCGTCTTTGGTCCATATACCATATGTATAATGCTTAAGCAACCTCTATAAAGAGGCCACCTGTTTATAGTGGCCATTTCTTTTTTGCAGTCCCGAGGTGTTTTAGCACTAAAAATTGCATTGAAGAATCAACCTGATTCAAAACAATAAGCGCACAAAAACGACGTGTGCTGGGCCTGTCAAAATGGCTTCCTTTTTCAAACAAAAACAACTTACGGATGGGGGCATTTTTAGTAGATCCAGGCATATTCTCCCAGCTGTGTCAATGTTCGGGTGGTAGATGGGCGTTAGGAATCGCACCTTGGGCGGTTCCATGGGGTACCTGTCATGTACAACAGGGGGAAAACAAAAAGGTCTGCAGTCATGGCAGAGAATTTTTTCAAAATGCAAATAAAACAGAATATGGTACATAAATAGTAGCCCTTGTTTCAAAGGGCTGCAAAGGTGAAGCTTTTTTTTTTTATAACATTGTCACAACAATTTGCCTCATTTAGTATCAAAACGGATCAAAATTTGACCGACGAATATCAAGAATATCTGGCAATGAGACCCCTCGTTTTAAAGCCCTTGGTATTTTTTTTCGTATGCATTCAACAAAGATTTCAATGAAATTACCTCCTGGAATCAATAGATCATCCAATTCTAAGAATACTTCCCACTTGCACTTCTGTCGAAATGTTGCTTTTCTGAGATAAATAAATGATAAAATTACTACATAAAGTAATGCACAAAATTACAGCGTGAGCGGTCCGTGTGTAAACGCGACAACAGAGGGCGCTGCGCACGCGCATAAATGGTTATCTTGTGCACTAACTGAAGGCAGTTTTTGAAGGAGAAAATGTGATTTTTCTACAGAAAAAGCAACATTTGCGACAAAAGTGCAAGTGGGAAGTATCTTAAAATTAGATTATCTGTTGATTCCAGGAGGTAATTTCTTTCAAATCTTTGTTTAATGTATACGAAAAAATACCAAGCCCTTTAAAGCTCTTTTATAAGCCTTTCAAGTCCTTTATTAAACATGGAACAATTCTACGATTAGAACAATTTGAAATTTTGGTCAATCTACATAAACATGATAAAATGAAGTAGCACTAAACAACTTTTGAGTTTTGCAAATTTGAGTTAATATTAAGATTTTCTGTACCTCTCAGGCACTTGAATTTCCAGCTCAAACACTCCATCTGAATAAGGAGTCTTCTCGCTGCCAACTATTTCTGCACAACAAAATAACCAAAGAAAAAAAATGGAATAATTTCAAAGTTGACTTTGAACAGTTTGCAATGAAATACATGTAACTTCAAATTAGGCCTATTCTTTAAACATGTTAAATCGTGGAAAATAATGCTGTCAATTTCAAGTATCGTGCCGTCATATCCAGTTAACTAAGTTAGATCATAGATTTGACCTACGTGCTCGTAACTGGTCAGTTGTGTTCCCTTTCATCCAGCACGATACGCCGGGCGGAGGCTCCGTTTCCAGGCGGCTCAACTCCTTGCCGAGACGCACTGCGCGAATCATCCTTGCAGTTAAGTTCTCGCCGATTAAACCGGTCCTGTCGAGCGACAGGGAACTAAATAGGCCTTCACTTGTCTCGTGCTAGCTTAGAGATCATAAGATCAAGCAACGATCCATGTCTTCAACTTTGGAGAAAAAGCAAAAACTGGGAAGGGAATTATATATTGTTGTATCAGAGAGGTCTCTGAGCTGATTGCATGACCTAGACGGGAAATTCCCGGTCCCGCGACACTGATCTTTCGCGTAGCGCGCGCTTAGTTAATAGCGCCCTCAAGTGATAAAGAGTAGACGCGTGCCTGTAGGATGAATAAACTTGTTTCCAGTCCTTACATTAATTATCTTTTGGCTTTGAAATATGGGACCGTAAACCAGTCTAGCCGAGAGAGGGTGTAGATAGACTGGTTCCCGCTCCACATATTCCACATACAACGACTGAATATGAGGACCGGCTACTGTCGTGTTTAAAATAGCACTTTAAGCATTGCGTCATGCATTTATTTTTAGAAGCACATAACCGTTAATTTTCAAAGCGCGCTGCGCGCTATATATATGGCATGAGTGTACAACAATTTGAAAGGGGTTATTCCATATTTGACCAATACAAATTTAATATATTAACCTTAAAATATTAAATTAATATACATGATATATAGGCTATAGCATCAAAAAGAAAATTCAAACCTTGCCTTGTCTGCATCACCCAGTGAGCTCCATATTGTACATGTACATGTAGTTTAAATCTGCTGTTGCAATCCCGTAACTATAGCCTAGCCACTGCGTTTTAAATCCGTGGCATCACCCTAAATACACACGCAGCGGCACGCGTACGTGCACGCGACGTCAATTCAAATTCTCGAAACAATGACGAACTGTACCCGACGATTAACGGTAACGTCCGGACGACCGGACGTGCATTCGGGTAACTTCGGGAACCTTCGGAAAAAGGAGGAATTCCTCCTGTTTGAAATTGGCGAAATTGGCGGCTGCCGGACCTTAAATTCAGTCTAGTCAAATAATTTTTGGTCCGGGTACCAGACTAGGGTGTAGATGGACGGACAACTCGAAAAATTGAAAATGTTTCCTATAGACTACCAAAATGTGACGTCATTTGCCAGGATAACTGGGCCTAAACATTCACTGGTAATTTAAAACGCATATAACGGGGAAACCGTTCATGTACTGGATTTAGTGTATAGACCCAGTAACATTGGCAACACACAAAGGGTGACATTTTCACCTTTGTTCTCTATTTCGTTTATTTTGCACCGCCCTAACAAAGATTTCTGACAAATATTAACTACATTTTACAGTATAAATTACAGTGGGTCATTTGTATTTTGTACATGGACCAGCTTTCCCGGCTCAAATCAGCATTTTGTTTGACTAACATTTCGACCCCAACCATTGTGCAAACGACCCTTGGCACTGTTTAATGTGTCTGTATTCTAAAGTCTGTTAAAAGTGTATGTCGGTAACTTATTTCTGAAGCCTTTCGTTTGGTTTTTACCACTGCGAGAATTTAGATACATTTTATTTTTAAAAGGCCTAAAGGTGGATACACACTATCGCGGAAAAATCACACTTTCGCGCTGCGCTCACCGCATTGCATGAGCTCCCAATCGCCGATTATTCCAAAATAGAAAATTCCACTCTGGTAACTTGGGGCTTCTCTGATACCTCATTGGCTGCGCGTTGAGAAGGTCAGCGCACCGCGGTCAAAGTTCAACAAATTTGAACTTTGACCCAGCTCAAAACGTTGTGCGCGTCGCGATAGGCCGCGCACAAGCGGCAAACCAGTTTGTGTACAAACCAATGGCACAGTCTGATTTTTCCGCGATAGTGTGAATCCGCCTTAACTCTCCTTAAATAAATCTCACTTCGGTGTAATCTTGAAATATCAACGCCGAAATGAATAAACTCGAACCAAAACGAGCTAATTAAAATGATGAGACATTTCCTCAGTCCGAAAAATTGTTAATCAAAATTGTTGCTACCAGGGCGCATGCGCTGAGCAAATAACCCGGGGTCACAACGCATGCGCCATTGCAGTAGTCCGTATCACAGCACCACGCGCATGCCTCGCGAATTCCTCTGTACTCAAAACATCCATGAAGGCACTCCTCTATCAAGGCCGAGTGGGTCACACAGGCTCGCTTCATCGTGGTAATCCTACCATCCTTGGTATACTTGGTTTTCTGAAAACAAGATGAAAATGTTTTGGCAAAACGCTAAATATTGGCTTTAAAAATCACACAGTACAGCAACACAGTTTAAATTTTTACCGAAGTATTGTAATTTTTCTAAGTCAGTAGGCAGAATTTTATCAAATTCTATTAAATGTTATCGTAATTGTATCGAATTTTGTCTCGTGCGCCCACGAGTCTTGCACATGAAATAATTCGCCAAATTTGTTTTTGAGGTTGTCTGTTTATGGGCTCCGTAGAATTCCGTCTGTACATTGGCTTCTACATGTATACTAGTAATACATGTGGTGTTCTGACAACCATCCAGATTTTGTGGTGTTTTAAAGGCACAGGTTCGTCAGCAATGCGCACGCGTAAAATTCGTGCCACGAAATACGCAGCTCCATAAAGGCATGGAGCTGCGTATTTCGTGGGACGAATTTAGCGCGCGCGCATTGCTGACGAGCCTGTGCCTTTAAACCATCCAGATTTGAAAACAATAATAAATGAGATTATTATATAAAATGAAGCTTTTGCGGACACCGTGCGTTTCTGTTACTGTGCAGCACAGAGCCCAGGGCTGCGTTCCAAACACGCGAACGTTTGCAAACGTTGGCAACGTTGGCCAACAATAGGCCGTATTCCTGAACGTGGAGGGCGCTGTCAAGTGGTCCGCGCCCATCGTGCGTTATGTTCGAACACAAAACGCGCTACGCGCACACGCCTTCCAAACGTTTATTTTGAATGGAAATCTGTGCGCGCGACACAGGTCTGCGCGCTCCGCGTACGCGACTTTTCCCCACGTACGTATGCACGTACCACCACTTTTCTACTGTCGTCTATGGACATTTTCCCCCAAATCACCTTGTTCGAGCGCCCTCCCGCGTTCAGGAATACGGTCTATTCGAATGGAACGTAATGTGCGCCACCAACGTTCGCCAACGTTGGCCAACAAACTTTTGAGTTGTTCGCCATGTTCACTATAGGCATTTCAAAATGGCACACGCGACATGAAAGACGACTGACGATGTTTTGCAAATTGGAAAATGACAAATAAATTGCACCTTTCGTGGTTTTCTCCCTTATCGCTGGCGATACACAATCAATAGCAACGTGTCACATCTCTTCAAAAAATTGGAAAGCAGCGGAAAGCCACATTACAACGTCGGTACGATTGTTGTGGCTGTGGGCGCCGCCCAATGTATTTTGGCAAACAATCCATTCCACATGAGCAAACGTTGCCGCCAACGTTAACAAACCGTTCGGGTGTTTGGAACGCAGCCCAGATTCGATGTGCGTACACGTTGGGCGCACCACGAACACACGCGTACGCGCGCGTCATGGATCGAGGGAATGGATTGCATGCGTGTGTAACGCGCGCACAAAAAATACTGTACAACAGTAACAAAAGCGCATGCATTTGTAAACTGACGTTTTCACCACCAAACAGACAAAAATCTCGCGGAAATCTTTCAAAACAAAGCTTTATTTTATATAACAATAATAATATTGGATGTCTTTTCGGGTGATATGAGAATATACCGCACGAGTCATGAAAATACCAAACGAGCCGAAGGCGAGTTCGGTATTTTCATATAACTCGTGCGGTATATTCTCATATCACCCTCAAAGCCATCCAATATTATACAATTACTGTGCCGGTTGGTTGGTTTACATTGCAATTCAAGGGTATACACCAATCCGAGCTGCAAAGTCATGTACCGTGTACGTCCGCCATATTACTGGGGGCCATCCAGTGCCATGATCTGTGGGTTTTGTGTTGGTGATAAGCTGTTACAATATGTTGTCACTTCGAATAATTTTGCGCGTTACGTTTATTTGCTTGCGAAGCTGAAGCCGCGCCTGTGTACTGCGGCCTACGCTTTGTGCGCTGTTCGATTTAACAACACAGAGCGCCCATAATGCAGTTAATGGCAGTGGATGGCCCCCAGTAATGGCGGACTTGCAGGGAAGGAGTCCTTAGCAACCGGATTCGTCTATAAGGCTTAGCGCACTGGCGTGGAACCGGTTGCTTAGCAACGCATCATTAAATGACCCAGACATGATTTTCAGAGACTACACAATGCGAGTATGTGTAGTGACGTGGAAAATATCATGAATTTAAAAACACCAAAATGCTTCTGCATGAAATTTTTTACTAGGGTTGCGGGGCCTGTTTTGGCGAGAAAGGACCAGAGACATGTTTATACTATAAATGGGAATAAAGGACGTGAGAAACGGGTTTCTGTTTATTACAGCCAAAACATTTCTATGAACGCACTTTAAAGGCAGTATACATCATTGGTAATCTCGAAAATCAGAAATGTTCACAGATTTACGCCTAACTTACACGATATAAACATGATGACGGTAGAAAACTTCCCCTGAAATGGTTTTGTCTAAAGTGCTATATAGTCTTTGAGAAATTAGTAAAACAATTAGTTTTCGTCTCATGAGACGAAAATCCATTTCGCCCCAAACCACTTCGCCCGAGTGCCATTTCGCCCCAAATTACTTCGTCCAAACACTTCATCGCCCAAATGCCACTTCGCCCCAAAACCACTTCGTACACAGGCCGTGGTTCAGGGCGAAATGGTTCAGGGCGAAATGGTTTTGGGGCGAAATGACTGCAAACCCTTTTTTGACTGTTTTCTCAAAAGGTAGACGAAACACGGAGCTGTTTTTTTGCTCAGGTTAATTGGTTTTAATCATGCATATCTTCAATCACACAGGGGGATAAAACTATGTATAACAGCTTACCAATCATGTATACTATATTTAAACTCGCCTTTCACCATTCGCATTTTTGTGTCAGTTGCGCAAACGTCTCGTGTGCGTTGCATTTGCGTTGAAAACGTTGTGACGAAATATCAGAACGGAAACGCAACGCAATGGAAATGATCACTATAGTTCGCGTTCAAACGTTTGGACAAACGAAAATTATATGGAATGTTGACAGTTCTGGGGTGAGTTTTACACTGCAATTTTTGGAACTCACGAGGCAAACGCCATCACATGACACCACAGAAATTTCGTCCGATGTTGCCGCGTTCCCGGCCTCGGGATCAAACGGCCCGTCCAGGCACACGGTGCTCCCGGCCGTGTCCCAGTAGTTGTACACGCAATAGAAGCATTCTCGTGCCCCGGACAAGACTGGAATATTAAAAAGAAATCACTTACGCATTTGTTTTGTTATACGGATCCGAATCCAGTTCCCGAAAATATGCTATGTTTATGTCGCCATTTTGGATCTTGCGCTAAAACCACCTCTCAAGAAGGATCCCTGGGATCGACCTGGATCTGATGGATCTGCGCAAAGTAAACGATTTGATCACGGTTGCGCGCTAATCTGGGTTCGAATCCGTCTGAAACAAACATGCCGGATGACAGACATAAAACATAACTTTATAATAATCCCTATGGGGGCAGTACAAATAATTATACTTACCAACAATCGAAGAAAACAACATAATATACAGCACGCGTCTCATAGTCAAAAGTCGAATTTGGCAGACCATATTATTAAACAAAAATCCATCGCGTATGGAACTAAGTAAATTTCTTCAGTGTTCAGTTGCGTTTCACATTTTTGTAGGTACAGCACTTTTACAAATTCCACTGGGCAAATTTACGTAGATCCCCAGTATTTTGTTGCACACACAATCATGATGAGCAACAAGCATGACTGATAAAAGTGAATCGCCGTTCCCGTTGACTGCAAGTTATTATAAGAGTGCGTTTGTGTGGATTTTTATTCAATAAGAAATGATTGCCGAGCGGTTAATGGTGACATTTTTGTTGTTGCCATCAAGTTTAAGTGGCCTTGTATGAATACGTCACTGTGTGCAGGGGTGTTTTAAAGGGGCACTCTTATCAAATGCATAGTTCCGATTTTGCCCAGTTAACCCCGCCCCCTTGGACATTGTTGCTATGGCTCACACGCTATCGTCAAAAATGGCGACACACAACGCACAAAGCAATGGGACTTTCAACGGAAAGCACAGATTCATTGAAGAAAACTCAAAGGTATTCATGTTTCAGGGTCGACAGTTATCTTAGAATACACTGAGTAAAGGGCCAGTAATACAGGGATATCATATCATCACGAAATATAGCTTTCGTACCTTTGAACAACGAAACGTCCGGCCTTGAAACCAAAATTTCACCCGGATCGTCGCATACAACACTGTACAAATTGTATGGGGCCGGCAGAACATATCGCGTGATCATGTTGTTGTGAGCGTACAGTGTACTTTGACCTATGTGGGTGACATCCGCTAGCTCTGTTGTGATTGGTCGGCGGGTTCGGTTGATTGACAGGTCGGAACTATGCATTATCGGAGTGGATCGGAGAATATTCCACCATAAAGGTGTAAACGGCTTTAACCGCGAGATCTACGTGTATATAAAACAAAATCATATCGTATCGAGAAATTATCGTGATTTTAAAACATGTCCTGTGCTTTTGACATAGTCATGGTTTAACGGCGTGAATTGATAGGGTGAACAGACGGTGGCCTTTGAATGTCACCACGCACGGCTACGATGGGCGGTGCAGTGCAAAGTACATTGTACTTCGGCCTGCAGTCCATTGCATTCGACAACTCCGTCAGTTAGTGGAGGTAGATCAACCAATGCACGGTGATTGCGTGTGTCCTTGGGCAAGGCACTTTTCCGCAAAATATTTCCCCTAAATAACAAAATATACATGGAATGGACGGTAAAACATTTTCCATCAGTTTTTAATCAAAAGTGCATATAATCTAAATGCATGCGTTCGTTTTAGGTATATATATTTTGAACTGTTTTTCGATCCGTAAGTGTCTCTCGCTCGCTTGAGAAAATCAACAACAATGTCACTATATCTTGTGTATTTTTGGTAATATTAGTATATTACACTACAGAAAATGTGTGAAGATTATTTTAATAACCCTTTCTAAAAATGTCTGTCTTGCAAGTAACGAGGCCTCAGTGTTTTAAAAAGAAACATAATTATCCTTGTTTAAGAGAATACGAAATGCAATATTGGTCGCTCATTCTTTCAAGGTATTAGAAGTTCGTAAAAACTCCGGCAGTGACCAAAATGGCGGCTGGAATTAGCATGTCAAAGGTCACGGAGCCTGCGCCGTTGCAGAGGTCGGTGTCGCAGCAGTGCATGCAGCCGGAGATATCTGCACCCTCTACCTTTCCGCAGGCGTTAGAGCACTCGGCCATAGTTTGATTGGCGTCACATTTCCGCTCCAAGCCCATCACGCCCATTACCTCACCGCTACTTTTCTATGAAAAAAAAAGAAAGGGAAAAAACACAGTTATTCGTGTGAGATATCAATACATGGGTCATAAAAACTTAACACACTCAAACCTGACCGCCAAATGCGAAAACTCACCAAAATGGCGGCCGAACACAATGTCATGTTTGAGTGACGTGCAGAGGGTATACGTATTGCGAGGACTTCCACAAGTTTAATGAAAGAATAAATTTAATGAAAGCTGCAATCTTATTGGCTCACGGAATACACATTTATCGTACAGACGCGCTGATTGGCCAGACTTACAACGCAAACTCCATCGCACTCGACGACAAAAGAAGCAGCTAGCAGCGAATTCGCGTCGAACTGTTCGCCGCAGAAGGAGTTGTAGTCCGGTACCACATTGGTGTAGGAGCATGCGTAACACTTGACCGCCCACGTGACACCTAACAGGAGAGAATATTGGGTATGAATGAATTACGTCAGAACAATCATGAATAGGCCCCTAGTCAATGAGTCAAACGCTTAATTCTGTTTGCGACGCTTTCTGTGTGCGACTGACTGGAAAATGACCAAACCAAGCCACAGATTGTGTACATGTATGTGAGTTTTGTTACCGTACAAATCGTCTGGACAGTCGTTCGGGATATAAAGTTCATTTTAAGTTTCCCAATAATTTAGGGCCTACATTCCAAAAAACTACTTTCAAAAACATCGTAGCTAGGCTATATTAAAAACACAAAAATTACTAGATACATGACATCTACAATGATCGGGCTAAATATTTGTTGCAAACGTTAAATGTAGCCCAATAAAAACAAATTTAGGAAATGTTTTCTCACCTAAACAAGCGGACAAAACAACAACGAGAGCCAGAAGAATCCGCATCATAATCTTGGCAATTGTTGGCGCAGTTTTGTCTAATATAGAACAGGTCCTTTAGACAGCAAGATTAACGTAAAACAGTTTATTTATTTGGCGTCAGTTCATGACAGAGAAAAAAGGTTAAAACTCCGTTGGAACTTTTGACTACAGCTAGCTGGATGTAGTGGTTGCTATGGACAACATAGATTGGTTCCCGATCCCTATAGATTGGTTCGCTTATTGCGAAAATATAGGGATCTGTAAAGGGCAGCCATGACGGGCAGAATTCTGGTTATTATTATTATTATTTTTTTAGTAAGTGCGCAGATTTTGCATTGACATTTGTAACTTGGCCGTGCGTGTCGAACATATCCAATTATGTATATCCAATTATATTCTCCTGTGTGGAATATGTGGACGGGAACCAGTCTATGGACAACACTATGTGCATGGTTTTATTCGTTAGTTTGCGCTCTGTGTGCAAATTTAAATGTTCGTACGCGCAAGCGCGCGCGTCCTTCCAATTCACGCGTCAGGAGCGTAGCTTGAATCGCCGGCTGCGTTCGGGCGTGTACTCGTGTTAACACGAGTATACTCCTGCGCGCGCGAACGGCAAGATTAACGACACTCGGGCCGGGCCGGGTCGGGGAGTATGCTCTCGCTACTCCCCAACAAATGGGGAGTGTGTATGCTCTTACTCAAGACGAGTGTCATGTGATTTGTACGAAGATGGTGGAATATGGGTGGGATTTTTGATGAATTTGCTCAACGTGTCAACTGGATAACTGAAACAACAACTCACTAAGATTTGTTTTAGACGGCATCTCAATGAAAGGTTCTCACGGCTTACGGTCTGTATTTTCTTCAGTTTCTTGTGAGCAGTAGAGGCGAACATTTTGGGCAAAGATACAAATTATCTGCAAGGTTTGTGGCTACCATGAGCAATTTAATAAAATTATTTTAAAATAATGTTTGAATATTGACATTTAGTGGGATGCAACCTTAAAGCTGCTTGGTGTCGATGCTTTTTATTGCTTTTTACACGGCCCTGTTCTAACCATTTGTTTTGTTTGATCGTTGTATAAGCGGTGACGCGATGTGGCGACTTTAGAACACCATACTGTTTTTTGTGCAGTCAAGATCGTCAGCAATGCGCGCGCCCCAAATTCGTGCCACGAAATACGCAGCTCCATGCCTTTGCTATGGAGCTGCTGACGATCTTGCCTTTAAAGGCAATTGTATCATTTACAATGACCCAATTTTGTTTTTCATGAGTTGACAAGAAAAACCTTACACAAAGTGTTGATAGCAATGGTAACAAACACCACATGAATTATTTCTATGTAGCTATCATTTCTTCAGGCTAGTTTACCAACATTCTTTCTTATATATTTTACACTCCGTTCAACGAATCTGCAAAACCAACTTGTCCGATACACAGAAACTGCTTTTGTTTTTCTTTCTGTCTTGCATAAAGAAATACATGTATTTAGCCGGCCCCAGAAGACACGAGATTGCAGATAAAATGTTTCATTAATTTTTTTTAGTGAGAATACAGGAACATGATTTAGTTTTCCATTTCTTTACCGTACCTGTAGTAAACGAAGACTTGGTGAAGTTTATCACGCAGCACCAACTAGACTGCTTTCCGGTCCACACTTACGAACCTGAATTATCGTACTTGTATGGATCGAGAACCAGTTTAACCAATCAGATTGCGCGCGTTCTCTCGCGCCTAGCTTGACTTTCGCAGTTTCGGTCAATAAAATGGGTCTTTTAGTTTAATTTCACGTTCACTGTGAGTGTGAATTTAGACACTAAACTAATCTGATGTCGTGAAATGGGTAAGTATACTGGGTGAATCCATAGGCGTTTAAATTGAAAAATACAGTGACGACTTGTACTAGTCTGTAGTCAGCTAGTTGCACTCGACGCGAAATCGCTACTTCGCCACGTTTATTTGCCACAGACTGAGGGGCGTGGTCAAACTCGTAAAATGGTGGGGTGTAGTTTTTGCGAAATTCATGTTATTTCACAAAGATGATTGTTACTATGTTATGTCATTTCGCTTGCGGGCTATTGAATTCATTCATGACCTTCTGTTCACCATTTCGAGGAAGTCCTGGTTTTCGGGGACAAATTCTGTCACCCCCGCCCCCCTCTCAAATGAGAATATCCCCCAAACCCATGCCCAAACATAGGACAGATTTTTTTCTAGCAGGCTTGTGTGTTACACTGTTGACACTAGGGTCTTTTAAGTGGCCTCTGACATTGGATTCCTCATGAACAAATCTTCAAAGCTGCCGTTTAAAAAAAAAAATATAGGGCGCCTACCGTTTACTTCTCAGGTTTAATAGGCCTACAATCGGAAAAAGAACGCAGACATCATTAATAGATACTTGTATTCTTACTCGAGTTGTGGAATCAATTAAAACACCTTTGTATTATGCACAGTTGTCTGCATGTAATCGATACTGGTTATGTTTACAATTATATATTGGGTTTGGCATGCTGCATATAATCAGATTGCGTCACCACTGTCCCCCAAAACCCGGACAGTCTTGGAAAGGCAGGACAGTTCCATGTCAGTTGTCCCCATAAAATGGGAGCAGTCCTCGAATTCGGACGTGCGCCTCTACTAATAATGAAATTTTGTGGTTTTTCTGCTCTTTCTACAGACATTACAAAAGCGTCCATCAGGCAGAAAATCTGGGACCATCTGGAAAAGACGAACATTGCTTGCTTTCCGAGACCAGTTCACCACCGCATCCCAAATTTTAGGGTATGAAGTGCTACATTGGTAGTGTACTTTACCTGCTCTTTTCCTTTAAACTGTCTTTTTTGAGTTGGTATTTTAAATACATTACCCAACACACGGGATCAATGGCTTTACATCATTTCTAAAGGATAAAGAATTTGGAAGTTGATCATGGCTTTAGACCTTGTGTGCAAAACATATGAGACAGACGAGTGATACTTTTTACCGGAAAACACCGGAAAATACCGGAAAACACCAGAAAACATACTAAATACCAGAAAACTATAAATACTGGAAAACACACTAAATACCGGAAAACACCCGAAAGCACAAAAAAAGACTCCCAAAACCATGCCAAAACATACAGAAAACACCAAAAAAAAATTGTGTTTTCTGGTGTCTTCTCGGTATGTTTTGGGGAGTTATTCTAGTGTTTTCCGGTATTTAGTGTGTTTTCCAGTGTTTTCTTTTTTGTGTTTTCTCTTTGGTGTTTTCCGGTATTTAGTATGTTTTTCGGTGTTTTCCAGTGTTTTCCGGTAATTAGTATGTTTTCCTGTGTTTTTGTGTGTTTTCCGGTAAATAGTACTACCGAGACAGGCTGACATTTTAAAAGTGTTTCCTCACAAAATCTCAAACTTTTCTCACTCAAAATTTAGGGTTTTTCCATTAAATCTCCACTTACCGGTGCTAGATGAGTCGTTTTTAAGAAGAACATTTCTGATTTTATGAGTCAATGATCCAAACTTCTCAGTGAGGGTACACCAATTACAAATGCAATTTTACGAGAAGTAATTCTAATTTATGGAGTGACTTGGTTGCCAAAACAATTTAACGAATCGAAATGTCACGATTGTTTACCTCACTAGGGAGCAGCGGCTGCTAATGAAAGACTCAAGACCCTAGAAGATTTCCAGAAAGCAAGGACAGTAAAAGTCAACCCAGATAAGCCGCAGGAACATGCAAGATTTCTTGCTCTTGAGGTAGGTGGGCGAGGGACGCAGGAACAAAAAAATCTGTCCAAAAGACATCCAGACACCCCTCTGGCTAAAACAGCCCACATGGTGTCCAAAAGACAGCCAGACACCCCTCTGGCTAAAACAGCCCACATGGTGTCCAAAAGACAGCCAGACACCCCTCTGGCTAAAACAGCCCACAGGGTGTCCAAAAGACACCCAGACACCCCTCTGGCTAAAACAGCCCACAGGGTATCAAAAAAACATCCAGACACCCCTCTGGCTAAAACAGCACACAGGATGTCCAAAAGACAACCAGACACCCCTCTTGCTAAAACTATGCCCACAGGGTGTTTAAAAGACACCCAGACACCCCTCTGGCTAAAACAGCCCACAGGTTGTCCAAAAGACACCCGACGCCCCTCTGGCTAAAACAGCCCACAGGGTGTCCAAAAGAGACTCGGGCACCCCTCTGGCTAAAACAGCACACAGGATGTCCAAAAGACAACCAGACACCCGGTCCCCTCTTGCTAAAACTACGCCCACAGGGTGTTTAAAAGACACCCAGACACCCCTCTGGCTAAAACAGCACACAGGGTGTCCAAAAGACACCCAGACATCCCTCTCGCTAAAACAGCCCACAGGGTGTCCAAAAGACACCCAGACACCCCTCTGGCTAAAACAGCCCACAGGGTGTCCAAAAGACATCCAGACACTCCTCTGGCTAAAACGGCCCACAGACACCCAGACACCCCTCTGGCTAAAACTACGCCCACCGGGTGTCTAAAAGACACGCAGACACCCCTCTGGCTAAAACAGCCCAACGAAAATATAAAATAGTACAAAATACACATTTTGCTGCCTGAAACTTAATGCATTTGTATTCAAACACTGTACTGAACTACTTTACAGAACCGACGACTGACCTAACTATATCTTTTTTTTGTGCAATCTTTCAGGCCCGCAAGACTCTACTCGTTCCCACTCCACGTCTGCGTACTGGGTTGTTCAACCAGATTGTTCCTCCTCCTAACCCCAACAAAGATGATTTGAGGAAATGTTCGTCATCGCAAGTAAAATCCTCAAACTAGTTTGTTTTGTAGAGTAATCTTTAATCCCCATTACATTTGTTCCATCGTGGATTAAAAGGTAATCAGTTTTTGGAGCATTTTTTTAAAAATCATGTCTTCGGAAAGAAAGCGGTGCTGCATTTGCAGAACTGGCACAAGCTCCAGGTTTTACTGCGCAGAAACGTTTAAGAGCGATTTTGAGACGTGTTTTTTGTTAGAAGAGGAAAGGGACGGCCATCTTTGTGGTTCGTGTTAAAATTGTGTGGTGAAGTTTCGCGCCGATAAAACGACAACCTTTGAGGATCGTGTGGCGTGTAGAGGCACGTATGGAGGTGTAAGTGGACATCGTAGGATGGGTGGCAAGCAGAAAATTCGAGAAACGAAAATGGTTGAGGAGGGGCAATGTTCTGAAACTGAAAGTGTTAAGAGCACAGATACTGCGCATGACGCTTCCACCTCCAAAGACCTTAAATGGAAAAGGGAGTTGTGTAAGATGTATGAACAATCGAGGGTTCAGGAGACAGAATTAGAGAATTCTACAGAGTTATGTGAGAAGCTAGGAAATGAGGTTAACAGGTTTCAGAGATTTGAAAAGAATTTGAAGGAAGAGCTGGGTATTGACACCTCTGTCAGATCATACCAACTAAAACATTCTGCTCTCAGGCATATTGTTGAAACTGGTCCCGACCAAAACGTGATCAAAGTGATCCGTGGCGGTAGGCCAAAACATTATGTTTATGTTCCGTTGGCGGGTGTTGGCAGCTCAGAATGCTGCGGACAGACGCTTCGTAACAGAAGCAACATTTTGGGGAGAATTGAGCAAGTCGTTGCAAATGGTACACTGTCTAAAAGCATTGGTACTGCTTCACAGTGTTCGTCCGTCGCACCTTCTGAAACCCCGACATCGTTTCAAACTAACGTCTCTCAAAAAGTTGTGGATGATGTTGTCGCGCAAAGATGCGCAAATATCAGACGGAAAAAAGAGGAGTACGCAACAGCGTCCATAGCAGCCGGCCTCAAAACATGCACGCAGTTTTCCAGAAAAACGATTGACGGTTTAAGGAGCATTATGCCGGAGACTATGTGGTCGCTAATTAAAAGAACGATAGAAAACGAAACTGGTCATAAGGTTTTTGGTACCCGCAAAGCGATGCGTTCTTCAGCAACTCTGGCGCACAATTATGAGTATGGTACTTTCAAAAGTGAACAAGGCGAAACGATACATTTTACCAGAATTGTAGATCTTGAACAACTCGTTTCTGACATGGTTCGTGAACTCGTGGAAACAAAGGAAATCAGCGAAAGCTTTGACAATACTTTGTGGCTTCACGTTTCCGGTGACAAAGGTGGGACAAGCACAAAACTCGTCATCCAAGTTTTGAATGGTAAAGATCGTCATTCTGTCCGATCGTTGAAGTTGCTCGGTATTTTTGAAGGCGGGCGAGACACCCGACATAATATCGAGAAAGCATTTGGGCCAGTCTTTAAAGAGTTGCTGAAACTCGCAGAGAACATTGAAAAAATACGAATCCCAAAGCCAGAAATCAGAGAAATCCTGTACACAGATACAATGATCAGTTCAGTTAAGGACGATCTCGAATTCACTCCTCTGAACGGACTCAATCACAAAAACAGGTACATCAGTCCAAAGTGCAGGCACTGTAAGGCGGCAGTTTTTCACAAAGCATTTGAAGATAACCAGCAACAATGTTCCAGTCGCGACCAAAACATCTACACAAAATGTAGGCTGACGTGGGGTGGAGATTGGGAATGGCTGGCCAAAATACTCGGACTAACTGGCCCTAACGGTTATCACTTCTGTCCGCATTGTATGGCAACTCTCAATGACCTTAAAAAGGGACAAGCACATGCTATGCATGTACTCGGGGAAGGTGTAAGCGAAGCCATGTTCGGAGAAAAACGAAACCTGTCAACCTGCCACGCAAAAGCTAACGATTTCGCAAAATCGGGCGCAAAAAAAACCACCGCAAAGAAATTCGACAACTGCATTCAACCTCCGTTAATTGGAAGCGAGGGATTGATTATTGAGAAGGTCAGTGTCAGCCCACTGCACATAAGTCTGGGTTTAGGGTTGAAGTTGGTCGAGATTGTCGAACAGAATGCAAAGATACTAGACAGTGAAGTTCTGGAAAGCAATGGGATTTGTAATGACGACATAAAGCACTTGTACTCGCAGGTAGCTGATGTCAAAAGAAAATATGACGGATTAAGTGAATCCAAGCAGGCAAAAGAACACGAATTAGAAGCTAAGCGAGAGCAGGTCGAGTGCGTACAAGCTAAACAAAAGCAACATTTTGACAAATGTGGGGGGAAATTCAAGGATATCACATTGTGGGCTACACAAACACGGAAACGCATTCAGCATCTTAACTCGGAGATCAAAGACCTTGCCAAAAGCGTCCATGAAATCGACGGCATCATGAGGGACGCTAGAAAGACGCAAAGTAGATTGCAAAATGAAATTCGCGACGCAACATGTCCGTTCATGAACAAGTTTAACGCAGTCTTAGAAAATCTAGGTTTGAGAAAGCATTCGTATCATGGTGGGTCCCTCATCGGCCCAGACATTAACTTGATACTGAGGGATGAAAACTTCTCGAAATTTGCAAAAATCTTTCTTCCGCAACTCTTCAACACAGGTACCGGCTTCAAAATATTCAGCTCTCAAGATCTTGTAAATAAAATCAAACTTATGTTCCAAAAGTTCAAGAACTGCTTTGAGCTGTACACAGCAAACCGGTTACTCTGTAAACACGAAGTTGAGCTGTTGGCGATGCGGTGTTCAGAATTCGGTTCGTGGTTTCCAGTCAACTTCCCGAATTCCAACATCAACCGCAAATTTCATCTACTGACGGTTGAAGTTCCTCGGCAAGCGAGGGCGCTATGTACAGTCGGCATGATGGCTGAACAGGCTACTGAAAGTATTCATGCGTACATGAACAAACTGGAACGCATGTTTTGCACGGTTCGTGAGCCTGCAAAACGACAAAAGCTTCTGTTCAGCCAGCAGGCAAAATACAGCTCCCCACACTTGAAACTTAGCTGAAAATGTAGGGTAGTTTTGTAGCATCCTTCCACAGGGAAAAATCGCTATTAAGAGTTGAGAAGTTGATCAGAAATATTTTTTTGTCTTCAAATGTCAAATCATGCAGATTTGATTGGGGAAAGAAATGAAAACAATTTAGGAGTGAGAACATTTTAAGATTTTTCAGCCAGTCTGATATGTTTTGTAGTGACTGACACCTGGTCAAACGGGGTTCGCAAGTTAATCCAAAAGTGTCAACTAGCCACTAAGACCAGGGCCCAATTTCATGGCGCTGCTTAAGCGCTAGCATGAAAACGTGTGCTTACTGTAGCAGAAAAGTTGTGCTAACGTTAAGACTATTTCACGGCCGCGGCGTGCTTAAGCGCGCGCGCGCTTGGAAACCGCCATTGTTGCGTCACTATCTTAAGCAAAATTTGGCTCTGTGGTTAAGGCCGGTTTTCAGTTGCTTACCGTTAACGATGTCTATGAAATAGCCTGATGCTCGGTTAACGGAAAATGGGCTGTTAAACAGCTCTATGAAATTGGGCCCTGGTCAAACGGGTTTCGCGAGTTAGTCCAAAAGTGTCAACTAGCCACAGCCAATTTGTACACAAGGTCTGAAGCCATGAAGCACAAAAACTACATTGGCAATTCCACTGTTACAGACATTACACTTGCATGCTACTTGCAACTTTCAATTAAAAGACTTAGGGTCTGGCCAAAGTTGTCAACATTTTCAGGGTTCTACAAAGTGTAGGAAGAGGACCCAAAGGGGGTCGAGGGCCGCGTACGACTTTACATGCACTTTCAAATGTTGATATTTCATGGTAGTGACAAAAAATGTTGATAAGTAATATTTCGGGGGAAGGGGGGCGGGGGAGTCTTTAAATATACTACTCTAGTCTCTGTAGAACCGTGAAAATGTTGCCAACTTTGGACGGCCCTTTAAAGGCACAGGCTCGTCAGCAATGCGCGTGCGCCAAATTCGTGCCACGAATTACGCAGCTTCATGCCTTTGCTACATGGAGCTGCGTATTTCGTGATACGAACTTAGCGCGCCAGTGCTGACGAGCCTGTGTCTTTAACTGCAGTTAAGATAATTTATTTTCTCTTACACTCGCAGTATACTGTATATTTAAGTGTTTAATATTATACTGTAACTTTGTTTAAGTTTAATTAGGAAAAACTTGTGACAATTGGTAATATCATGATTTTAAATTCTCAAATATTACCAAAACTGTGATACAAAAATATGTTTGTAAATGTAACGTTTATTCCATCTTGTTTGCCCATTTTATTTTGTTTAATTTATGGGACCACTCACAGACGACCATCTTCATAGGAAAAATACAAGTTCTGTGTATTGAATGCCGTCAGGCACACGTATGTACATCGTGAATTTTTAATTTTTTTTCAAAATACGGCGCAGCTGATGCGCGTCTAGGTGTGGTATTTGTATAATTATTTTTGTAGTTATAATAAATTGTAATTTTGAGAAAAATCACGTTTCTGCTTTCCCTTTTGTCAATTGCCGAGTTTTGGGGTACTTTTGCTAAATTTTCTTCTGCCTTATCTATGAGTTTTTGGATATAGACCGTATCAAATAGCTGCCATCTTGTAGGGCAACTTTAGTCATTTAAATTAGTTGACAATGTAAGCACAAAATGTGCAACCATGCATGTCCTCAAGGAACAAAGAAACTCCCCTACTTTGATAAGATCTATTGCATTTTGGTTTACCACACATACATTTATAAACACTAAGCATTTTTAGACCGGATCTATAAGATTTTTTTCAAATTGTCTCAAGTTGGTCAAATAACGAAAAGAATCGAGTAGTTGATCGTTGCTTCAAATCTTGTGCACAAAACTTGTGCACAAAACTTGAGATTGGCAGAATTGTTTTAAGTGTTAGGTTTTTTTTCACTCCTAAATTTGACTTTTCCTGTAAATCTGCACTTACTGATGCTTGATAAGTCATTTTAAAGGCAAATTAGTAATGTTCGACTTCTCAATTTTTACCGACAAATGATGCAAAGTAAAAATCGAATCTTCTTCTGAACAAGAATTTTACATTTTCGTTCATCCCGGATTTGTATTAGGGTGTCAAGCAGTTCAGCGTACCAGTTGGCCTTGACAGTAAAGTGAACGTGGATATCGTCATTATTGGCTCTGTTGCAGTCAGCCGAAAAGGTAACCGGTTTAAAATAAAGTTGGTTTTTGTCGTTAATTTTGCAGTGTGTCATGTACACACAAATTTACGGAGGATGTGTATTATTTGCAGTTTATTGTATAGTCTTCCAAAAACGACAAGTTTTAGGGGCTTATTACAACACTGAGACCCATGGAGTTGTGAGGACTTACAGGGCCTTGTGATAGCCTGGTGAAAGCCTCGACTACAGCACTGAGACCCATGGAGTTGTGAAGACTTACAGGGCCTTGTGATGGCCCAGTAAGAGCCTTGACTACTGCACTGAGACCCATGGAGTTGTGAGGACTTGCAGGGCTTTGAGATGGCCTAGTGAAAGCCTTGACTACAGCACTGAGACCCATGGAGTTGTGAGGACTTGCAGGGCCTTGTGATGGCCTAGTGAAAGCCTTGACTACAGCACTGCGACCCATGGAGTTGTGAGGACTTGCAGGGCCTTGTGATGGCCTAGTGAAAGCCTTGACTACAGCACTGCGACCCATGGAGTTGTGAGGACTTGCAGGGCCTAGTGAAAGCCTTGACTACAGCACTGAGACCCATGGAGTTGTGAGGACTTGCAGGGCCTTGTTATGGCCTAGTGAAAGCCTTGACTACAGCACTGCGACCCATGGAGTTGTGAGGACTTGCAGGGCCTTGTGATGGCCTTGTGAAAGCCTTGACTACAGCACTGCGACCCATGGAGTTGTGAGGACTAGCAGGGTCTTGCGATTCCCTGGTGTACCTAATAAAGCAATGACTGAATTGTATAATGCTGTTTCAAGTTGTTGATCGTTTTTGTTTTACAGGATATCGTATAGGAAAAGGCGAAGGTTACGCAGACATGGAGTTTGCAATGATGTCCACTATGGGCGCCGTCGACGAGAATACGCTCGTCGTTACGACAGTCCACGATTGCCAAGTGCTGGACGACATTCCTGATCACCTGATTGGATCACATGACCTGACAGTCGATTACATTCTTACGCCGACACAGACCATCAAATGCGAACGTGACAGGCCGAAACCCTCAGGCATTGCGTGGTCTAAACTCGACGCCGAGAAGTTTGGACAGATTCCTATTTTGAGAATGCTGCGGTTGCGTGAACAGAAGGCCGGGAAAGACGTTAGGCTGAAAGAGGAGAGAGGTCTCGATGACGAAAGTTAAAATGTGCCGGAAAAATGGAGGCAGGATACTTTTTTCTTAAAAATTATGTAATTTTGTTTATTTATTACAATTATTAGAAAATTCGATACAAATGTCGACCAACGTCTGTGAGTTGACTTCATAGCTCAAATGGTAGGGCGTCTGCACGTTAAGCAGAAGATCCGCGTTTCGAATCCAGGTGGAGCCAAGTTGCTGCATCCAGATTTCCAAAACTCACGGACGTTGGTCCACATTTGTATCGAATTTATTCACCCCGGCGGTCCCTGGGTCATTTTCCCTAAAAATAATCACTTATTCATAATTATTAGAAAAAAGCTTATGGAGTTCAGATTAACATACAATCTACAAATGTATTACTGTGTAATGGATTTATGCATGTTTAACCTTTTAAAAGGGGTACCAATAGACCGTGGGGCAGTTTCTTTGTTCCTTGAGGACATGCATGGTTGCACATATTGTGCTTCCATTGTTGAACAGTTTAAGTAACAAAATGTGCCCCAAGAAATGGCGGCTATTTGATACGGTCTATAGACCGATCCTGTAAATTTTGCCCACATAGAATAGCATCTAGCTACTTTAAAATGCACACAATCATTAGATTGTTTGGGTCACCAAAAGACCACATGGATCACCATTATGATTGGTTGGTGAAATTTATGGGGGCAGGGCACCAAATTCTTCTGAACTGGTATATTTACCCAGGCTGATAATTTTTTTTAAATATAATTTTACTTCAGAACGTGTGAAGAAAATTTGAACACTAAAATGCCAGTAAATTTATTATAAACTACACAGTTTTCGCTGATTTTTCTTGAAAATACAAAACCAGATGTTGGTTGAACAGTAAATGTATGCCACAAATTATTGAAATACACGTATGTATGTATGTAAGACAGCTCAGTTAAGAACAGTCTCTTTTGGGAGTTGAAAACTTAATGACAAGTTCAAAATTCCTGCTGTATTTTGGACGATTATTTTTGTTTTGTTAAAAGCTAATAATTTATCAGGTCAGTTGACAAATTTGTCTAAAAAGAAAAAAAGAAAGTAACCTAATATTCAGAAATTGATTGATTTAGCTTGCGTCTGTGAAACTGAATGTTAATTAAAGGGCCCCTTATTTAGGATTTTTATCAATAAAATCTATGCTTTAAAACCACTCTACTCAGTTAAAGTCATAAAAATCCTATTTGGAGCTTGCTTTGTGGGTTAAAACAAAGGTTTTTAGTTTTTATGCTGATGAAAATATGCATATTCATGACCAAGGTCACTGTCACAAGAGGCAAACGCATAAAAATCACATTCAACTGTGCACAAAAGATTCCACTTTTTTCTCAATTTTCCTGAAACTTTTGTAATCCATGGCTGTTTGAGTTTGTTTTACATGTTGCCTACTGTAAGCCATGACAAAACTAGAGGTAGAAACTGCAGCAATTTGCCACGAGTCCAACTTTTCCCTTCTGTCTTCCTTATGTGATGCACCCAAAACAGCGCCCTCTGTCTGTGATTTATTGCAGTGAAATCTTCAAAGTTGAAAAGGGCCACCTTTTATTGATTTTACATCCAAACCAACAATAGTATGTCTTGCTGAACAAGTAATCCGTCACTATGAAGCAAAGCTTAGGCACAAAGTTGTTTAGCATGTCACAGGCCCTTTAAGGTTTGTTTTCCCCCTTACCCGACATAATTATAAACACTGTATACTCGTGCTTTACCGAGACTTTCAAAAACTTCATAGCGTGCCCGGGTGGGACTCCAACCCACGACCTCCTGCAAACAAGGCGGACGTCTTAACCACTCGACTACTGAGCTAGCCGGTGTTGAATGGCTGGTGCGAATCATTATGCAACGGGATCGCAATTAATCAGAAATTTATTGATTTAGCTAGCGTCTGGGAAACTAAATGTAGTAAAATACACGAGACATAGGAGAAACTTCTAGAGTTGAACTACTATACAAAATATGAAATTTACGAGAACTGGATATGCATAAACAAAGGCAAATTTAAGCAAGCCTCGATTTTGTCCTGCAATTTTGGTAGCAAATTTCCATGCCTGCCATGCCGTCAAACAGTTGCAAAGTTCTTCGAGTGATGTTTGAAAAAGTCCCAAATACTGGAAAGAATACAGTTCTAGCTGCTAATTTTAGCAGTAAAACAGTTTTATTTTTCATAAAACACAAGCCTTGAAATAGACTAAAGTGCGACGCCAAGTCTAAATATTCGCTGGTAATCTGTAAAGACCATTGCTAAAGTGCAGAAAAACAGTTCACTGGTTTTAGTGTAGACCCAGTAACCTTGGTACCACACACAAAGGGTGACGTTTTCGCTTCAGTAGTTTCTGGTGGCAAGCTTTTAAAATGGTCTATTACATTGTTTCTTCCAAGAACCCAACACCCATAGTTCAGATGACAGTCGTCATGACCAAAACAGAATGCTGAAGGCCATGGCGACACAACACACGGCAATGTATGGACTCTTCCTCTCGCCGATTCGTGCACACTTCCAGAAGATGCCCAGAAAACTGTGAAAATGAAATAAAACGGAAATAATTAACCTGAAAATTAAATTGTGAGGGCGGCAAGTACATTGTCAGTTTTTATAAATTTTCCTTGCATCAGGGTTGTAATGACTCAAGTCCCCATTTTCATTGACTTGAGACTCGAACCTCAAATGACTTGACTTGAGACTTTTTGACTTGAGTCTGCCAAAAATAAAATACATCTTTTATGCTTTTTTTTCATTTTGGATGGGAGTTTGAGTGTTTAGATTTATTTTGAAATTAGTTTACAAATTTACTGTCGTGACTACTTGACTTGACCAATATGCCCGACTTGACTTGGGACTCGAAGGCAGTTTAACTTGACTCGGGACTCGAGCAGAAGGACTCGTTACAACCCTGCCTTGCATGCTCGGAAGATTCAAGAAAAAAAAAATTATTTAATGAGGGCCAACTGGATACATTTTTATATCAATTTGAACTGTAGGAAATTTGCCAAACAGTTTGGTTTTTTTTTGTCATGAGCCTCTTGAATTTTTACCAGCCATCCTGGGTTTATATTTCGAAGAGGTTATTTTTTTCACTTTCTGAAACTGAATAACTCACAAGTAACTTTGCACAAAGGATTTAGAATATTGTAGGAAAAAAAAGAGCAAAAGTTGGCTCAATTACGGTAGGCTTCACACAATACATTTTTGTCGAATCTTCCCAGATAAAAAAAAAAGACTAACGCAAATCTCGGCATAGTAGCCAGGTCCGTGAGGTCGCCACTCTATTCATCAATAGGGTGGCGTTGTCACGGACTTGGCGACTATGCCGACATTTACGTTATTGATGGAAATTCGGTGTTAGGGAGAAATCTCACCCCTCCTTGTTTTTGTCCAGCATCCGTGGTGCGATGCCTCGTATGTAAGCACAGGTACAAATCAACAACAGTACCACACTCAATAAACTCTGGAAGTTGAATAACGCCGACTGCAATATGGACAGAAAGAGAGAAGAATTTTGTTTTTTGATTTTTTTTCATATTTTATAGGCCTAGGCCTACATTGAACACGGATTTCGGTGAATTTATATATTTATAAGCCACAAAAAGTCAAAATATTACCTGGAATTTGTTTTCAAATTATCCTATTTTTGCCTAATTTTGGAGACATTTTCCCGCAAACAGAGGAGGGGGCGGGGCCTTTTTTAACTGTCCGGATACTGGGCAAATCAAGCAATCGAATGTCATAAACAATCACGTTTTACGTCTAAACGGCTCCGTTACTCACCATTTTCGACCAGCTGATGCAGACCTTTTAAACTCTTAAAATACTGCAACAAATTCAAAGATCATATCTCATTTCAAGACATTTTTTGTGCAACTTGTGAACTTCGCTCGTTCTTGATCTTGTCCACGTCTCATCCTGATGTGACCTTTGACACGTTGAATATTTATGAACTCGCCGTTGTCTATAGAGGGCGGGCTCTACAACCACCGTACTTTACTCGAACTCGGCGATTTGCTCGATATCGATGGACGGCAGCTGCTGCGTTTTTTCTTCCTACCTCATTTTGCGAAGAAGGCTTGTAAACCCTGAAATATCTCCGCAGATTGTTGCATTTTCATTGACCACTCTCTGTTGTGGGCTTATACTTGCATAAGGTGAGTATTTTTGACTCGAGTTAATTTGTTTACATGTCAAATCCTCACCAGCTCACCCGGCCGTACCCGCAGCCTAGGCACAGCTAGCTGACGGCCCACCCACTTTTCTCTTTTTGCCTGTACTGTAGCTAGTTAGGGTGTGGTATGGGTAATTTGCGGAACTGCAGAACTTTGCGGAATGGCACTGCGGAACTCTGTCTCCCGGGCGGAAAATATAACTTTTCATGTCACAACCATCATGACCATGTGTCTTATATCTCCAACTTCGAAATGTGTAGATTTGAGGACAACATTTACCTTTATTTGACAGAGTTTCGCAATATACCCACTTAAAATTTCAGGCAGAGTTCTGTAAAATACCAACTTGAAATTTGGGTCGCGGAATCGTGGAAATTGAGATATTGTATGTCTTATTTTGATCAATATTGGTGGATAAAACGATGTATTCTGATTGTAACGTGTAATTCGTTTGTATCAATATTTGTTTTGGCCGTTTTTGCAAAGTTCCGCAAAGTTCTGCAAAGTTCCGCAAGTTCCGCAAAATACCAATTGCCGTAGCTGTAGTCCTAGATCCTAGTTAGGTAGGCCTATCGTACTTCCAAATACTGAAAGGCACCCAGGCCTGTTTTTTGCCGATATATGCTTCTGCTTGGCGGCATGGGTGACTTTCAAGATCAGCACTTTTTTTCCCCCATCAAAATCGTTGCTCAAAATGGAATCTTTAGGCAAGTCTTTTTACAGAAAATTTTTTTTTGGGTAAAATCAAAATCTCTACACGTTCTACATACCTCCCTGGCCGTAATACTCTTAAAACTTGCGTACACAGGTTCATTTTTCTCAAATTCACAAACTCACCTCGCGTGCGTGCAGAACCATGTCATACATGGCCGGATGGCTGCCGCATTGAATTATGGGACGACACCATCCCATAATTGATTTTCATTGTCCGGCCATAGCAACAGCCATAGCAACAGCCATAGCAACAGCCATAGCCACAGCCAAAGCCACTAATTCGGATCGAGCCATGGTCATTTCCAACTTATTTTTGATCCTTTTTTTCTGCATACATGTACGCATGCGCAGTGACATGTATGCATTTCCATGCTTACGGTAGCAAAGCAAAAAATATGCCATGAAATCTTTTACCGTAACCACAGATATTTTGCTACAGTAAACAAAAAATCTTCGCTTATGGTAACGGGTCTATGAAATTGGGCCCAGATCTGCACTTACATAGACAAAATCTTATCAACTTCTTAACTCTTACCATAAACTGATTTGAATACTAGAATAAACTGAACAATCTGTTCACAGTGTTCCAGGAAAACCCTTCTTTATTAATTACGAGAGATAATCATAATGCATATCTCAACCTTGAGATATGCATACATTACATACACCTGTGTCCATGTACTATGCATAAAAAAAAGTCAGGTTAATTATCTGCACAGACTGGCTCATTAAAATTTTGCTGTATTTGTACTTTTCACGTTGTAGCAACCAGACTGTTTGCAGTAAATTCAGTTTTAAAGCTAATTTTTATTTTGTGGATTCAAGATGATTTTGTCATGTTTGTGCAGTATCGACTAGTTCTAATATTTTTTAACGATTGTCTGTGTATGCCCAGTAGTAATAAATTCTTTACCAGCATTTCTTACTTAGTTCAATTTAACTCGAACCCTGGAAATTTTTATGAGCCGTTTGTACATGTACCATGCACGTTGCAAAAATTTAATGATATTTATTTTATTGTTAAAGGGCTTCCCCTGAAATAGAAAGTCAGTTGCATTACAGGTTTATTTTTTTAATATTTATTTATTTTTGTTATATTTATTTTGTTATATTTTGCAGGTTTTTCCCTTCTTTTCACAAAAGTCAACCTGACCATTAAGCTACGGGTCCAACAAATGAAAGCAGACACGTGGAGAAATTCAGATGGTAAGTTTTAACCTAATAAACGACAGCCAATTTCACGAATCCTTACGCACTGCGTAAGCCCGCTTGCGCTACTTTTTATTGCGTAAGCCGCGCATCTTTCTTGATATAAGTGTATGGGACTCTTTCAGAAATTTTTCGTTAAATCGGCTGTAGGATTTGTATAAAAATTTCCCAACATTTTAATCAATCTTTTGACTGGAAAAACCTCACTCAAATGGAAGATAGAAGTGGTTCCAACTGTCCAATGCAATGATTCCGCCCGAGATAATATCTTTGTATTTTAGAATGATCTTAATTGATCTCTGGGAGGGGTGGTTATTTCTCTGTAGGGGGCTTGCTAAGCTCACGTGATAGCCAATCCCAATCAGTGAGAAGCAACTGCACTACTGTGATTCAAGACCACCAGTTGGCTTCATAGCTCAATTGGTAGGGCGTCTGCACGTTAAGCAGAGGGTCCGCGGTTCGAATCCCGGTGGAGCCAAGTTGCTTTTCACTGCATCCAGATTTCCCAAACTCATCATGGACATTTGTCCACATTTGTATTTTAGAAAACAACAATTAAAGATTAATCTATATGAATGTGTTTTACAAGGGCAGCCTCATGTGAAAGAAATTAAGCCCCTGACTACTATTGTATTATGGCTGTGTTTTCTGTGCAGGGAACCAGCCTAAATAGGACAGTGGTTTTGCACAATTTCTCGAAATCATGGAGACAGTTTTTCATTGTTTTCTTAGAACGTAGATGAGGTACTGAGCTGAGGTTGGGTTTTATAGATACACATTGTCAATCACACACAGAGATCCATGTAGGTAACACTGTTCTTATACTCGGTACCCTCTGAAGACCCGGGTACAATAGGGAACAAAAGGATGAAAAGGTCCCCACAAGGAAATTTCTATAGATGAAAAGGTCTCCTCAAGGTTCTCATGAAAGAGAAATATGGATTTTACTCAAAAAAGAGGAATTTTCAGAATTATCTGTCGCAAGTTGAAGAATATAAAATAAGGTCAAAATTTCAGCTCAGGAAAGTAATTCTGGTTTAAATAGGAGTGTTTTGAATTTTTTTTTTCTCGACCCTCTTAATAATTTGTACAAAATTCCAGAATCACAGTTTTTAACCGTTTTCCAATTATGTAGTGACCCAAAATTTGACACGAAAAACCTTACTTTAAACCCCATTATGTAGTTCAATTACTGTTCCTTTAGTCTCGGAAAACGTATTGAATCACTCAACATGTACAATTCAGTAAATTTTTACATAAAATTCAAGCCCCGTGGTATTAGAAAGTAAAAACAAACGAAGGCATTTATAGCCATGATATCAAAGTCACATTGAATTAATGGCCATAATGGCTTAAAATTATAATACCGGTAGCAGGTAAAAGCTTTTAAAAAATTATGTGTCTGCGCTAAGTGCGGCACAAAACGAGCATTAGTACATGTATCTCATTAGTCTGCTTAAAGTAAACCGAACCTTGCATTGTTAAACATCTCTTCACAAAATATTTATTTTATGAAGCAGGCTGTTGGATGTATCAGTTTTACACAACTTAAAGGCCCATTGTATCATTTGCAATGACCTAATTTTGTTTTTCATGAGTTGACAAGAAAAACCTTACTCGGGGTGTTGATAGCAATGGTAACAAACACCACATGAATTTATTACCGTCCAAAATGATATTTTATGCTGGAAATTGACAACGGAAGGTGGGTTTCTAAAAAAGTCCTGTGCACTGGACTTTTATACTATTCACTTGTACACAAAATCCATATAGATTTTCAATGTTTTCTGAAGCATTGATGCATCTAAGTAGCTAAAATTTCTTCAGGCTAGTTTACCAACATTCTTCCTTAGATATGTTATACTCTTATTCCACAAATCTGTAAAAAGTTTTATCTTGCAAATGATACATGTACATAGGCCTTTAAGGTGCTTTTAAAAAAAATCATCTGCAGACAATTTTTTTACCGTTCACTCAACACAAAAACCATACATTGATTTTTATGGTTAGAATAGGTAATGTGGCTTAAATTTTTACAAGACAGTTAATCAACATTATTCTTTAATTATGTGACGTTCCTAATTTAATTGTTTTTTCCAATCATGTAGTCTGTTGTTAACACATAATCTATACGTACTGTATGACAAATATACTGCATTTTAATCAACATAAACCCTTTTTTGTTTTGGGGGCGAGTGGGGGACACGTTTTCATTACATATCTGTCACATTATTAATGTCATCTCTGTAACAGCATCTCTGATTGGTGCAAATGCAACTCTGACCTATTTGCATACATTTAACCTTTCCACCCATTGGTCAACTTATGAAAAGCATCACGCGTGACTGGTCGATTTGCAGTTAAACCTTGAAAGAAAAAATATAATGGATGGTATTGATTTTAAGGCAGATGCATGCCAGAGATTTGCACATTAAACACACACATGGTATGGGGATGAACAGAATTTTACTGTGAATCATATTAAACACTGGTACTGTATACACACGCCTACACGTGCACATACAGCATATGTTTTACGTCACAGTTGCATTATGCTGTGGTCGACAGCTTAAAAGTTGACGTGTGTGTAGAGTATAGCTTGGGAGATTTCTAAATGTTTAAAATCAATTTGATTACTTTCAAATCCAAATTCCATTCACATTCTTGATTTCAAAGCAAAAGTTAATTGGTACTGAAATTATAAAATAAATTCCGCGTGTACTTAATACAAAACATTGAAGCATTTTATATTAAAGGAGCGTGACCAGATCACATTTTTGACCCACCCATTTTTCTGATGGATGTTGACATTTGATATCAGTTGTCATATTTTTCTTATTATCACTCTGAAATTTCGCATTCTCAATCCATTATATATTTTCAAGGATATCGAAAAACCTTCAATGTTTTGTAAACTAATTTATCCAGTTCCATAAAGCAGTGCAGTAATACAGTAATTACACCAACCTTTTTGCTTCCACATCGAAATTGGAAATTGGAAATTGGAAATTTCTTGTTTTATTCCCATGGGTAGTATTTTTGGGAGGTATTTTACATGACTGTTAGGTTAAAAGAAAATCAAATTTTCTAAACACGCACCTTTAAAAATAAAATACCCTTTTTTAAAAACACTCTGCACACTAACTTTTTGCACACGTTTTAGGGACTGTTTCTGTTTTTTCCTCAACATTTCCCCATGGCATGGGAGTTATTTCAAAAGGCCACATAATTTTCAAGTGGTTCTCTTTAAATTTGTTCTTTTCTTTTTTGGATTTGACACAGTGTCATCCGTTACTGGGAAAACAAAGTTGTTTGTGTTATTTTCTGTGAGTTAAAGGTTGAACACATGATTGGTATCTCGAAAAACCAGAAATGTTCACAGATTTACACATACATGTAACTTACACAATATAAACATGATGACGGTAGAAAACTTCCCCTGAAATGGTTTTGAGAAATGAGTAAAACAATCAATTTTCGTCTCATGAGATGAACATTTATTTCGCCCCAAAACCACTTCGCCCTGGACCACTTAGACCAAATGCCATTTCCCTAAAAAACCACTTCGCTCAAAAACCACTTTGTGCACAGGCCGTGGTTCAGGGCGAAGTGGTTCAGGGCGAAGTGGTTTTGGGGCGAAGTGACTGTAAAGCTTTTTTTGACTGTAAAGCTTTTTTTGACTGTTTTCTCAAAAGTTAGACGAAGTACATGTACGAAGCTTACTTTTACTCGGGTTGGTTTTAATCATGCATATCTTCAATCACACAGGGGTATAAAACTATTTGTAATGGTTTACCAATCATCTAGACTACCTTTAAGTAACATTTTCACGTTGCGAGGGAGCTAGATATTGTATCGGGGTCAACCCGGACAAAATAAACACTTATCGCTGGACCACACATACATGTATCTATAGGGAGGTGTTTTCAAGTGGACTAGCACGTGAGAAATTTTTAGCTTGGTTATGACATTTCTGAGCACTAAAGAGTTGCCTTGCGGTTACAGAAGAATTTGGTCACTAAACAGTGTAATTTGGGCCACGGAATCGGAGACCATAGGAGTGGACACTAGTCGCATTAAGCGTGGTACATGTATTTCTGTACAGGGTTTTAATACATGTTTTTTCATGCGAGAAATTTTGAGTGGTATTTTTATGTGCAAGTGGTCTTTTTGTGCAGGTGGTCGCTTAAAGACAGGTGTAACTATAGTCTTCTTTTTTATTACCAAATAGACTGTATTAATTAGCTGCCATCTTGTAGGGCAGTTTCTTTGTTACTTGAGGACATGCATGGTTGCACATTTTGTGCTTACATTGTTGACCAATTTAAATGTCAAATTGCCCTACAAGATGGCAGCTATTTGAAATGGTCTATGTGGTTTGATTGTAGTCAATGTACATACATACGTATGTATGTATACACTCATTTACAGACCAACTCGTATGGACCCGATTTCATGGCACCTTTTAATAGCAGAAAATTCTGCTCAGAAAATGTTCATGCTTTGCAAAAATTGACAGAGTACCACTCAAAAACATTTTAGATGTAACCCGTTTCTGATAAGCAGTATTTTCCGCTAAGTAGAGCTCCGTAAAATTTGGCCAGGTAGGTTTTAGCTTATATTTGATTAAATTAAATTTGTTTTGTTAATTCTAATTTTTGGGATATATTGTTTCAGATGATTGGCCAGCAGTTAACACAGTCCTCTCATCGTGGCAAAACTGAAAATCCACCCCAAAACTTGAAATAACTTCAACATGCATCACACTTTAAAAGCACAGACAAAAACAGAGGCTGTTGTCTTCGACATTTTGTGATGGTCTGAGAATTGTACAAAACGAGTAGTTAAAATTTCTTGGACCAAATTAATATAACACAGAAAAGCTTGGCTCCGAAGTGTACACAAATTGTGCCAGCTTTTTCAAGCAATGCAAACAAATTAGCAAATCAAGCATAATTTATTCCAGTGTGCAAGTTTTGTAAGAAATTGTCTTCCAAAGACATCCTGTTTCATTCAAATTATATTCTGCCGAAAAAATTTAAATGCAATTTTTCACCAGCAAGTGGAAAAACTGTAAACAAAATTTAAAGAAAAAAAATCAAAAATTCCGTGGTAATAACAAGAAAAAGCTGGTCTTAAAATAATCATGTTATATCCATATTAACAAGAAGAATAGTTAAATTACAATTTTTTTCGTGCAATTTTCTAGAAACTTTACATTTTTATATTTAAATGTTATCGCTTGTTAGTAGACCATAATATCAAATAAATAACTGGAAATGTTTACTGGCACATAAAAATAACAAGTTGACCTCAACTTGCCTCTGATTTTCAATTCAGACTTTTCAAAAAAGGAAATTCTTTAATACAATTAAAAAAAACAGTTGAAATCTCAGGCACTTAAAAGTACACTTGCAAAACCACAAACAAACAAAACTTCATACAAGTGCAAACACATCACGGACTGTACAACAATGGAGTCGCAACTGGTGACGTCCTCCAATATGACGCCCTCGCATGAAGACATGAAGCGCATCATCGCCGAGAAGGCGAGGGAGCTGTTTATCGTGTGCGACAAGGAGGAGAAGGGTTTCGTCTGTCGACGCGACATGCAGCGCCTCGACGGCGAATTGCCGTTGACGCCGGAACAGCTGGAGGAGGTTTTTGATTCGCTGGACGACGATGGGAATGGGTTTCTGACACTGGAGGAATTTACAGACGGGTTTGGTGAGAATATTTTACTTCTTTAAAAAAATGATGGGCCAATCAAATTTGTAAAATAATACGGCACTCTGAGACATGTAAGAACAAATTTGTGTGAGTTACTGTACGTAGTTACATGGAACTATAGTCCACTAGAGTACCTCGAACAGCGGGTATTTTCTGTCGTTCGAGGGTCCCTAGTCGAATTATACCGGTAGTTAACTATATTTGCCAAAAGAGGGCGTTCTTCCAGCAAAAGTGGTATGTATGAAAAGTGCAAACATTTTGGTTTAGTGTGCAGTGTTAATTTGTATGCCAAACTGTACACATTTTTGGTAGACATTTTATTAAACCTAATCTGAACTTTCAACAAAACCCTGGGCCAAAAATTTTTCATTTTGAGGTTTGCATACAAGGGTGCATTCAACAGTGCAATACCTACACTGGTTGCAGTATTTCCCTATATACTTCACTGTTGAAGGGTACGTAAGTCGTTTACGAGCCAATATTGGCTTATACGGCCGGTACTCATCCCCGGTTTCCGTGGCATGGAGTGACTAGGAGCAATGCTACCGGTACATGTACTCCTCCTGGATGGGATGCCAGTACATCGCAGGTCTATACCCCCAGCAATTAGTTGGGTTTCCCCAACCATATTTGCTGGTACCCATTTATACACCTGGGTGGAGTGAGACAATGTGGAGTGAAGTGTCTTGTCCAAGGACACAACATGGTGCAATGGCCGGGTTTCGAACCATGGACCTTCTGACCGAAAGTCTGACATGCTATCCACTAGACCACCATGTCTCCACAGTCTCCATGTATACACGTACACTCAAACTTTGACAATAATAACACTGTTAATCGCTTATAACAAGGAAAAAATGTACGTCCCAGTACCTTGTATTTCATTGTTTTCAATCCTGATAATACAAGGTTCCTGTTTATATAGCAAGGTGATGGACTCGACACAACCCTATACTTCCTTTGCAAGAGCAACCTCTTGACTCTTTAATAGCCAACTTTACTATTGTAGTAAAATTCTGAGTTTTTATCTCACGTTAGGAGGTTTCTTGGGTCTGAATCTCGACTCGGACATCGAGGCAGCGGAGGGAAAAGGCGAGAAAGACGTGTTTGAAGACAAGGAGGATAATGACGCTTTGGAAACCGACTTCCATCAGGTGATGGAAACCCTGGGGGCGTCAGGAATATTTGATGAGTAAGTAACATCATTGGATAGCCTTAAAGGCACAGGCTCGTCAGCAATGCACGCGCGCCAAATTCGTGGCACGAAATACGCAGCAGCAAAGACATGGATCTGCGTATTTCATGGCACGAATTTGGCGCGCCCGCATTGCTGACGAGCCTGTGCCTTTAAAGGAGCGTGTCCAGATCACATTTTTGAACCCCCCATTTTTTCCATGGGTGTTGAGATTTTAATACCATATCGTGTGTCATATTTTTCTCATTACCATTCTGAAATTTCGCGCTCTCAATCCGAATATTTTCAAGAATATCGTAAAAAAAACTGCCAATATATTATAAACTAATTTATCTGGTCCACTAAAGATTACAGTAATTGCACCAGCTCTTTTGCTTCCAAATTGGATATTACAAATTTCCTGTTTTCTTTCCATGGATAGTATTTTGGGGAGGTATGTTATATGATTGTTAGGTTAGATTGAAATCCATTTTTGAACAAAAATCTGGTTACGCCCCTTTAATAGATTTACAAGAACTTACTCAAAGTGTTGAATTTTTTTTCTGTCCGAGAAGTTGATGGCTGTTTACACTTGCATTTACGTTACGTTACGAACGAGTCATGATCGTGTATGTGTGAACATGTCCTAAGTTATCATGCATTAAAGTAACGTCGTTAAACATTTTTCCCCACATTCAGACAGGACCAAGTGAAAGATCTTTGGAAGAGTCTACGAAGGAATGAACCAGATCTTCTGGGAAACTTTGAAGATTTCATTCAAAAAGTCTGCATGGACATCCACAAGGCTCAACTGACCACAGGCGAGCTGGAAAATGCACTCAAAACGTAAGATATAATAATCAAGTTTTTCAGGAATTACACTTCCATCAAGGATGCTTAAAGAACATGCGTTTCAAATCAAACAACTTGAATACGTGAGGATTACAAGCCCTTAAAGTCTCTGAAATGTAAATTATCTGAATTTCTGGAACTGCCCATTTCTTTGCGACTTGAAATTCTTTTTTTAAAAGTTAATTTCTTGTGATTTCTTGGGTTAATTTCTTGGGATTTCTCGAGTTAATTTTCTTGTGATTTTTTTGAAATTCCTTGAGGTAATTTTTTGGGATTTCTTGAGTTAATTTCTTGTGATTTTTTGAGTTAATTTCTTGGGAGTTTATGAGCTAATTTCTTGCAATACCGGTTGTACTGTGATTCAAAACCACCAGTTGGCTTCATAGCTCAATTGGTAGGGCGTGTTTGCACCTTAAGCACAAGGTCCACGGTTCAAATCCCAGTAGAGCCAAGTTGTTTTTCACTGCATCCAGATTTCCCAAACTCATGGATATTTGTCCACATTTATATCGGGTAATTTTTTTGTTATTTCTCGAGTTAATTTCTTGGGATTCTTGAATTAACATCTTGTGTTTTCTTGGGTTTATTTCTTGTGATTATTTGGTTACTTGTACTTTCTTGTGATTTGTTTCAGTCGAGGCAGCGCCCATGAGCTGGAGGTTAGAAGGTTGTATGAAGAAATGGAACTACAAATACGAGCCGAGAGGGACAGAATTTTGCATGAGGTACGTAAGTCCGAAGTCGTGGGTTCAAATCCCACCCGAGCACACTATAAAGTTGTTCTTGCATCTCATGGAAGCACTGAGTATCGGTGCTAATCAAGTTACGTCGGTTAGAGCAAAAAAAATGCATCAATGGCGCATTCTCAGAAACAATCGCAGGGTTGTAGTCGAGTCCATCACAAGTCCTCACAAGCCTTCACAAGTCCACCACAAGTCCCTGGGTCCTAATTCAAGTCACAAGCTATTCAAATGAACTCCAACAAAGGCATTCTTTTGTGAGTGTTCATCCTTTGCTTCTTGTTACTGGACTTGTGACGGACTTGAGCGGGACTTGTAAATCGGATCAATGGATCCATGACAGTCTATTTATCACTATTTTACCTAAATTTTTGCCTAAATTTGTGTCTCAGGAGAAGGAAAAAGAAAAGCGAGCTCGAGAAGAATTGACGTATATGATGAGGAGTAAAGATGAACAACTTCAGGAACTCTCCAAACGACAAATAGAGGTAACAATCATAAAAATGTGATGTACCTCAGAGTGTTCTAAAGAGAAAACCTACATTGAAATGCTAATTACTCGGTAATTACTGAGGATTTTGGAAAGTGGCAATCACTATCCATAACAACTAGGGCTGGGCGAATAGCTCGATTAATCGCGAGTAGTAAACGGTACTCGGACTCGCGATTAGCATTTTTAAACTACTCAATTAATCGCAGCACCGCGAGTACCGTTACATACTCGCGATTAATCGCGATTACGCTATACTGTTACACTGTGACAGTCCCCTTTCTTAAAAGACGGCATGTGTGCAACTGAATTTTTTTGTGTAGGGCTATGCTGACAATTTCAACACATAGGCCTACACGTACAATTACGTACATGTACGTGTTTTTTTTTGTGTTTTTTTTGCCTTTTGATACGTTGCCAACTACTCGCGATTAATCGACTAGTCGCGAGTAATTGCTGCAACTACTCGCGAGTAGCAAAATCCACTAGTCGCCCAGCACTAATTACAACACTGTGTCCTCTTTCTTATGACACCAAGAAATTCAGAATACTTTCATGGGTGACTGAGCACCGATAGTTCAAAGTGGCCCTATCAGAAATAGCTTTGTAGCAAATTATAAATGGTTTCATCAACTAAAATAGATACTGTTAGATGAGAAAAAAAAGCCAATAATATACAAATATCACATGGTTTGAGGGTAGATAGTCGATATTAGCTCCCCTCGGTATTGGAAGTTGACACGCTAGATCCCGAGGCTGAAGGCCGAGGGATCTAGCGTGTCAACAATACCGAGGGGAGCTAATATCGACTATTTACCCTCAAACCATGTGATATTTGTTTTACCATACCTCATACATATTCTTCCCCAGTTTGAAATCACTGACCGCAGGAAAACGGTGAATAAAATTTTGCTTGTGTAGCAATCTTTTCATTCAGCTCGTGTGCGTGCATGCGTGTTGTACCCGCGAGGTGCTGTCGCGCGTACTGAGCGCTATACGCGCTACGCCCGGTTGTTTCGTAAAGCGCATGCGTAGTGTACTATTCCTGGGCTGCCGAGAAAGAATGCTATGCAAAGCGCGTGCGCAGTGTACTATTTCCCTGGTAGCCGCGAGTAGTGTACTACGCTTGCGCTTTTGGCATACGCGCGGATAACAGCAAAAATAACTACTGGCACGTGACGGGGAATGGACCAGTGAGAACGCGACTCTCCTTTATGAATATGTATGAGGTATGGTAATCACTTTTTTCTATCAAATCTATATGGGCAAGCTGTTTCCAAGTCAGTGGTGTTTTTGCTGCAAAGCAGTAATAAACTTTGATTGAAATATTTTTTTGTTATGTTTCAGTTGGAGACAAAACTGAAAGGATTGTCGGATTTAGAAGAAGACATTAAAACAGAGAATGAAGTGCTTCAAAAGGTGAGACATGAGGGTGGATGGGGCGTTAAGAGTGGGGGTTGGGAGAGGGGTTTGAGGGAGGGGGTTTAGAGAAGCGGAGTTGGAAGAAAAAGGGGAGGGGTGGTGAGACTTATCAGAGAAAACGCCAAATACTAGCCTGCATAGGTGGGACTCGAACCCACAACTTCCTACATACTATGCAGACTTTATAACCTCTCGACCACATACCTTGCCAGTGCCCAATAAACCGTATTTCTGAACGTGTGAGGGCGCTGTTAAGCGGCCAACGCCCGTGTAATTTTCGTGCACAAAATGCGCTACGTGCGCACGCATTCTAAACCGACTGATGGATGTGCCATTCAATAAGACAGTCGTTCATTATCTAGTTTTTATAGGAAATTTGTGCCCACGCCACGGCTCTCCCGCACCGGCCTGTGCTACGCGACTTTTTCCCCCAAGTCATTCCCAAATGTTGTACCCTCACACGTTCAACAGTTCAGGAATACGGTCTGTTATAGGTTTGAATATCTTACAACAAACGACTGCAGTTATATAAAGAAAACAAAAATTTCTTTCATGTTTTTTATGTTTTATGTCTGGTAGACAAATTACGATCTGCGGACAAAACTCGACGGATCAATGATGGATCTTGACGAGTCTAAGACCTACCTCAAAGACATTCAAGTCAGTATGAAGAAGGATAAGAGGGACAGAGCGCAGTAAGTTGGGCTTCTTAGGGGCCGTCCAAAGCTGTCAACATTTTCACGGTTCTACAAAGCGGGGGAAGGGGGTCGAGGGCCGCGTAGGACTTTACATGCACTGTAAAATGTTGTCATGTCATGGTACTGACAAAAAATGTTAATAAGTAGTATTTTGGGGGTTAGGGACGGGGTCGTGAAAATTACTACGCTCTGTATAACCGTGAAAATGTTGACAACTTTGGACAATACAGACCTCAGCAATTTTTATGAAGATTGCATTTTCAGTTTTGAAAGAGTATAATATGGGTCATTCCATGAAGTTGAGGAACACGGTTTCCGTGTTACATCCACAACCATTTTTACTTTTTTGTTTGCCCTTGATAACCCCATGAATCAATACTATTCAGAAATTCAAGCTGTTGGATGAGAGAAATTTAAAACATTCATTACTTGTAACAAAATCCTCATGGATTTAAATTTAGATGTCAACTAAATAGAATTTTGTTCGTGGGTACAGTGGTGTGACATTTGGTACTTTTTAGCAGATTTTCTTGAATCACACAGAAATATAATCTAGAATCCTCCAAATTCAATTAAAAGGATTGTTTAGTTTGAGAACTGTGTGTTTATTTCAAATTCAACATGAACAAATTTGTAGTTGGAGTGAAAGCAGTTGAACTGTATTGGTTTTTTCCAAGTTACATCCACAACCACCACTTTGTTAAATAATTCAAAATGGCAGCACTTTGTCAACACTGAAGACTCCCAAATTACCCCCAAATTACCCCCAAACAGTGTAAGCCACCACATCATGCAACATCGTTATATATATAAATGGTGATTCATTGCTCCCTTATTGACCATTTTTGTGGAAATGAAGAAATGTCACACTTTGTTCCTCAACTTCATGGAATGACCCCTATGTAAGAATTTGTCGTTGATTTCATTTCAGCGCGGCATTGAAAGTAACAGAAAACATTATGGAAGAACGTGAAAGTCTTATCAAGCAACTTAACTTACTGCGGTCCATGAACAAGAAATTACAAGACGAGAAAGATGAATTTGAATCACGCTTTAAGGTAAGCCCCACCCTTCTTCTGACCCCGCCCCACATCCTCCAAAATCATCCTGGTATCAACAACCATTCAGCCTCAATCATCCAAAATCATCCCGGTATCAACAACCATTCAGCCTCAATCCTCCAAAATCATCCTGGTATCAACAACCATTCAGCCTCAATCCTCCAAAATCATCCTGGTATCAACAACCATTCAGCCTCAATCCTCCAAAATCATCCTGGTATCAACAACCATTCAGCCTCAATCCTCCAAAATCATCCTGGTATCAACAACCATTCAGCCTCAATCCTCCAAAATCATCCTGGTATCAACAACCATTCAGCCTCAATCCTCCAAAATCATCCTGGTATCAACAACCATTCAGCCTCAATCCTCCAAAATCATCCTGGTATCAACAACCATTCAGCCTCAATCCTCCAAAATCATCCTGGTATCAACAACCATTCAGCCTCAATCCTCCAAAATCATCCCGGTATCAACAACCATTCAGCCTCAATCCTTCAAAATCATCCTGGTATCAACAACCATTCAGCCTCAATCCTCCAAAATCATCCTGGTATCAACAACCATTCAGCCTCAATCATCCAAAATCATCCTGGTATCAACAACCATTCAGCCTCAATCCTCCAAAATCATCCTGGTATCAACAACCATTCAGCCTCAATCATCCAAAATCATCCTGGTATCAACAACCATTCAGCCTCAATCCTCCAAAATCATCCTGGTATCAACAACCATTCAGCCTCAATCCTCCAAAATCATCCTGGTATCAACAACCATTCAGCCTCAATCATCCAAAATCATCCTGGTATCAACAACCATTCAGCCTCAATCCTCCAAAACGACCCTGGTATCAACAACCATTCAGCCTCAATCCTCCAAAACGACCCTGGTATCAACAACCATTCAGCCTCAATCCTCCAAAATCATCCTGGTATCAACAACCATTCAGCCTCAATCCTCCAAAATCATCCTGGTATCAACAACCATTCAGCCTCAATCCTCCAAAATCATCCTGGTATCAACAACCATTCAGCCTCAATCCTCCAAAATCATCCTGGTATCAACAACCATTCAGCCTCAATCCTCCAAAATCATCCTGGTATCAACAACCATTCAGCCTCAATCCTCCAAAATCATCCCGGTATCAACAACCATTCAGCCTCAATCCTCCAAAATCATCCTGGTATCAACAACCATTCAGCCTCAATCCTCCAAAATCATCCTGGTATCAACAACCATTCAGCCTCAATCCTCCAAAATCATCCTGGTATCAACAACCATTCAGCCTCAATCCTCCAAAATCATCCTGGTATCAACAACCATTCAGCCTCAATCCTCCAAAATCATCCTGGTATCAACAACCATTCAGCCTCAATCATCCAAAATCATCCTGGTATCAACAACCATTCAGCCTCAATCCTCCAAAATCATCCCGGTATCAACAACCATTCAGCCTCAATCCTCCAAAATCATCCTGGTATCAACAACCATTCAGCCTCAATCCTCCAAAATCATCCTGGTATCAACAACCATTCAGCCTCAATCATCCAAAATCATCCTGGTATCAACAACCATTCAGCCTAAATCCTCCAAAATCATCCCGGTATCAACAACCATTCAGCCTCAATCCTCCAAAATCATCCTGGTATCAACAACCATTCAGCCTCAATCCTCCAAAATCATCCCGGTATCAACAACCATTCAGCCTCAATCCTCCAAAATCATCCTGGTATCAACAACCATTCAGCCTCAATCCTCCAAAATCATCCTGGTATCAACAACCATTCAGCCTCAATCCTCCAAAATCATCCTGGTATCAACAACCATTCAGCCTCAATCCTCCAAAATCATCCTGGTATCAACAACCATTCAGCCTCAATCCTCCAAAATCATCCTGGTATCAACAACCATTCAGCCTCAATCATCCAAAACGACCCTGGTATCAACAACCATTCAGCCTCAATCCTCCAAAATCATCCTGGTATCAACAACCATTCAGCCTCAATCCTCCAAAATCATCCTGGTATCAACAACCATTCAGCCTCAATCCTCCAAAATCATCCTGGTATCAACAACCATTCAGCCTCAATCCTCCAAAACGACCCTGGTATCAACAACCATTCAGCCTCAATCCTCCAAAATCATCCTGGTATCAACAACCATTCAGCATCAAACCTCCAAAATCATCCTGGTATCAACAACCATTCAGCCTCAATCCTCCAAAATCATCCTGGTATCAACAACCATTCAGCCTCAATCCTCCAAAATCATCCTGGTATCAACAACCATTCAGCCTCAATCCTCCAAAATCATCCTGGTATCAACAACCATTCAGCCTCAATCCTCCAAAATCATCCTGGTATCAACAACCATTCAGCCTCAATCATCCAAAACGACCCTGGTATCAACAACCATTCAGCCTCAATCCTCCAAAATCATCCTGGTATCAACAACCATTCAGCCTCAATCCTCCAAAATCATCCTGGTATCAACAACCATTCAGCCTCAATCCTCCAAAATCATCCTGGTATCAACAACCATTCAGCCTCAATCCTCCAAAACGACCCTGGTATCAACAACCATTCAGCCTCAATCCTCCAAAACGACCCTGGTATCAACAACCATTCAGCCTCAATCCTCCAAAATCATCCTGGTATCAACAACCATTCAGCCTCAATCCTCCAAAATCATCCTGGTATCAACAACCATTCAGCCTCAATCCTCCAAAATCATCCTGGTATCAACAACCATTCAGCCTTAATCCTCCAAAATCATCCTGGTATCAACAACCATTCAGCCTCAATCATCCAAAATCATCCTGGTATCAACAACCATTCAGCCTCAATCCTCCAAAATCATCCTGGTATCAACAACCATTCAGCCTCAATCATCCAAAACGACCCTGGTATCAACAACCATTCAGCCTCAATCCTCCAAAATCATCCTGGTATCAACAACCATTCAGCCTCAATCCTCCAAAATCATCCTGGTATCAACAACCATTCAGCCTCAATCCTCCAAAACGACCCTGGTATCAACAACCATTCAGCCTCAATCCTCCAAAACGACCCTGGTATCAACAACCATTCAGCCTCAATCCTCCAAAATCATCCTGGTATCAACAACCATTCAGCCTCAATCCTCCAAAATCATCCTGGTATCAACAACCATTCAGCCTAAATCCTCCAAAATCATCCCGGTATCAACAACCATTCAGCCTCAATCCTCCAAAATCATCCTGGTATCAACAACCATTCAGCCTCAATCCTCCAAAATCATCCCGGTATCAACAACCATTCAGCCTCAATCCTCCAAAATCATCCTGGTATCAACAACCATTCAGCCTCAATCCTCCAAAATCATCCTGGTATCAACAACCATTCAGCCTCAATCCTCCAAAATCATCCTGGTATCAACAACCATTCAGCCTCAATCCTCCAAAATCATCCTGGTATCAACAACCATTCAGCCTCAATCCTCCAAAATCATCCTGGTATCAACAACCATTCAGCCTCAATCATCCAAAACGACCCTGGTATCAACAACCATTCAGCCTCAATCCTCCAAAATCATCCTGGTATCAACAACCATTCAGCCTCAATCCTCCAAAATCATCCTGGTATCAACAACCATTCAGCCTCAATCCTCCAAAATCATCCTGGTATCAACAACCATTCAGCCTCAATCCTCCAAAACGACCCTGGTATCAACAACCATTCAGCCTCAATCCTCCAAAATCATCCTGGTATCAACAACCATTCAGCATTAAACCTCCAAAATCATCCTGGTATCAACAACCATTCAGCCTCAATCCTCCAAAATCATCCTGGTATCAACAACCATTCAGCCTCAATCCTCCAAAATCATCCTGGTATCAACAACCATTCAGCCTCAATCCTCCAAAATCATCCTGGTATCAACAACCATTCAGCCTCAATCCTCCAAAATCATCCTGGTATCAACAACCATTCAGCCTCAATCATCCAAAACGACCCTGGTATCAACAACCATTCAGCCTCAATCCTCCAAAATCATCCTGGTATCAACAACCATTCAGCCTCAATCCTCCAAAATCATCCTGGTATCAACAACCATTCAGCCTCAATCCTCCAAAATCATCCTGGTATCAACAACCATTCAGCCTCAATCCTCCAAAACGACCCTGGTATCAACAACCATTCAGCCTCAATCCTCCAAAACGACCCTGGTATCAACAACCATTCAGCCTCAATCCTCCAAAATCATCCTGGTATCAACAACCATTCAGCCTTAATCCTCCAAAATCATCCTGGTATCAACAACCATTCAGCCTCAATCCTCCAAAACGACCCTGGTATCAACAACCATTCAGCCTCAATCCTCCAAAACGACCCTGGTATCAACAACCATTCAGCCTCAATCCTCCAAAATCATCCTGGTATCAACAACCATTCAGCCTCAATCCTCCAAAATCATCCTGGTATCAACAACCATTCAGCCTCAATCCTCCAAAATCATCCTGGTATCAACAACCATTCAGCCTCAATCATCCAAAATCATCCTGGTATCAACAACCATTCAGCCTCAATCATCCAAAATCATCCTGGTATCAACAACCTCTCTAAAAATTCTAACGAAAGTTGCTTCTTTTTTTTCCCCAGGTCTCGGAAGCCGTGCAAGCCGAGAGTCAGAAGCAAAGTTCCCCCCTAGTTAAGCAAGGCTCCGTTATGGCACCTTACGTTTCCCCAACGAGGTTCGTAAATAAACTTGACTTTTCACAAAAAAAACATAAACTTCGCAAAAATAAACAAAGCACACTTGTATTTTTACAAAGTCAGAAATAATACCACATATTTGACATACAGTTGTAGTCAGAAGTTTACATACAACTGTGTTAAAACTGGTGTGCTTAAACTTGCGTTGTCACCATTTTAGTAACAGTCTTTACTAAAGTCGCAATTTTGTAGAATTCCTCATGTGCTTGCACACCTTGCAATGGTTCGGGTAGTCCTGTTTACCATTTTGGGTGATGATGGTAGTGGTGTACATGTATGTAAACTTCTGACATCAACTGTACATGTAGATGTTGTGTTTTTCAAACTGATGAAATTTTGGATAAAATTCTGATAAAATACAGCCTTAAAATTTTTGATTTCTGTTTACTCGGTGCTGGGATTAGTTCCGGAATATAATTGGTGCTGGGGTAGAATTCCGAATTTGGTGATTGGCTTTCATTGTGTGTATTGTCAAGACTTTTCTGAGATAATTTCAAGATGAAAAAGTTTGTTAAAAGTGGGGTTTTAAGTAAAGTTGCGAATCTCTTGCGCCAAGATGGAACACTCGACATCGAGCAAAAAATGGTCGCAAAAATGAACAAATCGTGTGAGTATTGCTGAACAAACGGCAATTAATTATTTACAAAAAATCCCAGCCATGCTCATGTTGGCCTCGATTTTTATGCGAGGGATTCCATTTTGTAATTTTACTAAACACTGATTGGCTAAAGGTTGGATGCGTATTTGAGTTGAAAGCATTTTCTTGGAAATGTCTCAGAAATGTCGTGGCCACATCATTTATTCTTCAATAAATGTTACATTTGTGTGTGTGTTGGACGTTAAATAGCAAAGGTGGTTGCGGGGATTTGTGACAATTATTTTCAGGCCTCGATTCTTGAAATGCAATCCAGGCCATTTGGCATCAACAATTTCAGAAATTGATTTAGTTTGTGTCGGAGAAACTGAATGTTAATTAAGGTTTGTTTTGCCCTTACCCAACGTAATTATTAACACTGTATACTCGGTGCTTTCCCGAGACACTGTGAAAAACTTCATAGCGTGCTCGGATGGGACTCGAACGACAACCTCCTGCAAAAATTTCAGTTAGAATCGAGGCCTTAAAATCTTCATGCAGGGTTTGACTTTCCCAAATTGTCATTGTCTTCGTCACTTGTACATTTCTTTTTTTCTTCCAAACAGCTCCAAGTCGGATAAATCCTCATTTTCCGATTCTCATAATTTCTAGCAGCGCCCTTCCCCAAAGCCCCCTACTTCGTGTCCCCGGTAGTCGGGTTAAAAATGAAGGTGAAATGAGTTTTAAGTTTCGCCATTTCGAAAGCTCACCGAATGTCGCATGTTTTTATTGCACTAATTTTCCCTTTGTTTTTTTTTCTGCTTGCAGAATTCTAACCAAAAGTATTAAAACCCGATGAATTTTCTTTGCCTGTTTTTGCCAGTTTTGTCGATTTTGGTTGCTATCTGAGAAAACATATTTTATTAAAAATCCTTCACTGTTCTATCTTGCTTGTCCCACACCTAACATTGTACTAACCGCAAGAATTATACAGAGTTTTTAAAATGTTTTTTTTTGTTGTTGCAGAAAACGTCTTTACCATTCATTCGTACACAAAAACCATGAATGGATTTTCTTTGCCTGTTTTGTCCATTTTGGTTGCTATCTGAGAAAACATTTTATTGAAAATTGCCAACTGACGGTGTTTTTTTTTCTGCAGAAAACGTTTTTACCATTCATTCATACACAAAAATCATGAATGATTTATTTTGCCAGTTTTGTCCATTTTGGATGCTCTCTGAGAAAACATTTTTAAAATCCTTCACTGTTCTATCTTGCTTGTCCCACAACTAACATTGTACTAATCGCAATAATTATATACAGTTGTTAAAATGATGTTGTTAATAGTGCATGATTCAATATTTTGTTGTTTAACACCTTTTCTCTCGGACAGATTAAAAAAAACCTATGACTGCTTAAAGGCACAGGCTCGTTAGCATTACCCGCGCTACAAATACGTGCACAAAATATGCAGCTCCATGCCTTTGATATGGAGCTGCGTATTTCGTAGGACAAATTTGGCGCGGGCGCATTGCTGACGAGCCTGTGCATTTAAATCACTGTACTTATATCACTGTACTAATTGGTTGTAGTTTCTGTGCATTTTGTATACGATACATTCTGAATGTGTCTGTAGTCTTGTTGTCTGTTGTTGCATGTACATAGTCCTTTTCACACTATGAACGCCTGATGACCCGTATCGAGATCTACACGGTTCCAACCAGTGTAGACTTTTTAAAATTTAAACACGGGTAAAATTGGCTACGTTTTCACACTACTGAACATAACACCGGCATTTTGTTCTACATGTGTAATGTTTCGACCCGTGCGATCGTTTCACACTACACACATGGCTAGCCGTCAACACGGGTCAAATCGGAAAATCCCCCACATTGCATTGCTACAGTGCGATGCTGCCGTGCTTCAAAATCTACACGGGTCCAAACTTAACCCAGAGGCGTTCAGACTGTGGTTTTCAACACGTGTCAAACTTCTCTACACGGGTTGAGTGCTCTCAACCCACCTCCCGAGGTGGGTTAGTTTCAACACAGGTCGAGCACTCTACACGGGTCAGTGCCGTGTTGGAATGATGTAGTGTGTAAAGTCAACACGGGTCGTACCCGTGTACAACCCAGAGATTTTTCATAGTGTTGCTATTGATTAAGCCTTGATTAAGCATGTTTTAACCCTTGTCGTAACAATTGCATGTCTGTTCTAATGTTTTAGGGTCGGAATATCACAAATTCCATGATGTCTTATTTTCTGTGAAATTCCTACCCAACTTTGTAATTACATTGTGTATGCATATAATGGTATTTTTTTGCATTGTAGAGATGATTAACAGGACTGGTTTTGAAGCACTTAGAAAATCTTCTTGGCGCTGTTTAGCACACAAATTTGCTTAGCACAGAATTTATTTTGATTTGTATTGCAAAAATGGGTTGCCAGCCAAAATCGTAAGTGATGTATTTATATACTCCGTACTTCGTCTAACTTTTGAGAAAACAGTCAAAAAAGGGTTTGCAGTCATTTCGCCCCAAAAAAACCACTTCGCCCTGAATCATTTCGCCCTGAACCACAGCCTGTGCACGAAGTGGTTTTGGGGTGAAGTGGCATTTGGGTGATGTAGTGTTCGGACGAAGTGATTTGGGGCGAAATGGCACTCGGGCGAAGTGGTTTGGGGCGAAATGGCACTTGGGCGAAATGGTTTTGGAGCGAATTGAATTTTCGTCTCATCTCATGATGTATACTGCCTTTAAGTGGCTGTGTGAAATCGGCCCCAGTGTAAGATATTTTTTTCCAATACTAGTTCTTTCAGTTACCACAAAAATAACTCCAACTCTGTCCTAAGTAAACAGGATTTCATCTGTATAAACCAAACTTGGAATGAAAGAAAAATTGATTTTTCCCCCATCCCAAGTTTGGTCGTTTAATTTCAATGGTGATTAGGCACCATACCACATATTGCATTCTGTGTAATAAAAAAATTGATAAAAATTACAATTTTTGAAATTAAACAGGGTGCGACGGCCAGGGCTGTCCTCCGCCCAAGAGGGGGACAATGAGGGGTACCTATTAGAGGAAGACGACGAGGTAGAAGTTGACGATGCGGTGTACGCAAACGGCCACGGGACGCCGATTCACGGCATCGTTACCAACGGAGGGGGTTACGATGACGTCGACGGGATGCAGAACGGGGAGAGGATGGACCTGATCATGGGGCAACACGGGAAAAGGGGATTGGTTGATGGGGAAATTGTGAAACGGACTGCGCAAAAATCGTATTCATCCGCGTAAGTACATTTAGATTATTTTTTAAAAACTTTGTTATAATTAAAAGCCCTAATACATTTGCAGTTACCCAAATTTTTACTTCACGAGTTGACAAGAAAAAACTGATTATAAATGTTGATACTATAGCAATGATACTGTAAAATGGTACCTTTGTGGGAGAAATTGCCAACTGAAGGTGTTTTTTAAAAACATTTTTACCATTTATTCATACACAAAAACCATGAATGGATTTTTTCAGGTTTTCTGAAGTATTTCTATACTGAAACGCAAAAGAAACTTACCACTTGTTTAAAATGTAATGAAATTGTAACAGTTCAAAATGAAACAAACCAACAATTGCTAATTTAAACATTGGCATTTTATTGATGACATACCAAGATACACCATCTCATCAGTTTGTTCTACAGTAAAGAACAGAAGAGGGTGCAATGTCAGTCCCTTTCAATAGCGTGTGTGGCCACCATTGATTTGGATACAGGCAGTGCATCGTCGGCGCATACTGCCGTTGATCCCCGACAATCGTGGCATGTTGCTTGAAATGCCCATTTTGCACTGGCTTTCTTAAAGCCAACATTAAGACATCACGTGCAGCTCATTACAATCATCCCATACCCCTTGGCTAATCACTGACAGTCAAAACAGCTGTTCAACAGCTGTGCCATGAAGTGACCATTGAAGGTTCAAGTGACCTTCAGACACCGTTTGGTCTGATAGTGAGAACACTATTGTCCACAAATAAGTCACTTTACTACATACACGCAGTGTTATTGTTGGTAAGTTTCTTTTGCGTTTCAGTATACATCTACGTGGCTGAAATTTCTACAAGGCAGTTTATCAACATTATTATTTAGTAATGTAATGCTTTTGTAATGTTTTAAAAGTTTTCCAATCATGTATTTTGTCTTTAATTGGACAAGCTTGACGTATCTTGCTTTTACAGCCCAGGAGCCAAGTTGAATTCATCTGACTCAACAGAAAGTGGGAATGGGTACGCACCGAGTGGTCTCCGTGAAGAGCCAGTAGGGTGTCACTCAGCCAACGGTACCCTGTCCGAGGCAGCTAGGGTGAGGAGATTATCTTGTTATTTCTTGGGACTTTGCAGATTATCTTGTTATTTCTTGGAACTTTGCAGATTATCTTGTGACTTTGTCAGATTATCTTGTTACTTCTTGGGACTTTGCAGATTATCCTGTTATTTCTTGGGACTTTGCAGATTATCTTGTTATTTCTTGGGACTTTGCAGATTGTTTTGTTATTTCCTGGGATTTTGCAGATTATCTTGTTATAAGAGGAATCTTGTATTGTAAGGAATGAAAACAATAAAAAACAAGGAATTGAGATCTCAAATTTTCCTTGTTAGAAGCAGAATTGACAGTGCTCTTTTTTATTAAAGTTTGGGTGCTTTCGAGTAACTTGTTGTTTTAAATGAGGACTCGGGAACGGACTCGGGACTTGTGACAGACTAAAACAAATTGAACAGGTTTCATGATTTGAATAGATATAGCATCAATTCACATCTGTGAATGTCGTATAACATTCTCCAGTTTTCTTGCAGATTGCCGGAGCGCCCAAAGGACCAGAGCGACTCTTCAAAGTAGTTTTTGTCGGCGATTCGGGCGTCGGTAAGACGAGTTTCATCCATCGGTTTTGCCATGACGACTTCAAGCCGTCCTTCAGTGCCACTATTGGTAAGATCAATAATGAAAACCCTGCTTTCAAGAAATTGTGCGAAGCGACTGTCCTATTTAGGGAGCGCATGTGGTCTAGTGGGTATGAAGCGGAACTCCCAATCGGAGGTTGTAGGGTTCAAGCCCCACTTCGACCAACATGTCTGTGTCCCTGGGCAAGGCACTTAATCCCAGTTGCCTCGTCAACGCAAGCGATATTTAGGAAGCTGTTAAGGGGAATGCCACAATCTAACTGCTGATAGGGTTGTGCGCCTGACCAGCAGCCACCTAGTTAAAAGCGAAATGGTTCTGGTGATTCCCTGACGGCAGCGGTAATAATGGCAACAGCGCCAGGAGCACCCCGCAGGGTGGACATGTGCGCTATAAAAGAATCCACTATTATTATTATTATTTAGGCTGGTTCCCTAGCTAAACTGCTTAGAAAATGGAGCCATAATTTTTCTTTAAAAATCTGAACGAGCTCTTTTAAATGCATATTTGACCTTGTCTAGGAGTGGACTTCCAAGTGAAAACACTTCCTATCAACAACTCGTTGGTGGCGCTACAACTTTGGGACACTGCAGGCCAGGAACGATTTCGCAGCATCACGCGGCACTACTTCCGCAAGGCCGACGGGATCATCATCATGTACGACGTCACGTCAGAAACGTCGTTTATCAACGTCCGAAACTGGATGAACAGCGTTGTCGTGAGTCGATAAATTTTATTAATGTTATTTAAAATTGCTAATTCAAAATGTGAATAAGAAGACTGATGTTTCATAGAAGATAAAGGAGAAATGTTTAGTTTTAAAAGTAGGGTGTCTGCACATTAAGCAGAAGGTCCGCAGTTCGAATCCCAATGAAGCCAAGTAGTTTTTCACTCCATCCAGATTTCCCAAGCTCATACACATTTGTCTACATTTGTATCGAACTAATTCACCTCAGCGATCCTAGGGTCATTATCCTGAAAAGAAATTGCTATTTACAGTTTTAGAGGTGGAAGGAAAAAAGACTTTTTTTCTCACGTCTGCAGGAAGCGACAAGCGACGGCGTTGTACGGATGATGGTCGGGAGTAAAACAGACTTGGCAGACGAAGGGGAATCCCCCTCAAGGCAAATTAAACCGGAGGTCGGAAAGAGCCTTGCGGAGGTGGGTAATAAACAAATATACTAAAAACAACAAACAAACAAACGCACACCTTCAGTCATCAGAAATGTTATGAAATATTCATAAAAGTTATGTAACACATGTCTGGCAGACCCAACAAGGTCACAAGCCTAGACAGTTGGTGCAGATGAAATGTACAATGCTTCACATGAATGGTGTGAAATGTTGTTGCTCCGTGATGTCTAATTTGCAAAATATTGGCAGTTAATAAAGGTGCGCTTTTATCAGTAAATTTCCCCAAAAACCAACCAGGCCTTTATCGTCCGTTTATTAAAGACCACCCTTGTGATGTGCTCTTGGCCAATAGGATTGCATGTAAAGTTCTACGTGGCCCTCGACCCCCCTCCTCCGTCCTACGCTTTGTAGAACCGTGAAAATGTTGACAACTTTGGCCTCTAAATAAGAAATGTCACAAAAAGAAAACAAAACGGAAAATGACTTGCAATATTTATTCACTAGTGCATGTGTCTATATTTCCCTCTGGGTGAATGGATGTGTACTATTTCCCCTTTCATTAGTTACTATTGACCACGGGGTAAATAGTCCAATAATCTTTTGACAGTCGTACGAGTGCATGTTTTACGAGGCCAGCGCGAAGAGCGGACACAACGTCAAAGAAGTTTTCATGGCGATGGCGACCATTCTGCAAGAGCGAGAAGACGAGGATATTGAAAAAGCCCTCAACCTGACCGAAGATCCACCAAAAGGGTGTTGCGGGAAATGATCATGACGACAACAAGAATTCAGACGTTAAGATAAGAAATTTAATTTTTTTCAAAAAGCTTTTTGCGTTTTTATTTTGGGTGTTACAAAATTAAATACTGTCAGCAAATTGTTCTCGCAGTGAAATTATAAAAACATCTTTTTGTTTTCACGTTCATCTCAATTTTTTTTGTTTTCCATTTTGCGTTTATGCTTTTTGGTGTTGCAAATTTGACATTTTCACAAGCATTCCGCTGCGTATATTTAAAAAAACAAAATATATTTGTATGAAAAAATCATTTAGCCTCAACGTTTTTTTCCTTTTCTAAGCGTTGATGGAAATTTAATTGGTGGATTGTGGCACTCTGCAAATTTTCCAGTTAACCTGCTGTTTTTGTGGTCGGTACATGTACATTTCTAATATTGAATTGACCAGCAAAAGTAAACTATTTTTTACGATTTGAGCCGGGTGGTTGGATTTATTTGTATATATTCAGGAAAATTGCTTGAAGTTTAATAACTTTAACCTTGCCTACTATGACTGCTTGGTGTGTGATTCCAACTTTGCGTGATAAATTTCAATTTAATGTAAATAATGCAGCTATCTGTATAAATTTGCAAGTTTTAAAGTTATAAAGACTATCTGAATAACGGGTCTATTTCTGGTATTCAGTAATTTAAATCTTTAAAAAGGGATTTTTGTTGTCTCGTTTACAGTATTTTTGTGAATTCACAAGTCTTAGAAGCCCACTGTGTCATTTGCAGTGACACAAAGTTACGCTTTACCTTCCGACATGCAATGCACATAAAATTACACGAGGACTCGAAGGGGAGACTCCGGAAGCACTGTACCCTGGGGCTATTTCTCTGTCAGGCCATTGGTTGCAAACAGCCGTTGTTTACATTGTGTCACTGGGCCAGAAGTAGGATGATTGATAGCTTGTATTATGCAGGGTACACAAAGAAATGGGGCTTGGCTTGAGTCCAAGATTTCCCAGGGTTGGTCTGACTCGTGAGCTTGTATAGGTGACTATACAAGCTCTAACAGGGGCTCCGATTCCAAGAATTTGTCCTAAAAAAACCAAAAGTCTGCAAATGGCCCGGTGGTGTTTTCAAAGTCGTGTTGACATTAGTCAGCCAAATTATGATCTTCCATACAAACAAGGGCTTCCACGGAAGAACAATACATCATTGTTCTTCTATTTCAGATAATTTTTGCAGAAATTCAGGGATTTTTTTTCTGCAGTTGTAATGTATATGGGTCTGTCCACAGTAATGGGGTACATTTGAAAAATAAGTCAGTAATTCCTTTCAGATGTCTTTAGTTTATCTCAGAATTAAACAAATGTCCTTGTTTTGTTCTCCGGAGATAACTTTTGCCCAAAAAGGTAAGAAATTGCTTTTGAAAAGCTTGTGTACAAATTTTCCTATTACGTATGTAACGTGGACAGACCATTTTGTGACATTTTTTTTCCGTCGTTGTTACATGCGTAATAGGAAAATTTGTGCACAGGGTTTTCACAAATGTATGTTGTAGGACTATTTTTCGTACTCCTTAGTGAACAAGTTATTTCCTCAGTTTAGCTTGATAATTTAAAAATAAAATTAAGACATTTGAAGTGAACTGGGACCTAAGATCTTGAATGTCACAGAAATGTACCCCATTACTGTGGACCCACATGTGAGCTTTTCTGCCGGGAAACACTGCCTTTATTTAAGTTAATTTTTGTTTTCTTTCAAAACTGCAAATTTACATTTTCAGCTTTTCCAGAACTGTCAGTAGTGGTTCTGTTTCAATTCCGTTCCAATCTATTACATACATTCCATTATATATAATTTATTTTTGAATTTTCTTTTATTTGTGTGTGTTCAAATGCTGACTTCAAGAACAGTTGTATAAATTACAACTTATTCATTGAAATATGTGCAATTAATTTGAAAACCAAAATCAAAGCTGTATATTTCTCGCCACATATTCTATATTGTACAATGTTATATCTAAAATGTTTAGATTTTGCAAAATGTCCCAAATCTAACTTTGCTATTGCGTTTCGAGGGAATTTTTTAACACTTTCTGCAAGCTTTTTTCCTCTCATAATGGAAGTGGATTAGGTTAATATGAACAAGCGGTCTTTTGAGCTCGTGCCAATGACGTCATTTTGGGAGTCAAATAATGCCGCGTCGTTGTGGAAGCAATGTGCGTACGCGTTGTGTGTATCCATAGCACGCGTAACGCGCAATGCTAAGGCTCCTCATGGTGAATTAAACCACGTTACGCCCACCATAGACACACACGTCCCTTTGTTCCTCTTTTGTTTGGACATAGTCTATTTTTCTTTAATCTCGTTGGTTTTGTACAGGAGCGAATCGCGGACGTTCGCTTGCCAATCGCGGACGATATTGTTCTCTTTGTTAGACCTCCCTAAAACGTCCACGATTGTTTGGGAGAACAAGCGCACATCGCTTCCACATTGACTCAGCATTATTTGACTCCCAAAATTGTGTATTTGCACGTGTTCGAAGGGGGTCAATAGGGGCATTCGAGATGCTCACACTGTGTAACACCAACTTACACCGGAGCGTTCTTTTAGCCATCACGTGCTACACGATTCTGCCCCGGTTGCAGCCACCACTGCCCGAGCTCGCAGCCAGCTCTCTGGTGTAAGGCTCAGTGTACTGACATCACCTAGTAACCGTGTGTAAATTGCGAGTAGTAAAATATGGCGGACAGTTTGAAATCGTGACGCAAGTATGAAGAAAAACACAGATTTATGACACAAAATAGGAGGGAATAGGGGTGTAAATACATTTTGCTTAATCAGTAGATGTCTGTGGGCATTGACAGAGTTGATTGCGGTACCTAATTCTGCGTGGCGCTGGCCTAATATTTCCTAGTGATTCAAACGATAACAGTGTTTATAAAAGCCCCGCCTGGCAACAACCTTTGACCCGTGTTCTCAGAATTCAAAGCGAAACCCTGTGTCGTTCGTTTTGCATCTTCCCCTGGTGTAAACCCCGTATTATGCGGTGTATTAAAGCATCTCGAATGCCCCTAATAAAGCATGGTTTTGGGATATTACAAACATATTGAATATTTTTATTTCATTGAGGGAAGAAGGTTTTAACATTACGTTAATTATGTATGACTGTAATATTGTGCTGGAATGTATATATTTGGCAGATTTTTTTCTGTATATATTATGCAAATATTATATTTGGTTTTCAAAGTGTATATTTGACCTCAAGGTTTTTAGATGTTTAGAACAAAGAATTTTGTATTTTAAGAGATTTATTGTCTCTTAAAAAGCTTTTAGGTTAGACCTGTAAGACTGGTATAAAAGCTTTTTAGGTGAGACATCCTAAAATATCTTGGGATTGTCATCACCCCTTAATATCTTGTGATAAATTGATTGGGGCTCGATTTCACAAAAGTTAAGACGAGTTCAATGCCAGGGGCGGATCCTACTTTTCCTGCTTAAAGTGGTTAAATATTGCCCCAGATCAAACCACAGAGCATCTAGAATCCATCTAGAAGCCGTTAGGGCTTCGCGCTACGCGCTCGCTATTTCATTGTCATCAGCATTTCATGCTTAAAAATTTCACGCTCCCCCCCCTTTTCAAAATCCTGGATCCGCCCCTGAATGCGTCCTTATTCCTATACCGACGTCCAAAGATAAGTGGGGAACCGTAGCCAAGTGGTTTGGGTCACTGGCTCTCACTGTTCTGGTGAAAACCTAAGGTTGCGGGTTCGATACCTGGCTGTGGTACCTGTGCCCTTGAGCAAGACACTTAAACACACTTGCTCCATCCTTCGGAAGGGATGTAAAGCCATTGGTCCAGTGTGTTAGGTAACGCACTTTAAAGATCCCAGAGCATTCTTTCGTGAAGAGAAAGAGGATTCCCCAGTGTCTCTGGCCATTTCTACTCACAAAATTATCAACTAGCCATTGAGACCTGGGATCGATTTCACAAAAGTTAAGACGAATTCATTGCATCCTAATTCCCATACCAAGATCAAAAGAGTGACCATTCCGAAGGCGCGTCTTAGCGCTTTGTAAAATCGACCCCTTGTCATGTATTTAAATCAAGTAAAAGGTCTCGCCAGTTAGTACAAATTATGAACTAGCCACTGAGACCTGGACTCGATTTCACAAAAGTTAAGACGAGTTCAATGCGTCCTAATTCCCATACTAACGTCTCATAATAAAAAGAGTGACCCTTCCTAAGACGCGTCTTGGTGCTTTGTGAAATCGGCCCCAGGATAACAACAGAATATATCTTCAGTAATTGATTTAGCTTGCGTCAGGGAGAATTTATACTAATTAGGGTTTGTTTTGCCCTTACCCGACGTATATTAGCACTGTATACTCGGTGCTTTCCCGAGACACTATGAACAACTTCATAGCGTGCTCAGGTGGGATTCGCACGTCTGCCTTGTTTGCAGGAGGTCGTGGGTTCGAATCCCACCCGAGCATGCTATGAAGTTTTTCATAGGGTCTCGTGAAAGCACTGATTTATGAGTATACAGTGCTAATACGTCGGGTAAAAGAATACATGTATATCTTCCTGAGACAATTACATTTTACACTGTTATTATCTTGGGATCTGAACAAGTCGGATGGCACTTCCAGAGCTCCGCATATTAGACAGTAATTAATTATTTTGTTTATTTATTTTCTTTTGTTTCTTTCCTTGAGTTTGTGGGGATTTGGGAAATTAAATCATTTGGGAATATCAGGATTTTAAACTCTGAAGTTTATTTTGTAATTCATTTTTTCTCTGCAGAGCGTACATCTGTACTTGCACTGGTTACCAGCTAAACAAGTACTGTAAAGTATACATCAATCTGCTGGTGTTCTGCTGCAGATTTTTGCCCAACACAAAACACAAATGGGTCTCAATTAAACATTCTTTAAAACTTTGTCACAAAATCATTAGTTTATTTTCACAATGTTTTGGAATTGTAAAATTCTGAAAACACTAACAAATGCACTTTATACACATTTAGATAAATGGGAAAAATATTCATTATTGAAGACTTTGAATTGAAATGTAATGCTGTTTTATTGCTGTATTTTTATTTCGGTGGGGATCAAATTTTAGAAGAATGTGTATTTCTGAAGATAACTTACTACGGAACATGTGTAACAGAATCGAAAAGGTAAGCAAAATGTTTTCATTTTTCTAAATTAGAAATTCCACACAAACTGTCAGCGTTCTATTTTTTACTAGGCTTGGGCAAATCTTTTCTGGTGTTGATTGATTAGAAGCGATTCCATCTTATGGAGAAATCGATTCCAGGAAGTATCAGGCAATTTGTGACCGGCTCCAGCAAAACCCAACACTTGTGATGAAAATTCAAAATTTAAGTTTTGGTATCAGCTTAGTGTGCATACAAAAAGGTATCTTTTAAAACATGTTTGAGGAAATTCTGATAATTTTTGGCGAAGTTATGACCAATTAAAGTATGACAGATCAGAAAAAGTGAAATGGAGCTATTGGTCTTTAAAGTTTGACAAACTAGTTGATTATTTATTTTTTTGTCAATAATATGAGGAATTTTGAGACAGTTCAAACAACAAAACAAATCTTGAATGTATCCCGATGTTGATTCTGCCAAATTTTCAAGTTGGTCCCAGAGGCCATTTGTTAAGGTTGTGGGCCCATATCACGTAATGGGAAATGCCGAGAAGAGTCGGGTTTTGCCAGAGTCGGTCACATTTATGAATGTTAATGGATGCATAAATTACAAAATTTTGTGAAATTGGGCAATGGTTTAAGGTTTGAGCGATATTTTTTCTTATTTTAGTACCGAAATGGAATTTAATGCGAATAGGATCGCAAATTTCCCTTAGCAGAATCAAATTGTCCAAACCTTTTCTGTACATCCAACTATTTTCTTACTACATGGTGCTTATTTAGTGGCAATGAATTGTGTTCATAGCAACTCAAACAAACGGCTGTTTTTCCATCGAGATCCCGCCCACAGCATTTCATAATTTTGTTGGGTCTGGTCAGTCTACCGTGGAGCCAGCATTCGTCGCAAGATCAAATATTTTCTCCTCAATGGATTTTTCCTTCACCACTGTCGATTTTGAAGCACCTGTGTTAACAAAATGAACAAGAAATTTGCAAAACAAATTATTTCTTTTTTATAGTCAACGATTTTGTCTGTAATGCTGTCACGACTGAATTTTTCATGTCTTTTTTGTTTTTCTAGTGAAGATCAGTTTTTCTAAGTGAATATCAGTTACTTGGTAGATGCATGTATTGGGACCAGATATTGAGCTCGTGCCAATGACGTCATTTTGGGAGTCAAATAATGCTGCGTCGTTGTGGAAGCAATGTGCGTGCGCGTTGTGTGTGTGTCCATAGCGTGCGTAACGCGCAATGCTAAGGCTTCCATTGGTGAATTAAACCGCGTTACGCCCACCAGAGACACACACAGTGCGCACGCACATCGCTTCCACAATGACTCAGCATTATTTGACTCCCAAAATGGTGTATTTGCACGTATTCGAAGGGGGTCAATACTCCAAATTTGTGGCTTAAACTATTAAAAAAAATAATGAATTGAAAAAGTCGCACCTTTTGTTTTATTACCTTCGTTCTCCGTTTTTCTCGTTTTCTGACTTTCAAGAACATGCCAGCTGTTTGGGATACGAGCTCCGTACTCCTTCAGCTCCTCAATCAAAGAGCCACTCTGATTGGCTTATGCTGAACCTATGCGTCCTTGTGATTGGTTGGTTTCAAATAAGGCTGTCTCTGATTGGTCAGTTCCAATGGTGAGAGAAACGGACTTGCCATGGCTGTTATCAATCATGGGATGGGATTGGTCATCCGGTTCATCATTCATAAGTAACAGCGCATCTGATTGGTGGATGTTTTGAGACGTGGCTGGTGATTGGTCGATTTCAGTTATCAGGACCTTGCCTGTTGCTGGCTGTGTTGATGGTATTTCTTCAATGAACAATTTTCTCAGACCGGACGGAATTATTTCTTCGGAAGCATTATCAAAATCTTCAAGGTCGGGCAAGTCCTGGAAAAATACAAATAAGGAAAAGTGAGGGAGTATACCACTGTGCATCATAGGTCAGCTGGTACAGCATCTGCCCGGTGTGTCAGGGGAAAACCTGAGGGAGTATACCACTGTGCATCATAGGTCAGCTGGTACAGCATCTGCCCAGTGTGTCAGAGGTCTTGGGGGAAACTTGAGGGAGTATACCACTGTGCATCATAGGTCAGCTGGTACAGCATCTGCCCAGTGTGTCAGAGGTCTTGGGGGAAACTTGAGGGAGTATACCACTGTGCATCATAGGTCAGCTGGTACAGCATCTGCCCAGTGTGTCAGAGGTCTTGGGGAAAACCTGAGGGAGTACACCACTGTGACTCATAGCTCAGCTGGTGGAGCATCTGCCTGGTGTGTCAGGGGTCTTGGGGAAAACCTGAGGGAGTACACCACTGTGACTCATAGCTCAGCTGGTAGAGCATCTGCCCGGTGTGTCAGAGGTCTTGGGGAAAACCTGATGGAGCTATACCACTGTGCCTCATAGCTCAGCTGGTAGAGCATCTGCCCGGTGAGTCGGAGATCTTGGGGAAAGCCTGAGGTAGTATACCACTGTGCCTCATAGCTCAGCTGGTAGAGCATCTGCCCAGTGTGTCAGAGGTCTTGGGGGAAACCTAAGGGGAGTATACCACTGTGCATCATAGCTCAGCTGGTAGAGCATCTGCCCGGTGTGTCAGGGGTCTTGGGGGAAAACCTGAGGGAGTATACCACTGTGCTTCATAGCTCAGCTGGTAGAGCATCTGCTCGGTGTGTCGGAGGTCTTGGGTTCGAATCCCAATAAGGACCATTTGAATACTGCATTTGTAAACAGTGCATTAACATATGCAGTGCTCGGTATTACAAAAAATTAATGACTAGAATAAAATAGTTTTCAAACATTTATTTTATTGAGTAAAGTTGTTAATTACATCAATGTTGATTTTTCTCTCACTGTGTAGATCTATTGTCTCCAAATCATCGTCATTCGCCAATTCTGTCGTCAGATCAGAAGCAGCTGTAAGATTCCCTGGAATTTCAAAAACAAAATTCAGACCAATGTGAGTGTGAAATAAAGGAGCATGACCAAGGCTGCTTTCGAGCGCTCGTCCCTGGTGCTCCCAGGTGGTGGAAACGTTATGTCACACACATGCTTACACACGCTTTCTGGCGAGCACCATAGAGCACCATGGAGCACCTGGTGCCGCGCTCGAAAGCTGCCCAGATCGCATTTTTTCCATGGGTGTCGAGTATTCTGAAACTGTATCATGTGTCATATTTTTCTCATCATTCTGACACTTCGCGCCCTCAATCGGTATATTTTCAGGGTTATCATCCAAAATCCACCAAAGTTTAGTAAACTAATTTATCTGGTTACATGAAGCAGTGCAGTGATCACACCACAACCTTTCTGTTTCCAAATTGAAATTGGGGATTGCAAATTTTCTATTTTCTTCTGATGGATATTTTGGGGAGGTATTTTACATGATTGTTGGGTAGGGGACAGCCACATTGTCACTGTGTTATGCACGAGTAGGCAAATTTGTTTATCTATTGTCACATAATTTAAATATGAAAACCTGCTCCCTGTCATGGCTGCCGGTGCATTGGGTTTATTATTACTTTTAGTAAATTTTTTTGACAACCCAGTTCTACAGAACGTAGTATTTTTCAAGACTCCCCTCTCCCCTACTTATCAACATTTTTTGTCACTACCATAAAGTGTCAACATTTTACAGTGCATGTAAAGTCCTACGCTGCCCTCGACGCCCTCCCCGTTCTTACGCTTTGCAGACCTGTGAAAATGTTCACCACTTTGGTCGGCCAGCCCCTAAGATTTAGAGTTATTGCAGATGATAAAAATGATTTTAAATTGGTCTTTAATGATTAATTAAAGATTTTTAATTAGTATTTGAAATGTCAAAATGACATCACATTTGTTTAACATTTTGGACAAAGAAATATTCAATTTTTTAAGAAACTATTGTTTGTTTATTCTTTACCTTTGCAAGGAAGCTCTTCAATCAATATTTTTGATGTTTGTTTCCGTCCACTAGATGGTCCTTTGCTGATGTCAAACGTGAACTGGTTTGTGTCTGCCGGTGGCTTCGAAGTGTCATCTGACGATTCCTGGTGCTTTTCTTCTTCATCTTTTTCCTGACGACTGGCCTGGGCACGTTTGCGAATCTCGGTTAGTGCTAAAAGTATGATCATGATAATAAATAAGTTTTGTATATTGTGCTCATCAGGGGGAGCAGGGTTGTAGTCGAGTCTATCACGAGTCCATGACAAGTCCCGCACAAGTCCGTCACAAATCCAGTAACAAGAACCGAAGGATGAACACTCACAAAAGAATGCCTTTGTTGGAGTTCATGTGAATAGCTTGTGACTTGAATTAAGACCCAGGGACTTGTGGTGGACTTGTGAAGGACTCGGCTACAAACTTTGTTCAGTGGCTTTAACGTTGGGTGTACGCATTGGCTCCCCCCCCCCCCCCCCCCCCTGGCCCAGTGACACAATGCAAACAACAGCTGTTTGCAACCAATTGCCTGACAGAGAAATAGCTCCAGGGTACAGCACTTCCGGAGTCTCCCCACCCTGGGAAATCTGGGCCTCCAGCCAAGCCCCATTCATTTGTGAACCCTGCATAATAGAAGCTATCAATCACCCTACTTCTGGCCCAGTGACACAATGTAAACAACAGCTGTTTGCAGCCAATGACGTGACAGAGAAATAGCTCCAGGGTACAGCGCTTCCGGAGTCTCCCCACCCTGGGAAATCTGGGCCTCTAGCCAAGCCCAATTTATTTTGTGTACCCTGCATAATACAACCTATCAATCATCCTACTTCTGGCCCAGTGACACAATGTAAACAACTGTTTGCAACCAATGGCCTGACAGAGAAATAGCCCCAGGGTACAGCGCTTCTATGAGTCTCCCTTTGATTCCGTGTGTAATTTTACGTCACAATTTGTCTCAAAAGTCTGTCATTACCATCCACGCTGGCCTGTATGTTTGCCCTCTCTTTGTTGATCCATCGCTCGCGTTCCTCTTTTTCAGCCTCCCTTCCACCTCGAGACCTATACCAAAAAGCGAAAAAGAAAAAAACCTTTTCAAAACTTCCCGGAGAGTAATGACTTTAAAGGGTCGTGTCCAGATCACAATTTTGAGCTCCATTTTTACCATGGGTTTTGAGATTTTGATACCATATCATTTGTCATATTTTTCTCACTACCATTCTAAAATTTCGCGCTCCCAATCCGTATATTTTCAAGGATATCGTAAAAAAACAAAACACTGTTTTGTAAACTAATTTAACTGAGTCATAAAGCAGTGCAGTAATTACACCAACCTTTTTGATTCCACATCCAAATTGGAGATTGCAAATTTCCTGTTTTCTTCCCATGGATGGTATTTTGGGGAGGTATTTTATATGATTGTTAGGTTGCCGGGAACCAGATCTGAACTACAAGTATACCTTATACTTTGTTTTTTCAAGTATACAATGTACAATCCCAGCATTCCATGAGGCAGGGCTGTTATGTACAAGACTGAAGCGGCCGATTTCATAGCGCTGTTTATTACAAAAATTTGCTTCGCATAGAATTTCTTTGCTTTGTATTGCAAAAATGGGTTGCCAACCAAAATCTTATGATGTGCTTTTACTAAGTGAAAACGTCACCCTTTGTGTGTTGCCATGGTTTTTGGGTCTACACTAAAACCAGTGAACTGTTTCCCTGCGCTATACTAATGCACGTTTCAGATTACCAGCGAATGTTTAGACCCAATTACCATGGCAACTGACGTCGCACTTTAGTAGTCTATTGCTACTGTTTCTAAAAACACAATTTGACATACAGTTTTGGCTGGTAACCCATTTTATAAAGCAAATAAATTATGTGCTAAGCAAATTTTTGTGCTAAACAGCGTCGTGAAATTGGCCCATGGTATTTACAAAACCTTATTAATAAGAGGTCTTTGGGACTTTGCAGATACCTTGTTGTAACAGGAACCTTTGTATTAATGATCAGGAATGAAAACATTAAACACGGAATTTGGGACGTACATTTTTTTGTTATAAGCAGAATGTTGTATTAACAGTGCACGCTCTTATTTTTAGGTTTGACTGTATGCACTTTATGAAAGGGTGTAAAAACATGGGAGGAGCTAGTGAATTGGTGGGAGGGGCATCTTACCAAGCTTCAGTGCAAGCACGCTCTCTCGGAAAAACTGGTCTGTCGTCCAAATAGGTCAAACTTTTCTGTCAAGACAATAATTAATTTAACAATAAAAAGTAAGACTAAAAACGTAGAGAATTTTTTAATTTAAATGCTGTAAGATACAGAGAAATTTGAGTCTGAACATTGGTTTTTGAATGCTGAACGTTGTTTAAAGGCACAGGCTCGTCAACAATGTGCGCGCCAATTTCGTGCCACGAAATACGCAGCTCCGTGTAGCAAGGACATGGAGCTGCGTATTTCGTAGCATGAATTTGGCACGCGCGCATTGCTGACGAGCCTGTGCCTTTAATCTACAAGTCTTACCACTTTCAAGACGAACGTCTTTCGGTAGTTGGGAATCTTCCTCACAACTGGGTTTCCCATTAGGTTCAATACACGCTGCAATAAACAATGCATACATGAAATAGCAGTAGGCTAAATAGTTTTAAAGGCTTGTAGTTTGGTATCATTTGCAACGATCAAAAATTTTACTTCATGAGTTGATGAGAAAAATCTCACTGAAAGTGTTGATAGCATAGGTAACAAACACCTAATTTTTTGTTCTATTTTGAGTAGAGGTATCTTATGGCAAAGTGCCTTCCGGTACACCATGGATGCAGCTGGGATTCAAACCCACAACCATCTTTGTTTGCCATCTTAAACCACATTTAATTGCACGAAACTGCTTAGCCTTGGTAGCCTTTCATATTAAGTTGCAATTAAATCGAAATTCCTTGTTCTTCATTGTTTTCATTCCTGATAATACAAGGTTCCTGTTATAACAAGATACTCTGGAAAGTCCCAAGGACCTCTTATTGATCACGTTCAAATGACGTCACTTCCTACAAATTGCCACGTGCATCATGACCCGCATCGCGGTTGCGCTGTATTTCGAGCAACACGTGCGCGTGTTTGAAAGATGTTCCAGCGTGTGCATGCGCGTACTTTATGCCGTTTAATACGCAGTAGCTTTTTTTTCTACGAAGATGGTGACTGTGAACGTGATCAATTAACAAATTTTACTGTATACTGAATGAAACGGGCCTTGATTTTTTTTATTCCACTTACACATGTCTCCATTGCAGCAAAAACCTCCACTATATCGGTATCATCCAAGCGATTGTGGGACAAGTCGACTACACTCAAATTCTGGCACCCTGTCAGCTCGCGAATGTCGTCGGCAGTTGTCAGCCGATTGTGAGCAATGTTGAGAGTGTTAAGCTTCGGCAGGCAAGCTAAATATGGAAGAATAACGTCATAAGAACAACGACTAACAAATATTCTTCCAAAAATGAAACTTTATATTAGGGTTGTAGTCGAGTCAATCACAAGTCCAGTTGCAAATAGCAAAGGATTATTATTATTTCTTTCTGGTATTCATACCAAGGATTCCTCAATAGTGCTCATTGCACTGTCACTCGCAAGCGTGAGGAAACCCATTTAGAATTAGAAATGGCCAGAGACACCGGGGAATCCCCTTGCTCTTCACGAAAGAATGCTCTGGGATCTTTAGAGTGCGTTACCATTACCTAACACACTGGACCAATGGCTTTACATCCCTTCCGAAGTACGGAACAAGTGTGATAAAGTGCCTTGCTCAAGAGCACAAGTGCCACAACCCGTCACAGCCTGAAATCGAACCCACATTCTAGTACTGGCACAGGAACTTGAGTTCGACACACTAGACCGCTCGGCCATAACACCCCCATGAACACGCACAGAGGAATACGTTTGTTAAAGTTCATTTGAATTATTATTATTATTATTTATTCGGCCAATACATCAACAAAAAAACAAGAGCACACAAATTACATGATGTGAACAATAAACAAAAGTTACATAAGAAAGCGCAATTTACGATGTAATACTGAATAATGCAGAGAAAAATAGACAGGAGTGAACTAGGACAAAACAGTCCAAGCCGGCCAGGGTAAGCAAAAGTGAACCTAAACACTGTAGCCCTAAAGCCTGCTTACCCAAGGGTAAGGGTTATAGGCGAACCGTCACAAGTCGAGAGCCAATAAAATCACAAGTCCGTGGCAAGTCCCGCACAAGTCTGTCACAAGTCCAGTAACAAGAAGCAAAGGATGAACACACAGAAAAGAATGCCTTTGTTGGAATTCATTTGTGAATAGCTTGTGACTTGAATTAGAGTCCCACTGTATCATTTGCACATATGCAGCACGATATGTGGCAGAGAGTATCCCCCTACCATTGTTCCCCCATTGTGTCTCAAACATCCAAGGAATTCCTTTCAGTTTTTAGGGGGTGTTGGTGCGTTAACAAAAGGGAAGAGTGTGTTGAGGTATAGGGGCGTTAGGGGGGAGTCCCTTTGCCACATATCGTGCTGGGTATACATTTGCAATGACCCCAAAAGTTAATGAACCCAAAAGTTAAAGGCACAGGCTCGTCAGCAATGCGCGCGTGCCAAATTTGTGCCGCGAAATACGCAGCTCCGTGCTTTTGCTATGGAGCTTTTGCTATGGAGCTTTTGCTATGGAGCTTTTGCTATGGAGCTGCATAATTCGTGGCACGAATTTGGCACGCGCGCATTGCTGACGAGCCTGTGCCTTTAATGACAGGGAAAACCTTCATCAAAATAAAGATTGAATTGGTAGCAACTATCCAATGATATATTTCCACCCGAGATGATATAATTTTACCAAAAAATAATTCAACCACTCACCAATATTCTGAATCCTGCTAATCTGATTATTACTGACGTTCAGTGTGTCCAGTTTTTGCAACATCTCCAAGTTTTCTATGGTCTTTATCAAGTTCTGCTGTAGGTACACGCATCGCAACTCGGTCTGTTTGTCCAAATTCTCGATGGCTCGTAATCCGTTGCATTCCAAATAGAGCGCCCTCAGGCCTGTGTACTTGTGTAGGTTTTCGATTTTATGATATCCTGGATAAGATAGAGAGAAAAAACATTGTTGTAGTTGAAGTCACAGTTTAAAGGAGCGTGTTCAGATTTTTCCAGAAAATGGATTTTGTTTTAAACCTAACAATCATATAAAATACCTCCCCAAAATACTATCCACGGGAAGAAAACAAGAAATATGCAATCTCTAATTTGGATGTGGAAGCAAGAAGGTTGGCGTAATTACTGCATTGCTTTAAGGTACCGAGATAAATTGGTTTACAAAACATCGTTGGTTTTTTGACGATGTCCTCGAAAATATATGGATTGAGAACGAAAAATATGACATGATATGGTATCAAAATCCCAACGCCTGTGGGTCAAAAATATGATCTGGACACGCTCCTTTAAGGGGCAGCCAATTTGTGCTGTGGTTGGATTCTGTTGGATTGAGCAGGAGTGGCGCAGCCAGCCTTAGCGGCTCTTATGTCGGTTGCTGCAGTCAGCCTTGCCACCAGAGGTGCTCATACACTTTACTGATCGATAAAATGTGTTGCATCTCTCAGCGTCCTCAATCTTTCGGTCAGAATAAATTTGTGTTTCTTTTTTTAACCGTATACTCTGTTAAGTGAATTCAACATTACCTTTGTAATGAAGATACAAAACATCGTTGAGTTCTGGCGTGCGGTATAATTTATGCCGTTTGCAGAGGTCTTTCAAAGACTTTTCGGTTATCCTTAGAATAAAGAAACAAATAATTCGTCACATAACTGGGTGTCTAATTTTTTAATTTTCTCTCAAATATCATTGGTTGAGAGCATGTGTGGTATAGTGGGTACACAGCCATACTCATGATTGAGAGGTTATGGGTTCAGCCTCACTAGTGCCTAGTTGTTTGTGTCCGTGGGCAAGACACTTAATCTCAAATTGTCTCGTCAACCTGAGTGATATTTGGGGAGCTGTTAGAGGGAATGCCACAATCTAAGTGCTGATAGGGTTGTACGCCTTGGCCGGGCAGCCATCTAGTTGAAGCGAAATGGTTTTGGTGATTCCCTGATGGCAGTGATAATAATGGCAACAGTGCCAGGAGTACCCTGTAGGGGGAATGCCACAATCTAACTGCTGATAGGGTTGTGCGCCTTGGCCAGGCAGCCACCTAGTTGAAGTGAAATGGTTTTGGTGATTTCCTGATGGCAGCGGTAATAATGGCAGTACCAGGAGTACCTTGCAGGGTAGACTATTGTATGTGTGCTATACAAGAATCCACCATTATTTCTGGTGCCAACAAAAATTTGCATCATAAAAAAAATAATAAAAACCCAACAATTTTTGTGTTATCAAAATTCATGTGATTTGAACATTTAAGAAATTTCTTTAGACTAAAATGCTGTCAGGATGTAGCATTTTTATACAGGGAATCTCCTCTTTTTAATGGTGAAAAATAACTAGCTCTACAGAAAATACAAAATGACAATTTTTAACATCTTACAAGTTTTGAGACATACTTTTCTTGGATAATCTTACCTTGGATAATTGTTTTCTTCCTCAGACTTCTGCTCAATCTTCTGAACTTCTTCCGTTTTTGTCTTAAAGACCTGAGATGTTGTCTTAACTGCATCACCTGCATCTAATCCATTCTCATTTACATTTTCTGTCACGACTGCCTTACTGTGCAGTGCTGTTATCTGTTGAACAAATAGAAAATCGTATGCAAACATCTTACCTACTGTAACTGGAACAATGTGTGTCCCTGAGACAGGATTAGCATAAGTTTTGCATATAAATAATGAATATTTATATGACATGCTTATTAATATTCATCAGAATACACCCAACTTGGACCTCATTATATAGACTCTTGGCATTGGCGGCCATGACAGGGGAAGTCAAATTCTCACCATGTGCCATGCATGAGTACACACTTTGTGGATGCGTTGTCGCATTATTGATTCCAATTTGAATATTGACTTATCCTAAACTGGGCGGCCAGTTCTTGTTGTCAAATAATCAGATCTGGTTTATAGACTAGGGTGTAACTTATGCTGCACAAACAATGACTTAACTCCTTATTGTCTTGATTGATTTTCAGAAATTGATTTAGCTTGCGTCGGGGGGGAGACTGAATGTTAATTAGGGTTTGTTTTGCCCTTACCCGACGTAATTATCAACACTGTATACTCAGTGCTTTCCCGAGACACTATGAAAAACTTCATTGCGTACTCGAGTGGGACTCGAACCCATGACCTCCTGCAAACAAGGCAGAAGTCTTAACCACTCGACCACCGAGCTAGCCGTGTTGAATGGCCGGTTCGAATCGATTGGCAACGGGGATCGCAATTAATCAGAAATTGGTTTTGATTTTTCTTGGAAGAACATTCCCTATCGGGATCCAGGGAAACCTTGATTCTTAGGTTGTCTGATTTGGTCTAGAAATTGTTTGGACACCGTCCGTGTATATTCAGATAAAAAAAGAGAATATGAAATAATACTGAGGATAGAGATTTATTTTTAAAAACAAAACTGAGGCATGTAGTTTGTTTTTATATGAAAATTTAAATGAAATGTACGCCTAGACGAATTTTACCTTTTCAGGCGATGTTTCGATTGGCTGATTGAGAGGGTGATCCCCGAGGGGTGGTGGTCCATCATCTGTTGTGACCTTTGAACCAGGGTCACCAAGAGCTGACCTGGGGCCTTCCACTTGCTCAATTATTACTGGCATTGTGTTTTCGTTGCTTTTTGACTTCTGTTGATAATATGAGTCTCTTTTCTACTGGGGATGGAAAACACACCGATCATTATACATGCATGGTTTAGCACAATTACAGAATTTCCCACAACTTCTGGTCTGATGAACACTTGGTAGTTGGTAGACTTGTGGCTTCCAAAGATTTGTGGTTTTGTTAGAAAGAATGTAGTCTTTCTCTTCAATTTAAAAACTTGTGCACAGTAATTTTCATTTTTGTTAAAAAAGATAGGCCTATAATTAATTAAAATTTTAAAAAGTGTTATTTTATTTGTGTTTATTTACAATATTTAATCTTCTAAACACAAGACTTATGGCACAGGCTCGTCAGCAATGCATGCGCGCGAAATTTGTGCCACGAAATGCGCAGCTACATAGCAAATGCACGGAGCTGCGTATTTCAAGGCACGAATTTTGCGCGCGCGCATTGCTGACGAGCCTGTGCCTTTAAATTATGAAATAACTTAAGCCTATAAAACTTTCCGCGGAATGATTTGCTAGCAATCTGTAGGCCTATATTGAATACGGCCATGGGCAAGAAAAAATGTAAATTGACCTGACGGACCATTTTTTTCAACCCATGTTATTGTTAGGCCCTATGTAAAGTTGAACCTGAATAAGCCAGTTCGGAATCTCGCGCGCGCAATGAACGTCTATGGGATTGTGTCAAGGTCATTTGAGATAAACACAGGTCATTTGAGATAAACACAATGCATACCGCTTTGTTTATCTCAAACCAAAGTCGGGAGACGCATGCGCAGTCTAGACTCCGAACTGGCTTATTTATTGCAATGATCAACAAGTTATTTTATTTTTAAGCAATCTTAGGACAGGAAATTCAACATTTTTTGCTGGGGAAAAACATACTTTTTCTGACTTGTTCCACATGATCGAAATCCATGCTAAGTTAAACCATGGAGGTAGGAATGGTTAAACCGGCCATGCACAAACACTCGCACACAACCGGGCGCGCACTATACTAGCATGACTAGGGGGCCTACATTGCCTGATTGCATGCACTCGAGTTTTTAATATTAAATTAAACATGTAAAATTAAACCTCCCCCAAAAACCTTTAAAATTTACACCACAAATGGCCGAGATATTGCAATAAAATCGGCCTGTACATACAGCAGCCACCCACTCTCCAAATGCAAGATGTTCAACGACAAAATAATGCTTACCAATTGTGTTTTCCAGTCCAATTTCGAAAGCAACTTTTCCACTGAAATACACGACGTGTTGTGATGGCGACCTAGCAACACTAATTAATTGATTAACTGTTTTATGAATTTTTTAGTGTGAATTGCGCATTTGCACGCAACAGTCGTCGGAATTACACCAGTCCATTTTAGACTGGTTTCCGAACCACGTATTCCACGAACAAGAATATATGTTGGACTGGGAACCAGTCTACCATTTTTACAACTTTCCATAGTCTTTAATTCAGGAGTTTTAAATTTTGTTCTTAATTTTTGCTTTTATCTATCAACTTAATAATCTAATCTTTTGCTTAAAATTACCAAAAATGTTCAATAAATTCCGGTTTGGAAACGAAATTCAGAAAAAAAGCTACAATTCAACATTTCTTTGTTTTTCTTGACCCATTTCTAAAATTTAATTTATAGCGACTGGAGTAAGCGACTACTGGAGAATTCGCCATTTATAATTTTTTTTTTTCATTCCGGGCCGTCATTGTGGTGTAAAAACGGGAGATTTTTCGCCCAATTTCTTCGCTCCAAAATGTCGTCTAGCGGTGAAATGGCGATTAAGAAGACGGTTGAGCAGCTGAGGAGAGAGGCGGCCTTAGACAGAATGAAAGTGTCTCAAGCAGCGGAGGAGTAAGGCTTTAAAAATTGTTGTTAATTTTGGGTGTTTTTAACAACAGCATAGCCATACTCCCATAGCATGGAGGTTTCTTCCTCCATGGCCATAGCCTCATATCACAGGCCGGCCATGGGCATGGCCATGGAGGAAGAAAACCATTATAAATCAAAAGAAAGACATCACCAAACTCATCCGAAGAAATTTCAGCTTTGTCAAATGTACCACGTTTAAAAAAACCATCAAAATCCATATGTGTTTTCCTGCCAACCTGGTCTTGGCGGGGTGTTTCAAATATTCGTTCTCTGTTGATCGGGGGGGGGGGGGGGGGAGGGGGGGGGGGGGTTGCTGGTGAGGGGGGAGGGGGGAGGGGGGAGGGAGGTGAGCTAAGAACATGTATAAATTGATTTATAATTTGCAGTTACAAGTGGCAGTGTGGCGCTCAAACCCTAGGCTTGGCTTATTAATTAATATAAGATAGTAATTTCTCATTGGAATTTCACTGTATAGTGGTAGAAAAGGACAAATGGATGGTTATTGAAGTAAAAATCTTACCGCAAAAAGATTGTTCTATAAAGGGTACAGTCCGAGAACCTGTTGATGCACAGCGAAGCATGCAAATATTTTTTTTTAGTTGCAAGGTATTCTGTCATTGTCTGTAATTGCTCTCAACATTTTTCGTGTCCCTTTCGTCACAGCTTACAGCAATTTTGCCTGGAAAATGCTGACAACGATGCGCTGTTAACCGGTGTCTATGCAGCTGGTAACCCGTTCAAGGAGAAAAAAGGGTGCACAATTATCTAAGGTAAATAGAAGTATTTTCCCCATCTCCCCTCCTCTCCCAGCTAGGGTTAAACCTGCGATGGACCGGTATCCCATCCAGGGGGAGTAGCAATGCTCCTAGTCACTCCATGCCATGGAAACTAACAACCTGTTGGGGAAACCCAACTAACTGCTGGGGGGTAAACCTGTGATGGACCGGCATCCCATCCAGGGGGAGTAGCAATGCTCCTAGTCACTCCATGCCATGGAAACTAACAACCTGTTGGGGAAACCCAACTAACTGCTGGGGGGTAAACCGGTGATGGACTGGCAACCCATCCAGGGGGAGTAGCAATGCTCCTAGTCACTCCATGCCATGGAAACTAACAACCTGTTGGGGAAACTCAACTAACTGCTGGGGGTAAACCGGTGATGGACTGGCAACCCATCCAGGGGGAGTAGCAATGCTCCTAGTCACTCCATGCCATGGAAACTAATGACTTGTTAGGAAAACCCAACTAACACCCGTTTCATACACGAGAGTCGCGCTGAACTAAATTATCCCAGAAATTTGAATTAAGTTCGACGTATGAAACAATTTGGAGCGACTTGGTTTGTCAGAAGTCGAAAGATCGACTGTTCCAGTCGGTGTTCCAGTCGGTTAGAACGACTGAAGAGGGACTTGGTTTCAAACGTTGATCTTCAGTGTGCGCACGGCTCGCATTAAGAATGCCGGTCTGAAACCAAATTTTAATCGGAGCAACTTGAGTTGCTCTTAAAACAATTAGTTTGGCGCGACTCTGGTGCGCCTGTATAAAACAGATGCAACTGCTGGATTAAAAGTGTAATTTCCAGTTTGTTTCTCGGGGCTCCTGTGCACTATTTAACCATTGATTCATAATTCCTTCAACAGGTGTTCTACACCGCGGCAATCTACGAATTACAAATATCTGTCAGAAGTCACGACCGCATACTTAAAAATCCATCTGAAAGAAATCATTTTGCACATCTTCTACTTGTTCAGCAAAGTCTAGTGTCACGCCACTATATAGACAAATCCAGAATTAAAAGCCAAACTTTGGTAGTGCCATGCTCGCGTGCAAGCGCTACATGTGCATTAGAATATACCTCCTCGGCCAGTCAAGTGCTGCAACTGGCCACAATGTGCATACTTCACGTTCACGCCCGTGCATGTTGAGTGTGGACCCACTGCAAAAACGACGTCTCTCAAATTTGTCTGTTTCAACTATTTCTTTCACCGTGCAATAGATATAACTTTTAAAAACCTAGGCAAGAATTTACAAGTCGGACATCACTAGTTTTTTCCTTAAAATGACCTTATTACAGAACTAAATGGAAAAACAACAAATGTGGCAGGGGAAAACAAATTAACATTTTACTCTGACATTTTCCAGCCACTAACATAGGTTTTGTACATGAGGCCTCAGGTTATGTCCGACTTGTAAATTATTGGTCCGAAAACAGTTTAACCAACCCAATGCACCATATATTGACACGGTGTTTTAACCTTGTTTATTCGGGTATGTGTGACGGTGTACATGCAATTTTCGTGATCAAGCAAGAATTGTATTAGGTCTCAATGTTATATTTATTGAACTTGTTGGTGCATTTAAATGTTTTAAGTGTTAAAGGTGCATTCTGTCCACGATTAGGCAATTTTGAGGCATTAAAATGTGTCTGGCAACTGATAAAAAAGGTACAAAAGGCATGGCCAATTTCTGGTCAATTTTATTTCCTGCTGGAATCTAGACTACTAAAGTGTGGGGTCAGTTGCTAGGGTTACTGGGTCTAAACATTCACTGGTAATCTGAAATGCCCATTGCTAAAGCGCAGGGAAACAGTTCACTGGTTTTAGAGTAGACCCAGTAACCTTTTCACTTCAGTACTCTATTGTTTCTAAGGCCAGCGTATACATGTAGTTATGCATCATATTTGTTATTTTAAAAAATTAATTACATTTTTAGAGACTGAGGACCACCTTACAAATTCAACAAATTAATTTAAATTGAAATTAAAACAAAACAAATCACAGGATTTTGTGACAGAATGTACTTTTAAAAAGTAAGATTATATGTTTCAAAGGCCCAGTGTGTCATTTGCAATTAATCAGAGTTATTTGAATATACAAAGAGGAATCATAATTAACTAATGCCAAGAAATTTAAGCTCCATAGATGCAACTGTTGAAATCCCTGCATATTTGCAAAGTACAGAGACATTACCAAACAAAATTACAAAAAAAAGAAAAAAAGTGTGCACTCATGTTTCAAAAACCACCTTCAATTAAAGGCACAGGCTCGTCAGCAATGCGCGCGCACCAAATTCGTGCCACGAAATACGCAGCTCCATGCCTTTGCTATGGAGCTGCGTATTCCGTGGCACGAATTTAGCGCGCGCGCATTGCTGACGAGCCTGTGCCTTTAATGTTTTTGTTCAAAAGATACAATGTACTACCTGGATAAGAAAGATTTTTTTGTCTTTTGGTCATTCCATGAAGTTGAGGAACACGGTTTCCGTGTTACATCCACAACCATTTTTACCTTTTTTTTGGCCCTTGATAACCCCATGAATCAATACTATTCAGAAATTCAAGCTGTTGGATGAGAGAAATTGAAAACATTCATTACTTGTAACAAAATCCATTAGCAGATGTCAACTAATTAGAATTTTGTGCGAATGTAGGTGTGACATTTGATGCCTTTTTAGCAGATTTTCTTGAATCACACAGAAATTTAAGCTAGAATCCTTCAAATTCAAATTAAAAAGGATTGTTTAGTTTGAGAACTGTGTGTTAATTTAAAATTCAACATGAAAACATTTGTAGTTGCAGTGAAAGCAGTTGAAGTGTATTGGTTTCAAAGTTACATCCACAACCACAAATGGCGGCACTTTGTCAACACTGAAGACTACCAAATTACCCCCAAACAGTGTAAGCCACCATATCATGCAACACCGTTAAACAAATGATGATTCATTGCTCCCTTATTGACAATTTGTTTGGAAATGAAAAAATGTCACACTTTGTTTCTCAACTTCATGGAATTACCCCTTTGCAAATGATACAATGGGCCTTATACGTGCTGTTTTCATTTGTGTGTATATCATCGTTGTTTTTATTGTAATAGAAATTGTGGATTTTAGTTACAGGGAAATTGTTTTGTAGAAAGTAAGAAATCAAAACAATAACTGTTGTAGTCGAGTCTATCACAAGCCTTAAAAAATACATGTCATGATAAAGTTCAATTTTTTATGTCATGATTAACAAAAGATACATTTGATACAAATGTGGACCACTGTCCATGAGTTTGGGAAAATCTGGATGCAGTAAAAGGCAACTTGGCTTCACTGGGATTCGAACCACGGACCTTCTGCTTAACGTGCAGACGCCCTACCAATTGAGCTATAAATTCAACTAGTGGTCTTGAATCACAGTATTGCAGTTGTTCCTCACTGATACATTGCAGATCGTTTGAAAAGTTACACTTCAATAAAGACATGGACTTTCGATGGACTTGTTAGAACTTGCAGGGACTTGTGATGGACTTGACAACACACTGACTTGAAACGCATGTAGTGTATGATTGTCTGCAGCATTTTCACATTTTTAATTTCTATTGTTCTAAAAAAAGGATGTGAATGTGGGAAGTAGTAAATAGACGCAACAATGTAACTTATTTAGCAACATTTAAAATCTTTAAAATGAAGTTGCGACCAACTCCGGAAAGATACAATTAGTATTTTATGTTATGTCCTTGATAATATGATAAAGCGTAAACTTTCACATTTTGTCTTTGTGTAGAAATTTCCCATCTTTTTGTTAATCACAGTACTGTATAAAAATGTCACGACTTGGTGGGGGGGAAAAACTTTGTCTGCCTAGGCACAATTTCACCTTTAAAAAAATGAAAATAAAATTGATGCTTTTTTGGTCAAATCGGCACAACAGAAGATTTTGGGGCCACAACTTGCGATTTAGAAACCTTAAAACGACCCATCAAGGTTTCAATACTTGGCCGATGCGGTATTCATTTTGAAGTCTATAACTAAGTAAAATGTGGACATTTTTAAGACATCCCAAGGGCAGACAGTACACCTTTAATGTTCTCTCTAATCGTGTTTGTTGCATGATTTACGTGTTGAATGATTTAAATGTGTGTTTTGGTAAATAAATCGTGTAGAAACGTATTTTTGGCATTTTTAAAGTGTATTTCTTGGGGAAAATGTTGGTCTAACAAATTTATATTATTCCTCAAAATTTCATATTTCATTCCCTGGGTGAGCAGTCGAGGTCAAATTCAAAGAATACCATCTATGGGTTGTAAGCAACATTTCCTACAATTTTCAAGAAAATATGAAATCATAACATTTTAGCTAAATATTACAAAATAAAAGCACAAGGGGTTTTTCACAAGCGATTTTTCTTAAAATTTGCCAAAAATTTAGTTTTTTTAAAATGTACCTATTAGAAATGACTCCTATTCCTAACGAAAATTTACCCCGTTTGGAACCCATTTTGGCAGTTTTCAACAACTTTTTAAGAGAAATAATTTTGGGGAAAAAATTGACTTGTTTCGTGTTTACTTCTTTGCATGTCATTCCATTCCTATTATACGATTATGTAATGAACCACAGAGGTACCGTATTCAAACGAAGTCTTGAATTAACCCCAACCTTTACGTTTGCGACCTGCGGGCCCGCTGAAAAATTCCTAAAGCCCGCCGCACACCTTTGCGATTTACCGGATAATCGGATCATCGGACCACATACCGGAAAGGTGTGCGCTGAAACAATTCGGGCCGGTTTGACCGTACGCTATAGACCGGAGCAAATCAAACTTGTTTGATTTTTCCGGATCCGATGGTCCGGTGTCCGATGAGCCGGTAAATCGCAAAGGTGTGCGGCGGGCTTAAGATGTTTGAATACAACTAAAACAGGTGGTTGGGTGGCTGAGATATTGTGGGCTTGGCGATTCCACGCCGGAGTCGAGTATAATCGATTCCACTTTAGGAATCGGAGTCGCGTTTCCAGATTTTTAAGGAATCGATTGACAGTAGGAATCGATTTCCTTTATCTAGATTCGATTCCCAGCGCTAGCTTGCTGATTCTACAAGAGTATACTCAGCTTCTGATAATGTGAAATGGAATCGATTCCGGAATCGGTGTCGACTCCGAAAATGCTGGAGTTGCCCAAGCATGCGGTTACGTACCATCTGCATTCCGGACGAAGCAGTGAACCGTGGAAGCAGCAGGCAGATTTTGCAACTGCCGACGGCCTGTCAGGATGCTGGTGATACGGGACGTCTTCGACAATCTACGCTGCTGGGATTTGTTAGGTACGTAAACCGACTTTATAATTCTAGGTTTTCATGCTTTATGAGAATGGTAAAGATTAAAGTGTTTTCGGGTCTTTTACTTACTTTTGTGGGGTTCGGGATTTAAGACACGTTAATGAGTAAAACGGGTGAATTTGAGGGGACCAAAAAGACTTGTTTTCGTGATTCCTTCCTGATCATGATCCTTGGAGGGAGGTAACCATCTTTCTGATGCAACTGTTGTTTTCTCTTTCAGACTGGAGTCGTGTCTTGGATAACGGCGGCTTCTTGGAACAGGTAAATTGAGAATCCGTTTTTAACTTTGTAGGATTTCCCGAAAGATTTTGGTTGGGGACTTGAAAGCATTGGGTTTAGTAAGGCCAATGAAATTAGATTACTAGTTTCTCGTCAACCATTTATCAAATTTTGGTGAGGGATTTTTTTCAATATTCATTATTCATTATTTAATCACACACGAACCGCCATTTAAAAACTGATTTCATATTAAGGCTCTAAACTCGCCCAGAAATGGTTTGGTGCCAGTATCAATTCCATTGAGTAATATACCGGGTAGCTTGTGTTTAAAGGAACAAGTTGAGATGACAAAATCATGGGAAATGACAAAGGAGATGTCTGGTTTATGAAAGAGCAATATATTTGAATATAAACAAAAGCTGCAAAACACAGATCGCGATTGCACAACTGAAATGGAAACGTTTCGCATGGGAGTAGTTTGCATCTGATTTTCCCCTTATTTTGCAAAATAATGAAATTTTGGCATAATGAAATGTTTTGGTGCGGGGTCAAAATCACATGCGGGCGCTGACGAGAAACTAGTGATCTAATTTCATTGGCCTAAAGTAAACGGATTTCTTTCCCCCTCAAAAGGTGCTAATCTTTAAAATGACTCATCAAGCTTCAGTGTTTTTTTTTTTCTTCAGCCAGTCTCATATGTTTTGCACACAAGTTCTGAAGCCATGATTAACTTCTCAATTATTTCCCGTCTGTGAATAGAATTCTCTCATTTAATATAAGAACAATTAAATTACCACAAAAGAATAGTTCAACAAAATGAGGCCATTTTGAATTCATGATTGTGTTATAAGGGTTTCAGGAACCCTTTATTTATTTCATTAACAGCAATACTTTGTCTTTTCTCCTCAGGTTTTAATCACCAGCCAAGGGTCCAGTTTAAATGAAGTAAGTACCAGTCTGTATTGTAACTTTAAATGTGCATTGTTTGTGCTTGGAGCCAATTTTACCATGAAAATCTGGGCAATTCTCAGTTTGTTAACAACAATAGTTTTATACATTAACTACCAAAGTAGGTACCTATTTTTCTGTGTGGAGAGAAGCAATTTATGGTAAAATGCCTTGCCCAAAGGCACATCTACAACCTTTTGAATTAACCAAGGTATTGAGTACACGACACTTGACTGTTTGGATATCAAAATTTCACGGTAAAATTGGCCCCGAGCACGTATAATTTTAAGGAAAGAACTGACCTCCAAATTTAAATCTTGTTGCAAAAAGTAAAACTAAAACAAAGCAGAATGTGGCCAGTGACATTAAAAAAAAGTGGAAAGAGTTAAGAAGTTGATCAGAAATTTGTTTTTTTTAAATGACTCATCTAGCACAGGTAAGTGCAGATTTGATAGAAAAACTGAACATTTCGAGTGAGAATATTAAGATTTCGTGAGGAAACACTTATAATTTTTTTCAGCCTGTCATGTTTTGCACACAAGGTCTACAGCCATGATCAACTTCTCAATTCTTTTTGAAAAAAATTTTTTTTTGATAATTTCAAAGCGAAGTTAGGAAAATAACTAAATTATTGGCCTTTTGCGCAATATCATTGCTTGAGAAATCAGTGTACACAAATAAAATTACTGACAAATTTCTGGTGTTCTTTTAGCGCATTTCATGTCTCTTGACATCTCAATGCATTATACAACTATCAGGAACCACCTCAATATTGATACATGTATAGGTCGGAAAATTCCTCTTCTCTTCCGATTTTTAAGGTGCATTACACAACACTGGACTTTAAATACCATCCACAGGATGGAGCAATTGGGGTGAAGTGCCTTGCTCAAGGGCACAATTACCTCAAGTAGTCTGAAAACCACAACCTTCGGGTGTTCCCAAGTGAATGACCCAAACTGCTCAGCCACAATACTTAACTCATTCTGCAAATTACCTACACTATGGGAAAAAATGCATTGTATTTTTAAACGTATATGTGAAGACAAAATCTGTGCATATCAAGTTGAATTTGCGAAAAGGCTATATACATCGTACAGACTTGACGTACTCGTCTGTGTAAATAGTCGGAAGGTTCCATGTTGTGACTGGCCACAATTTTTATTCATACGTAAATGTACGGCACAAATCACCGTGTTTTTGGCATGTAATATAAGGTTTTCAAAAAAAATTACTTAATGCTTATTGCATGTGTGCCAAGTGAATTAATTTACTTGCCTGAGTGGTTAAAATTGGAGGTCAGTTGAATTCCCTATTTTTAACTTGTGCTACAGACATTTCATTATGCTCTTTCTTGCCGTGTACAAACTGCATGTTATAATATGAACTTATGTCGGCTATTATTCCAGCAAACATCAACATTCACTGTCCTTATAGGTACCCATTTACTCCTGTGTGGAGAGAAGCAAAGTGCATTGCTCATAGGCACATGTACAACAATTCGAACCCACATTGAGAACTAAACATTGGCAAAAAAGAAACTTTTTAAAGAAAATTCTAAATTTTAATCACTCCTAAATTCAGTTTTTTGGTCAAATCTGCGTAATTTTATTAGAACAAATAAATTTAATTCTAACATATAAATTGATAATCTAAAAATATAAACAAGGTTGTGTGCATTTTCAAAGTTTAACTAAATTAACCTGGTTTATGAGGAAAGAATTTAGTACTCAATTATCACTTAGACCTGTAGAAAACTTATGAGATGGGCTAAAAACGTAAATTTTAAAAGGAAAATGTATCTGTCACAGAGCTTGGGTTGAGTTTTTGTGATCATGACTAGAAATCGGCAGTGGATCCAGGCACTATCTGGGTAGTGCTTGAAATTGTTAACAGCCTAGATCCGCCACTGATTTTCAGTTATACTTGCAAAAACTTGACTCGGGCTGTGCAATATCCAAGACATTTTGGGGTTTTTCTTTATCAAATCTGTAATTTCTGATGGTTAAACGCTAAATTTCTACCGTTTATTTAATGCATGGAACTCTTTCAAAATTTCTGAAAAATAACCAAGTGGATAATGTGTGCTGTAACATTTTACACTAATAAAACTAAATCTGTACTCGCTAATGCTCAAGTAATTTTATAAGAAAAAATAAACTTAATTCTTACCCATAATTTGATAATCATCTAAAAACATAAACAATTGTGTGTGCATTTTCAAAGTTTAACTAATAAAACTAAATGGATTCCAGTTCTCAACTAAAAATCATGTTGAAGTTTTCCTGTCAACACATTAGTAATTACGAAAACTTGACACGTTTAATTTATTTGGATAGCACATATAAAAACCTATGATTTCCAGCTAAAATGCATGTTTTAGTATGTGGTAGGCAAATGCTGTTCTGAAAGCCATTGTAAAATGATGATAATGTGTTTATGTGAAACTAATATTTTGTTATTTTTCTTTTTCAGAAACGGCATCTCCAGAGGCAGCAAGCAGACGTTAGTGTTTAAATCTTTTCGTGACGTAATCGCCGATGTCGTATGTAGACGGAAAACTTGAGAGTCCATCGTGTGCTCATGAAATGACTAATTCTCGACAAATGTGTTTTGACGATTTCTTGCAGTTATCGTTTGTAATGATCTTTTCTTGCAGTGGATGTTTAATAAATCATTTAAATTGTATTTCTTTGTACAGTATTTTTATTAATGTTTTCTTTAACAGGTACAGGAGGGAAACCTCCACTTCTATATGTTAGAAAATCGGACAGGGGGCAACCCCTGTTCGATTTTCAAATTGTAAATTTGGTCCACCGAACCCTGGACTATCTGTAAAGACAATAGCAATTAGGACCTTGCATAAATTAAGTTAATGAACATTTTACTTGAATATATTACTTGGTTTACTTATTGGAGTACAGAATAAAATGAGACTTGTTTACAATTGAAACTTTTGTTGTCACTGACTTTTATTTTGGAAGTTACTTTAAAGATGTAACACTATTTAAATAAGATTGTTTACAAACAAATTACTATATTTGTTAAAGTACATTTAACAATGCTACAAGAGGAATATTAAGTACAAGTCAATGTTTACAAACTGTTAGTAATTTTTTTGGAGAGAGATGAACAAGTTTTGGACAGCTTCTAGTTTGTTTACAAACAGATAGTCATTTTTTGAGACTTGTGTGCTTAGGAAGTTTTAATTACTTGGGAACTGACTGTTGGATTCAGGAACTATGGTATGGAGAGGTGAACAAGTTTTGGACAGCTTCTAGTTTGTTTACAAACAGATAGTCATTTTTGAGACTTGTGTGCTTAGGAAGTTTTAATTACTTGGGAACTGACGGTTGGATTCAGACACTGGTGAGTTGATTCAATGTTTACAAACTGTTAGGTTTTTTAGGGAGAACACTGCTGAAACAAATTAAGTTACTTTGAGTTTGGTTTGTTTACAAACTGTTAGTAATTATTTTGAGAACTGATTGTTAGATTCAGGAACCATCTGGAGCAGGAGGTCCAGTCGACTTGATTCTGTAAGGGGAAAAAAAGAAACAAATTTTTAAACATAGCGAAAAGAATTACATATCTGACAAGCCAGAAAATGTTTTTGTATTGTAAAGTAATTTAGATTTTGCAATTTAAAACTAAGTATGCATGAAGAGGGAGGTTAATGATATGCATCATTATAAAACAAATTCGGAGAATGGGGATGCTAGAGTACTGGGACTTACCATGGATAAATTTTGGCCACTCTGAAGACGATGCACTGAGGTCTTCCAAAACAGATCTTGAAAATATTCTGCTCGTCGACATCGCTTGGCACACACGTCTTTGTCACCTGTCAAAATGAAGAAAATATAACGTTACAAAGTGATGCAAGTTTAGTTTCTGAATTCATAAATAAATTGACAATTTTTTAATTTTTGACTAAAACATTTTGTGAATTAAGAATTCCTTCAAAATTGCAGGAAATGATATTGCCCAAGGAAGGAGATTTTTCACTTTTCCCAGAATTTAGGTTCGAAATGGAAAAATTTTTCGTTCCTGATCATTTCTGAAACATTTTCAGAAAAGTAAATTTTTTGTCAATTTTGATAAAAATCGCTGAACTAACCCCTTATGATTCTGTTTAAAAAAAATTTTGTGATTCAGATTCTCTTCAAAATTGCAGGAAAAGTTGCTAAGAACCTACAGATGTTATTCCTGGAATTTGACCTTGATTGCTTGCCTAGGGGAAAAATGTCAATTTTTGGGCTAAAATGAACTAACCCCTTGTGATTCTTTTAATTTATAATCCAAAATTGATTTCCAGCAAAGATGGACTGTGACTTACCGATACTGTTGGTCAAAACTGGCCAGATTTCTTCTCCCAGCGAATCTCAAGATGATGGGTGGTGCATATGAACAGTAGCCACAGACTGAAAGAAAGGGAAAGAAAATTTATAAGTTAACTCGGTTACAGTACTTAGAAATTAGAGCTAAGACTTCAAACCAAATATCCGACACTGAACAGAAGGCTGTGGGTTCGAGTCCCACCCAAGCACGTTTTTAATGATTCAAACTGACATCAGCGCACTGAGTCGGCGAGTGCTTAAGATAACTGCTCTAGAATGCATGAGGGTGTGGGTTCGAGTCCACCCAAGCACAAGGTTTTAACAGAGTTCTCAGGAAAGCACTGAGCATAGAGCGCTGATAAATTACATCAGACGAGGGAAAGAGATTAATCCATGATCCAAACAGGCCATTTGACAAAAATGCACTTGAATGATTAAGACAACTGCTCTAGGTTCGAGTCCCACCTAAGCACAGGTTTTTTAACATAGTTCTTGGGAAAGCTCCAAGCATAAAGTGGTGATAAATTGTATCGAAAGGGATTATTTGTAAAACCAACTGGCTCTTAGAGACCAGCACACCGAGTGGTCGAATGATTGAGACAACTGCTCTAGGTTCCAGTCCTAACTGCTCCATGATTTGAACCAGCATACCGAGTGGTCAAGTCAATTGTTGTAGAATGTAGCACATTTGATGTTTTTAAATGTTCTTATAAATTGTTGTCAAAGGGCAATGGATTAGTTGTGATACCAAATGTTGCAAGAATCAAACAGCACACTGAGAGGTTGAGCAGTTAAAGCAACTGCTATAGAATGCAGATGGTTGCGGGTTCGAGTCCCACCCAAGCACAAATTGTTGACATAGTTCTTGTGAAAGCACTGAGCAAAAGTGCTGATAGATTATATTGGAAAAGAGCAAGCTGTTTCTAATTTAGAGAAGTAGTAACAAGCTGATCATTACAATACCTGAAAGCTGTTCATGATGCGATGACAAATGAATTCCAACAGGAGAGAGACAGTCCAGGTGAGGCCAAGCATGGGCAGCAACACAAGGGAGCTTCACAAACGGGTCCTGTTAAAAGGAAATCAAATGAAATGCATTATCACTATGAGCAAAAACATGTACATGTTCATTGTAACCCCATTGTTAGTAACAATGGTGTGTGCCCAATTTCCATTGTTAGATGTTCATAGTGTATGTAAAGTTAAATTTGTTTTCAATCACCTATATCTCAATTATTTGTGACCTGTTGATATCATGTGGCATATCAATGGAAAGCTCATTCGTGTAAAATATTTATAAAAAAAAAAATTAATTTGGTATTAAAAAAGAATATTTCAAGTGCATTTTTAAAAAAATGTTGAAACTTGATATCTTTCTAAACCAGGTTCATGTATGAAATGCAGATTACCTTGTTATAACAGAAACCTTGTATTATCAAGATTTAAAAAATTAACAAAGGATTGGGATCTAAATTTTTCCTTGTTATAAGTGCAAAAGAGGGAAAATTAACACGTTGCAGTAATACAGGTATGTAAATGAGCAAGGTTTTTGATTAAGACTTTTATTATTAAAGGTAGGGATAGTACACCCAGATGTCAGTATTAACTCATTTCATTGAATGTGTTGGGGCATTCTGGGTAGCATCATGATGAAACCATGGCCATGATGTGACTCCTAAAAAAACAAACTGGAACTCAGCTTTAGGGAAACGCCATTCATGAATAAACATGAGCAAGTAAAGACGTGTTGGAGCAATCAGTGTATTGGGGCATTCTGGGTAACATCATGATGAAACCATGGCCATTATGTGACATCTAAAAAACCAAACTGGAACTAAGCTTCAGGGAAATAACATGCATGAATAAACATGAGCAAGTAGGACATGTGTCAGAGTAATCAGTGTATTGGGGCATTCTGGGTAACATCATGATGAAACCATGGCCATGATGTGACTTCTAAAAAACCAAACTGGAACTCTGCTTCAGGGGGACACCATTCATGAATAAACATGAGCAAGTATTGGGGCATTCTGGGTAACATCATGATGAAACCATGGCCATTATGTGACTTCTAAAAAACCAAACTGGAACTCAGCTTCAGGGAAACACCAATCATGAATAAACATGAGCAAGTATTGGGGCATTCTGGGTAACATCATGATGAAACCATGGCCACTATGTGACTTCTAAAAAACCAAACTGGAACTCGGCTTCAGGGGGACACCATTCATGAATAAACATGAGCAAGTATTGGGGCATTCTGGGTAACATTGTGATGAAACCATGGCCACTGTGTGACTTCTAAAAAACCAAACTGAAACTCGGCTTCAGGGGGACACCATTCATGAATAAACATGAGCAAGTATTGGGGCATTCTGGGTAACATCGTGATGAAACCATGGCCACTGTGTGACTTCTAAAAAACCAAACTGAAACTCGGCTTCAGGGGGACACCATTCATGAATAAACATGAGCAAGTATTGGGGCATTCTGGGTAACATCATGATGAAACCATGACCACTATGTGACTTCTAAAAAACCAAACTGGAACTCGGCTTCAGGGGGACACCATTCATGAATAAACATGAGCAAGTATTGGGGCATTCTGGGTAACATCGTGATGAAACCATGGCCACTGTGTGACTTCTAAAAAACCAAACTGAAACTCAGCTTCAGGGGAACACCATGCATAAATAAATACCGTATGAGAAAGAACATGTAAATAAGCAACAGATTTGCATAATTTTGATTAAGGCAAGAATAGTACATATGTCAGTATTAATTAATGTGCAGTAACATGTAAATGAGCAATTATTTGCATAAATTTGAATACAAAGCATATTTATTCATTTCAAGCATAAATTTGATGTGCATCAATTTAAGAAAAAAAGCGATGTGGAGGGAATTTGGAGTGAACCACAAAATCAACAGACAGAAAAGCCCAAATTTACGAAAGGTGTTTTTCGCTTAACCGCGTGTAACTTTCAAAAACGATAAACGATAATCGCGGGTGTTAATTCACGCGTGGTTAAGTCGCAAGTTACACACGTTTATTGTTTGCACGCGTGTTATTTCAACATGCGATGATCAACTTTCGTAAATTTGGGCCAAAGTGTTTTTGTGCATTATTTTACTTCTTCCACAACGCTTTTTCTCAAAGTGAAGCGCATCAAAATTACGCGTGAAAAAGCAGAGTAAATTCACCTTAAATGTGGCCAAACCCTGCACCAGCCCCAGGCGACTAAAGACATTGTGTCACTCCCAAAAATGAAACTTGTCCAGAATTTGAAACCCAAAGATATACCGGTAGTGCCATAGGGCAAGATAGACTACTCTACCCCGACCTCCGTAGAAATTCAAGGCGCCATTTTAGTAAGCAAACTAGATGCGCCTCATGTCTGTTTGACATGCCTCTTGTGGATACTGATTTTTCTCTCATCCCAAGTGCGGATGCTGCTGTAACTATTCGCCACAACACAGATTACACCACAAGAGACAAGTTTGCTTACTAAAATGGTGCCTATACATACTTTACTTTATTGAATTGATTTTGCATGGGTGCGCTATCTTGCACTTTTGCTGCTATATCATCTTTGAGGAAGCCCTACCCATGCATGCCTATAAGCGGAAGCTCGACAAGTTTTACTACAGTGGAAAGTCACCATAAACGAGCATTGTATCTGAACAAATGGATATACTTATAGTTGGGAGCCATGAGCGATGTTCACTGTAGCAGAATGTTCTTTATGGTGTTCATTATAGCAAATTTTCACTGTAATAAAATTAGAATAATGGCCAAAAACTCACCTCTCCTGTGTTTTCAGTATCCATGGCAACACGTCCATTTTTGTAGTGTGTAATATCAAGCTCCACAGTCTGTGGGCTCCATCTCCAATCTGTGAATACATAAGAAACAAAAATTAGCAACTGTGACAGAAATGCAACCAATCCAGGCTTTGACATTAACCAAGGCCACCGAGGCCAATGCCTTGCTAAGTTGGGCCTGATGACCCTTCAAGATACACACTTTCTGAGGCCAACTTGACCAGTATGCCCATTAACCAAGGCCACAAATGCCAATGGCCTCAGGCCCTCATGCCCTGCCAAGTTGGGCCTGATGCCTCTTCAACCTATACACTTTCTGAGGCCAATTTGGCTAGCATGCCCTATCCCAGGCTTTTAAACCAAGGCCACAGAGCCGATTGGCCCCATGCCCGGCTGAGTTGGCCCCGATACCCCTTCAAGATAAATACTTTCCGAGGCCAACATGCCATATCCTCAAATTTCATGAGGCTTGCATACACCAATAACCAGTGCACATTTGAACGATGTTGGCTGTGGTGCCCCTCCAGTTGAACTTTTGTCAATATCAAGGCCGGAGTGATCGACCTGTTCCACTTTCATAACATTAAAGGCACAGGCTCGTCAGCAATGCACGCGCGCCAAATTCGTGCCACGAAATATACGCAGCTCCATGCCTTTGCTGTGGAGCTGCGTATTTCCTGTCACAACTTTGGCGCGCGCGCATTGCTGACGAGCCTGTGCCTTTAAGGAGTAAGAATATATGGGAGTTTCACATTCCGCAGCCGTCTTGAGAAAAGCACCACCACAATTAAATGCCAGCTGAGCTGAGGGGACAAAATTGCTCGGTCGGCCAATGAACTCGCTTGAGACACATTTACAAATTCAATTGCATAATTGCTCATTGGCCGGCCAAGGAATTTTGACTTGCTCCCCTCAACTGGCCTTTGGAAGTCAATTGGTGGCGCTTTTTTCAAGACGGCCGTATAATGAGCATAAACTCCCTTTAATTTTACATTTTTCCCTTCTGTTTTATGTGCAGGGAATATTTTCAATGGGGACGAGTTGACCTAGGGGCGAGTTGACTTGGGGACGACTTGACCAAAAGTCTGGCCTGATCAGACAGTATTTTTTTTTATTGAAAAAAAAATTCTTTTTAGGCCTACATGTAGGCCTAATATTTTCTTATCAAATGTGTAATTTACTGAAGTCATTTTGAAAGAAAACAAATAATGGTGAACTTCTCAAATCTTACCCGCAGCGCGCAGGACAGCTCGTCCGGTGACAGGCGCTAGGCTAGGCATGGTCGAGACAACTCGATTCCCACACTCCGGACAAGTCGTCCGTCACCCACCAGTCAAACATCAATAAAACCAAAAATTGACACAAACGATTTGCAATGAAAACCGTTCTTTGCTCTCACCTTGTTTTGCTATTGAACACGCAGTCGTCAAGCAGTAGAAGGTTCTGAAAAATACACATTATTTTGCTTTTTCTTTCGCTTAGTTGCGTAAAATCTTTCCGTCTACTTTCGTCAAAACTTGGCGGGCTCATGGCGCGGCGACGCGACGTTGATGGCGCTGTTGAAAGCTAGACTTGAATAAGTCCTTGCCGCTTCAACTTTCCCAAATTTTGAATTTTGAGATCCACCCAAGTCCAAAACAATGAATTACATGTATTCATGGCATTACATGTATTTCTGATTTTATATCTCAACTTTGTTTTCTTTACCAAGAATTATCCTTGCGGTTTTCTTGACACCATGGAGGAAGCTTCCTCCATGTTGAGACATACATATGTACCTCGTCTTAAAGTTATATCTCGTCTTGGAGAAAACAATTCCTTAAAAAAAAAGACCCAATTATGTATGGACCATTTCTGCAGTTTTCGAAGCTAACTTCTATTAAAGAAAAGTGACAATTTTGGCTAAAATATGTACATTTCATCAAAATTTGAATTTTAAAAACTGTTCATTTCCTGGATGAGCAGTCAAAGGTCAAATTCAAGGAATATCATCTATGGGTTCTAACTTCTAAGCAACATTTCCTGCAATTTGGCGTTTTTCAAAGTTAATTTCTGAGAAAAAAAAGGGGGAACAAAATTGATATTATTTTTCAAAATTTTAAATTTCCCTCTCTCGAAGCATCATTTCCAACAATTTTGAAGAAAATTTAAATCACATTTTTTCTAGCCAAAAGTGCACTTTTTTTCCAAAATGACTCTTCCATGTGACCCGAGGTTACTGCATTGGCAGTTTTCGAAATTGTTCAATTTTTGAAACGGTATTAAATTAAATTTATAGTAAAAACACCACAAACAAAAACTGCAAGACAAAATAAGGATTATTGTTTCGTTTTATTTTTACAGATTCTTATCTTGCGAGCTCATTGGTTGCTTGGGAATAAACAAGCACATGTGGATGGGAGACTTTGAAGACGTTTGGTGGCAGCAAACAAACCGGTCTATGCGTAATATCGAGCATGCGCATTTTAGCTCAAACATGACATAATGAAAAAGGACCGGTTTTGTTTGCTGGGTATTTTTTCCTTATACATTGAACAAAGATTTGCATGAAATTACCTCCTGCAATCAACAGATCATTTTAAAAGATACTTCCCACTTGCACTTCTGTCGGAAACGTTGCATTTTTTAGATAAATAAATGATAAAATTACTGCATAAAGTAATGCACAAAATTACGGCGCGAGTGGGCGCTGCGCGAGTGGGCGCTGCGCGCTCGTGAATGGTTATCTTGTGCACTAACTGAATGCAATTTTCTACAGAAAAGAGACAACATTGACAACAGAGGGCGCTGCGCGCAGCATTAATCTTGTGCACTACCGTAACTGAAGGCAATTTTTGAAGGAGAAAATGTGACTTTTCTACAGAAAAGCAACATTTGCGACAAAAGTGCAAGTGCGAAGTATATCTTAAAATTAGATTATCTGTTGATTCCAGGAGGTAATTTCCTTCAAATCTTTGTTCAATGTATAAGGAAAAAATACCGTTTGCTGCTACCACACGTTTCAAATGTCTCCCATACCGCACTCAAAAAAACAAATCACGAAAAACAAAATCAATGAAATATCTTATAAAGGTTGAAAATGCATACTGCATGTTGCAATGAGCTCGTTTTTATAAATACGTTACAAATATGTAAAGATCTTTGTGGGTTAAAAATGGTACTTGTTAATCTTTTAATAGACATCACATGTATACGGCTTGGACTTTGGCTCATCTTCGAAATTGCAGCAACATTTGGAGATGGGCAAGAGTAACAAATGCGAAAGGAAAAGTTCATTTATATTAGCCGTTTGTGAAGGTGGCATGTTCCGATCATAGAGTTTAATAAAGTAAACTGGAGTGCATACGCGCAATTCCAGCCACGTATCAAAGAGGAAAACACTAACAGTGCCTTTTTACATCCATAGTAGGGGCGTTCGAGACGCTTACACCGGGTAACATAGGGTTTACACCGGGGGAAGCCGCCAGAAGATGCAAAACGAACGACACGGGGTCTCGCTTTGAATTCTGGGAACACGTGGTCAAAGGTTGTTGCCGGGTGGGGCTTTATAAACACCGTTATCGTTTGACTCAGAATGAAAAATGAAGCCGGCGCCACGCAAAAATAGTAGCCCTAAAGTACCGAAATAAACTTCGTCAATGCCCACAGACATCTACTGATCAGCAAAATGTATTTACAGCCCTATTCCCTCCTATTTTGTGTCATAAATAAGTGATTTTTCTTTGTCGCGATTCCAAACTGTCCGCCATGTTTTACTACTTGCGGTTACTAGGTGACGTCATTACACATTGCTTTACACCACAGACCAGCCCGCGAGCTCGGGCAGTGGTGGCTGCCACCAGGGCAGACTTGTATAGCACGTGATGGCTAAAAGAACGCTCCGGTGTAAGTTGGTGTTACCCGGTGTCAGCATCTCGAATATGGTTATTCAAAAATGGCGGCACCCATTTAGACATAGTTAAATAGTTTGTACTCTAGTTTTCCATATGTAGCTCTATGGTTTAAATATCTGTTACAAAAGTCCTCTCTGGATCTAAAACATTGTGCACCAAAATTAACGAATCTAATTTGTTCACCAAGGCAGTGCTTCTCAAACAGACATTTTTAAAATGCCTAAATATTTTAATTGTTTTCTTTTTGTACTTTTTATGTACACAATGCCATATTTCCCTCTACTTTCCAATCTACACATTTTTGTGACTTGCAAATTTGAGAAACACTGCATTCAAGTTACCACTAAGATCAATAAAAAATATGTACAATTCGTTTCTCAACGGAAAACACATGAAAGTTGGAAAGAATTTCCCCCACTTTTCTAATGTCCCTAGTATGTCATTTTAAAGATATTTCGTTTTAGTTTACAACCAATTTTCGCTTGAAAAAATACATAAAATGCGGATAATTTTACCGGTATGCAGAAATTAACTTTTGAACGTTTTTACTTATTTGAATCATTTATTTAAAGGAGCATGACCAGATCACATTTGTTTACCCCTACATTTTTCCCATGGGTGTTGAGATTTTTATACCATATTTTTCTCATTACCATTTTAACATTTCGTGCTCTCAATCCGTATATTTCTTGGGATATCGTCAAGTAAACTAATTTATCCGGCACCAACCATTTGCTTCCACATCCAAATGGAGATTGCAAATTTCCTGGTTCCTTCCAATGGATAGTATTTTGGGGAGGTATTTCATATGATTGTTAGGTTAGAACAAATTAAATTTTGTGAAAAAAATCTGGTCACGCTCCTTTAAAGTAAATAATAAAAACGGTTGACATGCAAGCACACATATTTAACATAATATTTTTGCTTACCAACCTTTTACTGTCTTTATCGATCCAATTCATGGTAAGCAATTTAGTAAGCGACATTTTACAGTAGGCACAGGCTCGTCAGCAATACGCGCGCGCCAAATTCGTGCCACGAAATACACAGCTCCATGCCTTTGCTATGGAGCTGCGTATTTTGTGGCACGAATTTGGCGCGCGCGCATTGCTGACGAGCCTGTGCCTTTAACAGTTTTCCCGAAACTAAATCCTAGTTACGACAAACGGGCTTTTCCAAAATGCCAATATTACAAAATGTACATCTCTAAATTTAAAAAGTGGCAATATAATTACACTTCACGCATATTAAAGCTGCACTCTACTAACCAATGGCTGGGAAAAAAGGAAAAATAATTCTTGCCATGCAATTTGGGTTGGTTCATTACTGCAGTTAAAATAATCAAGAGTTTGCTCTTTTGTGGGCGGGGCAATGTGGACAAAGTAGGCGGGTTAAAAGCAGTAGTTAAATCATGTGCATCAAATGGAGCTTATTACGTATACAGTAAAACTTAGTGGCCACCCTCGGGACCGTAAAAAGTGGCCACTATAAACAGGTGGCCTCTTTATAAAGGTTGCTTAGGCATTATACACATGGCAATCAGGACCAAAGATGGGTGGCCTCTATAAACAGGTGGCCCCTTTATAAAGGTTGCTTAGGCATTATACACATGGCAATCGGGACCAAAGATGGGTGGCCACTATAAAAAGGTGGCCTCTTTATCAAGGTTGCTTAGGCATTATACACATGGCAATCGGGACCAAAGATGGGTGGCCACTATAAACAGGTGGCCTCTTTAGCAAGCTGGCCTTAATAGCAGGTTTCACTATATACCCAAATCAGAATTAAGGTTGAAGATTTGGATAATGCATTCGTGCATCTTCATGTGACACCCATTTTATAATTAGCTTTCAAGTATACAAAAAAAATCTAACGAACATTTTAACTACATCATATGATATTATAATACAGGAACATTTACAATTGGGGCAAAGAAAACGGAACAAAAGAAAAAAAATTGCATAATTAAACTAAAAAACAACATTGGGTGTGGGACTTGGTTGTCACAGAAATAACCTTAGAGGAATGAGCAAAAAAAAAAATTCCCCAACAAAAAATTAAATAAAAAAATGAGGAGAGTCCTCATTGGAGTTCGAACCTCAAACCCTCCGATACGCTAGACAGATGCTGTACCGACTAAAAGGGACGTACATCATTATCACTAACGGGAACATTCCGACAATGCACCATCCAATTTGAACGCTTGGAAGCGCTTGAAAGATATACAGTCCGTGGTTCTCAGCAAATTTGATTTTTTTTCCCAAACCAATTTTTAAAGCATTTACTTTATTTTACCGACAAATCATCATACTTTGTATTTTAGACATCGGCAACCCTATGAAAAACAGTGTTTTTATACGGCCGTTTTTGCACCTGCCCTTGCCTAGTCTTGCCCAGGTCTTACTTCCCGTGTTTTGTGGACTGTGGTGCGGTGCCTGCAGCGCGCCCTGTGGACTCTCGGTAGACTTTCTGAGACAGAGGAAACGGAAGAAAACAGATTGGATGATGGGCCACCGGTCCGGAGGGCGCGATGTGTGCTGCGCGTTGCAGACCGAGCACAGTAGGTCAGACCTGGGCAAGTCTACGCCATAAATTATTGGCGGACCGCCAATAATTCAAAATATTGACAGTAATTGTTTGATAACTAAACGTTCATCGATTTGTTTTCGTTGATGTCTCATTTCAAAGCGTATAACTTATGTTTCTAGAAAATTATCAATTCAAAACAACATTTATTTTTTGAGGTGCCACACCCAAAACGTACGGTCTGTATATCTTTGAAACTTTGGCTAAATGTTTTATTAATTTCGGACAAATGCACAACAAAAAACAATCGAACGAACAAGGATGAAAATCAAGTTGATGTTTGCAAGTTAACATCAATTTAGCTCCAGTCAATTTTGGCAAAATGAGCCACCCCACCCTCACAATTGTTCTTTCTAAACATTAAACATTGGATTCTGTATATTACTGTTTTAAACATATGTGATTTCCATGCCATACAAATATAATAAAAATCAACCAATTCAAAAGAAAAAAATCAAGAAAAACGAGCAAATATACGAAAAAAAATTCCACCATGACATTTTAAATATTTACAATGCATTTAAATTTGTGACACTCCATTCTCGGGCAGCCTGATTTTTCGCCGTGTTCCAACTACTTTGTTTAAATTTTACATTCTGTGCTTCGAGATTTTGGAAAACAGAGGCCGAAAAATGGCACAGGGCTCGGAGACCGCCACAAATCAATATCGAAAAGCGTACATTGAAAAAAGAAAACCTAAATGAGGAAAATATAACGAAAAGTTAATGTACATACATAGATACAGAAGTAGAAAAGAATGATGGGTAGCATTAATTCTTGGCGTTGGACGATAACCACGTCAGGCCTTCGTATAAGCCGTCGCCCGACGTTGCGCAGGAAGGTTGAACGAACCAGTTGCGGTCGCGGATCCGTGTTAGACCTAGTTTCTCCTGAATTTCGTGAGGCTTCATGGCTGCGAATGAAAAGAATGAAAGAAACAAATATTTAGCTATGATGAAATATTTCCTTGGGAGTTCCGCAGCCAATCGGTTAAGGTCGACTTACAAAACTTTGTGTTGCTGGTTCGAAACCCGGCAGTGGTACCTGTGCCCTTGAGCAAGGCGCAGCAATTGCTCCATCCTTTGGAAGGGATGTAAAGCCATTGGACCAGTGTGTTGTGTAATGCACTTGAAAGATCCCAGAGCACTCTTTCTTAAAGAGCAAGGGGATTACCCGTAGTCTCTGGCTGGCGGCTGTCAATGGCGCCACCCACCTATGTATCTTGATGTTTAGGTGGAAGATACTTAGAGATACTCATAAAAGCCATTATAATGAACTTATCCATATGAAATGTGTGCTATATAGCAGGGTTGTAGTCGAGTCCATCAAAAGTCCTCCACAATCCTTAACAAGTCCACCACAAGTCCCTGGGTCTTAATTCAAGCCACAAGCTATTCAAATGAACTCCAACAAAGGCATTATTTTGTGCGTGTTCATCCTTTGCTTCCTGTTACTGGACTAGACTGGTTCCCGTCCACATATTCCACACAGGAGAATATAAGGACAGGTAAAGGGTGCTTCATCTTGATCTGTAATTGGTCGTCTTTGCGCGTGCGCATTGTGTTTTTTATATTTAAAAATTGGCCAAGCCCTTTGCTTTAGGCAATGTACTTTATTTACATAATTGGATATGTTCGACACGCACGGCCAAGTTACAAATGTCAATGCAAAATCTGCGCACTTACTAAAAAAAATAAAAATAATAATAACCACGTGACGAGCAGAATTCTGACCGTCATGGCTGCCCTTTACCGATCCCTATATTTTCGCAATAAGTGAACCAATCTATAGGGATCGGGAACCAATCTATTACTGGACTTGTGCGGGACTTGTCACAGACTTGATTTTATTGGCTCTGGACTTGTGATAGACTTGTGATGGACTCGACTACAACTCTGCTATAAAAATGCCTTAATAATTAAGTAATTAGTTAAATTTTTAAACTCCGATTCTTACCGTCGGGTAAATCTTGCTTGTTTGCGAAGATTAGGATGATGGCGTCCCTCATTTCCCTATCGTTGATTATCCGGTGGAGTTCTTGCCGTGCCTCGTCGATTCTGTCGCGGTCTGCGCAGTCGACGACGAATATAAGACCCTGTGTGCCCGTGTAGTAATGCCGCCAAAGTGGACGAATTTTGTCTTGCCCTCCCACGTCCTGTGAATTGAAAAAATTGATGTTTAAATTGGTCAACAATGTAAGCACAAAATGTGCAACTGTGCATGTCCTCAAAGAACTAAAAAACTGCCCCCAAGATGGCAGCTATTTGATGTGGTCTATACATGTAGACAGACAAAAACTGTACAAGGAAACTGATATTTTTGAAGAGCTAATGGGGAACGGTGATTTTAACCTTGATGTCAGGGAATTTCGGAGAGTTTAGTACCAGGCTATCACTCAAGACCTTGGGTACAAAACCTTCATATTTTTTTCCTTTTTAAATTTGGGTAATTTTTTTTTTCATTTTTAATACGTGCCTTTACAGTTCCCCCACAATTCACTGCGCGCGGTACATAGCGCAGTGCATGATGGGATACAAATCGAGTACTCTTTGCCTCGGCGTTCAATCTTCTTGTGTAGAATCGAATGAGAATTGGCAAGTCATTGGAGCTATCGTCGTCGAGTGCACACGCACTCGCTCGGCCTTACGGATTACCGTGACAGTCATCTCAATTATTCCACCCCTAGACGCCGAAATAATCCCAAAACAGACATACAGTTGGTTGAATCTGTATCTGAGCTCTATATTACCAGCGAACATTTGTGTCAAAAACACAAATTCGTCATGTTTTACGAGTTTGAAGCGGCCGATAGCTCCACTGACTTGCCAATTTTCATTCGATTCTACACCAGAAGATTGAACGCCAAGGCAAAGTGTACTAGATTTGTATCCCATCATGCGCAGCGCGCAGTGAATTGTGGGGGAACCGTAAAGGCACGTATACATGTAATGACAATAAGTCAGAAGAAAATAGTCAGATTCTGCATTCTTACCCAAAATAATTTTAGTTTAAAAGAAAAAATACAAATATTACTCACCCAAACGTTGAATTTAACTTGTTTGTATGTAACTGTTTCTACATTGAAGCCCACCGTTGGTATCGTCGTGACTGACTGACCTAATTTTAATTTGTACAAAATAGCTGGGAAAAAAGTTCAGGAAAGTTTCAAAAGTAAAATGTATGCTTAGGGGCCGTCCATAAAATACGTACACACGAAATGCCAACTTTTTAGACCCCCCTCCCAACCCCCCTGTTGACAACTTTGGGCAGCCCGTAAAATAAAAATCTTAGACAATTAAATGCAAGATAAGTAATTTTCTTAGCCACGTTAAATATTAAGTAAAGTTTTCACTTGATCTAAGTCTTGGATTGAATGCTGCCCCTGGGCTACTTCAATTGATTTAGGAAAATTTTAAGTTGATACAAATGTGGACAAATGTCCACGAGTGTTTCAAGACCACCAATTGGCTTCTCAGCTCATTTGGTAGGGGCATCTGCACAATAAGCAGAAGGTCCGCGGTTCAAATCCCAGTGGAGCCAAGTTGTTTTTCACTACATCCAGATTTCCCAAACTCACGGACGTTTGTCCACATTTGTATCGAAATAATTCACCCCGTTGGTCCCTGGGTCATTATCCCTAAAGTTACTCCTCCATTCATTCAAAAAAAGTTGAAAGGATACTCGTTTTTCCGGCCGCGTCGAGGCCGAGCATGAGAATGCGTATCTCCACTCGGCCGAAGATCTTTGACAACATTTTCCCCATCTTGGAAGATCGTTTTGGAGGTGCCCCCTCCTTTGGGTCCGGGGCGAAACTACAAACAAAGTTGTATCCACAAAAAAAGAGACGAAGATAGATCACGATGACGTCTTCAAGGTGTTAAAAACCACCTGACGGAACAATAAAAGAGAAACATTGCTGATTAGAAAATTGTTTTAGGGGCTGTCCAAAAGTTGTCAACATTTTCACGGTTCTAGAAAGTGTAGGAAGGGGGAGAGGGGGGTCGAGGGCCGCGTAGGACTTTGCACGCACATGGTACTGACAGAAAATTTTGATTAGTATATCAGGGGGAGGGAGGGGCATCATGAAAAATACTACGCTCTGTAGAACCGAAAATGTTGACAACTTTGAATGGCATCTTTTAAACATGATAGTGTCCTACCAGTACATATAGACAATTTGCATGAGCGGCCATCTTAGGAAGCAAATTGTGAAAGAGTGTCATGCACGAGTAGGCATTTTGTGGATCTATTTTTGCGTCATTTAAATAAGAATTTTTTTTCCCGACATGGCCACTGATGCAATGGGTATATACATGAAATTCACATGCAACAGAAAAAAACCTTTTCACGTGGTACCCGCCCTATTTTGTGCACCGAATGACAAGTATACGTATACTTCCTATTGGCTATGTACCGATACATGTATGCATTCAAGCCTCGATGCATACATGTACATCTATAGGCAAAAACGTGAAATACATAAATAGTCTGGTACCTTTCTGATCTGATCAGCAGACGGGTTATATTTTACAAAACTGATACAGGGAACATGATTAAAAATAGTTTACATGCGAGCGAGGTCTATTATTGGTTCTATCCTTGTAATTATGATGTAAATAATAATGGTGACATTTCCGCCATGGATACACAGTGAACACGACCCGATGACTAAGCAAAGACTACGTCAATTACATGTAGAAGGATATTGTTGATTAACTTTTTTGACAATCAGAAATTGATTTAGACTTGCGTCGGGGGAAATTAAATGTTAAGTAAGGTGGTTTTTTACCCTAACCCGACCTAATTATTCACACTGTATACTCAGTGCTTTCCCGACCCGAGACACTATGAAAAACTTCATAGCGTGCTCAGGTGGGACTCAAACCCACGACATCCTGTGTCGGGTAAGGGCAAAAGACAACCTTACTTAACATTCAATTTCCCCGACGCAAGTCTAAATCAATTTCTGACTACATTGTAATTGCGATCCCCGTTGCGAAATGATTCGAACCGGCCATTCAACACCGGCCAGCTCGGTGGTCGAGTGGTTAAGACGTCTGCCTTGTATGCAGGAGGTCGTGGGTTCGAGTCCCACCCGAGCACGCTATGAAGTTTTTCATAGTGTCTCTGGAAAGCACTGAGTATACAGTGTTAATAATTACGTCGGGTAAGGGCAAAAAACGGATGTCAGACAAGTCGACCGTTGAGACAACTCGACTTGAGACAAGTCGACCGTTGAGACATCTCGACCGTTGAGACAACTCGACTCGAGACAAGTCGACCGCTGAGACAACTCAGCGGACACACTTAAATTTTGAAATTAAAATAACATATTTTATTTTCAAACAATAAAAACATGTCGACCAGAAAAATGCCTCAAACATTGCAACTTCTCCGAAAATTTGGTGTAAATTGGTTTAAAATCTGTAAAGATCTGTTATTTAAAATCATTTAAAATTTTAAAATTCTGGTTGACGGCTATTTCACGTTAGGCCAAAAAAAGAGGAAAAAAAAAAGAACTATGATGAGTGTAAGATGAAGTTTCCCAAAAGATGCTGTGACGCAGTTTTTTTTTCTCGATTTTAAAAAAAAATTTAAGTGGATTCCAAGCAATAAAGTCAAATTGACATGAAACCAACAGGCATGTTTTTAATCGAAACATTCAACAGACAGTGCGTGTCTAAGTAAACAAAATTGAAAGTGATGCGCGCGCTAACAATAAATATATATTTGTTTGGTCTTTTAAAAAAAAAAAAAAGCTTTGACGCGCAGGGTTGAAAGTGATGCGCGCGCTAACGATAAATATATATTTGTTTGGTCTTTTTTGAAGAAAAAAAAGCTTTGACGCGCAGGGTTAAAAGTGACGCGCGCTAACGCTAAACAGTTATTTTTTTACGGCCTTATTTTGAAACACCCCTGGCCCTGTACACTGTCCAAGTATTTGCTATTAAACACAACATGCAGTTTAACAGTTTGCACTGGGCAGTGCACATTTTTCACACACTCCGATGGTATTTTGATCTTGAAAGTACAAGGCCAATGGCCTTTGACAGAACAGAATATATTCAGGACAAGGTCCTGTGTCCTTTGAAAACATAGCAACCACACACACTAAAATACTTCCACAGTTGGAAAATGAATGTCAAGGTTGAGAGCAGAGATTAATTAAAAGTAATGTATACGATTTGCAATAACTACATGAACAGCCCGTTTACACTCAATTCGCCTTTGCCGAATCGAACTCCGCAATTTCCAAAAAGGGGAGTTGAAGCCGGGTTGGCACTAAGTGTAAACGCAAAAGGTGAATTGAAAAAGGCGGATCAGACCCGGGTCTGATTCGCCTTTTTCAAGTCACCTTTGGGGTAGGGTTGAACCCTGCAATCGTCAAGGTCGCTTGTAGTGTAAACGCTACCCGAATACAGATTTGGCAATTTGAGTGTCCTTGGGGCGGTGCCCGCAGTGTAGTAGATTTAATTGACCAATCTGGCACTAGTGCAGCAACACCTTACAGCTCACGCATGCGCTGCAGTTACATTTAGTGGTGACTTTTGCGGTTTCTGAAGGCGAGTTGAAGCGATTTGGGGTGTAGTGTAAAAGCGACAAATGTCCAGTTTTGTGGTCGCAATAAAAATGCTGGATCTGTATCTTGAAACATGTGAAATAACCGATAGTTATTGCTGCGCATCCTGTTACAGGACATGAATTTAAATGTTATTTTATGACACCCCGAAACGAAAGTGAAATTTGTAACAAAATAAATATAAACCGGTATCCTACCCAATAAAAAAAAAGCATTCTGTCAAGGATTTTTCCTACTTTTCCCCCAAACATTTGACAACTTTGGCACGTGCATCAAATCATAATACGATGTCTAGACGTATACAGTTGCCATAGAAACGATTGATGAAGAAATTCCCTAGCATCGTTAAGACTTTTCTCAAAATGTCGCATTACTTAACGGAACTCTCCAGAGTGAATTTAATTTTTTATCTTTTTATTTATTTAGTACATGTACATACACATACACAGAGAGGTGCCAAGCTGTGCGTTGTTAATCATCACACACCAATATGGTAACCTGACTACATCAGCAGTTTGCTAATAAGATTAGAGTGTAATTTTATCATCTTATAGTAACTTGATGTTTGGGAACCTGACTTTTCATCCCAAAATCTAATCACAGGTGAATTCGTCGTTGAAAGAAAAAACAAGGAATGTACGAAATTTTTATAGAGTACTACGAACACTACGGTAATGTAGAATGTGTGAAGATTTTAACCTGAATTTGCAGAGTCATGTAAAAAGACTTGGTTAAAGATTCCGTTTGGAGCCGCGAACAGGACAGGAGACAAATTTTATTTCAGTGAAAATGACCTAAAAAAGGTCCACCGAGTTTAAAGCATAGGTCACATCTAGCTATCAGGGCCCAATTTCATAGAGCTGTTTAACAGCCCATTTCCCGTTAACCGAGCGTCAGGCTATTTCATAGACATCGTTAACGGTAAGCAACTGAAAACCTACCCTAACCGCAGAGCCAAATTTTGCTTAAGATAGTGACGCAACAATGGCGGTTTCCAAGCGCTCGCATGCCTAAGCACACCGCGGCCGTGAAATAGCCTTAACGTTAGCACGACGTTTCTGCTACAGTAAGCACACGTTTTCAGCTAGCGCTTAAGCAGCTCTATGAAATTGGGCCCTGTAAGTACATTGTACTCTGCATGTATTTAGATATCTTATGAAATTCTGGCAAAAATACCTAACTAGAATTCAATACACCCACTTTTCTGCTATCAAAACTGTAATTTGCGCTCATTAGGAAACACACATATCATGTACATGTACGCAGCTGTGGTAAATTTACATGTGTATATGAGTTTTGTTCATTTGATCCGTTTAAGATGTCAGCTTGTTTTTTCCCTATTTTTAGGAAGAGGAAATGAAACTTCATGGGTCAATTGTAAAATGAGGAAGGGAGAAATTGATACTATTGTGTATTAGTTAATGTTTCTGGTTTTGTAAAAGAATCACATGTTTCAATGCTCATCATATTATTTGCAGTCACCTAAAATCGTATTTCATGAGTTGACATAGACCTCTTTCTCACTAGGAAATTGCTTCGTTCGACGATGATTAGTTAATCATTGTTAGTTAATAAAGCGTGCGTTCTCATCTCACTTGACGAAGATCGAATGAAGAGCGGTACAGTACACTTCAAGCGACCGGTGGGGTCACGTCACCGCATGGGCAACTAAAATTGTAGACTGGTCCCCTGTCCATGTGCGCTATGCTGCTCTCGCTATTGATCACGTTCACAGACGCCATCTTCGTAGGAAAAAATGCTACCGCGTATTAAACGCTATCAAGTACGCGCACGCACACGCTGTAACATGTAACAAAAAAATATGCTCAAAATTCTGATGCACATGGCGATTTGTAGGAAGTGACGTCATTTGAACGTGATCAATACGACGAAGGGGAAGTAAATATGAGGACAGGGAACCAGTCTACTAAAATTGTGACCTCATGACCCGACGTGAGACCGTGTATACCGGAAATACGTATTAAGGAGGTCACTCATGTCAATCGCTCCGTCGAACAAAGGGAGCATTCGTATCAGAAATTTGCTTCCTCGAATGAAGCGATGTCTTCGTCGAATGAAGCGACCTCTTCGTCGTATGTGCTTCCGCGAATGAAGAGATTCTAATCATCATTGAATGAAGAGGCGTGCGTTCACATCAGGAAATCTCTTCATCGAATCATCGTCGAACGAAGCGATTTCTCTAGTGAAAACGGGGTCAAGGAAAACCTTACTCAAATTGTCAATAACAATGGCAACAAACACCACATTAATTTATTTGTCCAAAATGAATGCTTTTCTTCGGGGCTTTAAAGTCACTTCACCTAAAAACCACTTTGCCTCGAACCACTTTGCCCTGAACCACATCGCCCAAGCAGCAAGCGGCATCACGCGTATGTGCGTGATTGACGCGCAGCGCCCTCTGTTGTCGCGCTTACGCACAGACCGCTCGCCGCGTCATTTTGTGCATTACTTTATGCAGTAATTTTATCATTTATTTATCTCAGAAATGCAACATTTGCGACGGAAGTGTCAGTGGGAAGTATATCTTCGAATTAAATAAGCTATCGATTGCACTATATAACTTCACCCAAATCCGTGTTCAATGTATACGAAAAAAATACTATTTTTGTTTTCGCTTTTCTGTTTTTTCCTTTAACAACATGTTTTTAAAAAATAGTAAAATTTTTATTATTTTTCCCTCTTAATTGTGTTTTGATTATCAAACTACCATTTTTACATGTTTTTTTTAATAGGAGGCCTAGCCTAGTTGAAGTGGTACATTATAGGGCGAACTGACAATGACTGACATGTCATTGGGGCGAAGTGGACATGCATGGGGCGAAGTGGACATGCATAGGGCGATATGCCTGAAAATGGGGCGAAGTCACCGACAGGGTTCGCCGTATACTTACCGTATACTTACACCACAATCGGCTGCGACGCCCAACTTCCGGGATAACACAGAACCACCGGATTTTTCGTCACAAAATATCTCGGAAATTCTTGAAATGTTAGTCAGAGCGAAAGTACTAGCTATGGAACCCTGCCATGCATTTTGCAGCCAATACACCACGAAACGAGCGAAATAAAGAGGGTTTTCCGAACGTCAGACAACCTCAAAATCACCGGTTCGCCAGAGTCGTCGATAGATGGCGCGCGCAAAATCGCACATGGGCAAATAACCATCCGCCCAAAACAAAATAGTTCTGACACTTCCTTGCTGTCAATCAATCGAACAAACTACAAATTTAAAACAGTCAAAAACCGCACCAATACTACATTTAACACTTATATAACCTTTACTCTTATTTTTAAATGCAACAGAACGAACAATATTTTACGTTTTTATTGGGGCTCAAGGATTTCAAAATTATTTAGAGTAAAGTGGCCTGGGCGTGGTGACGTTTTCTTTTTATCCTCGTTCCATCATTTACAAGATCGAAATAAAATTTGTTCTCAGATTTGTGAAGTGTAAAAATGATATAAATGCATCTGTTTTTGATCATTTACACTTATTTGGTAATTTACACTCATTTATTGATCCAATAGATGCACAATTTGCATCATAAGACATTCCTGCCGCCAGGAGGGGGCGTGGCCACAACTTATTAGACTGGCTTCCAGTCCACATAGTCCACCTTAGATTGGTTCCCAATGCTATCGATAAATGAAAATCGCCGATGACCTTGTTATATCCAGAACCTCGTGCTATCAGGAATGAAAACAATGAAAAAGAAGCAATAGACTGTGTAAGTTGACCTCGAGAACTTGCGATACGCTGCGAGATTCATCCACTTCCGGAGACCACGTATAGGAGCTTGTAACACGTGCGGCGACCGTTTGACCATGGTTTGACTCACCGTTTGACTACCATTTTGACTCACGTCTAGATACACCTAGCCTGAGCCTGCCACTCGGACAACATTTTTTTCATTTTATTTAATGAATCGATACATTTTAAGGTGCCTTTTCCATTTATTGGTGTTTGGGCGCTTACAAAAGCGGTACGGTAAAGTGAATTCAAACATTCAAAGAAGATCGTCACAGTTAACGTTAAAACATGGTCTATTGGGACCTAATATTTTCCGTGTTATTAAAGCAAAATATTGTATTAACAACGATCCTCTTATATAGAGGTTCAATAGTTTTATACATTACTGGTAAGTTAGATCCATATTCGAGTTTCCCAAGACGTTGTGGTCACCCTGCAGCAGTGGTCAGCCGTGAATACGGTGATCACGCCCTCTCGCGGCGGCCGGGCCGGGTTTCGAGAATCCAACTGAACAGCGACTTGAACCAAGACTAAAGCCATTAACGAATCAATCAATCAATTCAATCAATTTCCAAAATTTATTTCTCTTCTAATTATGGCAGTTATCACGTGGTGGACATACAATGCAGTAAATATATTAGAAATCCCGTGATTAAGACAAAATCAAGTTTAGACAGTGGAGAAGAGTTGGCAAAGCCTAGTAAAAAGCATAAGCTTGTGTCAGGTTAGATAATGTAAACAAAACACAACAGACAAAGAAAACAAGTAAACATCTATAAACATGAATGCACAGGTAATTATAATAAGGAAACATTACATAAGGTATGATTTGCTGGGATAATTGTGGCAAGGTACGTGTACTCTATTTATATAAAATATCGTTTTAGTTTATTTTTGAAAGCAATATAATATTTTGTTTCCCTTAGAGACAGCGGTACTGAGCGTTCCATAGTTTGGGTCCGGAAAATCTAATGTTGTTTTGAAAGATGCTTGGCAGACGTATTGATCCTTTTGCATAGATCGTGCGTTTATTTGAAGACGCAGCCAGTAAACTCGGTCACCGATTGGGCAAAAAAGAGGTACAAGCAGTTTCCGAATCGAAGTTTTCTGCCTATGGCTTTGGATTTTGCGTTCCGATTTTGCAATGAAAAGTAGTCATGGCTCGAAAGAGAATCGTTCGATTCAGAAACTGCGACCGTGGTGAGCAAAGAGTTATATATAGAAAACTAGAGTGCGCACTCCCAATACACGATATGCCGATAATATGGACGCCGCCATTTTGGCTTAACGCTATGGGTTCGCGGTTGGCAAGAGGGTTTGCCCACTTTGTACTTTGCTGCGTTCACGTTCGGGCGTGCAGGGCTGCGTTCCAAACACGCGAACGTTGCCAACGTTCGCCACTGGTTACAGTGCTTTTGTGCACTAGTCTATGAAAAGTCGGGTACCAGTTGTTGGCGAACGATGCAAACGTTTGCAATGTTCGCGTGTTTGGAAAGCAGCCCTGGAGTATTGCGTGCGCATTGCTCTCGGGTCACATTACGCGAACGGCAAGTCCGCAGTCCGCATGCGCGAATGGCCATCAATCAAGATGGCCGTCTCTTGCCATGACTACACAAAAAACGCCGTTCCACAGCCCACCATGCATCTTCGTACAAATCACGTTGTACTCGTCAGGAGTAAGAGCACACTCCCCATTTGTTGGGGGAGTGGGGAGAGCATACTCTCCCCGACCCGAGTGTCGTTAATCTTGCCGTTCGCGCGCGCAGGTGTATGCTCGTGTTAACACGAGTACACGCCCGAACGCAGCCGTAGCGTTGAGCAAACATGGCGCCGCCCACAACTTAACAGCACAGTCCACAAACGTGACTTGAATAGCCAGTGCACACTCTAGTTTTCTATATATATTATATAACTCTATGGGATGCAGTCATTTCCATTCATTTCCATTTCCGTCACGTGATGAAAGGACTGTTTCGAGTCGAATCATCGCCTGGTGTCCACCTTCGCCTGTAGTTAACTCCCCCTTCAAAACTTGGCACCAGTCGAAATATTACTTGTATGTTTTTGTGTGCAAGATAATTTAGCTTTGATCACGGGTTGAAGAAAAATCGTCAGAAAAAGGTACGGTTTTACAAATAATTCCAATTTTATTTAGTGTGTTTAAGTGTTCAAAGTACTAAGCGTGGAATGTTGTGTGTTTGAATTACCAGTATATTTCCGATTGCGATTTTGCAGAGGGTGAATTTTTCAATCGTCTTGACCAGTGTGATTTTACATGTAAATTGAAGAAGGTGGGCGGGGCTTATTGTTTTCTAATTTGTTGGGGATAGAAATCGGATAAAGGCAAAAACAAACCCTAATTAACATTCAGTCTTTCCGATGCAAGCTAAATCAATTTCTGATTAATTGCAATCCCCGTTGCGAAATCATTCAAATCGGCCATTCAACACCGGCTAGTAGGTGGTCGAGTGGTTAAGACGTGGGTTCGAGTCCCACCCGAGCACGCTATGAAGTTTTTTATACTCAGTGTCTCGAGAAAGCACCGAGTGTACAGTGTTAATAATTACGTCAGGTAAGGGCAAAAACAAACCCTAATTAATATTCAGTATCCCCGACGCAGGCTAAATTAATTTCTAAATCGTATCTGCATATGACCACCACTTATTTTTTGATTTTGTATTATAGGTGAATACGATCTCTACGTGCAAATTTGATCGTAAAGACACAAAACCAGCATAGACCTTATCGCTAATACTGCTTGGGCGAGTTTGCACAAAAGCACAACTGTATTATGGGAAGGAAAACGGGGCAAAGTCTGCCCCGAAAACCTTCCCACAATACATTGCTGCTTTTGTGAAAACTCACCCAAGCGGTATTTGCGATAAGGTCTATTAAGATTTTACACGGTATTTTGATCAATGTTCGAATTTTGAAGGACATTTCATGATTCTATTTTTGCATTTTGTTTATCAGATGAGCGATTTCTGGCTAATCTCCGCGCCGGGGGACAAAACCTGTCAGCAGACTTGGGAGAAGTTGAACAATGTTACCTCCAAACCGACGCCCATGTCTATGAATTACAAGTTCAATATTCCCGACCTCAAAGTGGGGACGCTCGACGTTCTCGTGGGCCTGTCCGACGAATTAGGGAAGTTAGATGCATACGTTGAAAGGTTGGTCTAGTTCCAAGTTGAAATTTTGTTTACTTTGGGAAATCTGTCGAAATCTTACGAGACAAAGAACCACTATTAAAGGCACAGGCTCGTCAGCAATGCGCGCATGCCAACAGGGCTCGAATTTCATGAAAAAATCTGCTAGACCACAGGGTTAGTAGCTTAAATCATTTACTGGACCGACGCTATTTTTACAAGACCAAAGCTACAAGGAAAGTGGATTTACTGTTCATTAGTTTAAAAATGCACTGGACCACTGGTCTAGTACGGTAGAGAAAGCACTAGACCGAGGCTTAAATAACTGGCCTCGGTCCACCGGTCCAGTGGGTATTTCGAGCCCTGGCCAAATTCGTGCCACGAAATACGCAGCTCCATAGTAAAGGCATGGAGCTGCGTATTTCCTGAACCGAATTTGGCGTGCGCGCATTGCTGACGCGCCTTTGCCTTTAAGGGGCGTTCACACTATCGCGGAAAACCAGGCTTGTACGCGGGGCTTACCGCATTGCATGAGCTCTGAATCACAGATCTTTTTAAAATAGAAAATTCCACTCCGGTAACTTGTAACTTCTAGCTGCGTGTTGGAAAGGTCAGCGCACCGCGTTCAAAGTTCAACAAATTTTAACTTTGACCCAGCTCGAATAGTTTTGCGCGTCATGATAGGCTGCGCACAAGCGGCAAACCAGCTCCTGTACAAGTCATTTTTCCGCGAAACTGTGAACGCCCCTTTAGTCTTCGCCCATTGTTAATTATTATTATTATTAGTATTTCTTTCTGGTATTCATACCAAGGATTCCTCAATAGTGCCACTCGCAAGTTTGAGGAAACCCATTAAGAATTATAATTAGAAATGTATTATTAATTTTAACTTTTTCAGTGTGGCTCGCAAACTGGCACACTATCTTGGCGATGTTCTTGAAGATATGAAAGATCGTCTTGCGGAGAACCTTACTGCAAGTGGAGGTACTTTAAAAGTTATTCAAACAATTTGTAAGATAATAATGCACCTATCAATTGTATGACGCACCCTCGGACCCCCGGGAGAGGTGCGTCATGTCCCGGAATGTCCAGTCATATTTTGACGAAGGTATTGCGTCAAAGTACACATTGGTCCGTCACGATTACCATGACTAGTGCGTCAAGGTGTGTCAATGGTGCGTCAGTATAACAGTGTCCATTGGTTTTCCACAGCGCCCGATCAAACAAAACCACGATGGCACGGCGTTCAAAAAGTCCCGTTAAAAAATATTGAAGCCCCCTAAATGTACACCCACAGAGTGAAATGGAATTCAACAGATTTGAAACATCATTTTAGTTCCCTTTGCGTGTGCATGTACTAAAATGCATGAAAAACGGGAGGAAAAACGAAACACGTCAAAAATACTGCCGAGTGGAATAATACCATTTTGGAAGGAGGGGTGACCGTACTGTTTCCGAGGTACATCTGTTTAATGTCTTTGTTGTTTTGTTTCATATACTGACGGGAAATAAATTCGAATAAATGTTAGTGTCCCATTTATTTAAACGGTTTATTTGCGTTCATACTCATTTCATTAGGGTAGGCCTACTAAAAAAAAACTCCTACGCAATCAATGAAACTACCCCTTTACTGCTTAATGGTATCTTCTGAAAGCAAGATGGTCGCCAAGCGCGCTGGTTTACATTAGTTTTGTGTACTCGTCTATGGAAAGCCGGGTACCGGTTGTTGACTGGTTTCAGTACTTTTGTGCACGCGTCTATGGAAAGCCGGGTACCAGTGTTGTGGCCAACATTGCATGCCAGAGATGTTTTCGCGCCGGCTGAAAACATTCGTGATCGATCGTATGCGTACGCCCGTCCGGCTCTGGTTGGATTTTTCTCTGGTTGGATTTTTCGAACGGGAATAACCATCGCCAGCGGCGCCTTTGCCGGGCGTTCGCCTTCGATATTCATTTTTTATACATGTATGTCAGTCATATATGTCCGTCAAGGTGCGTCGTTTTCCAAAGATGGTGCGTCAAAATGTGGTAGTTTGAAGCGTCATTTGACCAGAATGGTCCGTCACAAAAAGTGACCGAGGGTGCGTCATGTTACCCAAAAAGATGACGCTCCTGTGGACATTGACGCACCTTTCCCGGGGGTCCGAAGGTGCGTCATACAATTGATAGGTGCATAATGCAGTTCTATGTGGCGCACACCCTAATATGAGTAACTTTCTTACTTTAGCTAGAAAGAAAGTTTCTTCCTTACGGACACAAGTGTCATGAACCATTCTTTCAGTTTAATTCTGTATCCAGTTGTTAAGTAACAATTTTATTTTTTCTGCAGTTGATCTAACGGCCTACGTCACCAGGTTCCAATGGGACCTTGCTAAATACCCCATCAAACAGCCGCTGAAAAACATTGCTGAAATTATTTCTAAGGTAAGCCTATTATTTTATCACCCAAATCCCTAACAATGTTTGACGTGGTTTTGTTTCTGTGAATTTTGTATTACAGTTCTTCAAATGTGATCATCATAAATGTCACAAGGGGTTGTCAAAAGTTGTCAACATTTTCACAGTTCTACAGAGAGTAGTATTTTTCAAGACCCCCTCCCTCCCCCCGAAATACTTGTATCTACATTTGTTGTCACTACCATGAAGTTTCAACATTTTACAGTGCATGTATAGTCTTATGCAGCCCTCGACCCTCATCCCCCACTTCCTACGCTTTGTCGAACCGGGAATATTTTAACTTTGAATGGCCCCTAATTTTGCGTTAAATTATTGCAGCAAGTCACTCAGATGGATGCAGATTTGAAGACGAAAGCGTCGGCGTACAACAACCTCAAGGGAAGCCTGCAGTCGCTGGAAAGAAAAGCTACGTAAGTTCTTAAAGGAATGAAAATGGGTTCTTAAATTTGTCACAAGACTCGAGACTTGCTCTGAAAGACTCGAGACTTGCTCTGAAAAGACTCGAGACTTGCTCTCAAAGACTCGGGACTTGCTCTCAAAGACTTGGGACTTGCTCTCAAAGACTTGAGACTTGCTCTCAAAGACTCGCGACTTGCTCTCAAAGACTCGCGACTTGCTCTCAAAGACTCGCGACTTGCTCTCAAAGACTCTCACAGACTTGACACAAGAAATAAAAAATCATTCGGGAAATGTCATTATTGTTACCACGATTAAGACAAGCAATAATGTCACAACATACAAACAGTACAGGAATACTTATCATATTTGTCCAATGAAATACTAATTGTGGAGTCTGATCAACATTTAGGGGAAGTTTACTGACACGTAACCTCGGCGATCTGGTGAAGAAAGAGGATTTTGTCGCAGACTCCGAGTACCTTGTCACTCTACTCGTTGTTGTACCCAAGTAAGTGAAATTACACCATGTCTTTTGGAGTTGACGTTTTAGAATTTGTCAAAAACATTGGACTTGAAAATCATAGAAAATTTTTCGTTTGAAATTTTGTCTGCACACAAATACTCTTGGTAAAGAGCATAAAGAGCTTTAAGCCCAAACAATTTGTAAAAAGGGCACCTTATTTTCCAGTGTAGTGGAAAACTATTGGCTGTACATCAAAAATCTCAAAGTTAGAAACTGGAATCTCTTGACAATATATCGTGGGAAATTAAACTTGTGAAAAAGGACCCATTGAAGTCATTTATTTTTGTCAGCATTAGAACTGAGCAGTTTTATAAAATGCATTATTATTTTGTTTAAAGTCACACATACAGAAACCAGCCTGTAGCACCAAAACAATACAAGTACATGTAGACTCATAACTTTGCAATACGAATCAGCATTTAAGAGTTTATTTAAAAGTTGAACTGGGCCATAAAGTTCTCTTTTTGTTGTTGTCTTTCTCTTGTTTTAGAGTGTCATTTTCAGAATGGGAGGCAAAATATGAAAAACTGGCAGATATGGTTGTTCCCAAATCATCACGGTAAGTAGTTTGGAAAATCTTTCAGTTGAAAAATTGTATGAGAGTGAAAAAAATGAAATGAAATATTAGTTGTCTTTAAAACAATGTGGGGAAGTTCTTAAACCACGTTGACCACTAATAAAAACAGCAGTTTTAACACTGGTTTTAATGTAAGAAATAAGTGGCTGGGGGAAAATCAAACGTTTTACACTTAAAAAGGAGAATATAAGAGGACAACATCCCTGTAAATTTGTACTACCCTTGCCTTGGACCTCTGTGACTCGGGTTTATTTCCGAGTATGTGGAATAGGTTTTCAATCCCTGTGGGTTTTTTCAAGGGGGAGGGGTTCTTCCAACCTCCAATACTGAACATTTCCTCCCCATCTTCTCTCAAATACCAATCTGTAAATGGCGTCGATTTAGTGAATGAAATAAATAAAAATATTTTAATATGTTGCTCATTATTTCTTTTACATTATACTCTAGTTGAAATGTTTCAGAATGTAGCAAACCTGGATTTAGATAATCATTCTGTATTCTCGTTTTGTCAAACAAGGAAAATCTACGAGGATAATGAGCACGGCCTCTTCACGGTGACCCTGTTTCAGAAAGTGGTTGATGAGTATAAACTACATGCTAGAGAAAACAGGTAGGGGGTAGACAATTGGTGTTTCTATTTTGGATGTAGATTCAGTACGTACAGTTGGTGCAAACAAGAAAAGCAACTTCGACTACGGTGACGCAAGTGAGGAATCTTCTAATGAATTTATATTCTCTTGCACTTACTGCAACCATCTGATACAAAGTAAAATTCTGTAAAGACAGAAACAAGAAAAGGTAGTCACAATCTAAACTATTAAACACTGACAAGTTAATCTGGTGGAATATAGAATCGGCAACTAAAATATAGGCATGAAATTAAGGCTTTAAATGAGGAGCAATGACCGGCACTAAAATACACTGAATTAAACAATCGGATAAATTAACATTACAAATATTTTACTAGGCCTATATGTGAACATATACGTGCTGAACTCAAAATGAATCATCTTATAATATTGTCAAATTACCTGAAGGTTTTTCCTTCCTAGCACTTGCATCGAAAACAACAGAATGATTAAATACGTAAGGACAAAGAGTTTAAAAACAAAGTTTATACAAAGAATGCAAACGCGTCGCTCGCGCACACTGACGTAGGGCGGTGTCAAGTTCACGTACCGCTCGCGCACGCTAGCGCAGGGCGGTGCTTTGGCGCGGCGATCATTTCATTCAAACCAACCGTGGTTGTAGACTTATAGAAAATATTCTACAGTCTACCATGATCGATAGATTTATTGATTAATAGTTCTAGAGATCTAAAACCCAAGCATTCTATAATCTAAAACCCAATCTATTGTTTAACGATAAAATGAGGACTGCTTTTTTGTCAAAGGTTTACAGTGCGGGATTTCAGGTATAACGAACAAGAGTTGGCTGCAGGAAAAGATGAACTGAACAAACTTGCCGCTGACAAGAAAAGGCAATACGTAAGTTTAGAATTAGAGAATTTATTGAAGTTAAAGGTCCACTGTATCATTTGCAATGACCCTAAAAGTTGACCGGGAAAACCTTCCTCAAAGTAAAGATTGAATAGACTATGTAAGTTGACCTCGCGAACGTACGAGACCGCGCAAGACCACTGTTATTTCCGGGCACAAGACCCTATCTCTTCAACGCACGTCGCGAGCAAAATTCTTGGATTATTTTGTTTACGCAGGTTTTTGTAAACTCAGACGGCCCAAAACGCGTATCTCTAAATAAAATCTTGCATTCCAATTGATGAAGTAGGGTATATAATCAAAAATAAGCAATCGAAATGTAAAAATTCACGATCTTTTCTGAGCCGACAAGTCAATCTTTGAAGATCGTAAACTACATGCAGCAAAAGATATGCAACACGCACAGCAGCCGACGTACGTAGGCCTACAGTGTACACACGCAGTATGACGTGCGCCACAGAGTGCATGACGCAGAGTACGCGACCGACTGAGACCGAATATTTCAAACACCCAGCAAAGACTGGCAAAACGCATATGAATTTTCATGTTTTTAGAAGACGTGGTACATTTGACAGAGCTGAGATTTCTTCGGATGGGTTTATTGATGTCTTTCTTTGGATATATAATGGTTTTATTCCCAGAATCGCTTAAAACCAGATGATCTATAGGGCCTTTAATAAATATATTTTGAAGGTCTGATGACTTTTTTGTACCAGAGCGCCTTTCGAGCACAACACCAGGGATGCTCCCTTTTGAAAAACGTGACATTTTGGAACAGTTTTCTTAACTACACGAAAAAAAGGAATGTCCATAGTTGGTATGGAACATAAAGCTGTGTGCACCAGGCCATCAAAATGCTTTTGAGCGAGATGGTTGTACACTTAGTGTGACGTTACGTTCCCAAAATATGGAAGCCCCTGGGAGGAGCGTGCAAAAGTAGACTTGTTTGCCATTTTTGACATATTTTTTTAATATTAGGGCAACATTTACGTTTGTCATTGGAAATTTTGTCAAGTTTTAACACAAGGTTTTATCACATTTTCAGGGACCACTTGTGCGATGGTTGAAGATAAATTTCAGCGAGGCATTTATGGGGTGGATCCACGTCAAAGCACTCCGAGTATTTGTGGAATCGGTCCTCAGGTAACGTTTGGTTGGGTTTTCATGTGTAGTCTCGTAGGTATACAGCCGTGTTCATGATCGAGTGGTTGTGGGTTCGAGTCTCACTAGTGCCAATGTGTTTGTGTCCATGGGCAAGACACTTGCCTCGGTAACTCAAGTGATATTTAGGGAGCTGTTAGGAGGATTGCCACAATCTAACTGCTGATAGGGTTGTGCGCCTTGGCCAGGCAGCCACCTAGTTGAAGCGATAATAATGGCAACATTGCCAGGAGTACCCTGTAGGAGGAATGCCACAATCTAAGTGCTGATAGGGTTATGCGCCTGGCCAAGCGAAATGGTTCTGGTGATTCCTTGATGGCAGCGGTAATAATGGTAATGGCGCCAGGAGTATCCTGCAGGATAGACATGTGTGTTATACGAGAATCCACCATTATTATCCATAAAATCATACAGAAAAACCAAGTTGGTGGCAGCACATACAAGAACAAGTTGTACTCAAAAATGACATTCTTTGCTAAGTTTTCAGACAAAATCCGACGCCTATACAACAAGGCATCGCTGCAATTACCATTTTTTGTGACTGACGTTTGTATCCGCTTTAAGCGAGTCATATATCTGGTTCTTTGTATAACAGTGTACGAGTTGGACTCGTTTAGCACAATGTCGTTTGTTTCTTGGATTTTTTTTTTAATTTTCTGGTGTTTTTTTTTTAGATATGGCTTGCCAGTCAACTTTCAGCCCATGCTGTTGCAGCCGTACAAGAAATCCGTAAAGAAAATACGCGAAAGCTTGGCCGTACTGTACCATCATTTGGACAGCAATGCTGGCACAGTTGCCGATGTAAGTATATGATGCAAGTCTAAATAACATACGAAATGGGATATCACAAATTAGGCACTTTTAACGTGATAGTGTGAATCTGTTTTAACACATTTATGGGGTACCCGGAAGAATGGTACCCTACAAGGAACAAAGGGGAACAAAGGGACCCCACAAGGTTTGACTAGTGCTTAACCTATGGGAAGAGTTTTGACAAAGGGAAGTGTGGGAGGGTAACAAAAGAGGTACCCCATAAGGATGTAAAAACACGGTTGTGTGTGTGTACGATCATTACATGCACTATGCGAACTTTCGGACAAAAGAGGTCCGCATAAACCAGGTAGCACCGTAACTGTGTGGACTTGCACAGGTCCGCAGACGAGTTGTCTTAGCATTTAAAAAAGGATAAGGGGAGGGGGAGGGGGGTTAAAAAAAAAAAAAGGATAATGTGTGTAACGATGCCCTTAAACGAATTGTAAAGTTAGAGCGAAATCCTGCGTTTCAATTTTGAGAAAAACCAAGATTTTCGGCCAAATTTTCTACAGTGCATGAGTACAAAAAGAAGTCCGCAAAGTGTATGGGGGGGGGGGGGAGACGAAGACTGTGTGTGTGTGTACAGTAAATTCTGGTAAAGTTGACGTTTAAAGGTCCATTGTATCATTTGCAATGATCCAATTTTGTTTTTCATGAGTTGACAAGAAAAACCTTACTCAAAGTGTTGATAACAATGGTAACAAACACCACATGAATTTATTTCCGTCCAAAATGGTATTTCATGCTGGAAATTGACAACCGAAGGTGGGTTTCTAAAAAAGTCCTGTGCACAGGACTTTTTTACCATTCACTTATACACAAAATCCATATATAGATTTTCAAGGTTTTCTGAAGCATTGATGCATCTAAGTAGCTAAAATTTCTTCAGGCTAGTTTACCAACATTCTTCCTTAGATATGTTACACTCTTATTCCATGAATCTGTAAAATGTTGTATCTTGCGAATGATACATAGGGCTCCTAAGGCATCATTTGCAGTGATCCAAAATTTTACAGAACAATTTTTTTTTCTTTATTTTTGCAGTCTGGCTACGACATTCCGGGCCTCCTGATTAGCCAACAGGAGTACTACGCTTATGTCTACTATCCAATCAAAATCAACTTCTGGGAACGAGTCTGAATTTGACTTGGAAATGTTTTTAAGATAATATCTCGGTATTTAAAATAATTTTTGCTTGGAGGGGGGCGTGAGGTGTGTAACACCTCTTTCTTGGGAAAGAACCTTTAATGTCCCATATTTTTTAAAGTTTGGAGAAGGTATATTCTTCAAACTTTCCCAATTGTTCAGCTATTTGGTGTACTTCCAAGAAAGACATAAAAAGGTGTTTTTTGCCGACTTTAACAATTTCAAATACTTTTTCATCAGTTTTGCTTTCAAAACTGTTAGGTCTCAGATATTCAGTTTAGAAATGTGAAACCAAATACACTATATTCCAAATAAAAATTAATCCCTTTATTTTTTTTTAGTGTATACGGCAAAATACAATTTGAAGATAGTTTTCCGATATAATCCAAGGAAATAATTTGTGAACTATTTTTAGTGTTATTTGAAACCAGAGATCACGCGTACCTGGGGCACAAAAAGGTCTGTGATCGATTTCACAAAAGTTAAGACGAGTTCAATGTGTCCTAATTCCCATATCAACGTCCCAAGATAAGAAGAGTGACCCTTCCTAAGACGCATCTTAGTACTTTGTGAAATCGTCCCCCGGTCATGTATTTAAATCAAGTAACGGGTCTCGCCAGTTAGTACAAATTGTCAACTAACCGTAGAGACCTGGGATCAATTTCACAAAAGCTAAGACGAGTTCAATGCGTCCCAATTCCCATACTAACGTCCCAAGATAAGAAGAGTCTTAGCACTTTGTGAAATCGACTCCTGGTCATGTATTTAAATCTAGTAACGGATCTCGTCAGTTTGTACAAATGATCAACTAACCACTGGAATGAATTTCACAAAAGTTAAGATGAGTTCAATGCGTCCTAATTCCCATACTAACGTCCTAAGAAGCGTCTTAGCACTTTGTGAAATCGACTCCTGGTCATGTATTTAAATCTAGTAACGGGTCTCGTCAGTTTGTACAAATTATCACCGAGACCGGGGCTGCATTCCACATACGCGAATGTTTCGAACATTGGGCAACAAACTTTTGGATTGTTCGGGAGTCATTTAAAAATGGCACACGCAAACATGAAAGATGACTGACAATGGTTTCAAGTTTTGAAAATAACAAATGGCACCTTTTGTGGTTTTTTTCCCGTTATCGCTGGCAATACGTCAAATATCCCCCAAAATTTTGTAAGCAGTGCCGAGCCACATTACAACGTCTCTGGGACCCGCCATCTTGACAAGGCATTTTGGCAAACAATCCGTTCCACATACCAACGTCCTGAACGCTTTGTGAAATTGGCCCCGGGACCACTAGGTTATTTTGTCAACCAACAAGTATATAATATACATGTATACTATCTTTAAGTGGGCATACTGTAAGTCAGTAAATTATTTTTTGTGGGGTAGCATTTGCAGTATTTTGTTCAATCCTGGGAACAATACCCTTAACTCCACAGCATAGTGTGGCAACCATTTGTCAAATTTGCACAGTGCAAACACAAATTTCTATAGGAAAGGGTTAAATCTACGATTAATATATTTTTTGCTCGAGTAAAATTGAAAAGTCATTTAATTTTGTATAGGTTATTAATAATCTGGGAATGAAATGGTATGTAAAGTACCCTGCTTTGGAACCCACGTTTTATGTACTAGGCAACCCTACACAGGACATACATGTACAACAATTTGTATATTTTAAACACCTTCCCGGGAAAGAGCATTTGTGTCTATTTATATAAACATTGTACTGTAATATTGTGAAATGGTGAAATAAATTGTACATTATGTAATGTATTATAAGTCGCGTTCCCACTAGACTTTCTTTTCCGCAATCTGCGGTAACATTTTTCCATGTAATCGTACCATGCGTTCACACTGAATTATTTCTGTAATTCCACTGTAAACTTTCCCTGTGCACGCCCATTATTCACTACTGGAAAATGTTTCATACAGCTCCGTAATGTTCCACGGCCTGTAAGGCTTACATCGTGGCTGCGGTAACTTTACAGGGACGCTAATTCTCTGTGTCTCCCCACTGCACTTAATTTTGTAATTTTACCTCACAACCACGGTAATTTAACTTGAAAAAGTCTGAAAGAAATACGCACCCCCCAAATAAATAGGGCGAACACTTTTTTCGAACTCAACAAAGACCACAAACATACAATGTGTTAAACTCGACCAAATTCATAATATCTGTAAACAGACAAAAACTTATAAACTTTCTCATTGACTATTTATTTAAGCCGTCACAATTTAAACCTGCCCTCCAAGAGCCATTTTTACAAGTGGTCCAACATGTTGCCTGCCCAAATAATTTCACAGTGGCATTTACCTTGAAAAATAACTGAAGAGTTTTCTTGTTTTTGAAAAAAATACCGGTTAAAATGAAATCTGCAATAGATCTACAAAGTGCCTACTCTTGCATGACGCACAGTGATAATATGACTGCCCCCTGTCATGGCCGCCCGTGCAAATCGTCTATTATGAAACTAGATGTACCACAGAGCTCCAAATACATATGAAGAGTTTCATCGCAAAACATGGTAAACGCCATTTCCAGTACATTCTTGAGTGATCCTATACATTTGTCCAATAGATTTTTGGGAAACCATTTTATATCCCAAAAAAAACCCACTGTTTTACTTATTGGAATTTGCAATTGGCTGTAGTGCTTAGTCGTAATACAAAATGGCAGTTTTCTCAAAATGCTAAAAATGGACATATAGATTGCTTTCGACCACGTGCAACATCCGGGAATGTTTGGGTGTCCCCGGCCACGCGCTTGCACCAATAGATGCACATGAACATGCGTAAAAAATACCCACCAGCGCATTTTCATTCGAAAATGCCGCACGCGCGCGTTGCGATACGTTTAAATGATTGAGCATATACTCAGCTTGTAAAAAACGAAAGTGTTTTTACTTGATCACGATTTAGCCTGAAGAAAGACAGTTTTAACTTTCTCGATACAACAGCCGTGGCGCAACAACACAAAGCAACGTTAAGCAATTTGGCAAATATGACTGTTCCGTGAAATGCATGTGGGGACACATGATTTGCCAAACTATGTTGAGGGTTAAGCAAAAGTAGCCAAGATTTGTTGATAACGCAGTAGAGCTACCTGTGTGATGTCATTCACAATATATGTACCACGGTGGCTCTCTACACAAAACCACTACATTTCAATGGCCATATATAACAAACACATTGAAGTGACCGAGCGATTTTTGTCAGGAACCGCACACACAAAATAGTGACGTACATGTAGTTACTTGAGTGTGTTAATACGACTTGTGCACAGAAATCTGTGCATAGACATATGAAATACCATTTAACTTGACTGATAAATTCCAACTACTGTTCGAAGTTGGGATTTTTCTTAAGAATTACAAACCCTTCGACGATCGGCGTTAGCGATATATCTGTGAAAAAACACGTTAAGGATCATTCGTATGCAATAAATGAATGAAACTAGGTCCTTGACTACCTTGGTATTATGACCCTGTTTTCTGTGCAGTATAGCCAGGGAACCAGCCTAAAAAGGATGACAGCTTTGCAAAATTTCTTGAAAACATAGACACAGTTTTTCATTGTTTTCTCGGAACGCAGATGAGGTACTGAGCTGACTTATACACAGGTTGGTTTTATCATACACATCCTCAATCACACATGGAGATAACGCCATTTGTAACAGTTTTCCAATCCTGTTATCTATCTTTGCATGTTTGCAAAACACAATACGCTTTCGCAGACTGGGCGCATACTCGGCAAATTTTATACGTCGAGGTCCATAGTAAAATATTAATCCAATAAGACCATTTTCTAGAAGTTTTAGATTAAAAAAGGATACATTCCTCAGTAGCTAGTTCTGATCTTTCTCCGTATGCAAGAAGTACGGGCGTAGTGTGCGTCTGAAAACCGGTGATCGTTTTCGGTTTACCAGCTTGACCGACAACATCTACAGACTAAAGAAAGAAAACAAAATCATAATGGCATGTTTCGAAATAACGTGTAATTTCAAATTCATGCCCTGTAACAGGTGTTGGCATTACCAAACTTATGTGTACTAGGCCGCGAGATAGGTGCCCCAAAACAGCCTGGAAAACTAAAAAATTATTTCGTAGTTCTACGAGAAATACCATTTCTAATGATAATCCACTTGTTACCCCACCGATGTTATGGAATTTTGACATCACTTACGTACGTATTATTATCAAGTACATACGTATTTATTATCACGTACGTACGTATTATTATCACGTACGTACGTATTATTATCACGTACGTACGTATTTTTAAATTTTGTTAAAGCACAATACTTAAATGTCCCCTCTGTGTCTTTGTAGTGCGGTGCATTGCACATACCTTGCACGTCGCCATTTTTTCTTTCATCCTTGTTCCCAGTGAAAGTTGTTGAGATAAAAGATTATGGAAAATGACCATACCTGACCAACCCTGACCTGGACCGGCAGAGGTCGCAATTCTTCGTCAAAGGTCACCAACATTCGGGGTCGCATCGCTGACACCAGACCGTACAACAGATAGTGGGAACTTCTCAGGATTGCTACAAAATAAAAATACGGTCAAACCTGGTTAATAAGAGGTCCTTGAGACATTACTTGTTATAACAGGTACACTGTGATAGACTTGTGAGGGACTTGCAAGGACTTTCACAGACTTGAGTACTTGCAGGGACTTTTGAGAACTTGCAGAAATTTATGAGGACTTGCAGAAATTTATGAGGACTTGCAGAAATTTGTGAGGACTTACAGAGACCTGCGACAGCTTTCAAGTGCCCATGAGAACTTTGGGTAAAATTTCAAAGTTTTAACGAGGATTGCAATGGATTTGTGGTTGACACGACTAAAAACACAGACCACTAATGCCTTTCTCAACTTACTTTTCTTAACGTCGAGGAACCCCACAATTGTCGCAAGTAGACCTGCCGTGGCGACTTGGCTGAGCAGCTGTCGGTCGCTGTGGTATGGGCTCAGCGTGAGTGTACCCTTGCCGAGATGCGTCAAGCCTTGCGCGATGCGTACCATGAAGAGATTGGATGCGTCCTTGTAATGGTACTGGGCCAGTTGGCGTAACATGGCTGCCAGTCGTGCATTGTTAGTACCTGTGGGGAAATAATGACGTCAAAACTTGAAAGAGCTTGTCCAGATTTTTTTTTCCAGGAAATGGATTTTGTTCTAACCTAACAATCATATAAAAATACCTTCCCAAAATATCATCCATTGGAAGAAAACGGGAAATTTGCAATCTCCAATTTGGATGTGGAAGCAAAAACGTTGGTGCAATCACTGCACTGCTTTATGGAACCAGATAAATTAGTTTACAAAACATCAGTGTTTTTTTTACGATATGCTTGGAAATATTTGGATTGAGAATGCGAAATGTCAGAATGGTAATGAGAAAAATATGACAAATAATATGGTATCAAAATCTCAACACCTATGGGGGGTCAGAAATGTAATCTGGTCACGCTCCTTTAAATGAACCGTGTAAATAATAATAAAAAATAACTAATATAAAAATGAACAAATAAAAAAATTAAACTTACCGGCACCAACAATCCCCATAGCGAAAATGGCATTGTGTGCCACTTCTGCGTCCGTGTCGTGCGAGAATTTACTGAGCGTGTCCAGAATCTGCAGCTGCGGATTGGACACTGAGATGAGAGCGAGGGCCAATGGCACTGCACGGCGTATGACTGGTTCCCCGTATCGGAGCTGTGAAGAAAATTGATCCACAATTGATCCAGTCAGAATGACCCTGGGAAATTTGGGCTTTTAGCCAAGCCCCATTCATTTGTGTACCCATTGCTTGGAAATCTGGGCCTCTAGCCAAGCCCCATTCATTTGTGTACCCAATCCTTGGAAATCTGGGCCTCTAGCCAAGCCCAATTCATTTGTGTACCCAATCCTTGGAAATCTGGGACTCTAGCCAAGCCCCATTTGTCTGTGTACCCAATCCTTGGAAATCTGGGACTCTAGCCAAGCCCCATTCATTTGTGTACCCAATCCTTGTAAATCTGGGCCTCTAGCCAAGCCCCATTAATTTGTGTACCCAATCCTTGGAAATCTGGGCCTCTAGCCAAGCCCCCTGCATTTGTGTACCCTGCATAATACAATATAAACAGCTTTTTGCAACCAATGGCCTGACAGAGAAATAGCCCCAGGGTACAGCGCTTCCTGAGTCTCCCCTTTGAGTAATTTTATGTGGGGCAAATCTGTAAGGGTTAAAACAGGATTATCAAATTTTTTTTAATAACTTACCAAGTGTCCAAACGATCGCAGTGCCATCTCAGACCCAATTTCTTCTCCCATGGCAATCAGTCCGATGCCCAGGGCCGCTACACCTTGGTGTGCTGCAAGTTCAGCGACAGATTCCTCCGAGCTTTTTTCTTTGTCCTTCTTATCCGACGACGATTTGTCGTCTTTTTTATTGTCGGCTTCGGCTTTCGCTTCTATATGCTCACTGCAGATGTGCAGTAGGTTCTGTATTTTGAGGACGTTGCCCGTACCTTAAAAAACAAATTGTAAAACTCGTAAACATGAGGGCTCTCTTTATTTATATGAATTCATTTGCGCATATTGCTTTTCTATTAAAAGATATCATCTCAGGGGAAATCATTGCATTGAACAGTTGGAACTAAACTCCTCAAAAAAAGTTCGGAAAGTCAAGTTTGACTGACGATTTCTCTCTTGTTGCAAAATAATTTTCCTTGAATTTTATATCATTGGAAAGCCCTGTTATTCCTCTTAACGATGATGTGTCATTTGTTATGATTAAGCAATTGGGGGATGTGCAGCACAGCTGAATACGGGGGCGGGTGTAGAGTGAAATGTCACAAAATGCATTGCTTTTGTCAAAAAGTGCATTGACACATTCCCATCCTCCAAGCAAAAGGGGAATGCACTGCATGACAATAGCAGTAAATTTTGTGACATTTCACTTTCCACCCACCCCTGTATTCCGCTATACTGCACATCGCCAATTGATTAATCATAACAAATGACACATCACTGTAAAGAGGAATAACAGGGCTTTCCAATGATACCAAATTCAAGGAAAATGATTTAGTAACAAGAGAGAAATCGTCAGTCAAATTTGACTTTCCGAACTTTTTTTGAGGAGTTTACTTCTATCTTTCAATTGAGTAAGATTTTTCCAGACAAATGGTCGATTAAAATTATGGGACATAGACTGCCGAAGTGAATACGTCATCTTTTGTTAGTTGCCTAGGCAATGGCTCTACACTAAAAATCACTGAACCGTGTCCCTGTGCTTTTGCAATGGTACTGTTTCCCCGACGGCCATGATGTTTAGAGCCAATTACCATGGCAACCCACGTCACACTTTGGCTGTCTATTGCAAATCCTGTATATATGGGTTTTAAGCTTAACGAACCGAAGCGTTTACTTACCAGCATAGGCGCAGATGTCTACAAGAATCTTAGCGAATTGCTTGAAAGGTTCCGGAAGGACGTCTAAAGTCGCTAATGTAGCTTCAACTGCCTCTTGTTTGCCTGTTGGAAGCGGAAAAAAAATTGTTTTAAAAAAAAAGACACGTTTTTACTTTCAGCAAGTATGGGAGCACACAATCTCCTTTGGGGAATAAAAGTTCATAAGAATGGATGCAGCAAGAATGGATGCAGCAATCAGCAGACTCAGAAGCTAACTATCCTGGAGGCCCGTCATAAGTGGGGCAAGGCTTCTTATGAAAGTGTCCTCACCATCCAAAAATGATTGCTTACAAATAGTGTACTACTCACAAGCAACTGTAATCTGAGTAAATCGACATTGGTAACTTGTTGACCAATCCGTTAACTAAGGTCTCCTTCCCTGTATATCTGTCATAGCTGGGGGCGTCCAGTGCATAAACTGTGCAGTTTGCGTTGCTGTTAGAACGAAGAGCGCTCATCCATTACACGCATGTGACGCACCCCTCCGCGTGCACGCGACGCGCCCCCTTCGCGTACACAACCCTACAAAGAAGCACAACTTGAGCAACAGCAAAAAACATACAGTTCATTCAATGGAAGCACCCCTAGCTATGGCAGATATAAACAAAAGGAGTCGTCGCCTCTCGGATTGGTGTATAAGTAGCTTCATCACAAGAGCACTACTTATGTTAATATTTGTCTGAACGATCATCTGAACACACGTCATTCTTGATTTTATCATAATGTTAAAATGTGTTTTGTCATATTGGGCTTGTGTGGACCACCGCACACGTGTGCAGACTGCCATTTTGGCAGTCAAAATTAACGCATCTCATTGGTGTTTTCCTGTGCGTCCGCATTTGAAAAGGTGCAACACGTGCTTAATGCATTGTGACGTGTTTTTATTTGACTCCAAAACAACACAGAAAATTCATGTGGTCAGGTGTGAAAAAAATGAATGATTTAAAAAAACATGGAAATTCAATCCATATTTAAATGCAGGATATCTCTGTCATCCCTGGCTCATTTTTCCTGACTGAGGTATCATACGAAAGGGCAGGAAATGAACTTTTTAGAAATGCGATTATTTCTTTGAAATTCAGGTATCGTTGTGCAAACGACTTTTTGGTAGCCCTGCTTCATATTGTCTTTATTCATTCATGCGTGAAGTATGTATCATATGAGTGGTATCAAATGAAAGATGAGGAACTAAGCTTTCCAAATATGTGTCATTTATTATTCAAGATTGAGATTAAAGTATGATTAAACATCAATAAATCTCGGTTTCGTTTTTTCTGGGACACCCTGTACTGTATTTTGGCGATTTATTTACTGTTAGACATGGTCAAAGGTCTAAGTAAAAATAAAAGTGTACATCTGTTAAGAATTCCATGTGCCCCGATACTAACCTAGGTAGGTAAGACCGAGTCCTAGGGCCAGATAACGAGCGAATGTGTCCTTGAGTTCCAATGAAGTCTTCTCCATCATAGTTTGAATGATCGTAGAACTGACTTCGCCGTTACAGGAACCGACGGCCAGCATGCCAGCTGCCAACGCTGTGATACCTACGACCTGAAGAAATGTGTCAAGTGAAAATATTTGTTTATTCAGATGACCACGATGAATATTTCATTTCATTTATTTATCATTTATCAATCGTTTATCAATCAGTATAAATGTATCAATCAAAAGATTATTCATCTATCATTCTGTCGTGATTCAATTTATCAATCAGTAGATTATGCGTCAATGATTCTGTCGTGATTCTAAACTCTTTCTTACCTCCATGTTTGACTTGCTATCGCTCATCGCTGGTATTATTAGACTAAGCACGTCTTCGCGATTCGACCCGGCATACGCAAGACCCAACCTAAATATCACAGAACAGACAAAATGAAAATATTTAAAAGATCCCCGAAGAAGAAAAGTAAATTATACTTTGACCAAAAAAATCGAGGAGGCCGAGAGATGTAACATATTTTATCGGTCAATAACGTGGATGACCACCTCTTGTGGAAAGGCTGACTGCACCAGCCTCCGCAAGAGCGGCTGAGGCAGGGTGCACCACTCTGCCTGAAGTGCCTCCCTGACCTCCTGCAATTCTAGGGCTGTTGGGGAGACTCGCGGCTCCAGATGTCAGTTCACCTCACCCAAGTGTATTCAAGATGAAAACAGAATAAGTTTTCTGAGAGCCCTTAACTACAGGATTATCCCAGAAACAGAATATGTCACATTTCATTGCTGTGGGAATCACTTTGTTCAAGCAGGTCCTCTTGGACCTGGACGAAATCACTGAAGCAGAACAGTCTTGAAAGCGATTTTAAAGTGATTGGTCGATCAGTTCAACAAACTTCTGTATATCCAGCACGATATATGGCAAAGGGACTCCCCCTATACCTCATCACACTCTTCCCTTTTGTTAACGCACCCACACCCCCTAAAAACTGAAAGGAATTCCTCAGAAATTCCTTGGATGTTTGAGACACAATGGGGGAACAATGGTAGGGGGAGGGACCCTCTGTCACATACCGTGCTGCATATGAACTTTGGTTCTGATTAAAGGCAGAGGCTTGTCAATACGTGCGTGAGGCCAAATCCGTGCCACGAATTACTTTGCTATGGAGCTGCGTATTTCGTGGCACGAACTTGGCCTCACGCGCGCATTGACGAGCCTGTGCCTTTAAGAATTGATATTTTAAGAAAATTGCTTTTCTGTTTTTAGAGAGTATATATTGCAGTGATTACACAGTTCATAATTTGAAAAGCATACAGACATTAAAATAATGGTAGTGTTATATAATATTCGGTTATTATTATTTAACATACCCGAATATAGCACCAATGCGCATTGTGTTGTTGGCGTGCAGTACGTAATCGGACAGCAAGGCCAAGGCAGGGTCACACTCATTTCTGACGCCGGAGTTGACGATTCCGCAGGCCAAGAGGGCGCCGGACTAAAGTGAAAAAAATATCAAAAAAAGAAAGAGAAAAATGTAAAACTAAACAAAACTGTGTGAAGTGTGTGTAACTTGACGCTGTTATTTTCACTACTGGCTTTAACCACTCCGCAACGGCTAGGCATTTTCCAATTTATTCCCCTGGAGCGGGAGACTGCACAAGATAAGAGACCAGGGCCCAATTTCATAGAGCCGTTTAACAGCCCATTTTCCGTTAACCGAGCGTCATGCTATTTTATAGACATCGTTAACAGTAAGCAACTAAAAACCTGCCTTAACCGCAGAGGCAAAATTTGCTTAAGATAGTGACGCAACAATGGTGGTTTTCAAGCACGCACATGCAAAAGTGCGCGCATGCAAAAGCACGCTGCGGCCGCGAAATAGCCTTAATGTTAGCATAACTTTTTCTGCTACAGTAAGCACACGTTTTTAGCTAGCGCTTAAACAGCTCTATAAAATTGGGCCCAGCTCTGCCCTGGTCTCATTCATGGGCTAATTCTGTATAACCGCCATCAAGACACTCACACTTAGAACTGCATATTCAGTTCCCCGTCGCGAAGTGGTTAAAGAAGCTTCTTTAAAAAAAAATCTGGAAAATGGATTTCATTATAACCTAACAATCGTATAAAATACCTCCCAGAAATACTATCCATGGGAAGAAAACAGGAAATTTGCAATCTCCAATTTGGATTTGGAAGCAAAAAGGTTGGTGTAATCACTGCACTGCTTTATGGAACCAGATAAATTAGTTTACAAAACATCGATAGTTTTTTGCCGATACTCTTGAAAATGTATGGATTGAGGGCACGAAATTTCAGAATGGTAATGAGAAAAATATGACAAATGATATGGTTTCAAAATCACAACACCCATGGGAAACATTGGAGGCTCAAAAATGTGAACTAAACACACTCTTTTAATTATTATTCCCCCGACATTTTTGGATAAACTCGAACCTTGATATAATCTTCTCCCGAGTAAAGATACTTGTCGATTTGCGTCAGTCCACCGTCAACGTCCCACAGTAGCACCAAGCCCAGTGATGCAGTGGTACTCATCATGCCTTTAGGATAAAATGACGAGAAAAAAAAGTTACAATCAACGATGCTCGGAATGTTTTTTTACTTTTTAAAGATAAATTTAATACAGGAATGCAAAACTGTTTTATCTCCATGTGTGATTGAGGATGTGTATGATAAAAACCAACCTGTGTATAAGGCAGCTCAGTACCTTATCTACGTTCCGCGAAAACAATGAAAAACTGTGACTATGCATTCAAGAAATTGTGTGAAGCCACCGTCCTATTTAGGCTGGTACCATAGCTATACTGCACAAACAACAGAGCCATAATACCACAGAAGTCAGGGACCTAGTTTTGTTCACATGAGGGCGCCCTTGTAAAAAAATGTATGTGCACACACATTTATATAAATTCATCTTTAATTGTTGTTTTCTTATTTGAGATATCTCGGACGGAATCATTGCATTGGACAGTTGGAACCACTTCTATCTTCCATTTAAGTAAGGTATTTCCAGTCAAAAGGATGATTACAATTTTGGGACATTGCAAATTTTTATAGTTTAAAGAATTGGTTTACACAATTGTTCACTCACCGTGTTCCTTGTTTTTGTATATCCACACGTTCCCGTCCTCCGTAATTAGTTTGTCCTTCCCGAATGCGGCATTGACGAATCCATTTACGAACGACGCAGCTAGGTTCTGTCTTGCGGAGTCGACTTGGGACCCTGATGTGCCAAAAGGCCCTGAAGTGATATTTAAGAGACGAAAAATCAACCTTGTAATGTCTAAAATATTCTTCAGACTCAACAAACTCCGAATGAGCTATAAGGCACAATGGTATACTCCCCTCAGGTTTTCTCCAGGAGCTTTGACACACTGGGCAGATGCTCTACCAGCTGAGCTATGAGGCACAGTGGTATACACCAATCCGGTAATAAGGTCTTCTTCCCTGTATATCCGCCATAGCTGGGGGGCTTCCACTGAATGAACTGTATGTTTTTGTTGTTGCTGAAGCTGCATTTGTTTACTTCGAACAAGTTGCGCGTCTTTGTAGGGTTGTGTGCGCGCGAAGGCGGGCGCGTCGCATGTACGCAAAGGCGGGCGCGTTGCGTATACGCGAAGGAGGCTCGTTTGTGCATGTAATGGATGAGCGCTTTTCGTTCTAACAGCAACACAAAACGCACAGCCCATGCACTGGACGCCCCCCAGCTATGGCGGGTATGCAGGGAGGAGATATTAGTTACCGGATTGGTGTATACTGCCCCAGGTTTTCCCCAAGACCTCTGACACACCGGGCAGATGCTCTACCAGCTGAGCTATGAGGCACAGTGTTATACTACCCCAAGTTTTCCCCAAGACCTTCGACACACCGGGCAGATGCTCTACCAGCTAAGCTGCAAAGCATAGTGTTACACTCCCCAGTTTTTCCATAAAAACCAAAAACTTTCAAACAGTGTTGCATGGGAGCGCAACTAGGCAATAAAATGAACACAGCATTTGGTATGGTGCCTAATCACCATTGAAATGAAACTAAACATCGGATGAGAACAAAAAAATAATATGGTCCTCATCAAGATTGGAACATACGTGTGTTTTCCAGGTGGCTTTTGTAGATATCCTCTGGTACTTTGGGCTCCATAATATCAAGCTATCAGAGAAAAAAAAACACCAAAACCTTGATTATTATAAATTAAAATAAGGTTCATTCCGTTAAAATGAGACACCATGTCCCCATTATGTTGTGACACTTCTGAGGTTGATTTTTAGAAGTACCAGGGGTCGATTTCACAAAGACCTGCGACGTGTCGTAAGTGCCCAAATCTATCACAACTCGCCGAACCATTTGTAAGTTTATGACAGGTTTTATAGTTGCATTTCACAAAACACCTACGAAGGGTACACGTTGCAATTTTTGGACATAACCGCTAAGCAGCGCTATACAATCTTTGGGCAGAACCCTTTGCAAAGTTGTGATTACCTTTTTGGTGGTTGCAACTTTGCGACGGGTTTATCAGTTATTTCATCAATTATTTCTTTGTGAAATCGACCCCAGGCTTTAGAGAACACATACCCTCAGCATATAAACAATATAGCCTCATTAATCGAACAATATGTTTAACCATTGATTTTACCTAAAACATGCAGAGAACTATTTAATATAACTTTTTTTTTGATCTTCTGAATGTTTTGAAAGATTTACAGAAATGAGACTCTACATGTTCTACAGGGTGGGTAAAACTTTGTCCAGAGAGAAATTGTTGAAAAATTTCTCGGTGTTCCCCCCTCATTTCGTTTAACAATTTTCTTCTAAAGTAAGCTCTCTTTTTTAGCTAACATTTAAGCAGCGCCATGAAACTGGCCCCTGGTCTGCAGGTTGCATTGTCTGGGGATGGACTCACCTCACGAGCCAGGGCAAGAAAGTTGATGTTAAGTTGACTGTTGGACATGATTTCTGTCAGATCGTCATAATCCTCCATCTCCTCGTTTAATTCCAGGAAAATCTGCTGAGCTCCTAGCATATATGCTAACTGCTTCTGCATTAAGCTGTTAATATAACAAAAACATGGTAAGCGCTTTTTTATTGAAGCACATGAGGCACAGTGGTATATCCCTCAGGTTTCCCCCAAGACCTCTGACACACCGGGTAGATGCTCTACCAGCTGAGCTATGAGGCACAGTGGTATATCCCTCAGGTTTTCCCCAAGACCTCTGACACACCGGGCAGATGGTCTACCAGCCGAGCTACAAGGCACAGTGGTATATCCCTCAGGTTTTCCCCAAGACCTCTGACACACCAGGCAGATGCTCTACCAGCTGAGCTATGAGGCACAGTGGTATATCCCTCAGGTTTCCCCAAGACTTCTGACACACCAGGCAGATGCTCTACCAGCTGAGCTATGAGACACAGTTGTATACTCCCTCAGATTTTCCCCATGATAAAGATTTCCTAAAAAGCTTTGTGCGCGATAAAGTCTCGTCTGCTCCTTCAAATGCATGTATTCTCACCTGTCCTTGCAATTCGTGAAGATATCTTCAACCAGGTCCATATCGTTGAGTTGAATGGCCAATCGCATGGCCTCCGCGTAACGGTCGAACTTACGGAAAATTTGCATGGCTGTACGGAGCAGGATGGAATCTTCAGGTTCGGGAACGTAGCTTACACAACTGCAGTGCGACAAAAAAATAGTCAAAACGCAAAAAATACAGGACTGTTATACAACATTCTGCTTATAACACGGATAATTTAAGGTCCAACATTGTTCTTCATTGTTCCCATAATGTAATGAATACTTTGCAGAAGTCAAGTATTTTGGCTTCAGAATTGCTAGGTAATTTCTGAAATCGGCAAGCTTTTTCTCATTACCATTCTGAAAGTTTGCGTTTTCAATCCGTATATTCTCACGGATATCGTCAAAATCCACCATGTTTTGTAAACTAATTTATCTGGTTCCATAAAGCAGTGCAGTGATTACACCAAATTTTTCTTGGAGATTGCAATTTTCCCGTTTTCTTCCCATGGATGGTGTTTTGGGGAGGTATTTTATATGATTCTTAGGTTATAACGAAATTCATTTTCTGGAAAAAAATCTGCAAGCTTCTTTTAAAGGCAGTATACATCATTGGTAATCAAAAAAATCAGAAATGTTCACAGATTTATGCCTAACTTACACAATATAAACATGATGACCGTAGAAAACTTCCCCTGAAATGGTTTTGTCTGAAGTGCTATAGTCTTTGAGAAATGAGTAAAACAATTAGTTTTCGTCTCATGAGACGAAAATTAAATTCGCCCCAAAACCATTTCGCCCAAGTGCCATTTCGCCCCAAACCACTTCGCCCGAGTGCCATTTCGCCCCAAATTACTTCGTCTAAACACTACATCGCCCAAATGCCACTTCGCCCAAATGCCACTTCGCCCAGAAACCACTTCGTGCACAGGCCGTGGTTCAGGGCGAAATGGTTCCGGGCGAAGTGGTTTTGGGGCGAAATGACTGCAAACTCTTTTTTGACTGTTTTCTCAAAAGTTAGACGAAGTACGGAGCTGGTTTTTGCTCATGTTGGTTTTAATCTTGCATATCTTCAATCACACAGGGGGATAAAACTATTTGTAACAGTTTACCAATCATGTATACTATCTTTAAATATTCCCGTAAGTGAAATGCCGTCATGGATAACTGACCTGGTAAGATAGATACTGACCTGGTAAGATAGAGACAGACCCGTGGAAATGCATCTTCATCGACAAATTCCTCCAGAAGTTCCACTTTTTCAATCTCCATGAGAAGGTCGCAGGCTTCCGCCTCAGCGTTGTGCTTCATGTGGTAGGGTACGATCTGCCGCGCCATTGCGATAAAACGTTCGCGATCGTCCTTCGCCTCTTCCTCGGTTTCGCTCCACGCCTGGCCGATCTCGCCGGCGAGATGTCTAGAGTCAGAAATGCGAGACAGACAAGAAAATTACCAAATTATTTTACTTTACAAAACACTAAGACGCATCTTAGGAAGGGTCACTCTTCTTATCTTGGGACGTTGGTATGGGAATTAGGACGCATTGAACTCCTACTTAACGTTTGTGAAATTGATCTCTGGTCAAATATGCTCGTCAAGCGTCCGGCAGGGATTTTTTTTGTCACACTGCTCATGTGTGAACAGTACAATTAAAAACGAAACAAAATTTCACACCCAAATTTTACACAATTCATGTGAAGCTTGTGACCTTGTGTTTTGTAACTTTTACGATTGTCTCATAAAATTTCAGCTTTGTCAATTTTTGAATGAGGTGGCACGAACCACTGTGCAGAGGTCTGAACTTCTGAAATTACCGGACGTATTCGTGGCCCCATGTTCCGATGTCCTCCTTGGAGCCCAAAATGCGGAATTTTAAACAATCTCTGCTATCGCTCATGGTCATGCCGAGGACTGAAATGATGTCAGCGCAGAATGTCTAAAAAATAAATAAAAATAATTAGTATTCCTGATTGATTGACAGAGCTAAGACTAAGAGATGTAAAATATTTTATCAGTCAGTAATGTGTATAAACACTTCTTGTGGCAAAACTACACCAGCCTCTGTAAGAGCCACTGAGGCAGGGTGAGCCACTCTGCCTGAAGTGCCTTCCAAAGCTCCTGCACTTCTAGGGCTGTTTAGGAGATACAAGGCTCCGGAGGCCAGCTCACCCGGCGTAGGTTCAATCAGTTAAAAACCCATCAAAATGGGTTTTTAGAGAGCCCTTGACTGCAGGTTTCTCCGAGAAACGGGGAAATATCACATTTCACTACCGTGGGAATCACTTCGTTTAAACAGGTTCTCTTGGACCTGGACAAAATCACCGAAGCAGAACAGTCTTGAAAGCGATTACAAAGTGATTGGTTAAAGTGCCTTGTTAATATCCACAAGTTCACTGTATTCAACAAACTTCTGTTCTGATCAAGAATTGATATATTTTAAGAAATTTGAATGTTGGTCGCAAATGGGTGACAAGAAAGTCACAAAGAGATTACAACATTAGTGCAAGGAGGTCACAAGGGGGTCTTAAGACAATTTCCTTCTTATTTCTCACTTTGCTTTCTCCTGACGGCATCTTCTCAAAAATCTCCTTGATTGTGCCATAGTGTGGCCGCAAGAATTTTAACGGCTTGGGGACCGACGTCATTGAACTCGTAGAGGCACGAATCATCTGTCGGAGTTGCTCTAACGCAGGCCGGTACAGCGTTGTGTCGGACTCCTGAATGAATAATAAGGACAATTGTTATTTTTTGGGGGCTTGTTTGTTTTGTTTTGTTTTAAATGTTTTGTTGCTCGTTTGTTTGTTTTTTACATTTTTTTTAAATGAAGAGGACTCAGGACTGGGTTTTCGAAGCTACAGTGGACTTACCGTGAGACGTTCTACCAACATCGTAAGCTCCTCTTGTAACTGTCTGTCCTCTTCAGACTAAAATTGAAATGGAAACATAACCACACAGACATTAAACTTTATTTTAAAAAAATACAATAAAATAATTTTTTTAAAGGTCAAATTGACATTTTTCGTCTTAAATTCATGTTTTTATCATCAAACAAACATGTTTACATGGTTTATAGGTCATAAAAAGTCAAATCTTCGGTGTCCGTTTTTGGTATTTTTGCGGTGAGGTAGGCCTAAGCAGAATCTTACACCTCCGTGGCCGTGCTCACACAAAACACATGAAACAGTGGAATGACAAAGCACATTTTTCGCACACGTGCAACAAACAAAAACAGAGGTTTTAAAGCATTTTCAAAACAAATTATTCAAAAGACGTAATTACCAAATCTGCTTCTTTGTCCTCTTCCACTTTCTTGCCATTGCTGCTCTTTTCTTTGTCAGTTTTCTTCTCCGGTTCGGGAGTTTTCTTGTCGGGTTCTGCAACAGGCGCCATGATGAGATTGAATAAGACCTAACCTGACGCTTGGTGGCGCTCTACCCGTTTCTGTAAATTTCGTACACTGCATGCACAGCAGTCTGTGAAGTAAGTTATCTATTGTAAAATTCACGTTTTTGTCAGCAATTAATTGCGTTCCTTGGCAACCATGACAACATAACTCTATATATTTATGCCCCCAAAAATGAGGATCAACCGAGGTGTCGCACAGTGAAAGCTTAGGGGCTTAAGTTGTTTTGTCCATGGAGGTAGTGTTTTGTCCGTGATTTTTTCGGGACATAATTACGAAAGGGGCGGGGCTGAAGGGGCAGCGGGGTGGGGGAAGTGGGTGTCGCTTGCCAGGGGTGAAAAAACCGGGAAAGAGTGAGGGAGGGGGGAGTGAGGGAGGGAAGGGGGAGTGAGGGAGGGGGGGGGGCGAGTGGGGGAGTGAGGAGAGGGGGGAGGCGAGGAGGGGGAAGGAGAACAACTGTGCAAAATTTTAAAAAAATGAATAAATTACATTTTTTCTGTCTAAAAGTTTGCAGAATGTCCGTCAAAAAGTCCCTGTGTCGCATCGACATTGGTCGTCAACCCTACTTTCTTCAAACATCGGCTAAGGATGACGGGAAGGATGGATTTGAGCTGGTTGTCACAGACGCTGTCAACTCTTGGGAAGGCGAAAGTAAGCGAGTCAATGTTTCGTTCTTTAAATTATTCGGTGGAAAAAATTGCATTTGAGCATTTGACCGTGGCTTCAGATATCTTGTGTACAAGTACAAAAACATATCAGGCCGGCGAGTTTAAGGGAAAAACAATCCCTAATTAAAAAAAAAAATATCTAAGATATACTTCTCACTGACACTTCCGTTGCAAATGATGCATTTCTGAGATTTACTGCATAAAGTAATGCACAAAATGACGCGGTGAGCGGTCTGTGCGTAAGCGCGACAACAGAGGGCGCTGCGCGCGCGCGTGAATGGTTATCTTGTGCACTAACTGAAGGCAATTTCTGAAGAAGAAAACGTGATTTTTCTACAGAAAAGCAACATTTGCGACAAAAGTGCAAGTGGGAAGTATATCTTAAAATTACATTATGTGTTGATTCCAGGAGGTAATTTCCTTAAAATCTTTGTTCAATGTATAAACAAAAAACACCAAAATTTCAACTTGGGTTTTTCTCTTTTTGGTTAACTCCTAAATTCCACTTAAATATTTCAGGTGTAAACAGTGATTATTCTGTTTTTGTAGGCTCTCTTTTTTGTTGGGGCAAGTATAAATGTAATTAAAAAGTGCCAATAAAATAGTTAACCAAACACACATTTTTTTATTTATGTAGTTTCCCGACAGAGGTTGGGCCAGCTGGCTAAAAAGGTCAACATGAAACTGGACGAATTCACCGAGCAAACGTTGAAAGCGTTGACAAGACAGGAACTTGGCGACTTGGCCTTCGAATATCAGGTGAAAATCTCTCTATTTTAATTCTTAAATTTGGTTGTGTTTTGTTGAGTTAGTTCTCGATGAATACGTCCAAAACCAATGATTTTTGGCCCCATCACAGTTACTAAGAATAGCAGTACAATCAGTTTCAAATTTGTGGGAATTGTTGCAAATGGCATTGTAAACAAACTGAGTAAATAATATCAAAATAATAAAATCAAAATAATGATATCAACTTTTGTGCAAATGTCTATGGAAAATTCCTCTGTTGTTGGTGAGATGACATCACAGTTTTGCTCATGAATATGGAAATTCCATTAGCATAAAAATAGACAACTTGAAAGTACCCGACAACAACTGTTATTTTCTTTGAAATTGATTGAAACATGCAAATCATCTGGCATACTTTCAGTCAATAAAAATTATATTTCATGCATCCTTTAAAATTAAACAATTTGAAGTCTCTAAAATTATACGTCTGAATTTCTGAAAATACATTTAACCAAAAGCTGACAATTTAATTAAATTCTTTTTCAGATGAAAGCGGACGCAAGTGGAACATCTGAATTCACGTGGAAGAAAGTGATGTCAAATGAAAACATTAAGGTAAGTTTAATCGTTTGACGAAGATTCAAAAAGGATTTTACCACGACTATCACTAGTGTGAACGCATGACTGTTCATTTGACGAAGATTAGAATTGATTTGATTAATCAAACTTATCCTAGCACAACTTAAAGTTCCTGTCGACAGATGGCACCCAAGACGCATCAGGGAAGCTATCGAAATCCACAAACACAATACAGTACCCCAAGACATCAGCTTCAACATCAGCAGTGTCTGACACTCCCTATTAACCAACCAGACCGATGGGTCACCTATACCCTAGGTCCTCCCCCCACGACAGCCACTGCCACAATGACACCCACCAGTGAGCTCACCACAGCCAACCACAGGATTAGGATCCTAGCATACCCACGCCTCTACCACCCAAGCCATTCCGCTTCAGTGCACACATTATACACTGAATTCTCCCATCCAGTACTTAAGCCCTGTATCATCACGAGTCCGGCACTTCTCCTTAAGACGAACAGAACACACTGTTAGAAACGTTCAGTTCACACTCACCAGTTCCTTTTAGAATTATGCATGACAAATAATTTCATTTTTAATAAAATAAATAGCCTGCAAGCAAAATACCTCTCCGCACAAAGCACGATATGCTTAAATGGAGTAACCGCCGAACCAGCACCCATTGTGTTGAGTACGTCAAACTCACCATAGTTTTTATCATGCCCTTTAAAGGCACAGGTTCGTCAGCAATGCGTGAGCGCCATACGCAGCTCCGTAGGAAAGGCATGGAGCTGCGTATTTCGTTGCATGAAATTGGCGTGCGCGCATTGCTGATGAGCCTCTGCCTTTAACTGAGTGGTATTCAGTTAGCCTCCGGCACTAGAGCCACGTCCAAAATTTTAATTTAGCGAAGCGCCTACGACGTCGAATTCATGGACCAATGCTAAACCCCACAGGGCCTTTCATTACGTACTCCAAACAATCCCATGAACCCGTGCGCGTCGTGGTTTTGTTTACATTGTTGACGTCATCTTTCATTCGGTCTATTCGATTCAATTTTGATTCAAAGTTTCAACTTGGCTCAGCAACTCTCGAAGTCGTCGAAGACTCCGCCGAATCCATACAAGACCTGTTTATCTTCACGATCGAGAACGCTTCAAGCCTGAGAGATGACATCCGACATCTAGAAAGAGAGAACGAACGATTGTCAACCGAACGATCTAATGCACTCAAGGTATGATGGGAAGGGATAGGGGGCACAAAATACCATTTTGGACTGAAATAAAATTGTGGTGTTTGGTACCATTGTTATTAATACTTATTAAGTGACTGTATTTTTCGAGTGACTGTTTTCAAGTTGTCTTGCTTTCCTTTCCTAGCGACTCGAGAAGTGCGTTGGAATGCACGAAGAAATGGAGAAAGAATTGTTCTCAAAGGTAATGCTGAAAACTAAATATTAAAAATTATAAAAAAATTTAAAAAACATTTCTGTCAGGGACATAAAAGCTGACATTTATGGGGAGAAAATCCATAAACATTTTCCGGTGTATACTATTATAAAACCTGTTACTTTTTAACCGTTTACCAAGATAATTAATATTAAGTGAGGTAAGATTTTTGAAAATACTTGTTAATACCCAATATTCATATACATGTTCTCATTAATATTCATGACTTATTAATATTCATGACTTGAATCAGTTGCGTTATCACTTCTAGCTCTGTGTACAAATTGGATTAATAGTTAACATGTTCATGTTGTGATTTTTGTTTGCAGTTTCAAGTGGTACTGAATGACAAGAAATGTGCTCATTAATATTCAGTACCCATATTGTCAATATTCATGTAATTATTAATATTCATAATACAGTATTATTCAGATTATTGTTTACATATTTTGTCATTTAATTTTGTTTCTAGTTTCAAGTTGTGCTGAATGACAAGAAAGCCAAGATCAGAAGCCTCAAACACGAAGGTAGGTTCAGCATTTTAAGAAAGAAATTATTCTTATATTAAAATGAAAATTAACGTTCATTATTTTATTCATTGTGCATGCATTGATTATCAGACTCGTATTAGTTCAGTCCCTTGAAGAGTGCTATACTAAAAGTTTGCTACATTTTACTTAAATATTGACATTATTAAAAGTGTTCCCGATTCATATACGGGTAATTCCCAAAATTAGGGGTCCAAAATGTTTGGTGTCCTAGTTACGTACGACACTCTCTGCTTCAAAAATCACCACTTATGACCACAAATTCTCAGTAATAGACTGTGGCCTGTGATTATAGGGGGCAGCATAATTTTCTTCAATATTTTGTTTTCTGATACCTGAAAAATATTCAAAACAAAAGACCATAAAGGCTTATAATTTGTTCCATGGTATTGGATAGGAGTTTGGTGTCCCGGGTTACCTACGCCAATGAAAATTGGCTGTAGAATGAGTTTGCATTAACCTTGGTGCCATATCTACACACAAACAATAAATTTGAGTGGCATTTGTTCAAATAAAAATAATTATTTTCTACTAGGAAACCACTTTCAATCATTAAAAACACTTGGAAATCTTAAAAAGCATGTCACACTTTTGGACCCCTAATTTTGGGAATCACCCACAAACAAGAGTATTTGTAACTAAACATAGCAATTGTTTGATTTACAATATAGGCGAGATGAGTTAGATCTCAAGTTTCAACATTTTATCTTCCTAACTAACTTTCGTATAATCCCTGGAAGAAATTGAATTGCTGAGATTAGCCGACTTAAGTCGTTGCCCTGTAGCCACCTCGGAGGTTCTTCAGCTTGGCCACGAAGTGCGAAAGAACAGGAAGAAATGATCAGTTTTAAAGGTGGGAGGAAAACCCCACACACGAACCCATGGAATCCAGCAGGGACTGAGAACCCAATCCACATGCTGACCCGGAAGGGTTTCGAACCAGGGCCACCGTGGTGGAAGGCGAGGGAAGAACCACTATGCCAACCTGATTTTTCAATTTTATCTTACGATGTTTTTACTTCAGTGAGTGACGCAGCACAAAAAGCGTCTAAAAACGGCTCGGACACCGCCCATTCTCGCACGGGAAATTCGTCTGTTGAGGAAAGCAATCAAGAAAATCTCGTCGACGAATCTGAAGATGAAATAAGCACAGATGAAGAATCGAAGGTGAGATGCATTATGGGATATGGATTTTACAATGTTGTCGCAGTCGAGATCAGTCTCGAGGCTAACATCAATTTACAAAAGAGACAAGTCAATTTGGGTTTCTTACAGTTTAACAAAGAACAACTCCTTCGAATGTCTAATCTTGTTCTTTGTTTTCAAATTGTTCGTTTTAGGCAACACGAAAAACCAAAAAAAGAACTGCTCCATCAAGTCGAATTGACCCAGACACCAGTTTAATCCTGGGCGATGAGGAAACGACCAAACAAACGGCAGCGCCAACTGCCAAAAGGTATTTTGATTGGTTCATTTTAAATATGGTTGAATCTCATTAGCTGCCTTTTTTTTTTACTTTGCAAGTATGATGCAACTATCATTTTGTGTGAGTTTGTACCTATTTTGAAAAATAAAATTTGGAAAATAATCCGTCGACATTTCTCAAGTCTAATTTATTTTGTGTTGCACAAATTGACTTTTGTGACTTTTCAGTTTTCATGTCTTTTTTTTAGTTTCACAATAATTTTGTTTTGTCTGTCAACAGGAGGCGGAGGAGAGAAGTCACAAACAAACAAACCCCCTCCAAGCCCTCTATTCCAAAAGTGTCGTCCATCAGAACAGAAAGGTACAGTGATCTTATATAACGTCCAAAAATAATGAAGTGAAAACGTTACCCTTTATGTGTTGCCGAGGTTACTGGGTCTACACTAAAACCAGTGAACTGTTTCCCTGCATTATAGCAATGGACGTTTCAGATTACCAGTGAATGTTTAGAGCCAGTTATCTTGGTAACTGACGTCACACTTTAGTAGTTCGTCTAGAAATCTTTGAGACTTAGCTAGTTTTAAGAGAAAATGTGTATTATCAGAAATGAACACAAGAAATTGGACCTAAAAATTGTCCTTGTTATAAGCAGAATGTTGTATTAACAGTGTTCTTATTGTTGATGTTTAGCTGTATGTGTTTGACACAAACAGCTAAACAAATTAAGGGGGTCGTCCAAAGTTATCAACATTTTCACAGTTCTACAGATTTTTTAAGACTCCCCCTCCCCCCTGAAATACTACTTAACATTTTTTTGTCACTACCATGAAATGTCAACATTTTACAGTGCATGTAAAGTCCTACGCAGCCCCCGACCACCCCCTCCCCTTCCTACGCTTTGTAGAACCGTGAAAATGTTGACAACTTTGGACGACCCTTAATATTGTGGCTTAAGTGTGTATTTGTTTTCCCCCCCCAGGAGTGCCACCCCCTCAACCCCTGGGACTTCAGAAGGGGGTCGGATGTCTCGAACGTCCTCGGGTCGATCTACGAGATCAGATCCAGATGTAGATATGCTGTTTGATGAACTATAAACATCAACTCTAAAAGAATCTCAAGTACACGTTCATAAATACCTTAGACAGTTGATGATTTCCTATTGGTCGAGAGCACATCACATTGGTTGTTCTGAAATGGACGATAAAGGTCCGGCTGGATATGTTACATGCAATAAACCTTACATCATACAAAACATTAAAATTTGTTTCTTATAGACCGTATCGAATAGCGGCCATTTCGTGGGGCAGTTTCTTTGTTCCTTGAAGACGTGCATGGTTGCACATATAGTGCTTCCATTGTTGAACAGTTTAAAGATACACACCGGCCTACTGTTTACATGATTTAGTGATGTAGCAGCATTGACAATACTTTTTTGATGGTCGTTGTGAAAAAAGATCATCAAAATATCCCGTAATTTACTAAAGAAGTGCAAAATTAATAAAAACGGTCAAAAAACGGGTTATACGCTTTACCAGCCGTTGCAACTACGCGCGAGCCTCACGACTTTGTCACAAACGATTCGCTCTTCTCTTGATATCTCCAATTTTCTGCTCACGATTTCACTGGACAGCCCGGACGACCGAATAGGAATTTCCGTTTTCTTTTGAGGAGTTGGCATCATGTTTTTTCTTCACGAACGTAAAACCAGAGCAATACGCCCATGTGTGTGTGCACTCAGGCTATTTGCCGTGCTGCGCGGGGCAAATATCCTACACTCCACGGTAGCCTGCCGTAGCACGCGCTCGCTCCCGTTCCTCGAAACAATTATGTTCGAATTTTCATACTTATGTTTAACTTTGTTTCATACCTGTATAAATAGTCTCTCTTTTGTCAATTACTTATAAATATTGGGGGAAAATCAGAGTTAAATTTGTTGCAGTTCTGCAGTAACAAACTTTTATACGGCTGGAAATACAACTAACTCACAAGACCACTTGACTTTTCGGAACCAGAATTTGGTTCTGAAAAGTCACGTGACCTTGAATTTTTCAAAAGTGCTCAAAAACGGCCAAATTTGACGGCGTCTTTTCAGGATATATCTAATTTACTCTCGAAGGCGCTTCAGAATAATGTATGGGTCTATTTCGAGCCCAAAATAGCCCAACAAAGCCAGTGTGTTCCCTTAAAGGCCCTGTGGATGATCTGTTTATTAGCGATTCTGCGAATAAAACCATTATAAATCAAAAGAAAGACATCAACAAACTCATCCGAAGAAATTTCAGCTTTGTCAAATGTACCACGTTTAAAAAAACAATGAAAATCCATATGCATTTTCCTGGTCTTGGCGGGGTGTTTCAAATATTCGTTCTCAGTTGATCGGGTACTATGTGGCTTGCGTCATGCACTCTGTGGCGCACACACATGTGCGCGCGATCCATAAAAATGCATCGCGTTGGAACACGCACACGGAGTACACAGCGCCCATGCATTTTGGACCGCGTAGATGCGAACCAAAAATAAGTAAATCGTTTGCAAACGATCTAAATAATTTCATCTTTACGGATTATTTTCTGGTAAAATTATATCATTTTGAGCGAAAACCTTTCAATGGATAGTTGCTATTAATTCAATCTTTACTTTCAGAACTTTTCCCCTGTAAACTCGTCGATTACTTTTTGGGGTCATTGCAAATGATCCACTGGGCCTTTAAGTAACAAAAGGTGCCCCACGAAATGGCGGCTATTCGATACGGTCTATAGGCTGAGTTCGGATGGTCTGTTCTTGACACGGCCTGTGAACACTGCACTCGGATCAGGATCACACACCACCTATCGATCGAGAACAAGTTATCCGTGTCAAGAACAGACTGCCCAAACTCGATCATAGAGTACTAAATTAGATAGTCACACTTTGTGTATTGCCAAGGTTACTGGGTCTACTCTTAAACCAGTGAACTAATTCCCTGCGCTTTAGCAATGGACGTTTCAGATTACCAGCGAATGTTTAGACCCAACATGACGTCACACTTTAGTTACAAATTCAAATATGAAATTAGAAGCACATGTATGGTGGGAAAACTGTTTAACATTTAGTGACTTGTTTAATCATGGCATTATATATATTTTTATGATTACATTAGATTCACACAAGTACACGAAACTGTACGTCTATAATTTACCATCATTAAAGGAATGATCGAGTTCGTTTGATGACGCCCAGTAAATAAAACGGTATTATAATGTAACATCCGTGTTGAGTTACTTAATATGATTAAACGAGTTATTTTGGGTAAAGTTCAGATGATCGTCCTTTCCCGACGTAATTTACGAAGATTTAGTATGGTGCCCAATCACTATGGAATAAAAACAAAACATATTAGGTCTTCATTAGGATTCAAACCCGAGACCTCCGACACACTGAGCAGATGCTCTACCAGCTGAGCTATGAGGCACAGTGGTATACTCCCTCAGGTTCCCCCCAAGACCTCCGACACACCGGGCAGATGCTCTTCCAGCTGAGCTATGAGGCACAGTGGTATACTCCCTCAGGTCTCCCCCAAGATCTCCATCACACTGGGCAGATGCTCTACCAGCTGAGCTATGAGGCACAGTGGTATACTCCCTCAGGTTTCCCCCAAGACACATGCTCTTCCAGCTGAGCTATGAGGCACAGTAGTATATCCCTCGGGTTTCCCCCAAGACTTCTGACACACCAGGCAGATGCTCTACTAGCTGAGCTATGAGGCACAGTGGTATACTCCCTCAGGTTTTCCCCAAGACCTCTCACACACCGGGCGGCTGCTCTACCAGCTGAGCTACAGTGGTATACTCCCTCAGGTTTCCCCCAAGACCTCTGACACACTAGGCAGATGCTCTACCAGCTAAGCAATGAGGCGCAGTGGTGTACTCCCTCAGGTTTTCCCCCCAAGAACCCAACTTTTTACTCAATGTTTTCCTGAGAACTACCAGTACGTTAAATACTTCATTACATGCTCGGGTGGGAATCGAACCCACAACCTTCTGCATTCAACAGATGTGAAATGGACTTTTTCGTTTTGGAGAGTTTGTGGATTAATTTAAATTCAGTTTCATATAAACACAAATGTCCAGCCATCACAGTACAACAAAATATATGACTATACCTCGGTACTAATATAAATGGGTTTTTTCAACGAGCAAAATTCTACAGCTAATACGTATTAAAATATAGATACCATCTTTAAAACAAATACGTACACACGTCCTGAAGCAAGCATATATAACAATACATTTGTACACGCTATCCACAAAAAAAAAATATAAACGGTTTGCATATATATATACAACATGATGATCCACAAACGTTGAGTTATTGCATTTGTTTGGGCAAAAACATATTTAATACTTTCCAAGAACAGGGGCCAATTTCATAGAGCTGCTTAACAGCGTATTTTCTCTTAACCATTTCGCCTAGGCATTTTCCAATTCATTCCCCTGGAGCGGGAGACTGCACTAGCAGTTTTGGTTATGCAGTATACATGTATGTCTCTGGGGCTGGAGACTTGACGACTAGTTTTTATGTCAAGTCGTAAATCAATCTTATTTCCCAAGTCAAGTCATAGGTCAAAAACCAAAAACTGACCAGCTCTGCCCTGGTCTAATTCATGGGACTAATTCTGTATAACCGCCCCCAAGACACTCACACTTTAATAGCACTGCATAATGCAGTTCCCCGTCACGAAGTGGTTAACTGAGCATTAGGCTATTTCATAGACATCGTTAACGGTAGCCGTTTCCAAGCGCGCGCATGCTTAACCATGCTGCGACTGTGAAATAGCGCTTAACGCGTCTACTACAGTAAGCATGCCGTTACTGCTTGTGGTTAAAGGCACAGGCTCGTCAGCAATGCGCGCGCACCAAATTCGTGCCAAGAAATACGCAGCTCCATGCCTTTGCTATAGAGCTGCGTATTTCGTGGCGCACGCGCATTGCTGACGAGCCTGTGCCTTTAAGCAGCTCTATGAAATTGGCCCCAGGTAATGTTAAAATGAATTACTTAATGGGAGACACTTGAAACACATGGGAGCAGCAACAGACCGGTCTTTTTACATCACGTTTAAGCCAAAGTGCACATCCTCAGTATGACGTAGATAATGAAAAAGGACCGGTTTGTCTGCTGCCATCAAGCATCTTAAGTCTCCATTTGTAAGGAAAATTTTATTTTGCTGTTAAAAATTAACATCATGTGACTATAAAGAAATTCTTTAAAGTCGTCAATTTTAATAATGGTTAGTAAACAAAAAAATACCTCTTCATGATAGGCCATCAGTGTGGCCAATTGGTTGGCATGGATTTGCCTCACGAGTTTGTTGTGGTGCTCCGGCGGGATGCCCAGATACTAGCTAAGTTGGTAGAGCAATTGGCCATGTAAGCCAAGGACCTGGGTTCGAATCCCAGTCGGGGCACTGCAACTTTCTCGTATTTCTAAATTCATCTTTCAAATAAAGAACATGCAGTTCTTCCACACCAAATCCCGATTTAAAAAAGCAGCAGAATTCGCTTTAGTTTTCAGTGTCATACCAAATTTTGGGTCCTAAAACGAAATTATTAAACAAACAAACTGAAAATTTTCATAAATTCAATTAAACTAATTTCTTTGAATTTGTCCTATAATGCGCTTCAGGCATAAACTGTGCACAAGTGGACTGCACAATTTACCTGCGAATGCAACACGCCTATAGTGACAGTTAAAACAAAAAATTAAAATTTGCACACAATTACAAGATTAAAACTTAACTGTCAATACACCAACAATCAGCATTTTTCACATTTAAATACATTTATGTAATTGTGTTTCTCAATTTAACCACAGAAAATTAAGTTGAATTCAGATTTTAAGTAGTACATCACGACGACATTTACTAAGATTTTATACCAATATTTTATGTTTTACTAAAAAAAACATTACCACACAGTAATATTTGGGACAATTATTGCTTTATGGGATTCACACGTGTATGACAATTTATTTTTATTTTACAAATGGTAACACTTCATTTAATGCCACAATTTAACTGCTGATAGGGTTGAGCGCCTGGCCAGCAGCCACCTAGTTGAAGCAAAATGGTTCTGGTGATTCCCTGATGGCAGCAGTAATAATGGCGCCAGGAGCACCCCGTAGGGTGGACATATGCGGTATACAAGAATCCACCATTATTATTATTATTATTTTTAAAAATGGCTACCAACATCTCTACAAAGGACTAAAACACTGACTGTTTTTTTCTATAAGCTTCGACAATCAGGTTGGCTTAGTGGTACTTTCCTTGACTTCCACCTCTGTGGCCCAGGTTCGAATCCCGTCCAGGTCAGTATGTTGATTGGGTTCTCAGTCCCTGCCCGTGGGGTGTTATGGCCGAGCGGTCTAGTGCGTCGAACTCAAGTTCCTGCCAGTACTAGAATGTGGGTTCGATTCCGGGCCGCGACAGGTTGTGGCACTTGTGCTCTTGAGCAAGGCACTTAATCGCACTTTCTCCATCCTTCGGAAGGGATGTAAAGCCGTTGGTCCGGTGTGTTAGGTAAGGTAACGCACTTTAAAGATCCCAGAGCATTAATTTCTTCGTGAAGAGAAGGGGAGGGATTCCCCGGTGTCTCTGGCGATTACTAATTCATCATGGGTTTCCTCACGCTTGCCGCGCGAGCGACAGTGCAATGGGCACTTTTGAGGAATCCTTGGTTTCATTACCAGAAAGAAATAATAATAATGTAATAATTCCGTGGGTTCTCCCCTATACAGAATTGTGTAGGGGTTTTCCTCCCACCTCTAAAACTGAGCATTTCTTCATCGTCTTCTCTTTACAGGTTTCTTCAGGCTAACGAGCTACAGTGCCTCGGGAACTTTTGAGGAATCCTTGGTTTCAATACCAGAAAGAATTAATAATAACAATAATGATAATAATATCTCTTAATGCTGCAAAGGGGCGACCCGCCGGTAAAACTTTCCCAAACGATCACCGAAATTTCGGCTAAAAGACATCGATTGGACACCAAAATTCTGTAACCCGAAGCTTCCAAAAATGGTTCCACACCTAATAAAAATGGCTCTAGACCTAATAAAAATGGTTCTCGATTTTAAAAAGATGGTTTTTGACAACAAAAAAATGGTTTTTGACCTCCAAAATATTGGGGTTACGCCAAATTGTCGCCCTAACCAAACGCGTCGCCCTTATATGACTCTCTACACAAAAAGCGTCGCCCCATTGGATAAAATAGAGAAATAGTAGTAATTACATTTGACCATTATCTTTGACCCCATAAAATTGATGGCAATAGAACAAGCCAAACATGTAAAAATGTTTTCCAATTAAAAACAAAATTAGTTTCATCTTTTGTTCAACAGTTATATCAAAAAAATTCTGAATTTGACAGAAATTTGAAATATTCGGATATGTTTTACAGGAATTTAAAGATAATCAATGCAAAGACTTCGGGTACAAACTGTAAAATTTACTTGCAAATTAAAAATTGTCTCTTTTGAACTTAAAAGATATTTTGGCCCAAGCTCTCTTTTTTCATTAAAAATTTCAAATAAACAAAGTCTTGTTTTCGGATAACATTGTAGCATTTCTAAACATCTTTTTGCACACATACTCAAAAATTGTATATCTGCTAAGTACTGAGCATCACAAATTTTACCACATTTTTACTCCGATATTAAAACAAATTCCAGTTTTTTTTCTTCACATAAATACACAATAAATAGCATTAAAAGTACATGAAATATATGTTTCAAGTTCAGATTCATAAAAAAACGGGTAACATTTTGTGTGTGATTTCTAAGTTGGCAGGGAAATATTAAAAGATTTTGACATTCATAATGTAACAATTATTAACGTTTTTAACCAAAAGTGCAGATTCTTTAGCAGTATTTCTTATATAAACCCTAATCGTGCCAAAGGACGGTTCGATCGTGTCGTCCCCTGAATCAGTTCTATAGAGTGTAAACTGCCGACTGGAAAGGTGGCAGGCATAAATAGTCTGGCACCTTTTTAATCAGCAGTATGCACTTTATGGGACTGATTCAGGGGACGAGACTGAACTTTTTTTTTCCGCGAATGGGGTCAAATCGGTCAATCGCAGTTTTTAAAACGTACGTCACCAAAACAATGGAAACATTATTGTTGAGTATTTTTGTAAAGATCAGTGGTTAAGTTTGACCAATCAAATTTTCGTCCTGGAAAGTCTAATTCAGACAATGTGAGCCAGTAACGCATGAAGAGATATGTTGAATAATGACCACCAACCGATTTCATGAAAAGGTATATCAATTTGCGCACATTTTAAAAATTGGCATACCTTACGCGAAATTATCGCAATACTGTTATGCAGCTTACGCAATAAAATGTTGCGCCAGCGGACTTACGCAGTTATGTAAAGTTTCGTAAAGTCACTTGCAGCACCAATACAGTACGCTTGGAATATCCACAGTTTCGATAAAAGTTAAAAGTTAAATATGAAATATACCCCTAAATTACCAACTCCAATAGTGCGATGACCTTTCAACTTTGACCTCAGTCAATTTTGGAGAGGTATGCGGACGGTACGTACCCCCTCTGCCCGTTTTTATCGACCAACCACCACTCGGAGTTGCCTTCCACGTCGCGATCCGAAATCAACTGAACTACGTCGCGTTCCGCCACAGACAGTTCATTTTCAGCCGAAGCCGTGAATTCCCACTCCGCGTAATAATACTGCGAACGAAATGCAAGTTTTCTGTTTAACCCTCCGGCATACACCGCACATAAAATTACATGGGGGACTCAAAGGGGAGACTCAGGAAGCGCTGTACCCTGGGGCTATTTCTCTGTCAGGCCATTGGTTGCAAACAGCTGTTGTTTACATTGTGTCACTGGGCCAGAAGTAGGATGATTGATGGCTTCCAATACGCAGGGAACACAAATGAATGGGGCTTGGCTTGAGGTCCAGATTTCCCAGGTTTGGCCTGATTGGTGAATGCACTTACCTGGACCTCCTGCTGCATCTGGGTAAATGCCGCCCAGTCGTCATCGCTACCGTAACCCTCTTGCGACGGGGTGTCCCCACCAACTGTTTTCAGAATTGTAGACGGTATGAAACCCTGAGAAGCTAGTGGTAGAAAAAGGGACAAAATATCAAGAAAAAGGGACAAAATATCGGGAAAAAAGTCAGATTTTAAAAAGTAATTTAAAAAGCAACAATTTGAGGATGAAATTTTTAGTATGACACCAATACAAAGCCAACTAGCGCCACACTTTTTTACTTAAATTATATGAATTAAAAATGTCTTAATTTATCATTTAATAGTTTATGAGTAGCAGCCCTAAACTCAGTGGCGGAGTTTCCATTAAGCAGGGCAGCAATAGGATTATACACTAATGGGGCTTGGCTAGAGGCCCATATTTCCCAGGGTTGTCCTTACTGGTGAGTGAATTCAACATTAAAAGTGACAGAGAGTTTTGATTCAGGATTACGTAGCGTTTGAGCAGATCTGGCCCAATGGTCATTTAGTAATTACAAGATTACAAAAAAACGATGGAGGGTTATTTTGTAGGGTGTTATGGCCGAGCGGTCTAGTGCGTCAAACTCAAGTTCCTGTGCCAGTACTAGAATGTGGGTTCGATTCCGGGCCGTGGAACTAAATGAACTAAATGAACTAAATGAACTAAATGAACTAAATGAACTAAATGAACTAAATGAACTAAATGAACTAAATGAACTAAATGAACTAAATGAAATGAACTAAATGAACTAAATGAAATGAACTAAATGAACTAAATGAAATGAACTAAATGAACTAAATGAAATGAACTAAATGAACTAAATGAAATGAACTAAATGAACTAAATGAAATGAACTAAATGAACTAAATGAACTGAACTAAATGAACTAAATGAAATGAACTAAATGGACTAAATGAACTAAATGAACTAAATGAACTAAATGAAATGAACTAAATGAAATGAACTAAATGAACTAAATGAACTGAACTAAATGAACTGAACTGGACTAAATGGACTAAATGGACTAAATGAACTAAATGAACTAAATGGACTAAATGAACTGAACTGAACTGGACTAAATGGACTAAATGGACTAAATGGACTAAATGAACTAAATGAACTAAATGAACTTAATCACACTTGTTCCGTCCTTCGGAAGGGATGTAAAGCCGTTGGTCCAGTGTGTTACATGTAACGCACTTTAAAGATCCCAGAGCATTCTTTCGTGAAGAGCAAGGGGAGGGATTCCCCGGTGTCTCTGGCCGTTTCTAATTCAACTTAGAAGTTGATAGTTATTCGAATTTCTATCCCATTCCTGTAATTGGCGGTTCTTCCGCTGTTGGATGTGGTGAATAAATAAATAAAATAAAATAAAATAAAAATTAAGGACAGATTACATGATTGGAAAACTTTAAAAAACAGGAGCAACAGCGTTGCATCGCATAAATAATAATGTTGATAAACTGCCTTGTAGATGCAGTAATACTTCAGAAAACCTGAAAAATCCATGCATGTTTTTGTGTTGAATGAATAGTAAAAAAAATTGTCTGCAGAAAATGTTGTGGTGATTTTTACCATTGCTATCTACATGTTTAGTCAGGTTTTTGTCGTCAACTCGTGAAGTCAAATTTTTGGTAACTGAAAATGATGTATTAGGACTTTAAACAAATTTTGCAAACTTGCGACATCTCACCTCCGTTGTCGACGTACCACCTGTTCCCGGTCCCCGTTGGGTCTTGTTCTTTGATAATCCCCACGATGTCTCCCTTCTTTACGGACATGTCCATCGGTTGTTGGGAAGTGAAGTCCGCCGAGACTTCAAAAACACGGTTTGCTGGGTAGCGCGAGTTAATGCTGTCCTTCAACTTTTCGGACTGGGACTTCGGTGCAGGTCGCTGGACAAAATATGGAAAGCGTGGCCTTGTATTTCTAGAATTCTTATAGAATATTTCTACTTGTAGAATATTTAAACATTTATATCATTTATATAGACGATGTGCCCTTTGACGTCACAACAAACTAAAACATGCACACGCATCATGTTTTATATAAATTTGGTTTAGGAATGAGGTCACATGACAAATCGTCTTTGAAATTTATGCAGAACAGGATGCACGCGCATAACGACGACCAATTTCCAACAGAGGGCGCTTTAGATATAAACAAAGAGCACATTGTTCACACACTACTTACAATATGTTGGAGATATTGGTGTGGTTAAATTTTGGATTTTTAAAAATCAAATGACTGTTTTCACCTATTCCTGTGACAAGGTGTGTCTGTCATGCAGATACAATTATCTAATCACATACAAAATCATTCAAGCGGAATGCATACCCTCAATACAATATCTGCGCACACCCCACAATATCCCTAACTTATTGTGAGTAGTGCATGTACCTATGTTTCTAAAACAACCATTCCAGAATGAAATTTGTGGGTGCACATAAGACGTTTCATGAAACACAGGGCATAAATTTGAATTTTTATGTTTTTCGAAACACCCGTATTATCACTGACGTCTTACCGGTGCGCTAGGTGGTGGGGTGGGCTCTGCGCCAGTTCCATACACCGACCGACGATCGCCTTTTTTATCCAGACTTTTTGGAACGAAGGAAAACTTTCGGATGTCTTCGATGGCCGACATGTGGGAAGCTTCAAACGACTTCATGATATTGTCAAGGGACCCGTTTTTGACAATGGACAGCTGTTGATTGTCAAATGAAAAAAAAGAGGAAATTAAAATAGATTTTACGATAAATACAGAACATTTTGCCTAAAATATTGATTCTTGATCAGAACAGAAGTTTGTTGAATACAGTGGACAACAAGGCACTGATCGACCAATCACTTTTGAATCACTTTGAAGACTATTCCGCTTCAGTGATTTCCTCCAGGTCCAAGAGGACCTGTTTGAACAAAGTGATTCCCACAGCAATGAAATGTGATATTTCTGTTTCTGGGAGAATCTGGCAGTTAAGTGGTCCAAGAAAACTAATTGTTAGATTTTCGACCTGATTGAAACTGTGTGAGATGAGCTGACCTCTGGAGTTGCATGTTTCTCAAGCAGCCCTAGAAGTGCAGGAGCTTGGGGAGGCACTTCAGACAGAGTGGCGCACCCTGCCTCAGTGGCTCTTACGGAGGCTGGTGCAGTCAGCCTTGCCTCACGAGGTGTTCATACACGTTACAGACTGATACAAATGTTACATCTTTCAGCCATCTTGATCTTTTAGTCATAATATATATATCTATTTTTTTTAATGGTATATAAACTTTGACCCCTTCCCCATTAACTCACCTCCAACAATGGATACAGCTTTTTCAGCGTTGAGTTAATATGATCTCTTTCTGCTTCGACAAACGAAACAACGCAACTCTTGAACAGTGATATTCCCATGTCGCATAGTTTCGGCAATTCATCTTTCAGCTGTATGTTCATAGCCTCATAGTTCTTTCTCGCCACATCTTTGTCCTCTTTGAGCTAAAGGTCAGAGGTTAAAGGGGAACAGAAAAGGTTAAAGGGGAACATAACCAGGGGCCAATTTCATAAAACATGTTAGCACCCGATTTTTGATTAAGCGGCGCATTAAGCGGCCGATGGCATTTCATAAAATAATTAAGCAGTCGTTTTTTGCTTAAAGCCCTTATTTAGCAAGCCAAATCGCATGCTAACGCCGTCGCTTGAGCAAATTTTCGTGCTACGCTTAATCAAACATTTTGATTAAGCATAACATGTTTTATGAAATTGGCCCCAGGGGCCAATTTCATGGCGCTGCTAAGCACAACAATTTGCTTAGCACAGGATTTGTTTGCTTTATTTTGCAAAAATGGATTGCCAGCCAAAATCGTAAGTGATGTGTATTGAAAGGTATTCTCCTACTCTTGCGAAGAACACAAGTTGGCGAATATATTTTATATGTGCTAAGCAAATTTTTGTGCTTAGCAGCGCCATGAAATTGGCCCCTGGTTGGCAAAGCAGGACTTTCCTTACCTCTGTGGGCTCATCGTAACTTTAGTGCACAAATCTATGTACTTTCAGGCTGCGTTCGAGGGTACAGTTCTCGTTATTCCAGAGTAATGTGTGCGCACTGCACTCGGGTCACATTATGCGAACAGCAAGTCGCAGTCTGCACGCGCGAACGGCCATCAGTCAAGATGGCTGTCTCTTGCCATGACTGCACAAAAAATGCCGTTTCACTGCTCACAGGAAACTGAAGAAAATACAGACAGTTGTGAGAACCTTTGCACAATAATTGACGCCGTCTAAAACAAACCTTAGTGAGTTGTTGTTTCAGTTCTCGAGTGGACACACGTGAGCAAATTCATCTAAAATTCCGCCCATATTCCGCCATCTTTGTACAAATTACATGACAGGAGTAAGAGCACACTCCCCATTTGTCGGGGAGTAGCGAGAGCATACTCTCACTGACCCGAGTGTCATTATTCTTGCCATTCGCGCACGTAGGAGTATGCTCGTGTTAACACGAGTACACACTCAAACGCAGCCTAAACGTCACCAGCTAGACATTTAGAACACATCACACAAAGTTATTATACTAGGTAACTAAGTATTACATTACACAAGATGCATACCAGATTACATTTGCTTTATATACACAACAATTATATAATATTGGATGGCTTTGAGGGTGATATGAGAATATACTGCACGAGTCATGAAAATACGAACGAGCCGAAGACGAGTTTTGTATTTTAATGACGAGTTGTCAACATTTTCACGGTTCTACAAAGCGTAAGAAGGGAGGGAGGGGGTGGGGGAGGGGGTGGGGGAGGGGGTGGGGGATGGGCTGGGGGAGGGAGGGGGGGTCGAGGGCTGCGTAGGACTTTACATGCACTGTAAAAAGTTAACATTTTATGGAACTGACGAATAAATTTTGATAAGTAGTATTTCGGGGAGGGATATACCCAGCACGATATGTGGCAAAGAGAATCTCCCCTAACGCCCCTATACCTCAACACACTCTTCCTTGGATGTTTGAGACACAATGGGAGAACAATGGGAAAACAATGGTGGAGGTTGCAGGGGGTACCCTCGGCCCCATATCGTGCTGCATATGGGGAGGGACGGCGTCTTGAAAAATACTACGCTCTGTGGAACTGTGGCCGACTTTATTTATTTATTTATTTATTTATTTATTTGATATCCAACAGCGGAGAGCCGCCACTTTGGACGACCCCTTCATGCAAACGCTTACAGTCGAAACACAATCTATGGCATGCTAACTGTACTTTTCACGAAACATGCGCACAAACTCAAATCACACTGAACACTTAAAACCCTGTACAATCAGGGACAGCACACAACCCAACCTCTTTTCGGTGTTTTTCTTTTATCCGTTTGTGACCGCCGATTGAGGACGTGTCATCGTCGCTGTCCTCAAAATCCTTTTCCTTTTCCTTTTCCTTTTCCTTTTCTTTGCCCTTGTGCTGGCGGCAAGTTGTTAAAAAAAATACCTCTTTTTTTATACTTATTTTTTAATGTGCATGGTTGTACTCTACTGAACTGAATTCTTCAAAACTGTATTGAATTATACTAAAGCCAGAGAATAACGATTATGGAATATTAAAAGCCGAAATTCCGGCAATTCCTGGAAAACATGGGCTTAAAGACTGATAAGGACTTGCAGGGTCTTGTGAGGACTTGCAGGACCTTGTGAGGACTTGCAGGGACTAGGGAGGATCTAAGGAGCCTTGTGGGGACTTGTAAAGTCTTGTGAGGACTTGCAGGGCCTTGTGAGGACTTGCAGGGACTCGGGAGGATCTAAGGAGCCTTGAGGGGACTTGTAAAGTCTTGTGAGGACTTGCAGAGCCTTGTGAGGACTTGTGGGGACTTGCAGGGCCTTGTGGGGACTTGCAGGGCCTTGTGATACTTGTGGAGGACCTGCAGGGCCTCAGAATGGGACTTCCAGGGTTTAAATCTCACCTGTTTGACGCGATCTTTATCCTTATTCTTCTCCAGTTTATTGCTGAAACTATCATAATCCAGAAGTTTATCATATCGTTTCTGGATCAATTTATAAGGTCCCTGGAACATTATTAGCAGCCCGTTCAGGGGAGAAATGACCCTCTGTTGCACAAACAACGTCTAAACAAGAACAAACATACATTGGTAAGTATAAACACTTTGCCTTGGTAGCCATGACAGAGGACAGGTTCTCTTATTTAAATGAGACAAAAGGAGGCATAAAGTGATTGTCCCCTAACATGGCAGTCATACAAAGCGTATAACTTACGTAATCCTTGTAGAGTTTGTTAGCGAGATGTCGCTGGACCGCTTCATACTTGTTTACTTCGTGGAGATTGGACTGGCTGGCATAGTAGTCCGAAATGTCGCTGCCAACAGACGCTTCGGACGATGTCGCATCCTAGAAACGCAGAAAATATTCTTAAGAGTATAAAAGAAATTCTCTTATTTCTCACCCCATGTTTGTTGTTTTATTTCAATGGTGATTAGGCACCGTACCAAATGTTGCATTATTACTTTGGTCAGTTACACTCCAATGCAACACCAAGAGAGAAAAATGTGGGTTTGTGGAGAAAACCTGAGGGAGTATACCACTGTGCCTCATAGCTCAGCTGGTAGAGCATTTGCCTGAAGTGTCAGAGGTCTTGGGGAAACCTGAGGGAGTACACCACTGTGCCTCATAGCTCAGCTAGTAGAGCGTCTGCCCGGTGTGTCAGAGGTCTTGGGGGAAAACATGAGTATACCACTGTGCCTTATAGCTCAGCTGGTAGAGCATCTGTCTGGTGTGTCAGAGGTCTTGGGGAATCCTGAGAGAGTATACCACTGTGCCTCATAGCTCAGCTGGTAGAGCATCTGCCCAGTGTGTAAGTGGTCTTGGGGGAAACCTGAGGGAGTATACCACTGTGCCTCATAGCTCAGCTGGTAGAGCATCTGCCTGGTGTTAAAGGTCGTGGGGAAAACCCGAGGAAGTATACCACTGCGCCTCATAATTCAGCTGGTAGACCATCTGCCCGGTGTGTCAGGGGTCTTGGGGGAAACCTGAGGGAGTACACCACTGTGCCTCATAGCTCAGCTGGTAGAGCATCTGCCCGGTGTGTCAGAGGTCTTCGGGAAAACCTGAGGGAGTATACCACTGTGCCTCATAGCTCAGCTAGAAGAGCGTCTGCCTGGTGTGTCAGAGGTCGTGGGGGAAAACATGAGTGAGTATACTACTGTGCCTTATAGCCCAGCTGGTAGAGCATCTGCCCAGTGTTTAAGTGGTCTTGGGGGAAACCTGAGGAAGTATTCCGCTGTGCCCCATAGCTCAGCCGGCAGATCATCTGCCCTGTGTGTCAGCGGTCTCAGGTTCGAATCCCAATGAGGCCCCATGTAATTCTTCTCTCATCCCCTGCAATATCAGACTCATTTTGCACGGTTGGGTCACAAACGATTGACAGCTTTACCTTCAACTGTTCCAAATAGGCATCGACGTCCTTAACATAAATCCTTATCGTCTTTTCCAAGTTGCGAAACCTCCGCTCCATCTGTACAAAATCTCCGTCCACCGTCTAAAAAAAAAAAGGAATGCATACATAGAACGAATGGCCTCTGGTTTACTGGAGCATAATTGGTATAGAAAACAAATATTAACTGCTTTTTATTCGGGTCATGGTTAAGATTATAGGCCCTCGGTGATCTCAAAGCCATGACTATGCCCCTCGGCTTCGCCTCGGGAGTTTGTCATGGCTTCAAGATCACCTTAACCATAACCCTAGTCCTGTTCTTCCAACAACGTACCTGCGTCGTAAGTCCAGTCATCTGCGTGAATCGTTGGTTCATTCGTTGTGATTTTTTACGTAATGAGTGGAGATTGATGCGTCCCAGTTTATCAGTCATTGCCTCCTGTCCCGTTCTTCGATATTTCATAACTACAAACAATTTTGGAATAAAAACATTAATATATCAACATAAAAATGACAAAAACTTTGTAAATTGTAGACAAGGAATAAAATTAAGAGCAAGTCCAAACATTTTAAGGCCCAAAAAAATAATGGCATATAAACTCCTCAAAAAAAGTTCGGAAAGTCAAGTTTGACTGACGATTTATCTCTTGTTGCAAAATAATTTTCCTTGAATTTTATATAATTGGAAAGCCCTGTTATTCCTCTTTACGATGATGTGTCATTTGTTATGATTAAGCAATTGGGGGATGTGCAGTACAGCTGAATACGGGGGCGGGTGTAAAGTGAAATGTCACAAAATGCATAGCTATTGTCAAAAAGTGCATTGACACATTCCATCCTCCAAGCAAAAGGGGAATGCACTGCCTGACAATAGCAGTGAATTTTGTGACAGTTCACTTTCCACCCACCCCTGTATTCCGCTATACTGCACATCCCCCAATTGATTAATCATAACAAATGACACATCACTGTAAAGAGAAATAACAGGGCTTTCCAATGATACCAAATTCAAGGGAAATGATTTAGTAACAAGAGAGTAATCGTCAGTCAAACTTGACTTTCCGAACTTTTTTTGAGGAGTTTATATAGCACACATACCCGTGGGATACTCGTGGCACTTTACAATATCATTACCCTGGTCATTGGGCACAACTCCCTGGGGAGTATGTAGCCCCAGCAGCCTGACACAAGCACTCAGGGGCTACAACCCTTGTAGGTACCCATTTACTCCTGGGTGGAGAGAGGCAACTTATGGCAAAGTCCCTTGCCTAAGGGCAGTCACACCATGGAGGACACTCATGGCGCTTTACAACATTATTACCCTGGTCATTGGGCACAACTCCCTGGGGAGTATGCAGCCCCAGCAGCCTGACACAAGCACTGAAAGGCTACAACCCTTGCAGGTACCCATTTACTCCTGGGTGGAGAGAGGCAACTTATGGCAAAGTACCTTGCCCAAGGGCAGTCGCATTATGGAGGACACTCATGGCACTTTACATTATTACCCTGGTCATTGGGCACAACTCCCTGGGGAGTATGCAGCCCCAGCAGCCTGACACAAGCACTCAGGGGCTACAACCCTTGCAGGTACCCATTTACTCCTGGGTGGAGAGAGGCACATTATGGTAAAGTGCCTTGTCCAAGGGCACACGCACCATGGTCGCGGCCGGGAATCGAACCCACAACCGTGGAATTAGACACGCTCTTGAGTTCAATGCACCAAACCGCTTGGCCATAAAGTGCTCCATTTGCAGTCACCCAAAATTTTACGTCACGAGTTGACAAGAAAAACCCGACTATTAAAAAGTGTTGATAGCAATGGTAACAAAAACCACATGATTTTATTTCCTAGACTTACCCAAGTCCTTTCTCCTCTTGAATTCGTTGATTGCTTTGGCGACCTCAGTCATCGTCTGAATAGATTCCTGTAGATTCAGCTTGTCTGTGTGACCTTCCCCTGTATACTGTGTAGTGTAGAATAACCACACATTTTATAAACAGACTGTGTGCATGTCTAATTTTTAAAAAAATATTTTAAATGCTTCAACACCGGCCAGCTTGGTTGTCGAGTATGCAGGAGGTCGTGGGTTCGAGTCCCACCCGAGCACACTATGAAGTTTTTCTGATAGTGTCTCGGGGAAGAACTGACTATACAGTGCCAATCGGGTTATGTTGGGTAGGGCAAACCCTAGTTATCATTCACCAGTTTAGGTTTATGTACCTTATCAAATGTGAGCCACTCCACCAAAAGTAGGCTCTTGCATAAACAAATGGAGCTAATAACTTAATCAGATAGAGTATATTATAAGCTTCACAAAACTACAAACATTGTGTCAATCCGTCAAAAATTGACCAAGTTATGACCATTTCCGTGATGACCAAGAGCACAATTTTTTAAGAAGCGCTTTAGAGAAAAAAGGCGTAGAAGGTTATGAGGAATAAAGTCCTTAGCAACCATGCAAATTCCGACTCCAAAAGCCCTATACCTATAGGAAAACATGTGTAGGTGGTGTTTTAGCAAGAATGAACAAGAATAGCAGTCCTCAATTTCGTACGGAATGCCTTTTTAACCCTCTTCGCCAGGCCTAACACCACCCCAACACCCCAAAAAAACCTTCTTTAGGTGATAGATGGATACTGAATAGGTGGTCTCATGCATAAATCCTGGTATCGATAAAAAATGATCTACACTCGACCAAAAAAGTTCTGTCACCAGTAAGACATTTGTAGATATTTATTATGAAATTGGATTTAATGTAGGAAAATAATATATCAAATTTTAGCTGAACATATCACTTAAAGGAATAGAGCTCAACGGAGTCCATGATGGCAAGCTTCACAGAACAGGAATGCAACAAAGGAGTCTGGGGTCAGAATGAAAAACAAAAAAAACCAACGATGTCAACTTTATTGCACTCAAGCAAGGGGAGTTACAGTTCAGTATTTTGCTTCCACCATACCTAATGCAATGGCACGATTCAGATTGGACAATTTAACCATTTTGATTTGGATGTTTTTGACAAGACATTGATAAATCCAAACTCACTTAAGAATTTCCTAATTGTCTACACAATAATTGCCCAAATCACAAGTAGCATTGTTCTTTGGTGTTTTTCATTCTGACCCCACACTCCTTTGTTGCATTCCTGTTCAGTGAAGCTTGCCATCATGATCTCTCTTGAGCTCTATTCCTTTGAGGGATATGTTCAGCTAAAATTTGATATATTATTTTCCTACATTAAATCCAATTTAATAATAAATATCTATAAATGTCCTACTGGTGACAGAACTTTTTTGGTCGAGTGTACTTGACATACATGCATAAATTAGCCATTATCTCAGTTCTGGCCTGTGCGACAAGCGCCTACTTTCGGTGGAGCGGCTCACATATACATGTACCTTATCGAGTTCTCGAAGTAGTAGTTGATATTTCAAGATTCTCTGGACTGGTTTGATTAGGAATGAAGCAAGATCCCAGCAGTTTGTGCTTTGCCTGAAGTTAAAAGAAAAAAGAAATTAGGTTGGCATAGCTGGCCTGTGCCACACATGTACACGTTCCTAATAATGTGTAAATTATCAAAGGCTGAATACCAGTGTTGTAGTCGAGTCACCAATAGGGAGTTTTCGATTTGCACGACGGATGATTCTACGACGGATGAATTGCTATCCCGACTCATCTGCGCATGCGTCGACTTTGCCATGTCGTCGTCGTCTGATTTCTAGGACGGTAGTTGGGGCAAATCAACGTTGTGGCGACGACGGCAACGTTTAGGTAACATTTGACCTTCAACAACACATATTTGGATCTCATGACTCGATCTCAAGTCGTCGTGAAAATCGAAATGGATTAAAAGTAGGACAGGACGTTTTGTGCAACGACGTGTTCGCGGTCAGATTTTTCACCGTCGTGTTTCTCTCCGTCGTCCAATCGAAAGCTCACTAATATCGAATCCGAGTCTCGAGTCACTAGCCTCGAGTCATTAGCCTCGAGTCCGAGTCACGAGTCACGAGTCACTTTCCTCGAGTCCGAGTCCGAGTCTCGAGTCTCGAGTCACTAGCCTCGAGTCATTAGCCTCGAGTCCGAGTCCGAGTCACGAGTCACTTTCCTCGAGTCCGAGTCACGAGTCACGAGTCACTTTCCTCGAGTCCGAGTCCGAGTCTCGAGTCTCGAGTCACTAGCCTCGAGTCATTAGCCTCGAGTCCGAGTCACGAGTCACGAGTCACTTGTTCGCCAAATTAATAAAACTGAATCTGCTATATTTCGTTCACACAATATGTGAAATGATGACATACTCGTGCGCTCCTTGCCGGCCTGGTGGGGCAGTGTACATATTCTTTTCCAAGAATCCTGCATTTTTTTTGAAATATGTGACTCGTGAGTCATGAGTCACCATGTTCAAGTCCGAGTCATCATGGTTGAGTCAGAGTCCGAGTCATTTTCCAATGTGACTCGAGTCCGAGTCCTGGACTCAAGTACTACAACACTACTGAATACTCTTGCAGAAGTTGAGTGTTTTGGCTTCGGAATTGCTCAGTAATTTCTATAATCAGCAAGCTATCACTATCGAATTTAGATGAAATGGAATTGATTCCTACTGGGAATTAATTCCTTTAAAAATCTGGAATCCCGATTCCGATTCCCAGAGTGGAATAGAGTCCACACAGTCGTTTGTCCAAAGCTACCCCTTCAAAACAAATGGACGCGTTTACCGCCAGCCATTGTATGAGATTGCACTTATTATATGGAATAAAATTTTGGCGGGCGTCTGGCGGGACTTTTGCAGCAGAAAATTTGTCTGGCGGGGGCTATTCCGTACTCTTTCATCTAAATTTAGTTTCATGTGGTACATCGAATGCTTAATCCAGCTCAATTGTTGGCCCCTTTTGGGGGTCCGCATGGGTCAAACGCAGCAGAGGAACCCTGGCAGACGTCCAGATCTATTGAATACTAGGTCACTTCCTAAATGTTCCTGCCCTCAGTTGTTGGTACCTCGTTCGGTTAACCAAAACCCTCTGGGCTAAACCTGAAATACTAATGAGTTGGTCTCGGGGTCTAGATGGGGTTTTGTTCGATTGTTGGGTGGGGCAGAAAGGAGGGCAGCTTGAGAGAAAGTGGTTCAAAAATACTCACCTGACAAGTTCAAGGCCCTGGTTAATGTATTCCTGAACTTCGGCGTTTTCCTCATACTGAACAAAAAAAAAATTCAGGTTTTTTTGTTTGTTCAAATAAACTCCTCAAAAAAAGTTCGGAAAGTCAAGTTTGACTGACGATTTCTCTCTTGTTATTAAATCATTTCCCTTGAATTTGGTATAATTAGAAAGCCCTGTTATTGTTCTTTACGGTGATGTGTCATTTGTTATGATTAATCAATTGGGGGATGTGCAGTATAGCGGAATACAGGGGTGGGTGGAAAGTGAAATGTCACAAAATTCACTAGGATGGGAATGTGTCAATGTACTTTTTGACAATAGCAATTGCATTTTGTGACATTTCACTTTACACTCTCCCCCGTATTCAGCTGTGCTGCACATCCCCCAATTGCTTAATCATAACAAATGACACATCATCGTAAAGAGGAATAACCGGGCTTTCCAATGATATAAAATTGAAGGAAAATTATTTTGCAACAAGAGAGAAATTGTCAGTCAAACTTGACTTTCAAAACTTTTTTTGAGGAGTTTATTTAGTTAAAAGACCAAATTGAATAGCTGCTAGTTTGTAGGGCAACTTTTGTTGTTTAAGTTTGTCAACAACCTAAGCACAAAATGTGCAACAATGCATGTCATCAAGGAACAATGAAACTGCCCTACAAGATGGCAGCTATTTGATACGGTCTATTGAAAGTTTGGATGGGGAATCTGGATGCATTGACAAAACAACTTGGCTCCACCAGGAATTGACTAAGTTTGCACATTTTTCTTTCACTGATTTCTTACGACTAACCGAAAAGAAGAAATAGTTTAAATGTTCTAGTTTATCAGATGAATATAATGCAATTGGCTCTTTGACATCTAACATATTATTAAGAGAATAATGCAAATTCTTCTAACATTTGTACCGCCATTTTCCAAAAGTATAGTTACAAAAATAACAGATTCATACCTTTTCTAATAATGCTGTTGCGTCGTCATGATTTCTACAATACTCTGCATATACCCTGTGTAGATCACTGCTATATTTCATGAATACTTCACCTGAAGACGCAAACAAAATATTCATTTTCTGTATGTAAACAGGGATCAATATTCTTAAAATATTTTGAAAATACTCCTTACAGATCACTGTTATACTTCCTGAATACTTGACTAAATGGGTAACAATATTCTGCATATACCATGTGTAGATCGCTGCTATACTTCATGAATACTTTACTTGAAGGGCGAACAATTATTCAGCTTATTATGACTAAATAAGAATCAATATTCTACAATATTCACACAATATTCTGCATATACCATATGTAGATCACTGCTATACTTCATGAATACTTTACTTGAAGGGCGAACAATTATTCAGCTTATTCCGACTAAACAAGAATCAATATTCTACAATATTTTTACAATATTCTACATATACCATATGTAGATCACTGCTATACTTCATGAATACTTTACCTGAATGAGTACATGTATCAATATTTTACAATATACAATATTAGTTCTGCATGTACCCTGTGCACTATATTCAAGGAACCAGCCTAAATAGGACGGTGGCTTCACACAATTTCTTGAAAGCATGGACACAGTTTTTCATTGTTGTCTTGGAACGTAGATGAGGTACTGAGCTGACTTATACACAGGTTGGTTTTTATCATACACATCCTCAATTACACACAGAGATAATGTGATTTGTAACAGTTTTCCAATCATATAATAAATTTTGAATATTAAATATAGCATTTAATATCCATTTATGAACTTTTAAGAAGCTCTTACCAACTAACTGTTCCTCAGGAGCCTTCCCTTCGGTCGTTTCTTCGAGGTCTTTAAGGAACTTCTCCGATGTCTCGACGACTTGCTCGATATTACCAAACAGGATGTCCAACTCCAAACCTTTGGTCTGTGTGTCAAAGGTTAAAGGTCAAAGGTTAACCCTCATATAAAATTACACGAGGACTCAAAGGGGAAGACTCCGGAAGCGCTGTACCCTGGGGCTATTTCTCTGTCAGGCGAATGGTTGCAAACAGCTGTTGTTTACATTGTGTCAATGGGCCAGAAGTAGGATGATCGATAGCTTCTATTATGCAGGGTACACAAATGAAGGGGGCTTGGCTAGTGGTCCAGATTTCCCAGGGTGGGGAGACTCAGGAAGTGCTGTACCCTGGGGCTATTTCTCTGTCAGGCCATTGGTTGCAAACAGCTGTTGTTTACATTGTGTCACTGGGCCAGAAGTAGGATGATTGATAGCTTCTATTATGCAGGGTTCACAAATGAAGGGGGCTTGGCTTGAGGTCCAGATTTCACAGAGTCAGTCTGACTGGTGAGTGAACTTAGCATTAAAGGTGACTATACAAGCTTTAACAGGGGGGATTCGAGTGAGAATTATATGGAGTTTGCGCAGAATTGGCCCACAGGTGTTTTAGTAATTTAAAAATTATAAAAATGTGCCCCTGAAAGCACCCAATCTTTCAAAAGTGCCTAGTGGTGTGTAAGGGGTTAATGGTGGAGGTGCAATATCTTTGAAAAATATTGACATATCAATTAACAGGCGACAATGTGTTAGATTTAGCAGTATTTTGTCAGATTATGTTTTTTTGAATGGAGGTGTCCCACAGGGAACCAAACTTGGCCCTTTATGTTTTCAAATCCTTGTTAATTCTGCCGCCCACGATGCGAGTACTAAATGTTGGAAGTATGTTGATGACCTGACATTTGCCGAGAATCGTTCTGCCAACAATCCAGGCTCTATGCAGACTCAATTAGAAAATTTTCGTCTGTGGTCTGATGAGAATCATCTGAAATTAAATCCCAGCAAATGTCAGGCCATCCAAGTCTGCTTTAGAAAAACTCCTCCTTTGTTTAGTAACCTACATATCGGTACAGTGAGAATCCCATACGTCTCTGAAGCTAAAGTTTTAGGGCTGTGGCTGCAAAATGACCTCAAATGGACCGTTCATGTTAAAAAACTACTTGAAAAGGCCAACAAGAAATTGTTTCTGTTACGCACTTTGAAAAGGTTTGGTTTTAATTTATTCGAGCTTATTACAGTGTACACTGGTTATGTCAGACCTGTCCTTGAATATGCTGACGTCATATGGCATTCTGGTCTCACATGTAAACAATCCGATGATATTGAATCCATTCAAAAGAGAGCTTGTAAGATTATATTGGGTCATAATTTTAATGGGTATGAGGACAGCCTTTATATCTGTAAACTAGAATCCCTGGCCGATAGGAGATTAAGCCATTGCATTAAATTTGCCAAAACACTTGGTAAAAACATTCGCACTTCTTCCTTGTTGCCTCCAACCAGATTTGAGAACCATGGTAGACGTCTTAGAAACAGTCACACAATTTCTCAGCTTTCTGTCAGAACCACACGGTTTAAGAAAAGTCCCATTCCCTTTTTTATTGATATTCTGAATAAGTAAATTTTAGCACTTTTAAACTTTGAATAGGGTTTACCCTTGTCAGGTTATTATTATTATGTGAGGATGTGATGTGGTTATATGGTGTCTTATCTTTTGATGTATTATTTCTGTAACATACATGTAATTTGGCCGTTTGGCCACGAGGTGTATGAAATAAAATACCAATACCAATACCAATACCAAATCACCCATACACAATCGCCAAAACATTTTGATGAAAGGGTAATGTAAGGTTACAAGTTAAAGGTGTGCAACAGAGCACCAAAGTGCAAACACCACCTTTTTAGGTCGTTCGGACGAGGAGCTAGCTCCAGAGCTAGCTAGCTCCACCCAAAACTCCTGTCATCTGAACGCAACTTAGCTCCACCTCTGAAGCTACATGTAGCTCTGGGGCTAGCGCTCCCCAAATCTAGCCCAAAACATTTGTGGGGCTAGCCCCACTTTCACAACCAGTGGGGTTTCTTTTATGACTTAGCTCTGTTACGCCCCAACTAATGCCACGGTCCCATCTGGGTCTTTCTACAAATTAGGGGTCCAAAAGTGTGACATTTGTTGTGTGTTATTTTTCGTACAAAAATCATTAAAATGGCTTTTAAACCATTTGGTATGAATTGTACTTTATGTACTCACTCTTTGAGATGGAAAGTATTTAAAGAATGTGTCCTGAATTTACAAAAACAAGATGTAAAATGTAACGGGGGACACCAACATTGGACCCATAATTTATAGAAAGACCCATCTATAGTTGGGCCAGTCCCAACTGCGATACTGTAGTTGGAAAATCCCAACTATAGTTGGGACATGGCGGCGCATATCACACGTACAGCGGAGCATGAAGGGATATGGGAACTATGAAATTAATTTAGCCGTGCACCCGGCACACGTGCGTGAAAAGTGACATGCCAATCAAATACGGGACTGCATAAATGCAGAGAAACTGTTCATCACAACCCGCCATGTATGCGAATATGCATTCCGTGTTTGATTGGCATGTCACCTTTTTAAGCACGCGCGTCTTTCGTGGTGGTAATTTAAGCGGGCCCAGACAAAGGGGGCGCTGGCCGAGGCCGAGGGCTACATTTCATATCCCTTTACGCTCGGTTGTACGTGTGATATGCGCCGCCATGTCCCAACTATAGTTGAGATTTCCCAACTACGGTATCACAGTTGGGACTTGCCCAACTATAGTTGGGACTGTCCCAAGTATAGTTGGGACTGTGGCCGTAGTTGGGGCGTCCAGCACAGCCGCGTAGTCGCGGAGGAACGATGTGATGTCGTTCCGGGATGCTGTAAATTAAATAATAATAATAACAGCTCCACCGTTATTTACCGACTGAATGCAACTGACCTCGCTCTGTGGCATCTGGCCAATATTAACTACATGTACATATATATATATGTTATCTATTTGACCACAATTTAGCTACTTTGCAACTGTGGCTCCGGAGGTATCATCACTGTTTGAATGGGAGGGCATTTTGGACTCCAGCACTTAGCTCCAGTAAACCCCACTGAGTTCATTAATTAGTTTGGGGTTAACTAAATAGTAGCCCTTCGTCTGAACATACCCTTAGTGCATTGCCAAGGTTATGCTATGTTTACACCGAAGCACGACCAAGTTAGGGTCGACTGACGAGTTGTAAAATTCTGTATTTCTTGGACTCGTGAGTGGTCATGAAACTTTTGTCAAGGGGGCGACCGAGAAAGTTTCCCGACCGTTTTAAACAGTTCCATACGGTCGGGGAACTTGTGCCGAGCGATGGCGATTCCCCCAAGTTATTGCGAGTGTTCAGGACTAACTTACGACCTTCTGACAAGTAACATAGGAGGAACTTAAGATCTTGCCGACCAACTCCTGAGGAAATGCCATCTTGACAAATTTTTGTTCGTAAATCACTCTCAAGTCCCTCGGGATTTCGGTGTAAACAGGGTATTACTGGGTCTACACTAAAACCAGTGAACTGTTTCCCTGCACTTTACAAATGGACGTTTCAGATTACCAGTGAATGTTTAGACCCAGTAACCTTGGTAACCGACGTCACATTTTAGTAGTCTACATCCAAGGAAAATATTGGCATATATCCATTTTAAACTTTCCCAACCATTTTGCTCTGAAAAATTGCTGATATAGCAAATACATGTAAGAAATAAAGGGAAAATCAGAGAAAAATGCCATTTGAAATGACAACCCAGAACCCATATTTATTAAAAAATAGTCTTTGTTAGTTTGTGTTAGTCCTCCAAGAAACACAGCTTCAGGCAAAGTTAAAGTAGAGGTTAGCAAACAAGTTTGTTATACCATGGAGGAAGTTGGTTATACAGGGTGTCCCAGAAAAAACGGAACAGTTAAAAAAATCGTGATTGTGGGGAAAACAAATACCATAGCCATAAAAATAAAGCCAGAGCATATAAGCTATAACTTCACATCAATTGCAAGTTAATCTAGTTCCGGATGGCTGCACAATCATTGTTTAACTGAGGTGCGGTGAAATGACAATTGCCGCATGTTTTCTGATTGTGAATTTCATTGCATAATCCTCTGCAGAATTGGCTTTTTGACTGATTACATAAGCACAGGCATACAAAATTTGCCATGGGCTCTCTGCTGGTCATTTCACAACATGGTGCAGTTAACTCATCAGCAAAGGTCATTTGTGGTGACTGAATATGCACGACTTGAAAGCCTTGCAGCAGTCAGAAATACTTTTGCCCTTCGTTACCCTGGTCGCCGTGTCCCTTCAAAAAGTACCATTCTCAGGAATTATCAAAAGTATCATTGAAACATGCGGCAATTGTCTTTTTACCTCACCTCAGTCAAACAATAATTGTGCAGCCATCCGGAACTGTACCAACATGAAATTGGTATGAAAATGAAGCTTATGCTCTGGCACATCTAGCAAAACCAATTTTACATGGTTGTGATATTTGGTTTTCCCACAATCACGATTTTCCTAACTGTTCCGTTTTTTTAATACCACAAAAAACATGCAACATGCTCAGTACACATATCATGCAGATACAGACCCTTTCCATGAGCGGCTATGACAGGAGGCAGTCACACTGTCACTGTGTCTATGCATTTAAATATGAAAAGCTTCCCCCTGTCATGGTCGCCGGTGCACAGGGTCTATACTGGTAAAAACGTAGTGCTTCTAAACTACATACACCTAACCCTGGTACAAACATTAGGATGTTTAGTACAGTAAGAAGTTAATAATGTTGTGAAGGTTGCAACTGCTTATGGCCACTATGTGCACAAGGCTAAAATCACACCGAGCCTTTTTGCATCGAAAGCCGGCCGTACACTTTGCGTTCCGACTCCAATGCGATTGCAAAGACACGCCAAATTTTGAGCATGCTCGAAATTCTGCAATTACATACGTTGCGATGGACACGTACACAAAATCGTGACCACATCGCCATCAGAACGCATCGCAAAACCTGTACACCTTGTGATGTGACTGCACAACATGCGCTATCGTGGTCAGATCACGGACGAAACGCAAGATGTACGGCCGGCTTAAATTTGATGCGACGCTTTGACAAAAAGTCGCTTTCTCTCAAGGCAACAGGCTTCAAATTTATGTGGGTCTTTTTCCACAGTAAAGGGGACATTTTGGCAACACAGGCCATGTTTTCGAGGAAATACCTTTGTCTGGTCTCAAAATAAAAGAAATAAGTTTCACTTGTTCTAAAAAGATAACTTTGGCTCAAAAAGGGTTACAAATAGCGTGACAACATGCCTTTCTAAAAACCCTGTGTACAAATTTCTAATATACGCTCGTAACCGGGACAGACACTTGTGTTACATTTTAGGCCGTCCCGGTTACGAGCGTATATTAGAAATTTGTACACAGGGATTTTAGAAAGGCATGTTGTCACACTATTTGTAACCCTTTAAGGGCCTAAGTTATCTCTTCAGAACAACTAAAATTTATTTCTTTTATTTTGAGACCAGACAAAGGTATTTTCTGGAAAATATGGTCTGTGTTGCCAAAATGCCCCCTTTACTGTGGAAAGACTCAAGTGTAAAAAGGCTCAGTATGAATTCGGCCTAACGAATTGATTAAAACCCCGCGTCGATATGCTGGAAAATAACGAGAGAAGAAAGTAAGAAATGCAATGCGAAATACGAAGAATGCGGTTTATACCGTTTTCTTATCTCCCGTTCTTTCATTTTCTTCAACTTGTTGCCGAATGAGAATTGCGCTGATGATATCCTAAAAATGAGAGTTGGTTGTGAGGCAATGTACATAAAAAAAAATAAAATAAAATAAAATAAAACAAAGATGGACACAAAACAGAGTAAACAGTAATTTACTGAGAGAGTATCAGTCAGCATTTGCATGCAAAAACTCAAGTCAAAACAAAGTTAACACTGTTAAGATGTTTGTTTTGTATTTACACTACTCAAAATAAGTTAGGGATATTGATATGTTGTAAATTTTTATTTTTTTTCAAATGACCGTTTTTACCTATTCCTGTGACAAGGTGTGTCTGTTGTATAGATACAATTGTCTAATCATATACAAAATCATTCAAGCGGAATACATACCCTCATAAAAATATCTGCATACACCCCACAATAGACCTTTATCACGGTGCGTCCATCTTTGTCTCGTTCCCCCATAATACGTGTCAGGCACGATCAGTGCGTCTGCGCTACTGCGCGATAGCGCGTGTAATCTCATGTTGAGATACGCTGCACGCTCTCTTGATCGCGCAGCGCCCTTGCCAATTTCAAAACGGGACCAAACTATTTTTTTCTGCAAGCCTCACTTTGGTTACGTTCATTTTAATAGGAGAAAAAAGATGGCTGCACTGTGATAAAGGTCTATATCCCTAACTTATTGTGTGTAGTGTATTGTCAATGCTCAAGAAGTTCATGTTTTGCAATGAAAGGTTCAAAATCGAGTTCAAATTTGACTAAAAAATCACACAAATTTGGAAAGCCAGCATTTTGACCGAAGTGGCCAAAAATTTTTAAGAAAAAGATAATAAATGTATTTTTACTGTTTTGTGTCAGTTATTTGTCCCCTACTTGCAGTTTATATTTTTATGAGTCATGGTCGTCAAAAGGAAAGTGAAATGTTGGTAAGTAATCAGAAAATAAGAATGAAACAAAATAAAAATTATAATTTAAAAGAAAACCATTAATCACAACATATTTGTTTCAGCATGACAAAAATCTAGACTATCAATACACACAAATTGGTCGAAACATAAAGGTACTAACATGCCATATGACAAGGGCGTTCTTGCAAAATTCACACAAGCGAACGAATTTAGAAAGCTTACGTGTCTCTGTAACGAAAAATATAAAAAACTTAAATTTCCGAAGTTGGGAACTGGAGTTACAAGCCTTTTTCTTAAAACGGGCTTCATATGTTGTACATGTGCGGGTATGCTCATATGTACATAGTATGTGTACAATGTACACACGTACATGTACATTTACGTCATAACCCTGTCTAATAAAAGACAGGGCCTGTCTTTTATTATTTCTTGTTTTTAATCGACTGGCATTAATCCTTTTTTCAGAATGTGGATTTCGTTCTAACCCTATAATCACATAAAATACCTCCCCAAAATACTGTCCATGGGAAGCGAACGAATTTAGAAAGCTTACGTGTCTCTGTAACGAAAAATATAAAAAACTTAAATTTCCGAAGTCGGGAACTGGAGATACAAGCCTTTTTCTTGAAACGGGCTTTATATGTTGTACATACGCTCATATGTACATAGTATGTGTAAGAACTCTGGATGCAGCAATAGGGCGACAATTCGGGAAGCCTTTCCCCGGGAACCACCGAAATTTCGGGAAGAATCACTCAAATTGACACCAAATTTCTCTACCCGAAGCTTCCAAAAATGGTTACAGACCTAAGAGAGACGGTTCTAAACCTAATAAAAATGGTTCTCGATTAAAAAAAAATGGTGTTTGACCTAAAAAATGGTTTTTAAACTCAAAAATATTAGGGCGACACCAAATTGTCGCCCTATTGAGCGTGTCGCCCTAATATAGCTTTTTTACACACAAATTGTCGCCCTATCCTAGCAAACAGAGTTTGTGTACAATGTACACACGTACATGTATGTACATTTACGTCATAACCCTGTCTAATAAAAGACAGGGCCTGTCTTTTATTATTTCTTGTTTTTAATCGACTGGCATTAATCCTTTTTTCAGAATGTGGATTTCGTTCTAACCTTATAATCACATAAAATACCTCCCCAAAATACTGTCCATGGGAATAAAACAGGAAATTTGCAACCTCCAATTTGGATGTAGAAGGAAAAAAAGGTTTTTCACTGCACTGCTTTGTGGAACCAGATAAATTAGTTTACAAAACATCGGTGGTTTTTTGACGATACCCTTGAAAATATATGGATTGAGGGCGTGGAATTTCAGAATGTGAATGAGAAAAATATGACAAATGATATGTTATCAAAATCACAGCCCCCATGGGAAAAATGGGCGCTCAAAAATGTGATCTGGACACGCTCCTTTAAGGAGCTGGTTTAATACCTCTTTGTCTTTAAGAACAGTCATGAAACCCTCTTGGCAGAGTTTGATGTCATGGACATAATCTCGTTCCGTTTTAACCAATTCCGTCACCACTTTCTCCCTGAAGTCGGCCGTCGTCATCTTGGATTCGGGAGCGGGGCTAGGTTGGACGTCCTCCAGTTGGTCTGGAGGTTAAAAAAAGGAGAGATAGACTCTTTTGATTATTAAAAGCCCAATAACATCATTTGCAGTGACCCAAAAATTTACTTCACGAGTTGACAAGAAAAAAATCAATTAAAAGTGTTGATAACATCATAAACACCACATGATTTTTTCCTCATGTAAAATGGTACCTTTGTGAGAGAAATTGCCAGATTCCTGGAATAAGGGCATAACATATCTAAAGAAGAATGTTGGTAAACTAGCCTGCAGAAATTTCAGCTACATACATGTACATGTAAACTCCTCAAACAAAGTTCGGAAAGTCAAGTTTGACTGACGATTTCTCTCTTGTTGCAAAATAAATTTCCTTGAATTTTATATCATTGGAAAGCCCTGTTATTCCTCTTTACGATGATGTGTCATTTGTTATGATTAAGCAATTGGGGGATGTGCAGCACAGCTGAATACGGGGGCGGGTGTAAAGTGAAATGTCACAAAATGCAATGCTATTGTCAAAAAGTGCATTGACACATTCCCATCCTCCAAGCAAAAGGGGAATGCACTGCATGACAATAGCAGTGAATTTTGTGACATTTCACTTTCCACCCACCCCCCAATTGATTAATCATAACAAATGACACATCACTGTAAAGAGGAATAACAGGGCTTTCCAATGATACCAAATTCAAGGGAAATGATTTAGTAACAAGATATAAATCGTCAGTCAAACTTGACTTTCCGAAGAAAAAAATTGAGGAGTTTATATGCAGCAATGCTTCAAAAACCTTTAAAATCCATGCATCTTTTTGTGTTGAGTGAATAGGAAAAAAGATCAGTTACAAACAATTTTTTTAAAACGTCTTAAGTTGGCAATTGTTTTACAAAAAGGCTACCATTTTACACGAGGAAAAATCATGTGGTGTTTATTACGATTGCTATCAACACTTTTAGTCGGGTTTTTCTTGTCAACTCATGAAGTAAAATTTTGGTTAACTGCAAATGATCAACGAGGAAGCAAACAAAATATAACGGGGACTTAACATCGTTTCTTCCAACAGTATATTTCTACAACAGTGTTCAAGGTTTCTAATTTGTATAAACATTCCAAAACCAAAACTAAACCAACAATTTAACACTAAAGTCAGGTCCTTACCATTTTTAATGTCAATGTACCACATGGTTATGATGCGTTGAAAAGCTAAATTCCACGTCCGCTAAAACACTAACATCTATACAGCACAATTTACCATCAAGGACTCACGCACGAAACCAGTAACACACTTTATGCATGTGCACCAATCAACACTTTTATCTTTACTCAAACAAGCGAACTACAATACCATCGACCTTTGAGCTTCAAATATAAACTGAAATTGACACAGCAAGTTTATATAATATATAATAAAGGGACTTTCAGAGCTGGTGTAAAAGAAAAAAAAACGTTCAGTTTCTACTCTCACTTGCATTTTACTTTCTTAAAACTGCTTTCTTTTCTAATTATTTTTGTCTTAATACAGACATAAACTTAGCTGAAACTGATATTTTGTAGTAGCCTGCATGTAATAGCCTCATTAGCAATGTTATTACGGAAATGTAATTTTTTACCATCTAGAAATAATATTATTTTGGTTTTTATAGACATACTGTGTGACATTGAAAGTGAAATCTGTGCATGTACATTTATATAGTACATGTGTGCTGTAGAGCATTTCAAACAGCAGCCATCTTGTAGGGCAGTTTCTTTGTTCCTTGAGGACATGCATGGTTGCACATTTTGTGCTTACATTGTTGACCAATTTTAAAAAGGGAGTTTCACATTTCACGGCCATCTAGACAAAAGCGCCACCATTCGACTTGCAAAAGCCAGTTGAAGGGAACAAATAGACCGTATCGAATAGCCGTCGTCTTGTGGGGCAGTTTCTTTGTTCTTTGAGGACATGCATCGTTGCACATATTGTGCTTTCATTGTTGAACGGTTCAAGTAACAAAAGGTGCCCCACGTGATGGTAGCTATTCGATACGGTCTATTGCCCGGCCGGCCAATGGGCAGGCTTGAAATGCAGTCAATTGTGTCACAAGCGTGCTCATTGCTGGTAGAGCAATTTGTTCCCCTCGACTGGCTTTTGTAAGTTGAATGGTGGCGCTTTTTTCAAGTTGGCTGCAGAATGTGAAACTCTCTTATATAAAAGGTTTCCCTACAAGATAGCAGCTATTTAATATTATCTATTCTCTAATGCCGATGAAGTGAAAATGAAATTGGTTTTTTTACGACTGTGTGAACCGCAAACACGCCAATAACTTGGGCTTTGACCTTTGTTACTATTAATGTGACCTTTATCAATGCGACCTTTATCAATGTGACCACTTTCGGCATAACTTCAATATGTGAAGTGAGTTAGTAAACTTACTAGCTATGCATATTTTGCATATCATTTGCAACATGTGCATATATTTGCATGTCATTTGCATGTCATTTGCATATCTTTTGCATATCATTTGCATATATTTTGCATATCAGTTGCATATAATTTGCATATAATTTTAGTGTCAGCTATCAATGATTAATAATGCATAGTTCCGAGTTTGCCTAGTTAGCCCCGCCCCTGTGGATATTGTTGCTATGGCTCACACGCTATCGTAAAAAATGGCGACACACTACGCACAAAGCAATGGGACTTTCAACGGAAAGCAAAGATTCATTGGAGAAAACTCAAAGGTATTCATGTTTCAGGGTCGACAGTTATCTTAGAACACACTGAGTAAAGGGCCAGTAATACAGGGATGTCATATCATGATATGCGTGCTTTCGTACCTTTGAACAACGAAACGACCAGGCTTGAAACCAAAAATTCACTCTGATCATCGCATACAACACTGTACAAATTGTATGGGGCCGGCAGAACATATCGCGTGATCCTGCGTGATCATGTTGTTGTGAGACAGTGCACTTTGACCTATGTCAGTGATATCTGCTAGCTCTGTTGTGATTGGTCGGCGGGTTCGATTGATTGACAGGTCGGAACTATGCATTGAGTTTGGCCTTTCAAGGTTTATTTCCGCCTAAAGTTAACCTTTGCAATTTTTGATACATGTATTTGCTTATTTTTGTGTATGTGTGTGTGGCTTCTAAACACCGGACAGATAAACAGCACCAGTGGTTTAGGGGTGACTTGGTGGTGGGGGGAGGGAGGGGGGGGGGTGGTAAGGGGGTGAGGGGGTGGGAGGGGGTGAGGAGGGGGTGAGGGGGGGGGGGGGGGGAGTGGGAACTACCTAGAAAATGACACTTGGGCTAACACAATTTTACGTCAGGGTTAAATGATGACCTACCTTCCCCAAATGCTGCAGGAAAAACAAAGTAAAATCAAACATGTTTATCATTGGAAAGTAGAAAGAAACAATACACATATCAAAATGTCTCATGCACTTAATTCCATTAAACATTTTGTAAAAACATGAGAGAATAGAATTTTTGAGAACTGACAAGCGTACACTGTTTACAAATAACATCTTCACTCCACACTTAAACAGCTAGAATCCCCCCTTCCATATTTTTTTTACTTTTTCTGTTTATCATGGAGGTGTATGTGTCTACAACACCATCACAACTTGTTTTTCACCAAAAAATCGACAGGCTTTTGCTTAAAACGTAAAGCAGTTCCGACCCTCTTCACCCGAAATTCTGAAACGCTCGAGGTCACTTGGCTTGTTTATGAACAGTGTTTTGCCGTCATCCTCAGAAACATACAAAACGGTCTGTGCAGTATTGAATGGAAAATACACGAAATGAATGTTTATCATGCCTGTTTTGTCCTTGTAATTCAAAATACAAACGTGAAAAACACTTCATGTAATATGGAAACAATCTACCATTACCTGTTTTGTGAAAAAACGATGTGTGTTCCAACTTTTTACCTTCTAAACTTTGCAGCTCTGTTTGCAGGTTCTCTATGGTGGCGATGCAGTCAATCAACTGCTGTTCCATGTCTGGGATTTCCTCAGCCGATGCTGTTTGTAGCATCTGTTCGTACACCTTCTTTTGCTCCTGTTGTGTCTGTTAACAGCAAACAGTTGAAAGCAATTCCAAAGTGATTGGTCGATCAGTGCCTTGTTATTTACAAGTTCACTGTATTCAACAAACTTCTGTTCTGATCACGAATTTATATTTTAGGAAAATTGGATATAATTTTTGAGAGTTATATATTGTATTGATTGCTTTCGATGACGTAGAACATCCGAGAATGTTTGGTGGTCAACAGTCACGCGCGTACACGTGCGCGCGAATAGACGCACATGAACACGTGTAAAAAATACTCACCAGCGTATTTTCAATCGAAGATGCTGCACGCGGGCGTTGTGATATGTTTAAATTATTGAGCATGCACTCGGCTTGTAAAAACGAAAGTGCTTTTACTTGATCGCGATGTTTACCCTGAAGAAATGCGTTTTTATCTTTCTTGATACAACAGCCATGGCACAACAACATAAAGCTAGTTCAAGCAACAGAGGTAAGTGCAACCAATGCGCTTTTCTTGCTCTTTTTGCCGGTTATTACTCGAGCCACGTGGGTCATGGAAGGGGTGACATCACCGGAAAGCAAGCGAGATGACGTAACAATCCTGTCCGCGCGCAACATGATGGGATTAAATGGAGTACTCGCCGAACCCCTGCTCATTGTGTTAAGTACGTCAGATGACATGTACATCGCGCTCTACAACTGAGTGGGATGCAGTTAGCCCCCGGCACGAGAGCCACCTCCGAAGAGTCTCCGGAGTATTTTTTGGTAACAATTTTGTACAGCAGCGAAGCGCCTAACACGTCAAATTCACGGACCAACTCTATATTGCATAGGCCATTTCATTAGAGTACTCCAAACAATCCCATGAACCCGTGCGCGTCGTGGTTTTGTTTACATCATTGACGTCATCCCTCATTTGGTCTATTTGTTCACTGAAGAATCAGAAGCATAGTGTGCTAGGGTGGTTTTGGAAAGTAAGGCTGCGTTCGGGCGTGTACTCGTGTCAACACAAGTATACTTGTGTTAACAGCAAGATTTATGACACTCGGGTCAATGAGAGTATGCTCTCGCTACTCCCTAACAAGTGGGGAGTGTGCTCTTACTCCTGACAAGTGCCGTGTGATTTGTACAACGATGGTGAAACATGAGTGTAATTTTGGGTGAATTTGCTAAACGTGTTAACTCAATAATAGACCGATCCAGTAAGCTCCGCCCATTTAGAAATTGCCTAGCAACATGCCACAACATGATACAACATGTGCACTTTAGTATCCGGTCGTGTGCGTGCACGTACAACACGCCTGCATTACGCATAGCGCGAACGATCGAACACACATCTAGAACGCAGTGAATGCACAACATAGTAAAACGACAAGCTAATTTTGATGAGTTTTTCCCGTTTACACAAAAACACATTTATGAAGGGATTAAAAGTAGGTTAGGATAGTCTTATACTTGATCCGTTTTAAACCGGCTAGGGTCCTCTGCGCTGATAAAAATGATGTTTATGCTGTTTTTGCGTCACTCGTGCTGCATTTGCCGTAGCTCTGTGCACAACATTTTGAGGACTCGGGTAACCAACACTTATGGTTACCTGAACCTGGCGCTGTGATTGGTCAATTCCAAAATGGGCGGAGCTTACTGGCTCTGTCTATTGAAGCAACAACTCAAGGTTTGTTCTAGACGGCATTAATGATTCCGCAAAGGTTCTCCAGCTGTACGTCTGTATTTTCTTCAGTTTCTTGTGAGCAGTGTACCATCATGGCAAGAGACAGTCATCTTGACTGATGGCCATTTGCACATACACACTCATGCAGACTTGCCGTTCGCGTTCAGTGACCCAAGTGCAGTGCGCACGCATTACGGAGTAACGAGAACTCAGCCTCTTAGAGTGGTTTGAGGCAAAACAGTGACTAAAATGTTAAACTTACCGAGATGTTAGCCTTCAGTTCTGAAATACTACCCTGTATCGCACTGACTGTTTCCTGCGTCTCGGAATCCATGTCGTTATCTGAACGAAGCAATAGATTATTATCTATATTATTTATTTCTGTTACGTTTACGTTTAACATAGATATTCGAATAACTATCAACTTCTAAGTTGAATATTAGTAACGGCCAGAGACACCGGGGAATCCCTCCTCTTGCTCTTCACGAAAGAATGCTCTGGGATCTTTAAAGTGCATTACATGTAACACACTGGACCAACGGCTTTACATCACAAGTGTGATTAAGTGCCTTGCTCAAGAGCACAAGTGCCACAACCCGTCACGGCCCGGAATTGAACCCACATTCTAGTACTGGCACAGGAATTTGAGTTCGACGCACTAGACCGCTCGGCCATAACACCCCAGATTTTTCCACCCCAGAATTTTCTATCATTCCGTTCTCTATCCCAGCTCCGTTTTCCATCCCAGTCTCCCAAACAAAGGATAATACCCATCGTTCAAGGGACCTTACCTCCTTCTGGTCTCAACTTGGCCAAAAGCTCATCCTCCGCAGATCGGAACCCTAAACCGAACTTGGGCGGAGCTGGACGAGGGGGCATCATTTTCCTCTTAGGGGCGGGGTCCTTGGGCCTCGCGGGTGGTGTTCTGCCAGCTTTAACCTTTGACCCTAAAATAATATTATTATTGTTAGAAATTATAAAATGAAGCTTATACCTTCTTTGTTTTTTAAGATTTCTGCTTCCACATCCAAATTGGAGATTGTTGCAAATTTCCTGTGTTCTTCCCATGTACAGTATTTTGGAGATGTATTTTATATGATTGTTAGATAAGAACGAAATAAATTTTCTGGAAAAATCTGAACACAGTCCTGTAAGTGTTATTTCTTGTGATTTTGAACCAAAAACCACTTGAAATTAACCAAAGTAAAAATACCGGCGGCGCCCAGGCCCTTACACTGCAAGGGAAACGGCCGGCCTTGCGGGACCATTTAGACAGGGTACTGTGTGTCTGGGGATTCTCCATAACCCGCCTCTTGTGGTATCCCCTGAAAACTGTTTCCTCATCACCTGCCTTGATTTCGATGTCGTTACATTTATGTAGATTAATATTTTTTGTATTTTTATGAATTAACTTGATTTTGTAACGTCTTTTTGGGTGGTGTTGTGGTCTGTGAAGCACTTTGAGGTATTTTACGTAAGGCGCTGTTATAAATATCTATAAAACTCTGGATGCTAGGATAGGGCGACAATTTGTGTGTAAAAAAGCTATGTTGGGGCGACATGCTCAATAGGGCGACATTTTGGTGTCGCCCTAATATTTTTTAGATTAAAAATAATTTTTTTAGGTCAAAAAACATTTTCTTTTAAATCGAGAACCATTTTTATTAGGTCTAGAACCGATTCTCTTAGGTCTGTAACCATTTTTGAAAGCTTTGGTTACAAAAATAAGGTGTCAATTTGAGTGATTCTTGCCGAAATTTCGGTGGTCCCCGGGGAGAGGCTTCCCGAAATTTTGCCCTATTGCGGCATCAAGAGTTCTTTAAAAAACTATGAATTGTAGGATAGGGCGACAAATCGTGTGTAAAAAAGGTATGTTAGGGCGACGTGCTCAATAGGGCAACATTTTGGTGTCGCCTTAATATTTTTGAGTTTAAAAATCTTTTTTTTAGGTCAAAAACCATTTTTTAAAAATCGAGAACCATTTTTATTAGGTCTGGAACCGATTCTCTTGGGTCTGTGACCATCTCTGGAAGCTTTGGGTAAAAAAATAAGGTGTCATTTTGAGTGACTCTTGCCGAAATTTCGGTGGTCTCCGGTGAGAGTCTTCCCGAAATGTCGCCCCATTGCGGCATTCAGCGTTGTTTAAACAACCCTGAATGCCGCAATAGGGCGACATTTCGGGAAGACCTAAATTTCGGCAAGAATCACTCAAAATGACACCTTATTTTTTTACCCAAAGCTTCCGGAGATGGTTACAGACCGAAGAGAAACAACTCCAGTCCCAATAAAAATGGTTCTCGACCAAAAAAAAAAATGGTTTTTGACCTAAAAAAATGATTTTTAAACTCAAAAATATTAGGGCGACACCAAAATGTCGCCCTATTGAGCACGTCGCCCTAATATACTTTTTTACACACGATTTGTCGCCCTATCCTACAATTCATAGTTTTTAAAATTATTATTATTATTATTAAAGTCTTTTAAGTATTACCTGTAGGGGTAGGTGGTGCTTCGAGACCCAGTCCCAGGATGTCTGAAACCGGTGTCTCGCCGTTAGTAGTCGTTGACACAGGTGCAGGCTGTGCAGAGTCTACGGGAAAAAAAAAACAGGAAATGATGCAAAATTTACAAGACTGAATATATCATTTGGGGGAAACACTTTTTCTTATCAACCCGTGAAGTAAAATTTTGGGTCGTTGCAGATGATATAAATACAAAGTTATTATTAAAGTTATCCACCTGATAGAAAGACGTCAAAATCCCCATCTAACAAAGACGCTGTCTGATCAGTGGTATCTGGTGGAGGCGGGGCAGGCCTCAGAGGCAACCCAGAGATATCTTCTGCATCAAACTGACTAGGGTCAAACATCTGCTGAACGCTGGCCTGGAAATGTTGGAGGTCTTTCTGGAATTGTTCCTTGTCTGCTGCTTGGTGTAAGGAGTAATAAATAAAGTAACGGTCAACTTTCTGAGACTGCCAGCTTCAAAAGTGATTTTCCTTAAAGGCCCTATGTATCATTTGCAAGATATGAATTAACATATCTACAGTTGTAGTCAGAAGTTTACATACAACTGTGTTAAAACTGGTGTGCATAAACTTGCTTTGTCACCATTTTTGTAACAGTCTTTACTAAAAGTCGTATTTTTGTGGAATTCCTCACGTGCTTGCAGTACTTGGAAACATAGCTTGTACATCTTGCAATGGTTCGGGTAGTCCTGTTTACCATTTTGGGTGATGATGGTAGTGGTGTACATGTATGTAAACTTCTGACTTAAACTGTACATGTAAGAAATATAACATATCTAAGGAAGAATGTTGGTAAACTAGCCTGAAGAAAATTTAGCTACATAGATGCATCAATGCTTCAGAAAACCTTGAAAATCTATATGGATTTTGTGTACAAGTGAATGGTTAAAACAAAATTCTACTTGATTGGCACTGTATACATACTCAGTGCTTCCCCGAGACACTATGAGAAAAACTTCATAGTGTGCTCGGGTGGGACTCGAACCCACGACCTCCTGCAGATGTCTAAACCACTCGACCACCGAGCTGGCAGGTGTTGAAGCCTTCAGCATATTTCAGCATTTATAATTGTTTTTATTTTTAAATTAGACATGCACTTAGTCTGTTTATGAAATGTTTGGTTATCGTATTCCAAAGTTGTCAACGTTTTCACGATTCTACAAAGAGAAGAAAGAGGACAGCGTCAAGGGCCGCGTAGGACTTTACATGCACTGTAAAATGTTGATATTTCATGGTTATGACAAAGTAGTATTTCGGGGGGTGTGGTCTTGAAAAATACTACTCTCTGTAGAACTGTTAAAATGTTGACAACTTTGGACGGCCCCTCACCTGAAGTGCTTTGATCCTGAGGCAAGTCAAAGTCCTGGGGATGGCTGTAGAGGGGAGGGGTGCTTTCACCGTCCGAGCTCCGGCCTCTTGGTCTTGGTACAACATTCTTAGGGTTGAACTTCTTGCTGGTTTTTGGTGACTCCGCGGTACATGCCTTGAGCTTCGATTTTGTGGGAGGGGGTGGCAGTTTGAAAGCAGTCGGGGCTTGGAAATCAGAGTTTGAGGGTTTGATGCTGAAATTTATGTTTTGTACAAGGTAGTCGTCGGAGAAATCTGAAGTTATGCTGTCGTCCCGGATGAGGCTGTAAGTTTGTGGCGAGAGTGGGGTCGGTTTGGCAGGGAAGTTGGAAGGGGAGTTGGAAGGGGCGCTGGAAAAGGGGACAGGGGATGGTATTTGGAGATTCGCAGCTGGAGTAGGAGAAGGTTGCAGAATGTTTTGGGGTAAGGATGCTGTGATAAGAGGCGGTGGGGATTCTGAAGGTGGTGATTCTGCTCGGAATGGATTCGGGGACGGTTGGCGTGGGGGTAAAGGAGGGGGAAGCTCAGATGAGGGAGGCTTCTCCTCTGCTGAGAAGGGGTTGGGGGAGGGTTGGCGAGGGGGTACAGGAGGCAGTGTTTCGGAAGGTACATCAGCAGAGTCTGTTGATCGGAAGGGGTTAAACTTTTTCCCGGAGCTTGTTTCGGCAGGATTTGTAGCAACTGAGGGTTCTTCACCGAATAGGGCTAGATCAAATTCCCGATTCACCTGAGATAACGTCAGGAATTCGTCTTTCGATTGCGATGATTTTGGAGAAGTTGGTGATTCGACAAAGTCTTTAGTACCGGGGTGTGGGACGCTGTGAATTTGCGTCACGGTCGTGGCTGAAAACGGCTTTGCTGTTAACAATTCGTAGCTTGATCGTTTCTGCAGCGGGGGTTTTGGGGAGATGGTTTGGGGAAGGATTGTGGGAGGGGGAGGTGAAAGGGGGGCACTGAGAGGGGCAAGAATAGAGGTGCTTGGTTTATCTGTTGGGCTAGAGTCAATCAGCGAACGTGGTTGAGATTTTGAAAAACCCTCTGTCGATTTGATATTGCTTGAAGAATTGTCCGTAGTGGATTGTTCTGGAGTTGCGCCTTCTTGTGATGACTGTTTTCCGATGAAAGAGACGGGTCTGTACGTACCCCCTCCCAGTTTGAATCCAACTTGTTCCTGTTGTACCTGGGGTTTGAGGGGCTGAACACAAGGGAGTACCGGTATATGAGAGGTTGTATTATCAGGAGTGTCACTCAGGGGGTCGAAACAGAGCAAGTCATCGACCACCGAGGGAGTTTTAGATTTATCCGCTGCTAAGACCTTGGCAGTTTTTGGTGGCAGAGGCGGCTTGGGTTTTATCTCCGGCTTCACAGATGCTATATTGGTCGGAGACGCGGAGCAGAAGATATCTAGAAGATCGTTTACGGTTCCTTCGGAGGTTGCGCTTCCATTTTGAGTCGGTGTTGATGTTGTTAGTTTGGGGGGTTCAGGAGCGCGTCTTTTGGACGAAGGACTCTTGGGTTTTTCGAGAAGCTTGACGTAGTTGACGGGGACGAAACCGGTTCTCCCTGAAGGGTGCTTAGCTTCGAACCAATCCTCATCCACCTTATCCACAATTTGAATAACCTCGCTTTGTTTCACTCCAAGATCCTGATCCGTCACGGGCGCAAAATCGAACAAGACCTTAACCCTTTTGCCATTCCAGTTCCCAGCTCCCGTCTTCAAGCTGTTGTGGAAGTTTCCCGAGGGCACGGCCAAGGATTGTGGCTTCTGAGACAAGCTTGACGCGGAGTTTGCAATTGGCTTTTCGGGCGCGACATACATGTAGCCTTCAGGAATGTCCACCTGAATTTGGACGTAATTGCTCGGGAAAATTCCCACGTGACCTCCAACCTCTCCTTCCAGCCAATTGTCGTCGATTCTCCGTCTCAGCTTGACATGATCGCCGTTCATCAAGCTGATTTCTCCCGGATGCTCGGCCATAAATGGGAATATGGCCTTTGCGCAAGGTTCTACACCCAAACTATTCCCCATCTTTGAGTTCGATGATACAGAACATTCCTCCATGGCACTCGAAAGTCTCTCATTCACCGAATTACAATCAATTCCGTCTTTGCCCAAACCGGGCGCTGTTCTTTTCGCAGCTTCTCCCGATCCGAGTATTTCAACACACAATGCCGGCAGCATTCCAGTTTTTCCATTAAGCATCCCCCTGTACCAGTCTTCATCAATATTCTCCACAATTGTGATGACGTCGTTCTTTTGGAAACTTAGCTCATCTTGTAGCTGCCCGCAGTTGTCTTTGAGAGCCCGAGCCTGGAGAATATCCCCTGGAATGTTGATACAAAACAGAAGTATTATTATAGTTTCTTATAGGAGCGTGTCCAAACCACATTTTTGAACCCCCATTTTTTTCATGGCAGGGTTCTCCACGAGATGTTTTGCTAGGGCGTGCCGCCCTACCTAATTTTTGTGCCGCCCGCGCGAAATCACGACCGCCCTAGCAAAACAAAATTGTAAGCCCCTTTTTCCAGCTTTAAAACATTGTTTTTGGCAGGATTTTTGTTCTTACTTGAAGGTCTATTTAATGTACAAGATTAAAAGATTAAAATTTCCATTTTGTAAAGCACGTACCATGTGTTTTGTGTCTTCATTTATGGTGTTTTTTTCATCACATCGTTCGTATTTTGTGGGCAGTTTGCAGTGCTGCACGCACGCACATACGGCCAGCGTGATTACGTGATCAGTGCTATCCTGTACCTATAGAGGGCGCACTTGCCATTGTCCACAGTCTAGCGGGGGGGGGGGGGGGGGGGGGGGGGGGGGGGGGGGGGGGGTGGGGTGGGGGGAGCTTCGCTGGGGGGTGGCTTCGTGGGGGGAGTGCCGCCCTAGCAAATGAAAAACCCGTGGAGAACACTGCATGGGTGTTGAGACTTTGATACCAAATAATTTATCATATTTTCTCTCATTACCATTCTGAAATGTCGTGCTCTCAATCCATATATTTTCAAAGATATCGTCAAAAGACCAGTGATGTTTTGCAAACTACATGTACATGTAATTTATTCAGCTACATAAAGCAGTGCAGTAATTACGCCAACCTTTTTGCTTCCACATCCAAATTGGAGATTACAAATTTCCTGTTTTCTTCCCATGGATAGTATTTTGAAGAGGTATTTTATATGATTGTTAGGTTAGAACAAAATCCATTTTTTTAAAAATCTGATCAAGCTCCTTAAATGCAAGATTTTCAGCTTAGGTCTGAATAACCCTTCGACATGCACCTGACATAAAATTACACGGGGACTCAAAGGGGAGACTCCGGAAGCACTGTACCCTGGGGCTATTTCTCTGTCAGGCCATTGGTTGCAAACAGCTGTTGTTTACATTGTGTCACTGGGACAGAAGTAGGGTTATTGATAGCTTGTATTATGCAGGATACACAATGTAATGGGGCTTGGCTAGTGGCCCAGATTTCCCAGGTTTTGTTACAGAGTATTGGTATCCACCTTTGTCACGAAGTATACACATATTTATTTATTTATATACCACATCCAACAATTACCGCCAATTACAGGAATGGGAGCAAGTGTAGTTGGGTGCCTTGCTCAAGGGCACAGGTGCCACAACCCATCACGGCCAGGAATCGAACCTACATTCTAGTACTAGCACAGGAACTTAAGTTCGACGCACTAGACCGCTCAGCCATGCATGTAACGCACCAACCTAAGAAAAAAATGTAGACAATTTTGAACGAAAAATTGCTGACTGGACTAGGAGGAGCTAAGCCCCAAATCACGCAAAGAGCAGGTTTTTTTGCGAAATGTGTCACATTTAGTTCTTCCCGATATGGTTGTGCGGGGTCATTTTAAATGTTGCCGTATATCGTTTTACTTACCTGGTGTAGATTCATGTTGGTGCGTATCGTGCTCCTTTACGTAACTAATTGGAAAGATGCCAGTGGTATTGCCTAGCCTCCCCTCCAGCCAGTTTTCATCAATTTGCTTGGTGACTTCGATAATATCGCCTGCGGGAGGGAAAACAAAACAATTCTGGGCATAATTTCAATGGAGCTGTTTAGCACGAAAATACTACATGTACTTTGCACAGACAAATTGTGCTTAGTGAAACTGCTTACCACCTAAAATCTGATATCATTTGCATTGCGTTTTGACTGGCACTCTACTAATTTTTGCTACGCACAAAATGCGCCAAGCAATATTTTCTGCAGAGATGTGTGTTCTGCCTTCATCTAGCAACTAAACAAAAAGATGTCTTGAGAATTTTTCTACCAAAAATAACCACTTACTTGGAGAAATATCCCAAAATAAGGAACAAACAAATGTTTTGAATACAAAAATTCCGCTGTGTTAAATGGATGTAATTTGCACATACATGATGCGTTACATACACTAAGTGCTTTTCCTGAGCTAAGGACACATCAGTTAATAGTAATGCATACATGTACAAGTATACTACATTGTATAATGGGAGATTACATCCATTTTTGACACTGTATGGACCGACACAATTCTCTTATTTCCAAAATTCCACTCTTTGTAAATTACCTAATTTTCCGTATATATGCAATAAACATCGCTGTAGGACCCGAGTCTAGACTTAAGTCCCGATTTTCAAGGACTCCGAAATTTCATCCGGTTGAAATGATTTTTGAGCACTCTAAATGTATTTCAACTGCCAAAGAAATATTTTTCTTGGCGTAAAGCAAACGTACGAGCTGCCTGAGATCATAGGCACGATGATCGTCACTTGACAGTAATGCACTTACGATTGAAACAAAGACTCGGAATCGGACTGGGTCTGCTGAGTACTCAGGTGTATGTTGGACTCGGACCCAAGGACTTGGATTCGGACAGCCCTGGCAATAAATAAGTTTTCTTTTTTAGCACATAAAATGCAGACAAACCTTTCTGGAATGACAAATCGCCATCGGCAGTCCCGACGAACGTTTCCACAGTAACGACCTTCTGACCTCTGCTGAAGCGGTCTGGTGCCATGCTCGTCTCCATCAGCTCCACAAAGTTGGCCGGGAAGGTCCCAGACTGGTTGTTACAGGAGCCGATCAGCCAATCATGGTCCACCTTTTGCTCCACGAGGACGACATCGCCGACACGAAGCGGGAGCTCATCGGGCGAAGATGCGATGAAATCGAAGATGGCACGCACCCTGGCCCCCGGCTCCATTGGGGCGCCTAGTGAGGGTGAAAAAAAAAAAAAAAGGAGCATGTGTACATGTAGGTTTCCCCAAGACCTCTGACACACCGGGCAGATGCTCTACCAGCTGAGCTATGAGGCACAGTGGTATACTCTCTCAGGTTTCCCCAAGACCTCTGACACACCGGGCAGATGCTCTACCAGCTGAGCTATGAGGCACAGTGGTATACTCTCTCAGGTTTTCCCAAGAGCTCTGACACATCGGGCAGATGCTCTACCAGCTGAGCTATGAGGCACAGTGGTATACTCTCTCAGGTTTTCCCAAGAGCTCTGACACACCGGGCAGATGCTCTACCAGCTGAGCTACATGTATGAAGCACAGTGGTATACTCCCTCAGGTTTTCCCCAAGACCTCTGACACATGAGGCAGATGCTCTACCAGCTGAGCTACGAGACACAGTGGTATACTCCCTCAGGTTTCCCCAAGACCTCTGACACACCGGGCAGATGCTCTACCAGCTGAGCTATGAGGCACAGTGGTATACTCCCTCAGGTTTCCCCAAAGACCTCTGACACACCAGGCAGATGCTCTACTGTACCAGCTGAGCTACATGTACAACATGTACATTGTATAATAATAATAATAATAATGAATATTTGTAATGCGCCGGTATCCATCAGAAAGATGCTCAGGGCGTATAAGGCACAGTGTACCGTATAAGGCACAGTGTACCGGTACCTCAGGTTTTCCCTGTGGACCCAATTTTTCTCTCGATTTCACAAGCACTGCTTGGAAACACGGCCACCCACTCAACAAAACCTACACTAGATGTACCGTACATATACTCAAAATCTCTCATCCACGGTTATCCTAAATCCAACACAGACACTGCCTCTCTCATTCGTTTCGTCTGCTAAAACCATCTCTCCCCGCTTCCATTTTCCCTCGGCTAGAATCAACATTCCAATCCACATTGAATATTCAATAGACACCCTATCGGCCATCGCGTGGCCCTAGTCTCTCCTGGGATATGTACCGGTACATGCCCTTCATGCTACTGATAGTATGCTACGGTATCTTCCTATTTCTACCCCCCTAAGCAATTCTGCAGGCCATGCCAATCCATAGTCTTGTTTCTTCCCTGATGAGTGATGCATGCAGTTTGTCACAAAGCACTGTCCCATTTTGCAAACGTGGCCCTAGTTTTAATTCCTGGGAAATTTTGGTTGGAAGATTTAAACATGTTAAAAGGGCTAGAACATGTACATCATTTGCAATACCCAATATTTACTTCAAGAATTTCAAGTGGGAATTGGGGCATATTCTCACCCTAGTGTCGCCCCGGGCCTATAGATCGTATCAAATAGGTGCCATCTTGTAGGGCAGTTTCTTTGTTGCGTGAGGACATGCATGGTCGCACACGAAGAGTTTGGTCGCAAAATGCAATAAACGCCATATAAAAAAAAATTGAGATAATGGTGTCGGTACATTCTCGATTTGTGGTCATATACATTTGTCAAATAGAATATTGGCAAACTGTGTTATATCCCACAAAAACTGTTCTACTTATTGGAATTTGCTATAGACCGTATCAAATAGCCACCATTTCGTGGGGCACCTTTTGTTACTTAAACCGTTTAACAATGGAAGCACAATATGTGCAACCATGCATGTCCTCAAGGAACAAAAAAACTGCCCCACAAAATGGCGGCTATTCGATACGGTCTATTGACTGTAGTACTTAATTGTAATACAAAAAGGTAGTTTTCTCAAAATGCCAAAAAGTGGATATATAGCGTTTTGCGATAAAACTCTTCACATTTTGTGCTTACATTGTTGACCATTTCAAATGTCAAAAGCTATTCGATATAGTCTATTGAGTCCCGCTTAGCTGGCTAAAGAATAGACCAGTCTCAGACCGCTTATTAAAATACAGGCCTCGAATTCATTTTCAAAAGGGCACGGCAATTTTCCCTTAGTAAAGGGCACCTGAATGAGGAAATGGAAAATTTGTGTTAGAACCTTTTAAGGGCAACACGGCAAAAGCATAGGGCAGCGATGGCAATTTGCCGTGGTGCCGTGGGTTATTTCAAGGCCTGAAAATATGTCCCATATGAAGTTTCCTGCTAATACAGGCAGCAAGTTGAGAGAAACAATATTTGTAATCAGCATGGCCAATGCAATCAGAGTTCTGGGATTACGGTGAGAAAAAAGATGTGTGGGGGGCACTCAAGAACTGTGATGTACACGTAAGTTAATTAGGGAGATGAGGCGATCCCTGATTAGTAGAGAGATTAAATCTCAACGAGAACTTGACGAAACTTGCATATACATGTATGTACGTTCAATCAATCGCTGTTCTAAAATATGGCAGGATGTTTTTATTTTACTTAATAATGAAGGAATTCTGCAAACTGTGAAAAATGTGGCAAAGTTCTTAAATAATTGATAAATATTTTGTTTTACTTCATCAAAAATAATTTGAAAATAACAGATTTTGTTTTGGTTTTGTTGGCTGGACAATGCATCTAAATAAACATTAAAAACATATTACATGATTCAAAACCTTTCAAAAACATAACCGGGACGGTCTAAAATTAAACAAGTGTCCGTCCCGGTTACGAGCGTATATTGGAAATTTGTAAACAGGGTTTTTAGAAAGACATGTTGTCATACTATTTGTAACCCTTTTTGGGCCTACATGTAAGTTATCTCTTCAGAACAACTGAAACTTATTTCTTTTATTTTGAGACCAGACAAAGGTACATGTATAATTTCCTTGAAAATATGGTCTGTGTTGCCAAAATTCCCCCTTTACTGTGGAAAGACCCATGTACATGTACACTCCTTTGTCAAACAGTAATATAAATCAACCGCCACACATACACTGTACATCCTCTTATTTTTATTAATAAATAATAATCTAACCACACTTAACCTTACCAGGAAATACAACGCTTCTGTTTTCAGATAATTACTCCCTCACTAACGGAAATATCACCGTCCCCCATCAGCTGTCAATTGCAATCTAACGATACGCATGTCGGCAGTAAACAGCGCATCGTGCCAAGCACCCGTTTCGTAATACAGTGAAACTTGTCTATATAGTGGCCACCCTCGGGACCGTAAAAAACTGGCCACTATAAAGATGTGGCCTCTTTATAGAGGTTTCTATATTTATACACGTGATATTTGGGACCAAAGGTGGGTGGCCACTATATGCAGGTGGCCTGTTTATCAAGGTGGCCTTAATAGCAGGTTTCACTGTACACACGCGTCTGGCGCTGCGAATAAAAAGACAACGCTGTGTGTACTATACACAATGTATATACATGAAGTGTGTTAGAGTGTGGGTGCAGCTTATACCCATACATAAATGAATTGTAATTAAATTACGGCTACACGGAACAAAATCAATAGATGAGCTGGCTATTGGCATTCGCTGGCTAGCAACGGAGGAGGGGAGAAACAATGAATCATGCACTAAAAGAGTCCTCTATTTGTCCATCGATTAACCTCGTCTTAGAAAAGAAAAAATCGGAATTTGAAATGCTGGCATTGCTGGGTCTGTTTCCCAGAAATAAAGATTCATGTAACAAACATGTAATCGCCCGTGTACATGTATCTTTGGAAATCAATACCACAAACATGTACACGTATGGAGAACATCTCAATACATACATACTACATGTACATGTATGTACATGTACTCTACCCGAAAAAGAAATGCAATTTTGATAAGATATCAGTTCTCGAACACAACAGAAGTTTATTGAATACAGTGCACTTGTGGATAACAAGGCACTGATCGACCAATCATTTTGAAATCGCTTTCAAGACTGTTCTGCTTCAGTGATTTCGTCCAGGTCCAAGAGGACCTGTTTGAACAAAGTGATTCCCACAGCAATGCATGAAATGTGACATTTCTTGTTTCTGGGAGAATCCTTCAGTTAAGGGCTCTCAAAAAACCAATTTTGTTGAGTTTTCGAACTGATTGAACCTGTGTGGGATGAATGGAGCGACAACTCCCATACAGCCCTAGACGTGCAGACGTTCTGACAGGCACTTCAGGCAGAGTGGCGCACCCTGCCTCAGTGGCTCTTATTGAGGATAGAGCAGTCAGTCTTGCTACAAGTTGTTCATACACATGTGTAATACATATTCATTTCTTAACTTACCATACATTAAATTTGTGTTTTCTTTTTGAACCATGTGTACATGTATGCAATTTTAGAAAATGTTTCCAAAAATAAACAGCGACAATCTTATTTTTGGGCCAAATTTCACCCGACCGCCCAAAAGGGGCGCTGAAAAAAAATGCAAAACAGACCCAACTTTTTTTTCTGATTCGAGTAGCATTTGGGTCTTTCTATAAATTAGGGGTCCAAAAGTGTGACATTTAGTGTCCCCCGTTACACCTGATATGTGTTATTTCTCGTACAAAAATCATTAAAATGGCTTTTAAACCATTTTGTATGAATTGTACTTTATGTACTCACTCTTTGAGATGGAAGTATTTAAAGAATGTGTCCTGAATTTACAAAAACAAGATGTAAAATGTATTGGGGGACACCAACATTGGACCCCTACATTCTGTAATTTATAGAAAGACCCATTTACACTTAAAATAGCTTCAACTACATGTAGCATTATTTCAAACAATTCTGAAACATACCCCAGTATTCTGAAACCAAAACACCCCAAAACCTTTGCCCTTAGATTTTGTGGAATGCATGGGCAAGCAATCACAGTAGCTGTTGTCATGCAATCGATACAACAAACACGTTTATTGTATCTCCAAATGTTGGCATATCAATGTACATCGGAACTTCTGGTATGTGAGATGCATGATTTATCAGTGTGATTTTTGTTCAGAAATGTTGGCAGCAGTTCAAATGCACTTTTCATTTTTACAGACAGAAAGATGGAGGTCTGTTTAAAGGCTCTGTAGATGATCTGTTTTTGAGCGATTCTGCGAATAAAACCATTATAAATCAAAAGAAAGACATCAACAAACTCATCCGAAGAAATTTCAGCTTTGTCAAATGTACCACGTTTAAAAAAATCCATGAAAATCCATATGCGTTTTCCTGGTCTTGGCAGGGTGTTTCAAATATTCGTTCTCAGTTGATCGGGTACTACTGTATGTGGCTTGCGTCATGCACTCTGCGGCGCACATCATATACTACAAATTTCTCTACCCAAAGCTTCCAAAAACGGTTACAGACCTAAGAGAGACGGTTCTAGACCTAATAAAAATGGTTATCGATTTTAAAAAAATGGTTTTTGACCTAAAAAAAATGGTTTTTAATTTTAAAAAATATTAGGGCGACACCAAATTGTCGCCCTATTGAGCGTGTCGCCCTAATATAGCTTTTTTACACACAAATTGTCGCCCTATCCTAGCAAACAGAGTTTTTGTGCTTATAGTAGAAACACACCCATGGAGAAAGCAAGTACATGTACATTGTAGCACGAAAATGTACTTAAAATTAAACCCAATCTCAATTGCAACTGATAAATGACAAATTCAACCTTTTAAAAGGCTTACGTGGTGTCTAATAAAAGAGCATTGCATTCCCCGGAGAGCAAGGGGACAGAGAGGGACAGACCTAATAGACTTTTGTCACGACGCAAATTAAGGGAGCTTCTTAAAATTCACGAGCTTGGTGCAGTGATTGTTCGTATAATTAATTCACATCATTTGGTGGATGTTAATAACTGAACAGTGAAGTGTTCCAAAATGACATGAAATTTTAAATTTATTTCCTGTAACAGGCTGGTCAGAGATACATGTAACTGTCACTTACATGAATTTCACATTAACCAGTCGATGCCAGGATCATTTTTTTGGCAAAAAAATTAAACTTTAAAAAAAAAAAGCCAATGTGATTAGCCGAAAGGTAAGGCCAGGTCAAGCACCACAAATATCAGTACTGATTCTTAAGAGTCATTTCTACATTAATTTGTATGAATTTGTTTATCAAAAGACCATACTTTGCAACACTACATTAGCACTTCGAGTGAACTGCCCCGAACATATGTTAAAGGCAGTATACATGATTGGTATCTCGAAAATCATAAATGTTTACAGATTTACGCCTAACTTACACAATATAAACATGATGACCGTAGAAAACTTCCCCTAAAATGGTTTTGTCTAAAGTGCTATAGTCTTTGAGAAATGAGTAAAACAATTAGTTTAAAATTGTCTCATGAGACGAAAATTTAATTCGCCCCAAAACCATTTCGCCCAAGTGCCATTTCGGCCCCAAACCACTTCGCCCGAGTGCCATTTCGCCCCAAATCACTTCGTCCAAACACTACATCGCCCAAATGCTACTTCGCCACAAAACCACTTCGTGCACATGCCGTGGTTCAGGATGAAATGGTTTGGGATGAAATGGTTCAGGGCGAAGTGGTTTTGGGGCGAAATTACTACAAACCCTTTTTTGACTGTTTTCTCAAAAGTTAGACGAAGTACGGAGCTGGTTTTTGCTCAGGTTGGTTTTAATCATGCATATCTTCAATCACACATGGGGATAAAACTATTTGAAACAGTTTACTAATCATGTATACTATCTTTAACATGTCTTCCGGTGTCAGGTGGTTAAAAATTACTCAAAATTTCTACAAAATTGCTTGATTATAAAAACCTTGATTTACAAAAAATATGACTTTAAGCTGGTTTTGTAAGACCAAAACTCTCCTGGATAAGGTTTTACACGACAGCATTCTACATACAATGTAATTATCCGAATGCAACGGGCACAATTTCCACACTCCGTGGGAGTAAGTATGTTTTACACATAAATCAGCGCTGTTGCGCAGGGGAAAAACCAAAAACAAATACACACACACCCCCACTCTTGTTATTAAGCTCGCGGCTTCGCCGTTCCGAATTTCCCAAGGGTTGTACAAAATGTAACTTAGCAATCACGTTTCCTGTGGTACGGTACATGTAGGTCGCCATTTTTTCTCTTTACAGTAGACATGCTGCCCACGCTGTGTTATTTACCTCTGGGGCGGTATTCAATTCAATACTTAATCCAAATATATTAGAATTTTACTTAGTTTTTGGCTCAAGTAAAATTCTTAGCTAAAATCAGTATTCAATTCGTAAGTGGCTAAGTTTTGTACTTAAGAACATTCGGTATTCAAATGGTTCTTTTTGATAAAGTATTTTACTTAAATTTGAGCAGGCACGGAAGCACACTTAAGTAAACTATTGCATACATCACACACGCACACTGTGCAAAAGCTGTATTGAGCCAAATGATCAGGGATGATAAATGTTAAAAGCATCTTGGGGCAGGCTGAGAAAACAAATCGTCTTAGCAACTTGTTTACACAGCCATCTTACGCCCAAAAATATTTTTGCTGACAAAATAATGTCAAATTAGGAGAATGTACTGTTTTCATAAACGATGTGGTCGAGACCAAAATATTCAAAATATTATGAAACACGGCACATTACTTTTTTACATTTTCAATGTTCTCATACAGTAGCATGAAATGTTTTTAAATAAATTCCTGGAGTATCTTTCTGTAAAAATATTACCACAAGGCAGTTTATACAAAGGGCAATGAATTGATCCTCAAAGGTGATAAATTTTCGAAGCTGTGAAGAATTTAACTGGGCACTCGACATACCATCTGTCAAAAAAATATGCATGCTAGTACAGTGAATACATTTAAAGCTGACCGCGAGTTGCATAAGGGTCTTTCTATAAATTAGGGGTCCAAAAGTGTGTGTCCCCGTTACACCTGATATGTTATTTTTCATACAAAAATCATTAAAATGGCCTTTAAACCATTTTGTATGAATTGTTCTTTATGTACTCACTCTTTGAGATTTACAAAAACAAGATGTAAAATGTAACGGGGGACACCAAAATTGGACCCCTAATTTATAGAAAGACCCATAATAGAGAAATATTTTATTATCTGCTGTAAATAATACAATGTAGTTCATGAAAACATAAACCAGTTTTGCGTACGTTTTTAAGATACAAAAGGGGGTAACTGTGACAGTCAGCTTGGACAGAAAACAATTCATGTGGGTCAATTACCGGTTTTTCTTTTCAACCATGTTGAACTTGTGAAGTAACATTTTGGGTCATTGCAAATGATTTTTCATCGCCTTTAAATCCACGTGAGTTAAAGTACAGTACATACTGAATTCAGTAAAAGTTGAGAGGTTGATCAGAAATGTTTTTCTTCAAAATACAAAATAATTCATCAATCATCGGTATTAGTGTAAATTTGATGGAAAATTTACAAATTTTGTGAGGGAATACTTAAAAATATTTCAGCCTGTCTCACATGTTTTTAACACAAGGTCTAAAGCCATGATCAACTGCTTAATTCTTTCCACAGATTTAATGGAAAAACCCAAAATTAGGAGGAAAATTGAAGATTTTGTGAGGAAACACTTAAAACAGTTTCAGCCTATTTTGTGTGTTTTGTACACAAGGTCTGAAGCCGTGATCAATTCTTTCCCTGTATTATCATACCATGCCCCAACACTTTCCAAATCTGCACTTAATTAAAAATTCATTGTCCCGTGGGCGTCATTATTAAGCCGTCCCATAATGCAATGCAGCCCAACCCACGCTCAATGTATCACCGTGTCCGATACTAGACGTCAGTAATTCACCTACCGGTATGTGTGGGATTTCGCATTCTCTACCGTCCGGTATACGGTTAATGAGATGATAGATAATTGATTTCTTACACCTCGGTGCGGAGAGCATCTCGAAGCTCCGACCTTAGAATGAAGAGATGAAAATACTTTCTTACACAGACAAATGTTCATGTTGCTAGGGCTGGACAAACAATTGAACGACCTGGGGTCAATTTCATGGCGCTGTTTTAAAAAAGCACAGATATTTGCTTCTAAAGCACAGCATTTCTTTAGGCCTTTTCACACGACATCAAAAAAACTTGCAAGGTTTGAGACAGAATTTACGAGCGGGGATTGTTTACTTCATGATTACACTGTAGGGTGACTTAGCATACTTTCACATGATACAGTGAAACCATCACCGGCATTCCTTGAGACGAGATGCTTTTTCCCAGACCATTAATTATGTGCATAAGTGCTGGAGATTGCAAATTTCCTGTTTTCTTCCCAAGAACAGTAATTATCTGTGGAGGTACATGTATTTTATATAATTGTCAGATTAAAACGAAATCCATTTCTGGAAAAATCGAAACACGCTCCTTTAATGTTTGTCAGATTCAGAAGGCTCTTTGTAAAACCAAAATAATTAGAACTTTACAGAGTGCTATATTATTATTATATTTTTATTGTATTATCAGCGAAATATTGCAATATTGGCTGACAGATATTCTGTACATGTACGTACACGCATAATTATGAGTTTGAGTTCTGAGAATTACATATGTACAAAATTTTCATTTGAAATGTCGACCCATCATTCTTTCCAGTTCAATATTTTCCCAATTGACGCTTGCTTCCTACATGTATAGCCACCTGCGTCATGTTATGTACTCTTCACTGCCCACACGTACAGGCACAATAATTGAGATTGGAAACCACAATCTTGCTGCAGTGTACCGGGATCAATGCACATATTCTTAGTTGCTCAGTATAGTTAGCATTGCAGTTAGAAAATCTGTCTCACCGTTTCACTGAAGGGGAAGGTCATTCTAGACTTGATTTTGTCCAAATTTAAAAGGGCAGTGAGGCCAACTGGAGGGGCACCATGGCCAACTTTGTTTCAAATGTGTACTGATTATCAGTGTGTATACAAGCCTCTCAATTAAGTTTAGGATAGGGCATGCTGGCCAAGTTGGCCTCAGAAAGTGTGTATCGTGAAGGGACATCGGGGCCAACTCAGCAGGGCATAAGGCCATTGGCCGTGGTTAATGTCAAGGCCTGGGATACGGTAGGGCATGCTGGCCAAGTTGGCCTCAGAAAGTGTGTATATACATGTAGTATCTTGAAGGGGCGTCAGGACCAACTCAGCAGGGCATGAGGCCATTGGCCTTGGTTAATGTCAAGGCCTGGGACAGGGCATGCTGGCCAAGTTGGCCTCAGAAAGTGTGCATCTTGAAGAGGCATCGGAACCAACTCAGCAGGGCATGAGGCCATTGGCCGTGGTTAATATCAAGGCCTGGGATAGAGCATGCTGGCCAAGTTGGCCTCAGAAAGTGTACTGTGTATCTTGAAGGGGCATTAGGGCTAACTCAGCAGGGCACGAGGCCATTGGCCTTGGTTAATGTCAAGGCCTGGGATAGGGCATGCTGGCCAAGTTGGCCTCAGAAAGTGTGTATCTTGAAGAGGCATCGGAACCAACTCAGCAGGGCATGGGCCGTGGTTAATATCAAGGCCAAGTTGGCCTCAGAAAGTGTGTGTAGATGTATCTTGAAGGGGCATCAAGACCAACACAGCAGTGCATGGGGCCATATTGGCCTTTGTGGCCTCAGTTAATGCCTAGTGTTGTATATATGGCAGTTTGTAGTACAGCTGGTAGAGCAAATCAGTGTGCCAGAGGTCTCGGGTTCGAATCCTGGTGAGGACCACATGATTTTCCGTTTGACCCATATTTGGTGAAAAACATTCCTGCCCTTTTGAATTTTGTCTGGTTGCTAAAAGTGTAGAATTCTAAATCATAAACGTCTTCATTTTTCAGGAAACAAATCCATGACGAAAACTGAAGTGCCCTCATTAGTACAAAATTCTTACGCCAAAATTTGCAACTCAGTACATGACGTGATAGAATAACAACTGCCTTCCATTATGAAATGAAATCTGACACCTTAGTATAGCCAGTGACAAAAACACACACATGCTGTAGGCTATACATCTACAGTAGGTCTCATTATAGACCTGTCAATTTGTGTGACACATCAAGATCCGAGTAATTAAGTACTTGTACATGTGCAGCCATACATGCCATAAGGCATACAGCACATGTACAGTATACATTTGGATCTGTCCACAGTAATGGGGTACATTTGAAAATAATTTGTCAATAATTCCTTTCAGATGTCTTTAGTTTATCTCACAATTAAAGAAATGTCCTTGTTTTGTTCTCAGGAGATAACTTTTGCCCAAAAAGGTAAGAATTTGCTGCCACAACATACATTTTTGAAAAGCTTAATTGTGTACAAATTTTCCTATTACGTATGTAACATGGACAGATCATTTTGTGACATTTTTTTCTGTCTTTGTTACATGCGTAATAGGAAAATTTGTGCACGGGGTTTTCACAAATGTATGTTGTAGGACTATTTTTCGTACTCCTTGGTGAAAAAATTATTTCCTCAGTTTAGCTTGATAATTTAAAGATAAAATTAAGACATTTGAAGTGAACCGGGACCTAAGATCTTGAATGTTACAGAAATGTACCCCATTACTGTGGAAAGACCCATGTACATGTACGCTTTTGATAACGTGAAAGACATTTGTAAGAAATGGACAAGAAATACACATTTACAAAAAATGTTGGGCCACAATATTTTCACTGTGCATACAATGCACACAAGGGGGATTTCACTCTGAGCGTGTCCAGGTAACATTTTTGAGCGCCCCAATTTCTTCATGGGTGTTGAGATTTTGATACCATATCGTTTCTCATTTTTTTCTCATTACCATTCTGAAATTTGGTGCTCTCAATCTCCCTATTTTTTAAGGTTATCGTCAAAAAAACGCTGATGTTTTGCAAACTAATTTATCCATTCCATAAAGCAGTGCAGTGATTTAAACTGGAGATTACAAATTTCTTGTTTTCTTCCCATGGTTAATAATAATATTGTATAGGTTAGAAAAAAATACATAATGTTCTAAATAAATCTGAATAGGCTCCTTTAATTGACTTGGAAATTATTCTTTTGTGTCTGCTATAAATCAAGTGGGACTTAATTGGCTGATAAGAAAAGGACATTTCTTAGTTTTAGGGGCTGTCCAAAGTTGTCAACATTTTCATGGTTCTACAAAGCGTTTTCGAGACCGCCCCCCCCCCCCCCCCCCCCTCCCCCTCCCCCTCCCCCTCCCCCTCCCCCCCCCTCCCCCTCCCCCTCCCCCTCCCCCTCCCCCTCCCCCCCCTCCCCCTCCCCCTCCCCCTCCCCCCAGAAAAATACTACTTAACATGTTTTCCTCGCTACCGCGAAATGTCAACATTATACAGTGCATGTAAAGTCCTACGCGGCCCTTGACTCCCTCCCCCTTCCTACTCTTTGTAGTTCTGTGAAAATGTTGACAACTTCGGACGGCCCCTTTATACAGTACATGTAGATAGGGAAGAGTGAAATTTACGGTCTAGTACTAGTAGGTAAAGCTGTAAACGGTAACCATGGAGCTATACATGTACCGGTAGCGCCATGCTGTAACACAGCATTGCACATTTTGGCCTGCAGTGTCCCTTCGGTGTTTTGTTAGGTTTTGCCGAGACGACCCCCTACAAGTAAACCCATTAGCAAGCCAGTGGTTTAGCAACGTATAAGATTAGTGGAGTGGATGAAATGCATTTAGGCTTTGGCCGAGATCAATTGTGAACTGTAGACCCATAGTAAGATACTGTACGTACATGATTACATGTATCTCTGCTCTGGGATGATTTTATCTTACATTTAACATTTGTTTACACCGCACCCCCATATTTTTCCCTTGGGTATTGAGATTTTGACACCATAATTTTCTCATTACCATTCTGACATTTTGCGCTCTCAAACCTACATAGACTACTAAAGTGTAACACCAGTTGGCAGGGTCTAAATATCCGCTAGTACATGTGTAATCTGAAACGTCCATTGCTAAAGTACAGGGAAACAGTTCACTCTGGGGCATTATCATGTCATATTAGGATGGTAGTCACGAACGTGTAGGCCCTATGGTATTTATAACGACACTTCAAAATTTCAAGATACTGCCTACATGTACATGTAGCTCAACTATTATTGGTGCACATGTACATTACAACTACCGTACAATTAAAGGCACAGGCTCATCAGCAATGCGCGCGCACCAAATTCGTACCACGAAATACGCAGCTCCATAACAAAGGCATGGAGCTGCGTATTTCGTGGCGCGCTCGCATTGCTTACGAGCCTGTGTCTTTAAACACTGCCTGTATACACAGTGCACATTATTATGTGCACTTAAATTTTCACTGGTCATTTTAAATCCGCTTAGAACGGCAAGTTTAGCATTCCAGAAATATTATTAATTTGTCATTTTCAAATTTCTGATGTTCATTATAAAAGGTAGAACACATGATTGGTATTTCAAAAATCAAAAAATGTTCACAGATTTACACATAACTTGCACAATATAAACATGATGACGGTAGAAAACTTCCCCTGAAATGGTTTTGTCTGAAGTGCTACATAGTCTCTGAGAAATTAGTAAAACAATTAATTTTTGTCTCATGAGACGAAAATTATTGTTTTCAAATGATGTCGGTCACTTCGCCCTGGACCACTTCGCCTAAACACCACTTTGCCCAAACACCACTTTGCCCCAAAACCACTTTGTGTGCAGGCCGTGGGTTCAGGGCGAAGTGGTTTTTGGGCCGAGTGGCTTTTGGGCGGAGTGACTGTAAAGCTTTCGGAAGAAATAGGACACAGTTTTTGACTGTTTTCTCAAATGTTAGACGAAGTATGGAGCTGACTTTTACTCAGGTTGGTTTTAATTATGCATATCTTCAAATCACACAAGGAGATGAAACTATTTGTAACGATTTACCAATCATGTAGACTACCTTTACATAGGGCAGCCTATATGTGTAGGCCTATGGCTATGCACCGTAATTTAAAAACTGGATTCGTACATGCCAGGGTGTCCGCGGGTTTCAGCAAGCCAAATTTAGGCCTAAGACTTTTTAAGACCTTTTAAATACCTTTTTTAATGCCTTTTAAAGACCAATTAATTAAACCCCCAAAACAGGAAAGAATTTCATACTCGGCCACCACGCAATTTAATACTTTTTAATGCTTTCTAATGCTTTTTAATACTTTTTAAGGCCTTAAATTTAGAAAATGAATTAAGACTTTTTAAGACCCGCGGACATGCATATTAGATCTAAAGCAAAAATCAACTACTCAATGCTTTCCCTTCACTTCAGCGGGGCGGCCTCATCAGCCACACGAGCGCGCCTGCCAACCGCTGCCCGGTGCCCGCGACCGGCAGACCGGTCGTGCTTGCTGCGGAAGCGAGTCCGGCCGTGCGCCCCTGGCGCCGCGGTACCCATGGTACCGCCGGGTGCGCCGTTGCCGCCGCCCACATTTGTAGAACCAATCTTAGCCCTTACAATACAGACCAAATCGTGCAGAAGTGTTAAGAACTAAAAAATTGGATTCATCTTACCTTGTGCTGACAAGAAATACTTGCAAAAATCTCTGAATTTTCAAGCAAACGTGAGCTAGCTCTTCCTTCCTGATCCTAGGTGTCAGTAAACATTTTCCCCGGATGTGGTTGAAACCCGGAGGTAGCCGGAGGTCGGAGGTAACCCGGAGGTAGACATTTTTTGTGACCGTGCAGTTGGTGTACATACGGTGGTCGTACAAGAACATCAAAAACCCGGAGATACCTCACGATGACGCACTTTTTAAAAAATGACAAGCCTGAAGTAGAAAAGGTTATAAAAAGTCTAACTTTTAGCACACTCAGTCTCAATCCAGAGCTCTGTTGCGCGAAATAATTAAAATGTCAAACTTTCAGCCTGCTCCGGCCGGCCCTGGCCCTGCGCGCAACCTGGGCGCGAAACCCGCTCCGTTGCATTCTTCGGAATACAGACGGTGACCCGGAGATTGATGCAAAATTTATGTTAGAGATAGAAGAGATCTGCAAACAAGGGAAACGATACTCTGTGAATATAGCAACGATATATGTTTTCCTGCCGGTGAATTTATCACATTTTGCCAAAGGTTATGAAAAGTCGAACTTTTTTGCTCGCCCAGTCTCCAACCAGAGCTCCGGCCGTTGCGCTCATGTAGAGCGATCTGGGGGTTAATGTAAAATCCATGTTTCAGTTGGAATTCTTATGCGAATTTGGCAAAAGATACTCTGTGGGTATGGGAGTGTTCCTGTTTTGTCAAATGTTTGTTCGCATTTCGCAAAAGTTTTTAAAATTAATGGTCCAGATAACTTTTAAGCCCGTTCAGTCACGGCGCGGCGGAGCTCCGTTTAATATACACCTATCTCCTCGTATACATCACGCCACCCGGAGGTTGTTACATTAAAGGAACACACCGGCTTTGTTGGGCTATTTTGGGCTCGAAATAGACCCATACATTATTCTGAAGCGCCTTCGAGAGTAAATTAGATATATCCTGAAAAAACGCCGTCAAATTTGGCCGTTTTTGAGCACTTTTGAAAAATTCAAGGTCACGTGACTTTTCGGAACCAAATTCTGGTTCCGAAAAGTCACGTGGTCTTGTGAGTTAGTTGTATTTCCAGCCGTATAAAAGTTTGTTACTGCACCAATTCAACTCCCCAATATTTTCTTACTGCAGAACTGCACCAAATTCAACTCTGATTTTCCCCCAATATTAATAAGTATAATTTACAAAGAAGAGACTATTTATACAGGCATGAAACAAAGTTAAACAAGTATGAAAATTCGAACGTAATTGTTTGTTTCGAGAGTCCGGAGAACGGGAGCGAGCGCGTGCTACGGCAGGCTATACCGTGGAGTGTAGGATATTTGCCCCTGGATACTTGTGTGTGTGCACTCAGGCTATTTGCCGTGCACACGTACGTACGGGCGTGTTGCTTCGGGCGTGTTTGTTTCGGACGGATCCAGATTCGGTTCCGCGCATTACCAAGGTGAACTCGTTCACTTCGCGCACATCCTGATCGAGATCTGTGATCCGTGGAATCCTTCTCGAGAGATGGTTCAGCGCTAGATCCAAAATGGCGACGTAAACATCGTGGAGATTTTGTGTGAGTAAAACATATAGCTCCATGGAGTAAAACCGTGTCGTTTCAGTTTTCAGAGGCAACACACGATACAAACAAATTTAGAATGCTTGTTTATTTACGACGAATGTCGTGGGAGAAATTTGGAACAGAACTTTGACAAATTTTGTAAATAAATTGCAATTCACGTGAATTAAGATCCGAGTTGAGAGCGGTTTCGTTTGTTTCTGCGCGGTAAAACAGATCGGAATCTGGATTCGGATCTGTCATGAAACAAACACGCCCTTCGGTGTACGTTCGTGAAGAAAAAACATGATGCCAACTCCTCAAAAGAAAACGGAAATTCCTATTCGGTCGTCCGGCCGGGCTGTCCAGTGAAATCGTGAGCAGAAAATTGGAGATATCCTGAGCAGGATCGTTTGTGACAAAGTCGTGAGGCTCGCGCGTAGTTGCAACGGCTGGTAAAGCGTATAACCCGTCTTTTGACCGTTTTTGTTAATTGGGCACTTCTTTAGTAAATTACGGGATATTTTGATGATCTTTTTTAACAACGACCATCAAAAAAGTATTGTCAATGCTGCTACATCACTAAATCATGTAAACAGTAGGCCGGTGTGTACCTCCGGGTGACGCTATGTACTTGACGACAAAGCGCAATAGTATGGAGCTATTGGGCAGAGCAATATAGACTATACTTATTAATGAAATTAAAATTTCACTAAACTTTCATTAAATGAACACCAATTCAGAGAACACAATTGCCGTTTCCATGCCTACTACGCTTCCCCAAACTACAGAAAGTATATTTATACACTGTACAAACTATGCCAGATGTTTCAACCCCCGGTTTATTGTTTACCGTCAAGTAGCTCCGGGTTTTTTGTTACGTTCTTCCAGGGCCACCGTAAACGCACCAACTACACGTCAGCAAAAACAGATCTACCTCCGGGTACCTCCATTTCCCGCTGTCACCTTGATCAGACTGGTTCATAAGATAAAACTACAACAAAAAGGCCGGTGTAGAAGTCGAGGAACACGACTAAAATTAGCTGTTCGCATTTCGAAATAATTTTAATCTCGGCCGTACCTGATGACCAAGTTGGGTTGCAACATAATATGAAAAGTCGAACTTTTTTGCTCGCCCAGTCTCCAACCAGAGCTCCGGCCGTTGCGCTCATGTAGAGCGATCTGGGGGTTAATGTAAAATCCATGTTTCAGTTGGAATTCTTATGCGAATTTGGCAAAAGATACTCTGTGGGTATGGGAGTGTTCCTGTTTTGTCAAATGTTTGTTCGCATTTCGCAAAAGTTTTTAAAATTAATGGTCCAGATAACTTTTAAGCCCGTTCAGTCACGGCGCGGCGGAGCTCCGTTTAATATACACCTATCTCCTCGTATACATCACGCCACCCGGAGGTTGTTACATTAAAGGAACACACCGGCTTTGTTGGGCTATTTTGGGCTCGAAATAGACCCATACATTATTCTGAAGCGCCTTCGAGAGTAAATTAGATATATCCTGAAAAAACGCCGTCAAATTTGGCCGTTTTTGAGCACTTTTGAAAAATTCAAGGTCACGTGACTTTTCGGAATAGTATGGAGCTATTGGGCAGAGCAATATAGACTATACTTATTAATGAAATTAAAATTTCACTAAACTTTCATTAAATGAACACCAATTCAGAGAACACAATTGCCGTTTCCATGCCTACTACGCTTCCCCAAACTACAGAAAGTATATTTATACACTGTACAAACTATGCCAGATGTTTCAACCCCCGGTTTATTGTTTACCGTCAAGTAGCTCCGGGTTTTTTGTTACGTTCTTCCAGGGCCACCGTAAACGCACCAACTACACGTCAGCAAAAACAGATCTACCTCCGGGTACCTCCATTTCCCGCTGTCACCTTGATCAGACTGGTTCATAAGATAAAACTACAACAAAAAGGCCGGTGTAGAAGTCGAGGAACACGACTAAAATTAGCTGTTCGCATTTCGAAATAATTTTAATCTCGGCCGTACCTGATGACCAAGTTGGGTTGCAACATAATATTAATAATAAAAGTATGGTCAGTCTATCCATTCTTCCTCCATGGTCTGTCCCATGATCTGTCTGAGTATTCTGTCGATAATTTTTCTCAGTGTGCCCACGTTACAGCATTTGGATCTGGTGATAATTTAATATTGGCTTAAAAATACAAAAATAGGAAAATATGTAGGCCTATGTAACTTTGTAAGTACTAGTACTAGTAAGAGTAGACAGTAACTAGGGCCTAAAGGCCTAACTAAACTAGTCTAGGGCTAGGCTAGGCAGCAAAAAATGCTGTTGGCATGGTTGGCAGATATCGTTTTTGCACATCTCATCAAACATGTCAAAAGCCGACAGTATGGCAAAGATTCAATTTTTATTTTGAATTTTCCAGGTGGAATTTTTCTGAAAACAGACAAGGGGACGAATTTCTAATGTAAGCCAGTGAGCGAAGTGGCGTCATTGCCGGGGAGGTAGTTTATTAAGTGACACAACGCGGTGCAATGACCAGACTTCGAAAGTTGGACTGAAAGTCCAACGTGCTATCCACTAGACCACCACCTCTCCACTACAACCATTGCATGGTAACTTTTAGCTGAGGTTACCATGGTTACCTCAGCTCTAACTTTATCATGTTTTCCAACCACATGATAAAGTTAGAGCTGAGGTAACCTCAGCTAGGTAACTTTAGATATTTTATAGATGACGTCATCATTACTTTGTGTTTTTGTTCGCAGAAATTTGACAGTCCGAATGCACCGAAAAGTTTCAAGTCCTCAAGCAGATCTTCAAAGACTTCTCCGCAGCAAAACTTCATGACAAAAGAAATATGAAGAGCACTGTTGCAAAATTGTTCCCCAAACTGTTGCCAAAAGTTGTGACTCGACCCGTTTCCAGAACAGTTCAAACAACTAATTTTAACTACCGGAACAATGGTCCTCTATCTTCATCATTCAGGCATCACTCCGTCACTGGATTGGTCAAGAAGTTTAGTCATGTGACAGTCGTAAGGACAGCCTCCAATCACAGTTCAGCATCTGTGAGCAATCCCTTCCTTACAGCGCATCTTCAAAAGAGAAAACATTGCTATGGAAATCAATTGTTCCAAAGTCTTGCCCGAACATTTGGAACGAAAATCAATTTCCTTGACAGTAATGTGCATTTTCTAGAATTAAGGTATTGCTCCAGAAGACGATTGGACCGTAGGCAGAAGTTTGGATCTGAATCTGGCAGCTTATCCAATGAGGATGCACTTTCTTTGAGCAATCCCTCAATTAGAGCCTACCTCAGACATCTCGTTGCAGAACATCAGCACGTAAACAGACAACTGAACGACGAACAGAATTTAGCAGATGGACGGATGCAAAAGCGTCTGCGCAGGAGACTAAACGAGCTCACGCCTCTTGTTGAAAAGGTGGAAGAGTGGACGAATAAACAAGCGGAGTTGACAGAAATAGAGAAACTTATTCCGGGTTGGTTGAAACTTTTCACAACTCTAAGGTCTTGTGCAAAGTTTTGTATCGGTCACGGTCCCCGCAAGTCTTTACAAGTGCATCACAAGTCCCTTCAAGTCCCCCACAAGTTCATAACGGCCCTGCAAGTCCATCACAAGTCCATGCGAGTCCTCACATGTGTCCTCACATGTGTCCTCACAAGTCAATCCCAAGTCCCCACAAGTCCACAAGTTTTTTCAAGTCTTTACAAGTCCATCATCACAAGTCCATTCAAGTCCGCAGAAGTCCGTACTCAGAATACCCTACAAGTCCTCACAAGTCTTTTACAAATCATTTGGTCTTAATTCAAGTTCGTGTTGTAATTAAAACCGTCACAAGTCCCTGCAAGTCCTCACAAGTCCATCACAACCTCACAAGTCCCTGTAAGTCATCTTAGGTCCCTGTAAGTCCTCCCAAGTCCCTACAAGTCCTCACAAGTCCATCACAGATCCCTGCAAGTCCATCCTCCCTGCAAGTCCATCCTCCCTGCAAGTCCTTGCTAGTCTATCACAAGTCCATCTTTATTAAAGTTGGGGTCATGAACAGCATGGCCTTGAATAGTTTTAAGGCAGTTTAACATTTTTGGGTTCTGAATTGAAATTGCTCTAACTACAACACCGACTGATTCATACTTTTAAAAACGGAGTTGAGAGTTTAAATGTAATTTCCTTAAATTCTTTATTTGCTTCACAGCCGCAGGCACCACCGCTCAAGACCAAGAAATGAAAGAACTTGCCATCTTGGAGAAGGAAGAATGTCTTGAGAATGCAGAGGTCTTGGAAAAACAAGTATGTACACTGCTCACAATAAGTTAGGGATATTGTGGGGTGTACGCAGATATTTTATTAAGGGTATGCATTCTGCTTGAATGATTTTGTATATGATTAGACAATTGTATCTGCATGACAGACGCACCTTGTCACAAAAATATTAATTAAAAAAAAAAAAATTGATACCAATATCACTAACTTATCGTGAGTAATGTGTTGTTAGGTGTTGCATTAACGAGTAAATAAATGTGTGGTTTTAAACTGTACATTTAAAACACAGTATCAGCATTTAGATTGTGACATTCCCCTCATAACAGCTCCTGGAATATTTTTGGTGTTGACAAGGCAATTGAGATTAAGTGTCTTGCCCAGGGACACAAACACATTCGTACTAGTGTAGCTCGAATGCCTCTGGCCGCACACATCTTATGTGTGACGGCCAAAGCAGTCGACCTTCCCCGGCGGCCGGATTTTTATTTTGTTTACATTGAGCGAGATTATCCTCTTACCGAGGACAGAGATAGTGTACCTACACATAGAGGAACTCATACCTTTTCTAAATCACGTTCCCTTATCCAGAAATCTTCATCCATTTGGCCAAGAGGCGACGATCATTCTGCAAGTTCCAGAAATATCTTTCCCCATGCCATTTTAAAATGGCGGCGGCCTTCTGGGCATGTTCTTATGAAAATGCATTCCAGGATTCATCGCCTTGTGTTGTTGGTCGTGCGGCGGAGTATTTACATAGATACATGTACTGCCTGTTTTGGCAATTAATCTAATTTTTATTTTATTTTCAAGATTCTGGGTTTGCTGGCTCCGCCGGACAAAACGGATGACAGTGACATCATAATGGAGTTCTCGGCCGGGGTCGGGGGGCAAGAAGCTATGCTGTTTACGGCTGACATGTTCGAGATGTACCGCCGATTTGCTGCTTACAAGAGTTGGGGCTTTGAGAAGTTGGAGTACTTCCCAACGGAATTGGGTAAGGGGTCGTCCAAAGTTGTCAACATTGTCACGGGTCTACAGAGCGTAGGAAAGAAGGGAGGGGGGGAGAGTGCTGATAAAAAATCTTGATAAGTAGTAGCCTATTGCAATGACAGACATGGTGGTCTGTCGTTGCACTGCGTTGTGTCCTCGGACAAGACACTTCACTCCATGTTGTCTCGCTCCACCCATACGGGTACCACCAAATACGGTTGGGGAAACCCAACTATAGTTGCTGGGGTAGACCTGCAATGGACTGGCATCCCATCCAGGAGGAGTAGCATTGCTCCTACGAATTTGGCGCGCGCGCATTGCTCCTACGAATTTGGCGCGCGCGCATTGCTGACGAGCCTGTACCTTTAAGCCTAGTTCATACTTCATGTGAAAGCAAACTTTGACATCACATCGATCTTTTTGCACCGCAAATTCAAAGAAAGTTGAACTAGTTTCAACTCGTGCGAATCTTCGCCGCAAAATGTGTAACATCAGATTTATGTCAAATTTGCGTTTGCGTTTGCGTTTGCGTGAAGTATGAACCCGGCTTTATGGGATATTTCTAAGCTCAATTTTTTTTTCTCGTTAACCTCAGGTGGTTTACGTCACGCCACTGTGAGTATAAGTGGCGAGGAGGCCTATAAGCTGATGAAATACGAGGCTGGTGTGCATAGGGTACAGCGAGTCCCAAAGACTGAGAAATCTGGTAGAATACATACTAGTACAATGACGGTCGCCGTGCTTCCACAACCGACTGAGGTATAAGTAGCATTAGGACAAGCCAAAGATCTTGAAATCTAAATATTGGGGTACTATGGCCGAGTGGTTTAGGCCGTTGACTCTCAATATTGGGTGAAAACTTGGTGTGGCGAGTTTGTTGCCCGGTCTTGGTATCTGTGCCCTTGAGCAAGGCACTTAATCCTAATTGCTCCATCCTTCGGAAGGGATGTTAAGCTGTTGGTTCTAGTGTGTTGAGTAATGCACTTAAAAGATCCCAGAGCATTTTCAGTCAATAACATGTATGATCCACCTCTTGTTGCAAAGCCGACTGCATCAGTCTCTGTTAGAGCCACTTAGGCAGAGTGTGCCACTCTGCCTGAAAAACGCTTCTGCACTTCTAGAGCTGATGAGGTCAGCTCATCCCGAGCAGGTTTAATCAGTTCAAACCCCATAAAATGGGTTTTCTGGAAGCCCTTAACTACAAGATTCTCCCAGAAGCAAGAAATGTCACATTCCACTGCTGTGGGAATCACTTTGTTCAAACGGGTCTGCTTGGACCTGGATGAAATCACTACAGCGGAACAATTTTAAAAGTGATTCCAAAGTGATTGGTCGATCAGTGCCTTGTTATCCACATATTTGTTTTAGTCCTGTTTTGATCCTATTTTAATTCTATATTTGATCCTATATTTGATCCTATTTTGATCCTATTTTTGATCCTATATTTGATCCTATTTTGATCCTATATTTGATCCTATATTTAATCCTATATTTATTTTGATTGCTAGATTGACCTAAAGTTGGATCCCAAGGACCTCCGCATCGAAACTAAGAAAGCGTCCGGAGCGGGCGGCCAGCACGTGAACACGACCGACAGCGCGGTGCGTATCGTACACCTACCCACGGGCATCACGGCCGAAAGCCAACAGGAGCGCTCACAGATCCGCAACCGCATCATTGCCATGACAATGCTCCAGGCTAAGATATACAGTGGCCTCTTGGAGAAGCGCGAAGCAGCCGAGCGTTCGGCGCGACGCAGTCAAGTCGGGAGCGCAGGCCGATCGGAGAAGATACGGACATATAACTTTCAGCAGGATCGCGTCACGGACCATCGCGTCAGTCAGAGCGTGTTTGACGTTGAAGGGTTTCTGTCGGGCGGCGAGCGATTGGACGAGATGATTTTTAGCTTGGTTGAGGAGAAAGAGGTGGAGGCGATTACGAGACTCGTGGAGGATTTTGTAGAATCGCAAAAGGAGGACATCAGGAAATAGACCGATTTTGTGTCAGAGGTCTTGAGTTCAAATCTTCATGAGTACTATATAAGTTTTTTCTCAATATTTGGTTATTTTTGTTACTATATTCAGGTCTTAGGGGAGAGTGTGTCACTGTACCTCATAGCTCAGCTGGTTGAGCATCTGCCTGGTGTGTCAGAGGTCTTGGGGACAACCTGAGGGAGTTTACCACTGTGCCTCATAGCTCAGCTGGTTGAGCATCTGCCCGGTGTGTCAGAGGTCTGGGGGGAACCTGAGAGAGTATACCACTGTGCCTCATAGCTCAGCTGGTTGAACATCTGCCTGGTGTGTCAGAGGTCTTGGGGACAACCTGAGAGAGTATACCACTGTGCCTCATAGCTCAGCTGGTAGAGCATCTGCCCAGTGTGTCAAAGGTCTTGTGGAAAACCTGAGGGAGCATACCACTGCCTCATAGCTCAGCTGGTAGAGCATCTGCCCAGTGTGTCGGAGGTCTTGGGGAAAACTTGAGGGAGTATACCACTGTGCCTCATAGCTCAGCTGGTTGAGCATCTGCCCGGTGTGTCAGAGGTCTTGGGGAAAACTCAAGGGAGTATACCACTGTGCCTCATAGCTCAGCCGGTAAGCATCTCCCCAGTGTGTCAGAGGTCTTGGGGGAAACCTGAGATAGTATGCCACTGTACCTCATAGCTCAGCTGGTAGAGCATCTGCCCAGTGTGTCAGAGGTCTTGGGGGAAACCTGATGGAGCATACCACTGTGCCTCATAGCTTAGCTGGTAGAGCATCTGCCTAGTGTGTCAGAGGTCTTGGGGGAAACCTGATGGAGCATACCACTGTGCCTCATAGCTTAGCTGGTAGAGCATCTGCCCAGTGTGTCAGAGGTCTTGGGGGAAACCTGAGAGAGTATACCACTGTGCCTCATAGCTCAGCTGGTAGAGCATCTGCCCAGTGTGTCAGAGGTCTTGGGGGAAACCGGAGAGAGTATACCACTGTGCCTCATAGCTCAGCTGGTAGAGCATCTGCTAGGCTCTGTACAACCATGAAAATGTTGACAACCGTTTGGACGGCTATATTAAATTAAGAATTATAGCTCCATAATAAGAAATAAGTCCATATCAAAGTAAGAATTATGTAATATAACTCCGTACAGACATACATGAAAGAGAAAAATGTCAAAGTGTGTACAGTTGTGTTATTCATAATTATGCCAAGATAATGAATAAAATATATTTTGCAGAGCTAAATAACTTTGGTAGTATGTTTTTATTTACGTATTCATACGTGTATCTAAAAAAAGTCTTTAGAATTTGATTGATGTCCTTTGTAGGCCACCGTAAACCGTAAAGACGTACATGAAACAGTCGTTGAGCTTCAGCAAGAATTCTGGGTAATTTCTCTGAACTTCCGCATTGAATGTTTTCGACTGCTGGCCGCGCCTTTCCAAAACCCTTTAAAAATGTGTCAAAAGTAACATTTTCTGAAGCATTTTTGATCTTGAAAGTCGGTTTGAGGACACTTGAACATGGCGGGGAATCAAAGCCAGCAAAAGTTGGCTGAAAAGCTGACAATTCTGGTGGATCGGGGCGTTGGAATGTTAGCCCGGCTTTACAACATCAAAAAAGTGAGTGCCCCATTTTTTTTAATGAATTTGTTTACACACGTCAGATATTTTTATATTGAATGAGTTTGGTGCACAAACTAAAGTTAAGAATTAAGAAGTTGATCATTGATATTTTTGTTTAAAATGACGGTATTTTTTTAGTTTGTCACAATTGAATCAATTTAAGGAAAATAATTATTGGAATCGATAGCTTAGATTTTTTTTTCGAATATTCTAAAATACCTTTACCGTTGACATTTGTGTCACGCCCGCTTGCATTCAACTTACAAGAAGTGTGTGAAACGGTGAACTGCAGTTTGCAATAGGGGGACGCAACTTTACTGGAAGTTCCGGTTTTGTGACCTGGAGCGCGGTGAAAACAAACGCCCGCTCGCACGTTGCTCAATGCGAGCAGCCGTTTGTTTTCACCGCGCTCGAGGTCACAGAACCGGAGCTTCCGGTAAAGTTGCGTCCCCCTATAGGCCCTGCATACTGCCGCGGCGGCAGAGGCAGTGTGTGAAGAGCTTGCGTGAAGTTTTCTGCAGCGTGCGTGATTTATACTTGGTGGAAATGATCCGTTTGATTTCTGGGCGGCCGCATTGCGTCGCGTGCTCGATGTTCTAAGCGCGAGAAGGTTGACGTCTGCGTAGTGTGCCTCCAGAATCCCCCAAATGCTACAACTGTGCAATCAAATATGCTATATTTTTTGTGATTTTTCTCGAAAAACGAAGCATTTGCGACGGAAATGTATGTAAGTATTCCTATTCTAAAAATCATCCAAGCTATCGATTCCATTAATTATTTTTCTTAAATTCAAGTTGTGACATAAACTAAAAAAATACCAAAATTACTCGTCAAGCATCAGTAAGTGCAGATTTGAGAGTGGGGGAAAATCAAAAATTTGATTACTCCGCTCAGAAAACAGCCAGTCTCATAATGTTTTGTTTACAAGGTCAACTACTTACCGGTAATTCTTTTTTTAAAAATGTAAAGATTGTATGGACTGATTAGCTTCTTTTATAAAACTGATTTTGTTTCATTAACAGGCATGTCAGGATCCCAGGTCTCGTCCGGCATTTTTGTCTGAAAAAGCACTTGAGTCTTGCTTAAAGAACATCGTCAAAAAATTTCCGAACACCGAGAAAAACACACAGGTATGACTTGGTCTTGGTTTAATCAAAGGGTTAACTGTTCATAAATGTTTGTATCCTTTTTTTGTTTTTTCATTTCTATTTCGTTTCATGTTTTTTAAATTTGTTTATAATTTATTTTTGGGGTTTTTGTTTCTTTTTTGTTTTTTTTGGTCTATTTATTTCTTTCTAGACCATTCTCAGGACGCTTTCCCTGTACACGTCTGCCATAGCTGGGACGCAGCTTTTACCAGTGCATGGACTCTGCGTTTTGCGTTGTTTTAAATCAAACAGTGCATATCCATGACGCACGCAACGCACTCTTCGCACACGTATACAAATTCACACCGAGCCTCTTTGCGTGTGATTGCCACGAGCGTCACTTTAAGAAAAAGTGGTGTGGAAGGAATTTTGAGTAAAACGATGCACTGAAAATCACTTAATTATGAAAACACTTTCCGTACAAGCTAATTCTGTGGAAGGAATTTAGGGTGAAACAACGCACCGAAAACCTCAGAATTAGCTTGAACATGTTGAATGGAAAGTGTCTTCATAATTCAGTGATTTCAGTGCACATCGTTTCACTCAAAATTTCTCAAAGCGACGCGCGTCGCAGTTCACTATTACAACAAATGCGCAAATTGTTCGAAGTGACGACACAATGAGCATCATCACATAACTCATGTAGTTCATGCACTGGCTGCGTCCCAGCTATGTCAGACTTGCAGGGATGGTTTCCGTGGTAATGAAAATGGTCTATATTTTATTTTTATTTAAAACATTTTTTTTTGCATGTGCGTTTGTAACTTAATGCAATTCCCTTGAATGTGAGGGTTTTAATGCATTTTTAAAATTCTTTGTGAAGGGTCAACTCGCTCCAGTGGATCAGCGCAAAGCGGAAATCCTGAAAGTGCTTAGCGTGTATTACACGACATTCCGAGATATCCACGAGTATACGGTGAGATAGAATAAGAAATTCATCTCAAAACACAAACAGAAATCTGATACATAATCACAAACACAGCTTTTTTTGTGCTTATTTGTATGGGGCCCTGTAAAAATGGCCCCTGATACATAATCACAAACACAGCTTTTTTTGTGCTTATTTGTATGGGGCCCTGTAAAAATGGCCCCATACCATTCATGATATCCCCTTCTAAAGATATTTAACATTTGGTTCCTTGTGTTCAAAGGAAATGGTGTTGTTTATTCTGCAAGCACTTGTACAAGGAAACAATGACATGACATGTTCATTAAATATGCAAGGAAATAATTTTTTTTATTTCCGTCAGATTTTAACCACATTTTAATGGGGGCGATACAAATGTTGCAAGAGTGGACACCAAATTTTGATTTTAAATGATCTGTGACTTTAGTTGTAAATAATCTGTTAAAGGGCTTGTGACATGCTAAACAACTTTTTGCCTAATCTTTGCTTCATATGATGGATTACTTGTTCAGCAAGACATACTATTGTTCGTTTGGATGTAAAGTCAATAAAAGGTAGCCTTTTTCAACTTTGAAGATTTCAAAGAAAAGTTAAGAAAAAACAAATTGCTGCAGTTTTCTCCCCCAGTTTCGTCATAGCTTACAACAGGAAACATGTAGAACAAACTCAAACAGTCATGGATTACAAAAGTTCCAGGACGTTTGAGAAAAAAAGGTGGAATCTTTTGTGCACAGTTGAATGTGATTTTAGCATAAAAAACTAAAAACCATTGTTTTAAACCCAAAAACAAGCTCCAAATAGGATTTTTATGAATGTAACTGAGTATATTGGTTTTACAGCATATGTTTAATTGATAAAAATCCCAAATAATTGGCCCTTTAATGTAAAATTCGATGTTCACCAGTGTACGGAATTCTTTTAAAACAATATTATACAATTTATAAATTTCTTTATAGGATCATGTCACGGAACTGCTGACAGTTTCGGCCAGTTGCCATGTCCATTTTGATATTGTAAGTAGCCTTCAAAATTTGTTTTTTCTGTTTATTTTTATTTTTTTTACGTCTGATACCCTGATTTTTTAGCTCATGGAATAATTGGGGAATATTTGATTCACAAAGTGCATGTACTTTCAAGGACTTCTCTAAAAGACCTTAAAAGGCAGAGGCTCGTCAGCAATGCGCACGTGCCAAATTCGTGCCACGAAATACGCAGCTCCATGCCTTTGCTATGGAGCTGCGCATTTCGTGGCACGAATTTGGCGCGTGCGCATTGCTGACGACCCTGTGCCTTTTAATTATGATTGATGAATATGTTTGACTATTCGGCACTTTGTCCATCTGCCAATAAATTTTAAAAGAAATGTTGTTATAATGGATTAAAAAAATGTTTTCAAAAGCTAGATTTACTATCGCCAAATTTTGAAGATAGTTTGTGTTTGCTCAGAGGAGCAATTCCAATGGAGAGCGTATGTTGCCATGGTAACTGGCTCCAAACATCATGGCTGCCAATTAAAACACCATTGCAAAGCACAGGAAAACGGTTCAGTGATTTTTAGTGTAGAACAATTGCCTAGGCAACGAACAAAGGAGTGACGTATTCACTTCGGCAGTCTATTGAAAAACAGACAATCAAACTTGATTAAATTTATTTAAATAAATTTCGGAGGAAATTATCTTTGGATTTTTCGTTTTTGACAGACGGCCAATTTTGACATGACCAAGAACTATTTAGAGCTAGTAGTCACCTACATCTCCATTATGATGCTGCTGGCTCGAGTAGAAGACAGGAAGGCTATGCTGGGACTGTACAACCAGGCTTATGAACTAGCCTATGGGAAAAGGTAACGACCTTAAGACCATCACTAGGCCCTGCAATTCCTTACGTTCATTGGGTCTCAGTAAAGCCACAGTCTGTGTAAATGAACTACTAGTCTCATAACTCTCATGTTAGACTTGTGATTTTTGTTCTTAGTGAATTTGGTGTCATGTGGCGGCCATGTGCTTTTTGCGGTTACCGTCTCCATGAAATAGCCGAAATCTCTGTTATATGTAGCACAAAAGCGGCTGCCAGACAGCTCCATGAATTTTGCACCACATCAAAACCGTTGTGATAGCCATGTGACAACTATGTGATGACCACTTGACAGACACGTGAATGCCATGCGACAACTACTTGACAATCATATACAATCACGTCGTGATCATATGATAGCCATATGATGACCATGTGACGACTATGTGATGGCCATGTGACAACCATATGAAAGCCACTTTGTGACTCTATGACCTCTGCACGACAGCCACGTTACTGTGTCGAATGCCATGATGCAGCAATTCATGTAACAAATTTCCTCATTTTGTCATTTCCAGTGAGCCTTCATTCGCTCGGCTAGGCACACTGATTGTAGATTTTGATAGCCCTGTCAAGAAACTGACTCAGCAGTTTGTACCATTGGAAAAGGTATGAGTTTACAGTTTCAGCGAGAAATAACATGAAACCATTAATAAAATTTGATTTAAAAAATGTTGTGTTCATTACTTTGGCCAGTTGTGCCACCATGCAACACCGAGAGAAAAATTGGGTCCATAGGGAAAACCTGGCTCCAAACATCATGGCTGCCGATTAAAACACCATTGCAAAGCACAGGGACACGGATCAGTGATTTTTAGTGTAGAGCCATTGCCTAAATCTCTCCCCTTTTTTTCGTTATCAGTGCGTTGCGTCAGCCCTGTTCTCCCTTCTCTTCTTGTACCCGAGACGCAACATGCTGGCTCACGAGATGCGTTCCAAAGAGATGTTGAGCCTAGTCTCCAAACCAGGCTTACTTCTGAACCCTGCACAAAGTGAGACGGTAAGATGCGGCCAGTTTGACTTGAAACAGAGACTAGTGTCAGAGAGTTTACACGGTTTTAAAGTTGTAAAATTTTATAGTCTATCATGCAAATTTCATGCAGTGAAGATAAGACATAAACCTTTGCGCTCATAAACTTTGTCAATTTATATTTTTTTCAATATAAAGATATGTCACGGGCTCTAGGAAAAAGAGTCACAAGTCGCGCTGGCTAGTATTTTTTTTGCGACCATAACAAGAAATCTGTGGCATTTCTACGCTCATTAAAATACCTAAACACAAAAGAAATTCCAGGCGTAACGCAGACATTCCAGGGGGAACACAGACATTCCAGGCGGTATCTGGGCACCGCCAAGAATTTCCATTGTGTTTTGGTATTTTATTGAGCGTGGATTTGCCGCGGATTTCTTTTTATGGTCGCAAAAAGAATACTAGCCAGTGCGACTTGTGACTCCTTTTCCTAGAGCCCGTCACATATATGCTTTTTGTTGTTTATTGTGCTTTGTAGATGCGCTGCGAATACCTATCTCTGGACAAAATGGAGCGGTGGATAATATGTAAGTTATATAATATAAAGTGGCCGTCCAAAGTTGTCAACATTTTCACGGTTCTACAGAGAGTAGTATTTTTCAAGACCCCTCCCTCGAAATACTACTTTTTTTGTCAGCACCGTGAAATGTCAACATTTTACAGTGCATGTAAAGTCGTCTGCTGCCCTCGACTCCCCTCTCTCCCTTCCTACGCTTTGTAGAACCGTAAAAATGTTGACATCTTTGGACAACCCTTTAATAGTTGAGGGAACTTGCAGATAATTATAGTACACATTATAGTTGAGGGCCATGGTTAAAGGGGCTGTGTCAAGGTTTGTGCGTGTACCAAATCCTTTCACGTACGCCCTCAGATGCATGTAGTGCAATTCGTTACACAACACCATTGGTTCGTGTGCGTAAATATTACAGATGTATTGCGGTGCATAAACCTTCATGAGAATCAGAGAATCTTGCTGCGCCATATTTGAAATTTTGAAAGGGATGATGACGTCAACCATGCAACGATTGCATGGATGACGTCAAGATTGATGCCTTGTTTTCCTGACTCCCACATGCCGCGAAGTATGTAAAAATCTCTCAAGTCCGAGCACCGAACTGCAAAAGATGGCGACTTACATGAAGCGTACAGAGTTAGGCAACCCTTTGCAAGTGTTGTCCCTTCCTTTAAAACTATACATTGGCTGATGGTAGTGAAGTTTTCTGTTTGTCCAAAATTATCCCCCTCCCCCAAATTGTTTTCTTCAAATTCCGTTTATCCCATTTCTCCTTACGCAGTGGGTTTCCTCGTCTGCCCGACGCTACTTCAAAGCAATGAGCGCGCTCACAATCTCTGGCGACCTGCGCTTCAGAGCGGGTTCTGCATCACGTTGTTCCGCGACGAGGTCCTCATGTTCCACAAGTACATCGAGGTGTTCTTTGATACGATCAAAGGGTTCCATAAGAGAGTACTAGAAGTTAAGGAGTGCTGTAATTACGCACTGCTGAATGCGTAAGTTGGCGTGACTTTGTAAAGCCCGTAGGCCTGGGCTTTACAAATACATTTAAAATCAGATAATAAAGGTGTGAGCGGCCAGTCTTAAATTAGCTGGGGACTTGGGGCGGATTGCAATAAAATCGACTTAGCCACAGGTCTAAGACTGGTCTTTTATAGCCAGCTATCCAACTTAGCCAGTCTCGTCTTAGTCGCTGGTTTAGCCCATTGCAATAAACCAGTCTAACTGAATTACGGCTGCGCCATTACGCACATCTTACACGCACATCTTACACGCACATCTTAACGGAAAGTGACGCAGCCGGCTATCCTTGCGTGATTTCAAGCCAAACAAACATCCTCACGAAGCCACTTGACGGCGCGTGTGTGGTGCAGTTTTTTCAGAGAAACTGACCGCAAAAGTTATCAAATAGCACTAAAAAGGCTCTAATGGGCACAATATGCGTTTTGTTCATATTTTTTCTTGCAGGATTACGATATGTAGCGTTGTGTCCAAAAATTATAGCCTGCTCGCCGCGGGCTTCAATTTTAAGACTAGTCTAACTTTAAGACAACGATATTGCAAGCATGCTATAATTATAGACCGGTCTTAGTGGACTTCGCGTTAGCCGGCTAAGCCTATGAACCGGTCTTAGACCGCATATTGCAATCCGCCCCATATTTTCCAGAAAATACCTCAAAATAAAAGAAATAAGTTTCAGTTGTTCTGAAGAGATAACATAGGCCCAAAAAGTGTTACAAATAGTGTGATAACATGCCTTTCTAAAAACCCTGCGTACAAATTTCCAATATACGCTCGTAACCGGGACGGCCTAAAATGTAACACAAACTTATTTTTCATTTTTTTGGTAGCCCAACTGTTCATCGCGACAGACGAAAGTTTCTGCGAGCTGCCTTGAAGGAACTAGTTCTGGTTTTGACGGACCAGCCGGGGCTCCTTGGTCCAAAGGTATTGGCCAGATTCAGTAAACGAAGTTGCCCTGCCCTGCCCTGCCCTGCCCTGCCCCGCCCTGCCCCGCCCCGCCCATGATTTTCATAAATTTGTTGAACAATTCCAAGTAGTTATGTTCACATGCATACAGTACTTGATAATATAGAAATTATGAAGTACAGTAGTGGGTAATTCCCAAAATTAGGGGTCCAAAAATGTGACATGCTTTTTAAGATTTCCAAGTGTTTTTAATGATTGAAAGTGGTTTCCCAGTAGAAAATAAATATTTTTATTTGAACAAATGCCACTCAAATTTAATGTTTGTGTGTAGATATGGCACCAAGGTTAATGCAAACTCATTCTACAGCCAATTTTCATTGGCGTAGGTAACCCGGGACACCAAACCTATTCATTACCATGGAACAAATTATAAGCCTTTATGGTCTTTTGTTTTAAATATTTTTCAGGAATCAGAAAACAAAATAGTGAAGAAAATGATGCTGCCCCCTATAATCACAGGCCACAGTCCATTACTGAGAATTTGTGATCAAGAGTGGTGATTTTTTAAGCAGAGAGTGTCGTACGTTACTGGGACACCAACAATTTTGAACCCCTAATTTTGGGAATTACCCAAGTACAAATATTTTACTTATGGGCACCACTAATTTGTCCCAAAACAGAAAAGATATCTAGGGATATCGTAAAAAATCCACTGAAGTTTAGTGAACTAATTTATCCCGTTACATAAAGCAATGCAGTGATTACAACAATTGTTTTGCTTCTACATCCAAATTGGAGATTGCAAATTTCCTGTTTCTTTTCCTAATTGATAGTATATTGAGGAGGTATTTTGTATTTTTGTCGGATTAGAACGAAATCCATTTTTTTTGAAAGTCTGGTCATGCTCCTTTAAGTAAAAAAATCTTGGCCACTGATTGAATACTGATTTGGACTAAAATTTGTAGTCTGTCATATTTGACTTTTATTTTGAATACCGCTCCCCTAGATTCTAAATTTATTGTAACTCACTTGAACCCACAGGCCCTGTACGTCTTCATGGGCCTAGCCTTTTCCCGTGACGAAATCTTGTGGCTGGTGCGTCACGCCGAACACCCGCATCCCAAGATGAAATCAAAGGCTAACGTGGATGATTTCCTAGACCCCATGCTTCCCGAGTTGCTGTTCCATATGGAAGAACTCAGAGGTAACCTGCAGTCATTCCATTCCAGTAATTGATATTCATTTATTCATGTTTCTTGCATTTTATGCATATATGAATACTTAATTACAAAATTTCCTTATGGAGGAACTTGGTAACCTGCAGTCATTCCATTCTAGTCGTTGATATTCATTTATTCATGTTTGTTGCAATTTATGCATATATGAATACTTAATTACAAAACTTCCATATGGAGAAACTTGGAGGTAACCTGCAGTCATTCCATTCTAGTCATTAATATTCATTTATTCTTGTATTCTTGCATATTATGCATATATAAATACTTAATTACAAAACTTCCATATATGGAGAAACTTGGAGGTAACCTGCATGAATTCCAGTCTTGTTGTTGATATTCATTTATTCCTGTATTGTCGCATATATTTGCATGTATAAATACTTGATAACACTACTTTTTTCCAACTGTAGGAGCTTAGAGTTAAAGACACAGGCTCGTCAGCATTGCGCGCGCGCCAAATTCGTGCCACAAAATACGCAGCTCCATAGCAAAGACATGAAGCTGCGTATTTCGTGGCACGAATTTGGCGCGCGCGCAATGCTGACGAGCCTGTCTTTAACCTGTGAAGTTATTAATTTCTCTTGCATATTTGCATAAGCTTTTGATTGCAACAAAACTTCCTGCTTTCAAATAATAAAGGAGAAATTTGGGGCAATCTGTAGTGATTAAATGATTGATATTCATTCATACGTTGATGCATATTTATAACCTCTTAATATTTACAAGGATTTCTGTTTCATATATTCATATATTCATATATATTCATATATTGATGCATATATACAAACCACTTGATCACATGGTAATAGACCGTTTCGAAAAGCTGCCATCTTGTAGGGCAGTTTCTTTGTTCCTTGAGGACATGCATGGTTGCACCTTTTGTGCTTACATTGTTGACCAATTTAAATGTCAAAAGTTGCCCTCCAAGATGGCAGCTATTCGATTTGGTCTATATGCATTAATTAATTCAAATATTCATTTATTCATGCCCGTAACAATATTTGGTTCCTTTTTTGACACATTCAGCCCTTGTGAAGAAGTACCACCAAGTTCTCCAGCAATACTACGTTCAGTATCTCAACGGTTATGACGCCATTGTTCTTAACAACTTGGCTAAGGTCAGTGCGGCACATAAATTCAGTTACAGTCGCGTAACGAAATTGAGCAACTTCACTTTTTACTAACAGTACATTGTGCCACCAAAAATTCCTGTTGCAGAGAGCTTTTTCTGAGAGAGTGGTTGGCATCGATGCGATTTTGTCGCACAACGAAAAATTTCGTGGAGCAACAAAACCATTATTTACCCCGTGCTCATGCGGTGTAGTACAAATTATCAACTAGCCACTGAGACCTGGGAGCGATTTCACAAAGGTTAAGACGAGTTCAATGCATCCCAATTCCCATACCAACGTCCCAAGATAAGAAGAGTGACCCTTCCTAAGACATGTCTTAACGCTTTGTGAAATCGGCCCCAAGTTATTGAAACATATAAACACATAAATTCACATGAAACAACCCCACATAGCAATTGATAAATTAAACTTATTTTTGTCTGTTTTTCAGAACATTCCTCTGTGCTCCGAGGACGAGTCGGTAATTTTGTCGTCCTTCGTTCAAACCATGGAGAACCTCAGTCTTCAGCAAGGTAAATCGCAGCATAGAGGGCGCCATTCGCCCACCATCTTCCATTGTATTCGTTTATTTTTCCCAGAAAATGGATTTTGTTCTAACCTAACAATCATATAAAATACCTCCCCAAAATACTATCCATGGGAAGAAAACAGGAAATTTGCAATCTCCAATTTGGATGTGGAAGCAAAAAGGTTGGTGTAATCACTGCACTGATTGATGTAACCGTTTAAATTAGTTTACAAAACATTGGTGCCTTTAACTATATTCTTGAAAATATGCCAATCGAGAGTGCGAAATTTCTTAATGGCAATGAGAAAAATATGACATGTATCAAAATCTCAACACCCACGGGAAAAATGGGGGTTTCAAAAATGTGATCTTGACATGTTCCTTTAAATAACAACCATAAAGCTACAATTTGCCCTAAAATATCTGGAATCTTTTTAACTCGAATGCATTGAAATATTGTAAACGGTGAATTTCCTACTTTAATTTAACGGATTTCTGGCTCATTTTTTGGCAATTTGTTCTTTATATAGTTGAGAACGGCGTCGTATTTGACTTCCGCGGCTTCAGACTAGACTGGTTCCGCCTACAAGCCTACACCAGCGTGCGTAAAGCCACTCTAATATTGACAGAGAACGCTGAACTGGCGCGCACCATGAACACTATCACCTTCCACACCATCATGGTGGACGCGTTGGACGAAATTCTCAACGAGACCTCGGACCTTAGTATTTTCTGGTATGTTCCATTATCATTTGGGGCGCGAATAATTTGCATTTTGCATTTAAACCTGTGCACTATGGTTAGTGCTTAAAATGCGTCACTTTTAAATGGTGGAGGTGCAAATTTAGAAGTCCACATTATGTTGTTGTTGCTACGTGGTGCAAGCCAATCCCGAGCAACCAACAGTCTGCTTACTTTATGCCATTCTCTTCCACCATGAACACGGTATTGATTCTGCATTTCGCACCTGCTGTGCGCACTCGGTAACATTACATACATGTAGCAACCAAAATTTAGTCTGGTCATCTGAATACTAGTGTGCATGTGAAAGGGAGAGTCAGTACATCACACGCAAAATGCGCAAAAGGTCGCAAAAGGCTAATTGTCGAAGGGATGCCAATTTCATGGAGTTATTAGGCTGGATTTTCCGAGCACTATTTATTTGCTTTGTCAAAATGGGTTACTTGCCAAAATGTATAACCCTGTACAGTCAAACCTGCTATTAAGGCCACCTTGATAAAGAGGCCACCTGTTAATAGTGGCCACCCGTCTTTGGTCCCAAATGTCATTTGTATAATGCTAATGCAACCTTTGTACAGAGGCCACCTGTTTATTGTGGCCAGTTTTTATTACGTTTCACTTTTATTTGTCTGCTTCTTATGAACATCAGTCTCACTTTTTATTTTGTTACCCTTTTTCAGCCACCGTAGTCGTTTCTTCGACCGCATCTTTGAGATGTGTCTGAGCTACGCTTCGCAGGCCCGCTACGCCATCGCTTTCCCGCTTATCTGCACCCACTTCATCAACTGCACACACGAGCTCTGCCCAGAAGAGGTAGGAATACAACGAAATTAGATCATATAGGAATCAAAACAAAATTAGATCATATGCAGTTCAAAAAGAAATGCAAAATAAAAGTAACAATTTTGACCAAAAGATTGAGGTGGCTGAGACTTTGTAACTTTTTATTTCATTTTCGGGAGAGTAGAATTTGGAAGAGTAAAGTTTGGCAGTTGCATGCAAAAGTAGGCTCTTGCATAAAAAACTGAAAATGGAGCTAATGACTTAATCATATAGAGTATATTATAAGCTTCACAAAACTACAAACATTGTGTCAATCCGTCAAAAATTGACCAAGTTATAACCATTTCTGTGATGACCAAGAGCACAATTTTTTAAAAAGAGCTTTAGAGAAAAATGGCATAGAAGGTTGTAGGCATAAAGTCCTTAGCAACCATGCAAATTCTGACTCCAAAGCCCTATACCTATAGGAAAACGTGTGTTCTTCTGGTGTATGGGATATAGTGCCAACCAACCCCTGCCGAAGGCAATGAAAATAAGCATGGAATATCGGTGATTTCCCCATTGTTTTAGTAAAATTAGCCTAGTTTCATGAAGGTATATGCTTTATAGAAAAACACTGAAAAAACTGTTTTCTGGTTGTATTTATTCACTTAAACTTCTTTAGGTGATAGATGGATACTTAATAGGTGGTCTCATGCAGAAATCCTGACATACATACATGCATAAATTAGCCATTATCTCAGTTCTGGCCTGTGCGACAAGCACCCATTTTCGGTGGAGCGGCTCACATTTTTACATTTTATTAAAATTATTCAGTGCCGTAAATTGACTTTCAGATTTTCTCACATTTTACTGTGCATGTCACTAAACTTTAACATAAACACACATTATTATTCATAGTCACTTAGTATAATCTCAATATCATTCGGCGTGAAAAAAGATCTAACGGACTTAAATTATGTAATTATTGCCTTGGTCCAGACGATCAAATTTCATTATGCTTCCATTAAAATTCAAACTCAACCGACTTTTACAGATTAGTGCACGAAACGAACGTGAATCAACCGTGTATTTTATGGATAGGGTAAGGTTTTAATGTCTCGCACATGGGCCATTCCATTTTGATGTTTCCAGGTAGTTGTGTCACGTTTTATGTTTTTTTAAATATATTTTATTTATTTATTTTTCCCCATATATGAATACGAATTGAAAATTGACCATCGGCCATTTGCATTGAGTCATAGACATTGTCAAAAATCTTTCCAAATTTGCACAAATGATGTTTTTTTGTCTTTTGTTTTCCCGAGTTTCATTACAAATTTATTTATTTGGAAAAAGTCTTGGTGTGTTGTAGAGGCCCAACTGTGATATGTCCTTAGGCAAGATTTATTGCTCCACGTTGTCTCTCTCTCCACCCAGGGGTGTAAATGGGTACTAGCAAATACTGGTTTGGAAACCCAACTAACTGCTGGGGGTAAACCTGAGATGGACTGGCATCCCATCCAGGGGGAGTAGCAATGCTCCTAGTCACTCCATGCCATGGAAACTAACAACCTGTTGGGGAAACCAAACTAACTGCTGGGGTAAACCTGTGATGGACTGGCATCCCATCCAGGGGGAGTAGCAATGCTCCTAGTCACTCCATGCCATGGAAACTAACAACCTGTTGGGGAAACCAAACTAACTGCTGGGGTAAACCTGCGATGGACTGGCATCCCATCCAGGGGGAGTAGCAATGCTCCTAGTCACTCCATGCCATGGAAACTAACAAACTGTTGGGGAAACCAAACTAACTGCTGGGGGTAAACCTGCGATGGACAGGCATCCCATCTAGAGGGAGTAGCAATGCTCCTAGTCACTCCATGCCATGGAAACTAACAACCTGTTGGGGAAACCCAATTAACTGCTGGGGTAAACCTGTGATGGACTGGCATCCCATCCAGGGGACCACAGCAGTGCTTCTAGTCACTCCATGCCGTGGAAACTAACAACCTGTTTGGGAAACCCAACTGACTGCTGGGGGTAAACCTGCGATGGACTGGCATCCCATCCAGGGGGAGTAGCAATGCTTCTAGTCACTCCATGCCATGGAAACCAGGGATACAACCATATGAAACAACTTCACCAACTTTTAAAAATCTTTTTGTGATTAAATTTTAAGGCAATTCTGTTAAAATAACGACACACTTCGGTATAGCTTTGAGCATATTATTTTTGTTTATCGGATTTTTGTAATGTAACAAATTTAACCCCAGTCACTCAAATTTGTAAAAAATATTTTGATGGTTGTGTCACTTTGGATTGTAAAGTTTATCACTTAAAAGTGTCGTCACTCCAGAGGGTGCATGTATCACAAATGGAATGGCTGCATGTAAATGTTGGGTAATTCCATGTTTTCATATTTGTGGCACAAAATTATTCTCGCTATGAAAAAATGAGGTTACATTGGCCCAAACGATTTCTACATGAAATTTTGTGGTTTTAATTTTTTTTTATTGTGATGCTAAGAATACATAGCAAGCTCGGGTGGGACTCGAACCCATGACCTCTTGCATACTAGAGCAGGCACCTTAACCACCCAACCACTGAGCTTGCAATTGTTGAATGGCTGGTTCGAATCATACAGCAGAATGCGCTTTAACTTCTGAAGAAAAAAATTGAAGAATGCGTTATCAGAACAATCTTGAAATGAAATTTATTTATTTCCCTCTGGTTGCAAAATCAATGTGGAATTATCCATTTTTTCCCTCCAGTTTTGGTCCGTTTGATTGAAACCAAAGTTGTAGTTTTTAGACTTGTTAGAAAAATCTCCGAGTGTTATTGTCATCTTCTTGTGTTTTGTAAATGGTTGTTCCTCACTTCTCAAAAAATTTATCAATCGTCATGCATGCACGATCAATTCTCACAATATACAATTTTTCATTATTTGTAATTTTCAAATTTTCATTCTTTCCACATTTTAATTTCCCAACTATACTTTGTAAATAGACATCATTTGAAGTTTCCTGTGATTTTTGCCTTCAATAAATTTATTAACTAAACTAATAAAATTTAAAAAAATTTGCTAATCAGTGTAACCAATTTGAAATGTGTTTTAGACTCCGTCTCAAGCCACTCATTTTGGTTTTGCTTTTCTCCAACAGCGATATCACATAGGAGACCGCAGTTTGACTGTCACTAATGCATTCCTCGACAGGCTTGCTAAGGAGGTTAAGGACGTGGTGACAAAGATATGCTCCGAGCAGTGTATACTGAGTGACCAGGTATGAAAATTTGAGAGAAATCTATTGTGTCGTCAAGATTCGAAACCGAGACCTCCGACACCGGGCAGATGTTCTACCAGCTGAGTTATGGGTCACAGTGGAATACTCCCTCAGGTTTTCCCCCAAGACTTCTGACACACCGGGTAGATGCTCTACCAGCTGAGCTATGAGGCACAGTGGAATACTCCCTCGGGTTTTCCCCCAAGACTTCTGACACACCAGGTAGATGCTCTACCAGCTGAGCTATGAGGCACAGTGGAATACTCCCTCAGATTTTGCCCAAGACCTCTGACACACCAGGCAGATGCTCTACCAGCTGAGCTATGAGGCACAGTCGTATACTTCCTCAGGATTTCCCCTAAGACCTCTGACACACATGGCAGATGCTCTACCAGCTGAGCTATGAGGCACAGTGGTATACTTCCTCAGGATTTCCCCTAAGACCTCTGACACACCGGGCAGATGCTCTACCAGCTGAGCTATGAGGCACAGTGGACTACTCCCTCAGGTTTCTCCTAGGCCTCTGACACACCGGGCAGATGCTCTACCAGCTAAACTTTGCATCATAGTGGTATAAATATTTGGACACAGATCTATATTCTGGTACAGTACAGACTTGGAATATGAAATAAATAAAATAATAATCTAAAAAAAACCAAATTCTTTTCTAGCTTTTGCCCAAGAATGCGGCCCCACATCTGGCCAAGAACGAGCACCTTAGACGTCGCATCAAGGAAAAAGACAAGAAAAACAAAACCATTCCGGAACCAACAGTGCCGGGAGTCGAGAGCTACCGCAAATCAAGGGAGAAACTCAGCGTGTAAGTCAAGATCCACAAATTAAATAAATTCACAAATACAATTACACAGGGACTCAAAGGGGAGACTCCAGAAGCGCTGTACCCTGGGGCTATTTCTCCGTCAGGCCATTGGTTGCAAACAGCTGTTATTTACATTGTGTCACTGGGACAGAAGTAGGGTTATTGATAGCTTCTATTATGCAGGGTACACCAATGAATGGGGCTTGGCTTGAGGCCCAGATTTCCCAGGGTGGGGAGACTCTGGAAGCGCTGTACCCTGGGGCTATTTCTCTGTCAGGCTATTGGCTGCAAACATCTGTTGTTTACATTGTGTCAATGGGCCAGAAGTAGGATGATTGATAGCTTCTATCATGCAGGGTACACACATGAATGGGGCTTGGCTAGAGGTCCAGATTTCCCAGTGTCGGCCTGACTGGTGAGTGAACTCAACACTAAATTCTTTTTTTTGGTCTTGCAGTTATGACAAGCTTCACATCAGCTTAACAGAGTTGTGTTATGCCATCAACTACACGCCCAAAATCATAGTCTGGGACCACACGTTTGCCCCCCGGGAGTACCTCATACAACACTTAGAGGCTAGATTTGCAAAGTAAGAAACATTCACAAATTATCATCCTTTACAGATTACAAGATTGGAAAAACTTGAACGACACTATCTCCATGTGTGATTGAGGATGTGTGTGATAAAAACCAGCATGTGTATAAGTCAGCTCAGTACCTCATCTACGTTCTGAGAAAACAATGAAAAACTGTATATGCTTTTATGAAATTAATCATGGTATTTTTGCCCTTGAGAAAGGTGCTTATCCCCAATTGACCCATCCTTCCGATGGGATGTAAAGCTGTGCGTCTAGTGTTGTGTAACACACTTCAAAGATCCCAGAGCATTATTTCGCAAAAAGAAGGGGATTCTCCCCGGTGTTTCTGGCTTGGCTGCCTAAGGCGCCACCCACTTATGTATCTCGATGTTTAGGCAGATCCTGAAGGTTGTCTAACTGCTGATAGAGTTGTGCCCCTTGGCCAGGCTTGTCATTTTTAGGGCAACCCAGATTGACAACGAGAACTTGCCACCCAGTTTAGGATTAGTCAATAGGCAGTCACTCCTAGTTGCGGGCTGACCTTGCTTCACCAAAAATGACATAACTTTTGTTTCGCTTGGCTGATTTTGATGCAATAAAGACTGTTTATCATGTAAGAAGATTCCCTATTAGGATCCGGGGGAACATAGATTGTGAGGTTGCAAGGTTTGACCTGGAACTGTTTTGGGGAATACCTTGTATAAACACTAGCTATTATTGTTATTATTAAAACAAACAATTTCCCCTTTTTAGAGCGTTGGTAGGTATGATGATGTACAAACCCGAAACAAATGAAATAGCCAAACCATCGGAACTTCTGACCAGCGTACGAACTTACATGAATGTGCTGCAGAGCATAGAAAGCCACGGTAAGTCATGCCAACAATATAGTACACAAATATTGGCCGTTCATGAAGGTGATGGTGCAAACTATTGTCCCGAGGTGAACTTGAGACGGTGAGCCTGATATCATGTACAGATCTTTGTTTGGGTATTTCGGCAAGTTTTAAGATTTTTTTTGTTTGCTATTTCCGCAGTGCATATCGATGTGACACGTGTCTTTAACAACGTCATGCTTCAACAGACACAGCAACTAGACAGCCACGGCGAGAAGACGATCACGATGCTTTATACCAACTGGTAAGCGCAGAAAAACTTGGCAGTCAACATGGCCTAAGTACATGGTACTAATTAGCCCAAAACACTTAAGTATGCAAAAGGTGTGCATTGCAAAGCCAGGTTGCTGATTAAAATCCCATGTTATTTGTGTAGTGTTTGTATGGTGTTAAGCAAATTTATGCGCAACATTGGCAAGAACATTTGCCCAGCAATATCTTCTACCAAACACAAGAGTATAAAATCTCTGATATGTGCCAGATTCTCTTAACCGAGCGTCAAGCTATTTCATGACAATGTTTACGGTAAGCAACTGAAAACGTGCCTTAACTGCAGAGCCAAAGATAGTGACGCAACAATAGCCATTTCCAAGCATGCATATACTTAACGCCGCGACCACGAAACAGCGCTTAACTCGTCTGCTACAGTAAACACGCCGTTACTGCTTGCACTTAAGCGGCTCTATGAAATTGGGCCTTGGTGTTCAACTAAAGTTAAAATGACTCCAACTGAACTTGAAACACTTCCCTGTTTGGTTCATCTCAGGTACCTGGAGGTGCTTCTAAGGCGAGTCACATCAGGCCAAATCTGTTTCTCACCGTACCAGCAAGCTTTCATCAGCCTGGCCCCGGACCCACAACTCCCATTTAATGCTGAGGAATACACAGATGTCACAGGTTGGTACTTGGTCGCACAAACGTCACCTTGCACTCACTTAAATAAAAATAATAATGATTATTTTGATATAGCAGTAGCCTTAATGCTCTTTCCATTAATAAAATAAATTAAAATGAATGTAACCTAAGCCAGGCTTGCATAAAAATTAGTTTGGCCCCGTGTTGAAAATGTTCAGTGTGTGCATCAAAATGACATGTACGTAGCGCGATCAAGAAAACGTGCAGCGCGGACAGTGATTCTCTCAAAACAACAACAGAAGATTGCACGCGCTATCGGCAGTCACGCACGCACGCACTGATAGTGCCCGACACGTACTATGCTTTATGGGGAACAAGGCACAGATGGACGCACCGTGATAAAGGTCTATAGTTAACTATGGTCATCCGTTGGACTAAGTTGCTGTATTGGTAAATTCTCAAATGAGTTCTCTAATTTTTATTTTCAGGTAAAATTGTTTCAGGTAAGCTTGTGCAAGATGTTTCATGGCCCAATACTTCATTTCTTAGATTTTCTTGATTTTTTTTCTTTTCTCGAATCTAGAACTGAGATCATTGGCTGAGCTAATTGGAGCATATGGCATGAAATTCCTGCATGAAAGCCTGATGTGGCACATAGCGAGTCAAGTCAGCGAACTCAAGGTCAGACATTGAATATTCATGTATTCATTATGCGCGTTATTAATTATGCATGTTATTAATTATTCATGTTATGCAAATGTTTATGAATATGCATATTTTAATGTCAGCTAAGCATACACAGTTTTTGTAATACGTGCAATGTCATAATGATAGAGATAATTTACTGACAAAAAAGATGCAATTTTTACATTTGTTTACATTTTTTTAAATTTATTTATTCATTTATTTACAAATTTAATTTTTTTTCTTCAGAAACTTGTGGTGGAGAACAAAGAAATACTGGTGCAGCTGCGAACCAACTTTGACAAGCCGTCCGTCATGTCTGAACTTTGCAACCAGCTGAAATGTGAGTCCAACTTTGTGGGAATTCAAACCGAAATGTGACCCTTTACCACAAAATAAGCTTAAAGTTGGAAACTTCAAAAATTTAATATTGGTATTTATGAATTCAGCAGAAAAAGGGCTTTCCAATGGTATATAACACATGAGGTAAAACTACAGCTTGGAAAAGTGGTGGTGTTCAAACAAATCTTACAAATCTTCAAACAAAATTTCTTACGAGGCACAAAGAAAGCTATCGTCAAAATTGGTCTGAAAATGATGTTTTTAATTGTTCGATGACGCTAACAATTTGTTACTCTTTTTAAATATTACCAAACCCTAAAATTTACCTCCCTTAAATTTTTGACTTTGAAAATTATAGGAAATAGCGGAGTGCGACTTTACGCTCATTTCGTCGTGACAGGTCACAAATGTTTTTACGACCAATTTTTGTTTTTGTCTGAGAATTGTCTGTCATTGAATTAATACTTAATTTTCTTTATTTTCTATTCAGCAATTGAAAATCTTCTGACAAGGCTGAATATTATCGGTGTAATCCTGGCGTTCAAATCACTCACGCAAGAAGCATTGTCGGATGTAAGTTCAGTCGTTACTCTTTTTAATCCTAAACCAAGTTCCAGGGTATCAATGACTCGGACTCGAGACTTGGGACTTGAGTCTCAAGACTCGAATCGACTTGAGTCCCGATTTTCACTGACTTGACTTGACTTGACTTGAGACTCCAACTTCAAATGACGTGACTTGACTTGACTTGAGACTCGAGTCTCAAATGACTTGACTTGACTTGACTTGAGACTCGAACTTCAAATGACTTGACTTGACTCAGACTTTTTACTCGAGTCTGCCAAAATGAAATTGAACTTTTATGCAATTTGTTTGGCATTTTGAAGACCAAATTGTAATAAACACTACAGATACACTAATCTTTGTTTTAACATAGATCATTTTTGGCCAGAACAACACAAATACCCTTAATGAATGCAAGTTTCAGCATTTAGACACATTAGAAATCAGCTTGAACAAATTTACTGTCGTCACTACTTGACTTGAAACGACTTGACCAACATGCCTGACTTGACTTGACTGTACTTGGGACTCGAAGGCAGTTTGACTTGACTTGACTTGGGACTCGAAGGCAGTTTGACTTGACTTGACTTGGGACTCGAAGGCAATTTGACTTGACTTGGGACTCGAAGGCAGTTTGACTTGACTTGGGACTCGAAGGCAGTTTGACTTGACTTGACTTGGGACTCGAAGGCAGTTTGACTTGACTTGACTTGGGACTCGAAGGAAGTTTGACTTAACTTGACTTGGGACTCGAAGGCAGTTTGACTTGACTTGGGACTCGAAGGCAGTTTGACTTGACTTGGGACTCGAAGGCAGTTTGACTTGACTTGGGACTCGAAGGCAGTTTGACTTGACTTGGGACTCGAAGGCAGTTTGACTTAACTTGACTTGGGACTCGAAGGCAGTGTGACTTGACTTGGGACTTGAAGGCATTTTAACTTGACTTGGGACTCGAAGGCAGTTTGACTTGACTTGGGACTCGAAGGCAGTTTGACTTGACTTGGGACTCGAAGGCAGTTTGACTTGATTTGGGACTCGAAGGAAGTTTGACTTAACTTGACTTGGGACTCGAAGGCAGTTTGACTTGACTTGGGACTCGAAGGCAGTTTGACTTGACTTGGGACTCGAAGGCAGTTTGACTTGACTTGGGACTCGAAGGCAGTTTGACTTGACTTGGGACTCGAAGGCAGTTTGACTTAACTTGACTTGGGACTCGAAGGCAGTGTGACTTGACTTGGGACTTGAAGGCATTTTAACTTGACTTGGGACTCGAAGGCAGTTTGACTTGACTTGGGACTCGAAGGCAGTTTGACTTGACTTGGGACTCGAAGGCAGTTTGACTTGATTTGGGACTCGAAGGTAGTTTGACTTGACTTGGGACTCGAAGGCAGTTTGACTTGACTTGACTTGGGACTCGAAGGCAGTTTGACTTGACTTGGGACTTGAAGGAAGTTTAACTTGACTTGACTTGTCTTGGGACTCGAAGGCAGTTTGACTTGACTTGGGACTCGAAGGCAGTTTGACTTGACTTGGGACTCGAAGGCAGTTTGACTTGACTTGGGACTCGAAGGCAGTTTGACTTGACTTGGGACTCGAAGGCAGTTTGACTTAACTTGACTTGGGACTCGAAGGCAGTGTGACTTGACTTGGGACTTGAAGGCATTTTAACTTGACTTGGGACTCGAAGGCAGTTTGACTTGACTTGGGACTCGAAGGCAGTTTGACTTGACTTGGGACTCGAAGGCAGTTTGACTTGATTTGGGACTCGAAGGTAGTTTGACTTGACTTGGGACTCGAAGGCAGTTTGACTTGACTTGACTTGGGACTCGAAGGCAGTTTGACTTGACTTGGGACTTGAAGGAAGTTTAACTTGACTTGACTTGACTTGGGACTCGAAGGCAGTTTGACTTGACTTGACTTGACTTGGGACTCAAAGGCAGTTTGACTTGACTTGACTTGGGACTCGAAGGCAACTTGACTTGACTTGACTTGGGACTCGAAGGCAGTTTGACTTGACTTGACTTGGGATTTGAAGGCAGTTTGACTTGACTTTGGACTCGAGCAGAGGGAGACTCGTTACAAACCTACCATGTTCATCAAATAAGACGGAATAAAACTGGTTATTTTCTTTTTCTAATCAACAGATATTAGGCCACAGAATCCCGTTTCTGTACAACTCCATCACCGATTTCCGAGAGCACGTGAAGGCTTCCGGGCAGGATGCGGTTACGGTGGACGTTCTTGCGTCGAGCGTGGGTTTACCATGTAACGTGGATCCCGCGCTGTGCCACGCGCTTCAAGCGGAAAAAGACAGTACGTACTAAAAAGAACATTTAAAAAATGTTTTTAAAACTAATTCATCCGTTCCATAAAAAGGTACAGCAATTACACCTACCTTTTTGCTTCCACATCCAAATTGGATATTGCAATTTTCCTGTTTTCTTCCTATGAACAGTATTGTTCGGTTAAAACAAAATCCATTTTCTGGAAAAATCGGAACAAGCCTCCTTTAAACACAAAAACCATGCATGAATTTTTCAGGTTTTCTGAAGTATTACTGCATCTATGTGGCTGAAATTTCTACAAGGCAGTTTATCAACATTATTCTTTATTTATGTAATGCTATTAACAAGTTTTCTAATCATATAATATGTCTTTAACGACATTTTTTATTTTTCAGTTGACCCGATTGAAGACTACAGCACTTCGTGCCTAATCATGGTTTACATCGCGGTTTCGCTACGCGTCCTGGTGCGCAGCGAATCCACCGTTTACAGCCCCATCTTGGACGCGCACCCAAACAACTGTCACTGCTTCGCGAAAGCCATCAACGCCATTGCGGGGGCGCTCTTCACGCTGCACGGTCGCGGCGATGTCGAACAGCGACTGCAGGAGTTTCTGGCGGTGAGTTGTTGTTATTAATTCTTTCCGGCAATGAAACCAAATATTTCTCAAATGTGCCCGAGGCACTGTAGCTCATAAGCCTCAAGAAACCTGTGAAGAGAAGACGACGAAGAAATGCTCAGTTTTAGAGGTGGGAGGAAGCCCCCTACACAAGCACGGACTGAGAAACCCAATCTACATACTGACCCGGACGGGATTCGAACCAGGGCCACAGAGGGTGGAAGGCGGGGTTTCGATTTCCAAAATTTTTCATCACACATCGGCAGCCAATTGTCGAGCTTAGCAGAAATTGCCAGCGTACCAGTCAAGCATAATACAGAAATCATTAGATTCTAACTGGTAGCCTGTTTTTGTTAAAGATAGTATACATGATTGGTAAACTGTTACAAATAGTTTTATCCCCCTGTGTGATTGAAGATATGCATGATTAAAACCAACCTGAGCAAAAACCAGCTCCGTACTTCGTCTAACTTTTGAGAAAACAGTAAAAAAAGGGTTTGCAGTCATTTTTTTCCCAAAACCACTTCGCCCTGAACCGTTTCGCCCTGAACCACGGCCTGTGCACGAAGTGGTTTTGGGGCGAAGTGGCATTTGGGCGATGCAGTGTTTAGACGAAGTAATTTGGGGCGAAATGGCACTCGGGCGAAGTGGTTTGGGGCGAAATGGCACTTGGGCGAAATGGTTTTGGGGCGAATGGAATTTTCGTCTCATGAGACGAAAACTAATTGTTTTACTAATTTTTCAAAGACTATAGCACTTCAGACAAAACCATTTCAGGGGATGTTTTCTATGGTCATCATGTTTATATTGTGTAAGTTAGGCGTAAATCTGTGAACATTTCTGATTTTCGAGATTACCAATGATGTATACTGCCTTTAAACCCAATTTGTCTACATTAAAACCAGAGGCGGATCCAGGATGTTGAAAAGATGCTCTGTAGTGCAATCTGGGGCAATATTTAAAAAATTTAAGCAGGAAAAGTGTGCACAAAAAGTGGATTTTTAAATTTTTTTTTGAAAAGGGGGGGGGGGGGGGGGGGGGGGCGTGCGCAGCCCACGCATCCCCTGGATCCGCCACTGAACTGTTACCCTATGCTTTGGACCTATGCTATATACCAATGGACCTTTAAATTTATACTGATTGTATTAAAGGTATGTGCAACAAATTTAAGATATTAATTTAAGGAAATATCTGGACATAATTATCTTTAACATTTTCTTGGTATCCAAGATAACAGATTACCAGTGAATGTTTATACCTAGTTACCCTGGTAAGTGACGTTGCACTTTTTCATGATTATTTCATGATTTTGTTTGTGGTTTTTCTTTTTGACCGTGTAGTTGGCGTCATCCAGTCTCCTGTCTTTGAGCGGCGAAGTTGGCAAACAGATACAACCAAAAGCGAAGGAGTCGCTCTATTTACTTTTGGACCAGGTAATTCATAATGCAAACTCAGTGGGTTTTACATGCCCATGGTGATTACACAAAATGGCGGAGAGTTCTCCATCTTGTAACTGTTTGGTGTGCAGTATGTTTTAATGGGAGCCATGATTCTGGTGTGCATTTTCCCATCACGTAATACACCCATGGTGATTACACAAAATGGCAGAGAGTTCTCCATCTTGTAACTGTTTGGTGTGCAGTATGTTTTAATGGAAGCCATGATTCTGGTGTGCATTTTCCCACCACGTAATACGCCCATGGTGATTACACAAAATGGTGGAGAGTTCTCCATCTTGTAACTGTTCAGTGTACAGTATGTTTTAATGGAAGCCATGATTCTGGTGTGCATTTTCCCATCACGTAATACGCCCATGGTGATTACACAAAATGGCGGAGAGTTCTCCATCTTGTAACTGTTCAGTGTGCAGTATGTTTTAATGGAAGCCATGATTCTGGTGTGCATTTTCACATCACGTAATACCATATTAATTTGTCCTATGCTTGTTTTCTTGCAGATCGTGAAAGACTCGCCGTTCTTAACTCAAGATCTTTTGGAGTCGTGTTTTCCATACGTACTTCTCCGTAATGCCTACCATGCAGTCTTGAAAAAAGAATAGGCGAAGCGGCCAATCACAGAGAGTGTAAGAAACAAAACAGCCAATGAAAGTGATCGTTTTATGTTTGACCTTTTCACCCATATTTGTCATAAATATGATTTGAATTCTTCCAAATGTTTTTGGTATTAGGCCCAGTGTATCATTTGCAAAATGAAACGTTTTACGGATTCCTGGAATAAGAGTGTAACTTATCTGAAGAAGCATGTTGGTAAACTAGCCTGAAGAAATTTTAGCTACATAGATGCGTCAATGCTTCAGAAAACCTCGAAAATCTGTGCATGGTTTTTGTGTTTAGAATTACCTACATATTTAATAACAAATGGTACCAATGCATAAACCCTCATGAGATCGGGAATCCGGGGTACTTGTTTTCAACTTCGGCAACACAATTAATTTGGATGAAAAACCTTGAAGCTAATGCGGCTATCACTGAGCTCTATTAATCTCGAAAATCAGAAAAGTTCACAGATTTACGCCTTACTTACACAATATAAACATGATGACCGTAGAAAACTTCCCCTGAAATGGTTTTGTCTGAAGTGCTATAGTCTTTGAGAAATGAGTAAAACAATTAGTTTTCGTCTCATGAGACGAAAATTTAATTCGCCCCAAAACCATTTTGCCAAAGTGCCATTTCGCCCCAAACCACTTCGCCCAAGTGCCATTTCGCCCCAAATTACTTCGTCCAAACACTACAGCGCCCAAATACTACTTCGCCCCAAAATCACTTTGTGGACAGGCCGTGGTTCAGGGCGAAATGGTTCAGGCTCAGTGGTTTTGGGGCGAAATGACTGCAAACCCTTTTTTGACTGTTTTCTCAAAAGTTAGACGAAGTACGGAGCTGGTTTTTGCTCAGGTTGGTTTTAATCATGCATATCTTCAATCACACAGGGGGATCAAACTATTTGTAACAGTTTACCAATCATGTATACTATCTTTAAACTGTATAATAAAGCTCAGTGGCAGCTATGCGCTGCGACATATTGAACATTTTGAACAGGAAAATGACGTCAACCATGCAACATTTCATGGACGACGTCGGGATTGAACGATTGTTTCCCGACTCCAACACACCGTAAAGTATGAAATTTTTGCTGTGATCTGACTAACGCCCTCTCAAGTCTGAGCGCCGAACAGCAAAACATGACTTTAACATGAAGTGTATTTGTACGCAAATTAACAGTTATTTTTCAAATGGTCAGAATGGATAAAGCTTGAGAAAGTAATCCTTCGTGTGCTACTTTTATAAAAAAAACTTTGCAAAACTGGCGATATTTTGGAGAAATAACCTTCTGCAAGTGTTTATCCTTCCTTTAGGTAAATGTGACGGGCTCTAGGAAAATGAGTCACAAGTCGCGTTGGCTAGTATTCTTTTTGCGACCATAAAAAGAAATCTGTGGCAAATCCACGCTCAATAAAATACCAAAACACAATGGAAATTCCTGGCGGTGCCCAGATACCGCCTGGAATGTCTGTGTTCCCCCTGGAATTTTGTGTTTAGGTATTTTAATGAGCGTAGAAATGCCACAGATTTCTTTTTATTGTCGCAAAAAGAATACTAGCCAGCGCGACATTTTCCTAGAGCCCGCCACAAATGGTAAAAAATGTGTATGCGTACATTTTTAAAACCACTTTCAGTTAATTTTTTTTTAACAGAGTACCATCTTGGACAGAAATAAATTCATGTGGTGTTTGTTACCATTGCGATTAACACTTTAAGGTTTTTTTCTTGTCAACTCATGAAGTAAAATTTGTGTTCATTGCAAATGATATAATGGGCCTTAAAGCTACAGGCTCGTCAGCAATGCGCGCGCGCCAAATTCGTGTCGCCAAATACGCAGCTCCATGCCTTTGCTATGGGGCTGCGTATTTAGTGGTACGAATTTGGCGCGCGCGCATTGCTGACGAGCCTGTAGCTTTAATAAAGCTGTGAATTCACATATATGACCCGTCACGATAAAAAGAGCGTAAAGTCACACTCCGCTATTTCCTATTACGACGGTTCAAAGTCAAAAATTAAACGGGAGGTCAATTTTAGGTTTTTGTAATATGTCGAAAGACTAACTCTTATTCTATTTGATTCCAAATTTTTAGCGTCATCCAACAATTAAAAAAAACATTTTCAGACCAACTTAGACGATAACTTTATTTGTAACTCGTAAGAAATTTTGTTTGAGATTTGTTTGAACACTACCACATCTCCAAGCTGTGTTGCGTTGGGGGAAGAGTATTACCTTATGTGTTATATACCATTGGAAAGCTCTTTTTCTGCAGAATTCAAAAATACCAATATCCAGTTTTTGAAAATTACGACTCATTTATTAAATAACCAGGTGAAATATTTTTGTAGATACTAAATTGACAATATTATGTATAAAAAGTCTTCATATGTAAAGAAGACACATAACCAGGGTGTTTAACTCACAAAGTATGTTTATTAAAGGTATATAGACTCCTAAAGGGACATCAGTTGTCAGCGTAACTTGGTCTAAACATTTGCTGGTAATCTAAAATGTCCATTGCTAAAGCGCAGGGGAAACGGTTAACTGGTTTTTGTGTAGACCCAGTAACCTTGGGCAAGTTGGGGGTAATAAAAAATCTTGTTTTTAACATTTCCAGTTAAATTTATACTGATTGTATTACAGGTATGTGCAACAAATTTAAGACATTAATTTAAGGAAATATCTGGACATAATATACCTTTAACATTTTCTTGGTATCTAAGATTTTTGTAAACCATTCTGGAAAATAGTAACAATTTGTTAAAATTGTAAATGGGGAAGACTCTATTTATTTAATTTTTTTGGTCTGTACTTAAAGGAGTGTGACCAGATCACTTTTTTTTACCCATAACTCCCCGGGACTTACCTTATGGGTCATGAGATTTTTATATCATAACATCCGTTATATTTTTCTGATTACGAAACTGAAACTCCCGCGCTTCTAGGCCGCATATTTCCGAGGATATCGTCGAAAATCCACCGATTATTTGTAAACTAATTTTCCAGTATCAACGTTTATCCGCTGAAAGCATACTCGATAGTTTTGTTCAATTTTTTACTGGAAATTGCGAATGTTTTCGGGGTTTTGGGACATGGGAGGTGTGTATGGGAGTTACTTGATAATATTGGTAAGTTACATCGAAAACTATTTTCCAGAAACTCTGGTCACGCTCCTTTAATATTTAAAATAGAACATTAGCATTTTTGCATAATACTAAATATATTTCTTATTTGCTGGTATTTAACAGATTTGATTAAATTTTTTGTTAAGGTGGATGTTTTCGCATTCTCATTAATTAAACTAATCTTCATTATTTCCCAGATGTGAACAAAGGTCTTTATTGCTATTTTTACCTGTATAAAAATGAAATAACCAGTTTGACATAAAATAAAATTAGAAAAGCGAAACTTAAGAGCAGTATTTTTATTATGTCTTTAATTGTTGCTTGTTTTGCTTATAATATTCAGGAAAAAAACTTAATTTACCGGTACCAGCCGGTACTACATGTACCTACCAAAATTGGTCTTTTGTTTTATCAGTGATGGGTACGAAACGTGTTTCTGTCTGTGTTCTCCAAAACGTGCATGGCCTGCCATCTGTTTGCCGTAAGAGGGCGCCATTTAACTTTACCGTAAAGACCGTACAGATTTCGAATCGAGAGATTTGCCAATAAGCTCCGCCCACATCACAACTCACAAGAAACATTGGATAGACCGTACCGATCCAGCAGCGTTTAAGCCCCGCCTTCGAAATTCCCACCAACCAATCATTTTAAAGGACATTAGTAATCACGTGGTCTTTCGGTGATCCAAACAATGATTCTGCGCACTTTGAAAGTTGCTTGACGTGTTTCCATATGTGGGCGGGGTTTACTGGATCGGCCTATAGAAATTGTGCATGGTCGACCACTGCCGTACTCGATAATGCAAAATAATGATTAATGTTTGAAAGTAATATTAAAAGGAATTGTGTTCACATCTTTCTCGTAATCGAGGTAGTTTTCCGGAAAATGTTCGACGAAAAATTAATTCGAAATTAGTCACAGGTGGACGCTTTTTACAGTCGGTAATTGTTCTCGCTTGTTGCATAACAATGGCTGCGGACCGGTGAACAATTCAGACATTTTATTGTGATCCTTTTTATGGATTGTTTTCAAGTGGCTCTTCCTAAACTACCGATTTTTACTGTCTTAGCAGTTGAGTTTCAAGGCAGCACATCTGCTCCATAAAGCACAAGGACACATTTTTAATAACCCCGTAAACAGTTGTACAATCCGAAGTTGGTTACGCCGTTTATTATTACGTCTGAAGGGGGTCTGTGTATGGCGGATCAAAGGACGCCGAAACTCCACAATTTATTGGCGTTAATTATTCATCCAGGTGCGACGTCGTAAAATGTGGGCGGGCCATGAAAAGGGGCGGGGCCATGTGGCCTCGTTCATGCAAATAATTGGCCTACATCTGTTTTATTTTGGGCGTAAATCTGTGTAATTTTCCGAAGTGGGTTTCGAGCGAGAATAGATTGCATCGAATAGCTGCCATCTTGTAGGACAGTTTCTTTTTTCCTACATCATATTTTGTGCTTACATTGTTGACCAATTTAAATGTCAAAAGTTGCCCTTCAAGATGGCAGCTATTTGATACAGTTTATTGTTGAAACGATGTGTATACGCTAGTGCAAATTGTTTGAAAATTATGGTCAAACACTATTTACACTGTCCAAGTACATATGGATAACTTGTTTTATAATGGCAACATTTGAAAATAAAATAATTAGTCTGTCTTATCTTTGAGATGTTTGGAAATGATAAAATCGTGTTTTTTAAAATCTGAAATAATCAATAAAATATATCCAACAAAAATTGTTAACTGCTAAGTGCTATTTCATATATAATTTAATTAAAAGTAATAATTAATTTCCTTATGTAAGAAAAATATTACAAAACATTTAGTAAGGTTACAACATTCAGAAAAAATATCAAACTTAGTATAACACTATGAGCAACTAACAATGGAAATTGGGCACAAACCATTGTTATTAACAATGGTGTGTGCCCAATTTCCATTGTTAGTTGTTCATAGTGTAAGTGATCCTTTGCACATTTTATGTTAAGCATTCTAAAGGACTTGCCATTTCGCTTTTGAATCTTTTTAAATATCAATTTCAAAATAATGTACATAAAGTTGGTGCGAATTTATGAGGGAAAACTACGTGGGAAAGGTACAACAAATGTATGGAAGCGATCTTGTAATTTTGTCGTCGTGCGCCCCCTTTCGTCCCCAGCTTCCCTGACAAATTTTCCCGTGAAAAGACAGGAGAAAGTTTCGAGTATGCCTGCGCATAATATCAACAGAGGCGGCGCCGCAGATACTTGTAAGCTCTCCAGATATCGGGACCGTCTCTCTATCTTTTCGGGATTAAGTTGAATATTATTGCATCAAAACTAGTAACAGACCCCGATAAAATTGGCGCGAATTTGGCGAAGTGAAGTGGGAAATCATGAATATTTATGACTGAAAGTCACCCCTTATGAATAATTCATATCCTGTCCACATGCTGGCGGTACTGTACACACTGACTAGACTGCACATAAACAGCGCATGCACTTCGCGTGTCATACCGGGAGTTTGAAGGGACTTTTCGTCTCAGCTCAGCTAAAATCGGATTTTGCATTGTTATTTTTACCGCTTAAGCACCGGAATAAAGATTAAAAATTGCTCGACACAGATCTGGATACTTTGATTGTGACTCGCATGTGGTTTCTTCTCCGATTGTTGTCATCGGAAAGGTGACATTTTGGCCAAAAAGAGGCGGGGACGAAATCGGATTTGCGAAGTCACCGGTGAATGTTTGTCCGTCTCACCGCGGCGTTGACAGTTACACGTGCGACGGTGGACCTTTTTTTCGGTCGGACCACCTACGGCTTTCAAAAAACCAGGGACATTCCTTCGGCATTTGCCATTTTCTTCCGGACACATGTACGAACGGAAGCTCAGAGACATGGAGTGGACTTTGCCGAGCCCGAAGTGGATTTTTGTATTTAATATTCTGCTCTTCTTACTCCGAGTTTCGCTGGGGAAGACGCTCGCCACTGTTCGATGGGACAAAAATTCCAAGTAAGCTTCTGTTTTATATTCTTTATATTATTTATAATCTTAAATTGTTTTTTATTTACACATTTTATCAATTTAAGTATCACTCATAGCTTTTGTTAATGTTATCAAATGAACTTGTCTGACCTCTTTTAAAGATAATTTTAACTCGACCCTACTAGAGTTATTTTGTTTTGAAGTTGGAATTTGAATTCTTACCTAGGCTAACCACTTATTCCCTTGTAGCATTTTCCTGCATATTTTCATTCACTCGAATTTTTTTTTCTCGAGAAAAATACGACTAGACAACTGACCGTGCGCCGAACAAACACGACACCGAGAAATCAGTGCACACAAAGCGATTGTTATCGTTCGAGCCGGCCGCAAAATTTGCTCACAACACGGTAGCACATGCCGCAAAATCCTGCTGCGGTGCATGCCGCCATTTCTTATTTATAATGCGTACGATGTTCACCAGTTACCAACCCCTAAATAAGATTATCTTTCGACCCCTTGATTAACGGGCCAAAGAATAAAGCCTAACGGTAGCCCTAACGCGATTATCTTTTTACCGTAATTGGCGTGGAAAACCAAATCTAATCCTTTAAACAAAAAAATCGATTTTGTGGTTTTTGTTCTGTGGTCATGCATGACAGCTAGTAGTACAACCGTTATTTTGTCTGTCTTCAATTATTGTTTGGGTAAACCTTTTCTGTCATCAAGTGGCAGACATTTTTTATATTAAAGTTTTAAAAGAAAAGAAGAAATTCTGTAATTAGACAATTATTGTTAACAATCATGACAATGGCAAAACATAAATCTTTCAGGAAAGTTTTTCTGTGAAAATGAACAAGATAAGACAGTAGAGTTTAAAAATAAGGACAAACTGAAGTATTTTCATTTCAGTTGCTCTTAAAGTTATGGTTTTAAGAAACCCAATTTCTTAATACAAGTTTGAGATTTTGAGCTGCTTTATTTTTAAAATGTTGATGGCTGAAATGCTTCAATGTTCAAAACACCTAAAAAGCAATTATTTTAATTGCATATTTTTGTGAGAATATTTGAAGTCCATTGTTATTGTTTAATGCAAAAATGTTAACAAAACTCAGCATAAAAAGAAAATGCTGCACCCCGTCTCCTAATTTAAAAGCATTCAACAAGTGATAGACCAATCCGTATAGACCAATCCGGTAACTAAGGTATATCCACCGTAGCTGGGGAGCTTCCAATGCATGGACTGTGTTCTGTGTTGCTGTTAGAACGAAAATCACTGCACGCGACGCGCTCCCCTCGCATACACAGCAAAGACGCGCAACTACTTTAAACAAGTTGCGCGTATGATTGTGTATGCGAAGGGGACGCGTCGCATGCAGCGCTTTTCGTTCTAACAGCAACATAAAATGCACAGTCCATGCACTGGAAGTCCCCCAGCTATGGCGGATATAAAGGGAAGGAGACCTTGGTTACCGGATTGAGATACCAACCCAGGCATAAAAGATGCTTCATTTAATTTGCTCATAAGGTAGGTACGTGCTGAGTGTGCACAAAATTTAGTTATGCTGAAAACAACTCATCTTTTTAGCTTTTCCAACATTGGAGCCAAGCATTTTTAAAATTACAGGCATTAATGAAACAGGGCTATTGAAATATGATTATGAAGACAATTGAACAATGTTCTCTTATCCTTTTAAGAAAAAATGACAAAGAATAGAGAATAAATTGCATCCACAATTCTAGATGTCTTCTTTTACGTTCCTAGTGCATGTATGGGGTTAGCATTTCGATTTGGTATCTTGAGGAAAAATGAAGAAAAAAACAGAACCACATCAAAGGTGGACATTCTTTTTTGTGTGCATGACCAAATATGGCACAGCTAATTGGAAAGTCCGCCAGCGGGCTCAGAACGTTAAAACCCGTCTGACAGTGTATGAATATTTAATACGCAACAAGAAACCCAATAGTGTGCGTGGCTCCGAGTGCCATTTTGCCCCGTTCACAATTACAAAAGAAAAAAGAAACCCAGTCGCTCTCGATTCGCCGTCCGGCACAGAAAATAAAGTAGTGTATGCCCTTCTAGCATTGGACGGGACTTGCACCTCAAATCAGGAAAAAAAATCTTCCGGCTGTTGCATGCATGACTAATGAGTTGGTGTGTATTAAAAACTAATTATATGTGATAATATTTCTATGTCAGATTTAGGCCGACTCCATTTTTTTGTCTAGGCACCGAACAACCATATAAATGTGACAATGCGTCCCTATAGACTGTATTAATTAGCCGCCATCTTGTAGAGCAGTTACTTTGTTCTGTGAAGACATGGTGGCACATTTTGTGCTTACATTGTTTACCAATTTAAACAACAAAAGTTGCCCCGAAGATCTCAGCTATTTGTTACGGTCGATTTTCCTACACCTTTAATTTCCCCTGTCTTTTTCATATGGCTTCAGCCTATCATTATTTTGAGTTTGAGTAAAAAAATTAGAGAATGTTCTCCCCCAAAATGCATCCCTCACTCCACGCCTTTGCTCCAGACATATTGCCGAACCACCTTTAATGACAGACGCAGGGTTCCGCATTATGTGCGCACTTGACTTAATTGAATATCTTACAAAAATCCGATACATCCCTCCCGTTGCATTCGACGCTGCTTAATATTATCCCCAGAAGCTCGGAGGAGGCAAGCCACAGCTAAAAAAAAAAAATAATTCTGGAGTGGGTTCTTAAGGCAAGGCCTGGAAGATCTTTGAAAAGTATATCGCTGAATCTCATTAAATACGCGAGTCGCGGCCGTCGAAAAAAATTGTTTGCGGGGTTTGGATTATTGAGATTTTTTATCGCAAACCATGAAACCGTTTTTTCCACCAGCCAAGCCACATTTGACTATTCAAACCTGCAAAACGGAGCAATGCTTTAGGGTTAATGGAGTCGGTTAGCATTGGTCCGGGTTCTTGCGTTGTTTGAGCTGCGTACATAGTGTGAAATACAACCCCTCAGCCAGGCTTGACCCAAATATGCGCGCTACTACCCCTGCATATTAACCATTTTGAAAAAAAGTAACCTCGAGAAATGTTTATCTGTTGAATTTAAGTTTAGAGGCTAGCTTATAAATAATTGTGTATTCTTGTTTGTACATCGCGAACAATGACCATCATTTTTGCCGGTGGACTTTCTTTCTGAGAAGTTTTAAACATCCCAGGTTTATTTCCCCCAGACTGAAAGAAATTTCAACACTCTTTTTTCTTCCTTGCACAGCTTTCCTTTGCATGAAATCCATGATTGATCATTTCTTGAAATCGAGGTTTTGACATCTGGGTGGTTTGAATGGGGCAATAAAATATGGCCCTGAGTAACTTTGAACTGGCAACTTAATTTATCGATTAGGCCTACATTTTGACAGTTGAACTGGAGAAATCTGATATTTTTATAAATCAAATTTGGAAGGAATTTTAAAATGTTGGAAGAGAAGTTCCAACATAATGTGGGACTACTCCTCAAATCAATAAGTTCAGAATTCCCTTAAAGGCAGTATACTGGTACATCATTGGTAATCTCGAAAATCAGAAATGTTCACAGATTTATGCCTAACTTACACAATATATAAACATGATGACCGTAGAAAACTTCCCCTGAAATGGTTTTGTCTGAAGTGCTATAGTCTTTGAGAAATGAGTAAAACAATTAGTTTTCGTCTCATGAGACGAAGTGGTTTTGGGGCGAAGTGGCATTTGGGCGATGTACCGGTAGTGATTGGACGAAGTAATTTGGGGCAAAATGGCACTCGGGCGAAGTGGTTTGGGGCGAAATGGCACTTGGGCGAAATGGTTTTGGGGCAAAATGACTGCAAACCCTTTTTTTGACTGTTTTCTCAAAAGTTAGAGCTGGTTTTTGCTCAGGTTGGTTTTAATCATGCATATCTTTAATCACACAGGGGTATAAAACTATTTGTAACAGTTTACCAATCATCTATACTACATGTATCTTTAAAATGCCCCTGGGCTGAAAGAGCCATAACAACTACAGTCCAGACTTTTTTCCCAGTCACCCAATCTCTCAGTTTACAAAATAAAGACATTAAATATTTTCAAAACTTCCAGTGAAACCAGAAACTTGTCTAAATCCCATGAGGAATTGACCAGTTTAGGCAATCTGAAAGTCTAAACTTAACATTTTTAGATCCAAAAACATAATTCTTGTTAACCTACATTAACCTTAATTTTATGCTGGTCAGCAGGACCAGTAGTTTGAGTTGAAATTCGGTCGTACGCTAGTGCTTTTCAAATTAGCACTGAGAAGTAGGCCTATAGACCGTGTCGAATAGCTGCCATCTTGTAGGACAGTTTTTTTGTTGAGGACATGCATGGCTGATCATTTTGTGCATACATTGTTGACCAGTTTAAATGTCAAAAGTTGTCCTAGTCCTACCATAGACATTCTATACCACAAAACACGGAAGGCTATTTTCGCGTGTCTAGAAGTTTATACCAAAACAGCCAGTGCGAATGCATAGTAAAAACTCTGAATTTACTTATTGAGAACTGTGCCAGTACTTCAGTCCAAATAATATTAAGAACTGCACTCGGCCTTCCATATATTCCCATTTATTTATAAGTGATTCACGATGTGCTCTACTGAACCTCTGCAGATTTTATCAAGCAAAACTAAATGGATTTCGACAGACAAAAGAATTCTAAGCAGTTATTCCTCCCAATTTCTCAGCAGTCTGTCATTTGTAGTTTGAAAACTTCATTCACACTTTGTCATAAGCATCCATGGGCCATTTCAGAGGGAGCAGTTATTGTGTTCAGGGATCGAGCGCAGACTCAATTGAGCTTGAAATAGTGTCGAGAAATTGGTTCCACTCGGCCTTTATCAGACAAAGATAGAGTAGGGGGGACATACAATACAATACCATTTCAATATTAAATATTTTGGGTTTTTTAACCTTTTTTAAGAGGCATTCAATAGGTGTCCATTGTCAGATTCTACATTGTGACTTGACCTCTCGTAACCCAAGTCGGATTTCCCTCGAAGCCAAAAAACTGAAGCCCGATTTTTTTCCTTCTCTCTCTCCATGGGGCTAGTCCGATACCCAGACTACCTCTGGTTGTACGTGCATATGGGATCAGTGACTCCATATTTGTAGCGCCAGGCTAAAGGAGTGTTGAGTGATGTCCTCATTAAAATATTTGTTCATTGGGAAAAAATGTCTGTGTTTGGAAGGAGTGTTGGCAAACATTTTGCAAGCTGTTCATTTGATGGTATATTTTCTGTTGTTGCATTTATTATACAAAAGTGAATAATGCGTATCTGTGACATGCATAATTCACTGCCACCTTAGCATTATTTTGCATAAATGTTCTGAGAGAAACGTAATTTAAAATACCGGAAACAAAATTCCATTTTTTAGCGGCGATGCAGAATTAACAGTTTGCACCTCAAATGGCAAACGTACATTACGGAGTCACATTACAATTAGCCTATTTTTTTTGGAAGTCGTACAACATTTGATGTACGAGGAGTCTAGTTAGAATTTGGTTTGTAGAACTACATATTATACGCCGGTACTGCATTAGAACTCATTATTTGTCCGTAAAAATGGAATTTCCCAAATAGCCTACCGTAAAACAACTGATTCCAAATATTATAAGCACCCAACCCTTTACTACAATGTAGGTCGTACACGTACCGTACCTCACCTTACCAGACATAGAAAAAAAAAGCATTAGGCTTTATTAACGGCGCGGTTCCCCCATTCTCCCAAGTCATAAAACACCGCCACGGCCCTTTTTTGCCGACGCACATCAAAGATTGATGAATCATCGTTGTAAACCCTGTCGGACTTATCCGGTGGACGATTTCCGCTCGGAATGAAATTGCAGCCCGCGCCCGCCACTCTCTGCCCCACCGTGATGGAAAACCGACGACAAGAACAACATTCGCGTGCCCCCAGGGCGTCACCCGAAAAAAGGGGCACCTATAGTGCATTAGCTTCTTAATTATGAATGCGTGCCCCCAAATTATTGCCTGCCTGGCAAAATTAGCAAAACATTTCTTCTTTTCAAATGGTAATAATTAAGAAATATCGCAAGTCTTTTGCATTTTATGCCAAGTTCTTATGCCTAATATTAATTTTAATTTTAAAAAAATGAACGTCTGGGCAATTTCAGATTATATTCCTTTCATTCAAGATTATGTTTCTTGATTTAGTTTCAAATTATGAAAGAAAACGCGGCTGAAGAAAGAGCCCAAGGCCTCTGTTTTCTTGTACCAGCGCTCTACCAACTTAGCTTTCTAGTCCAATGTTGACATTCGTCTGAACTGTCAACTATTTTTAGTAAACCATTTTCGGTGATTTAATTACATAAGGTGCATTTGATCAAACACGAAAATGTAGGTTTTTCTGTTCAAAAAAATCCGCTTTCCCCCGCATTTCCCCGCATTTAAGAGGCTCGCGATTATTTTTTTTTTAGTCAGCCAGAAAGCCGAAATGGGTCAGACATTGTTTCTGCAACGTGTGCAGCCGCAAAAAATGGAGCATCCTCAAGCATTCACTTCAAAATCAATAGAACGGAAAATGGTCATTTATCGAGCGAAGTGGTTTTTATTCTTGAAGAAAAGCTGTCAGCGCTGGGTAATTTGATGGAAATTTGGAGTGCAAATTTTGCTCCCAGTAACGACCGTTGTTGCTTCGGGAAAGTAAAATATCATTAGGGGTTCGGCAGTGAGTGGTAAACAGATGGTGATGTTGTATAAAAACAAAGAGTAAAAAAAAAGATTTTCAAGTTAAGATAAAATGAGTTAAGATAAAATCAGTAATTTGCATTAATTGTACAAACTAAAAATATGCAACTTCAGTAAATCAGTAATTTTGTTCAGTTATATATAATCTCATATAGTCTCATAAATAGCAATTCAGAAATTTGTGTATGACATTTGAATACTTTTCGTGCAAGCAATTAATACCACAAAAATTTCATCAAAATTTCACCTCAAGTTTTAACTCAAATTTCACCTGCCAATTGTTAACCCTCGGGGGCTCCTGTTATGTTTAGGCTTATACAACGGTTTCTTCCATTACAAAGTGAAAGTCAAATAGTACGGTAAATATAAAAAAAGAAAAAAATAAGACAAAAGAGCACAGAGGCCAAGACCGGGGCAATGGGGCCAATTTACTTTTCGCCTTCTTAAAAATGAAACCCGCAATTTCAGTAAAAAAATTCACAATACAGTTGACGATAGAATCAACACTGTTCAGATCCGCTTAGTTCTGCCTTACTGCACCGACCCCCATATTTTCACAGATAACACGGGAAATAAAAATTCCTTTTCTCCATAAAAATCACCTCGAAGTTCGACATATTGCACTCTCTATGTCAGTAAAGCATCGGCCGGAAATAATTTAACGACAATAAAGGCGAGATCTTTTGTGTCAAAAATCCAACGACCTTGAATTGCAAATGTCGAAGGTTCATTGTTAACCCTTGCACTACCTACGCTTTGTTGTTTAGTTGATTCAGTTTTTTTATTATCAGTTTATTTTTTTGAAACACACCCGGCGTGTGTTTAATGAAGCATTAAAAAACAAGTTAGGAATTTAGGGTAGTTGATATTTTTTTTGATGTGTACTTTTAGGACAGATTTGCAAGGCTAAATTACATGTATGTTCAATCCTGGTTTCTATGGCATGGAGTGACTATGAGTATGAGCATTGCTACTCCCCCTGGATGGGATGCCTGTCCATCACAGGTTTATCCCCAGCAGTTTAAAAATAGTTGGGTTTCCCCAATAGGTTGTTAGTTTCCATTAGAGTGACTGGAGAATTGCAACTTCCTCTGGATGGGATGCCAGTCCATCCCAGGTTTACCCCCAGCAGTTAGTTAGGTTCCCTGCAGATTTCTGGTGCCCATTTTATACACTTGGGTAGAGAGAGAGAGAGAGAAAAAAAAAATCACTTCAGTCTTATAATTTATTCAAATATGGACCCGGACTGCTATAGTATAAGTGTCAAATTTTAATAATAACCCAGATTCTAGACAGATACTCTCTGACATCTTAAAGATTCAGGAAAATCACCCAACTCTGCACGAGTCTACGGCACTTCTGGCTTTCATTTGAAGAAAGAAAAATAGTCCGGCTCCACTGACCGGAAAAATCAGAACGTCATTACCGTAACGTGTAAGGCCATGCTAGGTTGGAGTCTGGGAACCCTGCTGGGACGAAATTATGAAATGAGTTTTTATAAACTGGGAGGTGAATGAACATAGAGGTTGCCACATGGGCGCACGCATAGTAATGATTAAAATGCATGTGTGTCACTTAGATAGATTTCGTGGAATTTTCTGAACCATTTTTTGAAAATTTTAAAATGGTATTTCTCTTTTTTTTGGGAAACATGACAGCATTTCTTGAAATAAGAATTATAATTACCCAGTAAAATCAACCATGGTTATTGTCTAGTAAAAATTAGGCCTTGACATAGACTTTGTCAAAGACGCGGTTTTGTTTGTTTCTGTAAAATGGCTGCCGCAACGACCACCGGCCGCACCTTTTGCGCCTTTCCTTAGTAGCACGCCCTCTTGCGCCAATATTATGCTTGAAGTCGGACTTGGTCAAGTCTAGCGGCTGGTGTATTTTCCCCGGGGCGCTATAACGGCGCGGCGGTGGCGCGAGCACTGTGGGCGCGGACGGTGAACGCTTGTAAAGCAAAGCCTTGACAAAAGCCTCGCCTTGACATGATGAGAATAAGGGGCAGGTCACTTTGGCCTTGATTTTGTCCATTTTTCAAAAGGGCACCGAGGCCAACTGGAGGGGCACCACGGCCAACTTTGTTCCAAATGTGTACTGGTTATTAGTGTATACATGTAGGCCTACACGCCTCATGAAAATTAAGAGGATAGGGCACGCTAGCCAAGTCGGCCTCATAAAGTGTACATCTTGAAGGGGCATCAGGGCCAACTCAACAGGCCTTGAGGATATTGGCCTAGCTCGGTGGCCTTGGGTAATGTCAAGGCCTAGGATAAGGCATCCTGGTAAAGTTGGCCTCAGAAAGTGTACATCTTGAAGGGGCATCAGGGCCAACTCAACAGGCCTTGAGGATATTAGCCTAGCTCAGTGGCCTTGGGTAATGTCAAGTCCTAGGATAAGGCATCCTGGCCAAGTTGGCCTCATAAAGTGTACATCTTAAAGGGGCATCAGGGCCAACTCAGCAGGGCATGAGGCCATTGGCCTAGCTCGGTGGCCTTGGTTAATGTCAAGGCCTGGGATAAGGCATCCTGGCCAAGTTGGCCTCATAAAGTGTACATCTTGAAGGGGCATCAGGGCCAACTCAGCAGGGCATGAGGCCATTGGCCTAGCTCGGTGGCCTCCATTAATGTCAAGGCCTACAACAATAATCTAAAACTTCCAGGAACATTTCTCGCAGTGAGCATTACATGTACCGGTAACTGTACCATTTATGCATCTGTCCGTTGGGAAATATCCTGTATTGCCACCATGTGCGTACCATTCATTACAGCAAGTCCGCCCCTGTGAAAAAAATGAGGCATAATGCACAGGATAATAAACATGACTGGGGTCTTTTGGGAACCGTAAACTTAAATAGGCAGAGGTCGTCAGACCTAACCTCAATTTCAAAAACAGATGTAAATAAATATGAAAGGTGGTACATGTATGTGTAATTTGAGAAAGGATTAAACTGGGATGGCTTTAAAATTAAATAAAAGAAATTAATGCTTGTCTGTTTTGTAGAATTTTTACTAGTGCAGTGTTGCTTGAGAAAGGGACATTTTAAGTAGAAAATTAAAAATGTCCATGGGAGGTTTGTAAAAGGTATCAAGGCATACATGTAGGCATTTCTGGTATCAGAGAGGTTTTGCACCATCTTGGATACTGGTGACGCATAACCGTACACGTTTACACGTTTCATAAGCGTTTACTACGGTTACCGGCTTCAAAACCAGATTTTTCTCTTTATCTGTGTCAGACATTTTGTACATTTTGTTTCTTCCTTGGTATCTTCCTTGAATATGTAGGCCTACAGGTATTGAATTTAATTAGACATGTGTACAAGTAAAAGCGTAAAAAATGAACCGAAAAACAGACCTGAGCACAGAGCAAATTTGAACAATTAATGTACATGTATATGTGAAGATAAAATGTAGGCCTACACATCCTACAAAGTACAAGTCATACATTGTAGTGCAAAACCCGATTCAACGTGCACATCAACGTGACGGTTACTGTTGTCATATTTGTATACAAATTTATAAACCGTATTCGTCACCTTGCGTAACCTCTCTGTTGTGCAATCATCACTTCTATAGAAAGAAAAGGTGGGGGAGGGGGAATTTACATACAGTATGAAATTTGGGACAACTCGACCTGCCTTTATTGAAACTAAGGCAAAAAAGCAAGCTTGATATTTTCATACCCTGACCGTTTGTCAGAAACATACTCATATTGTACAGCGTCCGACATACAAGCATAATCCATTGGCTCATTATGTGGTGTGCGGTGCACTGTCTTCGCATTGGAGATCCCAGTGAGTCCCATGTTTTAAGCCTGTAGGCTGATCCGCAGATCGATTGCATACATACTTGTAAAGCAGTTAGTGCAGAAAAATTGCAAAGCAAGCAGAATGGAGTTGTCTGCAACACAAATCTCCACATTGTGTGCACATTATGAACACGTCCAATTTTTTTTTTTTCAAGTGCAAGTTGCATTCTACAAATTATGTGGCTTCGTCTTGAAATTACGGTACACACGAGGCTATGGAGAGGGATCAAGCCGTCTTCCATTGAATCGTGTACATAATTTCAAGTCGTAGCCATTTATTTCGGACACAGGGCTAACTAATCCCAGATCCTGTCCATAGAATTTGATCTGTGTAACGGTTAAACTGGGTCTAAAGATTTCCACTTTTAACTTTCAAGAATAATTGGGCCTGTTACATTGTGAAATATAGGCATTTGTGCTTCTTTTCACAATTTTTAAATAATTGTCTACACCATCGTGGTCGGAATGTCGCGATCCCCACGCTGGCCACATCGTGAGACAGCAGATGAGTATTTGTTTATAAATTCCGATTAGCACATGAATAACCTATTTCATTTAATTCTTGCATGATTTACATAATTCAGTTCACCCAAGTGGGTAAAAAGTCAAATTCTGAAGCTTGGTTAAATATGTAAAACTTAACCAAACAAATATGTCCATGGCAAAGTGCCTTGCCTAAGGATGCAGATGCCACAACTTGTCACGATCAGAAATTTACCCCTGACCTCCCGTCGCCCAATATACATGTACCGTAGCCTACTCGCACAAACTTCTTGAGTTCAGATCAATTCTCACACTTCGCCTAGAATTTGTGCTCTGTGAATCTTCCATAAAGGCATACTTGCATTTTCTTCCAGAATTCTCAGTGCCCCCAAAACCTCGGCCGGTGTACGAGGCGAGGGGGCTTTATTCTGATCCCATAGCCTGCACCTCTTGCACCCATCTGTTGGTACTCCGTCTCTTGCCTAAACAATCCTACCATTTCCCTTTTCCCCTCTTTGCCAAGCGTTCCTAAAGGCAAGTGTTGTTTTGTCGGCCCCAGCACATGACCCCATTTAAGGGATGTCAGCATATGTACCCACATACATTGTAGGCCTTTCTTTTCAGAGATAACAACTGTCGTGGTGCCAAAAATGGTTCTTTGCAGAAGATTTGTGAGAACCAGTACAGAACAGAAATTTAACAGGGATTGAAAATTCCACCATGTACCTACATACACATGTACATCATGTAGGCCCTACGTGTTCATACATGTAGGTATTTCTCAAAATAAAGAAGCAATTTTAAGTTGGTCTTTAGAATGAGATTTTTTATAACTTAGGCCCCAAAATGGAAACAGATAATGTGACAACATACATTTCTAAAAACCTGTATAAAAAACATACAAATTTTGCATGCCATGTACAACCTGGGGCTAATTTCATGCCGCTGCTTAGCAGCTAATTTTGTGCTAACGGAGGCTCTGGCTATTTCATAAAGACCGTAACCGTAAGCATGGCAAAACATTCGCTAACTTCAGAGGCAAATTTTTCTAAAGATAATGACGCAACAATGCTCATTTCTAAGCACATGCTTGCTTTTAAAGGCACAGGCTCGTCAGCAATGCGCGCGCCAATTTCGTGCCACGAAATACGCAGCTCCATGATAGCAAAGGCATGGAGCTCTGCGTATTTCATGGCACGAATCTGGCGTGCGCGCATTGCTGACGAGCCTGTGCCCTTTAAGCACGTCACGGCCGTGAAATAGTGGTAACATACAGCTAATGTTTAAGCAGTGCCATGAAACATGTTTCTTTTTCTAGCACACGGGAAATTGTTCTGGGACGTTTTGGACAAGCATGTTTTCCCAAATATTTATTTGATTCAAAACAATGTTATAAATCACCTAAGAACAACTCGGAACAACTTTTCCTTTTTGAGAAGATACAATAATTTGTTTAAAAATATGTTCTTGGTCGCCAAAATAATGTGGAAAAACCCACAAGATGTACAGCATCTAGCAGTGGAGTACATGTAGGCCTATATGTGCACTTTATAAACAGTTTTTTTTCCTCTTAAGTTACTACACATATCAGACATAAATCTTTACTGCACTTGTACTGCAGTGTATTTCTGAGTAGATTGAAATAACAGGAGTCTTTTTTCCCTGCTAGCAATTTTACCGCCATTCCCCAGTGACCTGCCACCCAGGTATTAAGCCAGTCTGTCACACATCCCTTTACCTAACACTGTTTGTCACAAGCCCTTGGGGGAATCTTGCTTCAAACTTTAGCAGAGACATGCACACACACACAAGCTCTGACTTTGACCTGAATTTAAATCTATCAGCATTTGGTCAAAGTCGTTTTGGCCAGTGGTCAACGTAGTTAAAGGCCAGGGTCCATGAAATTGATTTTTTTTTATCACAAAAATTTTCTAGGTTTTCTTTCATTTAGACTTTTGTGTTTAACATGGATAGTGTCTTGTGTACTGATTCTTTTCTTTCATATGCACACTTAGTATCCACTTGACCAGACTAAATTTTTGTTGCTATGTGGTGCACATGGCAGGTGTGCAGTGCAGAATCAATACCATGTTCTAGATTGGTAAGAGTTGAGAAGTTGATCAGATTTTTTTCTTTGAAATGACTCGTTGAGCATTTATTTTTTATTTTTTTTATTTTTCCAACTCCTAAATTCAGGTTAATTGGTAAGTGCAGGTTTTGAGGAAAAATTGCAAAAAAGTGCAAAAATTTTGTGAGGAAAGAATTTTTCAGCATGTCTGTTTTGTACACAAGGTCTGAAGCCACGCTGAACAACTTAATTCTTCACTCTGAATTTACAGACCTTTCCCAGGGGCCATTCAATACCAATATTACACAAGGGACTAAAAAAACCAGATGTTAAAACCATTAACAAGGGGTCAGGGGTCAAGTTAATTAACTCGGCTTGTTAAGTTGGCAATCAGCTAGTTTTGAGTTAACAGTAGCGCTTTGGTTCGATCGAAACTGATCAATTTGAGCCACAGGTGGGGAAGAAATTGTGTTCTGTTCGCTATTAACAAAAAAAGGGGGCTGAAAAAAAAACCTTACTTGAGTTCCTAACTCAGTGTGATTCTTGACCAGGGATCTTTGTCAAGGCTAGACTTGGTAAAAAAGCTCAGGTCACTGACCCCGATTGTGCACCATTAGTGGCCAGGAAATTGTTTGGGATGTTTATTTTGACTTTTTGACAGGATGCATTGTAAACAATTAGACCTGCATCGAATCGTTAGTAGAGATTTGTGTACCAGTACAGTGGAACTTTTTCGAAATTGTACATGTAGGTTAAATGCAACAATTTAATTTGCCAATTTTTTTTGTAATTACACCGAAAAATAAAGTTTGCTTCCTTAAAAAAATGGATTTCGTTCTATCCTAATAATCGGGTAAAATACCTCCCCAATATACATGTACTATCCATGGAAAGAAAACAGGAAATTTGCAATCTCAAATTTGGATGTGGAAGCACAAAGGGTTGGTGTAAATCACTGCACTCTTTTTTGGAACCGGATAAATTAGTTTACTTAACTTCAGTGGATTTTTGACGATATCCCTGGAAATATACGGATTGAGGGCGTGAAATTTCAGTATGGTAATGAGAACAATATGACAATGCTATCAAAATCTCAACACCAATGGAGAAAAGTGGGGCTCAAAAATGTGAGCTGGACACACTCCTTAAAAACGACTAATTAGCCATAAGTACATTAAGTGCAAAAAAATAAGAATTTAGCAGGAAAAAGTGATGATTTTACTGTGGAAAACTTGGACATTTTTCAGCCAGTCTGACATCTTTTGTACGCGAGGCCATAAGTGATGTCCGACTTGTAATTTTTTTCCCCACTTATAGATTACATAATTGATTGTCATTACAACTTCCAACAAATTTAAATTCAGAATAGGGCCTAATAGTCGAAACGAAAATTGTTATCAACACCCCACAAGAAAAAAATCAAACTCTGCAAATCGATTTTATATTGAATTAGATTTTAAAATTCGTATGGTTTGTTTTTCAACAAAAAGTCCAAAACGTGGACAGTTAAAAATCCTGAATTTGATTAACAGACCCAAACTCAAAAGTTTTAGCCAAGAAAGTTCATCCTCTACGAGGGAAAATTCTCTAGAAAGTTTTGCCTGAGTTTTGTTCCCCTGGGGCCCCTGTTCCTCCTCTCCTGGGCTAAAAGAACAACCCCATTTAACCCCCTTTGGGACACCAGAAAAACTGCCTTGAATCCAAATATCTGCTGGTACACGGCCGAGGAAGTTTTTCATGCTCAATGTTTGAATTCTCCGAAGATTTCACGTTGTTTTTGAATGTTTGAGCCTGACATGGTCGGAATCCTAATATTTAGGTTATCTGTGGCCCAGGGGAGTTTTAAAATTGCCTGGCTTTGATCAGACTTGAATTTACGAGCTCTTGTACACATAGTCTTATGCTTTTTTCAACAAATGCTGTGTGTACTGTACGTGAACAGTTTACAAAGTGTTAAGCCATGCTTTGTATTTGACTTTACTGGGCGAATGTTAACATAAAAACAACCACAGTATTTAAACGTTTTAGGCGTGGGATAAGAGCAAAATCATATGGTTCGCATCAGGATTTGAACCCGAGACCTTTGACACACCAGGCAGATGCTGTACCAGCTGAGCTAGTAAGCACAGTGGTAAATACTCCCTCAGGTCTTCCCAAGACCTCTGACATACTGAGCTATGAGGCACAGTGGTGTACTCCCTCAGGTTTTCCCTGAGACCTCTGACATACCGGGCAGATGCTCTACCAGCTGAGCTATGAGGCATAGTGGTATACTCCATCAGTTTTCCCCCAATTGATTGCTTTACGGTGACATCACGCTTTCCACCATTTTGGGTGTCATTTGACAATCATGATCCACGTGGCCCGAGTGCTAACCGGCAAAAACAGAAAGAAAAGCGCATTGGTTGCACTTAACTCTGTTGCTTAACCTTGCTTTATGTTGTTGCGCCATGGCCATTGTATCGAGAAAGATAAAAATGTCTTTCTTCAGGCTAAATCCTGATCAAGTAAAACACTTTAGTTTTTTACAAGCTGAGTACATGTATGCGCGTGCGGCATTTTCGAATGAAAATACATGTACGCTGGTGGGTATTTTTTACGCATGTTCATATGCGTCTATTGGCGCGTGACACCCAAACATTCCCGGATGTTGTACGTGGTCGAAAGCTGTCAATACCTCTGACACACCATACAAAGATGCTCAAGGCATTGTCACACTAGTATTATCCCTGGTCATTGAGCTCAACATATTAATTAATATCATTCTTTAATCTTTCTCCCCTCCCTGGGGAGCATGCAGTCCTGTGCAGCTTATGCACACGGGTACTAATCAAACACATCAGCTTTCACTACCCTCACAGGTACCCATTTCCTCCTGGGTGGAGAGAGGCAATTCATGGCAAAGTGACTTGCCCAAGGACACATGCCGCTGGTACGCCTGGATAAACATGGTTCAAGCATGCATTGGGTTTACAGGGGAAACAATTTGTTAGCAGCATTCCGTTGAAAGTTGACAACTGGTCTCTTTCGTAAAAAGGAAATCCCCAAAAATCCTGAATTAAATCCCTATCCTTCTACCATATGGAAACCTAATACTATTTGGTACACATGCACATCAGGGAAAAATCTTGAATTCTTTTGGTTTCCTAACACAGACTAGGAACATGTCCTTATGACACTCCAGGCAAAATAGTCTGCCCTTAAGACCTAGCCCTGATGATTGAAATGAGATAAGCCATGGGGTTTAACAGTGATGGATCAGTGCACAGATTGCACAGGGCAGCCAGGCATACCTATGGTATGCACACAAACAACAAATATTTGGATGTCTGGACTCACAGAAAGTACACAGCACAGTTCTTCAGATTTAGGCCTACCAAAAATTTTGCCACAAGTCCAGAAATTTGCTGACCTACGTGTACAGAAATATGTCTGCAGTTTGTGTATGCTTGTCTGAAATTTGACTGGACAACTGAGATGTTAATTTATTTAAGCTAAGGTGGAAAATGTGCCTTTAATTTCAAATCATCAGGACTGAAAATGTTGGCACTTAGTGAAGAATTTATATGGGAAAAGTCCTGCCAAGGCTATATGTAGGTCAATTTAGTAGGTCATTTTTCTAGAAATGAACGACCTGGTTTTTCTTAGGTTTTTTTTTGCAGAACAATTTTATTTGGGCAGAACATGCTGACCTTTTCCCACTAAAACAACAATCCCCGGGGCGAGTTTGCCCCGGGGCTGCCCAGGGGTGACTCAGCCCCAAGTTCAATCTTACGCGATTCACACTTGTTGTTCTAAAACTCACCCGGGGCGAACTCATCCCGGAGATCGGAACCTCGTCCCTCACTTGAACAAGTGAGCTCACCCCTGCCCCCCTTTCCCAATACCGTTCTCGCCCCGGGGGAAAGTGTCTTGCCCTGGGGCCAAAATGTTTAACACTGGTCCCGAGCAAGGTTGAACTCGCCCCGGGGAAAGAGCAACCCCCGAGATTTTGGCTAGTGGGAAAAAGCCTTAAATTGTGTTGCTAGTCTAGTTTCTTTGTTATACAAATAAGTAGACATGTATTTCTTTTTTGTGTGTACATGTAGAGTATAACATTTCTAAATTAACAACTCTTTTTGTGCATTAGAGAGAAAACTGGCATAGATAAGCCCCTCAGGCCCTAACCTAAGCACACCCTAACCCACAACAACCTCAAAAAATTCCTCAAAGCAAAAACTGACAAAGTCTGCCAATAATCTAACAATCTTTACGTTCCCTTCAAGATCAAAGCTTAATGCCACACCTGGGACCCATCGTTTTCGCATTGTAAACACATACACTGAAGCATGATGTGCCATAAACCAGGGCATAAATCTAAGAGCTTTTTACACTCTAATCGTGTCTTTTGCCCTTTTTAACACTCGTCCACAGCTCCAACACCGATCACGCACAACCCTCGCTATTTCTTTGATATTATCAAGCCGCCGACTAGTCGGCTGTGTATCCTTTTAGTTTAAGAAACCTGTTTCCAATTTTTCTGAAAATCTCAATTAAATGTTACATTAATCTTTTTCGCACAGGAGGTAAATGACAACCATTTGTGGCCTGACGTTGTGTGTGCACTGTGCTGACTTTTAACATGTTTAACCTCGAAATGATTGTCAGGTTTTGACCATGAAATGATTCGAAACCTGTGAAGTGTTTTGGGCCCAGTAATTGCTGGAGTATTTGAGAGCCCAGCTGGAGTGCATTTTTGAAGGTTCCCTTGTTTTTCTGTGGTGGAAATTATTAATTTGTTCTGGTGGAGTCAATGCCCTTATAAAATGTAGTCAGAAATGTTTTAGAGGTGTGATCATGTCTTTTGTTAGTCACAGTTTATTTTATTTAAAGGATCTTGTCCAGATTTTTTTAGAAGATGGATTTCGTTCTGATCTACCACTTACACAAATGTAGGCCTATATGAAAACCGCCCCAAAGTACTATCCATGGAAAGAAAACAGGAAATTTGTCAATCTCCAATTTGGATTTTGACGCAAAAATGTTGGTGTAATCACTGCACTGCTTTACGGAATGGATAAATTAGTTTACAAAACTTTTTTTTTACGATGTCCTTGAAAGTATACAGATTAAGAGCGTAAAATTTTGGAATGGTAATGGAAAAATATGCGAATTATATGGTATCAAAATCTCAACATTCATGAGAAAAATGGGAGCTCAAAATGTGATCTGGATGCGCTCCTTTAATACAATGTTTTAGGCTTATAAATTGTTGTGGCTGGAAAATGCGACTAACTGTACTGCGGGATGCAGCTCTCGGGGACACGATGTGGGTGTTTCGTGACCGTGGCTTGGGACCGCGGCTAGGGTACCCAGCTCGGAGTCGCGTCCCTAGGACTCAGCTTAAGGACATGGTTTTAAACATGGCTTTGGACATGGTATGGGACCATGGTTTGTGACCAAGACTCGTGACTACCACTTGGGACCACGTCTCGAGACCGCAGCTGGGGGACACAGCTCAGGGACGCGGCTTGGGGGACGCGGTTCGGGAGCGTGCTGGAAATAGCTGCCATCTTGGAGGGCAACATTTGACATTTAAATTGGTCAACAAATGTAAGCACAAAATGTGTAACCATGCATGTCCTCAAGGAACAAAAAGAAAACTGCCCTACAAGATGGCAGCTATTCGATACAGTCTATACCAGGGCTTACAAAATCCATGCCCTTCACCTTTAAATGTTTAGGTCTCGATCATCACACTTTACATTTTTTTTGCACTTTATTTCCTCAGTTTATAGCTATTTTGCACCTCCTACGGAAACCATAATACCCCATTCATCCATTGATATCCTTATTCTGTATTGGACCGGATTTCTCCTCCCAGGAATCTCCTGAAAAAAAGAGAAAAAAAACCCCAAAAAACATTACTTAACATTTTTTGAGTTTAAGCGGCCTAATTTTGTCTTCACAGTCCCAGAATTTCGTCATTGTACCGGGGATGGTTTCCCGGAGATAGCACTGTACTTGAAATGTCAAGGGAATTGAGGGGAAAACACGAAATGCCACGTGCGATATGCGGTGGGTGAAGGCGCAGTGCGTCCCGACGCGGGATCATTTAATTAAATTGTTCATCTTATCGGGATTTGCACCGCTCTAAGATCAAATAAGGCATTTAGGCCGGGTGATATTAAAATTAAGTTTCTCGTGTTTGCTTTCTTGAAAAGAGAACATTTTCTGCACTTCCGTGAAATAATCAGAAATTTAGGCCCAGTAATGTCAAAATTATGTTTCTCATCTGTGCTTGCTGGAAAAAAAGAATGCAGTTAGCAATGTACTTTAGTGAAATTTGAGAAAATTAGGCCCAAGAATATTAAAATTAGGTTTCTGGTGTGGGCTTCCTTGTTCTTTTAAAGAAAATTGTGCACTTCAATGACATTTTAATCAACTTTGGCAATATAAACATTTTGCGAGACAGCTTGGTAGTCAATCACATTGTCACCATGCTTCATGCTCGAGTAAGCACTTTGTGGATCTATTGTCACATCATTTAAATATGCAAACCTGCCCCCTGTCATGTCAGCCGGTGCAAAGGGTCAATATATTATGACAAAAATTGTACAGCCAAGTTTTAAAACTAAAACTGAAAATTTGAACCATTGTCCTATATAATATTTGACCGATAATTGAAGGTCTAGAATGCATTATGATAATTTTTCTGCTTTCAGCACACAAGCTAATTGTCGGTGCACTTATTACCAGTCGTGCCCCACCTGTGATCGAACTAACGATGCGAAACTAATTATCTTAACGATGCGTTACTAATTATTTTACTGATGCATAACTGACCCATAGATAACCTTCATTATGAGAATGACAATTAGCATTACTATATAGCCCTAAACAATTGGTTGTCATTTTTTTCTTAAGCATAGTAAAATTTTAGAGATGATATTTTAAAAATGGTGTTTGTTGTCAAGTCTGTCCCAAGTCCGTCCCAAGTCCGTCCCAAGTCCGTCCCAAGTCCGTCCCAAGTCCGTCCCAAGTCCGTCCCAAGTCCGTCCCAAGTCCGTCCCAAGTCCGTCCCAAGTCCGTCCCAAGTCCGTCCCAAGTCCGTCCCAAGTCCGTCCCAAGTCCGTCCCAAGTCCGTCCCAAGTCCGTCCCAAGTCCGTCCCAAGTCCGTCCCAAGTCCGTCCCAAGTCCGTCCCAAGTCCGTCCCAAGTCCGTCCCAAGTCCGTCCCAAGTCCGTCCCAAGTCCGTCCCAAGTCCGTCCCAAGTCCGTCCCAAGTCCGTCACAAGTCCGTCACAAGTCCGTCACAAGTCCGTCACAAGTCCGTCACAAGTCCGTCACAAGTCCGTCACAAGTCTGTCACAAGTCTGTCACAAGTCCGTCCCAAATCAACCATCATAAGTCCATCACAAGTCAATCACATTCTTTTGTATATGTGTTCATCCTTTATTGCTTCTTACTACATTGTAGACTTGCAAAAGACTGGTTATGTTATCTCTAGATGGACAATACATGGCCACACATTCATATTTAAATAGACATCTGCCCGTACGTCAATAAATATTGCATGCATTCTTGTGCTGATTTCATGTGTGTGATACGCATTATGTATTGGTTTCTGATTAAGAATACGTACACATGAATGTAGGCCTACATGTGAACAACTGCTGTATACAGTACGTAGCTACAATGTACATGTAACCATGATGCACAACATTCGGTGTAGGTTTCTGCATAATGTACTTGGCGCATACATCAATGCAAGCATGTTCAAATTCAATGTATAGGCCTATCCTTTATCTTGAATTTCACTTAATCTGAGAAAGTCACCCTGGTTCTGTGTCAAGGTTTTCCGATAATTTACAGGTACAGCGTTTTCAGTACTATGTGTACGAATGATTCATGCACGTGTACGTAATTTTGTCGTAAAAAATGTCAGAAATGGTCCTAAAAACTGTGTGGGCAGTATCAAATTTCATTCCATTTTTATGTTTAAAAAAGAAAAATAAAGTGTTAAAAAAATCACGAAAGAAATGGAACAAAATATCGCATATAATTTATTCAAATATTGTATTCATGGACCACCTGTGCTAACTATTGACCTGCTTTATCACCGAGTTATTCTTATCTGTCATTATGACGAACTCGAATAAAATTTACGATCCAAATTCCCCAGATCTAGAGTCATCGTGCAGAACATATCAAAACGAGAACAATTGAAGTGCAATTCGCGCATGAGTTGCTCAGAATTCGGATTTATTATGCAGACGCTGTAATCAAACGTCGCACTTCATTTCATATGCTAGTTCTGACATTTTCAACAATGCAGAACGGTAAAATTCAGGTACGGTAGATGTCATATTCGAATAGCAACATGCAATTAAATGTCTCTCTTAAAGGAGCGCGTCCAGATCACATTTTTTTTACGCCCCCATTTTTCCCATGGGTGTTGAGATTTTCACCAAGGTCATATTTTTCTCATTACCATTCTGCAATAACGCACTCTCAATACTTATATTTTCAAGGATATCGTCAAAAAAACACTGATGTTTTGTAGGCTAAACTACGGGGTAATATTCAGGTTCCATAAAGCAGTGCGGTAATTATTTGCTTCCAAATCCAAATTGGAGATTGTAAATTTCCTGTGACCCACTAAAAATTGGACACAAAATGCCCGCTTTTTTATATGCCTATTTATATTACATGTAGGCCCCAAAAAAACCACTATGTTTAACGTTAACGCGCGTCACTTTTAACCCTGCGCGTCAAAGCTTTTTTTTCAAAAACACCAGAAAAAAATATATATCGTTAGCGCGCGCGTCACTTTCAACCCTGCGCTGTTTCGATTAAAAACATGCCTGTTGGCTTCATGTCAACTTGAATTTATTACTTTTTTTTTCCTTATTCGAGATGTAATAGTCTCTAGCCATAAATATCTTGGTGCTACTAATTTTAACAGTAACGCAAATAAAATATACTTCAACAGAAGTGCTAAATTTTCTCCTTACTTTTCACATAAACAACCCAATTCCTCTTTAACCCGAAAATGACAGGCTCATTTGCAAATCACTGCACGCCGCAATCGGCAAATACCGCACAAAAAAGAGTACACAATCTGCCGTCCGCTCCCATAAACCAATTATTCAACAACTGCGAAAACCTGGCCGTGCCGAATTTCAGTTTCACACCTTCACTTAACCACCACCCCCCCTCTCTTTTCAGTTCTTGGCATATATCTTGCATACTCCCCGAACGACGGGTCCAATATATACACCACACAAATCGCGGGCGCACAAACACAAGCGTACTAACGGCAGGATTATTAGGAGCTCAGCTGGGGTAATTCAATATCGTCGGGGCATGCTCGTGCCTTCGCTTTGCTCACCTCGCGGTTAAGCATATGCGCGGAAATTTACAGACGCGTCGTAAATATTCATAAGCCTCAGTACTTGAATGTGTCTCTTTCTGAAAAGGTTTGTTTCAAAACCATTGTTATGAATATTGCATGTGTTTGTGTGGTTAAAAAAAGACATTAGCTCGAAAATGGATGTTGTGTTGAATTAGCAGATGTACAGTATGTATGTTTGTGGCACACCAGTTAGAGGCACAGGCTCGTCAGCAATGCGCGCGTGCCAAATTCGTGCCACGAAATACGCAGCTCCATAGCAAAGGCATGGAGCTGCGTATTTCGTGGCACGAATTTGGCACGCGCGCATTGCTGACGAGCCTCTACCTTTAATTAGACAATTCGTTTTGTGTGTGTAGAGTCGAACTGTGTTTTAAAATAAGAAGTCCCCGGGACTTTGCAGTTTACCTTGTTATAAAACAGGATCCTTGTATTATCAGAAATGAAAAATATTAAAGGATAGGGCGTCTGGTTCGAATCCCGGCGGAGCCAAGTTGCTTTTCACTGCATCCAGATTTCCCAAACTCATATAGACATTGTATTGAATTCATTCACCCCGGGGGGTCCCTGGGTCATAATCCCTCAAAATAATCACTTTTTCATACTAAAATTGTCTAGCCGCTTAATTATGCAAAAATAGCAGCAGCTATTGAATTATATATTTAACAATCTGAGCTTTGTTTTTTTTCCTTTTTTTTTTAATTTCAAAATTGACCAGGTAACTTTTCCCGAGACAATAAGTCCAATGCGGACACATTGAGTCAGTAAAAGTGCTCTGGAAGCGTACGTCCAAGCCGTGAAGGCCATACTGTGAAGGGACACTGCGCATGCTCTCCCACGGTCTCGGTAATATTTTCCCGTGTCAAAAAAGACAAATTCGGACAGCAGTTAAATTTAGCCATTTTTTATTTTACCATCGTCTCGGTAAAACCTCCCAAAAAACAAGTCCAATGCGGACACGGCTTTAGACTTACATTGTTGAAATAGTAGTCTTGAATTGTATAGAACAGGGACGTAATTAAACACAATTAGTAATTTTGTACAATGCATGCAGTAGCGTCCAAGGCAATTATGCTAGTCACTTGAAAGGAAACCTTATCGCGTTCCACACTCTAAGTTTGAACTGTCCTAGATTTTAATTTGTTTCCATTTAATCAAAAGACGCGTGAAATTAATAGTCCGCGAAAGGAGTGCTCGTAATTTGTGTGCATGTTGGGTCCGAATTGGGACACAGAATATGGGTCAGCGAGGTTTGATTGCGTACGTGTTTGACTGAATGTGTGCGTAAAAATTGCCAGGTATTTTTTAATCTCCTCTGAAAGGAGAGCGTTTTGCGTGAATCTTTAATTGTGTGCATGGATTTGTTAGTTATGCTTGTAGGAAGTACATGAAGAACTGCTGTTTTGTTATGAGTCACAAACTCACAAAATTACTTTAAAGGAGGGTGACCAGATCACTTTTTTGACACCCCTGCACTTACCTCATGGTGTTGAGATTAGGGATGGGAATTTACGGTTAATTCAGAAACCGGTTTGCAATTCTTTCAAGTGTCGGTTAAAACGGTTAACCATTCGGCCGACACTAAAGATTGTTGCTGCTGTTGATAGATATATGCATATGTGTGCAATGTACACAATACCTCTACGTATGCACCCAAAATAATCATTGAACCTTTATCTGGTCACGACCACATATAATTTATTTCAGTTTCATGAAGTCATTACAAATTTAACCCTCTGAAAATTATTGTAAATTCTTTAAAGTTGAGTTTCGTTTAAACGTTCGGCAAAACCGGTTTTTCATTTTTGTTTGGTTTAAATGGTAGGTTAAACGTTCCATCTCTAGTTGAGATTTTGATACCATTTCATTTGTCATGTTTTTCTCATTACCATTCTGAATTTTCACGCTTTCAATCCGTATATTTTCAAGGATATTGTAAAAAAACACTGATTTTTAGTAAACTAATTTATCCAGTAAGAGCAGTGCAGTGATTGCACCAACCTTTTTGCTTCCACATCCAAATTGGAGATCGCAAATTTCATGTTTTCTTCCCAGGGATAGTATTTTGGGGAGGTATTGCCTATATTATATGATTGTTGGCTTAAAACGAAATACATTTTCTGGAAAAATCTGGACAAGCAATGTACAATATCTACTGTTTATAACTTGAAATTAAATATATATTTCAGGACTACTCGCCAAACTTGTTTTGAACCGAGAGCACGGCACTTTATCAAAAAACCCTATCGTCTGTACATTTGAACATCAGATATGTTTGTTTGCACCCGTGTACTGTCTATTGTGCGATATGCCCTACGCAAACTGTTCAAGCATGTCTTATCTGATAAACATGTTTGGAATCTGCAGGCCCCACTGTAACCGTGTTGACCCGACAATAAATATATCATAAAGTGACTATAGACGTGTCTCGGTGTTCATAATAGGGGAATTCGGGGCTTTATTTTGCACACAAATGATGAACTTGGGTGTCGCGACCTGTGTTTGCAAATGTACCCTACTTTAGTAGACCTACTGCAGCGACTCTTAAGTGTCATTTTTGTTTGGTTTAAATGGTAGGTTAAACGTTCCATCTCTAGTTGAGATTTTGATACCATTTCATTTGTCATGTTTTTCTCATTACCATTCTGAATTTTCACGCTTTCAATCCGTATATTTTCAAGGATATTGTAAAAAAACACTGATTTTTAGTAAACTAATTTATCCAGTAAGAGCAGTGCAGTGATTGCACCAACCTTTTTGCTTCCACATCCAAATTGGAGATCGCAAATTTCATGTTTTCTTCCCAGGGATAGTATTTTGGGGAGGTATTGCCTATATTATATGATTGTTGGCTTAAAACGAAATACATTTTCTGGAAAAATCTGGACAAGCAATGTACAATATCTACTGTTTATAACTTGAAATTAAATATATATTTCAGGACTACTCGCCAAACTTGTTTTGAACCGAGAGCACGGCACTTTATCAAAAAACCCTATCGTCTGTACATTTGAACATCAGATATGTTTGTTTGCACCCGTGTACTGTCTATTGTGCGATATGCCCTACGCAAACTGTTCAAGCATGTCTTATCTGATAAACATGTTTGGAATCTGCAGGCCCCACTGTAACCGTGTTGACCCGACAATAAATATATCATAAAGTGACTATAGACGTGTCTCGGTGTTCATAATAGGGGAATTCGGGGCTTTATTTTGCACACAAATGATGAACTTGGGTGTCGCGACCTGTGTTTGCAAATGTACCCTACTTTAGTAGACCTACTGCAGCGACTCTTAATCTATAGTATCCATGCAGTGTGCAGAAATTTGTTGCAAATGTCAAAAAAGACAGGGGTCGAAATTAACCTGAATTTCATGCTGGTCAGAAGGACCAGTAGATTAGAGAACTCTACTGGTCCTGCTGAGTATTTGGTGGTCCACTGGTGCTTTTAAAAATAGCACATACATGTAGGTCGTTCAGACGAGGGGCTATCTCTGGAGCTAGCTCCGGAGCTAGCTAGCTCATGGAACCTACCTCCATGGCTAGCTCCACCCCAAACTCCCGTCGTTAGAACGCAATTTATCTCCACCTCCGGGGCTAGCCCTCTCCAAATTTAGCCCCAAAAATATGTGGGGCTAGCTCCACTTTTAGCACAGCGGGGTTTCTTTTATGACTTAGCTCCACCATTATTTACTGAATGAACGCAACTGACCTCGCTCTGTGGCATCTGGCCAATGTTAATACGCTATCAAATTTGACCACATTTTAGCTCCTCTGAAACTGTAGCTCTGGAGTTATCATCACCGTTTGAACGGGAGGACATTTTGGACTAACTCACTTTAGCTCCAGCGAACCCTCACTGAGTCTGTTAATTGGATTGGGGCTAAAAAAAGTAGCCCTCTGTCTGAACATACACCGAGATACTGCAACACTTTCTAGTTTAAGGTCATTGAGTGCAGGATGGATGGGATTGATCCAACACTGAGGCATGTCTGGAGAGATTGGAGAAAGAAATGTAGTTATCTGAAAATGTCTAAAGCGATCAGGAATTGTTTGTAGTAGCCTAACCAGGAATTTGGCAGTAGAAATAGAAATGGTAAAATAAAATAAAAAACAGTTTAAAAAGGCAGGCCACATATTTTTCCATTCTACCCAGATCTCTTAGGTGAAAAATTACCAAAGGCTTTCATTTTTTAAAACCCCAGTATTTTCTTTGTATGTCAAACTGGATTTAGAAAACACTCCGTCATCCACCCAAACGGGTCTCCCATACCTAATCCATAACCCCACAACCCATACTCTAAACTCACTCTCCCAACAATAGCTATTCGGTTACTTGCTCGGTCACCATCGTCCCTTTTCGGAGACAGAAACCCAATCCCTAAAGTTTAATTGTGAACATGACCCCAGTGTTTTTGAGTCCTACGTATTTTTTCCCCTTGGTTCTCAACCAATACAAAGCCAAGGGATTTGGTATTTTGTGCTCAGCGGACTGAAAAAAAGAAACTGCGATCAATAACCGAGGTTTATGTATTCTGTAACAGGGCTGGTGTGCATTTTAGATTAACCCGTTGGAGTTTTTGTACGGAGGTGTTACATTTGGGACCAGTTTTTGTGAAAATGTGGATCGAGTATCTATCCTCCACAGTGGGACGTTTTACCTATAATAAAGTAAACTATGTTAGACTCTTTAACCTTGTGAGTTTACTGATCGTTGAGCATTGTGCGTTTTTGGGTCCTGTTTGACAAAAATTGAGCTGTTGGTTTTAAGTCCAACATGTTTTATGAATGAACCTTCCATAATGATTGTTGAAATTGGTTCACGTTTTGGTGTGTGACACACAAACTTCGTGGTAGAACTGCAGGGGTTTGGAGTCAAAGTTCAAGTTCGGTGTGTTTGAAAATGGAATTTAGTGAGCATGGTTAAGCGGTATTGCAGTACTATGCATGAACTAGTTTCGTCTGTAGTGTCGACAGCTGTAGACATCATTTTTCAGCTGTGTGGGAACTTTGGAATTGCTTTTTTATTTGGTCATAGAATCAGGGACATTTTGGGATTTTGGAAAAATTGTGGACCCCACTAAGTTTTAGTTGAGGCTTTATCATATTTTTGTCACGGTGTAATATCAGCATTTAAAGATGGCATTCAATTCTTGGCCTTGCTGCCCTTTTCACAGTCTTCCCATAGATTTAAGCGGGCCTCCCACTGTGCGATTTTTGCCATGAATTGCCAACGATTAGGTACGATTGTGTAAATGTATAGAGTCTATAGACGGTCTCTGATAATCTCACCAAATCAGACCCAATCGTTGGAAATTCGTGGCAAAAATCGCACAGTGGAAGGCCCGCTTTAGGGAGGCCAGAAGGCAATTGCCTCCATTGCCCCTGGTCTTGGCCTTGCTGCCCTTTTGCAGTCTTCCCATAGACTTTTTGGTTTCCTACTGCAAGTGCCCTTTTGCATACACTCAATGTGGGGTACCGTGGCCGAGCGGTTTAGGTCATTGACTCGCAATCATAGGTGAAAACTTGGGGTTGCAGGTTCGAACCTTCCCACGGCTACGGTACCTGTGCCCTTGGGCAAGGCACTCAACCACACTTGCTCCATCCTTCGGAAGGGATGTAAAGCCGTTGGTCCAGTGTGTTAGGTAATGGAAACGCACTCTAAAGATCCCAGAGCATTCTTTCGTGAAGAGCAAGGGGGATCATCCCCGGTGTCTCTGGCCATTTCTAATTCTAATTCTTCATGGGTTTCCTCACGCTTGCGAGTGACAGTGCAATGAGCACTATTGAGGAATCCTTGGTATGAATACCAGAAATAAATAATAATAATAATAATAATAAAGTACTCCTGAGAATTCTGCAAATTGCAGTGCCTTTTTTGTTATACAAATTGAGGCATGCACATTGTGTATACTTCTACACAAGCTCCAAACGCAATTTTTTTGTCGCGGATTTCGTGACTGGCGTGCATTTTTACGAACAAAGGAGAAAATAAAATTCAGCAGAGAGCCTTAAACTAACCTGCTGAGGAAACATAAGACACGCATGATTCTGTTTGCGAAGACCGCAGCAAGCCTGCCTTCGTATTCACGGAGGGCATTCTTATGAATAAAGATAGGTCCTTGTGCGATGGCCAGGGGGTGGAGTGCAAAAGGTGATAAGAACTCGCTCAAAAATGGGGTCAAATTCGACACCTTTTATGACCGTTGTTTTCAAGAGGCCGGGGTTAATTTTTTGCTCTTTTAACGGAAACGCAGATTGGACATCGGAAGTATAGTACTGTATCAGTTTTAAGAACTTGTAGATTGAGTAGGGCACTTTGAATTGAAATACAGCATTGTAGGTGGAATTTGACATTCAAACTTGGTGCATTTTAGCGAGTAAATGGAAAGGGTAATTTGGTTTGTAGATTCACTTTTTCCAGTCTTTTTTTTTACGTTAAGGGTCACTTATTTCCAATTGGAGGGAAACCTGAAGTGATATTTTCTTTGCTGGAGTGTGGTTGTTGAAAGGTTGAAAATGGAATTTCATCATGACTCTTGCCACATTTATTCCCAAGCTCTCGTTGGGATCAAGCAGGGACTGAACTCAATCCAAAACTGGATGGGATAGGGTTCGAACCAGGGCCACAAAGGTGAAAGGCGAGGAGAGTACCACTACAGGAGTTTGACTTGCCCTACCCTTTGCTCACAAAGAAAATGCGACAAAAAGAAGGGGGAAAAAAGAGAAATTGTCAATCCAGAAGGGAAACGGAATATTCAAATCATGGGAAATAAAATGACATCATTTTGAAGGAAAAAAACGAGGCATGTGGTGGGGAAAACATTTGAAAGGTCTCAATTGAATTCAATCATGCATTTAAACATGGTGCATTTAGGGACGAGGAAATGGAACTCCAATCCAAATTCTGAAATTAGTAGGCAAATTTCATGTGGGAAATTGAATTTCAAAGTACGTGGCAGGAAAATGCACTTTTCGATGGGAATTATTTGTAACGTGCACCTCTATGTACATGTAGGTTTATCCATTTCTGTTGTGCACATACAAAAATTGCACACACAAACACAAACGAAAAAAGGTCAGTATTTTAATGCAAAAATCTTACCTACATGCATAGGTTTTTGAAATTTAGCACAAAAACCAATCATGTACATTATCATTAAAGGAGCGTGTCCAGATCACATTTTTGAGCTCCCCCATTTTTCCCATGGGTGTTGAGATTTTGTCATATGTTTTTTTTGGTCATATTTTTCTTATTACCATTCTGAAATTTCGCACTCCCAATCCCTATATTTTCAATGATATCGTCAAAAAAACCACCAATGTTTTGTAAACTAATTTATCCGGTTCCATAAAGCAGTGCAGTGATTACACCAACCTTTTTGCTTCCACATCCAAATCGGAGATTGCAAACTTCCCATTTTGGGGAGGTATTTTATATGATTGTTAGGTTAGAACGAAATCCATTTTCTGGAAAAATCCGAACCAACTCCTTTAACGTTAAAGCTTAGATCCATCCCCTCTCGCCTGTTTCTAATTAAAAAACTTTCTCCACTGATCCGAACGAAATACCAGAGGTAGCTCGCAGGTCTTGGGGAAATTAAAATGATTATCCTCTAGATCCGATTAGAAAGTGCCGTCCCTGGAATTTCACCATCACCCCCCCTCTCTCTTTCGTCATGTTTCTTTAGAGTTCTTAAAAGTTCCGTCGCAATCCTTTGCCGGCGGACGATTGTCGGTATTACGCATTCGTGTCACATCCTGTCCCAAATTAAATTGCACATTTTTCTCCGGGGGTTACGGGATTATTTCTAAAACAAACTATCTAATGGGTGCCAAGCGCCCCCCTCTTGTTTCCCAAGTCAGTTTTTAAAGAGTCCTTTTAACGTACGGTGTGAAGAGTTAAACCGACTGTCAAGAATTTACGCGTGTTTTTTAGCACCCTCGGCGATAATGTCCATTTGTACGTGTTTTCTCACAAACACGTTAAAACTCAGGAATCAATTCTCCCCGTAGAATCCGTGACTTTTACAAAAAAATTGTCCGTGTTGAATTTATCTTGCATCGTGTTTATCCTACAGTTCTGCTTTTGAGAGTCTGTTATGGATAAATCCGGTACTTTGGGACTTTTCTGTGGGACTTTCGCCGTACCGAGAAAGTGCCCAGCGAGTAAACTTATACATTTAGCGTAGCTGCTAAACTAAACAGCGCGCAACCGTGACGCACGACGCGTTCCCTCGGCATATAAAACTGAGTAACTTGTTTAAAGCGAGAAAAGTCAAACAGAAAACAAGCCTTGAATGGCCCCTAGTCATGGCGGATGTACGGGGAAAACGTCCCAAGTTACTTCAGTAGGCCACGAGTTATTTTTCTGCCTGTTTACGAGAATAAAGATGTGGGGAAAAAATACAGAAGTCGAAATTTCCAGGTTACTGACTTTTCTGAAAAACAAAAATGCTTAAAGAGCCTCGGAAATATTTTCAGTCAATATAGACCGTTTTGAATAGCCGCCATTTCGTGGGGCAGTTTCTTTGTCCCTTGAGGACATGCATGGTTGTACATATTGTGCTTCCATTGTTGAACAGTTTAAGTAACAAAAGGTGCCCCACGAGATGGCAGCTATTCGATACGGTCTATATGCTCATTCTGTGGAAGATTATTATACTACCTGTAACAAGACATTTCGGTTTTAAATTAAAAAGAAGCAGGCTGGTTTACCTTTTTGGCTAAAATTTGCTGTTTTTGCCTCTTTACTTCAGATGCCGGTTGTATTGGATTTGAAACTGAAATTGTGGCAAACGTGCTGCAGTTTCCATTCTCAGTTTTATTTTGACTGAGATTAGGGAACATTTTATCCCAGGAACAACAAAGGATCTCAAAAAAATTCAAAAACTGGAAAATTCCTAATGTGATGTCACAACTTTACTAATGAATATGTAAATTCATATTAGCATAAAAACCAAAAAAGTTTCATGGGCTGTTAACACTAGATTTAAAATGGTTGGTGAATTTCATCAGGATTAAAACCAATGTGAACACGGGTTTACCGCAAACCCCCAATTTGATAAACATCTCTCTAACACACCCCTTCCAAGAAAAAAAACGTCATCATTAAAACGCCGCTTGAAGCACGACCATTAATTTACCATCGCCAACAGCTCGCAAGCATCTTTACGAAGGATTTGTCGTGAAATTAATTAAATTATCCCGGAATCGCCTTGAGGGAGCAGTATGTAGTTCTTATTAAAGCTTTTAAGAAGCAAATAAATCCGCGGGATTTGTCTCTTAATTAAATTGCAGCCCCTTAATAGTTTCTGTCACTGACCGTGGTTCCGGTTATCCCGAAGTTGACTTTTCACCATCCGAAGTTCGTACTTTTAAGTTTTAAGGTACTTTGTTGATTTCGATGTAGAAATCATAAATGGTACATGTAGGCCTATATGTTCAAGTACATGTAGGCCTACATGTTCAAGTACATGTACACTCAACAAAATATTTAGCCAAATTAGCCACCGTGGAACAGCGAAAATTCACACCATTCATGTAAAGCACAGGGCTTGAAATTAACGGAGGCCACGGAGGCCATTGCCTCTGTTGCCCCTGCTCTTGGCTTTTGTGCCCTTTTGCAATCCTCCCATAGACCTTTTCATTTTCCAATAGAAGTGCCCTTTTTAAACTCCAAAAGACGACTCCAAAAACAGAAATGGCAGTGCCCTTTCAGTGACGAATTTCAAGCATTCTACATTTCATCTGCACTAACTGTCTTGGCTTCTTATTGCATTAAAATTGCAAACGCAATAGGCCTATGTGATATGGGGCCTAATCACCATTGAAATTAGTGGTACATGTCCAAGTATACTGGACAAAATACGCACGTTTTTGCAACTGCCAATATTTTGCAAATTAGACACCACGGAGCAGCGAAATTTCACACCATTCATGCGAAGCATTGTACATATTTCATTTGCACCAACTGTCTAGGCTTCTCATAACAAAGTAGTACCTGATACGGTGCAAACAAAAAATTGGAATATCATATGTGAGCCTTTTTAGGATTCGAACCCGGGACCTTTGATTCACCGGGCAGATGCTATACCAACTGAGCTATTGCATTTTTTTTTCACAAATGTGCATTTCTATTTTAATGCGAGTTTTCTTTTTTTAACAAAATTTTTGAACTGCTTTGAGAAACGAGAAAAAATTACAATAACTTGTATTCTTTTCCGAAGAAAATTTTAACCCTTTTTTTTTCTGAAAGGAAAAGGCTACAATATAATTAAATCGTCCGTTCATTGTCTTTGCGCCCAATTACAGAATCGCCGTTCATTCTCTCCAAAGTCGGCCTGAAAAATATTGAATTAGACACTTCTGCCATTTGGCTTTTGCTCTCTCTCTCTCTCTCAAAAAAATAAAAAATAAAAGCCCTAGTTCTTACTCGTCCGGTCTCCAACGCTAAATGGCTTCGTATTGATTATTTCCCACAAGGCCACGCCATGGACGTGATGCCTCGTCACGTTTTTTCCCCACCCCCTTTTCCTCTCTACCCCTCAAAAACGGCACATTTTCCCCAGATCAATATTTGCAATAATTCTACGCAGATCTCGACGGGAGTATTGGATGCCGGCGATTTCTGACTTTTTTTTGTTTTGTGGTAAGCCTGGCGACTCGGCCGTGATCTTAATGCTAGAAGTGCCTATTTGTTGATTATTGGACGGGAAGTAAAACCATTTTGTGTTGTGTACGGTTGAGTTCTTTCCCCTGCAGCAGTTTGCGTGTAAAATCAACCGTTCTTTCCCCACTCCAAGTTGAGAATTTATTTTCAGTGCAAGATGGGCTAAAGACTAAATTCTTCTCAATTCTTCAAGCCTTTTTATTTTATCTTTATGAATATTGTATCCTGATGTAGTAACAGGAATACACATTTTCACAGGCGGCCATGACAGGGGGCAGTCACATTGTCACTATGCATCATGCATGAGTAAGCGCTTAATGGATCTATTGTCACATTATTTAAATATGAAAACCTGCCCCTGTCATGGCCGCCGATGCAAAGGGTCTATAGACAATTTTTTTTTCTAATAATTTTTGCATTAAAATATATTTCCATAATTTGATAAATTGCACCTTTTCACACTGGGAAACAAATCTGAGGGATTGACGCAGGATTAAAAACAAGTCCCGTTTCACACTTGAAAATTGTCAACCCTACCAGTACATGTACGTCAGCCCCAAAACTTGTTCCATCTCAGATTTAACTCAACTGCACTCCAGACCCGAGTTCAAATTTTCAGCCGGGGGAGAAAAGCTCATCCCAGGTTTAAAAATACCAGTGTGAAATGAGCATGATTGAACTTGACTCGGGTTTTAAGCAGTGCAAATCTTTTTCCTGCTTGTCAAGTGCTCTCCCTGAGTTGACGTTTTACAAGTGCGAATTACTTGTACCCAAGGGTTAAGCTTTAAAGGCCCTATACATGTATCATTCGCAAGATAAAACTTTTTACAGATTCGTGGAATAAGAGTGTAAAATATCTAAGGAAGAATGTTGGTAAACTAGCCTGAAGAAATTTTAGCTACATAGATGCATCAGTGCTTTAGAAAACCTTGAAAATCTATATGGATTTTGTGTACAAGTGAATGGTAAAAAAGTCCTGTGCACAGGACTTATTTTAGAAAACCACCTTCGGTTGTCAATTTCCAGCATGAAATACCATTTTGGACAGAAATAAATTCATGTGGTGTTTGTTACCATTGCTATCAATACTTTGAGTAAGGTTTTTCTTGTCAACTCATGAAAAACAAAATTGGGTCATTGCAAATGATACAATGGGCCTTTTAAAACAGACACTTGCCAAAGTGGGTTCCCACCTGCAACCACCGTCCCTCCAAAAATGCACCCCATAAGGTCTCCCAATGAAAGTTTTATGAGTCTTGGTAATGACCATGGCCAATTGAAAATCACTTCCAAAATGGTTTTCATTGGGTATGAGAAATAGGATGATTAAAAAAGCAGATTGAAAAAGATTGACTGATTTAGGGACATTTTGAATAACTTTTTTTGCAGTCAAGGTCAATTTTTGACTAAGGCTTGTTTATGCTACATTGTACATGTAGGTGGAAGATTTTTATGTGTTAAATGCACAGGCCCGTCAGCAATGCTCGCGCGCCAAATTCGTGGCACGAAATACGCAGCTCCATGCCTTCGCTATGGAACTGCGTATTTCGTGGCACGAATTTGGCGCGCGCCCATTGCTGACGAGCATGTGCCTTTAAATCAAAAACAGTGCATATTTTTTGCTTGGAAAATACATGCACTTTTAACCACTTGATGCTATAGGACGTGTAAATACGTTCTGGCCGTGTACATGTATAGTCACAGGGGCGGTTGATGAGTTAAAACATCAGCTTTGCCACTGTCTTCCACTGTTGACGTGTATACACGTCCATTGTCCACCATTCATTTGTACACACCATGTTTTGAACTTGAAATGGTTTTGAAATGGTTCTGGTGATTTCCTGATGGCAGCGATAATGTTATTGGCAACAGTGCCAGGAGTACCCTAGGATAGACAGGTGCGCTATACAAGTGTCCACCATTACATTATTATTACTTGACGGCTGTAGACAACCTGTCAGTGTACTAGCGAAGTATGATCTTTTGGTGAGAAGATTCGTACAATAAATGTAGAAATGACTCTCAAGAGTCAGTATTTGTGGTGCTTGACCTGGTCTTAACTTTTGGCCAATCACATTTGTCTCAAGTGTTTAAAAAAACAATTGTATTTTTTTTCCAAAATAATCTTGGCGTTGACTGGTTAACTAAAATTGCTCTGCTTTTTTTAAAGCAAAAGAACCTCCATTCGACAACTAGCCTACGGGCTTGGTTGCAAAGTATACACGTAGTAATTTGTACAGCGCTGTGCACAATATAATATATTTTTTTCCCTACATTGTACATTTTGTAGTTGCGAAATCCCTTTTAAGCACCAGCATCATTGTCATGGGGAGAGGTTCCATCTTTGAATTTATGAGATGCGCTCAACCGCGGACAACGCGAATAAAAATATATCACCTCACCGCAGGCGTAATGTACTTTACTGACACATATCTTTTCTGCCCAGTCACGCACTAAAATAGATTCGAAAGTGCATGTGAACATCGTGGATGCATGAATGAATAAAGGTATGAATTGTAGATGCATGGATGATTATTGAGGATGTTCCAATGTGGAGGGAAATGGAGTTAGAAAGAACTTTATGACATGATACGTGAGTGGTTCACGGACGCCATTTTATTTCCAAACCGTAGATAAACCGTAGATAAACAATTTAATTTGTTAAACATAAAATTTATTTGTTTATATAGAATAGCAAAGTGATGTCGTTTTCTGTTTTCCTTGTTCTAATTTCCGGGGCAAATTTCATGGCGCTGCTGAGCAAAACAAATTTGCTTAGCACAGAATTTATTTGCTTTACTCTGCAAAAGTAGGTTACCAGCCAAAATTGTACGTTAACCTGTGGTCTTACAAAAAGTAGCAGAATACCAGTAATAACACATCACATACAATTTTGGCTGGCAACCCATTTTTGCAGAGTAATGCAAATAAATTCTGTGCTAAGCAAATTGTTGTGCTTTAGTGCATGTACTGTAGGATGTAATCGGGCGTAGATTTTGTAAACAAGTATTGGGGAATCACAATACATGTACCCACTGAGGCCCATCTCCCATCAATTAACATTAGGGCAACAGCTGGACCTAACAATTTGCAAGAATAATAAAAATATTAAATATTTTTTTGGCTGATTGTTAGAAATGTTGAGTGTGGTATGTGTGCTTACAATGATTTCATGCTATTTGGTTTTGAATAAAAAAAACATTAGTCATATTTGTGAAGGGTCTATATTAAATGCTGTTACTGCTCCCAAATGAAATTAGGTGGGTGTTTTTCTCAGCCTTGTATGCATCGAGGCGCTAAATTTTGGAGGCCACAGAATTTCATATTTTTCTTTTAAAAATCCCTTTCTGCAATTGTCCCTTTGCCAAACTGTTGGGTACAAACAAAGTTCCATATTATTATTAAGGACCTGTGTGACTTTCCCCTAAACAATTTCAATGTGAACACAACTGAATTTGATCCTACAAATTTCCAAGGCTCTCCTTCGCATTGATTCGCCTCTGTTACCGCTTCTGCAGGCCTCTAGACGTACCTCTTTTTTTTCTCATTTTCCCTTTGTAAAATTGAACTGGATTAAATAATTCTAGTGTGAATGTGACTCACAGAATTTGGATCCCATTCCATTGCCTTCTCATCAAGTTCTTAACCGGTTCTCTCAAATTGTCTGGTGTGAACAGCACAGATCAGTTTTACCTACATTGACAGGTCAGTGTGAACAGGATTAATTTGATGCCGAGAATCTCATATTTTACAATTGCCTCTTCATCAGGTCTTTAATCCCCTTCTCCCATTGTCCCTTTGTCATATGTCCAAATGTGAACAGCAGAGATTCAGTTTTACCTGGTAACAAAAGCCAGTGTGAACATGGATTAATTTGATCCCGAGAATCTTGAACTTCACTAATGCCTCTTCATCAGGTCCTCGACCCCCAATCTCCCTTTATCAAATTGTGAACAGCAAAGATCAGTTTTACCCACATTGTGAGCAACAAAAGCCAGTGTGAACGTGGATTAATTTGATCCTGAGAATCTTGAATTTCACTAATGCCTCTTCATCGGGTCCTTAACCCCATTTCCCCATTGTGCCTTTGTCAAGCGAAGAAGACATCTAGATTAGGAATAAGGGCCCAGGTGGGACTCACAATTACACCCCAGTTGATTAATAAGATGCCGATTTGGGACATGTGTGGCCCGGGGGGAGGGCACATGGGGTGAGGAAAAACATTCAAAGCCTTATATTGAGGACAACATCAGGTGAGAATTATTAGGAATTCATTAAACTGGAATGCTTTCGGTGGGAGAAAATTGTTGTGTAATCAGCAAAAGTACCTTGACGAAGTCAATGTTCTCGTAAACTGTGGCCGTGGACATTTTGTGTAGCGGAAATGACCACTCTACGACATGTACATGATTATGTACACTTGAAAGTCACGTTTATAATGAACACTGCTTTAAAGTTACATGTACACTGTCTGATTTTAGGCCGATTTGAGCGTCAACATATTTTTAAAAGTAAATTGCTATTTTTATAGAGTAGGAAAAGTTATCAGCTTTCGTTTGGTACCAAGAACGTAAAAATCCGTCAAGGATTAAAGACACAGGCTCGTCAGCAATGCGCGCCCGCCAAATTCGTGCTCGAAACACGCAGCTCCATGCCTTTGCTATGGAGCTGCTATTGCGTGGCACACATTTGGCGGGCGCGCATTGTTGACGAGCCTGTGGCTTTAAGTCAGTCGATTAAAATCAAGAAATAATAAAAGACAGGCCCTGTCTTTTATTTGACAGGGTTATAACGTAAATGTACATGTGTACATCGTACACACAACATATGAAGCCTGTTTCAAGAAAAAGGCTTGTATCTCCAATTCCCGACGTCGGAAATTTAAGTTTATTTGTTTTGTTACAGAGACACGTAAGCTTTCTAAATTTGTTCGCTTGTGTGAATTAATTTTTTTAATTCTTTTGCCCAAACACGGACAGTGCAACTTTAATGAACATTTCGTAAAGTGCAATTGTTAGCATCACTCATATACTGAAAGTAAAAAAAAAAACTTAACAGGATTTTTTGGGTGTATTTTCAGCAGAAAGGTCAAATTAGGCAGTTAACAAATGGAGAGGCACTCAAGTATGCCGTGATGAATTTCGGGTTAGCGATAGGTGGAATTGACATTAAGGAATAGTTGTCATCAGTCATGAATATTTTAACATGGTATGCGTACAAAATGAAAAAGAAAAATGTCTTGGTAAGTTTCTTTTGACGTTTAGTATAGTTCCCAACTGTTAAATTTTAATGTACCCCCTTTAATTAATGTCCACTTGAATAATAAACAAGTTTTTATAGTCGCTCTCAACTGTATAGACATATGACATTTAAAACGCTATAGTCATTGCCAATGGGGCGTCAGGCTTCTTTGGTACAGAGGGCAGATGATACATGTAGCTGTCCGCATTTGGACTTTTTCGACAAGGACAATTTTACCGAGACCGTGGGAGAGCATGCGCAGTGTCCCTTTGCAGTTTGACCTTCACGGCCCAGACGTACACTTCCAGTGCACTTTTACTGACTCGATGTGTCCGCATTTGACTTTTTGTCTCGGGAAAAGTTACATGGTAAATTATCCGCTGGACTCAGGACCAGTTACTGAGAAGAAAACTTCCTACCGGTAGGCTGTCCGCATTGGACTTAAAATGGGAGAAGTACCCATCGTCTAAGTAATTTTAAAAAAAGAAAGTCCAATGCAGACAGGCCTTAAGAAACAGCCAGCTTCATTTCCAGTTCAGGGATGGTGCATCTCAAAAATATTAACACTGTGAAAGAAACATCTGGCTTCGAGACCAACTTGAACTTTCATCTCTTTTTTACATTTTAAGGCCAATATGTGGAACTTAAATACATGTAAGTAAACTGGAGACAGAAAATATTAAAAAACTGAGCCTCAAATAAAATGCAGTGATTTCAAAAACAGCCATTGTCAAAAACAAGTTCGGGCGGGCGACTATAGTTAACTAGAGTAACCTACCCCCGGAGCTTGGTTCCTCTAGTCAGACTAGCTAGTCAAACCATGCAGCGTTCGGGTAATATCTAGGAGCAAGTTCGGGCGGGCGACTATAGTTATAGACTAAACCATAGGATGTACCCGCCCCAGTAGATGCCACCCGAACGCTGCGTGGTTTGACTAGCTAGTCTGACTAGAGGAACCAAGCCCCGGAGGTAGGTTAGTCTAGTCAGACTAGCTAGTCAAACCACGCATGCTGTGCATGCTGCGTATCATACTGTTGTATGCTCCGTAACGACAATGGTCTAGTTAACTATAGTCGCCGGCCGAACTTGCTCATTGTTTTAAAAAACAGCCATGCCTGACCGTAATTGGACAAACGGCAACATTTATGCCCCGCCCACTTTGATTTGAGCAACCAATCATTTTACAGGAAAGTTGTGATCCATGAGATTTTATGTTAATATGAGCAATCCATTGACTGTGCAAGTTCCTATGCAATGTTTGAGTGTGTACAGGGCTTACGAGATTTTCTGTAACGACTTTAAGAAATAAGTCGGTGTAAAACAGTTTTGTGACAGCCTTGCAGCAAATAAAATTGATTGATCGGTAATCGAAATGGAATTAAGCATGATTGACATTTTCTTGGGAAACTTGATAGAAAATAATCCCCTAACATCCTGTCAGTAATTTTTCTTGTTCACTTTACGATTAAATTACGCCATCACGTTCGCCTGAGAATGGATATAATGCCCTGATGCACAGGAAAAATTGAATTATAAAGAGTAATTGGTATTTTGATAGGAGGGGTGACAAAAATGGCTCTCCTTAGTCCTGTCAAATATTATGTTTACTTTATTTCACAAGTTCATAGTATGCCGTTGTCACTTTTTTTTCCTTTGTTACGTCAAACAGAATGGATTAAAGCACACAAAAAAAGATTTAAAAGTAATTGACATTTTTAAAGGAATGTATGATACAAAAATCTTCTGATTTACTGTCGGAATTTTTTATACTTCACCACTTTTTTGTTTTGTCTGATAGATGGGAAAATTTACTCAAAGAGAATTATTTTGTTTGTTACATGTAGATGGCCAAGTGCCAAAAAAGTCACAGCATTTTTTTACAAAATCTGGTCCTTAGGCCCCCCAAAAAAGACTATGTTTCAACGCTGCGCGGCAAAGCTTTTTTTTCTCAAAAAGCGGCACTTTTTTTAAAACAAATATTATCAACGCGCGCGTCAGTTTAAACCCTGCGCGTCAATTAACATTCATTCTCCCCAACGCAAGCTAAATAAATTACTGCTTGGAATCCACTAAAAAAAAAAAATAGCGAAAAAAAAAGCCGCGTCACGCGTCATTTTGGGAGACTTCAGTTTACGCTAAACATAGTTCTTTTTTTGTTGGCCTTAGACAACTTTTTCCATTTTGAAAGGCACAGTAGCTGTTAGTTTAATGACATCCCAATTTTCCCGCCATAAAATTTGGCCACAGAAGGTCTTCAATGCAGTGGGGGATAATAACAGCCTGCAAATTAGATTTGTAACAACTGGTTAAACGGCGTCCTTGGTCGAGCCTCCACCTGAATTTATATTAAATTCTGACATCCCAATCAAGTGATTGCAAGTTCAGTTTCTAAGCTTGGAAATTGTCACGCCCTTCACCTCTCCTTAGAAATTAAGACCATGTGATAGACTTTGTTGGATCATTGTTTTATTTGTTTCAAACCGACTAGCCTATTATAAATATACATGTAACTACATGGACACGTGGGTCTTTCCACAGTAAAGGGGGCATTTTGGCAACACAGACCATATTTTCCAGAAAATACCTTTGTCTGGTCTCAAAATATAAGAAATAAGTTTCAGTTGTTCTGAAGAGATAACTTAGGCCCAAAAAGGGTGACAACATGCCTTTCTAAAAACCCTGTGTACAAATTTCCACTATACGCTCGTAACCGGGACAGACACTTGTGTTACGGACACAAACACATTGGCACAAGTGCATGGGGCTCGAACCCATAACCCTTCGATCACGAGCACGGTTGTATACCCACTAGACCACACCAGCTCCCATACGACCATAATATTTTTTTTTCATCTCATAATATTTTCCCAGACTGTGATTTATTGTCTACATTAGAGAGAAAATCCCCCCTAATCATTTCTTTTCATCAGACTTCCTTGAATAAAATATTTGCCCAAAGTGAAACCTGTCCCATTCCTACAAAGTACAACCACCTATACCGGTACATAAAAACCCAGACGGCCTAATTTGTGCCGTGACTAATTTACATGCACTTTCCAGGATCGTGTACCCACTTTAGTTCCGTAAGTGGTTGCACTTAGCCTGTTCGTTTATTCCACCTAAATAGCATTTTTTTAAGTCTCTCCACAAAATGATTTGTCTTCATTTCGTAGCCGTTTGAAATTTGTCGAGAAGTGCTTACGGAATTAGTTTTTGATGAATGGCCCATATCTCGCTGTTAGCGATAGCCTCTTTTTTGATGTGTTCGCTAAATTCTGCAAATAAAGCGATCAGTTGATTAATGTGACTGGCTGTGTCAACATTTGCACGAAGGACCAAGGCAGGATTTTTTTCTAGAGCTACAAAGACTTTATTTGGTCATTGTTGTTTGCAAATAAAGTTAGTCTGTGAAATCAACGTTGCACATTTCTCACTTGCGTGCGGAATGCGTGATTAATTATGCAAATGTCACGCCTCTTAACCCCAACATTGTGATGGTTTTGCATGGGTGGGTGTTTTTTCATGCTTTTAAGATTGATCACATGATCGGAGAAATAAACATTTCATGGTAGATTTCGTTATGTATCCTGTTGGTAAATGTACTGTTTCGACAACTGTTAGACAAATTTATCATTTACAGCATTCTAAATTGTGGGAAAATGGCTGTAAAAAAACAAGTTCTCCATATGAAAATTTGTAACAGCTTTGCAGAATGGTATAGGCATGGCCGCTGCCATTTTTTCACTTGTATGGCACTGTGAAACAGAAAATACTGCTCAGCAAATTTGTGTGCTTAGCAAAAACTAGCAGAGTACCAGGCAAAAGTGAGGTACAGATAACACGAGATTTTAGCTGGTAACCATTTTTGCTAACCATGGGTTTTGTGCTAAGCAATATCCTCTGTCAAACAGCGCCATAAAATTAATGCCTAGTCAACTAACGGTTATTTTAGAAAATTAGTAGATTTTATTAGATTTCAGTTCTCATTTGCATTGCAGCCTCAGAAAGACAGATCTGATTGGCTAGAGCATGAGTCGCATAAATTTGCATAAATGAATACAAATTTTGGGTTCTGGCTAAATGTTTTGTGGTATAGACACTTTGCACTTGCAGCCATCTTGGGGGCAATCACATTGTCACTATACATTATCATGTACGAATTGGCACTTTGTCACATCATTTAAATAAGAAAACATGCACACTAAAATGGCCACTGATGCAGAAGGTCTATTTGTTAAGATACTTTAATTACTGTTTGACACCTCTGACTTGCTACTTTTGCAGTAATTGGTCTGTTTCTATTCTATCAATTCCCTGCTCATTTACGACACCATTTCTAAGTCTTTGAAGCCAGGCCGCTCACTGCAACGCTTTACCTCACACCTGCATGCATCGCCTCCTACTGCCGTCTTTCGCTCTCGCGGTAAAATTGGCAGCTTCGTCTTCGGAATCTCGCAACCTTTCTTGCCTCCTCCCGAATCTCCGGCAAACGAATAAATAATTGAAATTGATTGGCCGGTGCTCGTCTCCTAAAAGTATGAATGAAAATTGAGACACAATGGCAAAGTGGGTCACGCTTAAAAGAGAATTTCCCCGGGCCGGATTTTTTTTCCCTCTCCATCTCTTCCCTCTCCACCTCGGTCCAGTATTACACAGGTTTTCTGTTTCCACTCTAGTTTTTTTTCCTTTTATTTCTTCTTTTTTTTGCCTCCTGGAAACATGGTCATTTACAGCTTGTAGTGCAGAGTTTACGGCCGCGTTTTTTTTATGAACGGAATCCACCTCCCGCGTTTCCCCCCACAGAGCCGAGATTTGATAAATATCAGGATATAAGTGGTGATTTTATTATTTCTCTTCTCGGACGGGAAACCGGGAAAACCGTGATTTGATTTCGGCCGTTTTAATGCTCGGATGCTACGCCCGCATTGGGACTGAACTTTTTTTTCTTCTTCTCTGTAAGGTTGTCAGGAAGACTTGATTGTAAGATTTGGGTCAGCCTGCCGTGGGACATGTCTTTATTTGTGGCGTAAACAGTGGATAATAAAATTGAACATGGCACTCGTTTATTGGCTATCATTGCGGTATAGGGTCGTCTTGGAAGGTTTGCATTAGTTTCGCTCGGTCGTTATTTCTCCCCAACTACCTCACGGTTAATGCGCACATCTAGGCCACGATGTAAACAATTCCACGGGCCTTCGTTTTAAATTAATTAAAGTAAATGAAATCTTTTAAGGACTGTGCTGGAAACAAAGGGAGGCTCCTCGAGGCAGTTAAAAATGTTACTTTAACAAATTTTCACCGATTTGATTTTAGAAAATTATGCGGCTTGACTTGTGATAAAATTGAATTGGTTACAAAATTGAATCACGCTTCAAAATGTAAACAAAATATATACTAGAAAGAGGCAATTATGTTAATATATTTAATTTACATCATTTGAAGTTTATACAATCTGAGTACATGTATGTATGTACCGGTAAACAAAATGTGAACGTATTAAGTATGTATGTACTTTCTTCAAGTCTAATTGTGTTATGTGTATAATTTATTAATTAATGGACAATTCTGCTTGTACATCCACTTTACTTGTTCATCCACTTCACTTGTTCAGCAAAAGTTTAATACAGTGAAACTTGTCCATAGTGGCCACCCTCGGGACTGGGGAAAGAAAACCTGGCCACTAAAGCAGGTGGCCTGTTTATAGAGGTTGCTTAAGCATTAAACACATGTCATTTGGGACCAAAGACGGGTGGCCACTATAAACAGGTGGCCTCTTTATCAAGGTGGTATATGCATACTGGTCACAGGACCTCCTCAAAGTTGGTGTCAAATTTTTTCTTGGTGTCAGATTTGTAACTGTCTACTCAGAATCTAAATCCGAAGTCAGGTATTTTACCAATTTATACTAAAAAATGCACACCGTGCATGCTCAGTTGAATATGTTGAAAATGGAGCCGCCAGTAAAAACTAAAAAGACTGAGAAAGGGGAGAAGAAAAAAAAATCGCTGGATTGAAAAAATGAAGAGAAGAAACTTTCTTCTCGGATCGATGAAAACTTGAAGTGGCCGCCTTGCTGCAAACACTTGAGGGAGAAGACAGTGTTATTTTTGTGAAATCTATACCCATGGCGCCAAACTAGATATGTTCAACCATGAATAAATGGAAACACCACATACTGGAACACACTCAATGCCTGAAACAGTCTTGTACTGTAGGGCAGGGGTGCACTTTAATTTCAAAGGTGAACATTTTACTTGCATTGGCTTGTAATACAGGTACAAGGTGGGGTTGAGGCATTCGGTGAAAGTCTAATAAATACAGTGTATTAGATTAAATGTTACTTTGCTAAAAACCATATTAGCTTGTTCAGACACCAAGTACATGTATACGGTTAAAACCCCCTGCAAAAATACTCTGACCGAAAGATTAAAGGCACAGGCTCGTCAGCAATGCGTGCGCGCCAAATTCGTGCCACGAAATACACAGCTCCATAGCAAAGGCATGGAGCTGCGTTTTTCGTGGCACGAATTTGGCGCGCGCGCATTGCTGACGAGCCTGTGCCTTTAAAGCCCCAATACACATTATTTGCAGTTACCCAAAAGTTTACTTCACAAGAAAAACCCGACTAAAACTGTTGATAGCAATGGTAACAAACACCACATGATTTTTTTTCCGGTGTAAAATGGTACCCTTGTGGGAGAAATTGCCAACGGAAGGTGCTTTAAAAAAAAATGGTTTGCAAATGTATTTTTTCGTTTTTGTTTACTATTCATTCAACACATGCATGGATTTTTAAAGGTACATGATTAGTGAACTGTTAAAAACAGCGTGATTTCCACTAGTACATGTCGAGAAAACTACCTTGTAGAAATTTCAGCCATACAGGCCTCGAAATTCATTTTTAAAAGGGCACGGCAATTTTCCTTTAGTAAAGGGCACCTGAATGAGGAAATGGAAAATTTGTGTTAAGGGCAACACGGCGAAAGTACCGGTATAGGGCACTGATCATGGCAATTTGCTGTGGGGTTATTTCAAGGCCTGCATACCGGTAGATGCAGTATTAAATACTCTAGAATACCTGAAAAATCCAAGCATGGTTTTTGTGCATGAATGAATGGCTCCAAAAATCGCTGCAGATTCAAATAGTTTTGTCATTTTTCTCATGAATGGGCACTTCAGACGAAATAATTTCACAGGATGATTACTACCATTACCATCTTGATAACAAGTAAGCTTTTAGATAATAACTCAGACATTTTTTGAAGGGTAATTACCAAACATGTAGACTGCCTTTGGGGTTTTCTGAAGTATTACTGCATCTATCTGGCTGAAATGTCTACAAGGCAGTTGATTAATATTGGTCTTTAGAACTTTGCTGCTGTTCCTGTTTTTAAAGGTTTTCCAATTATGTAATCTGTCTTTAAAAAAGAAACACAAGTTATACTCTAAACAAAAGATCAAGGAGGTTGAGAGATGTACCCAACACATTCTATTGGTCAGTATAATGTGTACACGTATGTACATGTATGACCACCTCTTGGGTAAGGCTGACCAGCAGAAAAATTTGACTTTTTATGACTGATGATATCCATTGTGTCTCACACCATTTGGAGTCTCACACCATTTGGAGTCATGTTCCCATGGATGTCTTACCTTATTTGTACAATCGTAATTTTTGTTGCTGTTTTTCGGCAGATTATAATATTTTGTTTCCAATTTTCATACTTTGTTTTCAACCTATAGGTTATAAATCAATAAAATTGTAGTTCTTGAACAGTTTGAATTTTGTATACCAAACTATCAACAATATTAAGCATTCCTCTAGAAAACGACCCCATTAATGTTTTAAAAATTGAACGTCAAAACAAAAGTTAAAGATAAAGTGAATTAAAGATAGTATACATGATTGGTAAACTGTTACAAATAGTTTTATCCTCCTGTGTGATTGAAAATATGCATGATTAAAACCAACCTGAGCAAAAACCAGCTCCGTACTTCGTCTAACTTTTCAGAAAAAAGGGTTTGCAGTAATTTCGCCCCAAAACCACTTCGCCCTGAACCATTTCGCCCGGAACCACGGCCTGTGTACGAATTGGTTTTGGGGCGAAGTAGCATTTGGACGATGTTGTGTTTGGACGAAGTGGTTTGGGGGCGAAATGGCACTTGGGCGAAATGGTTTTGGGGCAAATTTAATTTAATTGTCGTCTCATGAGACAAAAACTAATTGTTTTACTTATTTCTCAAAGACTATAGCACTTTAGACAAAACCATTTCAGGGGAAGTTTTCTACGGTCATCATGCTTATATTGTTTACAGTAAGTTAGGCGTAAATCTGTGAATAGTTCTGATTTTCGAGATTACCAATGATGTATACTGTCTTTAAGCAATCCTCTAGAGAATGACCCCATTAATGTTTTAAAAATTTAACGTCAAAACAAAAGTTAAAGATAAAGTGAATTAAATACTTGTCTGATTTTGTTGTGCATATTTAAAATTCTGATCATATACACATGTATTTTTCGTGGATACATTACATAAAGTGATGGAGGGGAATATAAGCAAATGAAACATGTGAGCAAAAAACATAAAATTGAAACAAAAGTAGAACAGAACATGATTTATGACTTTTCTCGGTCCCAATCTAATGTGTACTAGGATTTCCTATAGTCTTTTCGTAATGGACTTTCCATATAAAAGCCACTGATTCGCCGTTACTCTGATTACACATAAAAGACCGATTGAGTAACTTAAAACTCGTAAGCTAATCCACGAAGCCTGCACGGATTGACCCGGGCGAAACACGCTTTGACGTAAATTACTGCATTCTCCATTTCAAGTTATATTTTTTTTCCTCTCGATCCAAAATTTGTCCCTAAAACCGGGGACTTTTTTTGCTGTTCTGAAGACGTAAAGTAAGCGAATGTTAGGGGGTGGGGAGGGAAGGGGAGGGAAGGGGGTGGATGCGAAGGAAATACGCAAAGGTGGGGAACAACTGAAATGCGTGGAAATTGCACGTAGTGGCCCTGCGGCTAAAAACAAAAGGGGTGTTAAACTCCCATATAACCTGTGGGAGTTGGCCACAAGGACTAAAAGTTTAGTTACTGCATTGGACCAAGTCTAAAAATGCCAATGATATACTTTAATTTTTTTCTCCATTATTAATTTACATACATGTAGTCTTTTCACCACCCCTGAAGATTTTATTCGTTGCAATTGCATTTTTGTCTTACATGTATGTTAAAAAAATTCAATTTCAAAGTTGATTGGTATAGTGGTACTTTCCTCGCCTTCCATCTCTGTGGCCCTGGTTCGAATCCCATTCAGATCAGTGTGTGGATTGGGTTCTCAGTCCCTGCTTGATTCCATGAATGTTTCTCCTGTGTAGCATTTTCCTCTAAAACTAAATATTTCTTAATCATCGCTTCACATGTTTATTCAGCCATTTTTTGGGAATCATTGCTTTTACACTATGAACGTACATGTATTTGTTTAGGGGTGGGGCTTGTGCAAGACTGTGGGTGTGGCATTGTGGGCGGGGCTTTGTAGGTGGGGCATCATAGACTGGTTTAAGAGTAGTCAGTACACCAGTATAATGCAACCTATTCATATTTATCAAGGTTTCTAGCAGTTTAAAAGTGTACACAGTCAGGGAACCACAATAAATAAAAAAGAAAATGGATCACCAATATAATTAATTGTGATTAGTTCTTCAAAGAAGGGTGTGGTTTATAATTCTTTCAGGATCGGTCTACGCAATTAAACGCGTTATCCAGAAATGCGTAAATTAAGACCCGTTTTTGTCCTCGCTTCGGCATTTTGGCCAGTAACAAGGTTTTCTTTTCCCCTAGGGGCTCACCGCATTGCTAGGCCACGCTTTTAGTAAAAACCGGAGCTTGTTTTTCGATGTATTGACTTTTGGATAAATTATCCCGCACGTTGCCCGAAGGCTGGCTAATTGAAGTGGCTAAGTGAACGTTCGCAATAACGCACGCCGCTCTGCAAACCGAGCTAATAAGTGGGGAAACTATGGATCAGCCCACCGAAGCGCTATCGTTTCTGTTTGCTGAATAAAGACTTGAAGATCATTCGATGCTATCCCGTTGCTTTCGCAAGCGTTCAAATTTGTTTAGTCTTTTTGCGAGGGCATGAAATGACCGCGGCAAAGCGGGTTTCTTTTGTTACACTCCTCGGGATATTTTTTTGTAACTCGCAGTATTTTTCTCTCCTTTTACAAGACAAAATTTTGAATAAACGTTTACATGTATGTTAACTTTAAAACGAAGCAGTAATACAAGTTTTTGATCATTCCAATATTATTGATATCTTAAATACTATTCTCTTTTTTTGTTAAATTCCTTTTTTATCAGTAATGAAAAAGGGCTCCAGTGACATGTTTTGAAGCGTGGAATATTGAAAAAGTGGTACATTTTATTTGCCAAAATATACAGGAGATAAACAAATTTGGCTTAGAATACCAGAAAAAGTGAATTTGAGTGAATAATACATGTACAGTAGATGTGTTTATTATTTTTGTATATCTTAGGAAAGATAATTAACTTTCAAAGTTAATTCTAATTAAAATGAGTGGAAACAAATTCTAACAAAAATCTTTCTTTTTTCTGTTTTTCCCCCCATGATTGGTTTTCTGCCCGTTCTGTCATCAATGTCTTCCCAACTGAAATATATTTGGCTCTTCAGGTGAGTACTTTTTATTTCAATTTTAATGGACTTGCGAGTTGCGACTCAGTTCGTAACTCGACTTGAGACTCAAGTCAGGACTTTTGACTCGGGACTTGTGACCCGAGACGTAATTGACTTGGGACCACTGAGCTCTCAGGAATTGTGTGACTCGGGACTTGTGTGACTCGGGACTTGTGTGACTCGGGACTTGTGTGACTCGGGACTTATTTGGAAGTTGTGATTTGAAACTTGTGGACTTGCAAACGTGGCTTACAACTTGGCAGCTCGACTCCCGACTAGTTTTTTTCTCTACTGTACTTGTAGCAGACATGCCATAGACTCGACTACATCATTTTTCTTCCCCCACAAAAAGCCTATCACTTTCATCTTAACATCTGCCACACATTAGACACACATATCCCAAAGTGAGCGCCAAGAATAATGTTGTCACTGCGCATTAGATCTGAAATCGTTACGGCATTAGTCGGTCGGCGCTGAGGGAACACACGAGACTCACATCACTTATCGATCATCCAATGAACATCAAGGACATGCCTAATCCCAGGAAAAATATCTAGGTTTGCTTTTTTTTCCATTAGATCAAAATCCCCCTCCATCATTAAAGAAGTATGAGTTTGACTGTTAACTTGCAAAAAGAATATCCCTTCCAAGAATGGACAAATTTATTTGGAAAAACCTGAGGAAGAATACCATTTGTCATACCAGCGTGTCAGAGGTCTTGGGGAAAACCTGAGGGAGTATACCACTGTCCCTCATAGCTCAGCTAGTAGAGCATCTTCCGGGTGTGTCAGAGGTCTATGGGAAACCTGAGGGAGTATACCACTGTGCCTCATAGCCCAGCTGGTAGAGCATCTGTCTGGTGTGTCAGAAGTCTTGGGGAAAACCTGAGGGAGTATACCACTGTGCCTCATAGCTCAACTGGTAGAGATCCACCTGTGAGTCAGAGGTCTTTGAGGAAAACCTGAGGTAGTATACTACTGTGCCTCATAGCTCAGCTGGTAGAGCATCTGCTTGGTGTGTCAGAGTTCTTGGGGAAACCTGAGGGAGTATACCACTGTGCCTCATAGCTCAACTGGTAGAGATCCACCTGTGAGTCAGAGGTCTTTGAGGAAAACCTGAGGTAGTATACTACTGTGCCTCATAGCTCAGCTGGTAGAGCATCTGCCCGGTGTGTCAGAAGTCTTGGGGAAAACTAAGGGAGTATACCACTGTGCCTCATAGCTCAGCCGGTAGAGCATCTACCTGGTGTGTCAGAGGTCTTGAGGAAAACCTGAGGGAGTATACCACTGTCCCTCATAGCTCAGCTGGTAGAGCATCTTCCCAGTGTGTCACAGGTTTTGGGGAAAACCTGAGGGAGTATACCACTGTCCCTCATAGCTCAGCTGGTAGAGCATCTACCTGGTGAGTCAGAGGTCTTTGAGGAAAACCTGAGGTAGTACACTACTGTGCCTCATAGCTCAGCTGGTAGAGCATCTGCCCGGTGTGTCAGAGTTCTTGGGGAAACCTGAGGGAGTATACCACTGTGCCTCATAGCTCAGCTGGTAGAGATCCACCTGTGAGTCGGAGGTCTTTGAGGAAAACCTGAGGGAGTATACTACTGTGCCTCATAGCTCAGCTGGTAGAGCATCTGCCCGGTGTGTCACAGGTTTCGGGGAAAACCTGAAGGAGTATACCACTGTTCCTCATAGCTCAGCTGGTAGAGCATCTGCCACGTGTGTCAGAGTTCTCTGGTTCGAATCCCGATAAGGACCATATAATTTTCCTCTCATCTTGTGAGAGCTCTTTTTTTTATAGCACAACTCAAAACACACTGCCTCTTTAAGCACAGGTAACATCTGAGATGCGAATTAAAAAAATCTTCGAGACGTTAAAAATAATAAAGATACCCCGTACCTTGAGAAGTCATTGTGCCAGCTCTGCCATGAAATGCACGCGCCGCAGCCGCGATGCAATTTAGCCTCGCATGGCCGGGCCAGGAGTGGGGGATTATAGCAAAGCCATGCCAACTCCGACCGAGATTTTTCCACCAAATTGGAGGGAAATTTAGTCCAGCTGAGTGGATTTTGGGGGGTATTAGAGGCATACGAGAAAGCCAGAGTGCTTTAGGATTTATGCAAGGAGTCGGGTTAGTTATTTTTTCAAGTTTGTTTCCCTTCTTTTAAATGTCATTCGCTGTCAGGAGCAATTTAACCTGAAATACTTAGCCAGGTTTGGAGTTAAGCCCTTGCAGATTGTGTTGGTTGGTCCTTTAAATGAGGGATTATGGAGCGTTTTGTGGGGGATTTCTTAAACTGCCTCAATTTGGGAATTGCGCTATTTTGTTTTAAAGAACTATTAACAAATTATTGTGTTTGCTTAACCAGAGTCTGTCAACTTCCTCAAAACATTATGCTCAATTTTGTTTTGTGTTTGTGGATTTGGTCTTGTGCTTAGTAAAAATGCTTATGTTAATGGAACAAGCTTTAAGGCATTTTCCCACCAGACAAAATCTCAGGGGTGGCCCCGGGGCGACGCCGGGGTGAAAATATGCCCCGCTTCCCACTTGAAATTCTCACCCCTGCGCCACCCCCGAGCCACTCCCGAGATTGCTCATTCTCCAGGGCGAGTTCAACCCTGCTCGGGACCAGGGTTGAAAATTTTGGCCCCGGGGCGAGACACTTTCCTCGGGGCGAGAACGGTAGTGGGAAATGGGACAGGGGCGAGTTCTCACTTGTTCAAGTGAGGGACGAGGTGCCAATCTCTGGGGTTAGTTCGCCCCGGGGCGAGTTTCAGAACAACAAGTGTGAATCGACGTGGGGTTGAACTCGGGGGGGGGGGGGGGTGGGTCACCCCGGGGATGGTTGTTCTACTGCGAAAAGGTCTTTAGAGTTACTGCTTAAAAAGTTAGACTTTAACAGATTCAGTGCCTAATAAAACTGCTTACAGAACTAGCAGTAATTGCATGTGTTATGGTTGTAATGTACAGTGTTAGATTTTGCTGATATGAGGAATTATGGCTGAGGAATTATGGTGAACAATGCGTTTCATTGTTTATGTGAAATGGTTACTAATACTGTGGCTATGTATATTGAAAACCAACACTAATTTGTAAAGTATATAGGCCTATGTAGGTGCTTAGGGAGACCTCACACATTATGCCCAGTGCACTCAAATAATACAAACAAGTAAACTAGACTTTGATTTATTTCAAAAGATTTACCCTGACAAATTTTGTGGTTTTTAGGGCTGTGCGGACTACTGTATTTAGAATGTGGGATCCCACAAAATAAAATGCCACTCCAAAGTGCCGACCATGAAAGAAATACACATATTGTTATGACCGACCAAATCTGTGGGTTGTGGTCCTAGGGTCTCTGCTAAACTTTCTTACCTTTGATCCGTGATTTAATTTCAGTTGAAAGCTATATGCGCCTGGCCTGCTAATTCATCCGTGAATACCAACACCAAGAATTCGTATTCGCTTCTGTGAACAGAATAATTACTGGTTGACCAAATTTCAGCCCGTCTTTATATTTTTCTCTTTTTTTTAGTCGGGTTGAGGCTGAGAGATTTCAGACGCAGTTCGGATCATGTCTTTGATGTTTGCGTCTAATGTTCCCCTGTGAAGGATTTATGAGCTCATGTCCCCTTTTTTCGGTTTCGGCTTGTGGGAAATTAGTGGGGTGTTAAATGGATGTATTGAATGTCGGAGAACATTTATTCTTGGTCTGTTTGGTTTTGTGGATTGGGATGCTTCTATTTGCTTTTTGGAAACAAATAGGAGCTACCAGCATATTTGTGATGGGTTGTACAATTTTGCAAACCGATCTGAAAACCGAATAAATGGTCCAATTGCTTTTTCTTTGCCAATAAAATAAGCTAAAGAGCTAAATATTTTTTGAAATTTTAAATAAAGCTTTAACTTTGAAGGCATATTGTGTCATTAGATGAACTTTTTAAAAACAAATTCCTGAAACAATGGCATTGCTTAGCGAAAGAAGAATGTTGGTAAACTAGCCTGAAGAAATTTCAGCTGCATAAGCGGTGTCCACATTGGACTTGTTTTTCGGCAGGTTTTACCGAGACGATGGTAAAATGAAAAATGGCAAAATTTTTACTGCTGTCCGCATTTGGACTTTTTTGACACGGGAACAGTTACCGAGACCGTGGGAGAGCATGCGCAGTGTCCCTTAGTGGGATCACCTTCACGGCCTTGACGTACGCTTCCAGAGCGCTTTTACCGACTCGATGTGTCCGCATTGGACTTATTGTCTCGGGAAAAGTTACCTGGTCAATTTTCCTGGGCAGCAGTTGGCCAGGAAAAGTAACCGCTGGACTCGGGAAAAGTTACTGAGAGGAAAACGTCCTAGGCTGTCCGCATTGGACTTAAAATGGGAAAAGTACCCATCGTCTTGGTAGGTTTTCCCAAATAAGTCTAATGCGGACAGGCCTTATGATGCAGCAATGCTTCAGAAAACCTTTTTGATCCATGCATGCTTCTTGTGTTCATTGAATGTATAAAAATGAGTGTGCCCGCTCATGTTTTTAAATCACCTCCAGTTGTTAAGTTCTTGCTAAAAAGGTACCATTTTGGACAAACAAAATGCTCATTTAATTTTTCCCACAAAATATTTTCCCTATGTGTGCCCATGAAAAAAATAACAGACTCAATTGTTTCCAATTAGTATTCCAAAAAATTGAGTTTGAAAAATTTGTCTTATGTTCCCATTATTGAGTTATTGGTCTACCAGTACCCAAAACCTTAGGGATTATCACCTTGTTACCAAGTACCTAACCGTATTTCCAAGGGTCTCGTTTGTATTTTCATGGCCCTAGTTTGATTAATAATTTAACACTGGCATGACTGGACCAGATGGGACATACATTCAGTATTCTTCATCTGGACTTCCAGTGCCTTCACATTTTTTTCCTGTAAAACACTTGAAACTGTCAATAATTCTGTAGGTTTTTTCTCATCAAGTTGGACCACATATTGAGACATTGAGAAACAAAGGCTATTGTTTGGTGCCCAGGTGTTGTGTGGGAGATCTGAGGAAACAATAATAGGGGAAATTTGTTTCATGTCATTGATGTCAAGGAGTTGGTACCCTGCTGCTAAGGGTCGTAGAGGCCACTCAAAGGTTAAACCTTTGTCCTGGTTTTGGTGGACTGGCCAGGGGGCCTGATGGCTGAAGTGTGCTGATGAGGCTCCGCAAATAGTATTAAGCATGTGCTGTGGCGGGTAGAATTGGAAACGGATATCCTAATGTGACTACCCGCCGCAAAAGGCACGCTGTCAAGTCGAAAAGCTTTTTGTCAATTTGTTAACATTTTGTTACGATGTTGAAATATGGTTTAGATTATTGGGAACGTGATGGTAACTATGGAGATTAATATCTTAACATTTTAAATAAATGTCTACAGGCTTAATTTTGGGTCATTTGACTTTAAACCCAGACTTCTCGCATTTGTATACATGGCCCTTACAAATTTTCTCTTATATCAGGCACCGTACTGGATGTTGCATTTGTTACTTTGCCCAGTTGCGCTCCCATGCAACATTGAGAGAAAGATTGGGTTCATAGGGAAAACCTGAGGGAGTATACAACTGTGCCTTATAACTCAGCTGGTAAAGGGTCTGCCCGGTGAGTCAGAGGACTCAGGTTCGAATCCAGATAAGGCCCTTACGATTTTCTCTCATCCCAAGCATGGCCACATTCAGTGAATCGTACATGTAGCTCCTCTTCTGAATATTGTATGAACTTGACCCAAGCATCACTTTAAAACTTAGTTCTTGGTGATGTGTGGTGAAAATGTCAACCTTTTTGTGTTTGCAAGATTACTTGGTCTACGCTAAAACCAGTGAACTGTATCCCTGCGCTTTAGCAATGGACATTTCAGATTACCAATAAAAGTTTCTGGCAACTGATGTCACACTTTAGTGGTCTATATTAGCAAGCAAAGTAATTAACAGTTGTTGCAATGTGTGGAACTCTTCCAAATTACATGCACACCCCACTGTTTTGGGGTCAGCTCTGGTTAAAAGGTGTTTCACCTTTGGTCCATTTTGTGCCTTCCCAAATTCACCCATGCTCCCCCTTTTGGCCCAGGTGTGTGGAAGTACCCCTCTGAAGCACGGAGGGGGGCAGGGCAACATGAAAAGACCAGAGTTGGGAAATGGAGACAATTAAGCCTGATCAGCTCAGCAGGGTTTTGACAGGATCAGACCGGAACGAGAGTTGATTTGCCTTTGATGTGTTTGGGAAGAGCCTTGGAAATTCTATGTTTGGGTTTGAAAAATGTGGACGAAGTTCGGTCATTTTATGGGGCACAAATTGGAAGACTTTGAGGTCGAATTCAGACGGACTGTTCTTGACACGGGTAACTTGTGTGATCCTATCCTGAGTGCAGTGTTCTCGGGTCGTGCTCCCGTCGTTCAAGCACGAGAACGAGTTAAACCATGTCAAGAAAAGACCGCTCAAACTCGGCCTAAATGAGTGTTCACACCGGACATTGTTGGACGATGTTTAAGCATGTACATTAATTTCAACAAATGTGTGACCTCTAAACCAATCAGATTACAGATGTAGGTCACATGATAATCCACAAAATCCATAAAACATTCATGAACAATCTCTGGTATAAACTGAGATATTGAGCAAGCGTGAACATCGTCCGTATGATCATGTAAATTAGCCTTTAGGTCAGTTTAACGGAGTCAGTGGTATGCAAGATAGTTTTTTGGGTGCACTTTAGGTACCCCACAGTGCAGAACTAGACTCATGGGTGGTTGTACATAAGGCCGAGGGGAGCCTTCTCTTAGTTTTTTCAGGGGTGGTACGCCAGGTGTTTCTGCTCAACAGTGACAAAAACCAAGCAACAGTAATCTGCTGATTTGTTTCAATTTGAAAATTGAAATTGCTGCAATTGATAGTGTAATTGTTCTCAGAGGTCTGGGTGGCTTCAAGATTGTTTAGTCTTCAAGACGCATGTTGATGAGTCATCCATGAATTTTGAAGGCAGTTTGGTGAAACTGGCTGTCCTGGAAGCTTGTACCATATTAAACTAATGTATGTTTGAACTTTGGTCCTGTCAGTTTTAAAGCAAGGTTTAGGCAGGTTCCATGGCACTTGAAATTTGGGTAGCAAATTTGTTGCCCCGATCAGAATTGTTTCTTTAACCCATAATTAGTTCTCAAAGTGCCCAAAACCGCCCAGCAGCTTTTTCCTCAAAGTGCCCCAAACTGCCCTGTATTTCTTACATGTTCAACTCAGTGAAATTCAAGTTTCTGCAAACACACCCTCAATTGATAGGCATGTGCTCATAGCTTGACTCATCCTCTTTCAAATCTTGTGTTCAGTAAGGGTGGCTACTATTGGATAACTTTGATTATTGACCTTGACAAGGAATATTACTTAACATATTACCAAAAGCTCTGAGGAGTAACAGGTTTCCAAACAGAGTATCTGTGTTGAGGATACATTTTACATTAAAAATAATTTCAATGGATGGATCATTTTCTGGTGTCTCAAAGTTATTATCTTTCAAATAAGATATCAACAATTATTCCCAACAGAATGTTGTGGAGCATAGGGCGCAAATTATGAAACCTTTTAAGATGTCAACATTTCATACATTCCACAGACATTATATCTTGAAAAAAAACCGACAACCATTGTAGTATACAGTTTCCCCGTAACTAGGCCTCCAACTGTGCTAAAGTCATGTTCGAGGTTTCGCTCGAAGTGCTCGTTTCTTACGCTTTGTCGCTGACTTGCGTCACCGAAGAGGAATGGCCAGGTGTGATTTTTTTGTGAAGATCATGAGGATTTTGAAGACTTGCTGTTTTAACTCAGGGTTTGTTCAGCTTGTGGTTGTGGAATCTATCAGCCTAAATTTGTTGCCCTTCTGTTTCTTGTCAAACGCCCTGTCACTGCAGCATTGAGTAGTAAAGTGTGAAAATGTCACCCTTGGTGTGTTGCCAAGGTTATTGGTCTACACTAAAACTGGTTAACTGTTTCCCATGCACTTTGGCAATGGATGTTACAGATTACCAGTGAATGTTTAGACCCGGTTCCACTGGTAAGTGATGTCACACTTTACACCCCGTTTACACTCGATTCGCCTTTGCCGAATCGAACTCCGCAATTTCCAAAAAGGGGAGTTGAAGCCGGGTAGGCACTAAGTGTAAACGGAAAAGGTGAATTGAAAAAGGCGGATCAGACCCGGGTCTGATTCGCCTTTTTTAACCCTGCAATCCCTGCAATCGTCAAGGTCGCTTGTAGTGTAAACGCTACCCGAATACAGATTCGGCAATTTGAGTGTCCTTGGGGCGGTGCCCGCAGTGTAGTAGATTTAATTGACCAATCAGGCACTAGTGCAGCAACACCTAACAGCTCACGCATGCGCTGCAGTTACATTTAGTGGTGACTTTTGCGGTTTCTGAAGCGATTTGGGGTGTAGTGTAAACGCGGCAAATGTTCAGTTTTGTGGTCGCAATAAAAATGCTGGATCTGTATCCACCTTTGCCGATTCGAGTGTAAACGCGGTGTTAGTAGTATGTTTCATTTGTCTTTAGTGTACATGTGTAACTTACCCAGCCGATTGCTAAGACCATATTGCATCGAGTCTGAACAGCCCTCAAAACCTTCCTGTCAAGATTTTGTTTTGCAAATTCAGTGGCTACTTTTAAAGACTGAAAAAAAAAACTGGCTAGAACAATCATGGAACAATTGAACTAAATCAGATAATTCACTGTCAATATTTTCTCTTGGTAAAACGTCTGAACTGTATGACAACAGGCATGCTTAAACTAATGATAAATTTACTAATCTTCATAAATTAAAGCAATTTTGCTAATGTGAATGAGATATAGGCCTACACGACTCACAGTATTAAAGTTAGGGATATTGTGCGGTGTACACAGATATTTCATTGAGAGAATGCATTCTGCTTGAATGATTTTGCATATGATTAGACAATTGTATCTGCATGACAGACACACCTTGTCACAGGAATAGGTGAAAACAGTCATTTAAAAGAAAATCCAAAATTGGCATTGTACCAATATCCCTAACTTATTGTGAGTAGTAATGGGATAATGGTGAGGTTAAGTTTTTGATTATTTTTCTTTAAATGACTGTTTTGCCTGTTGCTGTGACAAGGTGTGTCTGTCATGCAGATACAATTGTCTAATCATATACAAAATCATTCAAGCAGAATGCATAGCCTCAATAAAATATCTGCATACACCCCAAACTTAAAGACCTCTATCACGGTGCGTCCATCTTTGTCTTGTTCCCCATAGTACGTGTCGGGTACGATCAGTGCGTCTGCGCTACCGCGCGATAGCGCGTGTAATCTTCCGTTGAGAATCGCTGTCGACGCTGCGCACTCTCTTGATCGCGCACGCCTGTGCCATTGTGATGCATGAACAATTTCAAAATGGTACCAAACTATTTTTTCTGCAAGCCTCGCTTTGGTTACGTTCATTTTAATTGGAGAAAAGGGAAGATGGCCGCACCGTGATAAAGCGGTCTATTGTGGGTAGTGTAGATTGGAAGATGACAGAAATCTTTTTTTAAAGAATAGTCAGCAATCTGTGATGACAAAAAGTCTTGAACAATACTTGCAAAGATTAAAGTAATGAAGTCTAAATTGACTCCCAGCATTGAGTGAATTACACAAGACGGGTCAATGAAGTTAGACCTCGGTGTGCACTGGGTCATCCTATGTGAAGTCCGGGTGATAGATTTGTGAGCTGTTTATGTCCAAAAACCAGGCTTGACAAAAATCCCACTGAAATGGCCAAGGGCTTATAATCATTGCAAGTTCAGACTGACTCTGAAATGATGGAACATGCTATTGTCACCTGAAGGAAAATGATTAGAATTGAAATAGTCACGCGATTGAGAGATCGCTCTTGTCAAGAAATTGAAATATTTTCCCTGAAAAGAAACAGATTTATACACTTTGGGTGAAACTACTCTCAGAGACCAAGCGTTAAAGCTTTTCTACTTTTAAAAAATATAAATTACTGGATTTGGCTTCAGGCTCGGTCTTGGCGATTTTCTGTCTTTTCATGTGTGTAGTTTACTTACATGATTTTCACTTGGCCACCAGGGTTGTAGTCGAGTCCATCACAAGTCCCCCACAAGTCCCTGGGTCTTAATTCAAGTCACAAGCTATTCAAATGAACTCCAACAAAGGCATTCTTTTGTGCGTGTTCATCCTTTGCTTCTTGCTGCTGGACTTCTTGTCACAGACTTGTGATTTGACTTGTGATGGACTAGACTAAATATGTTCAACAAGCCATGCGGGGGTGAAAGTTCAATTAAGTTGATGTTAAATCTAGAATTTTAAAGCTGTATTATAACCATAACACCTTGATTCTATGGAAAATCTTGAACAAGTTGGAGGATTTGGCACCATTAGGGTTTTAATATTTCTATAATGCACCAAGCCTGCGTTGGACACGAAGCCAGCTCTTTCAAAACAGCCATACTTTTTCCATTCTCATATCTACTCATTTCATCTGTTCACTAACCCTTGCAAAATAGACCCGTCACTAAAAAACAAATCAAGTAAATGTGCTTGAAAAGGTCCACAAGAAATCCCCAACAAACATACACAAACATAAATCAACGTTTGCGCATTCACATTGCGTAAACCTTCAAGGTCGCCCAGGGTCATCCCTCCATCCCAACAGACTCAAATACACCCAACCCTGTCTGGACTGAGAAATTGTCTAAACACCCCTTTCATCAGGGAAAAAGTCAAATTCGCCAGCCCTGGATGAGCTGGTGGAGTTAAATTTACGGCTCATCGGGGACGGAAGTAAATCATATTCGGTTCTTGAAGCCCATTTGAGAAGAATTCGACTACTGTACTTGTAGGAGAGGTTGACTTTGGTGCCATTGTGGGGAATTTTTAAAACCAGGTGCTGCAAATATTTAAAGGTGTATTTTCTATAGTCAGCTATACTTACCCGTATATCCTTTCGGTGAATGTTTTTTAGCGATATCTCGTAACTTTCTAAATGTCAAAGCATGAATATTTCGTTTCTTAAACGAGAGATTGTAGAACCTCTTTCAATGAATGGAATTAATTACTTTGAATTCTGTTTCTCAATCGAAGTTATTGGGAGTTATCATTCAAAATGATCTTAAGTGAAATTTGCATGTTTCGGAGATGGTTTCCAAAGCTTTTGAAAAGGCCGAAAATACAGATTTCTGATATGGTTCCAATTTACACTTGTTGCATAAGACGCATTTTAGAGTGTGCTTGTTCTGTGCGGCATCTTTTGATCAATGAGGGTCAAATTAGGTTCATTGAACGTGTTCAAAAATGTAATTGTCGGGTAATTCTTGTCCTTTGGTATGTTCGTCTTTCCTAGTACATGTACCATTAAAGGCAGAGGCTCGCCAATGCGCGCGCAAGATGGCGGCTATTCGATACGGTCTATATTTCGCTCTTTCTGATAAAATTTACAGAAATTGAGACATGAGAAGATAATTTGAAACCAAGTATCTCCCAATTTTTCGGTAACTAATTGTTATGTTTTTTGGCGCTTTTTGAAGCGTCTTTAACTCCTTTAAAGTGCGTGTTATCAATCTTTAACAGTATCTATGTTCAGATTCCTTTGGGTCCCTTTAATTTCCCTAACCTGGAAATTACAGAATGACAAACACCAGAAAAAAAACACGGCCTTCAGGAGCATTTCAAATTCTTTTTGACACCATTTCTAAAACCCCTTGAGACTTACGAGACTTTTGGAAGTCTAGTTGTTTAATTTAAGAAATAAAATGTTAGAGTTGTCCCTAAATTTTCATGAGCTTTGTGATGTGACTTGTATTGTGGCTTATGGTGTGGCTATGACTTGGCCTTTGGTGTGGCTATGACTTGGCCTTTGGTGTGACTTGTGACTTGGCATGTGACATGGCTTGCGACCTGACTTGCGACCTGACTTGTAAGTTGTGACCCAACTTTTGATGAAGCTTGTGACACAACGTGTGATGTGTTTTATGGCACAACTTGTGACATGGCTTAGGATTTGGCATGTGACGTGGCTTATTTATTTATTTATTTATTTACCACATCCAACAGCGAAGGGACCGCCAATTACAGGAATGGGAGCAAGTGTGGTTGAGTGCCTTGCTCAAGAGCATAGGTGCCACAACCCGTCGCGGCCCGGAATCGAACCTACATTCTAATACTATATAGCACAGTTTGACGCACTAGACCGCTCGGCCATAACACCCCACATAACACCCCCTTATAACTTGGCTTATGACTTAGGTTATGACACAGCTTATGATGTAGCTTGTCAATTTGCTAACAAAATGGTTTATGACAGAGTTTGTGACATATCTTGTTACATGTTTTGTGGCACACTTTGGGGCACACTTTGTGGCACACTTTGGGGCACGCATTGTGACACGATTTGTGGCACACTTTGTGACACACTTTGTGACACGGCTTGTGGCACGCTTCGTGGCACGCTTTGTGGCATACTTTGTGACACACTTTGTGACAGACTTTCTGACACACTTTGTGACACACTTTGTGACACGGCTTGTGATATGACTCCTGATATGACTCCTGACATGACTCCTGACATGACGTTTGTGACTCAACTTGCATCTTCATTAGTGGCAAAATTCCTGTGACACACACACATCTTCCAATAAAACATTCACACAAAGTACGACTACAAATTTACTTGATTAAAAACCCCAAATGTTTAAATAAATTGTTCCTTTTAATCTCGATATTCTCCAAATCAATCACTACCCATAGGTTGTGCACCAATAACGCTATAAATCCTCCACCTAATTATAAACAAATCGCTGTAAAATTTATTAATGCTTTTCTTCCCTCGCACATAAAAACGATGTAAATAAAGTCAGGAGATTAGCTGTAGGGGAAAAATTCCTTCTTTTCAGTCAGTGGAACACCTGGGCTTAGGGGGGCCGAGTTTTGTTTGTCTGATGGAGAACGAAAGATACAAACATTGAATGGTTTATGGCCACATCAGCTCTGAGCCACCAAATTGCATTCAGTACGCTTTCCCTCTGTCCCCCAACCTTTCATATGATTTAGGTCGCCGACGAAACGTTAATGCGTTTCTGAAACACGGCTAGCTCTCGCATATGGCTAGCTCGGTTCTGCTACAGAGAATTGCGCACTTGAATTACGGTTGATATTTGGTTTACATGTGACCCGTTGGCCGCACATTACTCATGTGGGTCGTGGGACTGGACGCTGTTCTCTCGCCAGTGGGGGTGTTGCACACACTGAGATTTTTTTATGTGTAAATTTAATTCGAGAAATGTAGGCAATTTGGAGTGAAACGCCGCACTGAAAATCACGAAAATGTTTTTAGATCAAGTTGATTCTGTGGTTTTCGGTGTGTTGTTTCACTTAAAATTCCCTCCACGCTGCGCTTTTTCCAACAAATTGAAAAGTTGAAAACTAATCTGATGAAAAGAAACCAAAGGGGATTCGAACCCGAGACATCTCATATACAGTTCCAGTCCTCTCAAAACATCCGGGCTCCAGTCCAGGGCTGCCAACCCCCTCGGATTTTGCAAGAGATTCCCTAGGAAATGACTGATCTTGCGATTCCCAAAAACCCCGTTGGATTGTCAATTAACAACCTGAGATTTTTAAATGTGTCTGAAGTCAGGGATCAACATTTTTTTCAAGTGTCTTCTTCAACATCCGGGAATGTTGGCAGAGCCAGTCATTTCAAATGTAACATAAAAATGTAAAAACTTCCAAATTTTAAGAATCATTCTCTGTGAGCATTACTTTTCCAGCAGGGTGTTGCAATCCTAGCAGTGACAGCATCACCTTCCGGTAAAGTAACAGCCAAATCTCAGTCTGTAATGACGCACTTGAGCGGCGTATCTATCATCCATGTGCCTCACCTGACCAGCACAGTATGATCTCTGCTGCGACGACTTTACAATAATAAACAACTTTGGTTTTCCCCACTTCCTAAGTCTGGTTCCACGATTCTGTTTCTGAAGGCATTTTTATACTTCTGTCTCCCGCCCATAAGTCTTTAATTTCATGGAGGAAGGAACAGAGGACTTTTTTGTATGCACTTGAAGTGCCCTTAAGTACTTAAAGACAGATTACATAATTGGGAAAACTTTTAAGAAAAGGATCAACAGCATTACAACTAAAGAATAATGTTGATAAACTGCCTTGTAAAAATTTCAGCCACATAGATGCAGTAATACTTCAGACAAATATAAAAGACCAGGCATGTTTTTTGTGTTAAATAATTGGTAAATTATAAAGCACTTTCAGTTGGCAATTTCTCCCACATGTAACCATTTTACAGGGGAAGAAATCATGTGGTGTTTGTTACAATTGCTATCAACACTTTTAGTCAGGTTTTTCTTGTCAACTTGTGAAGTAACATTTTGGGTCACTGCAAATGATGTATTGGGCTTGTGTGGGGTATCAGTTGGGTGTTTTTCCTATTGCTGGGGGAAAAAAGTCAAAAATTTGAAAACTGTTCCGTGAGTGGTGTCTGTTGTTTTTCTGGGCTAGAATGAAGTCATGTGGGACAGGATAATTTGGACTGTGATTTGGGATGATAAAATTACCGCTCCCCCCATAAACTAACATTCGGTGCAAGATACACAGTGTACATATGTATGAGGCCGAGTGACTCTCCCTTCTATTGTTCCCCCATTGTGTGTAAAACATCCAAGGAATTTCCTTTCAGGTTTTAGGGGGAGTCGTGCGTTAACAAAAGCGAAAAGTGTGTTGAGGTATAGGGGTGGTAGGGGGAGGGGGGATGGGGAGTCATGTCTTGCAGCATATGAACTAAGGCAAGATATGGAAAAATACTCAAAAAAATGTGCCAAGTATTAGTAAAAATGCACATTTTTGGTTTAATAAAAATTTAAACATTTATTTTATAATTAAGTTGACATCGAAATATTCACAGCTTCTCTCAGATTGACCGTTTTTTTCAATTAAAAAGTTGAGAAGTTTTGTTTGCGTTTGGTACCAATGACTACACATACATACAGGCCCACTGAGACTAGATTGAAATTAATCTGGAGGTTAATCTGGAGGTTACAGAAGCCATTTCCCTGAGGATTTTTACATTTTGTTCTTTTAAAGTGGTGCGTGACTGCTGGTTTAAGGAGATTATGGTTCCAGGGCCACAAAGTGCAATGAGCTATTACTGTCTCTACAAATTGTACCATCTTGTTAGAAAAAAAATAATAACTACATGAGTTTAACATGAGGGAGTCACAAAGTTGGGAAGGGGGAGGGGTGCACACTGTTGTCTCGGAAAAGAGGGATAGTAACCAGGGTTTTCAAGTTATTCAAATTTGACTTTAATAAAAAAAAATTCACTGTAAGCTGTTGTGTGTTTTTTTATTAATAAACTTGGCATTAATAAAACTTTACAATTTAATTGTAGTTATGCAGAAATGTTGCAACGAATCATGCAGTCCACCAAAACATGCAATTTAGACAAAACACAACTTGGTCAGCCCCAAAGCATAGTCTTGATGCAAGACTAAATGATTAGTTGCAACACGTACACTAGTGCGGCGATCCCGAAGTCCAACAGTAAATTTGATCTCAATGAATCAAGACTGTGTTTTGGGCTGAACAAGTTGTGTTTTATCAAAATTGCATGTTTCGTAAAAATTGCATGTTTCGTAAAAATTGCATGTTTCGGTGGATCGCGTGATTCATTAAAAGTTTAAATACCACTTTCTCTAAAACTTTAAGCATTCTTGTTACATTTTCCACAACATGTGAATAATTTTGACAAGATCCCATATTTTAGCTGAAGATTGCATAGACCTAGGCCTACATGTATGCATTTTAGTCGACTGTGGACTTGGTAATCCAATGACAGCATCAGAAAAATAACAGCATTTTCTGTGGGTTCGGGACTGTGTGAGAGTAGGATTATTACACTGCATTCAGTAAACGAGTTGAATCGTGCTGTGCTCTGGGGCGGATTAGCGAATACCGGACAATGGTAGCGGCACCCTTACACACAAGGCTACCCCGAGTATCCCGCAGACTTTTGCCCGATCGTTGTCCGTTGAACCACAAAATTACCTCCTTTCATTCTCAGCACTTTATTGTGCCGAGTTTTTCTTTCCTCACACACTCAAAATACAGACTTTGCCGGTTATATGGATCTTAAGAGCGGGGCTTTCGAACCACGATTGCGTGGTTTCTTGCGCGGTCTGTGCTCAGCCTGTGGGGGCAGGCTTTTGTGGAAGACGGCGGGCGGTTCTTAAATGACGTAGACTGCACCTGCGTGCTTTGAATTCTATGGAAGCTTTTCCCCCTCTAGTGTCTGTCATAAATTGATTTTTTTCTTCCCAGCTCTCTCTGTTTTGGTGTGAAAGGCCCAGCGTTGTAAAAAAAAAAGCAAGGAAACAGTCTTTTTAAATTTTTTTAGTATCCATGTTGTTATAGCAACCGGCGTATTGGATGACAAAAAAGGTGTGAGGTTTCTATTGGTCGTTTTGTCGGCTTTAAAAAAATAATTTTTGACTCTGGCCCGAAGGTTTTTGTCGGGGAAGTCAAAGGCGCCTTCAAATCTAAACAGGTTTCTGAATGTGTGTATAGTACATTTGGATGTGGTACTAGCATTTGGTTGTAACTCAATACGTGTATTGAACAAGTATTTGATTATAATGACTGTTGTTAGAGTGTAATTGCGTGGTCTATTCTGTGGAATATCTGAAAGTGAGGGAATTCTCTTGCACAACACTTTTTGTCTTCTGTTAATTAATCGCATTGGAATATTATAATTAGGGTTTGTTTTAGCCCTCCCCGACTTAACTTATTAACACTGTATACTGAGTGCTTCCCTGAAACACTAACACCCGGTTTACACTTGATCCCGAGCTTGGGGTCGAACACCAAGCTCAGGATCAGCTCCGGATCACAAACTGAGTGTAAACGCTCTCAGGACCAAATTGGCCCCGGATCATACCCCAAGATTTTGGTCTCGTGTGGCGGAGGGTTCGATCCCGAGCTCGGGATCAGTTTGCGGTTAGATAAGCAATTAATCGTTAGTTTCTTTACCGCATCCGCTCCACAGCCATTGCAGGGGAAAAGCCTGTGAAATTCAAGTGGCCTTTCACGCTGTATGTACATACATGTACATGCACACATTGTTCTGTACGTCAACTTCTGGCGCCGCGCTCGAGATCAACTACAGAATGTAAACGCGACACTCCAAATCATTGCGAACCATTCCAAAACTAAGCGAAGAATGATATTTTTTACATACAACTGTATTGCCACAGGAATGCAATAGACAGCTGAAGTGTGATGTGTGTTGCCATGGTAATTGGCTCTAAACATCATGGCCGTCAGAAAAAGTACCATTGCAAAAGCACAGTGACATGGTTTAGTGATTTTTAGTGTAGAGCCATTGCCTAGGCAACCAACAAAAGATGACGTATTCACTTCGGCAGTCTATGCGAACAGGGCTTAGGCCTAATATCTAAACTCTTGCACAGCCGATATAAATATTCCCACCCTCTAAAAACTGTATCAAAAATTAATTTAGAAAGCTCCAATGACCGTGAATCAATAATACATGTACACCCATTTTAAGCACCAAGATTAGGTCAAGTCGACGGGTGACATAACAAAATGTATTGATCTCTTAGCCCACATGTCCGAATTCCCTGACCCCCCTCAGGGGTTTTTAACAATCCTGCCCTTTTTTGTACACACTGTTATTAAAAGGGATTAAAGCACGCAGTTTATATGGGCGGCGCGAAAACACCCCTCTTTATGCGGCCGACAGCATGCCCCAAAGCCAGCCATGTGTTGCACTTAAGAACCTCGGAGATCGATACACGAAATTATAAAAAGCTTTTTACTTTTCTTTGCCAAGAGAGAAAAAAACTGTATTTCCTCTTTGAATTTTGTTGTGTAAATGGATAATATTTTTTTGAGGCCCGCGGCGTTTTCGGTAATGTAATCGATTAAGTGGTTGGAACATGGCGGAACATAAAAATACCGATTGGGTATGAAATTTGCTTGCGTCATTAGCGTTTGCCTAGGTTAAAAAATATGCCTCCTTATTTTTCTGTAAAGGTACATGTGCAGTTGAGAATGAAAATGATGTTGTTTTAATTTAATTATTTCTGGAATTGAAAACAAGAATTCCTCAAAAATGATCTTTGCACTTTAGCTCATAACCCTGAAAAAACTTGTCAAAAAATGAAAAAAAATGTGGGGAAAAAAACGTGCATGTATCACAAAAACCCATAGAATCAAGCAGTGACTGAAAAGCCAATCCACATACTGACCCCGACGGGATTCGAACCAGGGCCACAGATGTGGAAGGCGAGGGAAGTACCAATGTAGACCCCTTGCACCGGCGGCCATGACAGGGGGCAGTCACATTGTCACCGTGCGTCATGCACCTGCCCCCTGTCATGGCCGCCGATGCAACGGGTCTATACCGTAGCCAACCTCGGACTCTTAATTTTCTAAAGATGTTTCTTACATGTAGGAATAAGACGCCACCCTCAGCTAAAAATGAAAAATAAAAGTCGTAAAGGAAGGGACAACACTTGCAAAGGGTTGCCTAATGTACGCTTCAAGTCGCCATCTTTTGCAGTTCGGTGCTCTGACTTGAGAGGGCGTGAGTCAGGACACAACAGACTTTTACATACTTCGCGGCGTATGGGAGTCGGAAAACAAGGCATTAATCTTGACGTCATCCATGCAATCGTTGCATGGTTGACATCATCATCCCTTTCAAAATTTCAAATATGGCGCATCACATAGTTGCATTAGTTGCAGAGTTTATCACCGAAATTAATTGGGTTGCCGACGTTATAAACCAGATTCTCTGATTCTCACGAAGGTTATGCACCGGGTAATACATCGGCAATATTTTGGATTAAATTTGTCGACAACTTCAAACAAGTGTTGTCCCTTCCTTTAAATTGTGAAAATGACTTAAACAATTTGGTCATCATGGTCCACTCCTTTTTGGAGGAAACAAACAAACAAACACCATAACAAACAACCCAACAAAAACGAAAAACTTTCTCCATTCCCACTTGTGTGTATCACTTTTTGTTGACATTTCACTTACAAAATTCACACTTCTACAACAAAATTACATCTTTTAAAAATTATATTCAAAAACAAGATCCAGTTTCCACAAATACAAGCCATAAAACTCTCTCTTACATCAATTTTTGAGACGACAGACAGACAAAATCATTCGGATTTTTATCGATGGACGGTATCTTCTCCATTTTAAATCAGCATGCATGCTCACGCCCGACACTTCAGTAGGTTTGTTCGCTTTGCGTACAACAGGAATTTTTTTTTAATGCCTACTTTTACAAACTCTGGTATAGGTAATTCACAGTTCTTTCACACCTGTGCCCTAAGGCAGATAGACACATCATCAGCTTGGTGTTTTCACGGCAGAAAAATACCTGTAATTTTACGCTCTTACATATTTCAAGAATTTTTTTTTTCTTCTCAAGGAGTGGTGTGCATGTGTTTAGGATAATAATTTTTCTGAGAAGGTATGTTGGGTGAGATAGAAAGTATTTATTTCATTTATTTATACCCAGGACACTCCTAAAATACAGTTGAACATCAAAAATAAGAGCACTGTTTATAAGCATTCTGCTTAGGGGCCGTCCATAAAGTACGTACGCACGGAGGGGGGAGGAGGGGAGGAGGGGGGGGGGGGGGGGGGGGAGGTTGTTGACATTGCGTACACAGAAAATGTCTTTTTAGTAAATCGGGAAAGGATGGACAAGTTGACCATGGCTTCAGACCTTATGTACGAAATATATTAGACAGGCCACACATTTTTCTCACACATCTCACATTTTTCTCACTCCTCAAATTAGGTTTTCCCATTAAATCCCCAGTTGAATGATGCTTGATGTGTCATTTTAAGTAAACAAAACAAAATGCAAAAGAAATCTATACATTTTGTCATTTATTTCAGACTTAGGTGGCGAAATGTGAATCGTACTACACGTAGTAGTATATAGCACTATACATGTAGTACTGAACCATTTTTACCAATGCTGAGGTATATATGGAATGCGTATGCATACAGGGGGGGAGGGGGGTTGGAGCCACTGCGTACGCCATGCGTACGCCATGCGTACAGGGGGAGGGAGGGTCTAAAAAGTCGGCATTTCATGCGTACGTACTTTATGGACGACCCCTTACAACAAGGAAAACTTTAAGCCTAGCATACATCGACAACTGGAAGCAACTGAACTGATCAGTTGCTGGCATTGTGTGCGTAGTGCGCACATCGACAGCAACTAATCAGTTGCGCAACTAGCGGCAACTTGGAGCATCCAACTGGGAGCATCCAGCCAGAGCGCGCACATCGACACGGCAACTCGGTAAAGCCTAGAGTTGCAACTGTTGCTTGCAGTTGCATTTGATGTGCTTGCACGTGCATCAGGTACCGGTACACGCGTGCAACTGACAGCAACTTGTTACAAGTACGCGTACATCGACGCAACTGACCGAAACTGGGTACAACTAGTTGCCAGAAAGTAGAACATGAGCAACTCGCGGCAACTGGGATTTTTCCAGTTGCCAGTAGTTGCAAGTGCGCATACATCGACCTTTTTGAGCAACTGATCATGTTGCTTGCTGTAGACCTATTCCATTCCTCGAAAAAAAAGATTGCACATCATAAACGCCAGAGGGTAAGCACATTATGTTGGCAACTCTAGACGTCATATTTTTTTACATTCGCAAATTTGATAAGTTCATAAATGTCAAACTATCCCCTACCCCCCCCCCCCCCCCCCCCCTCCCCCCAAACCATTAAAAAATCCTTTACAAATAGAAAAACATATCAGACTTTAAAACCTGTCAAACGTCACTCAACTAAGTTCTTAATTAATCCACGGTCTGTGAAAACATTTAAAACATAGTTGCACTTTTTTTCCATTTGCCTCAGACATTTTTGACAGACAGACTGTAAAATGGCATGACCTGGCAATTCTCGATTTTAAGTGAACCTGTACTTGTTAATGTCAACTTGTTGGGGCTGTACTTTCTTTAAATCGGAACGGAAACTTGTTGAAAGTATAAATGTACGTTGAACTCAATTTATATGTTTCTGACAATACTGGCAATATTGACAGACAGGACAAAAATTTTTCTGTCAATTTTTCTGACACCAAGAGAAAAATGAACACCTGCCTAGTCTGCCAGAGGTCTCGGGTTCAAATCCGAACAAGGATCATACATGTTTTTAAAAAAAAAACATTTTTGGCATCCATGTTTGTTAATGAGGTGCCATATGGAATTTCTTTTGTTTCTGTGATATGTAATTAATCAGATTTATTAACATTCATTTTATAAATAGGAGAATTCTTTGAAGTTTTTCTTACAAAGAAGATTTTTTCCCCCCAAGTTCATAAGTTATAGATGAGGTACTGCTATGAAGTGTTACTTAAAAGTGGTGTTCCCATTGGACTAATTTTGGTAAAACAAGTAACAAAATTTAGTCCAATGGGGATGCACGGAGAATTAGCGTCCCTGTAAAGTTACCGCGACCACGATGTGAAACTTACAGGGCGAGAGAGGCCGCGGAAACTTTCCGCTCAGCCGCGGGAGTTTTACAGGGCCCTCGAAAAGTCCAATGGGAACAGTTTCGCCCTGTAAAATGAACACGACCCTGCAGTAAACTATGGGCCTGTATGGCAAAAGTTTACTGCAAGGTTGCAGTAGCTTTCCGCATGGGCACTGAAAGCAATTGCAAATGGGAACGCATGGGAAGATTACATGAAGGAATGTTTATACCGAAGGTCGCGGTAACTTTCCGCGAGGCAGCGCAAAAGAAAGTCCAATGGGAACATGCCTTTAATTGATAAATTTACTCAAAGTATTTTCCTCATATAAAGCCTTTTCATGGCTCAAAAACTGTGGTTTGTCAAATTTCTTTGTGACAATCTTTTCAAAAAAAAAAAAAATGTAGTTCGTCTTCTTTTTGCGAAGGAACTTCAAAGTTTTTGTCTTAAGTGCGATTGATCACTGCCGCAACTCCCCAAACTGCCCGAAACGGCCATAAAACACCTTTCCAGAAAAATCCTGCTCTTCACACCCTAAACTCAAGTCACATGACAACCTCTATTAAAAATGCTTTTTTTTCACACCAAAAGTACAGGTACGTGTAAGTCCCTTCTGAAAGATTTATCGCATGCGTGAGCATCATGCCGTTAATCCACTAGAAAAACATCCCACGTATTGTCCACCTCCAGTAATATTAATTAAGCCCTCCGAAAGGGCCCGACCAAGTAAAAAAGAGAGAGATTAAAAAGAAGAAAAATAAAACCTAAGAAAAGACTCGCAAGTTTTGGCTAGATGTAAAGGTGTTTTTTCATCGCGCTCACAAATAACTTTCCCAAGACTCGACAATGCGACTCCTCATGCGCGCTTAATATGTGACATGTTTTCATAACTCAGACCAACAGTACTTTGCGGTTGTTTGTCTGATTTTTACAAGATTTCTGGGCATAAATTTGACAAAAGAGAGACTCGTACCGATGCTAATTTCCCTCGAAGGTTTGGTTTTAAGTACATGTTGTGATTACCTCATGCTCTATATAAAAAGGTAGAAAACGATTTTGTAGGATGGAAATTGCACAACTGAAGTGCAGTCAACTTGTGTAATTTCTTAGTGGACGTTTTAGCAAATAGAACAGTTTTTACTAACTACATCCATCGTGGATGCGGCTAGCCATAGGCTATAAGGCCAGTTGTAGCCATATCTATAGCCCTAGCCACTATGGCCACCTGGTCCAGCTGGCCAGGTGTTTTTCGTCCGATTTTGACAAGCGGAACAGGTGTGAACTAGTGTCGAGATGTGACTCACGATATGCGATACAACGAAACCATATTGGCTGCATGGCGGCGCTTTTTGATTGAAATAACCTGCGCTACATGTCGCATCGATATTTCTATCTCCCATGCTGATTTTCAGTGTGACGTTTCTCTTCCCTAAGTGTTTCAAATTCGACTTTCGATTTCTCTCGGTATTTTTTCAGCTCGCAGCACGCAAAAAAAAAACGACCTGAAGTGACATTAGTGATGCATGTACTTGTGGGTCACCGAGTTTGGTACTAAATCTCGGGGGTGCTTTTTGCAACAAAAAAAACAAATCAATAAAATTTATTGTACCTACCTGAAACCTAAATTTTGTGTACATCGCCTTTATTTTTTTGACCCCTCAAAGTATGAAAAAGTGGCTCAATCTTGTGTATATTTGCAATGTTGTAATGTGCAAGTGGTAAACAAATACTGACCGTCATCCCACCCTAATATTTTAGGCTGATATTTTTTAGAGCAAAATAAAAATATATTTCCCACCTACCCACCCTGTATATATTTTTGATATAATAGAAAACACAGGTATTTATTTTCTTGGCCTTAGGCACCATACCAAATATTGCCTAAATGTTTGAGTTTGTTTTCCTTTAAAAGTTGGTGAGCACCACAGTATTTTCCTTGACATCCACCTCTGTGTCCCAGGTTCGAATCCTGTTCGGGTCAGCACTCGGGCATCAATCTTGTTTAAACCTTCACCCTGTAAGGTCACGTAAACAGAAAATGGAAGTTTAACCAAATTTGCATCAATAATTTAGGTTTATGCTATTAGAATAATGCTAATGTTGGGTAACTTTACTGTGTTCCGTGTGATGTATTTTCTAGTTTCCTTGAAAACATGTACTACCCTCCAGCCAAATTCTTGTGTGTTATCTTTCAGCGGAGTAACCTTAATAAACATTCCTTTTGTCTGACAAAACAAAATTATTGCAGTCACCTACAGTACATATCTCACACAGATTTCACTGTAAAGGCATGTCCGCATTGGACTTTTTGGGGGAAAACTTATCGAGACGATGGGTACTTTTCCCATTTTAATTCCAATGCGGACAGCCTAGGACGTTTTCATCTCAGTAACTTTTCCAGAGTCCAGCGGTTACTTTTCCTAGCCAACTGCTGCCCAGGAAAATTGACCAGGGAACTTTTCCCGAGACGAAAAGTCCAATGCGGACACATTGAGTAGGTAAAAGCGTTCTGGAAGCATACGTCTGAGCCGTGAAGGTCATACTGCGAAGGGACATTGCGCATGCTCTCCCACGGTCTTGGTAAATTTTCTCGTGTCGAAAAGTCCAAATGCGGACAGCAGTAAATTTTTCATTTTACCATCGTCTCGGTAAAACCTCCCGAAAAAGAAGTCCAATGCTTAAAAAAACGTGAATTACAAAACAGCTCTGCAATCTCTCCACAGCATGATTTTAGTCTCAAGGTTGAAATTTCAATTGCTTTTTTGTCTTGGCTCAATGCTATAGTTCCACTAACCAGTTTTAAGAAAAAATTTAAAAAGGCTCTTTTCTTATTTTGAATTGATGCATCTGAACTCAATTGTTCTCTTTCGACTCGTGCAATTCATAATTAATTTTGCTTTGTATAGAAGCACTTTGCTGACCTCCAGTAATTGGCAGAGAATTGGTTGAGATACTTAATGCCTTTTCATAAGATGCTGTTTGAATACACTGGGGAGGGAGAACAGACATGTTCAGTACACAATAAATGTATGCCAGAAAAAGGTATTTTTGTCCTATTTTTTGATTTTCATCTTGTATTGAATTTGCATCTTGTATTGAAATTGCATAATTTTTTTTTGTATTGTCTCGGGTTCGAATCTCAACAAGGACCATGTGATCTTTTCTCTCAGCCGGGGCTAGTTTTCAAATCTGTAGAGTGATTAGGCTAAGCGCCACCCCAAATATTGTGTTGTGATTCCTTTGTAAGGGGCCGTCCAAAGAACATTTTAACGGTTCTATAGAGCATATTATTTTTCAAGATGCCCCCTCCCTTCCCCCGAAATGCGGCCTTCGACCCCACCCCCTCCCTTTCCCCTTCCCCTTCCTACACTTTGTAGAATCATGAAAATGTTGACAACTTTGAATGGCCCCTTACCGAGACGATGGTAAAATGAAAAATGGCTAAATTTTACTGCTGTCCACATTTGGACTTTTTGACACAAACATTTTACCGAGACCGTGGGAGAGCATGCGCAGTGTCTCTTCGCAGTATGACCTTCACAGCCCGGACGTACGCTCCAGAGCGCTTTTACCGACTCGATGTGTCCGCATTGGACTTTTTGTCTCGGCAAAAGTTCCCTGGTAAATTTTCCTGGGCAGCAGTTGGCCAGGAAAAGTAACCGCTGAACTCTGGAAAAGTTACTGAGAGGAAAACGTCCTAGGCTGTCCGCATTGGACTTAAAATGGGAAAAGTTTTCCCCCAAAAAGTCCAATGCGGACAGGCCTTATAAGCCTGTCAATCTTTGGTGTATACAGAACTTTTTGAGGGTCAGACTCACATGTCCATAAAGTTATCACCCATGTATTGTCCATATTATCAAACCATGAACCACTGATTTATAGAGATTGAAGTGTCCTATTCTTACTGGAATAATGATCATTTTCTGTGATTGGCAGTATTTGAAGGCTAATTATCGGTGCTTGAATAGGGAGGGTTACTTTGAATGGGCTCTGTTGTTCCACAAGTGGATTAGGCGCACAATGGAACAGTGAATACAGGGATGAAAGTGACAGGTCTCTGAAGGTTTATAAGGGTGGGAAAATGAGATGTTTCAATAACTGGTTAGTGACTGTACATGTAGATAAACATCAGAGGTAATAAAGTGAAAATGTCGCCTTTTGTGTGTTGCCAAGGTTAAAACTAAAACCAGTGAACCGTTTCCCTGCACTCTAGCAATGGACATTCTGTACAGAGATAATTCAGGCGGGGTACCCTGGCCCAGTGGTTTAGGTCACTGACTCGCAATACCCTGGTATTGAGCAATACCCTGGGGTTGAGCAAGGCACTTAACCACATATACTCCATCCTTCGAAAGGGATGTAAAGCCGTTGGTCCAGTTTGTTAGGTAACGCATTTTAAAGATCCCAGAGCATTCTTTCGTGAAGAGCAAGGGGATTCCCTGGTGTCTCTAGCCGTTTCTAATTCATTGTCTTCTCCTCTCATGGGATTCCTCACGCTTGCGAGCGACAGTGCAATGGAATCCTTGGTTTCAGTACCAGATAGTAATAATAACAATAATTTAAACAACGCTGAATGCCGCAATAGGGCGACATTTCGGCAAGACTCTCACCGGGGACCACCAAAATTTCGGCAAGAGTCACTCAAAATGACACCTTATTTTTTTACCCAAAGCTTCCAGAGATGGTCGCAGACCGAAGAGAAACAACTCCAGTCCCGATAAAAATGGTTCTCGACCTAAAACAAAATGGTTTTTGACCCAAAAAAATTAATTTTAAACTCAAAAATATTAGGGCGACACCAAAATGTCGCCCTATTGAGCAGGTCGCCCTAATATACCTTTTTTACACACGATTTGTCGCCCTATTCTAGCATTGATAGTAATTTAAGTTGCAATAAAAATCCCACAAACCACAAAAATCCGACTAAAAATCAGTAAAGTGGAAAAACTTAAAAGGATCGCATTCCGACAAAAGGTAACAAGTTAGACAGGAACACTGCTGTGAAGCTGCAAATTAGATTTGCTCAGGAAATTCTTCCTTATTTAAACATCAAACAACTAAAAAAGTGCCCGGACTTTACCCCGGTCTCTCTAGGCATTCGGAAACCCTGCTAGGAATTTGATTGATGTGTAAATGTGTCTCACCACGCAATTACGGTTAATATTTTCATTCTTAGTATTTTGTGAATGAGTTTGGGGAGTTTGGCCATAACAAGATTACAGTGACGAGTTGATGGTGTAACAAATCGTGACATGAATGATAGCTGTGTTGTGGTGTCCAAAACGATGGATACAAATTGAGTTCGATGCGTAAATTTAGTCCTAAATGGATGCGAGACTAGATGTCATAAAATAGGAAAGTTTTCAATTAACCATTTCCAAAATATTACACAGTTGTAAATCTTGTAGTTAAGTCACTTTTGTGACGACTACCAACTCTTGTTCATTCCTAGTTTTCCTTCTTTCTAATTTCCAATTCCAAGATGCCCTACCAGCTGAGCTATGAGGCATAGTTGCATACTCCCTCTTATACTGTACTCCCCAAGACCTCTGACCACCAGGCAGATGCTCTATTATCAGCTGAGCTATCAGGCACAGTAGTATATACTCGGCCATCCAGTGGCATAAACTCTGTGTTTTGTGGTGTTGATAAGATGTTACATTATGTTGTCACTATGAACAATTTGCAGTTTTATTTTATTTTATTAGCTTGGAAGCCAGTGTATGGAAGGAGGGCGCTTTGCGCGTGTCATGAATGCGCGCTGTTCGATTGAGCAACAACACAAAATGCACAGTTCGTGGCACTGGATGGCCCCCAGTTGTTGCGGCCACACAGTGAAGGAGTTCTTAGGTAGAACGGATTCGTTGAAAACAGGTGTACACAAGTTGGAATTTTGAGACGAAACAGAAATTGGGAGGTTGTTAGTGGCTGTGGGATCAAGCTTAGTCAGGAAGGCAGTGGGGGAGCCAGGGGTCACAGTCAGGGGCTCTTTAGAAGCTCCAAGGCCCTGCGCCATCTATACAAACAGCACTGTACGGCTGGGTAAATACCGAGTCCACAGGCTGGTAGAATTTCTGACTAGCCTGTTCTGAGGCAGCAATTAGTGGAGAAAAAGCCAGGCAGTTTTTAGTATACCATTGTGCCACATACATGTAGCTCGATCAGCTGGTAGAGCATCTGCCTGGTGTGTCAGAGGTCTTGGGAAAACCAGAGGGAGTATACCACTGTGCCTCATAGCTCAGCTGGTAGAGCATCTACTTGGTGTGTCAGAGGTCTTGGGGGAAACCCGAGGGAGTATACCACTGTGCCTCATAGCTCAGCTGGTAGAGCATCTACTTGGTGTGTCAGAGGTCTTGGGGGAAACCCGAGGGAGTATGCCACTGTGCCTCATAGCTGAGCTGGTATAGCATCTGCCCGGTGTGTCGGAGGTCTTGGGGAAACCCGAGGGAGTATACCACTGTGCCTCATGGCTCAGCTGGTATAGCATCTGCCTGGTGTGTCGGAGGTCTTGGAGGAAACCCGAGAGAGTATACCACTGTGCCTCATAGCTCAGCTGGTAGAGCATCTACTTGGTGTGTCAGAGGTCTTGGGGGAAACCCGAGGGAGTATACCACTGTGCCTCATAGCTCATCTGGTAGAGCATCTGCCCAGTGTGTCAGAGGTCATCGGGAAACCAGAGGGAGTATGCCACTGTGCCTCATAGCTCAGCTGGTAGAGCGTCTGCCTGGTGTGTGAGAGGTCTTTGGGAAAACCTGAGGGAGTATGCCACTGTGCCTCATAGCTCAGCTGGTATAGCATCTGCCCGGTGTGTCGGAGATCTTGGGGAAAACCTGAGGGAGTATACCACTTTGCCTCATAGCTCAGCTGGTAGAGCATCTGCTCCCCAAACTACTTGTTTTCTCTCAGAACATTTCTCAAGGCATTTCATGTCCAAACATAGCTGAACTTTCTGCAAGCTAGCTTACCAACATACTTCTTTTGATGTTATTGTTCAAGCAAATATAGTGGACATTAACATCCGTTTCCGGTCTCAGTGCACCTGGTTGTGAGGGCATAGACTTTGTCAGAAGGAGCCCAATTTACACCCTAGTCCCACCAAGCCTGTCAGTGTTGAAACAACAACACACCAGGAAGCCCTCACCAGGGGCTGGGTTCAAGTCTGACCCATTGACCTCATAAATGTTACACCTAGTTGGGAGTGTACAAACATCCAAATATTTCAAGTTGAACATTTCCAGAAAATCAGATGTACATTTCAAAAGACTTTGAGGGCCTGTAAACCTTCAAGTATTCAAGTTGAAATAAACCATTTTAATGCAAATTGTACACTGTCTAAAGCCGTTGACTGCAGAAAATCTACCAGGAGCAACTCTTTAAAGGAGCGTATTCAGATTTTTTTCCAGAAAATGTGTTTCGTTTTAACCTAAGAATCACATAAAATACCTCCCCAAAATAAAAACAAAAACAGGAAATTTGCAATCTCCAATTTCGATGTGGAAGCAAAAAGTTGGTGTAATTACTGTACTGCTCGGAACCAGATAAATTAGTTCCCAAAACATCGGTGGTTTTTTTACGATATCCTTGAAAATGTACGGATTGAGAATGCGAAATTTCAGAATGGTAATGAGAAAAATACGACAAATGATATAGTATCAAAATCTGAACACCCATGGAAAAAATGGGGGGAGGGGGTTAGGGGAGGGAGGATGTAAACAAAATGTGATCTGGACGTGCTTCTTCAAAGGTGTAAAACTACAACCAACCACACCAAAATATTTTGTGGATAACATTGGCCTTGAAACTATGCCCCTACAGTTTATTTTACTCCCTGAAAAAAAACTTAAAGAAACAGAAATTTAATACAGAATTTCATATTGTTTATACCGTCTTTCGACACCGATTTCAAATGGCAATTTGTCAAACTGACAGCTTGTTACAACTGCAGAACATCTGTGTGCTGTTGTATATTTTCTGACCACTAACTCCGAACATGGAATTTCACTTTTTCTATTTTAACCCACCATATTTATTTGGGTCCTGACATGTTGCTGGCCTTCGTACATCATCATCTTAACTAATATGGACAAGAGTGCATTTGTAGCAAAGTGTGGAGGTATTGTACATTGTACAAAGTGTTTGTCACCTTTTTGGGTACACTATAACACCATGGCTGTTTTGTTAAGGTTCCTGTACTGCAAATATAATGGGGAATTGGGTTGGCGTATAGTGGTACTCTCCTCGCCTTCCACCTCTGTGGCCCTGGTTCGAATACTGTCCGGGTCAGTATGTGGATTGGGTTCTCAGTCCCTGCTTGATTCTGTGGCTTTTCCCCTATAGACTGTATCGAAAATCCGCTGTTTCGTGGGACACCTTTTGTTACTTAAACCGTTCAACAATGGAAGCACGATATGTATGTGCAACCATGCAGGGCTTGAAATTCGTTACTGAAAGGGCACTGCCATTTCTGCTTTTGGAGTAATCTTTTGAAGTTTAAAAAGGGCACTTCCATTGGAAAATTAAAAAGTCTATGGGAGGATTGCAAAAGGGCACCAAGGCCAAGAGCAGAGGCAACAGAGGCAATGGCCTCCGTTAATTTCAAGCCCTGACCATGCATGTCTTCAAGGAACAAAGAAACTGCCCCACGAAATGGCGGCTATTCGATACGGTCTATACAGAATTGTGTAGGGGTTTCCTCCCACCTCTGAACATGAGCATGGTTCTTTATCGTCTTCTCTGCCCAGATTTCTTCGTGAATAAAAACGTCACCCTTTGTATGTTTCCAACGTTACCAAGTCTACACAAAAAACCAGTGAACTGTTTCCCTGTGCTTTAGCAATAGACATTTCAGATTACCAGTGAATGTTTAGACCAAGTTACAGTGGAAACTGAAGTCACGCTTTAATAGCCTATTGACCACTCTCACAGACGCCATCTTTGTAGGAAAAATGCTACTGCATATTAAACGCATTCCAGTACACACACGCCATTGCTCAAATTTGTTCGAAATACGGCGCAGCTGATATGCGTGTCACAAACATTTACGCTCAAGATTCTGTTGCACGTGACAACTTGTCGGAAGTGACGTCAATTGAGAGGGATCAATTCAATACCAAAATATGTCTACAAATTGCCCCTAAAATTGATTCTCTTGTCACAGATACATGTCATTTTCTTTATTTTACAATTTGTAAAATTGATCAAAAATCCAGCTTCAGTTTAACTCCCCTCAGAGTACAAAAATATTAATATTTGGGTTTTCAGGTCAAACGTGCCCCCAATGGGGTCAAGCTGTCTTTTTGACTTGACCCAAGGACCCCTGGGTCAGACACCCATGCAGAGGGGGCCAATTACAGGGTCAAAAGTCACCCCCTAAAGGGTCATTATTGGGATTGAAGTTTGATTAATTAATAGCGACTGATTGAAGGGGGAAAATTTGACACTAAGTATGGTAACCCTTTGTGGGTCAATGTTTCATAAACTTTAGGTAGAGAAACACTCACATGAGCACAGTTCTGGACATTTTGTGTCCAGACCTTGCGTAGCTTGCGCAACTTTAGAAAATGGCACAAACCCCATAGGCTTGCGTGTAATTATCAAACAAATGTTGCGCAGCTTACGCAATAAAAGGTTGCGCAAGCGGGCTTAAGCAGTGCGTAAGGATTCGTGAAATTGGCTGCTGGTCACGCAAAAGTTGGCTGTCAAAATTGTTTGCCATTTTTAGTTTTTTGTAGTCTCTGAAATAATTTTCGTTTATTTAAATTCAAAGAGTCTTTGTTGAGATAAAACAGATAATTTCTTTTTTTTCACAAGAAATTGCTGGGAAGTTTTACATGAAGTGATTTTTATTATTCAACCAACGGTTCTTGCAGACAAAATACTTTATATCTTTAAGTCACGCCCAATTAAACGGCTACTATCGTAGCGTCTCCCGAACTTCTTTTTTATTAATAAACCTGACTGATGATTTATTTGTGTTTGTGGCTCCAACAAGCATCCCACTTCATCTATTATTAAACCAAAATGTCAAGTTCAGGCGCACTTCCGGAATTTCAGTCGAGACAGAACCGCTTTGAATCGACCCAACCTTCTTTTCCCAATTTGTCCCCCCTTCGATCGGACAGCCCCCCCCCCCACAACCACCTCAGAGATGCCGCCACCCGTACAGCCGCCGATGACAAACATATATGTGATTGGAAGCGCCATTTATGACTAATACAGGAGCTAGAGCGTAAACTTTAATATGACTGGCTGTCTGTTTGGGATGCAAAATCAGGGTCGTCGACCTTACAGGACATCAATTATCGTTTGCTGTAATGGAGAACTGTAATTAAACTGATGGTTTTTGCTCGGTTTTTGCTCGGTCAGTAGTTTGCGAATGACTAGGGGTTGTGGGCTGAGGATACATGCACCAGCTATGGGCAAATGGTGGGTGTGTGTCCTTGGGCAAGGCACTTTGCCATTGTTTATCTCCACCTTGAAGCAAATGGGTACATGTGAGGGCAGTGAAGGTGTTGTGTGTTTGATTAGCTTATGAGCACCTATGACTGTGTTTACACTTGTCCCGAGCTCGGGATCAAGATTGATCCCCTGATAACAATGCGTCACACCGTGTTTACACTGGTCCCGAGCTCGGAATCAAGATTGGTCCCCTGATAAGAATGCGTCAGTGTTAACCGCAATAATCCTGAGTGCCGTGTTAACATTCTGTAGTTGATCTCGAGCGCAGTGCCAGAAGTTGCAGTCAAAGGTCATACTCTATGTGTGTATGTACTGATCAATGTGTGCATGGGTTGTGCGTGTACAGTGTACAAGGCCACTTGAATTTCGCAGGCTTTTCCCCTGCTACGGCTGTGGAGCGGATGCGGCAGGATGCGGTGAAGATTAATTGCTTAAATCTAACCGCAAAATGATCCCAAACTCGGGATCGAACCCTCCGCCAACGCGAGACCAAAATCTTGGGGCCAATTTGGTCGCGGGAGCATTTACACTCAGTTTGTGATCCGGGGCTGATCCCGAGCTCGGTGTTCGACCCCAAGCTCGGGATCAAGTGTAAACAGGGTGTTGTTATTAGAATGATATAATTGAGCCCAGTGACCAGGGGTAACGATGTCAGTGCCCTGGGCACCTTGTATGGTAGATTTGTGCACAATATAACAACTTATTATATTTAGAAGTGAAAAAAATTTAAAACACCAAATTCTTAAAAAATTGACACTTTTCAGTCAGTCTCATTAACAAAAGTATGATTTACCCACAACATTTTTAATCATCGTGTAAACATTTTCCAAAAGACATTCCAACTCTTGTGAGCATGGTTTTTCCAGTGTTTTCGTGAATGTGTAGATCACCTTTCTAATTACCTTTCTCAAAATATCCGAGCAGCACGAATATGTAAATTGGTTTAAAAATTACATTGTAACAAAAACCTACATGCATCATGAACCTCTTGGGAAATCAAGGAATCGTATTTTTTCACAGAAAGAGTTGAAAGAAACATTATTTTTGGGGAAAAAATGGGAATTCTGTTGTAGGTTGACATTTTTGAAAACTATGAATAACAAGCAAACATGTTGGTTACAATTTTAATCACCCTATACCATTGTTTTAATCCGTTCTGACTTAAACTTAACAATTTCAGTCAAACACATAAAACAGCCACAGGATCAGAGTTTTCACTGAGCCACGGTGCATTAGTTTATACACAAGCAGACTGGCGTCCCAGACTTGACTGGCGCCCGTTTGATGCGTAATACTTTCGGCTTCCCAAAGGTGATGACAAAAATATGAATTTGTTTTTGGTAATGAGTGCAGTAGGGCTAAAGTTGGAGGAAAAAGGATTGATGGGAGATTTTTTTAAAGAAGAAATAGAAAAGGATAAATATTGTTTATTGAACATAGTGGTTGCTGGGTGATTTATCGATGACATTTTATTTGGATAAGAAAGACATGTGTATGTGTAGGTGATTTTTTTTTTTTCCTTTTTTATTTTTGAAAAAAGAAAGAAAAGAGTTTTGTGGCTAAGTGATCTGGTATGCCTACTGAACTCAAGTTCCTGTACCAAGTAGGATGAATGTGGGTTCAGGAGAATAATTACATTCTTAGCAAAATTTGAGGAAATAATACCAATTCGTTACTTTGCTTAATAGTGCATCCACCCAGAGAAAAGTTGGATCTTAAGGAAAACTTGAGGGAGTATACATGTACCTGTCTGTGCCTCATAACTCAGCTGGTAGAGCTTCTGTCCGGTATGTCAGAGGTCTTGGGGAAAACCTGAGGGAGTATATACCACCTTGCCTTATAACTAGTAGAGCATCTGCCCGGTATGTCAGAGGTCTTGGGGAAATCCTGAGGGAGTATACCTGACTGCCTCATACCTCAGCTGGGGGAAACCTGAGCGGGGATACCACTGTGCCTCATTGTTAGGCTGGTAGAGCATCTGCCCAGTGTGTCAGTGGTCTTGGCTAAAACCTGAGGGAGTATACCACCGTGCCTCATAGCTCAGCTGGTAGAGCATTTGCCCGGTGTGTCAGAGGTCTTGGGGAAAACGTGAGGGAGTATACCACTGTGCACTGTGCCTCATAGCTCAGTTGGTAGAGCATCTGCCCGGTGTGTCAGAGGTCTTGGGGGAAACCTGACTAAGTATAGCTCAGCTGGTAGAGCATCTTCCTTGTGTGTCAGATATTTTGGGTTCAAATCCCAATGAGGACAGAGATTTTTATATCAACCTCTACATTACATGCCTAGTAATAGAGACTAAATCAACTACTGTATACAATTATTTTCAATCAATTCTCAATCAGACCAACATTGATTGGAAAAACAAACCTAAATGTTTTGAAAATATCTAAAATGATGTGAACATTTCCAGGCTGTTTTGAAAATTTCCTGATAACTTTTACCCATTGTGTGACACACTGCCGTATCTGTTACATTGCACAGAAGTTTGCCACTGTTTTTATAACCCAAAAACCCTAGATTTGAAGAGTGATTTGTTGTGGGTTCTGGGACATTCTAGATATTTTTGTTTTGCCCACAAAATTGGGACCGCAGCTACTTGCATGTCAACATGACCTCAGAACTAGGGGTTGGTCATTGACTTAGGGAGACAACAGATTCTTCTTGTTTTTTTAGTTTTCCCCTCAAATAACTGTTTGACCCTAAACCACAGATGAATGTGATTCATATTTAGTATTTTTGTCTCTTCAGAAAAAGGGTGGGTGGAGTTAAGAACTACAAAAAAGTGGGCGGGGCAGTACCCAAATGTGCAAAAATATATCTAAACTTGGGATGAGAGAAAAATTGATAGGGCCTTATCGGAATTCAATCCCGAGACATCTGACGCTCCCGGGCAGAATGCTCTACCAGTTGAGCTATGAGGCACAGTGGTATACTCCCTCAGGTTTCCCCCAAGACCTCTGACACACCGAGCAGGCACTCTATCAGCTGAGCTATGAGGCACAGTGGTATGCTCTCTCGGGTTTTCTCTATGAACCAATTTTTCTCTCGGTGTTGCATGGGAGCGCAACTGGGCAAAATACATACTATGTACATGTGGTAACTTGTGATACCATTAAATTTTTCTCACGCCATATTAGTCCCCACTGCCGCCCCAACCCTCCTAAACATTCCGGTCATTACACCTTGCTCGTACATGCCATTCGAATGACGCGCGATAATTTACGCATCGAAAATAAATTGTATCCCATTGTGAACACTCACCGCAAACTCGACAAAATGTCTCAGTCCCGCCTTATTTTTGTAACTACATCGTCTCGTAATTTTCAGACATTGGTATGTCCCCTCCCGCGTTTCCACCGCAAAGCGCTGGCAAAAAACAGACCACTGCAACGTGATAAAAAACTACAAATTTCCCACGGAACAACATTTTTGTCCGGTCATGACAAACTCGAATTCACTTCTTTTTTTTATTTTGCGGAACACCCATTTCCTAGTATGGGAATGTGTGTAACTAATAAATATTTATGCCTATTTAAGCACTGAAACACAGTCCCTTGTGTGCTTAGAAGCACCCAAATCAATCGACTGATCGCGTCATTCCTCCCGAATTAAATTGATTGAAAATGTGTCGATTGAGATTTTCCATCTTTTTGTCCCCTGGTCCAAATCGTTGGCTTGCTGGTCTCCCACAGACCAAACTAAAATCTCGCCTGACCCTTCTAACTTTGGCACCTGTTTAGGGTAAAATTGCCAAACAAAACTAGTGTTGCATGGCTACATAGTTGACTTTAGCCCAGCCTGTATCAGAACTTTTGTAAAACTTTTCGAGATCATTGCTTATAAGCCTTTTGCATGTTTTGCATGCATACGGTAAGTCGTTTTTACGAGCCAATTGGCTCATTACGGCCGGTACTCATCTCCGGTTTCCGTGGCATGGAGTAACTATAGGACCAATGCTACATGTACTGATCCTCCTGGATAGGATGCCAGTCTATCGCAGGTCTACCCCCAGCAACTAGTTGGGTTTCCCCAACCGTATTTGCTGGTACCCATTTATACACCTGGGTGAAGAGAGACAATGTGGAGTGAAGTGTCTTGTCCAAGGACACAACGCGGTGCAATGGCCAGGTTTCGAACCATGGACCTCTCGACCGAATGTCCGACACGCTATCCACTAGACCACCACGTCTTGCATGCATAGCATCTGGCATACTGACGTACTTCGTTTCACCTAGTATCCACTTGGCAAGACCAAATTTTTGTTGCTATGTGGTGCACGCGGCAGGTGTGAAGAACAGAATCAATAATGTGTTCACCATAGGAGAGAATGGCCTAAAGCAACCCGACTATTGGTTGCTAGGCAAAGGCATGCACCACATACATGTAACAACAACAGCATGGTATGTGACTTTCTAAACTTCACCTCCATATCAATGTAAAGAATTCAGGGCACCAACCATTATGTAAATGTAACACGTAAGTTCAGTTTAACAGTCCAAAATTTTCACATGTGTAATGTCCGTAACACTAAAATGTAATGTCCATAATAATGATAATTAAAGTAACTGGTCAATAAAAGATTACTTTTTTTTCAAAGTTAGGCCCTACAATTTATGTTCAAGTACATGGAATGAAGTTATTACTAATATTATTAGGCCTGCTTGAGTGTATACAACATGCATTGTGTAAGGTTGAAACTTGCAGGTAGCAAGCAAGTGTAACATCTGTAATGGCTGAATTGCTCAGATATTTTGTGTGGTAGGCTTATTTCTATTTAGTTAGTATTGCATAAATCTACATTCAAATTTGTGAACAGTTAGATGAAACAGCAACATGATTCATACATGCTGTTTGTGGGATGGGCTAAAAAGCCCCGCCCACATTTGAACCACACCTAATATATGGAGCATATTCTATTCTGTAATCATATAGCACCTACATTAGTGAAGCAAAACCTGACCAGATATTCTAAGAATGCACCATCCCATTCTACTTACACAGTACCATAATTGATCTGAATTTTCCCAAAAAGCAAAAACCACTTTTTCCTTTCCGGGTACTCCTAGCCACAAGTCATGCTTGACTAAAAATCTGCAACCAGCCAACGGTCGCAATGTGGCGAGTGATTTACCATTGAAATCTGGTCACAGAAAATTCATGTTTTGGGTGAAGAATTCCACGGCCGTTTGTCATTTCCTATATTGGGGTATTTTTATCATCTGGGAAGAACTTTGTGGGTGGCAGTGGGTTAAATTGAAAATGTGAACAAATCTTTGTCCAGTATTCACTTTAAGGCCCTGTAGATGATCTGTTTTTGAGCGATTCTGCAAATAAAACCATTATAAATCAAAAGAAAGACATCAACAAACTCATCCGAAGAGATTTCAGCTTTGTCAAATATGGTGTACCACGTTTAAAAAAAACATGAAAATCCATATGCGTTTTCCTGGTCTTGGCGGGGTGTTTCAAATATTCGTTCTCAGTTGATCGGGTACTACATGTGTATGTGGCTTGCGTTATGCACTCTGTGGCGCACATCATCTACTGCGTGTGCGCGCGATCCATAAAACTGCATCGCGTTGGAACACACACATGCAGTACACAGCGCCCATGCATTTTGGACCGCGTAGATGCGAACCAAAAATAAGTAAATCGTTTGCAAACGATCTAAATAATTTCATCTTTACGGATTGTTTTCTGGTAAAATTATATTATTTTGAGCGAAAACCTTTCATTGGGTAGTTGCTATTAATTCAATCTTTACTTTCAGAACTTTTCCCCTGTAAACTCGTCGATTACTTTTTGGGGTCATTGCAAATGATACACTGGGCTTTTAAGATATTTCTGAGTTGATAGCTACTTTATGAAAGTTGAAAACTTATAAAAAATAACACAACTTCACAGTTTATTGCAAGTTTCAGTCTTTCCTCAATTATCAGAAAAAGTATGACAAAAAGGAGAATTAAACTCACAACTATTTATTAAAATAGTCCTACACATTATCACAAGACATCCAAGCAACTTGCAAAACAACAAAATTTTCCACATTTTATCTCCAGGGGTTATAAATATTTAATTTCAATGAACTAATCAGAAGCAAGGAAACTCCTCAAAATGGCAAAACAGTGGCCAAATTCATGGTGCTGTTAAGCACAAAGATTTGTTTAGCACAGAATTAGAAACAGTAGCAGAATATCAGTAAAAACAAGGCAAACATTTGTTAACGTTGGCGCCAACGTTTTGCTCAATGTGGAACGGATTGTTTGCCAAAATGGCCAAAATACATTGTCAAGATGGCGGTGCCCACAGTCCCAGCGGTCGTAGCGACGTTGTAATATGGCTCTCTGCTTACAAAATTGTTGAGGAAATGTGACACGTTGCTATTGATTGTGTATCGCCAGCGATAAGGGAGAAAATCACGAAAGGTGCAATTTATTTGCTGTATTCAAAACTGCAAATGATCGTCTGTCATCTTTCATGTCGCGTGCGTCATTTTGAAATGACTAGCGAACATCATGAACAACTTAAAAGTTTGTTGGCCAACGTTGGCGAACAATACGTTCCAATTGAAATTGTTGGCCATCGTTGCCAACGTTTGCAAACGTTCATGTATGTGGAATGCAGCCCAGGTCACAAATGATTTTGACTTGTAACCATTTGTGACCGACTCTGGCAAAACCCGACGCTTCTCGGCATTTCCCATTAGGTGATATGGGCCCACAACCTTAAAAAATGGCCTCTGGGACCAACTTGAAAATTTGGCAGGATAAACATCAGGATACATTCAATATTTGTTTTGTTGTTTGAACTGTCTCAAAATTCCTCATATTATTGACAAAAAATTAAATAATCAACTAGTTAGTCAAACTTTAAAGACCAATAGCTCTATTTCACTTTTTCTGATCTGTCATACTTTAATTGGTCATAACTTCGCCAAAAATTATCAGAATTTCCTCAAACATGTTTTAAAAGATACCTTTTTGTATGCACACTAAGCTGATACCAAAACTTAAATTTTGAATTTTCAAAGTGTTGGGTTTTGCTGGAGCCGGTCACATTTTTGTAAATTTTTGCAGAAATTATGTGCTAAGCAAGCTGAAACAGTTTAAAAACGATGACCCACACAAGTGCAGTTATAGACACACACATTGGCAACAAGGGACTTTAAAAGAAAAAAAAATGCTTGTAGGCCTATAGAAGAAATTCAACAAAACTCTTATTTAGCTTCTAGTCTGCGAGAGGCAGAACAACCAAGCGGTTAATTTCTTAGGGGGCCGGTCGGCAACACTGAGTCACACACAGAGACAAACTGGTCGGTACGTTACAAAGAAAAAAGCCGCTCTAATATAATCCAAAGTTATCTCAGCCGTTCTAATTTCTGCCAATTGAATTGCAGAAAAGCTGACTTTGGTGCCACAAATTACACTCCAGAACTCACTTTAGCCTCTCAAAATTCATTGCGCGATCCTGGAGTACATTCACTGTTTTTACAATCCTAATATAACTCCACGTGGGAATAATTTTGGGTTTTACACAAAATGAGGTTAAATTCTATAAATGAAGCCTTGATTATAAAGCAATAAAATGGCACAAGAAATTCTCAACCCGAGACACCCTCGAGATTGCTTTTTCCCCGGGGGCGAGTTCAACCCTGCTCTGGACCAGGGTTGAACATTTTTGCACCCCAGGCGAGACACTTTTTCCGGAGCAAGAACGGTAGTGGGAAAAGGGGAAGGGGTGAGTTCTCACTTGTACAAGGGAGGGACGAGGTGCCGATCCCTGGGCGAGTTTGAGAACAACAAATGTGAATCAACTCGGGGTGAGTTGTCCCCGGGTGGCCCTGGGGCCGCCCTGGGGGTGAGTTTTCCCAAGGGATGGCTGTTCTAGTGGGAAAAAGCCTTTAGTATTAAAGACATTTTTTTGGGGGGGGAGGGGGGGTGGGGGGGGGGGGGGTGGTTTCGGCCAAATGTTTCAAAACTGGATGCCCTTTCAGAGACTAATTTCCTTGGGATTTGAACCTGAGACCTCTGGCACACGAGAAAGATGCTCTACGAACCGAATTGTTTCATTTCCATGCCGATAAAGTACCATATGAACTACTATACCAACTGTGCCTTATAGCTCTGCTGTTAGAGCATCTGCCCGGTGAGTCAGAGGTCTCGGGTTCGAATCCCGATAAGGCCCTTACGATTTTTCTCCCATCCCAGGTTTAATATATTTGTAAAATTCTTGCAAAAATGTCTTCAATATGTAGGCCTAACAGTTCAAGTTACACATTAAAAAGCTTGAAGCTCCTTTTTCAGAAAATGTTGTTACATTTGGGCAGATTTTGTTTGCAATCACTTCTAAAAATATGAATGAATTCTTTTTAGGGATAATAGAATGTGTGCGTCAGAACATTCAAGTCTCATAATACAAATCGCATTGATTTATGTTCCCTCGCTCACAAAAAATCCAGCAAATGAACATCCACTCCTAACTGAACAAACAAAGCAAATTGGCAAAATTGGAAACAATCTGCGAACAAGACAAAATGTCAACTCGGCTCTCTTTTCTTCTGATATGTTTGCCGCGGACGGACCGCCCGGCAGACTTCCTCGCATTCCGGAATGGTAATGACAAATGAACGGCATAGCACATACATGTAGCATAGTCGGCATCCCACGCGCATATAAAGGTGCATACGTTAATATCAAATTGGATTTTTCTGGCTCCCTCGGGGTGCATGCGCATAGCTCAAGTGGAATTTGTTAAAGGTGGCGGCAGCCCTTGATACATAAATAAATGAAGTCACAGGCAAAATATGAAACATTTCCATGCACCAGTGTCCAATTTGCAGGCATTTTAAAGGGGATGTTATACACCTTTACAGATATTTTTGACAGTTGTACAATCATATGTGCATTTATTTTATTGCTACGCAAACAAAGGGCCATATGATTTGTTTTCCCATTCCATGTTTGGTTATTTCATTTTCATGATAATTAGGCACCATGAGAGGAAGTTTGGGTTCTTAGGGAAAATCTGAGGGAGTATACCACTGTGTCTCATAGCTTAGCTGGTAGAACATCTGCCTGGTGTGTCAGAGGTCTTAAGGAAAATCTGAGGGAGTATACCACTGTGCCTCATAGCTTAGCTTGTAGAGCATCTGCCTGGTGTGTCAGGGGTCTTGGGGAAAACTTGTGGGCGTATACCACTGTGCCTCATAGCTTAGCTGGTAGAGCATCTGCCTGGTGTGTCGGTAGTCTTGGGGAAACCTGAGGGAGTATACCACTGTGCCTCATAGCTCAGTTGGTAGAACATCTGCCTGGTGTGTCAGAGGTCTTAAGGAAAATCTGAGGGAGTATACCACTGTGCCTCATAGCTTAGCTTGTAGAGCATCTGCCTGGTGTGTCAGGGGTCTTGGGGAAAACTTGTGGGCGTATATACCACTGTGCCTCATAGCTTAGCTGGTAGAGCATCTGCCTGGTGTGTCGGTGGTCTTGGGGAAACCTGAGGGAGTATACCACTGTGCCTCATAGCTTAGCTGGTAGAGCATCTGCCTGGTGTGTCGGTGGTCTTGGGGAAACCTGAGGGAGTATACCACTGTGCCTCATAGCTCAGTTGGTAGAACATCTGCCTGGTGTGTCAGAGGTCTTGGGGATAATCTGAGGGAGTATACCACTGTGCCTCATAGCTCAGCTGGTAGAGCATCTGCCTGGTGTGTCGGTGGTCTTGGGGAAACTTGAGGGAGTATACCACTGTGCCTCATAGCTTAGCTGGTACAGCATCTGCCCTGTGTGTTAGAGGTCTTGGGGAAACTTGAGGGAGTACACCACCGTGCCTCATAGCTCAGCTGGTAGAGCATCTGTCTGGTGTGTCGGTTGTCTTGGGGAAACTTGAGGGAGTATACCACTGTGCCTCATAGCTCAGTTGGTAGAACATCTGCCTGGTGTGTCAGAGGTCTTGGGGATAATCTGAGGGAGTATACCACTGTGCCTCATAGCTCAGCTGGTAGAGCATCTGCCTGGTGTGTCGGTGGTCTTGGGGAAACTTGAGGGAGTATACCACTGTGCCTCATAGCTTAGCTGGTACAGCATCTGCCCTGTGTGTTAGAGGTCTTGGGGAAACTTGAGGGAGTACACCACCGTGCCTCATAGCTCAGCTGGTAGAGCATCTGTCTGGTGTGTCGGTTGTCTTGGGGAAACCTGAGGGAGTATACCACTGTGCCTCATAGCTTAGCTTGTAGAGCATCTGCCTGGTGTGTCAGGGGTCTTGGGGAAAACTTGTGGGCGTATACCACTGTGCCTCATAGCTTAGCTGGTAGAGCATCTGCCTGGTGTGTCGGTAGTCTTGGGGAAACCTGAGGGAGTATACCACTGTGCCTCATAGCTCAGTTGGTAGAACATCTGCCTGGTGTGTCAGAGGTCTTAAGGAAAATCTGAGGGAGTATACCACTGTGCCTCATAGCTTAGCTTGTAGAGCATCTGCCTGGTGTGTCGGGGGTCTTGGGGAAAACTTGTGGGCGTATACCACTGTGCCTCATAGCTTAGCTGGTAGAGCATCTGCCTGGTGTGTCGGTGGTCTTGGGGAAACCTGAGGGAGTATACCACTGTGCCTCATAGCTTAGCTGGTAGAGCATCTGCCTGGTGTGTCGGTGGTCTTGGGGAAACCTGAGGGAGTATACCACTGTGCCTCATAGCTCAGTTGGTAGAACATCTGCCTGGTGTGTCAGAGGTCTTGGGGATAATCTGAGGGAGTATACCACTGTGCCTCATAGCTCAGCTGGTAGAGCATCTGCCTGGTGTGTCGGTGGTCTTGGGGAAACTTGAGGGAGTATACCACTGTGCCTCATAGCTTAGCTGGTACAGCATCTGCCCTGTGTGTTAGAGGTCTTGGGGAAACTTGAGGGAGTACACCACCGTGCCTCATAGCTCAGCTGGTAGAGCATCTGTCTGGTGTGTCGGTTGTCTTGGGGAAACCTGAGGGAGTATACCACTGTGCCTCATAGCTTAGCTGGTAGAGCATTTGCCCTGGTGTGTCAGAGGTCTTTGGGGAAAACCTGAGGGAGTATACCACTGTGCCTCATAGCTCAGCTGGTAGAGCAGCTGCTCGGTGTGTCGGTGGTCTTGAGGGAAACCTGAAGGAGTATATCACTGTGCCTCATAGCTCAGTTGGTGGAGCATCTTCCTGGTGTGTCAGAGGTCTTTGGGGAAAACCTGAGGGAGTATACCACTGTGCCTCATAGCTCAGCTGGTAGAGCAGCTGCTCGGTGTGTCGGTGGTCTTAAGGGAAACCTGAAGGAGTATATCACTGTGCCTCATAGCTCAGTTGGTGGAGCATCTGCCTGGTGTGTCGGAGGTCTTGGGGGAAACCCGAGGGAGTATACCCTGGCCACTGTGCCTCATAGCTCAGGTGGTAGAGCATCTGACCAGTGTGCCAGAGATCTTCGGTTCGAATCCCAACAGGAGCCATATGATTTTTCTATCAATTTTAAAGGGATTGTTATGCGTGCTTTTGACAGTTTAAAATTGAAAATCTGGGCGGTCCTTCCAAATTTTTACTAGTTCGTAAAATTTGATAAATCCATTTAGAAATTCTGTGAATGACACAGTGACACCATCTGGTATTAACAAGACCTATTGTTTACCAACAACAATAAATGCCCATTGTTATAATAGAATCAATATTGCATTACTCATTAATGCATTGTTGTATGACTGCTGTCTAGTGTGTATGTTGATTTTTATAATTTTGAATATTCATTAAGTTATAAACATTACAGTATTGTCACCTCATGCATATTTATAGCGTAACTGAACCTGTATGAAAGCCTCTCCCAAACAGCAACACAAGTAGAACAACCATTTGTCACGACACTTTAAGCAGATTATCGAATATTCATGAAGTTGTAAGCATTACAGTATCACCACCTCATGCATATTCATAGTCTGTCACAACACTTTAAGCACATTATCATAAATATTCATAAAGCTGTAGTCTTTACAATATCACCACCTCATGCATATTCATAGTGTAACTGAACCTTGTTCATAAAACAGCCGTCTGTCACGACACTTTAAGCACGTTGTCGTGAATATTCATGAAGGTGTAAGCATTACAGTATCACCAACTCATGCATATTCATAGTGTAACTGAACCTGTCAGATTGCCTTTTTTCATAGTCTGACTAGCCATCGGTCACAACACTTTACACACATTGTCATGAATATTCATGAAGTTGTAAGCATTACAGTATCACCAACTCATGCATATTCATAGTGCAACTGGACCTGTCAGATTGCCTTTGTTGGTAGAGCTAGCCATCTGTCACGACACTTTAAGCACTGTATCATGACTCATCATTTGAACACTGTGTAAATTTATTTCTTTCATTGTTAGTTCCAGGGTATCCCTAAAGCATTAAGTTGCGGCTATGTTCATTTTTTATCTTCGGGCCCATGAATTGTTTTTTTCATGAACTGACCAAATTTTAAAATGGATTATTGGAATGGAAAACTGTTACAAACGGCGTTATTTCCATGTGTGATTGAGAATGTGTATGATAAAAACCAACCTGTGTATAAGTCAGCTCAGTACCTCATCTGTGTTTCGAGAAGACATTGAAAAAGTGTGTCTATGTTTTCAAGAAATTGTGCAAAGCCACAGTCCTATTTAGGCTGGTTCCCTGGCTATACTGCATGGAAAATGGAGCTATAATACATACATGGTAGACAGGGCCCTAATTTCAATCACATGAGGGCATCCTTGTAAAAACGTTAAATCATCGATTGTTTTCTTATCTTTGGAGGAATAATTTCATTGGACAATTGCCACCATTTATCTTCCACTTCAGTAAGATTTTTCATCTCAACTCGTTGATTAAAGGTTTGGATCATTGCCAATAATAGGAAGGTTTAGATGCACGTAAAACCCGAACGTGAACGCGAAATTCTTTCAGCACCGTTCACCTCATGAGGAGGTCTTAGAACTCGGGCTTGAGTCTTGGTCACATCAAAAGTTTTATCTCGCCACGAAAGTCAAAGATGTAGGGTTTTGTTTTCATCTGTTCTAAGTTCTCCTCAGATTAATGACCAAGTGTTCAAAGCATTTCACGTTCGCGTTTTACGTGCATCTAAACCTCCCTATTCATTGTTTAACCTGAATTTGGAAAAGTGTAATTTTTTTCCCCTTTTTTGTCTTTATGTGGCTTTATTTTCCCCCCTTTTTCATCTTTTACTGCTCGCATTCCTAGCAAATTCTTTTCCTAAAAATATCTGTATTTCACCAGAATATTTAACCAAATAATAGAGACATTTAATCCAAACAGACAACCCATCCACATTTCTGCAGAAAACATAATTTTTAAGCAGATTTTACAATTGGCGACATAAAATTGTATTTGTCATCAGACAAGTGCCTCGGGGGGTAGTGCACATGTTTAGATACACGCTGTGCCACCTGCCTTATTTTGGTCGTAGCGTTTTCTTGAGTTTCCAACCCAGGATTGTATCTGATGAAATATTAATAATGATTACTCATGTACATTTTCATAAAAACACAAGGAACAAAAACGGTCGCACAAAGGGACAATCGATTGTGTAGTACTTGTGAATAATTTGCGGTATTGTACATGTATATGTGGCCAGGAAATTCACAAGCACATTCCCCCCCCCCCCCCCCACCCCCCCCCGCACTTCATTTTCCCATGGGTGTTGAGATTTTGATACCATAGCATTTGTCATATTGTTTTTCTTTTTACCATTCTGAAATTTTGCATTCTCATAATGTTTTCAAGGATATTGACCCAAATTGTTTTAAAATTCAATAAAACAAATTACTAAATATCTGTTTATATAAAGCACTGCAGTAATTACACCAACCTTTTTGCTTCCACATCCAAATTGGAAATTCCCTGTTTTCCTCCCATGGATAGTATTTTGTGGAGGTATTTTTATATGATTGTTAGGTTTGAGGGTAATTCCTAAAATTGGGGGTCCAAAATGTTGGGTGTCTTAGTTATGTAAGACACCCTGTGCTTCAAATATCGCCACTCATGATCACAAATTCTCAGTAATAGACTGTGGTCTGTGATTATAGGGGACAGCATCATTTTCTTCGAAACAAAATACCATAAAGGCTCATGATTTGTTCCATGATATTGAATAGGAATATGGTGTCCCGGGTTCCCTACGCCAATGAAAATTAGCTGTAGAATGAGTTTGCATTAATCTTGGTGCCTTATCCACACACAAACATTAAATTTAAGTGGATTTTATGGAAATAAAAAAATATATTTTCTACTGGAAAACCACTTTCAATCGCTAAACACTTTAAAAGCATGTCACACTTTTGGACCCCTAATTCTGGGAATTACCCTTGAACGAAATATATTTTCTAGAAAAATCTTGACAAGCTCCTTTAACCGTGTGCTTCTTTTATCACAGGGTAAACGACCGATTAGCAATTAGTGAAAGTTAAGTGTGCCGTCTTAAAAACATGATGAATTAATTTGTAACATGATGGGAAAACCCATTGCAATTGATTTTTCGTTAACGACTCAATCATGACCAAATTTATTCCGTCCTAAACTCTCAAGTGCTGTGGATTGTGGGTGTGCCTTTCCACTCTATCTTCTGTCTCGCTATTATTCATAAATATTTTGGCCAGATATCACTTTTCTAGTTAAGCATTCGGAGCATACCTGTAATCCAGTCCGGGCCGTTGAGTGGCCGCATATTTATCTTTCCAAACCTTTCTCTGTCTTACGTTTCGCGGCGTATTGATTGCCAACTTCCGACTTGGGAGCCCAAACGTTATGTCAAGAACGATATGATATCACGGTTGAAAACAAAAAAAAAGAAGAAGAAGAAAAAAAACTAGAGTCGTAGAGATAGAAAACTAGAGAATTTGTGTGAAAACAAATATGGGTAGACTGACAAGTCGAAGTGTGTCTCGCCCGAAGGGGTGAAGGTAAAGCATTCACATGTCGGTCAAAATGAGAATTGACGCTTAGTGGATAAACTGTCAGGTCACTCACCTGTGGGATGTCAAGGGTCATTTGAGGTCATGAATAAATTAATTATTTCATATATACTTACCTGCTGTAATTAAATGTGAATTATGATAATTTTATCGTTTCAATTTGCTTGAATATTTTTTGTCTTAAATTTGTTGTAATTGTGGATTTATCATAATGTGTTTATTTTTCTCTTTCTTTTATGTTTGTTTATCTCAACCTTCTTCATTGACATCTTCTAAATTCAGGTGAGTTTTCATTTTGTTGTATTGTTTAGTAACTTTGTGCAAAGTGGTTGTGCAGCATTTCTTTTTAATTTTTTTAACCATTTATGGCAAAACCTTGATCATTATTATGTTACAAAATAGATCCCAGGGATAAGTAGTATTTGTTCGTCACTCGTTCGGTCATTCACCCAGCCTTAGCACACCACTTGAGAGGTGTTACATAACTGACGAAATCACCACACTCTCAAGTGACTACATATTGTCTCTTTTGTTTGGTGTCACAATTTGAAGCCCTGGATGTATTCAGAGGTTGCCATGGAGGGATGTTTGAACGCGGTTGATTATGGAGATTTTCAGTTTGTTCGTACAATTGAATTTCTGGTCGGGAATTGAAGTATAGTTGAAGGGTACTTATATATGATCTTTGTCAAAGTTGTGCTGGCTAGTGAATTTGCAAATTGTGGGGGGTGAGGCAGGTTATATTCGAGTCCATCACAAGTCCTCACAAGCCTTCACAAGTCCATCACAAGTCCCTGGGTCTAAATTCAAGTCACAAGTTATTCAAATGAACTCCAACAAAGGCATTCTGTTGTGCTTGTTCATCCTTTAAATTGCTTCTTGTTAATGGACGTGTGACTGACTTGTGCGGGACTTGTCACAGACTTGTGATAGACTTGTGATGGACTCGACTACAACCCTGGGGTGAGGGGCAGGGGGTGGGTGGGTGTCTGAGGGGTTAGAGGTCGAGAGGGGGAGGGTACAGTTCTTAAATATGACTGCAATATTTGGTATGGTGCCTGCTCACCACACTGAAATGAAACAACAAAATTTGGGATGAGAGAAAAATCACATGGGCCTTATCGGGATTCGAACCCGAGACCTCTGCGTAATAATGGTAGATTCTTGTATCTAGCGCACATATCTACCCTACATGAGGTAATCCTGGCGCTGTTGCCATTATTACCGCTGCCATCAGGAAATCACCAGAACCATTTCGCTTCAACTAGGTGGCTGCCTGGCCAAGGCACCCAACCCTATCAGCAGTTAGATTGTGGCATTCCCCTATATAACAGTTCCCCAAATATCGCTTGGGTTGACGAGGCAATTGAGATTGAGTGTCTTGCCCATGCACACAAATACGTTGGCACAAGTGGGGCTCGAACCATAACCCATCGATCACGAGCAGGGCTGTGTACCCACTAGTCCACATGTGCTCTGAGCACGTGAATACTTCAATGTCAATTTAATTAGAAAAATAAATTTTTAAATTTTGATTGAAACTTTTTCTGAAAAAAATTCAGATTTCTTTTGTTGCTCCATATGAAACAATCCAGCCCCTTTTTTGGCATTGCCCCAAATTGTCCACTAATTTAATTGACTCCAGGCTCAATTGTGCTCATCCCTGATTATTTTACAACCTCTAATAACTAGAAGAGGACACCCCATCACAGGTGTATTTTATGGGCCAACATCCCTACTTTAAGAGATCGTAAAAAAAGACATAAAAATGGACCTGACAATACAGAAAGGTGGCTTTGGATAATTGTAACAGATTTACAACATTTAGATTGTAACCTGACAACTCCTGTGTTTCCTTTTCCCAAAACTGTGAAGATGGTTAAACCTTGAGTGCATAATAACAAGGATCATGTGGGTTTTTTTATAGCTTGTCTGTTAGATCAAGGGACACTAAAAATGCCATTAAAAACTGGTGGCAGGCAACTTCAAAGGAAGTAGATAAGCTACCAGTTTTAACTCACAAACATGGAGAACCTACAGCTGGCTTTAGGGTTGCACGCAAGTAAATAGGGCTCCCATTGGAACCAATGCTAAATGCCAAATTTTCAAAAATAATTTTAAAATACTCACAACTCTCTCAGCTTCTCAGGACAACAACCAAAATACTCATTGAAGTCTCATCTTTTCAATTCTGTTCAATTTTATGGGGGTAATCCGTCACTTTTATTCCCTAATTTCCACTTGAAACAAACTACCCCTGCAACAGTGAAAATTGTTAAACAGACCAGCATCCATTTTGGAACAAAGGCACATACGCTACTGAGCAAAATAGGGCCACTTTAAGGAGCTACATTGTCTAAAATGTTTACAGTTGGATGAAAAAATACCCCACATCATAGCGATGGCCATATTCTACACAAGACCACACTCGTTCAGCTCGCAACTCTCTGTAATAAAAAATAATTTGAGGGCATACAGAATATTCATGAGCTCGGCGCACAGATCTCTGCCTATTTACTTGGGTGCACCCTTAGAAAAACTACACTGTAGCAGTACTGTTGGAAGAGCGCCCTCTTGCAAAAAAGGTGCTAGTAAAATCATGTCACGCTTGCGGCATTGCCGTTAAATTAATTTGTATTTTACTGGAATCTTTGTTAATGAATTTGTGAATTTTTTTCTTTTTCTTGTCGTGCAGTTTCTCTGTTCCATGAGGACATGCATAATTGCACATTTTGTGCTTACATTTGTTGACCAATTTAAATGACAAAAGTTGCCCTACAAGATAGCAGCTATTTGATACGGTCTATATGACTTCACATTCCATTAGAGTATGAATTACTGAAGCAATCTATATCAGAACTTGAAAATGAATCGACTGGTGTATGAGACTCTACATCATTTTGTTGACCCTCGACCCTAACACGGTAAAGGCATGCAGCGCTCCCCCTTCCCCCCAACGCTGCTCCCCTCAGATATTCATTCTAGCTAAACCAATGTTACCCTCATCCAAATGACGAACTGGCCAAGACTCGTATTTCGTCAGACGATCTGTCAATGTCGTTTTGTGAATCTGAGCATTTCTGTCAAACCTGTGACTGAGGCTACAGTATGTGTGCATAATGTACATGATAACAACATGTTGTCCCAATATAATGGTTAAGACTTTCGTCCTGATTTTTGAGCGCGACAAGGCGCACCTTTTGCGGTTTGGCGATTTTTTGCACGTGTTTCGGATTATTGAGTCGACGTTGATTAGTGGGGCTGGAAAAGCGGCGCATTGGTTATTCTAGGAAGTATACAAGTACATGAAATGGTTTTTAGACATATGGCTACGTGTGCTGTAAGGTATGCACAGTATTTCTGTAGCATGTTGGAGAATATTTCAGTAATATAACTATATTATATTTGATTTCTGACACTACCGGTACATCTAAACATATACATGTATGGAGACAGACAGATCCTTCGCGAATAAAATAAAAATTTATTCAAAAAATTTGTGAAGTAAAATAAGCATATATTTAGTAGTAAGATAAGCATATAATGGTAAGATAAGAAATTGAATAGTGAGATAAGCAAATAGCAAGAATTATTTTGGGGTTTCAAATAAGCAGCCTAAAGTTTCATCATTTTTAATCAGGAATTGCTTGCCATTTATTGGCACTCAGTGCTTTCCAAAGAACCATGTTAAAACTTCAGAGTGTGTTCGGGTGGGACTCGAACCCACTAGAGGGTAAACCAAAAGCTCAATTCTGAATTCTGATTTAGCCAATTTTAAAAGGTTACGTAAGCCTGGTCTACACTGGCAAACACTTGAAAATATCACCAAACAGATGTGTTTGCTGATGTTGGTCTGTTTGTCAACATTGGTAAACAGAGGCCCCTTCTTGATCAATGGCTCATGATCACAATTGGCTGTCTCTAATCACATGACTTAAATACAGGTTCATGATTGGATCAGACATAAAACATGGGCAAACAGATGTTTGCCAATAGCTGCATGTCCAAACACCGGTTTGGCAAAGTTTGCTATTGTTTGCTAATGTGTTAAGGGCTGTCCACACCTGCAAACTTTTTTGAAAAACATGACAAAATTTGAAGTTTGGTCATGTTTTATGTGAAATGTTTCCCAGTGTAGACTACAAAAATCATGTAATCATCCCATAAAAAAATCACCTTTCAGTTTAATTCTATCATTCTTGTTACTTCAGAACACCTGTTTCAAGTTTTTGTGGTTTTTACGAAACCCTAAGATTTTCTTGATCTTAAAAGTCTTTTCTCTCCAAAAGAAGTTTATCTTGTCTTTTCCCAGCTTGCGTTTGTCCATCATCGGTTTGGTCTGAGTCAATCCTGCTAAAATTTTGTAGTTCTCTCTCACTTTGTTTTACGACATGGTAAACTTTGTTTCCTGTGTTGATGGCTTAGCACACCTGGGAAGGTTTTAGGCCTACCAAAGGGTGTTGTGTTATGTTATGAAGCCCCATGCTGTACTTCTTCAAAGAGAGATTTTTATGAGCCTGCGAACTGGCACTCCAATGTTTATAACTGTACATTGTTGAAATAGTTACTGGATTTTTCCTGGTTTCAATAGACTGATCTGAAATCATGAAATTCGTCTTGGTTGTTTGAGCTACCGGTATACTCATCCCAAAAAGAAAATGTAGTCGATTCCATCACAAGTCTATCACAAGTCTAGAGGTGTCCAGTAAACAAGAAGCAAAGGATGAATACACACAAAGGAGTTGGAGTTAAATTGAATAGCTTGTGACTTGAGTTAAGATTTAGGGACTTGTGGTGGACTTGTGGTGGACTCGTGGTGGACTCGTGGTGGACTCGACTACAACCCTGTTCTTTATCAAGGTGGCCTTAATAGCAGGTTTCATTGTATCAATTCGTGATCAGAACAGAAGTGGATAACAAGGCACTGATCGACCAATCATTTTGGAATCACTTTCAAGACTGTTCTGCTTCAATGATTTCCTCCAGGTTCAAGAAGACCTGTTTGAACAAAGTGATTCCCACAGTAATGAAATGTGACCTTTTCTGTTTCTGGGAGAATCCTGCAGTTATATTGCTCCACAGAAAACCAAGTTAGTTTGGGTATTAACCTGATTAAATCTGCATGGGTTGAGCTGACCTCTGGAGCCACGCGTCTCCCAGACAGCCCTAGAAGTGCAGGAGCTCAGGGAGGCACTTCAGGCAGAGTGGCGCACACTGCCTCAGTGGCTCTTACAGAGGCTGGTGCAGTCAGCCTTGCCACAAGAGGTGTTCATACATGTTACTGACCGATAAAATAAGCTACATCTGTCAGCTTCCTCGATCTTTCGGACAGAGTATGTTTTGCATTTAAAAAAAAAAACATAATCTATAAAATTTTCTCTTGGAGATAAAAATAGACTTTTGATATCTGTCAGCAGTAATCAAAATTGGTTTGAGATTGTGTTAGGAGAATTTATCCATTTACAAAATAAGCCTCATAACTATCCATTCCCTATGCATGTTGAAGGGTGATGACATCTTTGATCATATTTCAAATTCTCACAATGTCTGCACTGCCATTTTACAAAACCAGTGTCCACCTACACACAACCAATGAAGACATTTCTATCAGCAACTTATTTTTATTACAACAGGGAACATTGTTTTTCTCTAGACAGTTGAACGAACGGGAAACCTTAAGTGACGACATTAGTTTCCGAGTCTTTGCCACACTTTTTCTTGTTAAGGAAGTCGTTCATTCCTTGTAGTTCCTGAATTAATTACAGTAAAACAAACCAAAACTTTGTGGTAGGGTCCAGGAGTGAATCACCAGAAATTGTGGTTTTCCGCCCCACTAATCCAGTTAAATTTAATTTTTTTTTTTTTTTGGAATCGAAGAAATACATATGGCTATTTGAATTCAAAATGTATTTTTATCTTGATGTAGACTTTATAGTTACAAAAAATTGCACAAAATGTGGCACATTTTGGACTTGAAAACCTGCAGCACATGTTTTGGGTTTTTGTTGCCTATAGAGGGCGCACTTCATTCTAATCAGTCTCTCTCCTCTGCAATGATCAAATGATACAATGGACCATTGTGCCATTTCAATTATTTGCTTAGTTTGAAGAAATGGTGCAACTCGCTCGTAGGTATTTTGTTTTCATTTTCGAGAGCTTTGTGACGTTCTTGTAATGTCAGTCTTGTTTTCTTTTGAATTTCAGTAACGGAATTACAAGCATTTTTTTTTATTGAGTCTTTAAAATCAGCTTTTCTCAAAGGTTCAAAGATACATAGCTAGAGGGGCACCCAGTTTTGGAAATAAGTAGGTTTTAAGATGTCATATAAAACTTGACTTTTTCTTCCAAGTAAATAGTCTTAAGGGGTGTAAATTAATTTAAGATTAGTATGTGTATTTGCAAACAAGGAAATTTATGCATGAAAAGTTCTCCCCTCCGGAAAGCCCAAATTGTGATGTTTTAACCCAATTTCCAACAAAGCCTCTCTTTTTAGATTTTTAGAGACGTGTACAAGTTTAAATCTTGCACACCAGGCGCCAAGGCGAGACACATTAAAAATAACTTTGAGGCAGCTTAAGGGGTCTCTTTCGCCTCGTGTCCGCTTTGAAGGAAAGCCAGGTTCTAAAATGAAACAAGATCGCACTTTTTAAAAAAATGACTGGAAAAAAAACATGATGCTGTAATTTTAGTGAACGATTTATAATTTTCCGTATTCAGGGTGGATATTTTTGTTGGTACTTTTTGCAAATCGTGTATTCTACCTTTAACCATGTTCTCATTCAAAGTTAACTGCGTTAAAGATAGTATACATGATTGGTAAGTCACAAATAGTTTGATCCTCCTGTGTGATTGACAATATGCATGATTAAAACCAACCTGAGCAAAAACCAGCTCCGTACTTCGTTTAACTTTTGAGAAAACAGTAAAAAAAAGGGTTTGCAATTAATTCGCCCCAAAACCACTTCGCCCGAGTGCCATTTCGCCCTGAACCATGGCCTGTGCACGAAGTGGTTTTAGGGCGAAGTAGCATTTAGGCGATGTAGTGTTTGGACGAAGTGATTTGGGACGAAATGGCACTCGGGCGAAGTGGTTTGGTGATGAAATGGTACTTGGGCGAAATGGTTTTGGGGCGAATAAAATTTTCGTCTCATGAGACGAAAACTAATTGTTTTACTCATTTCTCAAAGACTATAGCACTTCAGACAAAACCATTTCAGGGGACGTTTTCTGCGGTCAGCATGTTTATATTGTGTAAGTTAGGAGAAAATCTGTAAACATTTCTGATTTTCGAGATACCAATCATGTATACTGCCTTTAAATAAACTAAAGTACTGAGAACGAAAAATAAATTAACCACATGGTAATGTTTACAAATCTTTCGGTAAAATCTGTTTGGAAAAAAGTCCAATGCGGACACACTAATGGTTTTTCTGGGGTTAAATTAAGTATCCTGTCTCGTAGTAAACTTTATCCCAACAATATACACCGTTTAGGACCATTTGCCATTGTACACAAGGCTTCTGGCAAAAGAAACACTCGTACAATTTATAGCTATCAAATATGCCATATTTCGTCATAAAACACACAACCAGAAAAACAGTAGCTCTCTGGAAAGTTTGAAGGGGAATAAATTACAAATGTCTGCATGATTAAGAGTTGGACTCCAATTTCTAGATATAATGATACGTATAATGTCTACTGTTAGATTTATTTGAGGGAACTTGTTTGGTGAAGTGAATGATGGGGGTTTGGGTGAAATATTGGGTGTCCAAAGAAAACCGGCGTTAATGTTTTTGGTTATTGTTTTATGAGTTGGCATGGATCCAGATTGGCAGCCATCTTGTCAAAGATTTTTGTTGTTGCTAGAATGGATCTTTTTGCACTAGAGGGCAGGTTTTCAGGGTGTGTAGTCGAGTCTGTCTCAAGTCCTCACAAGCCTTCACAAGTCCAACACAAGTCTCTTGGTCTTAATTCAAGTCACAAGCTATTCAAATGAATTCCAATAAGGCATTCTTTTGTGTATGTTCATCCTTTGCTTCTTGTTAATGGACTTGTGACGAACTTGTGTCGAACTTGTGGGGGACTTGTTACAGACTTGTGATTTTATCAGCTCTGGAATAGACCGATCCAGTAAGCTCCGCCCATTTAGAAATTGCCTAGCATCATGCAACAAGTGCCATGCACAAAGAAACAAAGAACAAAGAAACTGCCCCATAACAAAGAAACTGCCCCATAAAATGGCGGCTAATCGATACGGTCTATATCCAGGATATTTTAGCCCTAAAGGGGTTTCACATCATTCCAAAAGCACTTGTTTGTCCAAAACCAAATTTGTTTTCAAAATCTTCAAGCAAGGGCTTGCACCACCTGAAAGCAGATTTGTGCGGAACTTAGATTTTAATCTAGGAAAGAAAACATAATTTTTCTGGTTAATACAGAGCTTTCTGAAGTTGTTTGTCAAAATCTTGTACCAGTAAATATTCTGCCGCAAGTTGTACTCGATAATCTTTCATTTTCAAAAAGTACAAATTTTGCACTAGTTTTCAACCCATAATTAAAAAGCAGTCAAAGAAAACAGATTTGTGTATTACAAAATTTTATGCACCTCGTGGCAAGTTTTGTTTGTCGCAAAAAAATTCCGCTGCGGGCCGCAAAATTGTAGTAATCTTTCAAAATGTTAAGGGAGATTAAAATGAGAAAGTATTAGGATAATATTTACTGGTTTCGTAGAAATACTGTACGAAAACAAAAATAGTTCACAAATCCTGGCGTGCCTGACACGACAATTAAATAACAGTCAACGCCTTGTTTTCCTTACATTTTTTTTCTTTTGTGAGCCCGGAGTAGAAAAAAACTCACGAGACCTCGTTTTTAATGTCCGGCATTATCTAATTCCGTCAGTATTTCCTAAGCCGATTATTTTAATTGAAAACGACACCCCTAGCTGTTAACGTTGGTGGCAGAATCTGTTTTCGCACGGATTTGGGCGCCAACGTTGTAAACTATCCCGCGGAATCATCTAGTCCCGAAAGGGACGAGGCGAATTTATGGGCGTCGCGATCCGATTAACCCATATAACATTTCTGCCAGTACGGGCTTGGTGTTATAACGCAAATTCATCGTGAAACATAGTGGTATAAAATTTCAATGTTGGCCTGATTCCCCACCCCCCCCCCCCCCCCCCCTTCCCCCTCCAAAAAAAAACTCTACCCTCTCCCAAATACTTCCAATTACTGCTAACCATTTCACAATAGGGGGTGGGGAAACCCAACATGATTATTCCTTATTTCTCCCCAGGGGCAGGGAGGGGGGAAATGTAGGGGTGGCAGACCAAATCAATATTATGGGTTATGATCCAAAATTAAATTTCCCGAAGTGGTTTGAATTGGTTCGAGATCCCTCGATTCCAGAATTAACCTATTTTTTTTGTTCAAATTTGATTGTCGTGATGATGCGAAAGCATGAAATGTTGTTGGTTCGGATGATAACGGACGTAAGGAGGCCCGTTTTTGGCGCATTGGTTCTTAAGTGGCGACGCTATTGTGCGAATGTCTCTAAGGCACTGATGAGTCATGCATTACACCATTGTACATGTTTCACACGCTTTCATGCGCAGTCATGAACTTAATTTCATCATTGTGAAAAATGCTGCAGTTTTGCATACGGAACAATAGCGTAAGGCTGACGTGAATAAAACATTTTATATGAATATGGTCAGGATAATATATAATAAGGGAATGTACAATTGTATGAGCGGTTGGTCGGCTTTTAACTGTCTGTTTAATTTCGGATAGAGTTTTAGATGTGAATAATTGCCCCAGGTAAAGCTGAAGGAACTTAAGCCGTGTCTGCATTGGGAGGTTTTACCGAGACGATGGTAAAATAAAAAATAGCTAAATTTTACTGCTGTCTGCATTTGGACTTTTTCGACACGAGAAATTTTTACCGATACCGTGGGATAGCATGCGCAGGGTCCCTTTGCAGTATGACCTTCACGGCCCAAAGGTATGCTTCCAGAGCGCTTTTACCGACTCGATGTGTCCGCATTGGACTTGTCGTCTCGGGGAAAGTTCCCTGGTCAATTTTCCTGGGCAGCAGTTGGCCAGGAAAAGTAACCGCTGGACTTGGGGGGCGGGTGGTGGGGGGAAATTAAGGAGAGATAAACTTCCCAGGCTGTCCCCACTGGATTAAAAATGGGAAAAGTACCTACATGTACATGTATAGTCTTGTTAAGTTTGACCAAGAAAAGTCCAATGCGGACAGGCCTTTAGCCCTTTGCGTGGTTCGCATAAATACCGTCTGGTGTCCTGACATACTTCCTTTCACATGCACACTTAGTATCCACGTGACCACACTAAATTTTTGTTGCTATGTGGTGCATGCGGCAGTTGTGAAGTACAGAATCAATACCGTGTTCACCGTAGGATAGAATGTCATAAAACAACCAGACTGTTAGTTGTTAGGCAATGGTGTGCACCACGTAGCAACAACAGCTTAGTATGTGACTTTCTAAACTGCACCTCTGTTTAAAATGAACAATTTGGGGTGTCAGCCATTATGCAAATGTTAGGCATATGCAAATGGTAATTATTATGCGTCATTATTATGCGTCCAATCCCCTAGCTTGTGTTCTTTTTAATACCAGTCAACCACGCATAATTTTCGCATAATTCGATAAAATCTCTAAAAACAAATTTAGGGCGTGTCCATCTAATTGGTGCTATGCCTCCATACATGATTTCTTAGACATACACGTAGCAAAGATTCAGGTTAAGACTCTATGTGATCCACACCGTTCAGTTAATTTTGACGACCACACTCTCCTCAATTCTCTAAAGAATCACCACGTATCCGCAACAGAAATTGGAAGCTCGCCAAGAGACTTGCCCTCCTTTTACGAGGCAACTCGAGACAGTGAATCGTGACAATGGCGGTTCAGTCGGAACAAGCGACAAGGCTTATTGTGGCTGGCAGAAATGCAGTCTTAAGTCGTTTATTAATTGCCATGCTTGCCCCAGTTGCTAAAGATTTAAGTCATGATGTCTTGATTTTAAATAGATACTACTAGAGATCATTGTCTTGGAACCTTTTGGATAAAAGAACCTTGGGTTTGAGGAAGATGAAGTACTTGCACTTCTGACAAAAATATTTAATGTATGTAATTGCCTTATCCTTTGGAAGGGATGTAAAGTTGTAGAGTGCCAAAAAAATTCCAAAACATTGTCTCTGGGGGCCTTTGATTTTTTTTTTTTCACCTGTATTGAGTTAATTTTTGGGGAAAATATGTTTATTTTTTAAAGGCCAATATTTTTTTGCAATTTAGATCTTTGATTGATTCCTAGAATAATGACATAACGTATCTATAGAAGAATATTGGTAAACTAGCCTGCAGAAATTTCAGCTACATAGATGCAGCAATGCTTCAGGAAACCTTAAAAATATGTGCACGATGTTTGTGGTGAATGAATGGTAAAAAAGTGTGTGCGCACACACTTTTTAAAAATCACCTTCAGTTGTTAATTTCTTACCAAAAGAAATCCATCTTGGACATAAATAAATCCATGTGGTGTTTACTATTGCTATCAACATTTTGAGTAAGATTTGTTTTGTCAACTCATGAAGCAAAATTTTCGTAAATTGCAAATGATGCAATGGGCCTTTAAGGTGAATCATCCCTAAGTACAGATGATATACCTTCAAACCTAACCCTTGTCAAAATCGACTTTGTCATGTAGATAAATTAAGATCTAAGACGTGAAAGGGTCCGTTTTTAAAGGTGGAAATCTGTGTCCAGTGCATTCAGTGCCGCGAGGGTTTGCCGGTAACAAAAGCCGGGGCAGGGCTTTACGGGTCCCACGCCATTAGGCGGAGACGTAATGTTACACGATCGATTTCCCTCGCACCGTGTTGGAAGAAGATTAGCCCAGATACATTAAGAATACGTCGGGTTAACAAATGCTGACAGAAGCGTTAGCCCATTAATGATGTACGTGTAGAGGAAAAAAATATCACCATCTGGCTTCTGGAGAGCCAAAATTGGGACCGGGTCAAATTGTATCCCGGTTAACAGAGTGCCTCTTTTAGATGGAAATACTCCGCCGCGAGCTTAGCTCCGAGCAAAGTTCCTGGCATAAGGTCGAGGCTCGGAGCAATTATGTCCTAATTGTATAACCTTTTAAGGGGCGGAAGGTATCCTCGCCCGCCGATTTTTCTTAATAGAGGGCGGAAGATGGATACAATCGAGCCGAATCTATGAAAGGTCTCATTTCGGCGAGCGAGTTTGAGTGATGAATAAATTCTCGGAGAATCGCCGATTAACTAATTTGGATTCGTGTGAGACCCTCGGGGGAAAGTTAGGCATGCCTCATCTCGTTAAAGATTGGACTCGGGTCACGGAGGTTGCTCGGTACTTAATGCATTTCACTGCATGCAGACTGCGGACGTCCACTCTATGTGAATGCATACAAGAAAGAATTACGGACGCACAAGTATTTTATGTATGGGAATCATTAGGATTCAAAGGATAATTTTGTTAGATTCCGAACTACTTCAAAGCCAAACACCTGGTTTGGCTTGATTTGGATGGATTTGGTCAATTAAAACTCTACAGCCCAATTTGTTTGCGGAATGTGTTGTGATGTTGCAATATTGAACTTTGATGGATTTGGTACATTAGGAGTAATTTTTCTATTGGAATGGAGCCACAAGTAGTGCATATTCCGTGTATGTACTTGGGGCCAATTGTAACTTGAAAAGTCAAATTTTTAAGGACTACACTTCTTCCAGGTACCTATTTACTCCTGGGAGTAAAGAGACAACTTATGCCAAAATGCATTGCCCAAGGGCACACACATCTTGGATGTGACCATGATTCGAACCCAGAACCATTATAATTATGTTGAGCTCATTGTTCAAACTACTTGGCATGCATGCATGTATGTCAATGGCATGTTTTACCCATATTCAAAATTTGACTTTGGAATAAAAGAAAAAGAAAAACAGTGGGTTCTTCCTTACATTTCATGAATATTTCAGAGCATTGAAAGAGCCTCTTCTGTGATGAGGGCAAACAATATTTCACAAGATTATGTATCCAAAATATTTTTATCAATAACAAAAGTACAAATGGCCAACAAATGAAGTACGCAATATAAAGGTATAAAACAGCCACTTAATTCAAAACTAATCAAAACATATGTTTATAGCTAGACAGCCAAACGGCCCACATTTACATACACTTTTAACCCAGTGACTGCACATAATAACGTGTAATTTACACCTCTCAAGTTCATACCTCCAGCATTGTAGAGACCCAACTGTAAACCTATAACCCAAACAACCAGAGTGTTCCTTCTACATTTTTGGTGTCAGGTTCCGTGTTTTGGCATTGGCATTTTGGTGAGTCCAGACATCCAGGGTCTAATTTGCATACCAAGTCTTTTGAGAGCAAGTCCGAGTCTTTAAGAGTAGTACCAAGTCTTTGTGAGCAAGTCCCCAGTCTTTGAGAGCCAGTCCCAAGTGCTTGAGATCAAGTCCCGAGTGACCAATGCCCGAGTTTTTTTAGAGCAAGTCCTGAGTCTTTGAGAGCAAGTCCCGAGTCTTTGAGAGCAAGTCCCGAGTCTTTGAGAGCAAGTCCCGAGTCTTTGAGAACAAGTCCTAAGTCCTTGAGATCAAGTCCCGAGTGAGCAATGCCCGAGTCTTTTGAGAGCAAGTCCCAAGTCTTTTGAGAGCAAGTCCCGAGTCTTTTGAGAGCAAGTCCCGAGTCTTTTGAGAGCAAGTCCCAAGTCTTTTGAGAGCAAGTCCCGAGTCTTTTGAGAGCAAGTCCCGAGTCTTTTGAGAGCAAGTCCCGAGTCTTTTGAGAGCAAGTCCCGAGTCTTTTGAGACCAAGTCCCGAGTCTTTTGAGAGCAAGTCCCGAGTCTTTTGAGAGCAAGTCCCGAGTCTTTTGAGAGCAAGTCCCGAGTCTTTTGAGAGCAAGTCCCGAGTCTTTTGAGAGCAAGTCCCGAGTCTTTTGAGAGCAAGTCCCGAGTCTTTTGAGAGCAAGTCCCGAGTCTTTTGAGAGCAAGTCCCGAGTCTTTTGAGAGCAAGTCCCGAGTCTTTTGAGACCAAGTCCCGAGTCTTTTGAGAGCAAGTCCCGAGTCTTTTGAGAGCAAGTCCCGAGTCTTTTGAGAGCAAGTCCCGAGTCTTTTGAGAGCAAGTCCCAAGTCTTTTGAGAGCAAGTCCCAAGTCTTTTGAGAGCAAGTCCCAAGTCTTTTGAGAGCAAGTCCCAAGTCTTTGGAGAGCAATTTAGACCAAAAACTAAATGTTTCTAAAATGTATGTCGTCCTCTTATTTCACTTTACATACAAGAACTTGTTGCCCCTGAGACGAAGTGTGTGCAGAGCAATGCGCAGAGAAAGCGAATTCAAAAACCTGAAATTGCTTTTTGTCATTTGAACACAAACTGTGAACTGAACTAAACAAAACGTATCAAGTTCGCTGGGCCTACACCACCTAAACAATGCCTGAAATGTATAGTTAGTCTGCCAGTCTTTGTCTCTGTGCAATGTGGGAGGTAATCGAGTTTCTTGGGGTCGGACTTCAACATGACATGAGGTTGGTATTCAGATTTAAAATGTGGATTTGCAACAACAAAACACATGATACTATGTACACCCCTGTTAGAAGAACTCACTGTTGTGATCTTATACGAAACCAATACGTAGGTGGGCCTGGCAAAAGATAGGTTTGGATACCTGTCAGACATGTATGCAAGCGCAAAATATTTGCGTACATTAGTGTTCGCACAGGGTGCTGACATGGGCTGATGTGCTTCACAAATTTCAGTGAAGAAAATACGCCACGCATTTAGGTCACAGCTACAGACGCGCAGAGCATTGTGGGCTGTTTGCTGCCAGACGAATAAATAATAAATAATTAATAAAGTGCAAAAATCAAATTTACGAATGAAATGAGTGTACTGTGTGCAAAACCTGCCTTGCCTGCTGGAAAAATCGTTTTTACGTCCATTTACAAATTTTTGTCGTTTTAAATATGGCCAATGAGGGCGCTAACAGATTAGCCCATCCCAGGTGGGTACAAGTGAAACATTAGTGATGACGTCATCATTGTTTACGTACATGTATTTGAACAGCTAGAGTCGTTTTAGCCGTTAGGCCTATATCTTGATAGGGACATTAGTTCTCCATGTTTTTCCCCATTGGACCTAATTTACCGGTAGTAGAACTAGTTCTACTGCACAACCATGGTAGTTTAACCCCACCAATGTTAAGTGTGAACACACCTTTAGTTTTACATCAGATCTCCGTGTGGGCCAGCCATGTGCAGCATTTAGTATCTAACACTTGTACTTATGTCACTACCACCATTTGCCTAGACAATGATTTGTTGGATTCGAAGAAGCTTAGGTCAACCTTGATCTCGAAAAACAGTCTGTGTTTTTCTGACATGATCTAGTTCTGTTATTTGTTCAGGAGCAAGTTTCTAAGAAGTTTAGTAAGTTGACAGCCATAAATTGTTGGAGCTACTTCGATTCTTTCAAAGTAGCAAGTAGCAAGATGGTTTGACTTGCATCTCGAGACTTTGGCTGGACAAAATTGACTTGCGACTTGACTACTTGAAAGAAAAAAAGGTTATTGTGACTTTACTTGACTTGGAAAATTACTTAAATCGCAATGTGATTTGGGGAAAAATATAGCTTGGTATGATGAAATATTTGGTTAAAAAGGAAAAATCTGATGTGCCATTCACCTCGAGTACCACATACAAACAGGTTAAAAAAAGATTGGAATTTAATCCCTCTTTGTAAACTTTGAGGAAGTGGGCACATTTTTCCCTGCGCTCCTAAGTCAGAAAACAGAATTGAGATTGATGGTAACCGTTCTCCCTAAAGAAATATTTAAAAGATCCCTTTCATTTCCCAAAATCCCCTTTAATTCCGGCCCTCTTTTTAAAAACGTCGGTTAAGGGCAAGGGACTTTGCGGCTTTTGGACACAAAAACTACCTGACATTTTGAAGGATCGCTTTGCGCAACAGATGTGACGTCGTGTGGAAACTTGCGGATTGTCTGTTTTGGCTGGGGGGAGAAAACCTCATTTTTCATTTCTGGACAAAGGCCCCCGCTGACATTGTTAGTCCCCATTTTCATTTGCGTGTGGAGTATCCATTGATAAAGCCACAATTGGGCATTAAACGGCCTTTTGTTGTGCTGAGTAATTCTAATCAATCTTGGTGGCAATTCAATTTTGAGGTCTGATTTTTTGAATCAGTTTGGAAAAAGAGAAGCCTTTAAGGCTTTTTGGGAAATGAACATGCAGTCTGCTGTATGTAGCATACTATCTATAACTCTGTTTTTGAAGTTGAACTGTTTTGCTCTGCAGCAGCCGATTTCACGAAAAATTGTGTAGCTTGCGCAACTTTTGAAAATGGCATAAGCCCCATAGGCTTGCGTGTAATTATCTCAGGAATGTTGCGCAGCTTACGCAATTAAAAGTTGTGCAAGCGGGCTTACACAGTGCTTAATGATTCGTGAAATCGGCTTCAGTAATTAAGCAATGTCACTTAAAACAGTGGGCAACTTGGAAAAGCCATTTTTACAAATTATGCATCACTTTGCTTCCATGAAGCTGCTTATTATACTAACTTGAGCACCAGTATTGTAACAAGATTAACAATTACATCAAATTAATTTAAATCAAAATTAACTTGCCAAAGATTTAAACCAGCCATTAAACACAGGCAAGCTCATTATTCGAGTAGTTAAGATATCTGCCCAGTATGCAGGAGGTCGTGAGTTCGAGTCCCCCACCGAAGCATGTTGTGAAGCTTTTCTCATAGTGTCTTGGGAAGCACTGAATATACAGTGCTAATTAAGTTACGTCTGGTAAGGGTAAAACAAACCCTAATTAACCTTCATTCCCCCTGATGCTAGCTAAACCAACTTCCCTAATGTGCCTGAGTTAGAAGAGGCAAATTGAGTTTTAAGCAAAGATAAACAAACGTGATATCTAAGAAGTCCTTCTGAGCATCTCAGATGGTAGCATTTATGGGTTACAAGAAAAACAGAGAACGACATTGGATGAAATGAAAAAGAAAGCACTATAGTGGGATCTTTGACTGTTGTTTGATTTCATAGTTGCTCATGCATAACCAAACAAACAGAAACCCCTACTGATAGAAAAAAGATCCTTCTCTTAATATGATGACACAATTTAGGCTCTCCTGGGGTTTTTGTGAGTTTAACTTGATGGGGGTTAGACAAACTTGTCAGGTCAAGGATGGAGGGGTGGGGCTAAGTGATGGGGGCGGGGGTGTTGTTGTGGAGTTGGGTTAAGAAGTAGGGTAGCAAAAAGGTTCTTCGGAAAAAGTCGACTAAAATTAGTTCCAAGAGTTGCTTGATTGTTTTAGTTTTGTGGTCAAACAGCTACTCTTATGGGGGGAGATATGTATAAGGGTCGTCCAAAGGTTCTACAAAGCATAGGATCGAAGAGGGAATTACGGGGGTCGAGGGCTGTGTACGACTTTACATGCACTGCAAAATGTTGACATTTCACGGTAGTGACAACAAATGTTGATAAGTAGTATTTCGGGGAAGGAGTCTTGAAAAATATTACACTCTGTTGTTGACAACTTTCGATGGCACCTACTACATGTAGACCACTTGAACTCTTAATTAAATAATGTGAGTTTTAATCCCATTGCAACCAATGTCTTGTGCCCTTAAGAAAGGCACTTTGCCTCAATTGCCTCTCTTCACCCAAGTGTATAAATGGATACCAGCATCATGCTGGGAAGGTAAGCAGACTCGCTGTGTGGGAGGAGTGGCGAACCCCCCACAGCAAACTCGAAAAAGGAGTCTGGCCCCCTCGCTATAACGAAAGAGAGATGGGCACTCTGGCTTGTAATTACAAGCACAAACTTTACCTTAGCCTATTAACGGAAATTAATGAATGTTTTGTTTAAAAAGTTAAATTTTCTCTCATGTATACCCTACATGTACTGAGAAAGTTTCCCCTGGTGTGTTGAAAGGGATTTCTTTTTCTGTCCAAATTTCAAATTGTCAAGACGAAAATTTAAACGCATAAATAGTCTGCAACAGTTTGCACACTATAGGACTGGTTCAGGGGACAGAATTGAATAGCGTCAACGGCTACATGCATTATTTTATAAAAATGATACAATTCAACATCTTTTGGTTTGCACTTTATAAAAGAACGACTGGTTTGATCAAAGCATATCATCCAAACAGACTTTTAAATAAGAAAGACAGACAAAATCTGAAGTGTCTTCAAGCGATGCTGTACTGACAGATGGGCTTGTTTTGTCGTGGACCAGCTTTCTGGGAACGTTGCTTCACGCGAGATGTGGTATTGTTTCAGTCGGTCGCCGAGCAGGCCTCAAGTTTAGCCAGTTGTGACAAAAGGGGAAGTGAAGGATTTTGTCCGTGTTTATTTGTCCTTTCTTCGTTGGGGGCTGTCGGTGGATAACACTGCACCTGTCAAGTATTTCTTGACTTTTTTTCTCTAAATTTATAGAGGGCATTTTTGTTGTCTTATGGCACGTACACTACTCACAATAAGTTAGGGATATTGTGAGGCATACGCAGATATTTTATTGAGGGTATGCATTCCGCTTGAATGATTTTGTATATGATTAGACAATTGTATCTGCATGACAGACACACCTTGTCACAGGAATAGGTTTTAATAGAGTCATTTGAAAAAAAAAATTCCAAAATTGACAACATACCAATATCCCTAACTTATTGTGAGTAGTGTATATGTATAGTTTGCCATTACTGACCACTTTGCACTGTTGCTATGGTATTTATTTGACTGTTTGTTTTTGTGGTTTAGCACAGATTTATTTTTCGTAATCCCATTTAAAACTGACACTGGTTTTTAGGAGAACTAATGAAAATGTGCAGAAGTAGAGACAAAAAGTTTGGAAAACAGTTGCAAAGATATATTCACTTTTTGAAATTGTAGGACATTTTCATGAAATGAGATATAATGTGTCAGAAATATGCAAATGAATGGCATGATTTTGTCCCATGTTGTTTCTTGTTTGTTTATTATATCATCTGTGTATATATTGCACATTTCTGTGAGATGAGATGAAAATTAAAGACTAGTATAGTATTTCTTTTCTTTTACAATTTAAAGTTCGTAGCCACTTTAGAAATTGCAGGCTTTTTTTATTTTAAGTCAGTTTGAGTCTAATTATTCAAAAATATGACAGCAATAACTCCTTCTTTTTCCTAAAACACAAAATCCCCTAAAACACAAAATCCCCAATTCCAACCTCATTTCAATTGCCAAACAACCCAAAAACAAATTTTTCAGTTTTCACTTAACATGTTTATCAGTTCAAAATACAGTGTACATCACATTTAAAACACTCTCAACCACTCTTAGTTTTTCCTTCAATCTTATCCGTGTTTAATGACAATATTATATCACAAACACCCCTGAGGAACACAAACCATGATCTAACGCCGCAAGAAAAAGAAAAAAAGGAAAAACTTTCTCGACTGGAAATTCTTAAATCTATGCTCGCTGTTTGTATCCAGCTCTGGAGGGGTTACCGGATAGTCCCCACGTACTTTGGAATAAATTGGTCTACTTTCTCCAATTCCCGCCCAGCGGGGGCTTTTTCCCGGGTTTGTGGACACATCGTTTTGCTGAGTAAAGTCCGGCTGTGCAGTCCATGATTTTTTTTCTTTCTGCGCGAGCACAGGGCTCACTTTCTTTCCTAGGGAAAATGTTGACAAATTTTGAGGCGATTTCTGGCGTCGTCTGTCTGTATCGGCACTCGTTTTGGTTTGTCGCCCTCGTGGTGAAGTGGAATCGTTGTGGCAACCCTCAGGAAAATAGGCAATGAACGGCTGTGCCATTTGCCATGTTGAGGGGTTTATTTGTGTGTAACTGCAATTGAATGGAATTATTTCATCTTTCGGACACATTGCTTTAAAACCGTTTTACGGTCATTTATGGGATGAGAGAATAATCATAATACATGTAGTTGTCATCGAGATTCAAATATTTGCACATTAGGCAGATGCTCTACCAGCTGAGCTATGAGGCACAGTGGTATACTCCCTCAGGTTTTCCCCAAACCTCTGACTCACTGGGCAGATGCTCTACCAGCTCAGCTATGAGGCACAGTGGTATACTCCCTCAGGTTTGCCCAAGACCTCTGACACACCGGGCAGACGCTCTACCACCTGAGCTATGAGGCACAGTGGTATACTCCCTCAGGTTTCCTCAAGACCTCTGACACACTGGGCAGATGCTCTACCAACTGAGCTATGAGACACAGTGGTATACTCCTTGAGGTTTTCCCCAAGACCTCTGACACGTACACTGGACAGACGCTCTACCAGCTAAGCAATGAGGCACAGTGGTATACTCCCTCAGGTTTTCCCCAAGACCTCTGACACACTAGGCAGACGCTCTACCACCTGAGCTATGAGGCACAGTGATATACTTCTCAGGTTTTCTCTCAGAACCTCTGACACAATGGGCAGATGCTCTACCAGCTGAGCTATGAGGCACAGTGATATACTCCCTCAGGTTTTCCCCAAGACCTCTGACACACCGGGCAGACGCTCTACCAGCTAAGCAATGAGGCACAGTGGTATACTCCCTCAGGTTTCCTCAAGATCTCTGACACACCGGGCAGACGCTCTACCAGCTGAGCTACATATATGAAGCACAGTGGCATACAAATAAATACCCAATATTCTTTGCTTAGTCCTGACTAACCATCATTGACTAGACTGCATTTAGTCATAATTAGTTTCATAAGTCTTGCTAAAACCTGCTCAAAGATGCACAACAAAACAATAGTGACACGGTGGCCACAATTTGCATCTAAACAAGAACTTGCACAGTGAGCGAATTGACACTACACTCTTCAGAGAAGCTTCAGAAGCGTTATCTTCAAACGGAAAACCAGAAGTGGCCTTGGGCTTGGGGAGGGGGAGGGGATGTAGGGAGCTAAATTGGGTCAAAGGTCAAGGGTATTAATAGTGATGGACAGGAATCTTTTGACTTGAGTTTTTAATGACACCATTTTTAAGGTTTGCGCTCACGGAGATCTCAACATTTTCCTGTTGCCAACACTTCCTACAAAGAAAATACTGCGAGATATTCATCTAGTTTTTTTCCTTGAACAGCTCCACTTTAAAACTTTTAAAATTTGTCTCAGTTTAAAGGTACACACCTGCCTACTGTTTACATGATTTAGTGATGTAGCAGCATTGACAACACCTTTTTGATGGTCGTTGCAAAAAAAAATTTCATCAAAATATTCCGTAATTTACTAAAGAAGTGCAAAAATAACAAAGACGGCCAAAAGACGGGTTATACGCTTTACCAGCCGTTGCAACTACGCGAGAGCCTCACGACTTTGGCACAAACGATTCGCTCTTCTCCTGCTCAGGATATCTCCAATTTTCTGCTCACGATTTCACTGGACAGCCCGGACGACCGAATAGGAATTTCCGTTTTCTTTTGAGGAGTTGGCATCATGTTTTTTTCTTCACGAACGTACGTGCAACGAAGCAACACGCCTACGTACGTGTGTGTGCACTCATATTTGCCGTGCATGCTGCGCGGGGCAAATCGCTACACTCCACGGTAGCCTGCCGTAGCACGCGCTCGCTCCCGTTCTCCGGACTCTCGAAACAAACAATTATGTTCGAATTTTCATACTTATGTTTAACTTTGTTTCATAACTGTATAAATAGTCTCTCTTTTGTCAATTACTTATAAATATTTGGGGGAAATCAGAGTTGAATTTGGTGCAGTTCTGCAGTAACAAACCTTTAAACACAACTAACTCACAAGACCACGTGACTTTTCGGAACCACAATTTGGTTCCGAAAAGTCACGTGACATTGGATTTTTCAAAAGTGCTCAAAAACGGCTAAATTTGACGGCGTCTTTTCAGGATATATCTAATTTACTCTCGAATGCGCTTCAGAATAATGTATGGGTCTATTTCGAGCCCAAAATAGCCCAACAAAGAAGGTGTGTTCCTTTAAGTGCAATATAAAATAAATGTCTTTGTACATTGTAAATACGTCTTTATTTAACTATTTTAGCCCTCACCTTAAGTGGTCATTTTGGCCTCGTTTGGCAATTTCCAAAAAAGGCAAAAGTAGGGTGTTAAAAAAAACTATTTTTATTCCAGATTAAAGGCACAGGCTCGTCATCAATGCGCGCGCGCCAAATTTGTACCGCGAAATACGCAGCTCCATATCAAAGGCATGGAGCTGCGTATTTCGTGGCACGAATTTGGGGCACGTGCATTGCTGGCGAGCCTGTGCCTTTAATAGTAATGTGAACAAATTTCCGAAAAATTTAGGAAATCTGGTATTGAAAAACAACGTAGCTCCACTGGAATTTGAACCGCGGACCTTCTGCTTAACGTGCAGATGCCCTACCAATTGAGCTATGAAGCCAACTGGTGGTCTCGAAACACGGTATTGCAGTTTATTCCCGATCAACAGGGGAAAAAAGAATCGGGGGAAAAATAACTGTGACCGGGTTATGCCATAACTAACTAGACTGTACTGTTTTGATGTCATTAAAACTGTGACCAGGTTATGCCATAACTAACTAGACTGTACTGTTTTGATGTCATTAAATTTATTTCCATAAAAAAAGGAAGAAAAACGAAAAAAAGAAAGAAAGAAAAAAACCACCAGGGGGCGTAGCAGTCACAGTAAAAAGTATCACTTAAAAAAACACTGATTCTCCGGACGTAAGGCACGATCTCCGAAATGGTTGGCGGACAAACTAAAAATGAAGTGACTTCTTGAAATCTGGCCGGTGTCTCGCCCGTATCGGATCACAACTCGGAACGTGGTCTCGCACCATGTTGTCACGGCAACAGCTGGTCCCCTGGCCGTTCCCCCGCAGGCGCGATTGTGTGTATATATTAATTGACACGGCACGGCAACATGACTTGACAATCTGTGTATAGGATCAGCGTTTGAGATCGTGAAACTGATATGTTTTTGGAAAAGATTTTGTGTGCTGGCCATTTTTTATTGATTTTTTTTTTTTCAGATTTTTTTTTAGACCTGAAGTGGTGTTACGGGTTCGGATAATTAATTAATATAGAATTTCATTGGACATGTAATATGATCACTAAGGACGTGTTTCACTTAAGAGCTATTTTTAGTTCAGGTTGTTGCTCATCTGCTTTTGAATGGGCAATATTACTTCCACTTAACATCTGTTTTCAATTTTTTAATGATCTTAAAATTATTGTAGAATTTTGTAATTCGAGGTTTTGCTGATTTGTGTTTCTCATTAAAAAATTAAAAATAAAAATATTAAAAATAAATAGCAAACTTTAAAGCTTAATTTCTAAAATTTCTTGCTGACTTTGAATTTGCATTACATCACTTAAAACAGTTTTTAGGGAGATTTAGTTGTTATTTTAAAGTTGCAAATGTACCCTAAAAATGCATGCAAAACTAAAAAAAAAAACTTGATTTGTTAACTCTACAGCCCATTTTTGGTGGGGTACCGTGGCCGAGTGGTTTAGGTCACTGACTCGCAAACTTGGGGTTGTGGGTTCGATACCCGGCTGGGGTACCTGTGCAAGGCACTTAAACAACCGAGCAAGGCACTTAAACACACTTGCTTCATCCTTCGGAAGGGATGTAAAGCCGCTGGTCCAGTGTGTTGTGTAATGCACTTGAAAGATCCCAGAGCATTCTTTATGAAGAGTTAGGGGATTCCCCGGTGTCTCTGGCCGTCGGCTGCCAATGGCGCCACCTACCTATGTATCTCGATGTTTAGGTGGAAGACACTTGTAAGCTTCATGCAATTCAGTCTACGGGGTGAGAATTGAAGTTTATTAAACCTATTAATATATAGAAAAAATATTTAACTTTTTGTCGCTCTTTCTCTTTTTCTTCCTTTCTACCTCTTGCGTACACTGTACTTCATCGCTGACGCCAACTTCCACATCAAATTTGACATTCTTCAAAAATCAGGTAAGCAATTTTCCTCTGTATATTTGTCATTTCAGCATAAACGCATTTTCAGTTTTGCTCAGATGTCGTATGAGAATATAACAAATTGGAGCGTATAAGGACCAAACAAAAAAATGAGAGAAGTGCCCCCCCTCCCCCCCCCCCCCCCCCCCCCCCCCCCTCCCCCTGTTCAACTACTAAGGACCTTCTTTTGTCATAGATGACTTATGAGAGGTCACTCTTTTCTTGAAATCAAGCTGAATTGGCGTAAGTAAAGTGGCGTACGTGTGAGGAGAATTAAATATTGGGGACAGACTTGGGCACAGACTCGGGAAAAGACTCGGAGACAGACTTGGAGACAGACTCGGTGGGAGGGGGGAGGGGACAGTCCCGGGGGACAGACTGGGGGGACATGCAGACTGGGGGGACATGCAGACTGGGGGGACATGCAGACTGGGGGGACATGCAGACTGGGGGGACATGCAGACTGGGGGGACATGCAGACTCGGGGGGACATGCAGACTCGGGGGGAGGGGGGGGGGGGGGGGGGGGGGGGTGGGACATGCAGACTCGGGGGGACATGCAGACTCGGGGGGTGGGGGGGGGGACATGCAGACTCGGGGGGACAGACTCGGGGACAGACTCGGGGACAGACTTGAGATGGACTCGGGACAGCCACTATTTCAAAAAAGTTGCAGTAAAATCTGCCAGAAAAAGGTCAAACGTGGGCACATTTTGGCTCAACGCTGTTTTCACAAAACCTGAGTAAATATAAACTATTTGCCATTACCCCAAAATTCCCTGCAGCTCTCAGCCAAACTTATTATGCATTCAAGGGTCGTAGTGTTTGTTATACGAGTTTTCCACTTGGCCAAAAAGTCCTGGCTCTGTTTTCAAAGTTTAAGGACTTTATACAGCATCAATACCCCCGTTGAGTAGTAACTGCCCCAAGACGTAACTTGGGCATGGTAAAAAGGAAATAAAGAAAAACCCTCATAATTCGGTCAACAGTGGCGAAGACAGCGTGTACACGAGGATTATAAGGCCCTAGGTGGCAATTATAGCCCTCCTTTACGACTTGAGTTGATCCGAGTCTATTTGCGAACTTTGAGGAAAATTGGTATATCGCACCCTCGGCCTGCAGGGGAGTTCAGCGCTGTACGAAATGAAAGAAAAGTAAATAAATAAAAACTTGAATACTCGAATGTTGCACTGGACGGTTTTAAGGCCTGCGGGGTCGTGTTTTAAAAAAATCTTGTTTGGCTTGGTCAAGTTGGATTTGTGGGGTGGAAGTTTACAGAATAAGAAGTTTACGGAAGACTTACTTGGTGGTGGATATAAGAAGGTTAAAACTGCATTTACACTGACTTTAGCCGTGTCCGCATTGGACTTGTTTTGTGGGAGGTTTTACTGAGACGATGGTAAATTGAAAAATGGCTGAAATTTACTCCTGTCCGCATTTGGACTTTTTCGACACGGGACAATTTATTGAGATGTGGGAGAGCATGCGCAGTGTCCCTTCGCAGTATAGCATTCACGGCCTGGACGTACACTTCCAAAGCGCTTTTACCGACTCGATGTGTCCGCATTGGACTTATCGTCTCGGGAAAAGTTCCCTGGTCAATTTTCCTGGGCAGCAGTTGGCCAGGAAAAGTAACCGCTGGACTCGAGGAAAAGTTACTGAGAGGAAAACGTCCTAGGCTGTCCGCATTGGACTTAAAATGGGAAAAGAACCCATCGTCTCGGTAAGTTTTCCCCCAAAAAAGTCCAATGATTTGTCACTTTGATATAAAGTTCTGAAACAATTAATGACTCTGCCGAAAAGTAATTTTATAACATAATACCAGTGTGAACATGATTAGTACTTAAAGATAGTATACATGATTGGTAAACTGTTACAAATAGTTTTATCCCCCTGTGTGATTGAAGATATGCAGGATTAAAACCAACCTGAGCAAAAACCAGCTCCGTACTTCGTCTAACTTTTGAACAGTCAAGAAAGGGTTTGCAGTCATTTCGACCCAAAACCACTTCGCCCTGAACCACGGCCTGTGCACAAAGTGGTTTTGGGGCGAAGTGGCATTTGGGCGAAGTGGCATTTGGGCGATGTAGTGATTGGACGAAGTAATTTGGGGCGAAATGGCACTCAGGCGAAGTGGTATGGGGCGAAATGGCACTTGGGCGAAATGGTTTTGGGGTGAATTGAATTTTCGTCTCATGAGACAAAAACTAATTGTTTTACTCATTTCTCAAAGACTATATAGCACTTCAGACAAAACCATTTCAGGGGAAGTTTTCTACGGTCATCATGTTTATATTGTGTAAGTTAGGCGTAAATACATGTATGTGAACATTTCTGATTTTCGAGATTACCAATGATGTATACTGCCTTTAAACTTAATTAACTAAATGGTTATGATATCTGAAATCTCGTACACAGATATAAGTTTATACTCCCCACATTCTGTAATCACATAATACAATATTTCCCACTTTTCCCCATTTTTTTCTCTTGGCCACGCTTAAGACAACAAAAGATCATCCAGCACTAAAAACAATATCTGACTTTCAACCCCTCCCTCCCCCAACTTTCAATATAAATGTCCCTCGAAAGCCTTACCCCTATTTACACAGGCAACACTATTAACGCATTAATATGGTGTTTATATCACCAACAGTCGATATTACTATTATTTTTGCGATGTCATAAAAAAGCTTCCTCAAACCTATCAAAAAAATAAAGTCTTGACATTTATAACCCCACATGTAGGGAGCATCATGGTTCACGAAGTCATCAAAATCATAATCGCACCTTTTTTTTATATATTTTGCCGCAAACCATTTTTCCTCAGGAACTGTAGTGTCCAGACTGTGAGAATTCCTAGCTGTTAGTTGACATTTCCCACCTGCTAAAAAAAAAAGGAAAATAAAAAAAGGAAAAAGTGTCATGCTGTCTGTCTTATGTAAGCAATATTCGGTGCAGCATAGTGTTTACATTATGTTGTCTGGTTGGCAGAAAAAAATCACGATCACGCCGTTAATGTTACCGTCACATTTTATGGGGAGCACTTTATGCTGTGACTAAAGCCAGGCTTACATGTCACTCTCAGAACTTTTGTGCGGGAAAAAAAAAAGTGGGCTTGTGTTTTCAAGACGGCTTTTGAGAAAATTTGTTTCAACACACGTGCTTCATCCTTCGGATGGTATATGAAGTTGTCATGCATTTGCAAGATTTGAAATTAATATTTTAGAAATAATTCTGTCACAGTAGGCCGTATCGAATAGCTGCCATCTTGTAGGGCAGTTTCTTTGATCCTTGATGACATGCACGGTTGCACATTTTCTGCTTACATTGTTGACCAATTTAAATGTCAAAAGTTGCCCTACAAGATGGCAGCTATTGGATATGGTCTATAGAGATATATTACACTTACCAAAAGGAGTATCAACAAGTCTAGAGGGCATATTCACCAAATGCTCGTCAGATTACACTTTATGGGCGGAGCTTACTGCATCAGTTATATGGGCGGGGCTTGCAAGATCAATCTATTGTCATAAATTGTACATCTTAAATCATTACCTGTGTATTGTGTAGCATCTTAAGAGAGTACTAAAGTGAAAACATCATCCATTGTGTGTTGCCAAGGGTACTGGGTCTCTACACTAAAACCAGTGAACTGTTTCCCTGTGCTTTAGCAATGGAGGGGATAGATCACCAGCAAATGTTTAGACCCAGTTACGATTTAAACTGAAGTCACACTTTAATAGTCTGTGTTAAGTATCATTAACTACTTTAGTGTATTTTGTAATTGTCAATGGAAGTCATCCCTTGCTTGTCAAGGGGACAACTGATAAATTCCACCTGCTTGTAACAGGTTGCTTTTACATGCTTGTCAAGCTTTCCCTTTCGGCAACAAACCTGTAGTTTGAAGGTTAAGGGTAACTGACAAGTAGACTTAACCCATGGTGTCTGTCAAAGAGGTGTAGTGTAGTCGAGTCAATCACAAGTTTTCACAAGCCATCACAAGTCCACCACAAGTCCCTGGGTCTTAATTCAAGTCCCTGGGTCTTAATTCAAGTCACAAGCTATATGTATTCATATTAACTTTAACAACTTCTCTTGTGTGTGTTCATCCTTTGTTGCTTGTATATGGACTTGTGATAGACTTGCGATGGACTTGTGAATTTATCAAAACCCTGACTTAAGTACAATGCTGGCCATTAGCATTAAAGTAAGTTGAGGCATTCCCCACCCTTCCTTGAATTTCATGCTCCGTAAAAAAATTATTGAAGACTCTAATCTCGCTTTCTAAATGTCAGATCCATTCTGCAAGATATGGAACACAGTAGTTCTCTATTTCAGGCCAGTGAGAAAATCTCGAAACTAGAAAGCAGAAGTTGAGCGTGCAAAAACCCGAAGCGACAATCCCCGATCGATTGGAGTCTGTTTGCGCACTATTTATTTTTCAGAATGCGAAACGGTAATCCCCTGACCTGGTTTGAAAGGCAAACAGCGTCAAATCAGATCACGGACTGCAATTTTCAAATGAATGGATAGAAAGGCCACCAGTCCAGAGTTATCACGCGAAGATGACCATTAAGACGCGATTTGCAAAATTGCTTCTCCACCAGCAAACCTATTTGCGTCAGGGAATAAAAACCGATCCATTAACGTGGGGAGGCAGGCGGGGAGGCAGGCAGGCAGGCTTTTTATTCCCAGTCTAGACGGCACAGTGGAGTTTGCCGATTGATTACAAAGGAAGTGACCCCTCTCAAATGAGCAAACGATTATTCCGGGCCGTGGACGGCATCAAAAGGACGCCTCTTTTCTTTCCGCATCTCTCAAGTCCGTTCTGGTTTTCTCCTTCGTTGACTGACCGCCTTCATTTGAGTCGGAAATAATGAATGAGAATTAGAGAAGAATTCTGGTCGGATCATTGCAAGGAGCCATCTTTAAAGAGGTATTGGGCATCGTGTCAAGAGATAAATTACAGTCGGTAACCAAAATTTGCATTTTTAAATCTGCAAGAAATTGTTTTAAGTGCCCTTTTGACATTTTACATCCCACTAAAATTAGACATTGGAAGTTGAAATGTATTTTTTGTGACAGTAAATCCGCAGAGTTGTATTGAAGTTGTGCTATTTTATTTTATGACTTTAGGAAAGAATTAGAAACTCATCACCATGGAATAAGAGTTGAGCAACGTGGTTGGTAGAATGTTGGTAGGGTGGTTCAAATCCTGGTCCATGCAGTTTCATTTGCTCTTCTGTCAAAGTTGTCCTATTTCATTTTATGACTCTAGGGGAGAATTGTAAACATGCCCCGGGATAAGAGTTGAGCAGCTTGGTTTGTAGAGTGTTGGTACGGTGGTTCGAATCCTGGTCCTTGCAGTTTCATTTGCTTTTTTTTAATCAAAGTTGTGCTACTGACTTTAGGAGAGAATTCGAAACTGACTCCAGGATAAGAGTTGAGCAGCTTGGTTGGTAGTGTGTTGATACAGTGGTTCAAATCCTGGTCCGTTGATTGGCTCGTTACATTTCTGGAATTGACTCTGATTATATTTGGAAATTTATTCCTTTTTTTTTGAAAACAAAAGTTGACTCTAAAATTAGACAAATATCTTGCAAACCTGACACAATGTAAAGGTGCTGCCAAATTCCAAGAATTTTGTCATTTTCGCGTCCATTAACATCCAGGATTGTCAGGTACTTGCTGTAACTGCCTAAATAATGGGAATCGATTATATTTACTCCAAAAGACCGATTCCGAACTTGGAAGCAATTCTTATCGACACCAGAGAGATATGCTCAAACCTGCTCACACAAAGTAGGGCATTCTACAACAACAAGCCGATTTTGTTATCGAATATTTGCAAAACATAGCCTTCAAATTACTAGCTTGAAAGCACGGAACCATTATGACCCTCCTCCCCTCCCCACATCATTCACGGACGCTCATCTTCCGTCCATCCTACAATTCTCTGGGGACAGTTCTCATCTTGAACTCGGCAGTCCCGAGGAAGATGAAGTGATGGGGAAATTGGTGTTGACAGGCGTGTCGGTTCTAGTGGCTTGGAATCTTGGGAGAGGAGGGGAACGGGGAGTATTGGGGATTAAGGAGGACTCGCGGGTGATGATGGATGATCGTGGCCATATCGGGTCAAGTTGGGCGTCGTTTTGGTTGCGCTATGCTGATGCCACGGCGGAATTTTAAAATGTGGACGAAAAGGGGATTATTTGGGTTTTCAGTCTTTTCTTAAATCCCTGTGCGTGTTTAGGGTTTTCCTCCCGCCATAAATATTATTTTTTTCGTTTTCACTTCACAGAAATCTTAAAGCTTAAAGGAGCTTGTTCAGATTTGTCCAGAAAATTGATTTCGTTCTAACCCAACAATCGTATAAAATACCTCCCCAAAATACTATCCCCTATCTATGAGGAGAAAAGAGGAAAATTGCAATCTCCAATTTGGATGTGGAAGCAAAAGGTTGGTATAATCACTGAGCTGCTTTATGGAACTGGGTAAATTAGTTTTTTTTAAATCTGTGGTTTTTTGATGATATCATTGAAAATATACGGATTGAGAACGCAAAATTTCAGAATGGTAATGAGAAAAATATGACAAATGATATGGTATCAAAAATTTCAACATCCATGGGAAAAATGGGGAGGTCAAACTGCGATCTGGACATGCTCCTTTAAGCAGCAAAAGCACCGAGTTGCCTAAATGTCTGAAAGAATTGTGAATTGTGGAGGAGGAGGAGGGTGGAGTCAGTGAAATTCCTAGCTCCTCCTCACAATTGCTGGGTTCAACCCTACCAAAAGTGAATTTAAAAAGGCATATCATATCTGGATTTGATCCACCTTTTTCAATCTGCCTTTTGTGTTCACACTTAGCATCTATATGTAGGCCTACCCTGTTTCAACTCTCCTTTTTTTGGCAACTTGGCAAAGCTGGGTTGAGTGTAAACTGGTCTTTAGATGTCAAACAAAGGCTTAAAACTTGCCCAGAATTTGTGTATTCCTTCCTTAGAAGTTGAGTTTTTAGAAGATCGATGGTGTTTTGGGCGTAACATTTGTGGGTGATTATTCTTCGCTGGAATCAAGCCAGCTCAGAGTGTCACCGAAACAGTGGGACTTGCATATTTGCATCAACTTTTAGACTCTAGCCTAAGACAGAGGGCATAGCTGCAAGGTTAACAGGTGTTCCTTTGGGGATGGGATGGGGTGGGGGTGGAGGGAGGGAGTGGGGGGTGGGGGGAGGGGGGGAACTCAACCCAGTTCTTGAGGTACATGTACGTGATTCACAAGTTACATTATCCTTGATTAGTTGTGGAACCTGCTGCTATAAAATGATTCGAACCAGCCATTCAACACTGGCTGGCAGTCAAGTGTTTGCTCATGTATCATGCAGAAGGTCATGGGTTCGAGTCTCACCTAAGCTTGCTATGAAATGACTAACAGTTCTCCGGAAAGCACTGTGCTTAGAGCAGACTGGCAGAGCTACCAACCCTCCCAGATTTTGCAATCCCTAAAAAAAATGACTGATAAACCTGACTCCTGACACAGAAAAAAAACTTTCTGGAATGTCAATTAACAATTCCAGAGATTGTTAAAGGTATCTGAAGTGGGGAGATCAACCTATTTTTCATGTGTCTTCTCTGAAATCCTGCAGTTGGCAGCTCTGCATGGATTACTGATAACTTAAATCAGAAAAAGCTAGGTCTAAGTCAAATTCATAAATCAATGGAAGTTACATCATTTCTGAAACCATGGCAGGCCAAGACAGATCCATATTACAATTTCTTAAATGCAGGAGGTTGGGGGTTCGAATCCCCTCTAAACAGCACCTGTGTATTTTATGTCACGGTGTATCAGATTACAACTTTCATGCTGGGACTTTGCTCACTTGAACGATGCAAGTTGTTGTCACCATCACTCAAGAAACTGTTACAATAGTTCGTTGTTGTCTAGTGCACATTTGATTAATTAGACGCAAGTGAAACCTTGGTGCCTTGCAGTGAGCAAACAGCTGAAGAATTGGCATTAAGACATGGATGGATTGCATGTGGAGAAGTGTGAAAGTTAAGTGTCCACTTTCTCAAGATTGCAAAGATTGCATTGGTGTTAAAAAGAGGTCCGTCTTATTAGGCCTTTTCCCACAAGTACTGCCATCCCCGGCCGGGGTGAACTCGCCCCTGGTGACTCCCCAAAGTTCACCCCCAAGTGAGTCGATACACACTTAAACTCGCCTCGAGGCAAACTCACCTCGGAGATCAGCACCTCGTCCCTCACTTGAACAAGTGAGAACTCGCCCCTGCTGTTCTTTTTCCCACTACCGTTCTTGCCCCGGGGAAAGTGTCTCGCTCTGGTGCCAACATTTTCAAACCCTGGTCCAGAGCAGGGTTGAATTTGACCCGGGAAAAGAGCAATCTCGGGGGTGGCTCGGGGGTGGCACAGAGGTGAGTATTTCAAGTGGGAATCGGGGCTTATTTTCTCCAAGAGTCACCCCCGGGGCCACCCCCGAGATTTGGTCTGGTGGGAAAATGCCTACAGTGTGAAAAGGCAGAGTGTGGCAAAAGTGCAAGATTTGAATACAGTATGACCAAGTTTTACGGGATTAAATTATATAGGCCTATGTATTTTGGGTACTTGGACCTCCTCTTAAAAAGTAATCCCTCCCCTAATGAGTCTTAAATAAACAGTTTGTTCTTTCCTCGACAAGCTCTTGTTTAAACCCTGTGGAAGAAAACCCGCAGACATTAAGACTATCTAACATTTCATGCATGATATGCAATCCGAAAACACAAGTCACAAGCACTTTTGAAGTATGTAGAATGGCCAACTTGGGAATATTAATGCTTGTTTGTTTATCGTTTCTCCATCACCAGAGCATGAAATCAGAGTGTAGACTGTAACCCTAGTCTGAGACCCAGGGGGTGAAAAAACACATGTTTGGGGCACTCCTCAGGGAGGACCTCTATGCCCCGCCCCCTCCCCCCATTATGGGTTTTGGGGTGAATTGAATTTTCGTCTCATGAGACGAAAACTAATTGTTTTACTCATTTCTCAAAGACTATAGCACTTTAGACAAAACCATTTCAGGGGAAGTTTTCTACGGTCATCATGTTTATATTGTGTAAGTTAGGCGTAAATACGTGAACATTTCTGATTTTCGAGATTACCAATCATGTAGGCCCTATACTGCCTTTAACGTACCGGATAAATTAGTTTACAAAACATCGGTGGTTTTTTATGATATCCTTGAAAATATACGGATTGAGAGCACGAAATTTCAGAATGGTAATGAGAAAAAATGAGATTATACGGTATCAAAATCTGGACAGCCATGGGGAAAAAAGGTTGTTCATGATCTGGACAGGCACCTTTAACAAAAACTCCAGTGAAATTTAACACTCTTTAGTTTTCAAATAAACTTAATTTGAAAAGGGCCAGAGGTCCTCTGTCCTTGTACAAAAATACAAAAAGAACTTCAAAGAGAACATAAAAATGTTAAGAGCCCATCTTCAACAGATTTACAGCCCAACAGTTGGATCCGAATTAGCCCCCTGCCCCCATGCCCACTGATAAGACCATACCAGGTTTGACACACCTGGCCTGGGGGACAAAAAGTGCCGAAAATGGACCCATTGTTAGTCCAAACAAGGTCCAGCCACACACACTGCCAAGGCCTGGGCCTGCTGTGCGGATGGTACAGGTGTGGACTTTGGTATGCATGCACTGGTGATCAGTGTCCTTTGAAAAATTTGTGGAAAATATTAGAATGGTGGGGTTTTGGGGGACAATTTTATGGAGCTGTTTAGCAGCTGATTTTGTGCTAACAGAGGTTTGGGATATTTCATGGAGGTGAATTTTAAAGATTGTCCAGATTTTTCCAGAAAATGGATTTCATTCTAACCTAACAATCATGTAAAATACCTCCCCAAAATACTATCCATGGGAAGAAAATAGGAAATTTGGCCCCTGGTAGTATTAAGTTTGGTACTGGATTTGTGGGGCAAAACTCCACTAAAAAAGGTATGAGGAGCAGTAAAATGAGAGTTTACTGTACTCCTAAGAAATCTTCTCAAGGCTTTTTAAAGATTTTTCAAAGAACTCCAAAAGAATTATGGTCATAACAATTTGAAGTTGTCTATAGGCCTACTGAGAGCACAATTTGTAGGAATGCAACAAGACCGCCTACAAAAACATGACCAAAATTTGGCCAAATTACACGACCCTGGGTCACTCTAGGGACCCCTATCTCTCACTAGCCCACCCCATGTTATATTTCCTAAACCCTTTCAAAATCAATTAAAATTTTTACCTTTATGACCCATTATAATTGCATCAATGTGTCAGAAAATCGCATAAAACCATGGGTAGGCACCGGGTATTGTGTTCATTAGGTAAGTTTTGTTTGGTTAAGGTTTACTTAGAGATCAAATTTGGACTGCCCGAAAAAGTGACCTGTGGAGGCCCAGAGGCGCTTTAAAGTTTGAGTTTAAAAAAAAAATATTGAGTTTTGTTAAGCTGCTTGTAATCTTTTATTAATTATGGTGTCATTTGTGTTTTGCCAAAGGGTGAACAAGTTGATTGAAAGAAGACACGGTGACTTTAAATATTTTCTTTTCTTTGTCGGATTCTTAAAAACCAAGGATCGCCAATGTCGTTTTAATTCAAGAAAGCCGCAAGTTTTGCTTTTTCAGCGAAGACAGTTGTGTGTTAAGAGTGTTTATTTTACTTACCAGCTTGTGGTTGAAAGAGTGATAGGTCTGTGGGCGGATCCACAATTGCTTTTAGGGGAGGGGCATGTAGTTTTTAGAAGTTAAGAATTCTTGCAACTTGCATAATGTTCGTAAACATACTTTGAAAATTTAATATACAGCATTTTTTAAAAGTCAGTCTTCAAGGGGATAAATTCAAAATATTAATTAACCAGAATTTTGAGTTAAACATGGAGAAATTTTGTCATTATTATTTCTGGTATTAAAACCAATAATTCCTTAAAAGTGCCCAAGGCACTGTAGCTTGTAAGCCTGAAGAAACCTGTGAAGAGAAGACGATGAAGAAATACTAAGTTTTAGAGGCGGGAGGAAAACCCCTAAACAATTCTGTATAGGGGAAAACCCACGGAATCAAGCAGGGACTGAGAACCCAATCCACATACTGACCCGGACGGGATTCGAACCAGGGCCACAGAGGTGGAAGGCGAGGAAAGTACCACTACGCCAACCTGATTTTATACTTTTGTCAGAAATGGATTCTTTTTAAGCCTATATTTTGAATTTCCAGGATTCTTAAATTAACCTAGTTTAACGTATTTAGATTAGTATAATTGAACTCACAACAAGTATGCACTACTTTTGTATCTCTATTGTGGGGTGGGGCATGCATAAGCCCCACCCCCCTCAAATCCACCCCTTATATCAGGGAGCAAAATTAGGAACTTGGTCTCCGACCCGAACTAATCCCCGACTCTAATTGTCAAAAGATACTCTTTCCACTGTTTATAAATTTGATCAAAATTCCAACCCCTTAACACTCACAAGACTAAACAGTCTTTCGTTTCAAAGGACCGGCCGCCTTCAAGTCTCGTGGCTGGTGCCCCTTCCGAAAGCAATTATGGAAATGCGAGGACTTGAATATTGGGGTTAATTCCTTTGTAATTTCGTTACATTGCCGGATCTCTTGTAGGAAAGGTCCCGGGTCAGCGACAAAATCTAATACCGTTTCAGATGTATTTTTTAACCATGGATTTGCAATTGGGGCCTATATAGTACATTGTAATTTACGAGGTTCGGTCCCAAAATTTGGCTTTAAGAGCAACTGATAAATTATTTGTCAATTTTTATTGGTCCCTGGTGCTGACCGGAACAGCGAGTGTAATTTAAGATCTCAAATACACTGACATTTTTAGACTCCAGAAATCGTCTTTTTGGTTGTTTTTTAATGGATTTTGTTTATAAAAAGGCTCAGTAGTAGTACCACTCAAGATTATAGGTTGAATAAAATTGGAGAAATGAAACAATAAATTTGTAAGAAATATAACTATCACACAGGATTCAATTGATGGCTTTCAGAAGAATATTCAATTTATCTGAAACAATAAATGCCTTACCAAAATAAGCAAACGCCTCACAGTAAAGGTTAAATGTCTCAGAATTGTAAAATAAAATATTACCAAATTTTTGGAAAAATTAATTCTGAATATCTCAGTACATAAATTTATATGCTTGTCAGTAAACACTGTTAATGAGAGTAAATTCAATTTTTTAAATACTATTTTGATACAAATGTGGACAAATGTGCATGAGTTTGGCAAATCTGGATGCAGTGAAAAATAACTTGGCTCCACCGGGATTCAAACCGCGGACCTTCTCCTTAATGTGCAGACACCCTACCAATTGAGCTATGAAGCCAACTGGTGGTCTTGAAACATGGTAGTGCAGTTGTTCCTCACAGATTGGGATTGGCTATCACATGAGCTTAACAAGCCCTACAGAGGGATAAACCCTTCAATGAGATAACCACCCCTCCCAAAGGTCATTTTGTGTGTTTCACTTTGGAAACAAAACATTTTATTTTGCAAGCAAACAAATATTTTTAAAATGTATATAAGAAAATGTATCTAGCCTAAACATTTTGCTATTTACATGTATTTCAAATTTTCACTCAGATAGGTGCCCCGACTTCTTAACGTCTAAATAAACTCCTCAAAATGTTCGGAAACTCAAGTTTGACTGACGATTTCTCTCTTGGTACTAAATAATTTCCCTTGAATTTGGTATCTTTAGAAAGCCCTGTTATTCCTCTTTACAATGATGTGTCATTTGTTACGTTTAGGCAATTGGGGGATGTGCAGCACAGCACAGTTAAATACGGGGTTGGGTGTAAAGTGAAATAGCACCAATTTCACTGCTATTGTCATGCAGTGCATTCCCCTTTTGCTTGGAGGATGGAAATGTGTCAATACACTTTTTGACAATAGCAATGCATTTTGTGACATTTCACTTTATACTCGCCCCATATTCAGCTGTGCTGCACATCCCCGAATTGTTTAATCATAACAAATGACACACCATTGTGAAGAAGAATAACGGGGCTTTCCAATGATACCAAATTCAAGGAAAATGAGAAATAAATCATCAGTTAAACTTGAGTTTCCGAACTTCTTTTTTGAAGAGTTCAGATGTAAATTTTAGAAGTCTGCATACTACAAATATTGTTGCTATGTGACCAGCTAATGCCAAGATGTGAAGTCCAGCATCTAGACCATGTTCACAGTGGGAGAAAATGGCATAGAGAAACCAGACTATATTTTTGCTAGATATTTGTGCTAGTAATTTGTAGACTTTTAAAATTCTCACCCATTTCCTACAAAGTGGTGAAAGGTTACATGCAAAAGGCTATTTAGGCTAAACCATACACTCAGATATTTAATTTCAGACTTGCACTTAAAGTAAACGTTTTTTACTGTCTGACAGCACTTGCCATAACAAATTGCATTCAAGCATAGCTAATTGTTTCCTAAGATGTGTGGTCCCAGTCAATTGGCACTAATTAAATTAGGCTACCCTACAGTTGAGCATCTGTTGGTTCAAAGTGTGGAAAAGGTATAGGCTACATGTAGGCCTACAAGGGAAACACAACAAGGATATAGTTTGTATTGAATGTGTTTTCTATGTTAAGACAATTATGATCTTTGTAGTGCAATGAATGGTCTTCTTAGTCCGGCAGCCAAAGGCCAAATTTCCACCTGACCCTAAAATGTCTGATATAGTTTTTTTCTCTGCTGATTATTCATCTTTGGGGTGTATCTAATGAGATCTAGGGTGGTGTGGACCGGACACCCTTGAGCAATTTTAAATATTCAAGATGGCGTCCAAGATGGCTCCCGCTAAGGTCTAAAATTGTAAAATTCCCCATATTTCCATGTTTGCTGCAACAGATCAATGTTTTTTTGGCCCAGATATATGTTTTGGGGTCCAATAATTTTGATAGAGAGGTTTGGAGAAGTATTGGATGTACCGTTGCTATGGTAACAAGAAATATGGCAGTAAAAAGTGGTAAAATGCGGTAAAAAAAAAAAAAACTGTCAAAAACTTCTAGTTAAATGTTTATTTGAGCATTGTTGTTCCTTCCTCAATGTATTGGATAAAATAGGTTTGATGAGTTACGATGTTCTGTTGCCATGGTAACCATCTAAAATGAACATTCTGGTGTTTGAAATATGTCTTATATATAACATAAAACGGGAACATTTTCGCACTTACAGGGGTAGTAAAATGTTTGCTTACCCTTAGATCATTATACCAATAATTGGAACTGTGTTGTTCGTCCTTCGAAATCGAAGATGACCATGACATCAGTTAGATGGTGAGCTGTTGCGATGAGTCCGGAGATGGCTGGTGAGGCCAATCCGGGCAAGGAAACCTTCTCCCACAGGTGGGGCAGAAGTGGGCAGGCACTGTGCTTTTGGATTCGGTGACTCTGGCTTTGCGCATCTGGCGTTTCTGCTCGGCATGCTGGGAACGGCGCTCCTCCGCTCTCTGGGCTCCTGGTCGTCTGACATGCGGGAGACATGGCCTGCCTATCTTAGCTTGGCCTTACGCATGATGGTGATGGCGCTGGGGATGTCTGCCTGCTTCAGGACCTCGGTGTCGGGGACTTTATCCTGCCAGCGAATGTGGAGGAGGTTCCGAAGACTGCCGCTCGTGCCTTCGGTACGCAGTCCATGTTTCGCAGCCATAAAGTAGAGTGGTAAGGACGACTGCCCGGTAGACTTTCAGCTTGGTCATGAGGCTGATTCCTCTCCGCCCCCAGACTTTCTCCCACAGTCTCCCAAAAGCGCTGCTTGCCTTGGAGATTCTATTGCTGATATCGGTATCAATGTTGTGCGGGAGAGGGTGCTGCCCAGGTAGGTGAAGTTCTTTACCGCCTGTAGTCTGTCTGTTCACTGAAATCTGCGGCTCATTATACTGGTTGCCTGGAGCTGGCTGGAACATCACTTCGGTCTTCTTGATGCTAATGGTAAGACCGAAGTTATCGCAGGCTGATGAAAATCTGTCCATCTCGAGCTGCATTTCTTGCTCATTGCAGGCATTGAGGGCGGAGTCGTCAGCGAAGAGGAAGTCTCTAATCACAGTCTCCTTCACCTTCGTGACGGCCTGCAGTCTCCTGAGGTTGAACAGCTTTCCATCGGACCTGAATTCTGATGTCGATGCCAGGCTCACAGTCTCTGAAGACGTCAGACAGCATTGCCGAGAACATCATGCTGAACAGGGTCGGGGCCAGGACACAGCCCTGTTTGACTTCATTGGTCACTGGAAAGGCTTTGGATGGTTCACCGTCGTCGAGGACTCTGGCTGTCACTCCGTCATGGAATTGGCGGACAATTGCAATGAATTTGCTCGGGCAACCAAATTTTCCCATAATTTCCCAGAGTCCTTCCCGGCTGACTGTGTCGAAGCTAGGCCTTGGTCAGGTCAACGAAGGTTGTGTAGAGGGCGCGATGCTGTTCTATGCATTTCTCCTGGAGCTGGCGGGCGGCAAAAATCATGTCAATGGTCCCATGACTTGCACGGAAGCTGCATTGTCTCAGGGAGAAGACCTTGCTCCAGGTGTTCCGACAAGCGGTTGAGCAGGACACGGGCCAGGATCTTGCCTGCTATGGACAGGAGGGATA